>CM065135.1:21615710-24015710 GCA_033026305.1 Cirrhinus molitorella | reverse complement strand
TATCTGCCTAAATATACAGAGGTGTGCAAAATCGTCAGGACCGTTGCATTTTCACCAGCTAAAAATGGTTTTACATCAGTTATTTCTGACTGGATGATGATGAGATCAGATCTCTGTGTGGAGCACTAACTGTTGTCAGACTTCTTGTGCAAACAAAAATCTCACTGGATTATTACAATTAATGGCATGATGACTGTTTGGAAATATAAACTGATATTTCCTACTTACACACTACAGCAAAAGATAGAAATAACTGACCTAAGACCATTTTTTAGCTGGTGAAAATACTAGTGTTATAATAATTTTGGCCACCACTGTATATTTTACCAAAACATTTTAATATAAAAAACACTTTACAAACATTTTTATGAGTAATGATTCACATTAATCTGTTTTTAGCATTGCAAACACATACAAACCTAAATTAATTACTCAAATGTTGTTAATGAATTACCTCCTGCTGCTGGAAGATGTCTGTGTATTTGCCGAGGCCGAGTTTGCTGAATAGCTCAGGGAGATCTGTTCCTTTGAGAGATGAACTGAGAGAGCAGCCATTGCTGCCAGACATAGAGATACTGTCCATATAATTACTGCTGCTCAGATACTGCTCACCTACTGACCCAAACACACAGATAAAGTGAAGGACAGATCTAGTGAATGGGCAGTACATTTTGTTTGTTGCTTCATGTTTAGAAAAATACTTAGTCTTACAAGATTTGTTCTTGATTCTCTTTGGGCTGCTGACAGCAGGGGAAAATTCAGAATTTCCTGGCAGTCCGTTCCCATTGATGTTAACATTCCCATTTAAATCCCCCCAATTATCGGATTTGGTGTCATTACCCAAACCCTCCTGACTCCCAGAGTGCGAGACAGAGAGATGAGAGTCCTGAAACCATATACACAAAAAAAGCAACCTTGAAAACCAGCCTTTTCAAATAATTTTTTTGAAGAGATCATTATTAAAACCTTTAAATGTAGCTTTATATAAACTGAACTAATTTCATACTGCATGTGACTGTGCACCGATGAGTTTGTACCTCATAAGTAGTGCTTATGCTGGGTTTATACGGCACATGGTGTGCCCTACGCAGCTCTTTCATGCTCTCCGCAGGCATTGATTTAGAAAAGCCCAATCCGCTCCAGGTATTTGTGGGTGTCCGAATCTCTGTCACAACCGGCTTCTTCAGCATGGCTATACAAAAAAAGCAAAACTGTTTAACCACAACCTAACTAGTGATCTCATTTGTTGTTATATGATGTTATTTTATGTATATTTTCACATTCAGATTAAATTAAAGGGATGGTTCCCCCCAAAAAATAAAAATGTCTTAACTTGTGTTCCAAAGATGAATGGGTTTGGAACAACATAAATGTGAGTAACTAATGACAGAATCTTCATTTTTGGGTGAACTAACCTTTTAAGAGATCAAGTGTTTGCTCACCTTTAGTGGCCAGTAGTTTCTTTTTCTCATAGTCAAAAGCCTGAAAACATACACAATGACAGTGTGAATACGTTTTAGTTTGTGTACTCTTGTATGTGAGTACTGTGTGTGTGTGTGTGTGTGTGTGTGTGTGTGTTTATGTGTATATATACACATACCTGCATATGTGGTGCAAGTCGTCTTTCTGCAGCTCTCTCACTTCCTGGTGCTCTTTTGTCAGCCACTGGATTCTCACAATCAGAATCGGCCAACACACACTCAACACTGCACATACACATGCAAACGAAATTTAAGGAGAACTTCACAGCTGTAGTGTGACCTTAAATGAATAAACATAACTGAATTACCACGATGATGTATAGTCATTTTATGATTAAACATACTGAAGAAGTGAGTTCTTGGTTCTCTGCAAAAGTTCCACCGTTTGTCGTTTCCCTGACGACACAGTGCAAGAGGCCAGCATCTGCTTCAGCTCACTCCCATTGGCTGAGTGAGACGGGCTTCTGGGCATGCCCACTTCAACAAATGTATCTGAGCCTGATATATACACACAGACAAATAGTGGAATAACAATGTAATGCATCAATACTGTACACAGTGAACTAGGGTTGAAAAAAATGTGAGACAGATCAGATTGATAGATCGATAGATCGATAGATAGATTCATGAGTTCCTAATTCATGAGTCCCTTGTTTGTCCTGAACAGTTAAACTGCCCGCTGTTCTTCAGAAAAATCCTTTAGGTCCTACAAATTCTTTGGTTTTTCAACATTTGTGTATTTGAACCTTTTCAACAATGGCTGTATGATTTTGAGATCCATCTTTTCACACTGAGGACAACCGAGGGACTTATATGCAACTATTACAGCAGGTTTAAATGCTCACTGATGCTTCAGGAGGAAAAACAATGCATTAAGAGCCAGGGGTGAAAACTTTTGAACAGAATGAAGATCTTTATTACAGAATTTCTTATTTTGCCTAAATCTTCGCTTTAGAATTATATTAAGGTTCTATCTGACATTTTTGTCAAAACTGAGTTATTCACATATTCGTATTCTGTGAAAATATATTTACATAATGTTTCTTATGTAAGCTGTGTACATTTTGGGCCTTTTTTTAGAAAACAAAAATGGTTCTATCTACAGATGTCTATGGGACGCAAAAACTTTGAAGCTCAATATCTCAAAAGTGCTCAGAATGCAGATAGAACCTTATAAGTCTAAGGCGACGAAATATCATTTTTTTTCATTCATTTTTTTTTTCATCACTGCCCTTCAAAAGCTACAGAAGATACATGTTTCCTAGAAGACAAAATAAGTTCAATTCACCAATGATATTTAAATTCAAAAAGTTCTTAATGTATTGTCTTTCCTTCTGGAGCATCAGTGAGTGTTTGAACCTTCTGTAATAGTTGCATATGAATCCCTCAGTTGTCCTCAATGTGAAAAGATGGATCTCAAAATCATAAAATCATACATGAAAATGAATTTGTGGAATCTGAAGGATTTTTCAGAAGAACAGCAGTCAGCTTAAGTGTTCAGGACAAACAAAGGACTCATAAACAACTATCAATTATCAAAAAACAGCTGTGGATCATTTAGCACAGTATTAAGAAATAAGTTTTTGTAAAATTTTAAAGTATTTTTTATAAATTCATTATATTCATTCTATTTTATAAATTTATTATAAACTATTATTTTCTCTTGTGAACTACATGCAAATGTCTTTTATGAGAAATATCTTATTAAAAAAAGAACATGCATTTTGTATGATCCCTCTTCTTTTGGTAAAATAATGAACATTTTGCAGATTCTGCAAGGTGTATGTAAACTTTTGACCTCAACTGTAGATATATACTGTAGAAAGACTGAAAGATAGACATAGATACACTATACAGACAAAGTTATTGGGATGCACCTCTTAATTATTGAATTTGGGTTCAATCAGACCCATTGCCACAGGCATATAAAATCAAGCACCTAGCCATGCATTCTGCGTTTATAAACAATTTGGAAAAAACGGGTCGTTCTGAGATGAATTCAAGCATAGTACTGTAATATGCCACCTCTGCAATAAGTTGGTGAAATTTCATCCCTGCTGGATATTCCACTGTAGGTGGTACTGTTGAATAGTGAAAGCATTTTGGAACAGCAACTCAGCCACAAAACAGAAGACCACGTAAAGTCACAAAGTGGGGTCACAGAGTGCTGAGGCGCATGGTGAGTAAAAGTCGCCAATGCTCCGCTGACTGCACAGATGAAGAGTTCCAATCTTCCACTGGCATTAGGATAGGCACAAAAACTGAGCTTCATGGAATGGATTTCCCTGGCCAAGTAGCTGCATGCAAGCCTCACATCACCAAGTACAATGCCAAGCACTGGATGGTGTGGTGTAAAGTACTCCACCACTGGACACTGGAGCAGTGGAAAAGTGTCATGCTATTTGGCAGCATGATTTAAGATTTGGCAGATATCAAGAGAATGTTACCTGTCTGACTGCATGGCGCCAACTGTTAAGTTTAACAGGGGAGGGATAATGCTAGGGGGCTGTTTCTCAGGAGTTGATTTAGTGAGGGGAAATCTTAAGGGGATAGTTCACCCCAAAATGAAAATTCTATCTTTAATTTCTCACCCTCATGTTGTTTCAAACCCATAAGACCTTTGAAATTGTTGAATAAAGTAGCTTTTTTTGTTTTATTGGCACACAAGAAGTATTATTGTAGCTTCATAACATTAAGGTTGAACCACTGATGTCACATGGACTATTTTATTAATTTTCTTACTACCTTTCTTGGCATTGAACATGGTTGTCTATAGTCTATGCAGGGTCAGAAAGTGGTTGGATTTTATCACAAATATCTTAATTTGTGTTCCAAAAATGAACAAAGGTCTCTTGGAACGACACGAGGGTGAGTAATTAATGACAGAATTTTCATTTTTGTGTGAACTTTCCCTTTAATGCGTCAGCATACCAAAACATTTTGGACAATGCTATGCTTCCAACTTTGTGGGAAAAGTTTGAAGAAAGCCATGACTGTGCATGACTGTGCTCTAGTACACAAAGCAAGGTCCAAAAAGACAGGATTGGATGAGTCTTGTGTGGAATAATTAGACTGGGCGAAGCCCTGACCTCAACCCTGTCAAACACCTGGACTGCGAGCCAGAACTTCTTTTCCAACGTCAGTGCCTGACCTCACAAATGCTCTACTGGATGAACAGGCAAAAAAAATCCCACAGAAACATTCCAACAACTTGTAAAAAGCCTTCCCAGAAAAGTGGAAGCTGTTAGAGCTCGAGGACAAACTTAAAGGGAGAGTTCACACAAAAATGAAAATTTGATGTTTATCTGCTTACTCCCAGGGCATCCAAGATGTAGGTGACTTTGTTTCTTCAGTAGAACACAAACAAAGATTTTTAACTCAAACCAAAATGATATAAATACTGTTCAGTTTCTTGCACAAACCGATCGTTTTCGTGTCTTAGGACAACAGTGTATTGTCACGAGTCACAGGGTTTACTTTGGTATTTGTTTGTTTTTTTTCACTCTTAAAGATTCGGTGCCCATTGACTGCCATTATATGACTGACAGACTGCAACGGTTTGAGTTAAAAATCTTTGTTTGTGTTCTACTGAAAAAACAAAGTCACCTACATCTTGGATGCCCTGGGGGTAAGCAGATAAACATCACATTTTCATTTTTCATTTGTGTTCTGAAGATTAACTAAGGTCTAACAAGCTTGGAATGACATGAGACAGAATTTTCATTTTTGGGTGAACCATCCTTTTAATGTCCATGTGTTTATAATATAATGTCATTACATCCCTGCTGGATACATGCTCAGGTGTCCCAATACTTTTGTCCATGAAGTGTGTAAAAAAAGTGTTTTATACCTTCATCTGCAGATTTATTTGAAATTGATTCTGACTGGGTGTGTCCAATAACTTCCTGGCTTGCGTCACAATGGCCGGAGTTCAGCGATACAGAGGAGATTCGACTGTACACAGAACTGGCGAGCTGAAATATATACATAGCATCCATCAGAAACAAAAATGGATAATGAGTTTAAAACAAAACAGACGCACTCTTTCTGGCATTGTGCTATCCATAAAATATACATATGACGCTGCCTTGATTTGGCCAAAAAGACTTGGCTTAAAAGGCAGCACTATTTAATCTATAATGCCTTAAAAGGTATACAGTTTCTCACATGTCCGTTGAGATGTTCTGCACTGGCTGGTTTGTGTATTGGTGCGAGTCCAGGTGGAGGGGATGGTGTGTGAGTGTGTCCTTGACTCTGGACCCCAGGGAGCAGAAGTCCACTGAGGGTCGACTGAGACACTGACTGCAACATTAGGTCTGTGGAAAACCCTGAGGCAAAGAGAGAAAGGGGGTTATGTAACACACACATATATAATATATGTGGTTGAAAAGAGCACACACTCACCTGCTGTGTTAGCTGTTGAACTAAGCGCACTGGCCCAAAGTGAGGCTGTGTGACCAGTAGCATGTGAATGTGAATGCGTGTGAGCAGGTGTATGAATGTGCTGAGAGTTGTTCACTGCTCCATTCTGAATGTTTAACACAGAGCCGTGCCCATTGAGAACACAGTTTGGGTTTGAGGAACCGTTAGGAATGGGGCTGACAGACGACCTTAGAAGATCAGCTGATGAAAGCGAGAGCAAAGAAACAGTGCAACATTAATACCAAAAGCATTAGCAATCACATTTTTAGTGCATAATATGTATACAGCTTAGCTATATTTTATTTATTTAATGTTCAAATGAGAGACAGCACAAGAAATTTTAAGAGCCAACAAGCAGACTAGCTGGACATCACTGATATACTTTTTGTTAATATATATTTTTAGGTTTCTGTTTTCTGTTTATTAATTTGTGTATGTGTGTGTGTGTGTTTTTTTTTTTTTTCAATTTGTTATTTTTATGTCTAATTTAAATTAATTTATTTTGAGTGCATTAAGCTTATTTACTTTATTTTTTATTAGTTATAATATGTGACCCTGGGCTACAAAACCAGCCATAACGGTAATTTTTTTAAAATTGAGATTTGTACATCATCCAAAAACTGAATAAATAAGCTTTCCATTGATGTATGGTTTGTTAGGATGAGGCAATATTTGGCCGAGATACAACTAGATCTGGAATCTGAGTGTGCAAAAAATATCAAAATATTGAGAAAATCGCTTTAAAGTTTTCCAAATCAAGTTCTTAACAATACATATTATTAACCAAAAATTAAGTTTTGATATATTTATGGTTGGAAATTTACAAAATATCTTCATGAAACATGATCTTTACTTAATATCCTAATGATTTTTGGCATAAAGGAAAAATGGATAATTTTGACCCATAAAATGTATTTTTGGCTATTGCTACAAATATACCTGTGCTAACTGTTTTTGAGGTCTATGGTCACATAGTTTTATTAGTTATAATTTTTTATTTTATTTTATTATTTCAGTTAATGTTTATTTTCAGTAACCAAAAAATGTTTTTTAGGTTTTAGTTTTAGTTAATGATCATACACTTGATTGGACCTGATGGAAAAATTCTTTTATGCTTTTTTTTTTTTTTTAGCTAAATATCAGATTTTATTGACTTGAAATGTTACATGCTGCTAAAATAATAAGTTAATACTCTTAACCTGATATTAAATACTGAATTAATATATAATTATTATTTTTACTATTTACTATATTTGAAATATTTTACTATTTAAAATAACTGCTTTTTATTTGAATATATTTTAAAATGTAATTTATTCCTGTGATCAAATCTAAATTTTCAGCATCATTACTTCAGTCTTCAGAGTCAGAAATCATTCTAATATGCTGATTTGCAGTTCAATAATTTTATCATTATTATTATTATCAATATTTAAAACAGTTGAGTACATTTTTCAGGATTCTTTAAAGAATAAAAAGCTCCAAAGATCAGCATTTACCTAAAATAAAAAGCTTTTGTGACATTATACTCCAAAGCTTGGAGTCAGTATAATTTATTTATTTTTTGGGGAAAGAAATTATAGAAATTAATACTTTTATTTAGCAAGAATGCTTTAAATTGATCAAAAGTGATGATAAATACATTTACAATGTTACAAAAGATTTCTATTTCACATAAATGCTGTTCTTCTGAACCTTCTATTCATTAAAGAATCCTGAAAAAAATGCTACTCAACTGTTTTCAACATAATAATAATAATAATAATAATAATAATAATAATAATAATAGCAAATCAGAATATTAGAATGATTTCTGAAGGATCACGTGACTGGAGTAATGATGCTAAAAATTCAGCTTTGAAATCACAGGAATAAATTACATTTTAAAATATATTGAAATAGAAAAGAATTATATATATTTTTTTGTAATAATGCACTCTGGCACTGTCTTATCCATAAAGTCAAGTCAAGTCAAGTTTATTTGTATAGCGCCTTTCACGAAACATATCGTTTCAAAGCAGCTTTTCAGCAAATTAAAGTTTGTACAATAATTAAAGTTTGTTAAATTAAAGTTTGTACAATGTTAACATAATGATATGGTGCAATCAAATCACTGTAGTAAAATTCGGTAGTGATGTATGGCGTTTCATACATCACATCACATACATCACATCGCAGGCTGTGATGAAAAGCCTGCTAGGTTTTGAAACAAAGCTATTGTTACCAGTACGATTGTTAGCTTTTTATTACTCTTATGGCATGGATCCTTCAAATGTAACTACTGCAAATATGCACAATTTGTGCATGAGAACAACAAGGCTTAAGTCTTGAGAACAGAGGTGACTGTTTTAAGTCACACTAATAGTGTGTGAGTGAATGTGGAACACAGGCAAACACAAATACACACACATACAGCTGTAGCTAATTATGGATCTGCTTGGCAGCATAAGTTGTAATCTACCAACACAGACAGTAGTAATTATAGTGACTGTAGAGCTAAAGCAGGACTGTGTATGTTGTATTGACATAAACAGGCCTTGCTTAGAATATACATTCAAGGAATTACATTTAGATCATATATATGTCATAAAATATATATATAAAAAAATATCTAAATATACAACTACATTACCCAGAGTGCTTAGCCTCAGTCCAGCTGAAGCTAGAGTGTCCAGTCCAATGGAGCCAATCAGGGGAGGGGAGGAAGAAGCATGTCCGTTAACAGCAATATGGTTGATAGAAGGAGGCACATAGCTGGACTCCAGTCCCAACAGGATCCTGCGGACCTCATACATACTCCCAGCATTCCTTTCCACACTCTTTACTATCACAGACTGAAAGAAAGACATAGAGTTAGTGACAGAGGCTAAATGTATCATATGTACACGAAAGAGCTGGGTATTTGTTACCTTGCTGGGCTGTTTTGGTTTAGGTTTAATACTGATGAAGACGTCCAGCTGCTCCATAAGGGTAGTGACGACCTGAGATGCCACCTCCATCTCCTCCTTAATGTCAAACAGCAACACCAATGGCAGACAGCCCTAAAATATACAGCACATACACAGTCAAACCAAAATGTATTTAGACACTTTAACATTTCTCACATTATCAGAGTTTATTCGCTATAGTTTAGAAAATAGTAATAAAATATGATAAGTTGTTAAACTGTGTCAACAGTTTTTTTTTATGAGTTTTACTGGTAGTCCACTGCATGAAAAATTTTTGCGTATCACATGTCAGTTTACACTTTATTTTGCTTTCCTCACTTACATAAATTAACTATAGTGTCCTGCACCCACTAGTAAAACAAAAAGATATCTGCTGTCTGAACCATTTTTGACTGAGCTTAACTTTTAAAAACAAAATATTCCTTGAAAAAAAAAAAAAATAATAATTGAAATAAAGCTGCAGTAAAACAATATATATAAGTTTCTATTTCATGTATTTTTTCATCTTTTTGTATTATATATATATATATACACACACAGACACACACACACACACACACACACACACACATATATATATATATATATATATATATATATATATATATATATATATATATATTTCAGTTGCTCTTGACTGAGCTTAACTTTTGCAATCAGAATATTCCTTGAAAAATGTTAAAGAAAAATAAAGCTATAAAATAATAATATATAGATAGATAGATAGATAGATAGATAGATGGATGGACAGATAAGATAGATATACACACACACACATATGCATATATATATATTATAATATTTCTTTACTATTTATAGATATTTTGTTCAATTGCTGTTGAATGAGCTTAACTTTTGAATTCAGAATATAAATTGAAATACAGCTGAAAAAAAATTACATACACACACATACATTATATATATATATATATATATATATATATATATATATACGTAGAAATGATGACTTGGCAGCTAAATGAACTAATGTTAAGCTGAACTACTAAAATGACTAAAATGAAAAAATAAATGAAAATTTAATTAAAAAAATCGTAAAAAAAAAATTACTTAAAATTTAAACTAAAATGAAAACTAAGTATAATATTCTACAATAGTATCAGTCTTCTAGTCCTTTAGGCAATTCACCGACTAATCGACTTTGAAAAGATGTAGTTTTGCACGTGCCTATTATGAGACCTCCAAGATTAAATTATAGTCTGAAATGGCAGCGTGGCTAAATCTGCATTTCCTGTTTTGAAAAAAATAAGAGCAGACGAGAAGAATAAGTCTGGCATGCGTCTTGAAATCCCTCTGGTCGGGCACGTTGCTAAAGCCTCAAGGTCTTCAGCCAGCCCAGCATGAGTCTCATCATCTGTCAATACTTACAGTGAGTCCCATCCAAACATCTCTCTCAATTTCAGCTCTTTCAACAGAACATGTGTTCTGTTTCACAGATTGGCCACAAACATGGAAAGAGATAGTAAATTAAAGAGCACAAGACCGAATAGAAAAAACTGTTGCCATACCATTAGCTGCTGTCTAGCTGCACAAACGGCATCAATGCTGCCCTGTATGTAGACGGCAGTGCGGCTTGTGTGTGTGTTGTGAGTATTGAGCTCGGGGAAGTGTATGTGGGCTCCAGTGCGCTGGGAGATGTTTTTGACGTTGGCTCCGTTGCGACCCAGAAGGAAATTGTGGTGCTGGGGTGCGATGTCCAGTTGTGTGCTGACCAGCACCGAGCTGGCCAAAGACCCAGCGAGGTGCTCCAATAACAAAGCCGTACCACGCTGAAACATGCACAAATATGTAAGCACACACTTGATATAGATCTGCAGTTGCAAAAACACTCACAGGGATGCCAGCATGTGGGCTTACGCATATACACACTAATAAAACCGTCACCCATCTCCTGTAATGTCTTACATTATGTGGTGGAGGCTGCTGTTTTAGGTTTAATTTCTGGCAGCTCTACTCAAAAACTAAATCTCTCCATTTCATGAAATGACCTAGTTTCAGTACTTCTGGTACTCAGGAGCTTCACTCAATTCATATCTGCTAATGAATGCAACTTCAGCAGGAGGTTTTGATTGTTTTTGGGTCAAATACATGCACTTTTTTAAGATGACTTTTAATAAAAACAAAATCTGATTTTACCACTTTATTTTTTAAATGGTATGAGGATCATCATATTAAAATGTCTTGGAAACTGTTACTAAGCATTTAGCATTTACTTAAGCAATTTATTTTTTCACTTGAAATGATTTTCCAGCAAGGTTTTTTTTTTTTTTTTTTAAAGAAATTAATACTTAATTTAATACATTTTTGCTGACTAAAAGTGACACCAAAGATATTTAAACTGCCATTAAAATGTTGTTCTTTTGAACTTTTTATTCATCAAATTCTGAAAAAATTCTGAAAAAATATGCATCCACAAAAACAACACTGACAATAATAGGCTAAGAAATATCTCTTAAGTGGCAAATCAGCATATAAGAATAATTTCTGAAAATCATGTGACACTGAAGTCTAACATTATCATCAGTTTTATGATGTAATCATCAACCTGATCTCATGACGAAAACGTACCTGTGGTGACTTTTTCTCAAGCGGCACGTATGTTTCGTGACATATTCAATGTGAAATGTCTACTGAGTGGCGCTAAAAGAGTGTTCGTTTTCTTTCCCCGGAACCAGTGTTAAGTTCGTTGACGAAAAATTTGCGTCATAGTTTTCGTCAATGACATTTTTTTCACAGACGAAAACGAGACGATAACGAAACGAAAACTCGTTTTCAATGACAAAAACCATGACGAATATCTATTGTCATTTTCGTCAAAGAATAAAAACGTGACGAAATTGTTAGGGAGGGACGATTTAGGCAGAGATTCTTTCAGAACGAATCTGCTGCGCGGTAAGGAGCTTAGATGCGTACATTTGAACTGTATCATAGCCTATTGATCTATCCAGCAGGACATAATCTGGCATACATTTGCTGCGCTTCTCATAAAACGTAAAAAAATGACAATATCTGGGAGCAAGTGAAGAGAAGACATGTGGATGCATTTGGTGACGCAAGAGAACTCAATTCGCTCCGGTTTTCTGAGCGCCTCTCAGACTATCAGACGTGTATCAGTACATTGCATCCATGCTTTCGGTCAAAGTTCGGTTTTACAGGGACATCATCCTAATTTAGTTGCTGTTTTCTGTGGCACTGATGTTAATCAAGCAACAAAAGAAAGACAGAAAATCACTCACTGCTCTTAACTGAGTCACTTTATTAGCCCTAATAAAGATTAATCTAAATGTATTTATATAAATAAATGTCTGCTTAAAAGAATGAAAAAAAGTGGTAAACAATTGTTATAAAGAATGCATAATCAGCCTTTATAAGAATTTAATTGAAAAGAAGACCATGTTCTTGTTCCTTTATATTAAAATGAAATTAAACCACTTTTCATAAAGGCATTTGTGTGTCACAGCAGTTAAATCTATGTCTATCATGATAAAAACCTTAATATGAAACCTATAAAATGAGTTTGGTAATTTTAGAGAAATGCTTAATAAATAAATTACACTGTAAATAAACCCATTAGATCTCAGCTGACTAAATCTACTGTGGATTTAGTCGTCTAAAATCTTATGATATTTAGTCGACTAAAACTAGACTAAAACTAAAAACAATTCAGATGACTAAAATATGACTAAGACTATGACTAAAACTAAATCAATATTTGCTGTCAAATTAAAACTGCCCAGAACCGAAGAACATACATATGGTATGTTTTATGTGACGCTGGTTTTGTACGCGTTTCCTCAGTTCTGACTAAAAAAATGAAAGCAAATGTGACATAAAAACACAAATGCAAGCATGCTGTTCTAGCTTAATTTTCGATCTTTCATCTTTTAGTTCTTTTATCGTGAGTTATGTTTTTTACAGGATTCGTACCCAAGGATTCCACATTGTAAGTCAAGTTCCGTGCCAGAAAGCAAAACATGGAGCTGTAACCATAACTGTGTGCAAAAACGATTATAAGTGCTCGCCGTTTTAGTGTTCATTTCTGTTGGAAACTGCAGTGAATTGTACGTATTGGAACATATTTCTTGCGAAAAAGTTCCCACAGGTATGTTTTTGTCATGAGATCAGGTAGGTATTCATATATAGTTCACTGATTTAAAGGGTTAGTTTAAAAAGAAAATTCTGTCATTACTCTGTAATTACTCACCCTCAGGTCGTCCTAAACCCATAAGACCATTCATCTTCGGAACACAAATTAAGATATTTTTAATGAAATCCAAGAGCTTTCTGACCCTGCATAGACAGCAACGCAACTGACATGTTCAAGGCCTAGTGGTAATATAGTGGTAATTTCGTGAACTTGTGTCAAAGAGGATAATAAAAAACAATAAAATTGTTATTTTTTTCTTCTTTGTGCACAAAAAGTATTCACATAGCTTCGTAAAATTACAGTTGAACCACTGATGTCACATGGACTATTTTCACCATGTCCTTACTAACTTTCTTGAACATATCAGTTACACTGCTGTCTACGCAGGATCAGAAAGCTCTTGGATTTCTTATAAATATCTTAATTTGTGTTCTGGAGATGAAAAAGGATTTTTGGGTTTGGAACAACATGAGGGTGAGTAATTAATAACAGTATTGTCATTTCTGGGTGAACTATGCCTTTAAAATATAATGTTACATGAATAAAAATAATAATAAAATGCTGAAGTAACCGACAATCTAGCTCTTTTAAGAGCAGTGTTCATTTATAAGTCTATCACTTCATGTCTCACCTTAACACCACTGGCATTGTTCTGGTTGCCACGGACGATGGCGGTGTTGCCATAGAGACGGGAGGGAGGTTTGAAGGAGATGGAGACGTTGTAAGTGTGGGAGATATGCTGAACTACAGGAGAGCTACAGTCCACATGCTGCACCAAACCACTGCATTCAAACATCAGCATCAACGGCAACAGCTCCTATAGAGACAATGGGGAAAATTGAGCCTTTTGAGGAATAAACAACACATGGTTTGAAGACAACATAAAACAAATGATGATGACATTTCAACCACTAGGGTGCAGCAAATAAAGGATCTATGATAGGATCTATGATTGGCTTTTTAAACTAGACCACAAGGGGGCGCTACCGGAGCCTACAGAAAATTAGACAGGAAAAAGTGTATTTAAAGCTGTCCAGATTAAAGTTATTCACAAAGTAACCTAATATATTATATATGCACTACCAGTCAAAAGTTTTTGAACAGTAGGATTTTTAATGTTTTTTAAAGAAGTCTCTTCTGCTCATTAAGCCTGCATTTATTTGAATCGAAGTACAGCAAAAACTGTACAATTTTGAAATATTTTTACAGTTTAAAATAACTTTTCCATTTGAATATATTTTAAAATGTCATTTATTCCTGTGATTCCAAACTGAATTTTTAGCACCATTACGCCAGTCACATGATCCTTCAGAAATCATTCTAATATTCTCATATGATGCTCAAAAAACTATTATGTTTAAAACAGCCGAGTAGAATTTTTTCAGGTTTCTTTTGAAAAATAGAAAATTCAGAAGAAGAGCATTTATCTGAAATAGAAAACATTTGTAACATTATAAATGTCTTTATCATCACTTTTGATCAATTTAAAGCATCCTTGCTAAATAAAAGTATTTATTTATTAATTTAATTTATCTAAAGTATTAATTATAATTTCTATAATTACTCTAAATCAGCATATTATAATGATTTCTAAAAGATCACGTGACACTGAAGACTGGAGTAATGCTGTTGAAAATTTAGTTCTATTACAGGAATAAATTAAATTTTAAAATATATTCAAATAGAAAAGTTATTTTAAATAGTAAAATATTTCAACTACTTTGCATTAAATAAATGCAGGCTTGGTGAGCAGAAGAGACATCTTTAAAAATATAAAAGATGTTCAAAAACTTGAAGTATATATATAGTTTGAAAATATTACAGTACATTTTCTAACCTTCATATGGTTCAAAAGTGGTTCTAAGGCACAATTCTCAGTAAAATTATCCATAAAATTATCAATCAAATTTAACTGAAAGAGTTAATATTCTAATAGTGGGTAGAAAAAGATAAACAGTCTTTTTAATAAGTAAATACATTTTACATATAACATTTTAAATAGTCCAGGATGTAATACAATCACAAATAAAATAGTTATTTAATATTAGAGACAATATTTTTTATAATATAATCCTTGCTGCATAATAAACGGCCCTTTATCCATGAAAATATAGAGTGTAGCTTCCTAAACGGTTCACAAAGGGACCATCATGTATGTGGGTCCAAAGAATGAAGAACTTTAAACAAATTCTCACCCGTATTTTAACTCTCGCTGCTTCTACGCCAGTCAGCTGCCCTGCTATTGACACCTGAGAGAAAAATACAGAGACAAAGAAATTATTGTACTTCATGTTTTTTTTTTCACACCGTGCAGATGTTTATTCCTTTTTCTCATCCTGTAAGAATTTTTTTGTTAATCTTAAATACGACACTGTGTCACATCCAAAAACCTGATTTATTACCCATCGAAACGTTAACTGAGTGTATGTATGTGGCAATGTGCCAGACAGAAAACCCTAATTAAGGTCCTGCTAGTTTTATTTTTTTGTTTCCATCATTTCATCCCGCCAACCACACGTTTAATCACGCCCTGCGAGAATTAATCCCGGTTTGGAAGCAAGGTGATTGGGCCCAGTTCAGAGAGTCCATCTGGTTTGGCTCCGAAGTCTGTGTTTGTCCATGCGTGCACTTGTATACGCTACTAACATTCCAAACTGTCTGCACGCCTCGTCAGACCACTCAGCAGTCTATTTAAACCTGAGAGCCGTCCAACAGCCAATCAGATCCATCATACTCCAAACCGTTCTCATCCTCCAGCCAATACAAACGGCTTCATGTCCCTCAGCCAATAAAATGATTCAGTTAGAGTGCTGGATAGTAAATGTTGACTGGATAGAAGAGATCTGCTGTTTTTTGCTAAATTAGCACCAAAAACTAAACATATTCCCATCGCAGCAATAAATCATGCAAAAATATAAATTCAGTCATGTATTAACCTTCATGTATTTTAAAAACTGTATACATTTCTGTATAGATTTTGCAGAGAAACACATTAAAACACCAAAAAGTGCTACAAATTAACAAAATGTAGTAATTAATTGCCAGAAATCTTTCCTCAGCTGCATCACGACTCCGGGTCTGCCGGTAGCACTTCTTTTAGCATAGCTTAGCATAAATCACTGAATCAGATTAGACCATTAGCATCTCTTTCAAATATGACCAAATATTTTCAATATTTTTCCTATTTAAAACTTGACTATTGAAACTGATTAATACACCAGAATTAGAGTATAGTTCCGATCCATATCAGCTTGGAAAATCGCAACTTTTCATTTTCTGTTGGTCTTTGTACACAATGTAACTACAGAAGAGTCTTAAATAGGAGTTTTAAATCGGAAAAATATTGAAAATCTTTGGTCATTTTTGAACAAGATGCTAATGGTCTAATCTGAATCAGTGATTTACGCTAAGCTATGCTAAAAGTGCTAAGGGCAGACCTGGAGATTGGCTGAATGGATTCAAAAATAATAAAACTCGTCTGTTAACTCTAGGGGAGTTGGAAAATAACCCTATTTTCAAAAGAGTGTTCCTTTAAGAGTTTTATGGCTTAATATAACATAAATGATGAACATAAATCTCTTAATAAAAAAATGTAGTAGAAAACAGATTAAAGATTTACATTATTTAAAAATCCACATTGTTTTATACAAATTTTGGACTATGGGGGGCGCCATTTTTTCGATGACGTGAAATAGCTGCACTCTGTGAGCTACTGGCGCTACCTGTTGCTATTTTTTCTCAACACATCTCAGAATACACAACTCAGAAAATAAAATACTGATGCAATGCCTTATTGTGCGGATTTTGGTTGTAATTTTCATTCGAAAATCAACAAGAGAAGCAATGTATGTTTTCACTGCTTTTCTTAGAATAGGAAGATGCCTGTGGGTGAATAAAACTTCCTAAAGACCTGCGTCTTTGTTTTCTCCACTTTAGCCCTGATGTCTTTGAGGCTTTTAGTGTACCACAGCTACTAAAAGAGCTTACAAATGGCAGAGACGAGAAACGCTAGATGCCATCCTGGCAGGATGTGAATATGCCGATGCTTGTCACGAAGCAACAGCTACTGAAGAAGTTTCTCAGCGCTGATTTCACAGGGTGTTTAGACTACATGTAAGGAAACTCAATGGTATGGCATTTGGTTTAAGTCTATGATTATATCACTCAGTGTATTCTGCGTTGTGCTGCAGTAAATATAGCAACAGGCAGCACCAGTAGATCATAGAGTGCAATATTTTCATGAAATGAAACAATGGCGCCCCTCATGGTCCAAAATATGTATAAAACGAGGTGGATTGTTTAAAATAACTTAAATCATTCATGGGTTTTCTACTACGAATTTCAGTAAGGGACATAATTTACATTATATTAAGCCATACAAGTCTTAATATCCAGGGTTCCCTTTAAGGTAAAATGTGTATGGCTGATCTGCTGGTCTAGGTTGGCTCTGTTTGGGTTTATATTTGTGTGTGTGTGTGTGTGTGTGTGTGTGTGTGTGAGTGTGAGAGAGAGAGAGTGTTTGTCTGTACCTGGTTGCTCTTCTCCCCTTGGCTGTGCCTGTTGGAGTCAGGGAAGTGTATGTGACAGCCTGTCTCTTCCATCACTCGCTTGATGTTATTCCCTCCTTTACCAATAACATGCGAGTGCTCTGTGTGTGATACATCCATCTTCAGGGTCACACGATTACTCTGAAGGGATCAAAGATCATAATTTAGAAAAACAACACAAGCATTTATGGAAACCTATTAGAGCTGAATTAAAATCCTTTAATCCTGTTCCTAACTCTTAGCAGATTGCATTCAGATACAAAGATTGAGGTCAGGAAGTTTTTTTAAAAGAAATTAATACTTCAGTTCAGCGAGAATGCATTTAAAGGGATAGTTCACCTAAAAATGAAACTTCTGTCATTAATTATTCTTTCTAAACCCTTAGTTCATCTTAAGGTATTTTTGATGAAATCTGAGGGCTTTCCGACCCTGCACAGACAGCAAGGCAACTACCACGTTCAAGGCCCAGAAAGGTAGTACTAAGAACATTGTTTAAATAGTCCATGTGACATCAGTGGTTCAACCGTAATGTTATGAAGCTACAAGGATACTTTGTGTCCAAAGAAAACAAAAATGACAACTTTACTCAATAATTTATTCATTTTTGGGTGAACTATCCCTTTAAGATACAATATCTTCCATGTAAATATGTGTAGTTTCTATTTCTACAGCCTGAGTAATTCTGCATACAGTTAAAACTTATTTGACCAAACTTTCCTCTCCACATAACCGTACATTAAACATTAAATATGTTCTGACTGGCTGTGTCACATTTCATAGCTAATTTTCAAGACATTTTGACAGATTTATCCTTAAAACAAGACACATTTATGCTTAAAACAAGAAAAAAAAATTCTTAGTGACGCAAGAAAAATAAAAATTTTCTCTCAATTTATGCAATTTAACTTTTAAGATGTTTGGATTTTTTCTGAAAAATAAAATATACTAGTTTAAAAAAATAGGTTTTTGTAGCAAACCCATGGAGACCAGACTATCATTTCCATGATAATCATAAGCTTAGCAGTTACCTTTGTGTCAAGAACAGACATTATTTTCTCTTTTGCCTCACGCACATCTTCCCTTTTTCCGCTGACCTTAATATGTGGATCTGTGAGAGAAGAGGAAAGGAAGAGAGCAGGATAAAAGAAAGTCATTAATAAAAATGCTTACACTCAGTTTGTTTCCCAACACAATGAATTAAACGACCACTGCGGTTTCAACACCAGTGGTTTCAAGAGTTAACACTTTTCTCCGTCAGTTTACCACACAGACAACCTATACATACATCATGAGAATCAGCTGCTTTACCGCTGAGCTCTAAAAATAGCTCTAGTAGTGTAACTTCTTGGAATTCTGTTTTTCTCTACACATATTCTCTGACTTTCTCACTCCCCCAAAACACTCCCACGGACTTCAGGATCGGGCCAAGAGGAGCAGGGGGGAAATCAAACAGGAAGGATCACTGTCTTAGACACACACACACAAAGTACATTGTTACTGGGGGAGGTATTAGAGTAACACCAGTAGGGGTCTCCTTGTCCAGCCCACCACACTATCCTCTTCCTGCCATGTGGTAGTCATCAACTCCAGCATGTGTGTGTAGGGTTGCATGTGTGGCCAGCATGTTTATGAATGGAGAATGTCTATGCATGTCTGAGAGGAATGTAATAGTTCATGCGTGCATATATGAGGTTAAGATATCAATGCCAATGTCTGTCTTTCATTTGAAGTGCTCAACATATAGATGAGACTGAGTAGGTACATATAATATATGTACACACACACACACACACACACACACACACACATATATATATATACACATATATTTTTTTCCTTTTTTGTTTTGATTATATGTATTTAATGTGTCCTAGCTAGATAAAAGTATTAATTTCTTTCAAAAAAATCCTACTGACCCCAAACTTTCAAACGTTAGTGTATATAAGCTAAGTATCTTGGACATGGCTTCAATCAAATCATTTATTTCGGTTCTCAACCAAACTGTCTGGTCTTTCTACACTCCAGTTGAGAGTGACTTTTTTGTCCGTCAGACAGCCTCATTTAAAAATGCTTTACTGACTCAGGACCGAGTGGAACAGACATCTCTGAGATTGATAACATCTGTTACAGAGGCTGAAAAAAGAAAGAAAAAAAAAACTGAGAGAAAATGAGAAAACCGTTCGAGACCTAGGAGAGTAAAACAGAGTTTAGCATGTGAGTTACAAACACTGCCGATTATTTACAACATGATAAACAGGGGACTTTACAGAAGATACAGAAAGCACGAAAAAAAAGGAGACACATCATATGACGGAAACATTGACTGATTCTGAATAAACTGTGGTAGACAACTGTTGAGAAACATGGACTAATCTGGCACTTTAGGGGACATCAGATGCCCATTTTCCACAAGTTGGTATGATTCTTCAGCCTCTTTATGAAATGTCTGCAAAATACTTTGGCTAAAATTCCTCAATGGTTGTGTAAAACAACACCCTTGTATCGTGTCACAAAAAGCTCTGTTCACAGTGACCCTTTTCAGTGCATGTCTCTTTAAATGCTAATGAGCTACTGCTCACTCCACCCCTCTCTTCTGTTTGTTGTGTATTTGGTGGGGCTTTACCATTAAAAAACAAAACAAATCCACTGCGTACTCAGTGGCTCTGATGTCGGAAAAAAAGACTATATGTTCACTTTTACATCCAACTACAAAACACCTGCATTGCTTTCGAAACATTGTTTCGTTCCACTCAGTGTCGGCGGAAATATGCTAATACTGGACAGTCCATCAGTGGTCATGGGTGGGGTTACATGATTTTAAACAGGATTACTATTACTATTCGTATCTTTAGAAAATTTAAATAGAAAAATTACTAAGTGTAAGTTAAATGAACCTCTAAAAACACACTCTTTGAGTCTTTCAGTCTTGTGGCAATGACCCACATACACAATATGTGCAAACATTCACAGTCAGACAGATAAGCACAAAAACAGGTTTATGAAATGTAAGCCTTAAAAGTACATTCATATGTACTGTGCATTCATCATTAAATATATGGAAAAGCACAAATTAATAGCCTGTCATCTTTTGAATGAGACTTCTGAGAATTACAGAAATCTGGCCTCTGTCTTTTAAACTCATAAAAATAAAGGTAGCAAAGAACACTAACTTCTTTTGAGAGTCCTAATCCATCCAGTTTCATGTCACTCTTCACCCACACTAGATTCGGTTTTGTTTCGTGTTGCCAGATCCTCTCACATTAATCATTTAGGAAAAAGCCTTTAGGGCCCGATTAAGTTATATGGCTTTTTAAAGCCAATATTTTGGTATGAACGACTGCCACAGAAAATTAGAGAACTCACAGACTTACTCCAACTAATCTCTTCAACACAATCAGGTGCTAGTTAACATTTCCTTTTTATATACACCACTACTCAAACATTTGGGTCTGAAAGATTTTTAATGCTTTTAAAAGAAGCCTCTAAGGCTCACCAACCCTGCATTTATTTGATCAAAAGTGCAGACCTGTAAAATTGTGAAATATTTTTACTATTTAAAATGAGTTTTCTATTTGAATACGTTTTAAAATTGTACTTTATTCCTGTGATTTCAAAGCTGAATTTTTAGCATCATTACTCCAGTCACATGATCCTTTAGAAATCATTCTAATATTCTGATTTGCTGCCTAAAAATATGTTATTTATTATTATTATTATTATAATGTTAAAAACAGTAGAATTTGTTCAGGATTCTTTGATTAATAGAAAGTTCAGAAGAACAGCATTTATCTGAAATAGAAATATTTTGTAACATTATAATTATCTTTATCATCAGTTTTGATCAATTTAAAGCATCCTTGCTAAATAAACCTATTAATTTCTATAATTTCTCCCACCTTTCACTATATTACTACTTTTGCTGTATTTTGGATCAAATAAATGCAGGCTTGGCGAGCAGAAGAGACTTCTTTGAAAAACGTTCAAAAACTTTTGACTGGTAGTGTATTATGACAAATAAATGTGTTTTCTATTTTAATATATTCAATTCCTGTAATGTCAAAGCTGAATTTTCAGCAGCCATTACTCTAGTCTTCAGTGTTTTTATATGCTGATTTGCATTCTTATAGGCTGATTTGATGGTAAAGAAACATTTCTTATTATGATCAATGTTAAAAGCAGTTGTGCTGCTGAATATTTGGTCATTTATCTTTGATCAACAATATTTGATCAGTTCCTAAATGCAAAATCAATGTTGTGTATCCATCGAAACACTTAAAGCAACAGATCACTAAAATATATATATATATATATATATAGGCATTATTAACTCACCTTTGTGTTTTTCCAAACTTGTATGATTTTTTTTCTTCTGCAGAACATAAAATACTTTTTTTGTCCATATTATAAAAGCCAAAGTGTTCTAAATCAATACTGCACCCCTTTGACTTTCACTATATAGACAAAATATCTATGTTCCACAGAGGAAAGAAAGTCATACAGGTCAACATTAAGGTGAGCAAATGAGGTTTGCACCATGACTAACACAATGACTACTGTCTGTCTGTCTGTGTGTTGTGTATACCTTTTTTGGACTTTGCTCCAATCTTCAGTTTGGACGGCCAGGCGATCTGAGTGTTGGTTTCATCCATGACCTTAAACACAAAAACCACTGACGTAAGTGTATGCAAATGCATGTTAATCCAAGTATGAATTGAAAAACACGTAAGCCTGCTACATTAATATTAGCAAATCCATATTTGGTCGATTTGGTTTTCAAAACACAAAACACACAAGAACTCACACATTTCAGTTATGCTAAAATATTCACACTGACAGAAATGTTCAGGCTGTTTCAATGGAGGTCTTACAATCATCTCTCTGGCTAAAACATGCCCCACTTTCTCGTTCTCACACACACATATACACACAGCTGGCTCAAAAACCCGTGAAACATGTAACAGCCAGTTGGCAGAGAGTTTTTGACAGGCCTAGTATGCTAACCAGTAGCATATGTGAAGGAAAAGAGAGAGAAAACAAGAATGGTAATGTGTTTTGTGCACACAGAAAATACACAAAAGAGAAACTTATGGTAATTTGCAGCTCTGTGAATACACAGGTTCAATATTTATTAAAACTCTGCTGTGATTTTGCCTGGAGCATTGGAGCTTTTGCCTTTGGAAGAAGATGGAGCACTTCAATATTTTTAGTGGTTTTGTCTTTCATGTAAATTCATTTTTTAGAGCAAGCCGCAACTTTGGCAATGCACTCCTTTGTCTCTATAGAAAACACATTTCTGTACCCGATTTGTGGCACACTTTCTATCTTTCTGCTTATAAAAACCTCTTGGCTTTCATGGTCAGCGAGGCTTTACTGTACAGCAGTTCTCATGAGAAGTTTTGGCAACAAACCCAATTTCTTTCAGGAAGAAAAATATCTGAGCATGAAACTGCAGCAATTAAACTAAAAAAAAAAAAACTCCAGGGCAGTTTTCCCACATGACCTTTAGGAGAATTTCAGCCTCTAGGCTAATACTAACTAGAATTACATTAATTTTAATTAGAAATGGCATGGATTTACACTTGCTCCTCTCTGACAGATTGACTGAATATAAGAAGCTGTCATTTAGTGTCATCTCTTCAGAGAAGCTTGGATAGGACAGGCAGGAGTGAGCAAGTGGAAATACTCCAGCATTTCACTTATTGCATGTTTACAGCCCAGGCTGCACGTGCTTGTTCATAAACTGGAATTATTCAGTCCCGCGTGCTCTCCTAAAATTTACGGCCAATACTTTTCCAGGTTTCATTAGTCTTGGATCTGCGGTTCAACAGCAGGCTTTGGTTTTTATTTTGTTTTGACACCCTAAATGACAAAAGAACATGAGAATGTTTTTTTTAACTTGAGGGAACAAGTTTATTAATCTCCCAAGATCTTTTTAAGTCTGTAAATCATACACACAGCTGTGACACATCCTTTTAGATTTGTGAAATTACGGCTTGAAAACAGCAAAGGTCAGCAAAGCTAAAATAAAACAACAATCTACACACCCTTTTCTACAGTGTGCCTGAATCAAGCTGCGTTTTCTTCCATGTTATGACATGCAAAAACATCACAAACAGCTCTCCCAAAATGCACATCAGCAATTGCAGGGGTTTTCATCCTTCATTCTCAATCACTGTGCATATGTGACTTTTATATCCGTTAGATTTCTTCTCCTTCTTGTCTCGCTTGAGTC
This sequence comes from Cirrhinus molitorella, assembly GCA_033026305.1. Taxonomy (NCBI): domain Eukaryota; kingdom Metazoa; phylum Chordata; class Actinopteri; order Cypriniformes; family Cyprinidae; genus Cirrhinus; species Cirrhinus molitorella. Next base: position 23,991,915 of record CM065135.1, on the reverse strand, counting down.
TATGACAGCCCATAGAACGACTTGTGGGAAAGTAATGAAATTTGCCACACTGATAGAGGACAGTCTCAACATTAACCACAGCAAGTTTGGAGTCTCTAACGCTCCAGCGCCACCACTTGTCCAAAGTTTCACTCACATTTATGCTAATAACTTTTGAACCGTAAGGTCTAGAAGGATTTTTTTTCCCCTCTGAATCCTTGGCTCATGCTGAGTCTAAGTAACGCCAAATTTTAAAAATAAGGTTTAGTTTTTTGCTATTTTAAATAGTTTGAATTGTCTGATTTTCACCAAAACTGTCTCAGATAATCTTCAGACTATGCTGGCAAAAAGTTATGGAATTAAGTTGATGAGTCAAACTTTTCTCAAATAATGTGTAAACGAATTTTACGAAGAGCATGCAAAAATTTATGTAGGGCTTTATCTCCACAACGGTTTGGCATATTGAGACCACACTTGGTGTGTGCTATAACAAGCATGACCTAAGGCTACCTGCTGTGTTTCAGAGCAGCGCCACCTAGTGGTTAGAAGATATGAAAAATTACTATATTTGCTAATAACTTCTGAATGCTTTGGCCAAAAATCACAAAACTGGTCTGTTTAGATTCAGTGGAGCATGTCGAGTCAAACCATAACTAATTTTCCCATGTCAGCCATTTTGAATTTTGTCATTAAATTTTACAAAACGCACTGCCGTATCATTACGGAACTTGTTATGTGCCTTTGGCATTATGTCCTTATCATATTCAAAAAGTTTTGTGGCAGGCCCACCTTGTGGTCAAAAGTTATAAAGAAATTAGCAAAAATGCTAATAATATTTGAATGTATTAACCTGTTGTAATAAAAATACCAATTTTGCCATAGTCAACCGGACTTGATTTATGCTGAAAACCAACTTTTTTTTAACTCCTCCTAGACCGTTGGTCCAATTTTCATCAAATTTGGCTCAGATCATCTTCATACTGCTGCCATAATGCTGGCAAAGAGTTCTGGATTTCATGTCGATATACGAAACGGTTATGGTTTAACACATCAACAAATTCGGTCGGTCGAACCTCCTGTCCGCCATTTTGATTTATGTTAAAAATCTACTTTTTCGAACTTGTCCTAGACTGACTAGATTTCACCAAAATCGAGTCAGATCATCTTCAGACTGTGCTGACAAAAAGTTATGGATTTCATGTTCATAGACGAAACCGTATTTGTACATTTTCGCAACAAATGCGATACTAAAAAGAGACTGAGGCTGTATCTCTGCAAAGCTTTGACATATTGACTTTAAACTTTATTTGTGTCATTGTCACCTCACACTAACCTCACAACATCAATTTAATAACAGCAACACCTGCTGGTCAACAGTGATAAATCTTTCAATCATATTAATAGTGACAGTATTTGATTGTCAGTTTTGCTCTAAATAATAAATACATCTTTAATTGCTCATTGATTTATCTTGTCTTCTTTCTGCTTGGCCCCTTAACTGCTGCTTACAGCTATATTTTTTTTTCATATTTTAGTTTTCTTTGCACACAAAAAGTATTCTTGTAGCTTTATAAAATTACGGTTGAACAACTGATGTTACATGGACTTTTTTAAAGATGTCCTTTTTGGGCCTTGAACGTGGTAGTTCCGTTGCTGTCTATTCACGGTAAGAAAGCTCTCAGATTTCATCAAAATTATCTTATTTTGTGTTCTGAAGAAGAATGAAGTTCTAACAGTTTGGAACAAAATGAGAATGAGCAATTAATGACAGAATTGTCATTTTTGGGCAAACTATCCCTTTAAGTTTAAATATGGTGTTTCCGTTAAGCAGTGCAACAATGTCCGAGCACTCTTGAACCAAACAAAGGCACAATCAAACATGCCTGAAGGAAACCCGAACATTTCAGATGGGATGAAAAGGTGAACGGTGCTTAAAGTTTGTACAGGCAGAACGCCAGTTCCCATTTCCATTCTGTGTGTTTGTGCTGTGCCGCCATGCTGCTGTGCGTTCTATAGGTCTTTATTCCCGACCTGATCTCACTTTCTCTCTTGACTGCTTTCTTTGGCTCCAATCTGCAGATGAGGGAGATTTCTGACAGACCACACAGCAGTTATGAGGTTTGCGGTTTATTTTTGTGACGGACCAGCACATACCTCTCAAATGGGTCAGACGATTTCAGTAAAATTGGGTTAACTATACATTCGAAAAAGTTCCTTTCCTTTTCCCCCCACACCCAATATCATCCTGTCACAAAAATGTATACACACAGCGTTAACAGGAGAGAGTGTTTCAAACGGCAGTGACTTCAAAGTACCCGAGTCACACAGACTCTGATCTTCATTAAGTTGTTAAATATGGGCACCGTGATGGAGAACAGAGTGTTTATATTTGACAAATGATGTGTATGAGAGAGTGCATGTGCAAGAGCATGTGTATAGAGATCTGCTTCCTGCTTCCTTTGTTGATTCAGCTGAGGAGCACTCAGAGGAATGACCGAAGAAAAGAGGTGTGAGGAGGAGAAGAAAAGGAGGGAAACAGAGCGAAAGAGTAGCTGCAACTTTGACTGGAGGCTAAACTGCACAGGTGTGTACAGTGCTCTGAAAAAATAAATCCAATACAAACTTTAGTATATTTACTGATCAATAAGACGGCACGATAGGAATTAAAGGTGACATATCATAAAAATCTGACTTTTTCCACATTTAAGTGCTACAGTCAGGTCCCCAGTGCATCTACCAACCTAGAAAACGTGAAAATGGACAACGCAGTAACTGTTTTGGAAAACCTTTTTCTGCAAGCATGTGAAAAAACCAGCGTGTCAGATTTTGCTCCAAGCGTGACGTATGAAAGGATCTGCATGTTTCTACCCACAGCACCTTCATTTTGCTTTTGCAAGCGACAAAAGTGTCTAACACCATGGCGAACATTCGAGCAAAGCATGCTAACTGTTCTGTCTTAGACTGCAGAGATTGAGTCCCAGCCTCAATATAGAACATGCAATTTCTTTCCCAGCTGTTTATCTTTACAGACATAAACGGTTTTTGTAACTCTTGTGTGTTTTTAACAAAAACTTAAGCACAATAAGACATGAAAGAGAACTTTAGTACTCATATGCCAAGTGACAGACGCTTTCTTTGCGCATGCTTCAGGTGTGTGTGCTCAGAAGTTTAAACTAATATGGTTTAAAATGCACGATTTCAGCGTGATAGACATGGTAATCAAAACCAAAAGCTCCACCCAAAAGTGAAATTTTTTTTTACTTGAAAAAATGTTGTAGATTTATGTGAAAGAATGGTAAAACAACAGTGAAGGAACTGGAAGAGACTACCGCTGTGCTGATGTTCAAGATAATAATAATGATAAAGATACGGAAACAGAGACACAAAGAATGGCTCAAAAGCAAGAATGAGCAACAGGCATAATTCCAACCCTTTCATGGCAGGGAAGGAAAACTCAACAAAAGGTTTAATCACTGAAATGATTACTCTCTACTGCCTGTCTCCTGAAAAACCCAGTGATATTGCTTCCCATGTCACCACTAACAAAAAGCATCAGACATTTGTGTTTCTCTCACGATTTATCTTTACTAGCTGGTGAAAAGAGCAAAACAAAACAGCATAAAAAAAGGAGAAGACATTACAAGCATAAGCAGAAGTAGATGAGACACAGAGACAAAAAGGTCTGCTGAAGGTCTGGTGTAAACTGATCTCTAACAAAGATGCATAAAAGAAAATGTCTAAATGTTCTGCTTTGAACTGCATGAGAACTGGCATTTGCTAAAAAAAAGAGAACCACAAAGGTCTTGTGGATCGACCATAGAAAGACAGCAATAGTGCAAGTAAGGACAGAAAGCAGTGATCATATCAACACTGCAACCAGAGAAGTGGTGTTCTTAGACTATACACAAACCACAATCATGTGAGCCAAACCAAGAATATTTTGACAATTTCATTGGTCCTTGTTATTTCTGTTTATCAGAAACCTAAGGGGATAATTGCTTGGATCAAGTCAATCAAACTTCTGAATTGGCTCCTCCATCGAGCATCCTTGGACATATTTACTGCATGTTTGAAGAAGACTCACCACAAACTTACACACAAAAACAAGCTGGAAACACCAGCATTCTACTGAAATACGGATGATAGTTGTGATAGAGTTTGTGGGTCAAATGGCTGCAGTGTGTGATCATTTAAAGATAATACAGTGCAGCTTAAAAGGGACAGTTCACCAAAAATGAAAATTCTGTCATTAATTACTCACCCTCATGTTGTTCCAAACCTGTAAGACCTTAGTTTATTTTCAGAACACAAATTAAGATATTTTTGATGAAATCCAAGAGCTTTCTGACTCAAAATTTTCTGACTAAAATTTTCCTAGGCTCAGAAAAGAATTGTTGAATAAAGTTGTTATTTTTGTTTTCTTTGCACACAAAAAGTATTCCCATAGCTTTGTAAAATTACAGTTGAACTATTTTACCGATGTCCTTGCTATGTTTCTGGGCCTGGGAACATTTCAGTTGTGTTGCTTACCATATCAAAATTATCTTAATTTGTGTTTCGAAGATGAACAAAGGTTTTACGGGTTGGAACGACATGAGGGCGAGTCATTAATGAATAATTCTCATTTTTGGGTGAACTATCCCTTTAAAGAGTTGGCATGTCAAACAATGTATATACAGTAAAGTGGGACATCACAAAACTACAGTCCAAAAGTTTAGGGTTAGTAAGATTTTCAAATGTTTTTGAAAGAAGTCTCTTATGCTTACCAAGGATGCAAAAATACAGTGTCCTTCAGAAATCATTCTAATATGCTGATTTGGTCCTCAAGAAACCATTCTTATTATCAGTGTTGAAAACAGTTGTGCTTCTTAATATTCTTGCAAAGTATGTGAAACACATTACAAGATTATTGTACAGCATATTTGAATTAGAAGTATTTAGTGACTTTATAAATGTCTTTTAATAAAAGTATATATAAATATATATTCTTACCTTCTGAAAAAAATCCTCTCCTCCATTTATCCTCCCTTCACTGGCCGCTGTGTGAGAAAAAGAAAGACATTTAGATTACTAGTAGTAAGAGATACTTTTTTTTTTACAATTATTTCTGTTCATTAACATGTTTTAACTTTCTGAATGATATTTAAGCAATAAGGTGTGAGAATCTATATGCTATGTTGTGAATGAACTACATTTTAAGGTTGCCGTCAGGCACGGTACTAAAGTTTTAAAGCCAGATTCACATACTTAAGATGTTTTTCGAAGACAACCACAAAACACACACATACAAGAATCAGGCAGCATTCTCTCAACCTGCTGAAACTAAATGTATTTCAGATGTCACACACATGCTTGTCCATTACACACGCAAGCAGCTGTATGCAAGCTCACACTCATGCACAGAGCTATAGATGACAAAAAAACAGTTCATAAATCTCAATAAACACACTCACAGAATCCCACACAAAGTATGACACTTGCATATGGCTTATGTATGTAAACCATGTGTCAAAACTGCTCTACATCATTTTTCCAGACTTCGGATCACTCAAATATGTAACATGTAATTAAAGTGTTATGTTGAAAAATGAAAATGTGCAAAGACTCCCAGTCAGGTGCGATGAAAAATTTGAGAATTTGTTTGCTTTGGTGGGACGCTGGGTGTCCAGATGTTTGGTTTAGATTGTCCCATCATATAAAATTAAACATTCTTGTGTGTGTGTGTCTACATAGAGGGCCAAACCCTCTCCTGCACTTTTCTTTACCTTTAAAGTTGAAATATGGTTTTCATAGAGAGGTCAGAACAACAAGCCCCAAAATGGAAGGAAATAAAAGGGTTGGAAATGGGACAATCTTGTCATCTAAACCTCTTAATGACCCTAAAATCACAAAAAAGCACATCCACCCATCTCTCCATGAAATTCATTACATTCCTAGATCCAAGAAGAGGAAGAGCTACAATTACAAGAAGTGCCCATCTCATTACACCAAGGTTTGGTTTGATTTGTACCCTCCTTCACCACACATCATTGCACTGGCTAGTCAATGAAGCAATGCAGGGATTTAGACAGCAATGAGGAAATTGAGACTTTTGGAAAACAAAGAAATGGTATCATCACAATTTCTCAACAGTATCTGGCATGTGGCAGAGAGAGAGGGATGAAAATAAAGTGATGGACACAGAAGTGGTTTTAATCTCCGAAGCCCTTGTGTTCCCAAAACAAAATCCATTAAAATACTTCCATTTATTAATTCCACTCAACTTTAAGCAGAAACACTTTGATTGTACTGGTTTTAACAAACAAGTTACTTTCCAGATAACAAGCACAAACAGTGTAAAACATAGACCATTTTTTCTTGTACATTTGCAATTTTTGCAACACTATTATACTAAAATTTGAGACGTCCAAATACATGCGTGAACGACTGGCAAAGAAGAGAAGAAATTGTTAAATAAAGTCGTTATTTTTGTTGCTTTTGCGAACAAAAGTTTTCTCATAGCTTCATAAAACTAGGGTTGAACCACTGATGCCACATGGACTATTTGATCAATGTTACTACAACCTTTCTGGGCACTGAACGTGTCAGTTGCGTTGCTGTTTATGCAGGGTCAAGAAAGCTTTCGGATTTCATAAAAAATATCTTAATTTGTGCTCTGAAGATGAACAAAGGTCGGGTTTGGAACGACTTGAGGGTGAGTCATTAATGACATAATTTTCATTTTTGAGTGAACTTTCCTTTTAAAACATCTAGCGCCATTCACATTAGCTCACACGAGACTGATTTCTGGGGTGAAGTGAGGACAGAGTAAGACTGACGTTGTGAAATCAGAGAAAGCTAACTTCACATCTCCCCTATCAGATGCTGTAAATTCAATCAACAGTTTCATGAGATGTTTGGATGATGTCATATCTGTGCAGCACAGATAGACATGTGGTCACACAACATGCAACACATTAACACCTCTGAACTAAACTCACAGATTAGCACATAAATGCATATGACTCCATGTTAACTTGAAAAATGTTATTCTTGATACTCTCTCATACTCACCAAAACAACTAAAACACATCCAATAGAAAGCATGTACATACTCAGGCACACACAGAGGAAAAATATGAAAATAGCAAGCCTCAAACCAGACAGAATGTTAAATGCAGTGTGTGTGTGTCTCTCTCTCTTGATTTCAGCTCTTTCCTGTGCTCTATTTAGGATGTGGGTCAGAGAAACACCACAACTTTTGAGTTTTTGAAACACACAGCTTCACACACGTCCAGAGTAGTGTTTGATTATAGCACCGCTCCTGTAAACTACGTGTGTGTGTTAGGAATGTGATGAATAAGCAAGTGTAAGAACAAAACTGTATAATTTGAGTGCATTTCTCCTGGATAACCCTGGAACTTCCCTTGAACTCCAGAGCTCAGAGAGTGGGCGAAACATCAGAGAAACTTACCCATGATCAGCATCTGGATTCGAATCTTATTCTTAACTATTAAGATTTAAAGCCATCTGTTGGCTGAGTGATGTCACTACCTACAGTACAGTTCAAAAGTTTGAGGTCAGTGAGATTAAATTTTTTTTGTTCAGCAAGAACATATTAATTTGATCAAAAGTGACTGTAAAGCTTGATTCTTAATACTGTGTTGTTACCTGAATGATCCACAGCTGTGTTTTTTTGTTTAGTGATAGTTGTTTGTGAGTCCCTTGTTTTTCCTGAACAGTTAAAATGCCTGTTGTTCTTCAGAAAAATCCTTCAGGTCCCACAAATTCTTTGTTTTTTTTTAACATTAATGTGTATTTGAACTCTTTCCACAAAAGACTGTATGAATTTGAGATCCATCTTTTCACACTGAGGTACTCAAATGCAACTATTACAGAAGGTTCAAACGCTCTCTGATGCTTCAGAAGGAAACACAATGCATTAAGCTGGGGGTGAAAACTTTTTGAATTTGAAGATGAGGGTAAATTTAACTTATTTTGCCTTCTGGGAAACATTCAAGTATCTTCTTTAGATTCTGAAGGGCAGTACTAAATGAAAAAAGTAAATGATATTTAGGCAAAATAAGAAAAAAGAAAAATCTTCATTCTGTTCAAAAGTTTACACCCCTGGCTCTTAACGCATTGTTTTTCCTTCTGAAGCATCAGTGAGCGTTTGAACCTTCTGTAATGGTTGCATATGAGCCGCTCAGTTGTCCTCAGTGTGAAAAGATGCATCTCAAAATCATACAGTCATACAGTGGAAACGGTTCAAATACACAAAAATGCTAAAAAAAAAAAAAAGAATTTGTGGGACCTGAAGGATTTTTCTGAAAAACAAGCTAGTTTGACTGTTCAGGACAAATAAGGGACTCATTAACAACTATCTCTAAACAAAACAAAACAGCTGTGGATCATTCAGGTAACAACACAGTATTAGGAATCAAGTGTATGTAAACTTGACAAAAATACGGGGTAATTTTTATAAATGTAACTATTATTTTCACTTGTGGACTGTATGTAAACATTTTTTATGTGCAATATCCTATTCAGGTCAGTACTAAATAAAAAAATAACATGCATTTTGTATGATCTGTCTTATTTTGTTAAAATAATTAACACTTTGCAGATTCTGCAAGGTGTATGAAAACTTTTGACCTCAACTGTGTATCAAGCACAACCCTGTCAATGCCCAAACTGAAGTACTCAGCCACTTATGCAAAAGACTCAGAGCTCTTATCTTCTCAGATGGTTTGTGTGCCATGTCATAACTTGAGATTGCACACACATGCCCGGTTGTACAATCTTCTGTAACCTTTTTCTTTTGCAACTTCTGAATGCAAGCAGTCTGTATGAAAGTAAACTCAAAATGTAGAGCTCAAGTGAAACATCTGGTCATGGGAAACTAGCCTAACACTTAGGCCCGAATGCCTCTCAGAAACAATGTGTACCACCACTAAAAGGGAGAAGTCTGTGAAACTATTCAACGTACGATGGAAAATAGGGCAATAATCAGGCAATATGAACTGCAGAACTATTTGGGATTATAAACTGCAGATGTGGCGAAAACACACTCGAGACCGCTCCAAAGGTACTGAGTGAAAAGGATTTGTCTGTAATGTGAATTAAATAATGTGAATGTCTCAACTCTCTACGACGATAAGGAACTTTTTTCTTTTCTGACAGGTTATAAACACAGATGAGTTTTCAGCCAAACTAAAACTCTTGGAGAATTTCTGCCAAACACTCATCTGAGTAATGCAATACATCAATTCTCTAAGATTTATTAAACAAGTGTGAAGTATTTTATAAAAACAATGTAAAACCTGATGTTTTAAACCCAAGAAATAGATTTATATTTGTAAACATACAAACAGAAGGCTTCTTGGAAGAAAACTCCACCAGTTTTGGCAGTGTAGGTATTTATAGCACTAGCAAAATATGGCTTGCCAATCGAAACTGCCAAAAAATGAATAAAAAAAAAAAAAAAAAAAACAACAAAAAAGGATACTGGCTATGTTGCATCTGTCAAACCATAAAACACTTGTTACCAAGACAACACCACTTCAAAATTCATTCTAGTACTACAACTGTGATTAATAACTCACACATCAAATATTTGATATATATATTGATTTGTTTATATGTCTAAATTAAGACACAAATGTGCTGTTAATATTCAAACTGCACATGTATGTATATAAAAAAATCTAAATCTAAGGCAGCAGACCTGTGTTTCCCTGGTAACAGTGTGCTGAGCCATGAGCACATTCCCAAAACACAACGCACTTCCTGTTGCTTCACTCACCAATTCAGACACATGCAGCATGTTAAGAATGATGCCGTGAACATGCACCCAGACTAAATTAGACTCAAGAAATAAAACCCACATGTCAGAAAACACGCTGCACGCATAAGCAAATTAATAAAATACACAGCATACTTTTAGTGGTAAAAAGACTGACCCACAAACAGGTTCACACACAGACAAACTGGTTTAAATGGAAAACTGACTCATCCTCAGGATGTAAAGGTGTTTGTTTCCTTAATTGGAAGAGATTTGGAGAAATTTACCACTACATCACTTACTCACCAACGGAACCTTTGCGGTAAATGGGTGCTGTCAGAATGAGAGTCCAAACAGCTAATAAACATCACAACTCTAGTGACCAGTTCATCAATTAATGTCTAGTAAAGTAAAAAGCTGTGTGTTTTTAAGAAACAAATCCATCAATAAGGCGTTTTAACTTTAAGCTATCATTTCCGGACAAAATAAGAGTCCATAATCAAAAAATTACATTTCCCTACGGTGAAAAAAGTCCATCTTCTGTTGTTGTCTCACATCAACACCCACATACATATTTGTTTAGAACTGTTTTGGATTGTTTTTGCTTGTAAACAGTGCTTGATCTGTGCATATTTCTCTCCTGATTCAGACAAGAATCAGGACTTGTATTTCAGCCAAAATCAGCAGTTTAAAGTTAAACATGTCTTAAAGGGATAGTTTACCTAAAAATGAAAATTCATTCATTAAGTACTCATCCTCATGTAGTTCCAAACCTGCAAGACCTTTGTTCATCTTCGGAACAACAAACTGCTCATTCTTTTTGTTTTCTTTGGGCACAAAAGTATTCTCATAGCTTTATAAAACTAAGATTGAACCACTGATGTCACATGGACTATTTTAACAAAGTCCTTATACCTTTCTGGGCCTTGAATGTGTTAGTTGCAGGGTCAGAAAGCTCTCGGATTTCATCAAAAATATCTTAATTTGTATTCCGAAGACGAACGAAGGTCTTGCAGGTTTGGAACGACATGAGGGTGAGTAATTAATGACAGAATGTTCATTTTTGGGTGAAATATCCCTTTAACAATGGACTGGTTTCTTACTGTAGAAAATCCTGCTCAGAGTTGATTGGCTGACTGAGTGCTGATACAAGCACACCTGTGCCCTCTTACTAATTAAGCCCTCAGTCACAGCATGTCAGTGTGTGAGAAGCTGTTTGCCAAGCTAGACATGATTGGTATGGACTTGTTGCGTTGTGGACAATAGACCAACAACAACAATGTACCATCTTGTCTTTTATACATGTCTACTCCTGCTTGCTTAAAAAATAAATGAACTGGAATTGAGATGATGACTGAATGAGTTTTGATGGACTCACCATACTGGTAGCAACTGCTAAACCAGCTTTAATTTCATACACTTACAAACATGTTGACTTTCACTTCACAAGATGCTTTTTGATGGACTAGATTTGTAATGATTATTGTGATTCTTTTATCAGCTATTTGGACTCTCATTCTGCCAGTGCTCATTTACTGCAGAGAAGTAACTTTTTGATTTTTGGGGGGTGAACTATTCCTTTAACTAGCAGGTGTGAGAAGTACTGACATTTATCATTACTACATTTTACTACATTATCTTAATATAGTTTCACATCCTGTTGAGAAAGAAAAACCAACAAAAACACACATTTTGATCAAAAAGTCACTGGGGGCACATATGATTTCCATAAAGTGCCGGAATAAACTCTGCTAAACAAACACTACATTCTTTTTAGAACTTCTTATCACACAGAATATAAGGTCAGGCCAGCACACATTCCTCTGTTTTTAATCAAAACCAGACATCTGATGTAACAGCCATTGGGGTAAAGGAAAAAAAACTGAATCCTAATTTACAAACTATTCCTGTTAAAGTTTGTGTAAGAGAGAAATCATGCATTTCCCATCCAAAACTGTCATTTGTGTTACTGATTATTTCAATGTCTGTATCAAAGTATGAGTGTCTAACTTTGTTGCTTTCCTCTGAAATCCTAAAGCTGCTCAGATTCCCTTACGTGAACATGAATCACTGGTGATCCACTTTTCTCCATTAGTCTTTCTGAATAAGCCTATAAAAATGAGCTGATTTAGTCGTGGTCTGGCCAAAGGGGAAAAGTACAAGAGTGGGTCTCCCCTCTGTCTCTCCCTCGCCATGTCCTTCAGTGTTATTTTTAAGAAAAATGATTTTAATTGTAACTCTCTCTGTCCCGTTTCTCTCGCTCTCTCTCCTATTTCCTGGAAACGGAGAGCAAAATTGTGCCACACAATAAAGCTTCACACAAAAAACACACATCGCTGGATTTATGATCACGCCTACTGCTGCATCCGACCAATCGAAACAGGAGCTGTTCAAAACACCTCCAGATGTTGAACGTCATCCGGAGCAAAGAGATGATTACGAGTCACTGAATCATAGGTGTGGGAAAAAATGCCTACAACAATGATTGTAGAGTAAGTATATGAGTGTGTGTAATGTGAAAGATGTCATCTTGAAAATGTGGTAGCCTGGATATGGAAGTTTTCCTGCTGCTCTTAAGCTCTCTCACGCTGAACTGACCTTTGACCTGGAGGTTGAAATATCAGGGAAGCATTCACTCATGCAATCAGCACACATAAATACAAAGGTGTTAGAAAGAGACTGAGGGCCTCCGTTTTTCCACTTTTTACAACACACACCTTACGTAAAATGCAACAAAATACTAGGATATAGTACTGTTGAAGTTAAACCTTTACATTCACCTTGCAGAATCTGCAAAACGTTCATTATTTTACCAAAATAATAATGCATGTTTTTTTATTTAGTACTGACCTGAATAAGATCTTTCACATAAAAGACATTTATAAAAATGACCCTGTTCAAAAGTTTACATACACTTGATTCTTAATACTGTGTTGTTACCTGAATGATCCCAAAAATTATTTGGTTTTCAGCATTTTTGTGTATTTTAACCCTTACCAACAATGCCTGCATGATTCTGAGATCATCTTTTCACACTGAGGACAACTGAGGGACTCGTATGCAACTATTACAGAAGGTTCAAACACTCACTGATGTTCCTAAGAGCCAGTGGGTGAAACTTTTAAACAGACTAAAGATGTGGACATTTTTCTTATTTTGCCTTTTTTTTTTTTTTTTATTTAGTACTGCCCTTCAGATGCTAGAGAAGATACTTACATGGTTCCCAAAAGACAAAATAAGTCAACTTAACCCTCATCTTCAAATTCATAGAGTTTTCAACCCTGGCTTTTAATGCACCATATTTCCTTTTGGAGCATCAGTGAGCGTTTAAACCTTCTGTAATAGTTGCATGTGTTTCCCCCAGTTGTCCTTAGTGTGAAATGATCATCTTAAGGACCTCAAAATCATAAAGTAATTGTTGGAAAGGGTTCAAATACACAAAAATGCTGAAAAAACAAATAATTTGTGCAACTTGAAGGATCTTTCTGAAGAACAGCAGGCACTTGTTTCAGGACAAACAAGGGATGCATGAACTATCACTAAACAAATATAAAAAACATAGCTCTGGATCATTCAGGTAACAACACAGTATTAAGAATCAAGTGTATGCAAACGTCTTTTATGTGAAATATCTTATTCAGGTCAGTACATTTTGTATGATCCCTCTTATTTTAGTTAAATAATAAACTTTTTGAAGATTCTGCAAGGTGAATGTAAACTTTTGACTGCAACTGTAGATATCATTGCTTATATAACTTAAAAAGTCTGTGTTTTTATGCATGCACAGGTTTGGCTATACCTGTGATGAAACATTTATAATACTTGCACACATACAGTGAATTTTTTTACATGTAAGGACATTTGGTTGTTTTACTTCAAATCTACAGACATAAACCATTTTTATAAACACTTTATCCAAAAATGAAAACTTTGTCATCACTTATTCAATAAAATACTTACAAAGGAATGCATATACATATATATATATACTATTTATGGAGCCAACGAACATCCATAACTATTTAGTTTGGTTGGCTTGAATGCATGGCAGCAAATGCAAATAAAGGGCCTGCTATAAAAGACCAGACCTTTTGTACGTTTAGAATATGCCAATACCAAACCACTGACCTCAAATTGTAATTCTTAAACTTGTTTAAAATTCTACTCTGCTGAAATTACAACAAAAGAAAAACAAAACAGACTGCACATTATTCTGCAGTGAAGTAAACTGTCCATTGCTGACAGAGTGACTGTAAAATATGACGCAAGTGTTGAATTATAAGCTTTAACCAGATGATGTTGCTTGAAAAATGTCTGTGTGTGTTTGTGTACAGGTTTGGCTGTACTTGCGAGAGACAAATTTGCGAAAATGCCCTCACAAATGAAGTTAAACATGGTGAAAACAGACTTGTGAAGTGGTCCATATTATTTGAAATGCTCATACATTAGACAAATTATATTTTACAAATGTAATGTCAACAGGTTTGGTTTAGGGTTAGAATAGTAAATATCATTGTCTGACTAATATAACATCAAAACTCTGTGTTTGTATTGAATGCACAGGTTTGGTTATACCTTGTGGCCAAAATATTTAAAAATATTCTTACAAAAATAGTGAAACATGAGGAAAAATTATTGCTTCAAATATACAGACATAAACAGGTTTCATGAGGGACAGTTCGACCAAAAAAAGAAAAGTCCTTATTTATTCACCATCATGTCATTCCAAACCTGCATGACTTTTTTATGTGGAACATAAAATGTGACCCTGGGCCACAAAACCAGTCTTAAGTAGCATGGATATATTTGTAGCAATAGCCATAAATACATTGTATGGGTCAAAATTATCGATTTTTCTTTTATGCCAAAAATCATTATAATATTAATTAAAGACCATGTTCCATGAAGATATTTCATAAATGTCCTACTGCAAATATATCAAAACTTAGTTTTTGATTAGTAATATGCATTGCTAAGAACTTTAAACAACTTTAAAGGTGATTTTCTCAATATTTAGATTTTCTTAACCCTCAGATTCCAGATTTTCTGCCAAATATTGTCATAACAATACATCAATGGAAAGCTTATTTATTTAGCTTTCAAAAGAAATTGACCCTTATGTCAGGTTTTGTGGTACAGGGTCACAAATATATTTTGTTTTGTCCATACAATCTAAGTCAACAGTAACCAAAGCTGTTTGGTTTTTCAGTATATTTTGTGTTTCACAAAAGGAGGTCATACAGTTCTGGAATAACAGGAAGATGAATAAATGATACCAGAATTGTCATTTATGGGTGAACTATCCCTTTAAGTTTGGGGTAGGACAAACTTGATCACCTCTGTATAAAACCATTGTGTCTATGAGATCTTCTCACTGATATAGTGAAACCACTATGTGTGTCTCTGTGACAGTGTTCCCTTAAAGGATAATATTGGTCTCATATTCATACCTGACCTTTTTTTTACTGTGATGCTGCTGAATGCTAAACGCATTTTTAATTATTAGAATTTGGCAATTATTCATGCAATAAATAAGTTATTCATAACCATGTGTTATGAATTTCTAACATTCATATATGTGTACTAAATTACCATAAGAAGCTTAAATGTTCCATTTAAAGAGTACATGTAACAACCTAAGCTTATTAGTTTCAGGGCAAAGTTATCCCAAAATGTTGCTAGTTCATTTCATTCCCTGTCGTTTTTGGCTACTAAATGAATCAATAAAACATTCCAATGCTAGTTTTCATGTCCTACACAACAAACAGTGTCTTCAACACATCTCCTTCAAGATGGACTTCGAGGAAACATTGTGGTATTTTTAGACAACTATTTATCTCGATGCATCTCGACGCCAAGCAACACTGCAAGGTTAGCTAAAAGTATTTTCAAGACATTAAACTGTCTACCCAGTTCTTTACGAAAATGTTTAAGAAGTTAACATACCCAGTAACATAGTTTCTAGTTTCTTGCGGTCAACTCGAAACCTTTCCTCGGTCCAGTCTGGGTCAGGCGGGGAGATGTGGCCGCAGTGGCCGCTAGAGTCATCCTCAGACACGGCAGACGGTGAGTCGTCACTCCGCTCGCTGCTGGAGCTCTGATCATGATGCATGAAACTCAGCGGCTCAGCCATTGCGCCCTTAAAGTGTTTCAAACTTACTAAACGGGGTTAATATGTGAAACAGGCAAACGGCAACTCAACATTAGATGAAAAACATTCCGATTTCGAGGCAAGTTTTCTTTTTCTCCAATCCTGCCTTTGAAGTCCCTTAAAGCCACTCTGGCCAGTTACTGCCCCCGAGAAAATTAGTCTGCCCCTAGATTCCTCACCCCTCCACTTTTCCTCTGGCTCCAGGACCAGAACACACTATAGTTGGAGGACATAGATGCATAGATGAATTTTGCTCCTGAGGGAGCATTCACGTGTCAGGATCACCGCCCACTCTCCTCCCAAAACTTTCTCATCATCATATCCAGTTCGCGCGCCTACAGCTTCCCATGCACGTGCACAAAATAAAACATTATGAAATTACGACCTTTTCAAAGAATATTTAAATGCAGTTCTTACAAAATAACTTTCATACACGTTTTAAATGAATTTGTGATGAACATGTTTTTAATTACTGAATTAAAAACTATTTTAAATGCTTTTTTGTTTATCCAAAAAAAAAAAAAAAACTTTTTGACACTACATTAAAAATGTAGTGTAACAATCTAGAAGAAGGTATGATTAGAAGACTCACATTCTTGAAAAAAGAAACGTTGGCACTTATACACATACACACTTAAATGCAGCAAACAAAACCTTCCTTTTTCATAAAATAAAATATTTTTCTGATATTGAGGCAAACCCTAAAAAACGTAAAAATGTTACTTAAAAGTTATTGTATTTTTCTGTTTTTTTGCAGTGCTGGGCAACGATTAATCGCGATTAATCACATCCAAAATAAAAGTTTTTATATATTTTGTACATAATATGTGTGTACTGTTTATCTTTATCATTATTTAGTATATATTTAGATTTTTTATACATGTATATATTTATATTCATATAATTTATGTTATATATAAAAATGTTTAATATATATATTTAAAAAAAAAATCTTAAATATATACATGCATGTGTGTATTTGTATATAGCCAATAAATATACACAGTACACATACATATATTATGTACACAAACGCTTTTATTCTGGATGCGATTAATCGTTGCCCAGCACTTTTTAGTCATCAAATCAACCTTTTATAAAAAATATATATATTTTTTTTTTACCCCAAATGTATGCAGAAACAAAATTCTATGAACTTATCACGTTAATTTTTAACTAAAGATTTCATTAGACTTACATTACTTAGTTGATTTAATATTTTGAAGCAACAAATCCTTTAAAAATTCATAAAACGTCATTGCTCGAGACCCATTTGGTGGGGATAAAACGTATAAACATCGCCACCTAGTGGCACGAAGCTACGACGCAAAATACAACGCAAGTAAACATTTGAAGTGGATCAAAAGCGTTCATCAAAGTTGTCCTAAAACTAAAACAATACCCGTTCTTGTCTTAGGACAACTTAGATTACCTTTTTTTGATCCACTTCAAATGTTGACTCTAAAATGTGGATCGCATTAGCAGGGGTGTCCAAACTCCTTGAGGGCCACTGTCCTGCAAAGTCTAGCTCCAGCTTATACCTGCCTGGTCCTTTCTAGTATGGTTAAGAACTTAAATAGCTGGTTCAGGAGTGGCCCTCCAGGAGCAGGACTGGTCACTTCTGGTGTACGGCTTCATTCTTTATGTGAATGGATTCTAAAATTACACAGATATACAAAACATCTCATTGTCAAACAATATCATAATAAAACAGCTGCAGTGAGACACATGTTTTATAATAACACCTTTTAATGCAAAAACAATAAAAATGATCCAGTATTGTATTTATTTCTATACAATAAAATTACTAAAATGTAACTAATCCATTGGAAAATAAAACAATATTTTTTTATTATGTGTTAACTGACAGGTTGTTCCAGGATGCCTCTGTGAACAGGGACAAGTGACTCGGTCTCCTGAACAAGGTTTATTCTGTAAGGTTGTGCATGTGTATATATGCATGTATGTGTGTGTGTGTGTGTGTGTGTGTGTGTGTGTGTGTTTGTGTCAGGGGAGGTTCATCTGTTAGTAAACGTCTCGTCTCTGTACAGGTGCATTGCAGAGTCGTGTGCAGTAATAGTGTCCATGTGCAACCATCTCAAAATCTTGCCATCCAGTTACATTGCGTACTTCTGAGTCCATTCCCTTGCCAGTCTGTTATACCTAAAAGACAAGAAAATAGACATCTTACAGCTATGGAAATACAGCTATGACTGAACCAGATGGGAGAAGATGATTTGTACAGATGCGGCCATTTTGCAAATAAAGCTAAAATAAGGTCACTTACTTATCTTTGTCCGATTTGTAGATGTGTGCAATATCTGGAACTAAAGGGTCATCTGGATTCGGGTCACAAAGGAGGGAGCATATGGATAATAAAACTGAAAAACAGCAACAGTAAACAGCTGAATCATTTTAGTGGTGTTGATAAAAACAACATTTTATGTGCCATAATGCTGAGCACCACTTATTTAAGTAAAGTTTTATACACTTTTTGCATGTCAATTCCATATCCATACACTGTTCATATATACATATATTATTCCCTTTACTGGGATCTAGATGTAATCTAATTGGACATGTTTGGGCCATCCTACAGAATGTGCGCAAACTGCTGTCCCACAACCAAAAAACACATTTAAAAAGCATTTAAGAATTCAAATCTTAGATGTTTACTAAGATCCTTATACTATGTATTGAAACCCACAATAATATTTAAAATATCAGTAAGCTTAATATATATAAAATCATCATTTATTGGGTACTTTCAATTAGGAGGTGGCTGTCCCTAACCCTTAAATTTCAACTTATGAAAACAATATTGAAAAATGTTTTGTATTTTATTCCACTGTTGTTGTTGTTTTTTTTTAAGTGAAGTAAAAAAATATTTATTTTATATTTTCTTTGTAAATCATGAAACTTATGTAAAACAAAATGTTTTAGTCTATTGATTTTAACTACACCCCTACATTTATGATCAGGGGATATTCCATGTCGTTCTCTCTCATAGCTACATGGTGAGTAGGTAGGTCCCATTATTTTGAGGTAAATTGTTTTCAAAAGCCTGAAAATCTGTGTGTAACTTTAAGGAACGTCGCTACCAAACACCTTTTTTTCTGCAAATAAGCACACTTTTTTAAGAGTTATTCCATATATTTTAGTTTTATACAGTATCTCACAAAAGTGAGTACACCCCTCACATTTCAGCAACCTTTTTAGTATATCTTCTCAAGAGACAATACTATAGAAATGAAACTTGGATATATTTTAGAGTAGTCAGTGTGCAGCTTGTATAGCAGTACATATTTACTGTCCTCTGAAAATAACACAACATACAGCCAATATTGTCAAAATAGCTGACCATGCTAACCATGCAAAACCACATGTCCTTTTCATCATGTTAATGTTTTTGTCTGCTTGACAGGACCATACAAAGTTGTGTATCTTGTATTAGAGCAGTTACATTTGGTGCTTTGAGTACAATTCTCTCATACTGACCACTGGTTCAACATGGCACTTCATGGGAAGTAACTTTGAGGATTTGAGAATTAGAATTGTTGCTCTCCACAAAGATGACCTTGGCTATAAGAGGTTCAGTAACACCCTGAAACACTACAGTTACACTACAGTGGCTAGGGTTGTACAGAGGTTTTCCAAGATGGGTTCCATTCGGAATAGGTCACACAAGACACAAAGTTGAGTACTTGTTCTATGCGTCAGGTGCAGAACCTTGCTTTAAAAAACAAAAGCATAAGTGCTGCCAGCATTGCTTTATAGGTTGCAGAAGTAGTAGGTCAGCTTGTCAGTGCTCAGACAATACGACGCACACTGCAACAAGTCGGTTTGCATGGGCACCATCCCAGAAGGAAGCCTCTTCTGAAGCTGGCTCACAAGAAAGAAAGCAAACAGTTTGCTGAAGACAACATGTCCAACAGCATTAAACACTAGAACCATGTCCTATGGTCTGATGAGACTAAAATAAACTTGTTTGGCTCAGATGGTGTCCAGCATGTGTGGCGATGCCCTGGTGAGGAGTACCAAGAAAATTGTGTCTTGCCTACAGTAATGCATGGTGGTGATAGCGTGATGGTCTGGGGCTGCATGAGTGCTGCTGGTACTGGGGAGCTGCAGTTCATTGAGGGAAACATGGATTCTATTGTGTACTGTACCTTCTGAACCAAAACATGATGCCTTCCCTTCAGAAACTGGTCCGAATTGCAGTTTTCCAACATGATAATGACCCCAAACACACCGCCAAGATGACAACTGCCTTGCTGAGGAAGCTGAAGGTGAAGGTGATGGAGTGGCCAAGTATGTCTCTAGACCTAAACCCTCTTAAACACCTGTTGGGAATCCTCAAGTGGAAGGTGGAGAAGCATCATGTGTCTAACATCCAGCAGCTCTGTGATGTCATTATAGAGGCTCTGGTGAATTCCATGCCCAGGAGGGTTAAGGCAGTGCTAGATAACAATAATGCTAACACAAAATACTGACACTTTGGACACAGTTTTGACAGACTCACTTTTGTTGCCAGCTATTTTGACAATAATGGCTGTATGCTGAGTTATTTTCAGAGGACATTACATCTATACTGCTATACAAGCTGCACATTGACTACTCTGAAATATATCCAAGTTTTATTTCTGTAATATTATCCCTTGAGAAGATATACTAAAATGGTTGCTGAAATGTGAGAGATGTACTCACTTTTGTGACATACTGTATGTGTACAACAGTTCAGAACCATGCTAGCTAACCATGTACTGATTAGCATCTTTGAGTTAGGCTCAAAAGTATCTAAAATTGTCACTACCGAAACTTCACCAAATTACATCCTTGGTTTTTTTTTGGAGGGGTGTTATTCCCTAAAATGGTCACTACCGAAACAATCACAACCAAAATATGTTGTCATTGTTTCGGTAGAGATAACAAGGAACACATAATCCTTCATTTGGGGGAAATAAATACAATTTTAGTACAAATTTTGTATTTTAGTATGTTATAGTAGTGTTTTAGTATGGGAGTTAAAAATCTGTGATGTGGTCACTACCGAAAATGTGCTGTTACAACCAAAACATGATGTTTTGTAAAAAATAAAGTACAATGAATTATAAACTAAGATGTTAAGATCGTGTTTGGTTCACTTTATAATTAAGCTAATGAATCCTTAGGTTTGATATCAGTATGATCAATTTTTGGCCTTTTACAAAAAAAATAGGATTCAAAAAACACTAAATCTCATAAATTACACTTATTATTGATTTACCTCTGAAAACTTGTTAATAAAATAGAAAATATATATATTTACAAGGAAGATGTAAGCAAAATCTTAATCAGCCAATGTAACCCTTCTTATTAAATTAGACATTACTATGAAAGGGGAGATTTGGGAGAGGGCAAATATTCCAAAACTTTATGAAAATGAAATATGAGATTTAACAGCACAATTACTAGAAATGTGTACCTTCGATATTATACAATTTGCACACATACTACATTTGTGGAAAATGACAGTTTTTTCCAAGACATTTCCAACTCTGACTTCGAACCAATTCTGTAGAATGGCCTGTTTGTGATGAAGAGACCATATTTTTGCTCTCTAACCTTTGGATACCGTGAGGGCAGGTGACCACTGGGAGCGCAGAATGTCCAAACAGATGCTTCCATTACTGTTGATATTTGGGTGGTAGATTTTTGTTGTGAAGGCAACCTGTCAGCAACATAGTGTCAAATATCTACAACAAATAATTTATGGAAGACATAAGAACAGATTCTCCACTCACCTTTGGTGGTTTAAAGGGATAATCAGTGGGGAAATGGATTGTGAGGAAGAAAACCCCTCCCTGATATGGACTATCACTCTAGGGGGAAAAAGTGAAAGATAAAAAGTGAGCGTTTGTGTATGACAGAAGTAAATTCCTTTTTTTACTGAGCCAATAACTAAGTGCACTTACTGGGCCCATTATCGTCGCCTGCCAGTGAAACACTGAAAGTATAAACATAATATATTGAGTAAACCATCCTGTCAAAGTATTAAAGGCCACCATTAAGTAGACAGATAGCGGACAAACTTACAATCTTCTCCGAGTGGTCCAGCTGAGCACTGCGAGGGTGGATCCCGTTGCAAGTCCTGTAGCTCCTACAAATACAGTAGAAATACACATGTACATTTCTATGCTTCAATAACATGCTGCTGACAGTTCACAGTGAAAAAAAAAAGAAAAGAAAAAAAATCAAGTTTTGATATCAAAATACATGAGCTGTAACCCATGTCTTATAAATGCAAGGGTTTATAATAAAGAATTTGTTTCATAGTATTTATTGTAGGGCTGGGCGATAATTTGATAACGATAATTATCGTGCGATATGAATTTCCTCGATAAACAATAACAAGAGTTCGATATATGTTCAATATAATGTTTATGCGGCAAAGGCGGAACAAAAGTGCGCCACTCGGACCGTTTAACCGCTCGGTTCAAAGTTCAATCGGCGGCACAGCGTGAATTTACTAGAGCCAATGCTTTCACTCGCTGATGAGCGTCGGTCACTAAACAATGCAAGAAGCACTTAGTGAAGAACGCAAATTACTAGGTTTACAGCAAGATGAAACAGCGCTGACAAACAAGAGAAACACTGTGCTCAAGAATACAGTCAGAAGGCTTTTTAATCTACGAATCACCATCATTTACCATAGATTTACTGTAGTAGCACTAACTGCATACTGGTATTGTGTCAGAAATGTGGATATATTTGTGTCAAATTTTATTATATTATAATGTAGACATTAATTAAATGTATTGAAGGAGGAGTAATGGGATATAATTACAATATTTTTGTGATTAAGCTATAGCGTTTATGCATTTATACTAAATGTGTTTAGACTACTGTTTGTCATACAAATACCTTGGAACCATATAAATTTTTTTTACCATGGTATTGAGGTGCTATAGTTGTGGTTTTAACTGTTATTATCATGATACTACTAATTACATTATATATATATATATATTTTTTTTTACATCTGCATTCTAAATCAAGCGACCACCAAATGTGTATTTCTAAGAGACAAAATGTTTTTATTATTATTAATAATAATAATAATAATATTATAAACCTGTTTCTTGATTTAAAACAATATTACTTGATTTGAAACAGTATTTATTTTAATTTCTTATTAAAAGAAATTAAAATTTGACATTTATCATGATAACTATCGCTATTGACTGATATAAAAAAAAAAATTATCGTCATAATTTTTGGCCATATTGCTCAGCCCTAATTAATAGATTGCTGATGATGTATTTTTACTTTTTAAATGTAACAGTTATACCTATTTATTAACTTTTTTTACATGCTTTAGTAATTTTTATTAGTTGCTGTTTTTAAATAGATATATTTCTTTTAGTTCTAGTTTTAGTAAATTTTGTACTTTAACTTCAATTTATTTCAGTTAGTTTCCAAGACAACATTACGTTTTATATCTCGTATCTACATTTATATATATATATATATATATATACACACATATATACATACATACACACACACACACACACACACACACGTATATATTTTATACTATTTTATATAGTCAGTGTTGTGAGTTGCATATTACATATTGTGAATTATTTTAAGACATACCTGCTGTTTAAATAAGGATAACCTTTTTAACTAGAGATGCTAAGACATCCGTCGACAATCTAAATCAATGCAATGGCATACCTATTACAGGTATAATGAAATATTTTTGATGTCCTATAAGACTTCATTCCGCTTTGTTCTCGACATCAAGCTCTTTTCATCTGGCCGAAAAATAAATTCTTCTAACCTTCTGACTTTATGTTGTAATGTGGACCGAGAGACGCTTCATTGTATCGGCTATGTGTATATCTTTTGGATCGCCGTAATGCTATTCTACTTTCAAGACGTTTATTCTGTTTATAAATAAAAAAAATATTACCTTCTGGATCCTTTTCAAAGCCATCAGATCTCCGCTTCTTTTCTCCGCCTGAGGATGTGAAGGGAACAACAATGAGAGAGCGGACATGAGAGGAGTTTACTTCAAAATAAAAGTCCTTGTAACCTGTCATGGACCTGTGCTCAAATACCAAAATAAAGCAATGTGTGAGATATGCAGGCTATATATAAAATATTGTATTAGATTAATTTATTGACAATTTTGTTCATTAAGAAATTCAGGTGGACATGTACACCCCTCATTTTAAGGAATTAGGTAATTGAAAACTGGAGTCCTGGCAACTAATAAGAGGTATCTTGTGTGTGTATGTTCCCGGGGAATGATAAATGTATGCACTATTAAGTGATTAAAAGCACCTGCCAAATTAAAGCATGTAAATATACCCACCAAATGTACTAGGCAGGAAGGGAAGGGAAGAGAAGGGGACTGGAAGGGCAGAGTGTTTAGTGGATGGGTGGTGAGGGATTACTGTAATTCATTTTTGATGCAGGATGCAGATGTTCTGTGTGCTAATCGCAAATTAGAGCTAATCCCAATAAACAACATATCAGACAGAATTACTGGCTGCATCATCTGTGGTGGGCTCCAATGTAGTGTGTGAGTTACATGTTTACTTGCTGAAAATAATCTGCTTGTTTGTGTGGTTTTGTGTCCATATCTTTCATATCCATCCATATCCATATCTTACCACGTCTGCTCAGAGATACTTTCATGTGATACATGTCATTCATAACAGCTAATAGTTCTATCTATCTATCTATCTATCTATCTATCTATCTATCTATATGTACACACACACATTTGGGGAGAGTCAGGAAATTTTTTGTTTATGTTAATGTTATATTTTCTTTTTTATATTATATTATATTATATTATATTATATTATATTATATTATATTATATTATATTGGCTCAGTCACAAATTTTATTTTAATTGATTTAAAAAATATTATTTTTTATTTTGTTTTTTTATATAACAATATTTTTACACACACACACACACACACACACACACACACAGACACATATAATTTTATTTATATTATATTTGTATACTATATTATTATATGAATTATATTTAATATAATTTGGAATTTTATTGTATAATATTTAATTTATTATATATTATATACACATTCTAGTTTATGAGGCAGAGGGTTTAGCTTTAATGTATTTAGTTTTTATATAACATTATTTTTACATTATTATAGTTATATAATATCTATCTATCTCTATCTCCACTCTGTCTATCTATCTATCTATCTATCTATCTATCTATCTATCTATCTATCATCTATTTATTATATATTTTATATATTTTTATTATATTATATTATAGGCTCAATAACAAATTTCATTTTATTATATATATAATTATTTTGTAATATACTTACTAATATACATTATTTTTATATGATATAATTTTGAATTTTATTGTATAAAAATACAACACATATATGATACACACTTCAAATTCAAATTATGAAGCAAATGGTTTAGCTCTGATTAATTTAATGTATTGCAGCTATGATTTATTTAGTTTTTGTTAAATATATAACATTATCATTATATTATATTATATTATAGGTTCAGTAACAAATTTAATTTACATATATTATGTTTATATATGATCTATCTGTGTTATATTTCATTATATATATATATATATATATATATAATTTTACATTTTATTGTATAATATTTAATTAATTATATATTTTATATACACATTCTCAGATTATGAAGCGAAGAGTTGACACTGATTTCTTTGATTTATTGCAGTTTAGAGCCTTCTTTCATATGGCCACTAGATGGAAGCACGACACGATCAAAACACCTGTTATTGCATTGTTCAGGACACTCAGAAATTGCAGTTATATAGCCTATGTCTGTCACCCTATTGATTGCAAACACAAAACAATATTTTTTATAGAGGTTTAGTGTACTTGTTTACTAGTTGAGGTGAGTAGCCTACGCACAGATTATATTGTATGACATTACAGAAACTTTAGCTGCTAAATCACTAGAGGCGGTGCTTTAGTTATGCATTAAAATGCCAACTGCTCTCGCTTCATCATGTTAACTTCATCAGGGAAACGCTGAACCAAATCAGCTTTGTTCAATGATTCCACAAGGCTTGCCAAACGACTGCTGTGTGCCAAGTGCACATCTGCATGTTTGGAGCTCTCCGCGCTGCTAAGCTACTTACAAATTAGCAGTAGACATAATATTTTCTCTTCATCATTTTCATAAACATCACAGCTTTGGTCTCTACCAATCCTTCTATCCCTCACACAAACACACAAAAAACAACAAACATGGCTAATTTTTACAACGGGTGCGTGGCTCTGAAAATCTCCTGTATGGGGTTATGGTTAAGCCTATTATTGTTGTTGTTGTTTTGTTTTCTGTAGATCTCTTGGAAATCTAAAACGTGGATGTTAGTCATCATGCGGCTCTTTGGAATACTTGACTCTGATTGGGCAATTCAGCGGGAAAAAAGGGGGGAAAATCACACCGTGTAATAAAGTCACACTGTGCTTACAGATGTTTATGTAACACTTTTTTTGGTATACCCTAAAATCAGGTTATTTAATTTTGTTTTTCATTAATGGCCATTTCCAACAACAGGCAGGATTATCTTCCTGTCTAACCCTGAGCGTAATAGTTTAAAAAGAACCCATCATCTATAATTGTTATTTTGTTAAGGGCAGTTGGCACGAAAGATTATTGGGATCAGCAGTGATTGATAATATTTTAATAATTTAATTCCTAGGCCCTGAGCTTGTCTCAGGCTGAAGTGTTTTTAATCTCTGTTTTCATGGCCCTCTCTTCTGCTAATCTGTTTTTCTATTATTCTCTGTGAACCTCTAACAAAACAATTACTTTTCCCTAATGTCATATTATTGAGATTACCTTCACAAAAAACAATAGATATTATCAAATTGTTTATATACCCATTACCAAATTACAATAAAATTTCACAGAAACTTTAACCACCTTATTTTAACATTAGTGCGGCCATTTGTAATTCCAGTTACTTTAGCTGTACAAAAACAATCCGTTAAATTGTTTGATATTGCTAAATGGTATTTGTTATCGTTTTATTATCGTATTGTAGCGCAAACCGTTTACAGTTTTGTTTTTTGTTTTTTTACTTTTTCTACCAGTTGTTTACTTACGACTTTTGAATCGGAAGTCAAGCACATTCTATAGAAATAACTTACGCGTTGCAAAATAAGGTGGATACTTTTATTGCACGCCAAAAATAATATTACTAATAATAATGTTTAGTAATTATTTTGTTTACAACTGTTTCTGTTTATATTTACTATATCTAACTTTTTCTGAAAGCGGAAGTCTCGCCTGACTGGAACGGTGTTTTACATTTCCGGTGTTTCTAGTCAAATTAACATATTTTCCGAGCCGATAATATAACGTTAAACCTCTGCACAATTTTATATTAAGTTATATTGAAAAAGTTGTAATTCATTTTTAACATAGATTCTATGGAGACATCAACATTCTATTCTATGGAGACGTGAAAGCATCCAAATGGAAGTTAGAAAAAGGTGGATAGATTATTCCAAAGTGTGTGATGTAATAGAATAAGAATTATGATGATTATGCTTCGGTTTTAGAGCTAAACCTTTAAAGCATTAAACAACTGGATAATGAAGTGATTTTAATAAATAATGATAAACAAAATAAGTAATATAACAAAACACTGTGTTTCCATTGACCATGATGTGAGTTTAAACACAGAGATCTAAACAATAACTGTCTAGAATATAATTAAAAAACTGCAGATTAAAAATCTGCAGGTGATGTTCTTGCATAACATATCTGCAGAGCTGAGGTTGTTTAAATTAAAATATCTGGGCATGGATCATAAAATCAGACTGATATGAATTAAAGATGATTGGGTTTTTGAGTAGTCTGACAGTTTCTGGGAAACAAACTGCTTAACCTTGTTGTTGTTTGGCTTAAATACCCATTTTTACAGATGGTAGAAGTGTTAACACATCTAACGAGTCAGCGGTATACTGGAAGACATCTGTATACCTTTCTCATGTCTTTGACAGCAAGAAGACTGGGACCAGTGATGAAAGCCAGTTTCTTACACTTCTTCCTTCTATGTGAAGGTATCAAAGTCAAGGTAATTTTCTGTGACATATGGTGTGCTGAAACAAGAAACCGAAAGCAGGAATCAAAAGCATAAAATATGTTTTAATTTTTGTCATGATGTTTTTGCAGGTATTATATTGCTCTGTTGATGATACTGATCGAGGCAAAACATTCGTCATCACAGCAGGTAAAGTGCTTTAGAAATTCTAGAGACTTTCTGTTCTCCAGACACACACCGTATTACAACAGGGAACTATTATGACATTCACAATAGTGGTGAACAAGTGGTCACCCTGCAGTGACTTTGAAAGTGAGATTTTTTGAAAGAGAAAAAGAAAGAAAATGTCTTCCATGAACGTAACATAAAACATTATTTAACACTTTTTACATTAATCTTTTTTTACACATGAAAGATGACATTGTTTAGAATAAAACAGTCTCTAGTATTCAAATATTTGATATTAGACAACAACAAAAAAAATCCACAGGGAAGCTGACAAACAAAAACATTGTCAAAAGGTGAGATACTGTATAAACCGATAGTCCTTTTGTGGTCTTTAAAATTGTCCTTATTCACTTGGATATTTAACTCTCAGTCTCAGAATCACTGCTGTCTTCTGTGCGAGGTGGTGATCTTTTCAAAGTGCTTTTACTCTCTTGTTTTGAAGTGCTGGACAAATCTATTGCCATGTCTTCCGAGTCGTCTGCTCCATTGGCTCCGCTCGACCATGTCGTGTCGCTGTCTTTCCCCTTATGTTCCTCTGAATATGAATCTGAGTGTGTCGATTCAGGTGTGCCGGGAGGTTTTTTGGATATTTCCAGAGATTTTTTATGCATTCCTGAAAGAATGAAACGTAGATGCAATTAAAAATAGATCTGAAACTTCTAAATATTTATCAAGCCCAATGCACTTATACATTTAAGAGTAAAATATGGGCAACACCAGACAGACATTCACAAGACACCTCAGCTATGTATTCAAGTGATCAAATACATATTTGAGTCTTTGAGTACTAAATAGAAAAACCACCTGCTGGCTCACCTAGCAGCCAGGGAGCGCAGGAGCCCATCATGCCGTTCTTGGCCGAGTTGATGATGGATTCTGGAAGTGGAATGGAGTGACGGACCATGGCACCATACAGCCCATATTCAGCCATGACGCTGCTGCGGCCCCAGCACTTCTCCCTTTTCCTCCACTTAGCACGTCGGTTTTGAAACCATACCTGAACAAAAACAAACATGAACATTAGCTATTTGAGAGAGCGAAAGATCAAGATGGGGGAAACAAAAAAGAAAAGCATCCTACCTGTATCCTGTCCTCTGGTAGCTCTGTCTTCATGGCCAGCATTTCTCTTGCGTAAACATCTGGGTAGTGCGCTTCATGGAAGGCTTTCTCCAGCTCCTCGAGCTGATGCGAGGTAAAAACGGTCCTGAAAATCAAAACGAAATCACTTGGTTCACTAGATCCTTACAGATTAAACATTTAACGCAACATGTCATTTCATTACATACCTGTGCCTTCGCTTTTTCCTCTTTTGTGAGTTCCCTGAGTTTTTCCCATCATTGCGATCCCCGGAAAGACAATCGTCATCTGTAATAAAAAAAAAAATAAAAAAAAAGTGTAAATAAAAAATAAAAATCCTTGACAGATTAACATAGACTTCATATGTTGGGCAAAGGAAAGACAAAATATATATTAAATAATCATAATATAAAAATATTCAAAAAATATTTCATATGACAAAATCACAAATTTATTCGTTAATTAAAACGCTTTCATTGCAAATAGAGAAACGTCAATTTTTGGGTCAGCTTCAGCACCAACTTCTGTGAACAGCTCTTCCAAGATCAAATAAAGTGATTCGTACCGGAGTAGGCGTCCCGTTGCTGTTCCAAATTCTGCATAAAGTGGCTCTCTGTCCGTGACTGCAAGAGCGGGATGTGGCTCGGGAGAAAACACGGTGCCCCGGGAGGTTGTTGAGCCGCCAAACTGCATAGAAAACCCAAGCCGAGCGGCAAAGAGCCTCCCGGGAAAGCAAATCCTCCAACCGCCGCGCTCTGCCCCTCTCCATTGGCCCCTGCTCCAGGACCGGACTGATGCGGCTGAAGTTCCGACTCCAGACCGAGGAGGTCTGTGATTGCGAACCCTTTAGATCTAAATCCAGATCCATTTAGACGTGATTTGTCGATTCCGAATGAGGGGTACAGTTTAACCTTCGGTTTCTCGTCTATAGCCTCTTCTCTTCCCGTCATGGCGGCAGTTTGTTTAATTCACTTTCTTTCTGAGCAGGTCAGGCTGGTGGGACGGTTAAGCGCTCTGGCGGGACCATTTATCCGTCTGTCCAATCCAGCAGATCATTGCACTGTCCAATCAGATTTAACATCAGATATGTCTACCATGAGGAGGCGTTTCCCTTTTTCAATCACAAAGGATTAATTGCCACCAATTTTCTCTTTAATCCGATAAGGATTTTCCTCTCCTATCTGAATTGGTTCTAAGTAGTTTTTTTTCCTTTGGATGAAAGATTTCACTCGTTCGCGACGAGTAGTGGGTTATTGAAAATGTTTAATACGTGACATTTCGTTTGGAGGCAGAATAGAATTAATGATATCCCCCGCAATTTCTCCTCTAAATTCTATAACTAATTATTTAAATCATTAAAAACATTTTATTGCCAAGCTTGCATTGCCAATGATTGTAAATAATATAAAAAAAAATCTCAAATTGCAATTTTTGCTGTTTAAAGACATTATTTCGTTGCCTTAAAATGTATATTGGATATTAAAACGAGCCAGTTATTTTCACAATGAATACTGTCCTTTAGGCTATGTCTAGTGTTAAACTTCTTGGCAAAACAATAACAACAATGGCAACTTTAAAGAGATTTAAGACCATATGAATGAATTAATATTATATATATATATATTATAATAAGAAAGATATGATGTATTATCATAAAGACTTAATTAACCTGTCGTATATTTAAACTTAAATATATTTGAATAAACTTAAATATAAATATATTGAGAAATCGAAATCAATAGCAACGTATTATTTCATTTAATAACACAAGACTAGAAAACAGCTAATCAGCTTTTGACAATGAACTGCTCCTAATGTGCATGTATTTATTTATTTAAAACATGATTGACAAAACTATTCCCACCTTCTACCAAATTTCCTTTCTGGACAGATAGGGCTATTGGAATAAAATAAAATAAAAACGTTGTCTTGATGTGATCCATTTCGTCCACTGAATTAAGTCAGCAATGAGGGAAAACTTTGAGCGTAAAAGATTTTGCGTAATGATAAGCAGCAGCAGAGGCCATCCCAGGTGTTTCAATAACAGGAGGGAAAACGGGAAACATCTCATGCAGTCTGTTTCAAAAAGAAGCAATTAGAGAAATCGTCTTACACGGGATAATTAAATGAAGTCCATTAAATTCGTTTACAACATTAATCTGTCATATAAAGAGCTCGACTCTGTAAAATCTGCTTTTAGGGCCCGTTTCCACCAGGACGACCTCCAGCTTTTTAACTGGCAGTTAAGAGAGCTGCTCTACATAATCCTCATAACTGTAGCCTAATGTAAAATAACGTTAAATAAAACTAAATGTGATCATACGGCAGAAAAAGGAGGAAGAGGGATCATATGATCACGCTGAAGAATAATATCTGGATATTACGTTTGTTTGTTTTTTTTCTTCTGATTCTTCCTCTTAATAATAATAATAATAATAACTATTATTAATATTAATATTATTATTATTGCAGCAGCATTATTTTGTAAGAACTTAAAGCAAATTATGTACACAATGGACGAATGAATAGCCCTAATTTAGTTGTATTAGTTCTCAAATCAAGCAACAAAATCCTAAAATGTTCTTGTAAATGATTTTATGAATATTATTATTTGCAGTTATTATTTTACATTACATTATGAAATATAGGCTACAAATTATTGTCCATTATTTCCTGAATATCCAAGCCCTTATTTATTCATTTATTTATCTG
Organism: Cirrhinus molitorella; assembly: GCA_033026305.1. Lineage (NCBI taxonomy): Eukaryota > Metazoa > Chordata > Actinopteri > Cypriniformes > Cyprinidae > Cirrhinus > Cirrhinus molitorella. The sequence goes on along the minus strand of CM065135.1, from coordinate 23,959,901 downwards.
TCTATCTGTATATCTGTCTGTCTGTCTTGTTAATTAGCCTATACATTTCAATTCCTCCATATATCTACCGGCAAATTGGTTGCATCATTTTATAACAACTTGGAGCGAATTACGAACACAGTGCACGAATGCAAAGGTCTGAATTAACTTTAGGCTTATTTCTCCAAGCAATAAAAAAAAATCCTAAATGTTCTTATAAAGGAAATTATTTATTTATATATTTTATTTGTAGCCATTATTTCACATTTCATTGTGAAATGTACAATAACTGCGTTATTGTGAACACTTTATTATTTCCTGAACGTTTTACTGACAAACAGGTTGCATTATTTTATAAGAATTTGGAGCGACGAACACAATGTATAGGCCAAATTTAACTTTATGTTTCTCAAATCAATCAACAAAATTAAAAAATATATATTTATTTATTTATTTTAGGCTACTTGAAGCCATTATTTCACATTACATTATAAAATGTATCTATCTATCTATCTATCTATCTATCTATCTATCTATCTATACTGTTAATTACATTTTGCAACAGGTTGCATTTTATCAATCAATAAACAGCCTTCTAAACTGTCCAGAAAATCAATTTAAACAATTCTGAAATAATTTCAGTAACCAGTAAACAACAAAAAAAACTTGACCATTGATTCCTGGTCCTGCTTTTGTTTTTAGCAGACCGGATCCAACACAATTAAACGAAAAAAAAAAAACGACAAATAAAACAAATCATTGCGATAAGTAACTGAAGCGAACAACACACTTAAAACTGCGCTTGCGGTAAAGCGAGGAAATAAATTATGTTATTTTAAGGGCCAGATTACAAGGCTGGGTTTCATGGTGTCATCAGATAGGATAATCCTGGATTAAACTAATCAGTAAATGTTTCTCCGCTCATTATTTTCCAGAGAAGATTTCCAGCCGATTCTCCACCGCCAAGATTATTAATCTCTTAAAGAGCGTAACATCAAAAAATCGCTCTTTGCTCTAATTTTCTCTGGCCGTGGCGCCCGGCACATGGAGCTTGTTTGACTAATAGACATGCCACGTGCCCTAATTCTAAGCAGGATCCCGCCACTGGGAATAGCAGCAGCCCCGCACCACACACCCACCCACCCACCTAAAAGAAACTAGCTGCCAGCAGAATGGTAGGTTAAGCAATAGGATTTCATACAGATTTTACATTTAATATGATGGGGGAAATTAGATTTTATAAGTTAAACGAGGTTAAAAAAAAAAAAAAAAAAGGATTTCCCCCACAAGGACAAATGTTTTAAATGCACTGTTTTTTTCAAAGTGCTTTTTACAAACACTATTTCAGCCTTTCTACTTTAAAATTTACAGGCTATTTACTCTAAGTGCAAGTAGAAATAAAAGTAACATATTTTCTTAGTGATAAAGTGTTTTTACACTAAGTGAAAACAGCAGTACTTGTTATATGCTATTTACACTAACTGCAAATAGCTATAGGTTCTATTTACACTATGTTAAAATAGCAGTAGGCTATTTTCCAAATATTGGCAATTATCTGCACCTCAGTATTGTAAGTGCTGTACATTATAAAATAGTAGACCTATTCAATAATAACGTAGTGTAAAATATAATTTTAATTCAAATTATTAAATGGATGCCACCTTACTGGGACAATAAAGCCTTCCCTTTGATTATTTCCTTAATTTTTATTGAATATATGTCCGAAGGCAGAAAGCCGAAACGTTTGTTTTTTAATCTCCTGTTGAATAAAGATAAACTTTTAGAATGCAGACCTCGTTCTATATTTAATAAAAATTAGTCTTTGCACCTATAAGCTGGTAGAGCGCGGTAAAAGTTGTGACTTAATTTTTATTGAAAATAAATTTTTCTAATGTTTTTATGGAAGCCTGCTTCCCGCACTGAATAATGAAACAAGGTAATTATGCCGCGTTCGTTACCCGTGTTTTTCCAGCCTTCTACCGGTGTAAGTGCACTGGAATGGCAGTCAAACCCGTGACTTCCCACCCCTGAACTCCTACTAGATAGATGTACTCCCAGTTCCGAGCTCTGACGTCACAGCCCGCTAACTATAGGAGCCCCTACGGATGTATTTCCAAATATACAAATAACGTAAAATAAAAGGTATAACTGCTTCCCTAGTCTTATGTTTCGTTTTCCTCAACTTTTTTTCTCAGAAATGCGTGATATTTTACAAGATAGCTAATTCGTATGAATTAGCCACCTCCTAAAATATGTACGAATTCTCCTGAGATAGCGTTGCAGCTAAAGTCAGAATTGCGAGATAAAAAATTCTGACGTTTTTTTTCTCAGAATTGTCAGATACAAATTCACAGTTGTCAGTTATAAAGTCCAATTTTTAGGGGGAAAAAACTGATATGTTCTCGGAACTGTGAGTTTATGTCTCACAGTTCTGTTTGAACTCGCTAATCTGATTTATAAAACAATTTATTAAGTTTAATCAGCCAGAACGCAAAATTCTGAGAAAAATAAGTCAGAATTGACTTTACATTTCGCAATTCTGTCTTTATAATTCACAATTGCAAGTTTATATCTCACAATTCTGACTTTATAACACGCACTTCATACAATTCAGAGAAAAACAGTCAGAATTGAGAGTCTGTATCACGCAATTCTGAGGGAAAAAAAGTCAGGATTGTCAGATAAAAAGTCTAAATGTGATATGAGATTTGAAACTCGGGTCAATCACGTGCTTTGTATCTGGGGAAGTAGTTAGATCATCTCTTTTGTAGTGTTGACTAGCCCAATCACAAGTTGGTGAGCAGAGTTAGTATAAGTAGCCTCTGCCAACAAGGCCTTTAAAATGTGCAGTTTCTTAATTATTTGTGAGATTAACTAGAAATTTCTGAGTATATTTACAAATAAGGACCACAGGACCTTAAAATTTTCCTCAAAAACCTAATAATGTCAAGGATGCTTTTTGTCACTTTACAACATTGGGCAGATGTTCAAAATCTAAATCCAAATCCTCGATTCTTGGGTATCTGTGTGTGTGTGTCTATGCTCAAAGGGTCGGAGGTCTTATTCGTTTGTTGTGCAAACATCTGGGCCCTTAGATCGCCAGATGTTTCACCCAATCTATTAAGATCCCAGCTGATTTGTAATCATCAAGAACATGACACACCGCCACTTAAACTCAGTCTGACCAATCGTCACAACAACTGCCCACTCATTGCTTTTCAACAACACTGGATGATCCCTCCAGACAACTTGTTTAATGTTCCACAAATGCGCCATGAGGATCACTTAGTAGTCTAAGAAATTCAGTCAGAAGAAAGCTGCATCGTCAAGGTCAAGCTTCAACCTGAAACGGCAAACAAGCTGTAACCCAGCATCCTATTTGTCCCAAACCAGGACAAAATAAAGCATATACTAATTGTAAGCAAAATGAAATGCCCTCATCCCAACCCTATATAATCTTTTATATAATAATAATAATAATGAAAAACTGATGCAGATGTCCATTCGGCTGCTTTCAAACATGCAAAGGGAGACCAGCCAGATAATCATTTTGCTGTATTAGAGGAGAACAGGCTTAACAGCATCCGTGCAGCAAAATTTCAAACTTACTAAGGGCAACGATTTGCATTTTGACGGGGTAATATTTTGTAAGCTGCTGAGCATTTTTTTGGAATGTATGCCACATTAATGCCGTGAATTATAATCACACCAGAGAAGTATTCATCCTCGAGTGGTAAATAATTTATGTTGAGATTAGGTTTTTGCATTCTTAGCTCCGCTGGCAGCTTATCTGTTGATGCACAAATCTATGAGATTTAGTAATTCATTTTCTCTGTTTTTCGAAATTGGTTTGCCTTTTGTTGCTTCGCTATCCTTACATTCACTCTAATAATTGCTCGCCTGCGCCTGGTGTTTATTTTCATTTTTTGGGTGAGTTATGAGCCACCGAACCCTGGAAGGTTCAAACATGCTTTAATGAATTGATTATATGCTTTTAAATTTAGTTTTACATAGAATTAATAACACTAAACATCTGTGTAAAGGTTTTAAAGAGATAGTACCCAAAAATAAGCATTCTGTCATCATTTATACTCACCCTGATGTTCCAAACCTGCTTGACTTTCTTTCTCCTTCAGACATTCAGGAAGACATTTAAAAACATTAAACGCTATTGACTTTAATTGTAACGAAGGGAAAAAAAGAAAGAAAGTCAAACAGGTTTTTGGTTGAACTATCTCTTTAAATTTGAATCAGTGCTTGACAAATAGGGTGCTGAAAATCTTATGACTTGTTAATCAGTTTTAAATGTGTTTCTTGCTGCTGACAAACATCTTTAGAATCTGTTACCAACCACTGAGAGCAATAAAATTGAATAACTAATGCTGACCCACTCACACGCTTAAATAGATGCATTGTGCGAGGACGTGTGCTACAGAGAGCGTGTGAGGCGTTAGGACGCGGTTTTCTCCCTCTCTGGGGAATAAGTACAAAAGCGCGGAAGAGCCCACCTGGGACTAAGAGAGCCTGGTTAATTAAAAACCTTCTGCACACATACACTCATATTCACACACAGACACAGAAGGTCATCTGATCAGTTACACTCAAAAGCAAAGAGAAATTGGCCAGTCAGTTAAAGCTATGAATCACTTATGTTAGGTGAATTTGCCCCTTGGGAAGACACTCCAAATTAAGCTAAACTGCTGCTTTAAAATGGATTTTTGTGCAGTCACGATGGATAATACTAGAACATGAGTTAGTATAGTACAATGTGAGTAGTTTTGAAGACCAATTTTCACTAACTATTAACTAGAACTTACCGCAATAAACTCCCAATTTTCTGCTTATTAAAAGTGAGGTAGTTCTAAGTTTAAGTATGGGATACGATTAAGGGATCTAAAATATGGTCATGCAGAATAAAACATTATTATACACTGCCATTCAAAAGTTTGGGATCAGTAAGATTTTCAATGTCTTTTCTGCTGCGTTTATTTGATTAAAAGTACAGAAAAAAAATTAATATTGTGAAATATTATTGCAATTTAAAATAGTGGTTTTCTATTTTAATATACTTTAAAAAAAAGTATTTACACCTGTGATGCAACGCTGAATTTTTAGCATAATTACTCCAGTCTTAAGTATCAAACGATCCTTCAGAAATCATTCTAATATGCTGATTTATAATCAGTGTGCTCCTTATTTTATTTTATTTTATTTTATTTTTTTGGAATCTGTGAGACTTTTTCAGGATTCTTTGATGAATAAAATGTTAAAAAATAACAGCATTTATTTAAAGTATATATTTTTTGTGACAATATATTGAACAATATATTGTTTATATAAATAGACAATATATTGTTTAAAGTTTGGGGTCAGTCAATTCTTTCTTTCTTTCTTTTTATTCAGAAATGTTTTAAATTGATAGTAAAGTCTTATATTGTTAGAAAATATTTCTATTTTGAACAAAACTGTTCTTTTTAACTTTTTATTCATCAAAGAATCCTGAAAAAAAAGTATCACAGATTCCAAAAAAATTTAAGGAGCACAACTGTTTCCAATACTGATAATAAATCAGCATATTAGAATGATTTCTGAAGGATCGCTTGACGCTGAAGATTGGAGTAATAACTGATGAAAATTCAGCTTTGCATCACAGAAATAAATTATATTTTGAAGTATATTAAAATAGGAAACTGTAGTTTAAATTGTAATAATATTTCATAATAGTAATTTTTTTGGTCAAATAAATAGAACTTTAATGAACATAAGAGACTTAAAAAAACATTCAAAATCTTACTGATTCCAAACTTGAATGGCAGTTTAATAAAAACTAATAAGCCAATATGCTAGTAATTTGCACAATAATAAGCAGCTAGTTAATAGTTACCATTAGGGTCATATACTTTTGAGTGTCTTTTTAGTTTGTCTTCCACAGAAGAAAAGAAATGTATACAGCCTTGGAACAACATGAGGGTGCATAAACTAAACTAAAGGGGATAGCTCATCCAAAATTTTAAAATATGTCTTCATTTACTCACTCATGTTGTCCCCAAAATCTTTGGTTCCCATTGACTTCTACTGTGTGGACAAAAACAAAAAATTAACATCAATGGAAACTGAAACTGTATGGTTACCAATTTTCATCAAAATGTCTTCTTTTAGGTTCAACAGCAGAAAAAAAAGTCATATGGGTTTGGAACAATATGAGGCTGAGTAAATGATAACAGATTTTTTATTTTTGGGTGGATGAACCATTCAAGTGCATAGCACTCCAGCACTGTTTACACGCATAAAATGTCTTAAAATATTCTTTAACAGAATCAACAAAAGCTTTAATTGTTTAAAGACAAGGCAATTTGGCAGATGGGAAAGGAACTGTTTCATAATTTGAATCTTGAGTGTTTGCGTGGCACGTTGTAAATGATAGCAGTAATTGCTATAATTCTGTATCCAGACAGTGATTATGTCCTGGGTCATCTTCAACAATGCCCTATAAACACCAGACCCGAGTTTGTTTTTAATTGTTTAGCTGGTCCATTGTTTATGCTAGATAAGGGGGCAACAATAGTCTGGCCACGCGTCACCCCCTCCATCACACCCCATTCACCGCCTCTGGCCCACTAATTATTCAAAAATGCACATTTATGCAAATAGTCCTCCTTGTAGATTAACCTAATTCAGTGATGTAAACAATGGGTCGTGGTGGGATTAACATTTTGTAAATTAGTCAAGACCACTAATGATCTCTGATGTCTGTAAGTCTGTTTTTTTTTTTTTTTTTTGGTCTTCTTAGAGCTTTATAGTCTTGTGGTAATCTCACGTCTGAAGTGAGGCCACGCCACGCAACGCAAGATACGTTATAAATCTGTAAACAATGCAAGTGTACTCGCCGTTATGCGTAACAGTTTTGGATTAAAGATTATTAGGGGATGCACAGGGTCAGAGGCATTTCATAAATATTGTTAAATCTCTGTTAGCATTCCTTTGTAATAATGTATGCGTTTATATGCAAATAAGACACGTGCCATTCGAACACAGCTAGATTCTGGCAAGATGCTAGTTTTAGAAGTTAAAGGGATAGTTTTTTTTTCAGTCATTGTTTACTCACCCTCATGTCATCCTCCTTTTTTTCTGTTAAACACAAAAGAAGATATTTTAGGGAATGCTTGTCCAAAAAACACTGGACCTATTAATTTATGGGAAACTTTTCATATTTACAAAAACATTTGAAATTCCTACTTTTATCAATATATAGCAAATAAATGCTTTTATATTTATTTTATATTTTTTTATTGCAACATATGAAAACGTGATAAATCAGACTCTCAGGTTAATCAAGGAATAGTTTTGATTGAGTCTTAATCCTCTGGTCCGTTGCTTAAGTTTCCCGTCTTCAACACTTTCGCTAAAGCTGCACAGCTTGGGTCATCCTGAGTCACACATGATTAGCAAAGCTTTGTGACCCTGATATAATCAATGTCAATGTATAAATTGTGTTGTTTTTTTTTTTTTTTTACAGTGAAGGTACTAACAAAATGGACATAACACTGAGGCTACACTACCATTCAAATGTCTGAAAGATTTTTAAACATTTTTGAAACATGCTTAGAAAGCATACATTTCTTCAATAAAAATACAGTAAACCTGTACTATTGTGAAATATTTTTACAGTTTAAATATATATATATATATATATATATATATATAAATTAGTCAAAAGTAGCACAGGTTTATTTGTTAAAATCATTAGATATTAAGTAAAGATCATGTTCCATGAAGATATTTTGTGAATTTCCTACCATAAATAAATCAAAACTTAATTTCTGATTAGTAATATCATTGCTAAGAACTTCATTTGGACAACTTTGAAGGTAATTCTCTCAATATTTTGATTTATTTGCACTCTCAGATTCCAGATTTTCAAATAGTCGTATCTCGGCCAAATATTGTTCCATCCTAACAAACCATACATCAATTTAAAGATTATTTATTTAGCAGATCATGTATAATCTCAATTTCATGAAGATATTTAAAATATAATTTATTCCTGTGATGGCAAAGCTTAATTTGGTCACATGATCCTTTAGAAATCATTCTAATATACTGATTTTGGTGCTCAAGAAACATTTCTTTTTATTAATGTTGAAAACAGGTGTGCTGCTTAATATTTTTGTAGAAACTGTGCTTTTTATCAGGATCTTCTGATGAATACAAACTCCAAAAGAACAGCATTTATTTGAAATAGAAATCTTTTGTAACATTATAAATGTCTTTATTGTCAGTTGTGATCAATTGAATGCATCCTTGCCTAATAAAAGTATTTATTTTCTTCCCATCTGTCTTCAAAAAAAATTAACAATAGTGTAAACATAGCTATGGGATGTTTGACTGAAAAGCTATGTATGCAATAAAACACATCTAATTGTAGAAAACAGTAGCGCATTATTAGAGAAGATAAAACTGTAAATTTAAATGTAGTTTAGCAGTTACAACTACACTCCTAAAAATAAAGGTTCTTTACTGGAATCGATGGTTTCATGAAGAACCCTGAACATCCATGGAACCTTTCAAATGCAGAGAAGGTTCTTTATAGATTTTTAAAATGTTCTTCAAAACATTTATTTTAAGAACTGTTCAATAAAAGGTTCTTTAGGGAACCAAAAATTATTCTTCTATGGCATCAGCACCAAAACACCCCTTTAGAGCCTTTATTTTTAAAAGTGTAGCTACACTACCATTAGCTAGTTACACTCCAGCACTGTTTACTAATTACTAGACACTTGATTTCACAATTTCAGGAAACAAATATTGGGAGAAGAATGTCAGAAGATGGGAAAAGATAAAGGTTAACAGGTCCCTAACCACCAGTTGAGCACTGGGTTTGTGTAATAATGACTTAGCCAGTCTACTAATGACCTTTGTGCGTCTTGTTCAGTTAGTTTAGCTAACAAAGACACTATTCACACATCATCACAAGGCTGTCTGACTCACTTAACCTATTAGACAGTGATCACTCTCTTTTTCTTTCTCCCACTCCTTCCCTTTCCCCTTCACTCATGTCTCGCTCTCTCTTTCTTTCTCTTTTTTTCTCTCCACTTCCTTAAAGTGTGCTAATTAGAAGGAATCAGGTCAATTAAAAGATGGGGGTCATGATCAGTGACACATTGTACTGTCCAGACAACCAACCGTCACTGCCGCACCATGGAGAAAATAGCCTATTCACTCTTTAACTAAATGAGACAATGAAAAGCTATCTTGTCTCATCAGTAGAATTACTACTTAGATTCTGATTGCTCAATTGACCCTTCATAGGGAGTTTGACTGACAGGCGATCTGTCCAATCATAACGACAAATCATTTCCTTTGACAAGCAAACCAGACAGGAGAGTAGAATAACGTGGGTGCACTTAAACAAAAAATTGTGTGTATTGAGTATTTAAGTAAATTAGAAAAGATGGTCAGTTCACATGCCACTTGAACTAAGGCGCTACAGTGATCTTTGCTTTGCATCACAGGAATAATTTAAAATTTTAAAATATATTAAAATAGAAAATAGTATTTTACATTGAAATACTATTTCACAATAGTTTTGTTTTACTATTTTTTGATCATATACATTTCTTTGTTTAAAAAACATATCAAACCTCAGTTTTACCAGTTTATGTTCTCTGAAAATCAAACCTGTGACCTTAGTGGTGCCAGCTGCATTTTTCAAACGAAATAATCCTGTTCGCTTCACAGTAGCTCATATTTTAGAGCCACAAACTGGAAGCAAACAGACTTTTGGTATGGCTTTAAATTGTGCAACACAAGATCAGATGAACTAAAGATGTAAAAACAGATGTAGATGGAAATAACACATGTACACTTTTGCCATATTAGAAATTCGCTGAACTTAATTCGACCCAACGCACCTCCTGTCCTCAATGGAAGGAGAGGAGGGGTTTAGCTTTAACTGGCAGAGGACTTTTCTGAAAGTGATAGGGAGAAATCGTAAGAGTATTATAAAAGAACAATGAAAACAAAATCTGCCTTTGATTTGAATAATAGTTGCGATATTAAATCGGACGAAGGGATTATTAAAAGAGTGGAGCGACTATTGTCCTTTTTTATGTCCATCTTAAAAATAATCACATATGTTATGAGGCATATGGTTCATATCTGGGTGGAGGGGAAAGGAAAGAGCAATCTTGCTCATGGATTACCAACTTATATCTGCAAGTATCTTTTTTCACAATCATAAAGACGTGATTATAGTTCAACATCCACCAAGTTAATGGGAGAAAGTAATCTGTCTTTAGGTTACACAGTAAGTAATTCTCATGTGTAGGGGTTTAAAATGTTTATGTGACTAGATAGATAATATATTTTCTAAATATTAATAAAAATCACATTAGCTCCATAAATTAGGAAAACATGGCGCTTGATGAAGTGCCCTAAGCCCTGTGGCGTTTGGCGCTGAGTGGCAGATGTCATGTGCTAACATTCAATAACTAACCTTGAGGAGTGGGACAGCCTTGCAAGTTCCTAGCCCTTGTCAGAACGTCTCCCAATCTGGCTCCAATCTGTCACAGGGATGCAGAAGTGGAGCTCCATAAGTGCACAGGCTTCCTTTTCCCCAAGGCCATCCCATCCGCCTCACCCTCATACTATAAGCCCTAAAGATTGTATTAAAAAGATATAAAAGCCTATTTTTTTCATGAATGACAAGATAACTAGATTTGCCTTTTTATTGAGTTTCTAGAGCCTCAAAATTCCCTTAAGGTGGCGTTTAAGGACAAATATATGAGGGGAATTAACACTGAATATAAAAGGAACATCTTCTGACCATTTTACAGAAAGCACACTGAGAAAATTAGAAATAGGTTAGTTGCAAGTGAATTCTTGCATTTAAACCAGCCAGAACCTGTATGTATGAGGGCATGTACTATACATTCAGCTCATTTTCTCTCAGCTAAGTGCCATTACCCATAATCCACCATAAGCACTGGAGAGCGCTTGTCCCCATCTCTGAGTCCCTCTCACCCTGCTTTACCACCAACCACCATCCACTCACCCGCCGCGGCCACCCCACCCTCTGCGGTGGCAGGATTAGGCCAAATGAGGCTAAGAACAGATTGAAAAAAAGGAGGAAAAGGAAAATAAGAAGAAAATCGGTTTTCAAAAATGCAAACACTGATTCACAATGGATGACAAATGAATTATCCTGTCCTCTCATTTAAAGATCAAAAGTTCAGCATGTGGTAAACGAACACAAATTTCAGTGAAACTTAAGAAGCTTCTTCACGTTTCAAACTACATTCATTCATTCATTTATTCAGTCAGTCAGTCATTCATTCATTCATTTACTAATTTGTATATTAAAAGGGTTGAACTTGTGTGGCCACATATAAACAAAGGGAAAATGACAGCAAAATTAACAGTCAAATGAACTCTGCAGAAAAAGGATGATTCATTAAAATGGTAGAAAATATGACAATTAGGAAACATTGCTCTATATATATCATACAAAATGCATGCTAGTTTTTATTTAGTACTGACCTGAATAAGATATTTTACATAAAAATATATTTAAATATAGTCCACAAAAGAAAATAATAACTGAATTTATGAAGATGACCCTGTTCAAAAGTTTACACTTGATTCTTAATAGAGCCAGGGGGTGAACACTTTGAAGATCAGGGTAGATTTAACTTATTTTGTCTTCTGGGAAACCTGTATCTTATGTAGCTTCTGAAGAGTAGTACTAAAGGAAAAAAAATATGATATTTAGGTAAAATAAGAAAAATGTAAACATCTTCATTCTGTTCAAAAGTTCACACTGGCTCTTAATACATTGTTTTTCCTTCTGGAGCATCAGTGAGTGTTTGAACCTTCTGTAATAGTTGCATATGAGTCCCTTAATTGTCTTAAATTGATCTTAAAAAGATACAGTCATTGTTGGAAAGGTTTCAACTACACAAAAATGCTAAAAAACAAAACAAAAAACAAAACAAAGGCGGATTTGTGGGACCTAAAGAAGTTTTCTGAAGAACAGCGACTGTTCAGGACAAACGAAGGACTCATAAACAACTATCACAAAAAAAACAAAAAAACAGCTGTGGATCAACTTTTTATAAATTCAACTATTATTTTCTCTTGTGGACTACAAATTATGTGAGATACCCTATTCAGGTCAGTACTAAATAAGAAATGACATGCATTTTGTATGATCCCTCTTATTTTTGTAAAACAATTAACATTTTACAGATTCTGCAAGGTATGCAAACTTTTGACTTCAACTGTATATATATTCTGTTCTATTTTTAATTTGTTTACAAATTAACAAATATATTTGTGTTTGAATTGTTAAATATACTGTCAGTTGATTAAAATATTAATCACAATTAATCAGTTAATTGAAGAGAATGTGCTTTTGTGATGAATTATGTTCACCTCTTAAAAAATTCAATATTTTGTTTAACAAAAACATACCGTTAAGATGAAGTTCATCTGTAACTCAGTCACTGACAAATTGCTGTTGTTTGTTATTTGTGTGTAGGTGTTTATGGTGTGTATGTCACTATAATTAATGTTATGAACTCAGACACATCAATAAAATTCCGCCAACCAGTCCCTCTTTACCACTCACAATAAGCAGAATAAAATTAATTTAATGTAAAATTGGTAAATGCGTTAAACGCAAAAAATATGCGCTAAACTTTTAGAATTAATCATGTATGTCAACGCATAATTTTTTCACTGCTCCAAAATATTAAGAAAAAATCTGATGTAAAAATAATTGGAGAACTGATCTAGTTCCTCTTGATGTTTCCAGTGAGGCAGCACTAGTTGTGTTACTGGTACAGACTGCATGTCTGCAGAGCAGTCTGCAGGGTTGGCATGAGGATGCAGCAGGGCATGCAGCGTTAGTGACCCGTCTGTCTCCCTCCCTGGGGTAAGACAGGCACTCTGTGGCTAATTTTGCACATATGCTCGATGACAGGCAGCCGGCGTCCTCTGCAGCTGCCAGGGTTGAGAGATGGTGATCAGGCAATTTATGAGTTTTTTTTCTTGAAGGACATTCTGTTGTGATTATAATGTTATGTTTGTTAATATGATATGGGCCATGAAAGATAAGGCTTCAAAGCACTTCAAAATACTCACACTTGGTATGTGGTGTTTACGAGATATACACTTAAGTTTTTTAAATTCTTTACTCATTTATTTGTTCTTAAAATTGATCATAAGTGAAAGTAAAGACTTTCATTTAAAAAAATATATTTAAAATAAAGGCTGTTTTTTTGTTACCTAATGCATTATAAACATGACAAAACAGTTTTTGGGGCAGCTGTATGTGTGTGAGCAAACTCGAAATACAAAAACTTTCTGAATGTAAAATAAAAGACACACCAGTGATCTACACTACCAGTCAAAAGTTTTTGAACAGTAAGATTTTTAATGTTTTTTTTTTTAAAAGTCTTTTCTTCTCACCAAGCCTGCATTTATTTACAGCAAAAAACAGTAAAAAAAATAAAATAAAAAAGTAAATATAAAATGCATGCTATTTTTTATTTAGTATTGACCTGAATAAGATATTTTACATAAAAAGATATTTAAATATAGTCCACAAAAGAAAATAATAATTGAATTAAGCAAAAACAGTAAAAAAAAAAAAAAAAAAAAAATAAGTAAATATTTTTAATTATTTAAAATAAATGTTTTCTATTTGAATATATTTTAAAATGTAATTTATTTCTATGATTTCAAAGCTGAATTTTTAGCATCATTACACTACAGTCACATGATCCTTCAGAAATCATTCTGATATTCTGAATTGCTGCTCAAAAAACATTTATTATTATTATTTTGTTGTTGAAAACAGCTGAGTAGAATTTTTCAGGTTTCTTTGATGAATAAAAAGTTCAGAAGAACGGCATTTACCTGAAATAGAAATCATTTGTAACATTATAAATGTCTTTATCATCACTTTTGATCAATTTAAAACATCCTTGCTAAATGAAAAAGTATTAATTTATTAAAATTATACTGACTCCAAGCTTTTTAATAGTATAGTGTATAATGTTACAAAAGCTAGTTTGGATCTTTCTATTCATCAAAGAATTCTGAAAAAAAACTATTTACTCTGCTGTTTTAAATATTAATGATAATAATGATGATAATAATAAATGTTTCTTGAACAGCAAATCAGCATATTGGAATGATTTCTGAAGGATCATGTGACACTGAAGACTGGAGTAATGATGCTAGATTTGATCACAGGAATAAATAATTTTTTAATATAGATTCAAATAGAAAGCAGTTATTTTAAATAGTAAAAATATTTCACAATATTACTGCTTGTGCTGCATTTTGTATCAAATAAATGCAGGCTTGATGAGCAGAAAAGACTTCTTTAAAAAAAACTGTTGACTGATAGTGTCAGTTTTGTTCAAAATAATGCTTGATTCTGTATTCTAAACTGACTATAGAAACGATTCTTAATATTTCTGACATATTTTAAACATAACAAGCATTATCATTCAATAGACTAAAGGTCTGTGCTTCAGCAAATTAATCACAGCACAAATTTTGAAATGTCATTAAAATGTCAGCAATATTTAAATATCATTTAATGACAATGATAAAGAGTATCTTATTGATAGAATATCACTTAATTTTAAGGCTTATCTCATTGCAGGCCAGAAATCCAAGTTAACACGGATTAAGTTGTCACAGGAAAGACATCAGGAGGCAGACATCTCTATGAGTTAATCTTCTCACCCACTAATGAGTCTTCTACTGGATTGCTTAAATTAAAAGCAAATGTGAAGAGTGATTTGGCTGGCTTGCTGAGAGCCTGTCCCACTACATAACGCATTAAGTGATTTGATTTCGCTCTCATTACTGTAATAATGCCCTGTTAGAACAAAACAATGAAAAGACCAGGTTATCCGGATATTAAACGGTTCCTGTTCGGAGCTCAATCAGGGTTAATGACAACAGAGCTGAACAAAAGAATGAAGACTTTGGGAGAAGCCTGCAAGATTTAGGGCTTGAGTACTACTTGAGCTGCTTGATGTAGTTTATTATTTACCGACTTTGAATGGCAATTACATTTATTTGAAAAGATTTAAGGGGAATGGGTAAAAGAGCAAAAATTGCGTCCACAGCAGAAGGTCTCGTTCTACTGTACAATGTCTTTAACAAGTGCTGAAAGCAATTTCTCTCAAATCTGATTGGAACAGCTTTTCCAGTGAAAGCTCCTCTCCTGTCGCTCTTTTAATATTAAAAAAACACTGTAACACAGTGACAGGCTTATGTTAAGGACACTTTATTTAAGGCCTGCAATGATAAAGCAGAAATATGTTTTTGTTATACTTCTGATTAAGGTTGAGATCATATGATTGCTGCTTTAGCGCTGATCTTTGCTCCACCGGCTGGCTTCCTGGTGCATGCGAAGGGGATTTTACATAGTGACAGTAATCATCCCCTTTACCACTGTCCTTTCATTTTAGAACAAAGAACAGCTAATCCTCATAATTTTTATTGCTAATACCAAAGCATTGTTTTTTTTTTCTAGTTGTAAAGGATGAAATTGGAATGGAAAGAGATTTCATTGAATCTGTTGCGAATTCCACCGAATCTGAAACAAACACACACTACACCAGGCTCAGAAATTAACTTTTAATTGATTTCCAGGAGCATTTTGTACATTTCTGAGGGCAATTTTTATAATCACCTTATTGTTATAAAAACCATATGCTGTCTTTAATGTCAAATACTTAAATTTACCCAATTACTTTAATCAGTATTTTAAAACTGTTGTAACTGTTGTGTTCATAGGGCTGCAATTGTATGACAAAACATTATTAGATTATTGCTTTTTTATATTGTCATGACGATTATTAATATTGCAATAGAAAACAATATAAAACGTTTTTGTTCCGTTTTGGAAACATCACATAGACAAAAATGTCGGTTCATGACGTTAGCCAAGTCTAGCATAAGTTATGCAAAAACTCACTGAAGCTACGAAAATAATCTTTAATTTACATCGTATATGCACTGTGTTGTTTATGAGGGAATTCGCAAACGTGTGGACTCTCAACAGCTCCAGAGTTTTCAGTGCTGAGTAATCTAAGTGCCTCTGATTGGCCAATGCGTTCCTAAGTTCAACAGAAATGCGACTGATTGGTTATAAGGCTCAACGCTGCACAAAATAGCATGTAAAAGCAATCTGATTAAGTTTAAGCAAATCTAAATGTAATTCTGCGAATCGACACTTTTCAGTTCACGTTTCATTTTAATCGCAACAGCTGTAACACGTTGTTAAATTGTGGAGGGGCATTTTTGCCCCTTTGTCTTGAATTTATGTTCATTTTGGTGGGATTTTTACCAAAAGCCTGCATTTCTGACCTTGCATTACACTAAAACAATGCAATAAACATTAATGAGTTAACATAAAACTAGTGGTGTCAATTGAATATAAAAATATTAATTAATCGCACATTTGTCCTGAAATTAATTGTGATTAATCCTACCTGACATTAAAGTTTTTAATTATACTTTTGTATTGAAATAATTTCACATTCATGCTTCAAATTAATGTAGAAACAACATAAAGAATGTATATTTTTTATTTTTTTTATGACTGAAGGCAAGTATCACTGATTCCAACTGATGTCTCTATGAATTTTTTTCATAATATATAACCATTGAATATAACCATTAAACATTACAGTATAACTGAGAGCTATCACTTTAACATTTAAAAATAGCTTCTAATTTAAGTGAACTTGAAACAATCTTCACATAAACCATTATAATAAATGTCATATAGGCTCATACCTGTGCCCTTCAGCAAGAAAATACAGCCTAAAGTTATCAAACACTTAATTATATAAAATTACAAATTATATAAAGATAAATCTTAAAACTACAGAAGTTATTAATTTTCTCTTTTCATTTTGTTGTTTGACTAACAGAACAGCAGCTGGTTATTAGTATATTTTGACTGCTGTTACTTTAAAAGCTGCTGCTGCTGAACTTAATGTGGATCTGACACTGCTTTAAATGTGACCTATAAATAATAAATACTTAGGCTATGTGCACAGTTTTAAGGCAGCTTTAATGGCCTTTTTTGTAAACTAATGTCTTAACTGACGATATAACTTCGACATTGCATACTTGCAGTTTAATTTGGGTTTAAACAGTATTATACTGTAAAATTACATAAAACTAATACATCTAAATGTATTAGTTTCACTATTTCTGAGGAAACTTGCCTTTAGAAAAAATAATGTTTTTACTGGTTTTACTGCATTTTTATAATCTTTTACAATTAATATTTTTTACAGTGCATGTAAGCTCTTAATAGCTTTTAGCAATTTAATCTCTCCCCACATTTGAACAACAATGATTAAACCATTAGTGATGTGGTCTGCATAACCATTCAAAGCACATTTATAGCAATTGCATCACATTATTAAGAGCCACTCTCCATAGTAAGACCTCTAATCCAGTCACTTTGACTCAACTAATGTAAAATTGGTGGAAATACAAAGACCACTGATACACCCACACACACCCTGCCCTTGTATTTTTGAACGTTGTTGAAGGTGAAACGGTGTAAACGTACTTAAACCACTTGTACAAGTCTGTTCTGTTTTGTAATAGCATAGATTACATTTTTCAGGTCTAATGCACACACAAAAAAAGAAATAAGAAATCTAAGATTGTTCTAAAATAAGACAAAAGTCTAATCCTGCTTGGTTAATCTGAGAATACAAGACCCTAGAGCATGCAAAATAACATTAGATCTACTTTAACGGAATTAGTTATTGTTCCTTATTATCAGAGTGTTTTTTTCAAGCAGCATCACAGGAAATTCCCTGAAAATCCTATTGAACACACATTTTAATTTCATTTTTGTAGCTTAATCGTGTAGAAGGCAGCGTAAATAATCCAATGAGATTAGGTCGTGTTTTTTATTTTTTTCAAATACTTTCATTTTGGGCTCTTAAGAAACCATCTAACACTGTTTCTCTCTATGTAACAGAACGAGCAGACAATTGACGTACAAGCAATTACAACCAAACTGTACCACCACATCAGAAACAGACCTTCTGGTATAGTTACATTTAATCACACTGTGTATATGTCCTGCGTGGACTACATTTATACAATAACTGGAGGATAAATTGAAGAAATTTCTCGCTGTCCAGATGTTCTTATAATCCAACTGAAGATTTAAGAGATGTAATAGGAGTCATCGATTAACAATTATTCTAATATACTTATTGTGAATAAAATCCTGCTCTAAATCCGTCCTAATAATCCTCCTTATACAGCATCACGTGTATTATTACATGTATGCGAAAGAGTGTACATAAAGAGAGTGGGTGGGGGGAAATCACATGGTCTTTCAGTATTTTCTGATTAAGGTATTATAGATGTATTTAAAAATGCTGAGATTTTAACTAGAACTATAGGTTTTGATCACCATTACGTAAACTATTTTTTAAAAGCTTCATCAAGATGCATTAACCTCTGAAAGTGTTCCTAAAATTCTATGTTGGTAAAATGAATCAAAGAATCATTTTTGAAGTGTACCATGATATGTTTTTTTTAGACAAAAAAGATCCTTTTGTCCTTAGTGAAGGTAACAGCCCTGAGATCTCCCATGATGCTGTACTGCACGTTAAAGTCTCATCCAGACTCTCATTTGTTATGGATGGCATTAGCCTGTTCAAATCCAATTCTCATCCACCAACATACTACTTTTATAGATGGAATATAAAAGGATAAAGGAGCTAATGCCTTTTTGATTCATTATATAATGTTTTTTTCTGAGAGCAGACAAGGGAAATTATAATAATAATAATGGAATAATTTAAATAAATTTACTTTAGTTAATGTGCTCTGCGTGGGCTGGCTAATCTGAAGGAAATGTTCCGTAAATCACAAAAACAGAGAGAATCCCAACTAAAAGCAAATCCTCTTTGACTCTCTCACCACCAATCACTTTAGTTCATTTGGACAAGACTGGAGCAAAAATAAATAAAATAAAGCACATTATCTGCCCTACTACCTTGCATCGAAAGCCTGAAACACAGAGATATGTGTGAATTTTAGCATCTTATACTGCAGTTCATAACAACCAATTACTAGAATCAAACAAAAACAGTATTCTTATGTATTTAGATCATATTCAGATGAATTTGATAATTTGCTATAAAAATGTAAATTAATTTATTATGCGTTTGCCATAATGAATCAATATTTCACAAACCCAGTTTGTTAAACTATTCTGTAATTAAAGTTTAGTAATATCCTTCATTTCCTTTGAGTAGAGGTGTAACGCTGCGTTCCAGGCAGGTTTTTGAGCTTGTAAGTCACTGATTCAAACCACGGGCTTAAGCCCATTTACAAATAATTTCTTTAGCCAAAGGTCCTTATTTCTTGCTTATTTGAGGGAAACGAATGAGGGAAACGGAGCATAAGACAAGAGAAGCAGTTATACCTTTACATTTTACGGTACTTGTATATTTGGAAATACATCTGTAGGGGCTGCCGTTGTTGGTTCGTGGGCTATGTGACATCAGAGCTCGGAACTGGGAGTGCATCGATCTAGTACGAGTTCATGGGTGGCAAGTCACTGGTTTGACTGCCATTCCAGTGCACTTTCACCGGTAGAAGGCTGGAAAAGCACAGGTAACTGGTTGCCTCGCGGCATGAATGATGTACTACCAGTTCCGCGCTCTGACGTCATATAGCAACGGACGAAGCAAAACAAAAGCGTCTAAAATCATACGCACAATTCCATTGTAAACGTAAATGACGTTTTAACTTAATGTCGTTAAAAAGAAAGTACTAAGGAAATGGTTCAAATAAACGCAGCATTAGCAGCAACCTTAAAATAAGAGCGCGACGTTTAACGCTATCTCTCACATGCATGAAAGTTGCGTTCGTTACTACATCATTAAAGTCTTTTTTTTTGTTTATCTTACCTTACATAGGCTAATAAAGAGAAATAAATATACTAAAATGTATTTGAAATACCTTTATTTCATGCTAAGTGTAATAAATAAAAAATACCTTGCAGTTGTACTTTTTGTAGCCTATATAAAGTGTGCTAAATGAAAATTGGAAGCATAGCGCTGAAGTCCACCTAAAGATGAACTGATGAAGTATA
The DNA here is from genome assembly GCA_033026305.1 of Cirrhinus molitorella. NCBI lineage: Eukaryota > Metazoa > Chordata > Actinopteri > Cypriniformes > Cyprinidae > Cirrhinus > Cirrhinus molitorella. The sequence continues at coordinate 23,939,749 of CM065135.1, read as the reverse complement.
TTTGATTGTGCTAAGGTGGAACTATTGGAAGTATATTTCAGATACACTTTAAATATCTTGCATTTAAAGACCTTTTTATTCAAAGAGAATACAATCCTCAGCAATAGTGACATTATGACACATATTAGGCTTAATATTACGAAATTCAAATAAAGTTTAATTATAATTTTATGTCAAAGTCTCAAGGGATTAGTAAACATCTAATAGATTTGAACTATACTTAGTTTGAAATAAATGTATTTTAAATATATTACTTTTCACTAGGGTATGCTATGTCATGCCACTGCATCATTAAACTAACATGACAGTGGACAAAAGTGTTTTATTTATTATTGCCCTTACTCTCTGACTCCATAAAGGCAGAAGTGTAATTTGCCCCCTGACTAAGCATATAAAGAATTTAGGGAAAGCATTTAAATAATCCTGTGAATACACTTATAGTATCCAGATTCAAATCGTTATTAATCAAATCACATCGAATTTTATTGTGAATCGTCTCGAATCGAATCTTTCTGAATCGTTCTTGAATTGAATCGAAACCCTATGAATTGTGAATCGAAGCGATTCATTGTTTACCCAAAGAATCAAAGCCCTAACTTCAAGTCAACATGTATAAAACTGCACATAGGCAATTTATATTTATAATTAAATTTCTGAAAATTATTATTATTTTTTTTTTCATATGTATTTCACAAAAATATGTAAATGATTCTATTTCATAAAATATCATTGTCTTATTAATTTCCAAACTTTGTTCCGCAGTGCATGTTGCAGTGCATAACACTTATTTCAGGGACAATGTCGTGCTACATGAAGAAAGAAAACTATGCTTTTGGTATTAGCAGCTTGTGGAAAATCTGGGCTTCTTGTAATAACTTTGATATTTTATAGCTTTGTCTTTAAAGGAATAGCTCAAAAATGAAAATTTGCCAATGGATCCTGTGCATGTGTGTGTGTGACAGTTTTAAAATGTAACATTTATGGGTTGTTTTGTAAATATGTTTCAATTTTTTTGTTGTTTTTACAAAATTATTTTGTTACCGCAGCCTTTTTTTTGTTTTGTTTTGTAAAAATTGTGTTTCGATTGTGAATGGAAAAGTAGTTACTGAAGATAAACAGTTATTGAAAGATAAATGACCCAGAAAGACTTGTGGTGAAAAACGCACATCGTCTCTTCATCTAAATGAAGAAAACGAACAGCAGAACTTTTGTGAAAACCCTTTTTATCACTAATACATGCACTGCTGTTTGTTGATCTTTCTTCCCTTTATTTCTTTCTCAGTTCTTTACAATCCTTGTGCAGTATGCAAACTGCCACTCACCCCATTATTAGTGAGTAAAAAGACAGAGATCAGGTCACTTATTCAGGGTTGAGGGGGACAAGGTGGTGGCGTTGTGCTTTCTGCTGCAACTGTTGAGGTACGTCTGTAATGACTGCTTAAGATATAATGGGGGAAGTCATGTATGCATTGCTCTTTGAGGGGGGCGGTCAGAGTGCAACAGTTTGGAGGGATGGCCATCATCCCCTTCCCCCCCGAAGCAGTCCGCCCACACTGATTTTTGATAAGTGAGAACAGTCTTATATTAGGCGGGCCGTTGCCCCTCACCCCCGTAGGACCTTGTGTCCTAGATTGATGCGCTCACACACATACATGCACGTGAAATGAGAGCATATGGTCCTTTCAAGCTCGCAAACACACTCAATGGGAAGCGTCAAATGAATATCATCAAAACCATCTCCATCCCCCTCATTATGGGTCACTCATTGGCTGAAATTCACGCTCAGATGGGGGCGTCACATGTTGCATGAGAAAGTGTAGGAGGGAACCACAGATTGGCCCATATAGCAGGCCTAATGATGGTTAATTAAGGTAATGAATGGAGATGCGCCACAGGTCATGTAGCTGCCACAGCCTGGTAAACTTTAACAAAACTCATAGGTCTGTGGTGGAGAGACCAGCTGGTGCCATATTGAAAACAGCACAATGAAAGTGTAATTGGCTCTCTGGGTCTCAGGAGGTTAAGAAGGAAGCATTAAACAAGGAAATGGGGCTTGAAAATGGCAAAGGTAACCAGGCAGAACCTGTTGCTCAAGCACATTTAAAGCAAAGCATTTCATAAACAGAAGACTGTATAGTAAAGATTGTAAAATTAAGACGAACATATTCGGACTAATATTAATATGTTATGTTATTTTCTAATGCAGTGAAATTCATAAATTTTAAATGTACACTACCAGTCGAAAGTTTTTGAACATTTTTTAAAATGTTTTTTAAAAAAGTCTCTTCTGCTCACCAAGACTGCATTGATTTGATCCAAAGTACAACAAAAACTGTAAAGTTCGGAAATATTTTTACTATTTAAAATAACTGTTTTCTATTTGAATATATTTTAAAATGTAATTTATTCCTGTGATATCAAAGCAGAATTTTTAGCGTCATTACTCCAGTCACATGATCCTTCAGAAATCATTCTAATATTCTGATATGCTGCTTAAAAAACTTGTACTAACTTTTACTTTTACTTATTACTATTATGTTGAAAACAGCAGTAGAATTTTTTATTTGATGAGAGAATTTGGATAATGTTTTGGTGAATAAAAAGTTCAGAAGAGCAGAAGAGCATTGATCTGAAATAAAATCTTTTGTAACATTAGAAATGTTTTTATAACTTTTTGATCAATTTAAAGCATCCTTAAGATAAAAGTATTTCTATAATTTATTATTATTTTTTGTATATTATATAAATTAATCTCTCTTTTATTTTGGACGCGATTAATTGAGATGAATCATTTGACAGTCCTAATAGATATAGCCTATATATATCCAATCTTTTCAATAGTATAGTGTATAATGTTGCAAAATGGCAACATCAGCATTTTAGAATAATTTCTGAAGAATCATGTGAAAATGTAGCTTTGATCACAGGAATAAATTATATTTTAAAATAGATTCAAACAGAAAACAGTTATTTTAATAGTAAAAATATTTTACAATATTACTGCTTTTGCTGTATTTTGGATCACATAAATGCAAGATTGATGAGCATTTAAATCTTACTGTTCAAAAACTTTTCACTGTGTAGCTTAAGTAAATGCTTTCATGAGCCACATAATGTCTACTCAACTTGATTTAGTTGAAATCTGCTCAAATAAAATGAATCAACGTATTTAAATGACAAGAACAACTATCATATTTTAGTGAAATATTTTTTTTTTTTTTGGTAAAACTCCGATTCAGATTCAATTATTTTCCTTGGGATTTAACTTTAGTAATTTACTTTTCCCAACCAAAACGAATGGCCTCAAATGGCAACAATTAAGGGGGGAAGTATTAGTGAACAAATTTTTTTCTTACAATCTAAACTAACTAAATCATTCAAACTAACATGAATCATATTAGGCGTTTCTTTCCGTTAGGCGGAGAAAGCATTTACGCCGATTTATTATAAACTAAAATGATGAATTTGTATATCAAAAATATGTAAACGTTATATAAATATTCAATGAGTAACTTGTATCGTCTTTTCATAAGCATAATCTTTAATATAAAATAGCTGCCAGTACACTGCTGAGCGCGAGGGCGCGCCTACGTTTTATCAACTCGTGACGTGCGTATTCGCTCCACGTCATCGCTACACAAGACGTTGCTGACGTAATCAAAACGAGACAAAAAGAGTTTTTTTTTTGACAATCTTTCGAAGGGAATATCATGTCAAAATCTCACCATGGGTATTCAGCGACTTGCACTCGAAGGAGTATGATCTTGCCACAGAGAACTAGGTATAACAGTCTTAAATATATTAATATGTAAGTTACATTGTTGACTCATAATACTGAGATGGAGATCCATTCTCACACTGTTCTTGAGAAATGAGACAAAATTGATTATAAATGAAGTAAAAGTAAAGTATAAAGTTATTGCTTTGGATTAATAATCTGTTTTGGTGTATGTCTTGTATTTTCTAACAGTGTGGGTGCCTAAATATAGCGACAAATATAGGTCAACACAGATACATTAATGTGTCAAATTTTTATTATAAATATTGTTATATCAAATATTTACTTAAATGGATAACTTGCTTAGCTATATCTATTGAACTCTCATCGCTGTCAGAAGACGTGTGTTGACAAAATAATCGTATTTTTTATATAACGCATACATCAAATGTAACAGCTGTTTGCTTTTTATGTGTTGCTAGTAGTAGGAACTGCTTAAAATTCGTGATATTATCTACAAATCCCAAACATTTTGTGTGATGAAATTGACATATCATAGTTGTGGCAGAATACAAGTATAATTTGTAATAACCTATATCTTGTATTGAGTTATAACAGGTATATAAATTAGTCTTGTAATTCATTGTTAGCTGATACTTCATACTTGTTTGTCTTATATCAAATAAAAATTTGTTTATATAATGTTTTGTTTGTTTGTTTATTTGTTTATTTGTTTTGGAGGTAGTTGAGAGAGCTGAGAAGCCTGCTGCATTTGCAAATTGACTCCACATCATGTACCTCTGGCTGCCATTATGAGGTTCCCAAAGCTAGCTTTCTTCTTTTTGTTTGTGGTCTGCCTGGTGGTCTACCTCACCTACGTCAAACGCCATTATGATGACCTCAAACTACCAGTGTCTGACCAGCTGCCCCAACACCGGATGGACACCCATAAACAGTCAACCTCAGCTGAGGTGGTCAGTGAAAATTTCCAGTATGGTATTATGTTCGATGCTGGAAGCACTGGAACCCGGATTCACATCTTCAAATTTCAGGTCGAGCCAAATGGTATGTTAAAATTTAAGAGGTATTTGAGTCTACTTGTCTATTTCAGTCCACAAATTTTCCTGAAGGAACCTGTTCAACATAACAAATGCTTTTTCATAACAATGACGGGATAGTTAAAGGGATAGTTAAAAATGAAAATTTTGCCATTAATTACTCGCCCTCATGTTGTTCCAAACCTGTAAGACATTTTAACAAAAATTAAGATATTTTTTTATTAAATCAGAGGGCTTTTTGACCCTGTATAGACGGCAAGTAACTAACTTGATCATTGATGAAATAGTCCACGTGACATCAGTGGTTCAACCTTAATTTTACAAAGCTACGAGAATACTTTTTGTGTGCAAAGAAAACAAAAATAATGACTTTATTCAATAATCTCTTCTCTTCCGTGGCAGTCAACGCACATTTGCAAGAGTATCACAATGCATCCAGCCTGCTAACGTCAAATATGTACATACAACAAACAAGCAAGTAGTATTATTACTATTACTACTTGTTTTTGGTAATTGATACAAAGCTAAAATAAAATGTAAATGTTAGATTAAAAAACTATACCTAATTATAAGTTACCTTACTGCCAAATACCATACATAGTGTTACTATGGTAAAACCATGAATATGTTAACCGTGTGGGCGTTATCCACAGATATTAGGTTTACTGCTTGGCGCAGAGCTGATCGTCTTAGTTATCGCATCCCAATTCTGAGTTAAATCAGTTAAGTGCTGCTTTAGGCTTTATTGGTAAACCTATGATTGTCATATTATAATGGACAGCAAGTAGTCTATGCTATTAGGCACACACATGCATGTACACATCCTAGCTAAGCCTGATGGGTCAAAGGTCACACTGGAGAGTATGGTTGGATTTTATCAGAGGCTGAAACATTTGTTTATATTGTTTATTATGCAAACGCTGATATAAGCCATGTGGAAATCTACTACTGCAGTTAATGTTTTTAGGACTGTCAAACGATTAATCGTGATTAATCGCATCCAAAATAAAAGTTTATGTTTACATACTATATGTGTGTTTACTTTGTATATTTATTATGTACATATAAATACACGCACATACATGTATATATTAAAACAAAATAATTATATGTATATATATTTATAACAGTATACAATTTAAAATATAAATAAAAATAAATATTTTAGATATAAATCTAAAATATTTTTCCTTAATATATACATGCATGTGTGTGTATTTATATATACATAATAAATATACACAGTACATAAACATATAGTATGTAAACATAAACTTTTATTTTGGATGCGATTAATCATTATTTAATAATTATTAGTTTTTCAAAAGTTTGTTTTCTGCTTGTCTTTGTGTGTTAACAGAAGCTCCTAAATTAGCCCATGAGACATTTAAAGCTATAAAACCTGGACTGTCTGCATATGCTGATGACCCAGAAAAGGTAACAAGTAAAATGTGATTAAGTTTTATACTTGTAAACCCTTTACAAATGCCTCAAGGTTGTGATGGTATCTTTTCCATCTGCAGTTTAATGATTATACAAATTATTTTTACAGTGTAAGGAAGGACTGTTGGAACTGTTAAATGTTGCTAAAGAGACTGTTCCTGAGACATTATGGAATTCCTCCCCTGTCATGCTCAGAGCCACGGCAGGGCTCAGACTGCTGCCTGGTGAGAAGGCCACAATCCTGCTGGACAAGGTCAGAGAACCATTAGTCGCCAAATGAACATTAACTATATATCCTTAACAGCCAGTACTTAATGCTAGTGCTTTCAGTTAACTAAATGCTGAAATCGATTTGACAGCATTAACTACAACACAATTTGGGAGATGTTAAATAACACAGTAACATTAGAAACGCTGTAATGCAAAGTTTCAAAACAACAATAAACTTTAAAGGGTGGAGTAAGATCGACTGTTTTTTTTTTGGTTCATTAAACGTTTAGTAATAATTATAGAAGTGTGTTAAAAGATTATAGAGATGAGAACTATGTCTTCAAGTGTTTCTTATTTAGCCTGTCATCTTAGTATTTCCTAACTATGTCGCAGGTTTCAGTATCTGTAACATAATGCCATGTTTATGCCATCTAAACAATTTTGCTGCAGGTGAGGGAGGTGTTTAGCGACTCCTTGTTCCTGTATAGACCAGACAGTGTGTCAATCATGGATGGCACAGATGAAGGTACTGTGTCAGTATCTCTTTCGCCATACTGTATGTTAATAATGTCAGATTTGTGATAAACCGAGTATAACAGATAATGCTGCAGCTTTTAAGCATTGTGTAAAATTTGAATGAAATAATCTATTTCAAGGTCAACAACGGCTCTGATAACTGTATTTTGATAGTCAAATTACTGGAATAATTATTAAAATAAAATTAAACATTTATTAGTAGTATATCATAAACTGAAATAAAACTACTAAAATTACTAAAACTGATAATATAATATAATATAATATAATATAAATACATTTAAATATTAAAAAAGTAAAAAAAATTACAAAAGTACATACATTTAATAAAACTAGACTTTAATTAAAGACTGAAAATATGAAAATAAAAGCTAATTCAAAATGTTATTAAATATTTTATTAGAAATAGTATTAAAATAACAATGAGGTAAATATATTTCCCACCAAAATGCCATTCCTGCTAAAAAAAATAAATAAAAGATCTTATATTTGTAATTTTATTATGACTTATTTTAAATGTTGGATTGGCAACTGAACTGAAATAAAACTAGTACAATTACTGAAGCTGGTGACAACTACTGCTACTACTAAAATAAACGTTTTTGTGTACATAATATATGTGTGTGTACTGTGTATATTTATTATGTGTATATATAAAGACACACTTTATATATTTTTAAAAAATACATGTATTTACATGCATATATTTATATTAATATAGTTTATGCTATATATAAATGTATTTAATATTTAAAAGAATTAAATAAAAAAGTAATAAAAAGGACAAAAGTACATAAAATTACTAAAACTTAAATTGAAAACTGAAAATATGAAAATAAAAGCTATTTTTTATACTTTAATATGAATAATAACAAAACAACACTGTGGAAAATATATTTCCCACCAAAATACCATTGTTACTGTTACTAAAGATACTAAAAAAAATCTTATATTTGTAATTTATTATGATTTTATAGTATGAACTGGTTAGAGTAGCATTTTAACATTTTATGGTACATATTCAGACACCTGAGAAAGCATGTTCTGAATGTTTAAGCAAATGACTGTGCCTTTCATTTCCATGATTGTAATGCTGCAGTGTTTCGCTGTGCTGTGATCCAAGCAGAAGTCTGTCCGCCATGAATGTGAAACCAGCAGATGTTACTCTACGCTCGTCAAAAGCCTCTGGTCACTGCGGTCAAGCATTTGCGCTTCTGGCAGAAAGATATAAGTTGTAAATTGAAATTTTCTTCAGTAATAGCTTGAGCTGTGTATATATTAACGATAGATAATGCGTATATGGGACTTTAATCCAATCCTTTAAAATAGTTCACACAAGTAATAATGAGCCCAGGGGATAATGTCCTGTGTGCCCTATAATCTCAGCAAACAGATTAGCACCCATTAATTTACTATGCAGGAAATTCCTTTTAAAGATACAAAAACTAGTGTTTGGCAAAAGCAAAGTTGATACTACTTTATGGTAGCAATTTGTATTTGAGATTTTGTTGTAAAATGAATGCTTAAACTCTGCAGGTCCCATAACCGGATAATCTGAGTCTCATTATCAGTGTGAGTCTAAACTCTCCTGGACGCACAAGCTTACCCAACCAGATTAGTCCATCACAGCAAATCATACAGACTTATTGTTAATGCTGTGCCTAAGTGGTATACGTGAGGGGAAATGGCAGGAATGGAGTTTATATGCAGTGAGTTTGGTTATTTCTGAGGGCTAAAGCCCCTTACTTTGTTAAGACGCAACCTACATTCAAAACAAACATAGAGTTTTAACATAAAGATCCAATGATGCACTCACACAGAGTCTTTGCTACATTTCTTCTGACATGAAAACATTTCGCAAGTTCAAAGCAATGTTTTTTGCAGCTTCGTTTCAGTAGATGGGAGATGAAGTTTTGTACTTTATTTTTTATAGTACATTAAACACTTTTACCTAAAAAGTTTAAGAAAAATTTGACTCCTCAATGATATAAACTTTATACATTTGTCAATGGTGGCATGCAGAATTCTTGTATTAACAATTAATGCATAATTGTACTTACACAGGCATGTCAGCTTGGATTACCATCAACTTTTTATTAGGTGAGCACATTTTAGTAGTCACGTTTTATTTCATGACATGAGCAACTGATCAAATTTACTATCCTGTTTTGTTTGAAAATCTTTGGTTTGATTCATTTAATTAGTTAAAGTGCTTAAAGTCTTTCTCTCTGTCTCATAGGTGGTCTTCATGGTACTGAGACTCCCACAGTAGGCATGCTAGATTTAGGAGGGGGCTCAACCCAGATCACCTTTGCTCTACAGGAAGAAGTGAGCCATGTACATGCATATATATGCACACATAACCCCTTCTAACGAAGCCATGTCACTCCTAACAAACTGCCATGATGGTCTCCCATCATATGCATTAATCCGCAAATGTTCTGCTAATCCGATAGGCCTGGTAAATAAAGGTTGTTTTACACTAGGCTGAGAGAGTTAGAGAGATTCTTGCTATTGAACTAGGTCAGGTCCTGTACAGGGACCAATTTATCATCTCATTACACAGTTTCTCCGAGAGCTTTAGTTCTAAACATGGGCTTAGAGGAAAACTGCTGTGCAGATTGCAGCTTAGTTATAGTTGCTGACGGATATTGTGTTAAATAAGTAGTTTGGACTGAAAACTGCTACAGTAGGAAGTTGCTGACTAATGTTGTATTTAATAAGTATGCTGGACAAGAAACTTGCTGAATGAAGGAGGCGATGATGAGATCAGTACAGATTAGAATAGTAAAATTTATGATTCATTTCAAATTCCTACTTATCAAGAGAACAAAGCAACCTGTAATGCATCAGTTTTGCTTGTTTGTGTTTTGTTCCTGTGCAGAAAACCATCCAGACCTTACCTATTGATTACGTGACATCGTTTCAGATGTTCAACATCAGTCACACGATCTACTCACACAGGTAAAGTAGGCGGGGCATAGGTTGGCATCAGAATGTGCAGCAAATAATGGAATGAATTAAAGGAATAATATACTGTTGGATACTGTAGAAGATTCATTCTGAATCAGAACAATGTGCGAGCTGACATAATTGAAAATGTCCCTCACTTTGCAAAATAAAACAAAAACACGTCTTGAGAGTCCAAAAGCATGTCCGAGGTTCAGTCTCCGTGCAGCTGATATATAATTAAACTATATATATAATTTTATATATATATTTTTTTTTTCTGTTTGTCAAATAAAATAATTCCAAACAAAGCGGGAGTGGGTTTTGAACAACTCCTTTGAGACAATGATTCAGTTGATCCATTTGTGAAGACAGTCACTTGCTTCATAAATTCATTTAAACAGTTCTTTAAATGAATTGTTGGAATGAATGATCCAATGAATTGGGGATCTGCCTCCACCTACTGGCAATTTTAGTGTCATATTTTTTCATGACAGTCCTAAACCTTTGGAAGCCAGTTTCTTCCTCTAAATAAAAAAAGTAATTGCAACTTTTTATCTCGCAATTCTGACTTTTTTTTCTTAGAATTGTGAGAATTCTGCAATATTGCGTTATAATGTCAGAATTGTGAGATATAAACTCACAATTCTGAGAAATGTAGTCAGAACTGCATGACATATAAGTCAGAATTATAGATATAGATAAAGTTTTTATCTTGCAATTGTTATTTTATTTCTTGCAACTGTGGGTTTTTTATCAAGCAATTCTGAGAAAAAAAATCTGAATTGTGAGTTTATATCTTGCAATTTTGACTTTCTCGCAATTGTGAGTTCATATGCAATTCTGAGAAAAAATCTGAATTGTGAGGATTTCTTGCAATTCAGATTTTTCTCACAATTGTGAGTTTATATTATGCAATTCTGAGAAAAAGTCAGAATTGTGTTTTTAATCCGCAATTCTGAGAAATGTCAAAACTTTATTTCTTGCAATTATGAGTTCATATCATGCAATTCTGAGAAAAAGTCAGAATTGTGACTTTATATCTCGCAATTCTGATTTTACTTCTTGCAGTTATGAGTTTACATCACACAATTTTGAGAAAAAGTCAGAATTGTGTTTTTAATCCGCAGTTCTGAGAAAAGTCAAAATTGTGAGTTTATATCACGCAATTCTTACTTTATTTCTCACAACTGTGAGATAAAAAGCAGCATTTAAAATGACATTTAAAAAATTTTTATTCATTTTTTATTTTTCCTTTTTATATCAGGGAATAACTGATGTACAATATCATGCATCTCTCAGGCTAGTGTTCATTACATTCCTTTTAAGAATCCTCAACTCAGATATGCAGGATCACCATATTTTTCCATACAGTGACGTTACGTGACTTGCAGTCCTTTAGCAATAGGGTCAAACCTCTGCCCGATGTTTGACACCACCACCCTGTGGTTCCTGCGTTTGGTCAGGAGTGTTCAGGGCTTTCTAGGTTATGTGAGCGCAGTGTTTAGTGCGGGCAGGACAAGTGTTTATGAGGCAGTGTGTGATTAGAGCGTAATCACACAAGCCTCCAATTACAATCCCATCGCGGGACTCATCTCCAGATTACTAGAATTACTAGTTATTCATGGCAGGAGATTTGACACAACAAACCCTCCAACAGGGACCAAGCAAAAAAGCAAGATAATGACGAGGACTGGATGAGGGATCACTTATGATGTATGACAGCGTGCGATTCTCATACGCTTGTATGAAATACTGAAATACGTATGATTTCTATTAAAGTTATAATACTTGTATACACTACTTCTCAAGTTTGGGGTCAGTAAAATTTGTTTTTTTTGTCAGTTGTTTTTGATGTCTCTTATGCCCGCTTATTTGTATTTTGTATGTATATCCCTTTAATGTCTCTTCTCTTTCTCTGCAGTTACCTTGGCCTGGGGTTGATGTCAGCCAGACTTGCTGTGTTGGGAGGGATTGAAGCACAGCCTTGTATGTGGTCTACAATCTCTACTCATCTTTGGCTTTTAAAGACCTCATTCGCTCGATAAATAAGCCATTATCTAATCTCTTAATAATGCACTGAAGATTAATTCCTTGGTGGCCAGCTGTTGCACTGATTTAGCTGAGGCCAAAGAGAGAAACTGCCATCAGTGCAATAGCTTCCACCTGCGTTTACTACTAAGATTTACAATTAGTACAGTACAAATGTAATCAGATTTTTTTGTTTATATTTTTCTGTTGTGTAAGTGTATCACGCTTCTCTCTGAGTGGGTTCTAAGGTTATTATGAGCAAAGACGCGCAAGGGCTTGTGTAAACGTGGTTTTATGTTCGGCCACGAAGTGGCGCTGCAGAGCTCACGTTTGTATGTGTACTCTTCAGCAGTGTCACCATTATTCCACATAGCGGCAGTAAAAATGCTGATATGCATAAATAATCATTTTATTTATGTGTGTGTTTTTCAGTAGCAGGACCCCAGGAGCTGGTTAGTCCATGTCTCGCACCAGATTACTCTGGACAGTGGGAGCATGCTGAAGTACTCTACACTGTTAAAGGGCAGAAAGCAGGTATGAAAAGTGCTTTCTGTCTGGGTTAGGTTTTTGTATGTTCATTTTTATTTTTTTTATTCAGTTATACCCCCCAGAATGACTTTTTGTGTCAATCATCCAGCATGAAGTAAACAAGGGATGCTGTTTAATTTATGCTGGATGATTGACACAAAAAGTTTGTGTGTTTGCCCTCTTCTAGGGGAGCCCATCTATGAGTCTTGCCTTACAAAAGTGGAAAAGATGATCTACAAACATGTGAGAAAAATCGAGGGAGTGAAAGACATGGACTTTTACGCATTCTCCTACTACTACGACAAGGCTGTGGATCTGGGCCTCGTTGGTATGAGATTAGCCTGATTGCTATAATTTCATTTAAGTCAAACATTGTTTTTTAGATTTATAGGGATAGTTCACCCAAAAATAAAAATCATGTAATCAATTACTCACTCTCATGTCGTTCCCAACATGTAAGACCTTCATTCATCTTCGGAACACAAATTAAGACATTTTTGATGAAATCCAAGAGCTTTTTGAGCCTGCATAGACAGATAATTCACTAAATTACAGTTGAACCACTAAAATGACTATTTTATAGAAGTCCTTAGTACCTTTCAGGGCCTTGAACGTTTCAGTTGTGTTGCTGTCTGTGCAGAATCAGAAAGCTCTCAGATTTTATACAAAATATCTTAATTTGTAATCCAGAGATGAAGGTTTTACAGGTTTGAGGGTGAGTAAGTAATGACATAATATTCATTTTTGGGAAACTATCCCTTTAAGAGTCAAACAATGAGGTGAACTTTTCTTTAATTTCACTAATTCACTAATCACTTTCTGTGTCCTTGACTCAGATGAAGACACAGGGGGGACTGTCAGAGTCAGTGATTACATTGAAGGTGCTAAAAAAGGTAAGTGTGTTCTTGTAACACAATGTAGTTGTATTTGTCTGTTGTCTGTTTGTAGTTGTTATTTTGTTATGTCAGTATCTGACAAATGTCATATGTATACTATTATTTTAAAGCTTGGGTCAGTCATTTTTGGTGAGAAAGACATCTTATTTAGCAAGGAAGTTGATCAAGAGACAAAAAAAAACCTTTTCATTGTTACAAAATATTTTTGTAACACTGTTCTTTAGAACTTTCTATTCATCTAGAAAACCACGTCACGGTTTAAAAAAAAAATAATAGGCACTGTTTTCAGCATTAATAATGATAAAAGATAAATGTTTTAGAATGATATTAGAACCATTTCTGAAGGATCATGTGACACTGAAGACTGGAGTAATGGCTTTGCCATCGGAGGAAAAAAATTAAATATTAAAATATATTAAAATAGAAAAGATATTAAATAAATGCAACATTGGTGAGCATATTTTTTAGGAAAAAAAAACGTTTGAAGTACACTACTAGTCAAAAGTTTTTTAACAGTAAGATTTATCATGTTTTTAAAAAATTCTTTTCTGCTCACTAAGCCTGCATTTATTCGATCCAAAATAACAAAATCTGTAATATTGTTAAATATTTGTACTATTTATAATAACTGCCTGCTATTTGGAAAAAAAAAAAATATATAATAATAATAAATATATGTGTATGTGTGTGTGTGTGTGTGTGTGTGTGTGTGTGTGTGTGTGTGTATGTGTGTATGTATGTATACATATATGCATATATGTGTGTGTGTGTGTGTGTATATATATATATGTATGTGTGTATGTATGTATGTATGTATATATGTGTGTGTGTTCAAGTTATTTATTATTATTATAAATATTTAAAACAGTTGAGTAAATTTTTTTTTTCAGGATTCCTTCATGAATAGAAAGATACAAAGATCAGCATTTATCTGAAATAAAAGCTTGGAGTCTGTATATATATTTTTTTTTTGCTTTAAATTGATCAAAAGTGATGATAAAGACATTTATAATGTTACAAAAGATTTCTATTTCAGATGAATGCTGTTCTTCTGAACTTTCTATTCATCAAAGAAAGCGCAGATAGCAGAAAGATCAGCAAATGTTTTTTGAGCAGCAAATCAGAATATTAGAATGATTTCTGAATGATTATATGACTGGAGTAATGATGCTAAAAATTCAGCTTTGGAATCATAGGAGTAAATGACATTTTAAAATATGTTCATATAGAAAAAACAGGTATTTTAAATAATAAAAATATTCAGAATTTTACTGTTTTTGCTGTACTTTGGATCAAATACATGCAGACTTGGTGAGCAGAAGAGACTTATTTAAAAAAAAACATCAGAAAAATCTTGGGTAGTGGGTAGTAGGTAGTGTAAAATTTCCAGCACTGTGACAGAAATTACCTGTCATGGTGTCATTATTTCTATAATATTTGATTATTAGTCAGACTCAGAACTGATAAAATGTAAATGTGTACCTTGAATGCAGTCACTTTTGATAAAAGTATCTGCCAAATGTATAGATTTAATGTAATGTAATATAAACATACATTTTAAAAATAATCCACATTGTTTACTCTCTTCTGCTCCAGTGTGCAATAACATGTCAGCCGGAGGGATAAAGGAGTCTCCATTCCTGTGTTTGGATCTGACCTATATCTCAGTACTACTTCAGGAGCTTGACTTCCCGCCTGATAAAGAGCTGAAGGTGTGCTACTCTTGATTTATGATTCTTGACTTAAAAGGACTGTGAAATAGTTACTTTGTGGTGACTTTTGGACATACATTGCAACACATTTTAACTACATCAGTATGTGATTTATCTGTAATTTCGAAGAATAAATGTCAGGGGTGATGCTGTAATTTAGTTATTAACCCTATCATTCTGTTTAAATTTCAGCTGGCGAGACAAATAAATAACGTGGAAACTAGCTGGGCCCTCGGTGCCACTTTCCATTGCATCGAGTCACTCCATAAGCATGGGACGTGCTGAAAACATTCACAACATTCGCAACGTTTGTACGCTCCACAACCCAGTAAAGCACACACTGATTTTAATGCTCTGGGAAAGATATCAATATTGATTGTATTTGCCATTTTGCCATTGAATTTATTCAAAATGTGAGTTTTTATACATACCTCTGACTTTCTGAATGTTTTCTGTTTACTTACTAGATATGTGTAAAGGTAAAATGTATGTACTGGTTTGGGTGTTCGCAGCAAGTCAGAATCATATTAGTCAGGGTTAATTATATAAAACTGATCAAAAACACTTTATTGCCTCAAGCTCAGAGTACAAGTTTTATTTTACGTTTAATTATTTTGTAGCTTGTAGATTGATGTAATATAACAAACATGTTTAAATGTAAAATTGTTTAAACAAATCATGTACTTAGTATTAAACATTATCTGCTCTCAGAGGGAAGAAAAACAGCCAGAGCTATTATTGTCCATGTACTTTTCTCGTGTAGTTATAAACCTGCCATTTAGTGTGCACATTTTTAAACATAGGAAATATGTTTATAGTAAAATGCCATATAAATATAATCTGAGAATGTAAAAAACTGCTCTGTGTGAAGTATTGAGAAAGTGCAATTGCACATAAAGTTAACAAGAAGGTCATAAAGTGAGACAGCAGGATGTGGTCCACATTGTGTTTGGATGTCGTTGCTTTCACTTGTTCAGACATGTTGCTGTTCTTTCTTGGCACCAGCAGGTGTCACAACACTAAAACCTGCAGGGGGTTGGACTCAAGTGTTACTCATAGGATGTTGTAATGAGGTTTTTAGAAAGTTCAGGTTATTTCCAAATCCGTAGAGCATTTGCACAATATGATTTTCCTTTTCTTTATCTGTCGACCTGAAGCAACATTTCTATCTCAGGGAAGTAAAGGAGGCAAATAATGGCTATATGGGCCATTCTACAGAATTGGTTCAAAGTCAGAGTTGGAAATGACTTAGAACATTTGTGGAGAAGGACATTTTTTTTATGTATGCAAATTGTATGATATCCAAGGTACATATTTCCAGTATTTGTTCAGTTAATTCTCCTATTGTATTTTCAGAAAATTTTGGAATATTTGTCATCTCCCCAAATTTGTCACTACCAGAACACAGTAATGTATAATTTAATAAGGGTTATATTGACCTATTAAGATTTTGCTTTCATCTTTCTTGTAAATATAATTTTTTTGTTATTAAACATTTTTCAGAGAAAAAATTAATAACTGTAACAAATTTAAGATTTCACTTGTGATTTATGAGATTTGTTGTATTTTGAATCCATTTATTTTTTTATTTTTTGGCAAAAAGGCAAGAAATTAATCATACTTATGTCAAACTTCAGGATTCATTAGTTTATATGTACATTGAACCAAACATTATCATAACATCTTGTTGTGATAATTCGGTTATAATTCAGTATCCCTTTTTTTGACAAAACATCGGTAGTGACTAAACATTTGCGGTAGGGGAAGCAACCACTAAAACATGCTAAAATACAATAAAATTGCATAACTGCACTAAAATTTTTATTATTTCCACCAAATAAAGGACTGTTCGTTCCTTTTTGTCACTACCAAAACAACAATGACATGTTTTGGTTGTGACTTTTACAGTAGTGACAATTTATATACTTGCAAAATGCAAAAATTATTTTCGTAAGTTGAAATTTAGATGTTAGGGTTCGGGACATAGGACAGCCACCTCCCAAAGTACTCACTAAATAATGATTTTATATATATTAAATATTATTGTGAGTTTGTGAATATTATTGTGATAGCACAGATTTACATTGTTAGAAAATATGTATATTTTGATTAAATGCTGTTCTTTTTAACTTGTCATTCATCAAAGAATCCTGAAAAAAGAATTGCAGGTTTCAAAAAATATTTGGCAGCCCAACTGTTTCCAACATTGATAATTCTAATAATAAATCTTCCTTTGGAAGGATCATGTGACAAAAAGTTAAGTTTTGCATCACAGGAATAAATTATATTTTAAAGTATATTAAAATAAAAACGTATTAAAATAAAAATGATTGTATATTGTAACATTTTGCAATATTATCTGTATTTTTTGTATCAAATAAATGCAACCTTGATAATTAATCCCAAACTTTTGAGGGGCAGTATGAAAACACACCTGTCTTTTGCTTGAGAGCACAGCAATTCCTCTCTATACCCAACAAAATAATTGCATTGCATTAATATTACCTCTTGGGTGATCTTCTTTCAGCCTTATTTTTGACTGGTCTTCAGCATCAGGCGTTTTCTGGGCAATTTCCCTGTCAATAGTTTGTTTATTGTTTATACATGTTTCATTCATTGCCAGGTTTCCAGACACTCAAGGCCACCTTGCATAATATAAAATAATTATATAACTATTTAAAAGTTTAAAAACAGTAAATCAAGCATGATTTGTCACTTAAAGCCAACTATGCATACATATGTGCAGTATTCAGCCTTCACTTCTAAATCAGACTCCTCCCACATGTTTTCTATTGGTTGCTTACAGGCTCATTCCATATACGGCCTGATTGTGGCTCGACAGTGCGGAATTGTAGCTATCAATAAAAAGTTTGTATAACGTTAACTATAATAATGGATGAATAACTTGGCTTTTATGAAACGTAAGGAAATTGCCAAGTCTTTACAAGTCATATTTACTGTTTATACAGTAAGTAAAATTGCGATTTCTCTTCAACTTATTATAGAACTCATCATATTCGTAAACCTGTAGCTGGTTAGCGTTGCAGAGATGATTGACATCTTATGGAACCTATGAAAATGCAATTACGAAAGCGTCACTGGCCAATAAACAGGCATTCTGTAAAGCCCCGCCCATTTTCTTCTCTAGTTGACATAGGGGTGTGTCTCAAAGCGAACAGTGCTTGTAAAGTCCTTGCACACCGCTGCAACCTGGGCACAACAAGTCAGGGGTCCAAATTTTCATTCTTTGCTTTTTAGACGCGTTGTAAACATGTCCAAACCTTTATCCGACCATGAAAAGCGCAAACAGATCAGTGTTCGTGGTATTGCTGGACTGGGGGATGTTGTCGAAATCAAAAAGAGCTTCAACAGGCATCTTCACTTCACCCTAGTGAAGGACCGCAATGTGGCCACCCCGCGGGATTATTACTTTGCGCTAGCGCACACCGTGCGGGATCACCTGGTGGGCCGCTGGATCCGTACTCAGCAGTATTACTATGAAAAAGACCCGAAGGTACGGATCTCTTCCTCCTCTTCCCTGAGCAGGCAGTCAGGAAGTGGCATGTTTATGCAGTAACGTTAGAGTGGTACATGAAATTCATGTGTTATGATTTGCTTATTTTTAAATTTGTATACACCTGCGTAATATATGGACATACATTTGAAGAAATTAATAAATAAATGGTGATAGACTTTAGTTAAAATTAAATGCATAAGCCATAATCATATTCACAGTGCATTGTGAACATTACTGAATATTCATAGTGAATATAACCTAGACATTCATTTCCTCATTTATTGTGAGCCATTCAATAATCTTACTGTCTTCTATGAAGAGTTAAAGGCCTCAGCTTTGTGTTCATTGCACTGACATCCATTTGGCCATGCTTAACATGAAGGCAGTTGTTACTTTGTGCTTCTTGTGCAAAGTGTGATCTGTTCCTTGTCACATCACGCCGTTATTAGTAACTAAGTATTTTGCAACCACTTGATGTGCTCACTAGGGCAAGTACAGATTACACTATACTGTCAAACCTAGCAGAAGATAATAGGCCTTATCTAATGCACTGAGATAGTCTGTGTAATTTTGGATGTCATTATGTTTTTTTTTTTGTAAGGCGAAATACAATATTTCGCCTTACCAAATGATTCTTGCCCTGGAAATCCTGGTTCAGTTTGGCCAACCACAAACACCTTTTGTTCCTTTTTGTACAGTTTTTTGCACTCACCTCCTTGGTTTGTTATA
Source organism: Cirrhinus molitorella (assembly GCA_033026305.1). Taxonomy (NCBI): domain Eukaryota; kingdom Metazoa; phylum Chordata; class Actinopteri; order Cypriniformes; family Cyprinidae; genus Cirrhinus; species Cirrhinus molitorella. The sequence continues at coordinate 23,920,421 of CM065135.1, read as the reverse complement.
ACTTCTATAACAAACCAGTCTATAGTACTCCAAATGTTTTCCTCTGATAAGTACATCCAAAACGTCAAATAACGGACTATTTTCAGCAGCAATAATCAGCAAAATATGCAAGTTTGTTTCAGTTCAGCGGCATTGTTTACATTAAGTGCCGCCAAAATGGCCAAATAATGATGTGCCATTTTGTGTGTGTGTGTGTGTGTGTTTTTAGTTTTAGTGCACAAGAATGGTCCCCTTCTGGAGACAATGTTCTGGGCACTAGCCAAAATTCAGAAAGCTCGACTGCTTTCAAAAGATTTGTCTATTTTATTTCAGCAGTTCTTTGAGCCAGTAAGATATCTGCATATCTCTAAATGGAAGTAGATAGCTTTATATGGTTGAGCACACCAATACGTCAAGCATTTCCAGGAACTTCACTCTTGTCAGGCGTTAGGCTTGTTGATGTTCAGACCCTTGGAAAAACAGTAAAACATTGGCACTTTATTTAAACCTACAGTATGCCGTCATTAAGCACCTTCTCTGCATGTTAAAGTGAAGCGAGCATTTATTTATTACTGCGGTATTCAATGTTGTTCAGTGTGGATTTGAGGCCTTCAGCAGGCTGTAAACTCCTCCCTTTGTAGACATCTGATGAATGGACTCTTATGAAAAGTTGGTCCCAAGCCACAGAGATCAAATTAAGCATGTTGTACTTGAGCAACCTGGAAGTATGACCAGAGTTTTGAGTTAGACTTGTGAATGTGTCATTTTTATTCATTTTCTTTATTCAGTCATTTTTTGGGAGCCCACCCAGTATGTTATTCTCCTGTTTTGGAAATTTACTCTAGTGAGCAAATAAAAGCTGGATAAATAAGATTTTCATTGATGTATGGTTTGTTAGGATAGGAGAATATTTGGCCAATATACAACTATTTAACTGGAAACTCAGAATGCAAAAAAAAAAAAAAAAATCAAAATATTGAGAGTTTTGATATACTTACGGTAGGAAATTTACTATTGCTACAAATATAATACCCATGCTACTTAAGACTGGTTTTGTGGTCCAGGGTCACATATTAAATAGACCATTACTTTTCTTTCCAGTTCAAATCAGGATTAATTAGAATATCAGAATGGCAGTTTTTCCAGAGAGCAAACTTTTGGATGATCTGCTTCAGATGTCTTTGAACACTCATGCAGTCAGATTTATCTGTGTGTTTTCTATTGCAGCGTATTCACTATCTGTCTCTGGAGTTCTACATGGGCCGAACGCTACAGAACACCATGATAAATCTTGGGCTGCAGAACGCATGTGATGAGGCCATCTACCAGGTAAAGTCCATCACTATGACACAGCAAACTTAATATTCTTGTAGAGCATTTGTTACTCCGGGCTAATTGCAGAACTGCCACACAGCTCTATTACTTAAACATCCTGAAACTTTAGAAACAGCTGTTGTTTTTTCCTCTGCTCACCCACAGAGAGCTCACTGGGGATGTAGACCAATACTACAGGCTTGCAAAACTGTCTAAACCTTTCCTTTTTTCAATGAAACATTAAACTGTACGCAGTTTACCTAATCAAATTTTGTTGCCTATTGTGGAACATTTGTGTTGTGGATGTATGTTTTTATAATGAGATAAATTTACATGATGCTGATCTTTAGCTTGGACTCGATTTAGAAGAGTTAGAGGAAATTGAGGAGGATGCAGGACTGGGAAACGGAGGGCTTGGGCGTCTTGCAGGTACCAAACTACTACCAAAAAATCTACACCTTGTGGTAGAGTACATGACCTCATCAAAATGGGCATTTGCCCTTCCTTTCAGCTTGTTTTTTGGACTCCATGGCATCTCTGGGCTTGGCGGCATATGGATATGGCATTCGTTATGAGTTTGGCATCTTCAATCAGAAGATCACCAATGGCTGGCAGGTAAACCAAAACTGAAAAATGTGGTAATGCATACATTTACAGTTGCCTTTTACTTAGTTTGTAGGACAAAAACCTCAAAGTTTTCTTCTTTAAAGGGATAGTTTACCCAAAAATGAAAATTCCCTCATGCCATTCCAGACCAGTTCCAAAGTCCTTTGTCCATCTTCGGAACACAAATTAAGAATTTTTTGATGAAACCCGAGAGCTTTCTGACCCTCCATAGACAGCAAGGGTACTATCACGGTCAAGGCACAGAAGCTTAGTAAGTGGTTCAGAGAGCTCTCGGATTTCATCAGAAATATCTTAATTTGTGTTCCGAAGATGAATGAAGTTTCTTACTGGTTTGGAAGGACATGAGTGTGAGTAGTTAATGACATTATTGTAATTTTGGGGTGTACTATCCCTTTAAATATCAAAGCCATTTAACTTTGGGACAACTTTATTTTTAGATCGAGGAAGCTGATGATTGGCTGCGCTATGGTAACCCATGGGAGAAAGCCCGTCCAGAGTACATGCTGCCTGTGCATTTCTATGGCCGAGTGGAACATACACATGAGGGACCAAAGTGGGTTGACACCCAGGTCAGTCAGTCATGATCTACTGCAACTACCTCTCTCAACTAATAGGATGTGATGCTAAAATTTATGACAGAATGGCAGGAAAAAACCCCACAGCTAAATTAAAATAATAAAATGCAACCACATACACTGTGCTTTTGATGTTAACAGTTGGATTTCTTTTCATGTTTTTTGGAGAAAAAAAAATGCTTAACAAGTCTGCATTCATTTGTAAAAACTGATCATTTTTTATGATTATGAGGTTCAAAAGAGTAGCATTTATTAGAAATGGATATCTTTTGAAACATAATAAATGTCTTTACTGTCACTTTTGATAAATTTAATGCATCCTTGCTAAATAAAAATACTAATTTCTTAAAAAAATCATACTGATCTTGGATTGTTAGGATGGGAAAAGCAATGTGCTTATATATTTTTAAAAGATAAAACAGAAGGGAAAGACAAAAGGTTGTGTGTGCAATACAGTTTTACTTGCTGCATTAGGCAAAAGATTATCAGTTAATGGTAATATATTTTATATATTCTTTAAGACATTTTGTTTACTTTTGTACTGTAAACTATTTTAGCTCTGGGTTGGGTTGGGTTGGTAAAAAAAATCTGGACAGATTTACATCTTGAAGCAAAACCAGTTATAGTATCTATTATTTTTTCTCTATAAATGTATTTTAATTTAAATTCAGCAAAATCAGTTGATGAATATATATATATCTACACTGTCTTTTCTTTGGCAGGTGGTGCTTGCGATGCCTTATGACACTCCTGTGCCTGGTTATAAAAACAACACTGTGAATACTATGAGACTCTGGTCTGCCAAAGCTCCTAATGATTTCAACCTGCAAGAATGTGAGTCCACACAATGATTAGCTCACATGCATTTATACGCGCACACACGCTCAACAGTCCTTAGTCCAGGTCACATCTGTGGTTTGGCACTATTTCGACTGTATCACTGAAATGAAGTAAAAAGCCTTTGTCCTGGACTGTTTGGGTGGAGGATTCCTGCTTCTGTTTGAGCTAAGATTGTTGCAGTATAATGTTTAAAATGATCAAGTATGCTTGAAATTTTCTAGTATTATTGAAATGGTGTATTATATTACTGTTACTGATCTAGTCTAAACTTACCTTCTTACTTGAGTTTAACTTGTTTCCTAGGAGAATGGTTTCTGTGTAGAATACTAAATATAGCGCTGTTCTGCAGTGCTGCAGCAGCACAGAAACAGGAGAGCAGCTGGCAGCAGGCCAGCGTTACCCATAGATACGCCTGCTTTTGAGAGGGTCCTTCATTATTGTGAGGCCTCTACATTGAATGTCTCATTCTATAATAGACATGCAGTAATATTAAAGGAGGAGTTCACTTTCAGAGTTAACATTTTCTGATAATTTACTCACTCCTATGTCATCCAATATGTTTGTCTTTTTCAGCTGAAAAGAAATGAAGGTTTTTGATTAATTTAATATCACTTTTTTGTCTCTTAGAAATGCACATTTGATAGTAGCTTGAGTTAGGATGCAGAGGTACATTTTTGTTCATTATCAAAATCAAGAAACAGGTTTGGGTTATCTGATAATATATTATAATATAATATATTATCAGATAACCCAAACCTGTTTCTTGATTTGAAACAAAAAACCATTACAACATGCAGAAACTTAAGAGAATAATTTTCCTATTTAGATATTTATTAATAGTCTGGTTTCGATAATTTGACTTTAAACTTTAAGAAATAAAGAAGTCGCCCAGCCCTACGTTTTTTTGTTTTTTTTTAAATGACCGGTAGTTTCACTAAAGAAGACCCTTATTCCTCAGCTGGGATTGTATAGAGCCCTTTAATGCTGCATTGAAACTGCAATTTGGACCTTCAACTGGTAGGCTACCACTGAAGTCCACTACATGGAAAAAATCCCTAATTTTCTTTTGACTGAAGAAATAAAGACATGAATATCTTGGATGATATAGGGGTGAGTAAATTATTGGGAAGTTTTTATTCTGGAACTGAACTAATCCTTTAAGTTTTTTTTACACTAAAATGTAGTTACATTTTCACACATAACACCAAGTCATTCATTAAATTGAAATAACATTTTCCAAATGTGTAGATTGTGCTCTACAAATGTATTAGCTGTAAGTGTCAATTTTTAAAAAAATACATTTTATTCAACAAGGATGCATTAAATTAACCAATAGTCTTAGTAACTACATTTGTAAGTTCACAGAAAGATTAAAATTGTAAATAAATGCTGTTCTTTTGAACTTTCTATTTAAAAAATCAAAAAAAAAAAAAAAAAAAAATGTATCATGGTGTATGACCACTAACATGTGAAAACAAAAGTAGTGTTGCTAAAAAGTTACTGTACATACTTGTAGTATTCTGTCTGTTGTATAACTGATTTATAGTACAAAAATATATATGCAGATATTTCTTAATATAGCATTATTTTGAAATGCTCTCTATTCATTGTAGTTAATGTGGGAGATTACATCCAGGCAGTACTGGACCGAAACCTGGCAGAGAACATTTCCCGGGTTCTCTACCCCAATGACAATGTAAGTACTCTCACCTTTCAATTCTGTAAAACACTTGGTGAGGTGTTTGTGTGTGTGCCTGATGGAGTGAAAGTGCAGAGAGAGAACAGAAAGCAAGAATTTGTGATATGTGGTATGTGTATTGATTACCAAAATATAATTTGTGTATATTTAGACTATGTAGATGCTGGTATGCAGTATGCTTTAGCTTGCTGGCTCAAGCAGACTGAAAATTCTTATCTTATGCAACAGTACCACAGATATGTGTAATGCAATGAGGAAGTATGAAACTGTAATATGGAGTCCTGAGCAACACAGAGGGTCTATGTCATGATACATTAGTGTATATTGTTATTGTTCACACAGCTACTGAACTATGCAGCCAGAAAACACAATGCTTGCCAACATCTTTCCTTGTAATAACTTGTAAAGAGAAGCGTTTCTAAACCTGTTGTCCAACAAAAGAGAACATTATAACATAAACAACATCAGTCGAATGTTAAAAATAACTTACGTTTGTGATCTTATGTGGCTTATCACAAAATGAGGCAGAAATACAGGTCCTTCTCAAAAAATTAGCATATTGTGATAAAGTTCATTATTTTCTGTAATGTACTGATAAACATTAGACTTTCATATATTTTAGATTCATTACACACAACTCGAAGTAGTTCAAGCCTTTTATTGTTTTAATATTGATGATTTTGGCATATAGCTCATGAAAACCCAAAATTCCTGTCTCAAAAAATTAGCATATCATGAAAAGGTTCTCTAAATGAGCTATTAACCTAATCATCTGAATCAACTAATTAACTCTAAACACCTGCAAAAGATTCCTGAGGCTTTTAAAAACTCCCAGCCTGGTTCATTACTCAAAACCGCAATCATGGGTAAGACTGCCGACCTGACTGCTGTCCAGAAGGCCATCATTGACACCCTCAAGCAAGAGGTCTGTGGGAAGGAAAAAGTGTGGCAGAAAACGCTGCACAACGAGAAGAGGTGACCGGACCCTGAGGAAGATTGTGGAGAAGGACCGATTCCAGACCTTGGGGGACCTGCGGAAGCAGTGGACTGAGTCTGGAGTAGAAACATCCAGAGCCACCGTGTACAGGCGTGTGCAGGAAATGGGCTACAGGTGCCGCATTCCCCAGGTCAAGCCACTTTTGAACCAGAAACAGCGGCAGAAGCGCCTGACCTGGGCTACAGAGAAGCAGCACTGGACTGTTGCTCAGTGGTCCAAAGTACTTTTTTCGGATGAAAGCAAATTTTGCATGTCATTCGGAAATCAAGGTGCCAGAGTCTGGAGGAAGACTGGGGAGAGGGAAATGCCAAAATGCCTGAAGTCCAGTGTCAAGTACCCACAGTCAGTGATGGTCTGGGGTGCCATGTCAGCTGCTGGTGTTGGTCCACTGTGTTTTATCAAGGGCAGGGTCAATGCAGCTAGCTATCAGGAGATTTTGGAGCACTTCATGCTTCCATCTGCTGAAAAGCTTTATGGAGATGAAGATTTCATTTTTCAGCACGACCTGGCACCTGCTCACAGTGCCAAAACCACTGGTAAATGGTTTACTGACCATGGTATTATTGTGCTCAATTGGCCTGCCAACTCTCCTGACCTGAACCCCATAGAGAATCTGTGGGATATTGTGAAAGTTGAGAGACGCAAGACCCAACACTCTGGATGAGCTTAAGGCCGCTATCGAAGCATCCTGGGCCTCCATAACACCTCAGCAGTGCCACAGGCTGATTGCCTCCATGCCACGCCGCATTGAAGCAGTCATTTCTGCAAAAGGATTCCCGACCAAGTATTGAGTGCATAACTGAACATAATTATTTGAAGGTTGACTTTTTTTGTATTAAAAACACTTTTCTTTTATTGGTCGGATGAAATATGCTAATTTTTTGAGATAGGAATTTTGGGTTTTCATGAGCTGTATGCCAAAATCATCAATATTAAAACAATAAAAGGCTTGAACTACTTCAAGTTGTGTGTAATGAATCTAAAATATATGAAAGTCTAATGTTTATCAGTACATTACAGAAAATAATGAACTTTATCACAATATGCTAATTTTTTGAGAAGGACCTGTATATATTCTATACTGTGATAAAGGCTATGTCGATTAGCAATGGATTATAAATATACTTCATTTAAGAACACAGACAAACTATATATTGTCGCCGTCGAGTGTTTATTGTCTTAATATTTCATCATTCAAAGGCAAATCGATTTACCTTCTATTATTCAGTTATGTTTTTGCCCATATTCGGATTTCCTGCAGTGTAGTCAGTTGTTTTGCTTCTGTTTTGTTACGCAAATTTTCTGAGCGAGGGCGCCCTCCGGCTTCCAGTATGAATGAAACATGTATTTATAACGCTCAATAACGGCCAATCATAAAAGTAATACTTCTCTCAAAATAAATTTGATGTAGACATATGATAATATGTGTTTTTCTACAGTGTACTGGAGTTTTTAAATCGCAGATCTAAAAAAATGCTTTGATCCATCAGAACCAAACAGAAAACAGGGCTTAAAAAACATGTATTGAACCGTGGGGCCAATACTACAATCCCCCCCCCCAAACCCATAACACCCCTTTCTGGGTGGTACTCAAAAGAAATTTCTAGGGTTGGCAGGTCTGTCTTGGTTATTCTACCACAAAAAAGGCCCGGAAATGAATTATTTTGCTATTTGTGAAGTGTCATTTTAATATTAATTAAATAATTATTTAATATTAATTAATTTCTTTGTATATGCATGTGTTAGTTTTTTGAAGGGAAGGAGCTTCGTTTGAAGCAGGAGTACTTTGTGGTGGCTGCTACTCTGCAGGACATCATCAGACGCTTTAAATCTTCAAAGTTTGGCTGCAGGGATCCTGTGCGCACTTCTTTTGAGACCTTTCCTGAAAAGGTGACATTAGATTAAATACATTCAATTGGTTGCTGTTTTTAAATTTGACACAAAAATTGTTTGATTTAACCTGTATCATCCAAATGTCGCAGGTGGCGATCCAGTTGAATGATACTCATCCAGCTCTGGCAATTCCTGAACTCATGAGGATCCTGGTGGATATAGAGCGGCTAGACTGGGAAAAGGTGTGATGTTCAGGCTGTCAAACAAGGCTGTGTGTTAAAGGGTTAGACACCCAAGAATTTAAATTCTGTCATTAATTAGTCACACTCATGTAGTTCCAAACCCGTAAAACCTTTGTTCATCTTCAGAATACAATTGGAAAATGTTTTTAATGAAATCTGAGGGCTTTCTGAACATGCATAGACAGCAACACAACTACATAAAAAGTTTTCTGGTCCCTAAACGTGATAATCATGTTGATGTATATGCAGGTTCAGAATGCTCTCAGATTTCATCAAAAATATCTTAATTTGAGTTTTTTGGAATGACATGAGGGTAAGTAAATAATGATGATGGGTGAACTATCCCTTTAAGATAACAGAATAATATTTACTAATAATTCATTTATTCAAAGACATGCATTTTAGCTGATATGGGGGTGTTATTTAACAAATAAAAAGAAAACTAATTACTTGGCTGTTTTGTTATTTACATTTTCCGCTTAGTCATGCTGACATGATTAATAGATATAGTTGTGCTAATGTAAAGAAAAGTATAGTTTACACAGCTAGCCAATGTATAAATTAATAAATGTTCTTGGAAGCTTGGTGTTTTATGTGTTGATTTTAAATGATTTTATATACTTTAATTTAAAAAAGTTATCAAAATTTTGTGTGTAGGCATGGGAGATCACCACAAAGACGTGCGCGTACACAAACCATACAGTGTTACCTGAGGCTCTGGAGCGCTGGCCTGTCTACATGTTTGAGAAACTTCTGCCACGACACCTGCAGATCGTCTATGAGATCAACCGGCAACATCTGGATGTGAGGATATGCACATACACTAACTCAAGATCATCAAGATGTTGTTAAATGAAAGGTTTGTCTGATTGAGTCTCTGTTGTAGAGAGTTGCTGCGCTGTATCCAGGCGACAGCGATCGTTTGCGCAGGATGTCTCTGATCGAGGAGGGCGATCCAAAGAGGATCAACATGGCTCACCTTTGTGTTGTGGGCTCACACGCAGTTAATGGAGTCGCACGGATTCACTCAGACATTGTCAAAACCACTGTGTGAGTAGAGTGCTTCAGTCATTATACAAAAATATTTGACAGCAGAATGATGCAATTAAGATCATTACATTTATTATGAATGCAATTATAAAAATTAGAATAAATTATTTCCTGGGAGCCATGATTAAAAAAAAATAAAAATAATAATAATAATAATAATAGTAATAAAAAATGTTGTTTTAAAATTTTTAGTTCTATATAGAGATACTAGTTAGTTCAATTTCATATTTCATTTTCATTGATATTGTTTAGATATTAGACATTTTATAAATATATATATATATATATATATATATATATATATATATATATATATATAATATAAAAAATAATAATATTATTATTAATTTTATTTTTTTTTCGTTCTTTCTTTCTTTCTTTTTTTGATGGTTTAAGGTTTAAGGACTTCTGTGACATAGAACCAGAGAAGTTTCAGAACAAGACAAACGGGATCACACCTCGTCGTTGGCTGCTCCTTTGCAACCCCGGCCTGGCTGACATCATCGCTGAGGTGACCTTTTTAACTAAGTAGCTCTTTCATGCTCTTCCCTCACAGGTTTTCTTTCTGTCCCTCACTTCTGCTTGTTTTCATTTCAGAAAATTGGTGATGACTTCCTGACAGATCTTTTCCAGCTAAAAAAACTGTCGGACTTTGTTGATGATGAAATGTTCATTCGGGATGTGGCCAAAGTGAAACAGGTCTACATTTATGTTGTTGTTGTTGTTGTTGTTGTTGTTGTTGTTTTTTCTCTGTTGATGTTTTATGTTGTTTTTGTTGTTTGGTATTTATGAATTATGGGAGTTTTTTTATTCTTTAAACATGTTTTTGGCTTCATGTTTTATTTATGTATTTATTTTTTAGGAGAATAAGCTGAAGTTTGCAGCATATCTGGAGAATGAGTACAAAGTAAAGATAAATCCTGAGTCCATCTTTGACATCCAGGTCAAAAGAATCCATGAGTACAAGAGACAGCTGCTCAACTGCCTGCATGTCATCACTTTATACAACAGTAAGCATTACACACATAAAAACACAGGAATGTGTTTACACTGGGTTGATCAATGCCTGAACACTGCTACCTGTCTCTGGACAGAGGAACTGACCAAAGATGTTACACAATACAAGATATTTATAAATCATATTAATTGTAATATATCTATTATTTAATTCCTTTTTTTAGGGATTAAGAAAGAACCGAACAAGAAGTTTGTTCCCAGGACAGTAATGATTGGTGGAAAGGTATGTTTTCATTTAATTAAAAAGTACTTTGATCTGTTTTCCCAAACCACTAGAGGGCGCCAGCAAACTTCTTAGGAGGTTACAGGTTGACTCAAAATGATATGGAGATATAACAAAATAATCAAACTTAATTGAAATGCTTAGAAAATAATAGATTAATAAAAATTTTATTAAAGAAAATACTATTTCTGAAACTTCTGGAGTCATGGAATTTTTTTTTTATTACTTAATTTAATGATTAAAGGGGTAGTTCACCCACAAATGTAAAGTTCTGTCGTTAATTACTCACCCTCATTTTGCTCCAAACTCATAAAACCTTTGTTCATCTTTGGAACACAAATTAAGATATTGTTGATGAAGTCCAAGAGTTTTCAGACTCTCCATAAACAGCAACGCATCTGCCACATTCAAGGCCCAGAAAGGTAGTAAGGACATAAAAATAATCCATCAGTAGTTTTTTAGACATTTTATGATGCTAGGAGAATACTTTCTGTGTGCAAAGTAAACAAAAAGAATAACTTTATTAAACAACTACCTCTCTTTTCCTGTGCGTTCACAACAGTACCATGATGCATATGTGCAGGTGTCTGTCTTGGAATGGATTGACAGGAAAGAAATTGTTGAATAAGTCATTATTTTTGTTTTCTTTGTGCACAAAAAGTATTCTCGTAGCATCATTAAATTACTGTTGAATCACTGATGTGACATGGACTGTTTTAACAATGTTCTGCTTCTTACTATCTTTCTGGGCCTTGAAAGTGTCCGTTGCGTTGCTGTCTATGCAGGGTCAGAAAGCTCTCAGATTTTATCAGAAATTTCTTAATTTGTGTTCCGAAGAAGAACGATGGTCTTATCAGTTGGATTGACATGAGAGTGAATAATTAAAGACATAATTTAAATTTTTGGATGAAATAACCCTTTAAAATTGAGATTTGCTTTTTTTTAAAGTTTAAAAAGGACCTTTGAATATTGTGCTGGACCATGGGAGGAGGCTTTCTAGTCAAAATGTGTTGAGAACCCATAAAGTTCTAAAGGCATTTTTTTTTTCTGTTGTCCTGCACTGCCTCCTGCAGGCAGCACCAGGGTATCACATGGCAAAGATGATCATTAAACTATTCACCTCAGTGGGGGAGGTGGTGAATCATGATCCTGTGGTGGGAGACAGACTCAAGGTCATTTTTCTGGAGAACTATAGAGTCTCATTAGCTGAGAAGGGTGAGTAATTTCATAAACAACTGTTGACGTATAACCAGAAAGATATCAAATGTCAGATAAGATTTATTAAGTTTTTTTAAAGATAACACGCAACAATTAAACTCATATTTATTTATTTTTGGCTATTGTAGGGTTTTTTTGTCACAAAATATGTGCCGAGTATTTGATTGAATTTGTCATATTCTTTGTTCTTCAGTGATCCCTGCTGCAGACCTGTCAGAGCAAATCTCCACGGCAGGTACAGAAGCCTCAGGTACAGGAAACATGAAGTTCATGCTTAACGGCGCTCTGACCATCGGCACCATGGATGGTGCTAATGTGGAGATGGCAGAAGAAGCTGGAGAGGAGAACCTGTTCATCTTTGGCATGAGGGTGGAGGATGTGGAGGCCATGGACAAAAAGGGGTGAGCTAGAGTAAATACATATGAATAAGATAAGAAGCTTATAAGGAAGCTTTTTAATTAAGTTAATTTAGATATTTAAATTTTTTGCCTCTATGTAACTTTTGTTTTTTTCAGCTTTATTTCATTTACCAAAAATGGTTTTAGTTTTAGTCTACAATAAAACACTGTTTTGTGATGCAGATACAATGCCAAGGAATACTATGAGCGTCTGCCTGAACTGAAGCAGGTGATGGATCAGATCAGCACTGGATTCTTCAGCCCCAAAGAGCCTGGACTCTTCAAAGACATTGTCAACATGCTCATGAATCATGACAGGTGAGTGTCTAAGAGTTCAGTTCTCTGTGTGCAACCTGTTTTTTTTTTTCTCCTTTTTAAAAAGTTTGCATTTACTTGTGTGGCTTATACAGGCATATTTATTTTTGTTTATACATGAGGATGCTACGGTTTTATTTAAAAGTTTACCCTAATATATTGATGTTTATTAAACTCATAGCTGTTTTATGCAAGATATCTGATTTGTTTTTGCTTTAGTAAGAGGTGCCTGACTTCTGTTTTTCTCTCGCAGGTTCAAGGTGTTTGCAGACTATGAAGCATATATCAGCTGTCAAGAAAAAGTTAATGAACTCTACAGGGTGAGTTGACATGTTTAGATATTTGTTTGTGGTTTACCGATATGGGTTTTTCTGTGAGATAAAATAAATTTAATATTTAATTAAAAACTTGGTTATCTATATAGATTTAACATTTAATATTTGTAATTATATATTATAAACTATAAAAGATTTGAGAACAAAAAAGGTTTATACCAGACACAAGGGGGTGCTAATACATCTGTTAATTGTTACCTGATGTGTAACTAGCATTATGATTGAAATGTCTGACATTGGAGAAGGGACATATGGGTAAAACTTAAAAGCAATTTTATATTTCTTCACACAGAAATAAAAATTACTCCATTATTTACTCACCCTTAAGCCATCCTTGATATATATGACTTTCTTCTTTCAGACAAATAAAATGTGGGTTATATTAAAAAATGTCCTGGCTCTTCCAAGCTTTATATGGCTGTTGAGATTTTGAAGTCCAATAAAGTGCATCCATCGTTATAAAAAGTACTCCACACGGCTCTTGTGAGGGTAATAAAGACCTTCTGAAGTGAAGCAATGTGTTTGTGTGAGAAAAATTTCCGTATTTAAAACTTTAAAAGCCATAATAATAATGTAACACATGTAATATTTAATCAGATTACTTTTTTCAAGTAACTAGAAATGTAACTTTTTTATTTACAAGAAAATATCTGATTTTCTTTTTTAATAAGTACTTTGTTGTAAGTACAGTTACTTTGTTTTCCCATTTATTGACTGACAAGTCTCCTGTCCCCATGTTGTGAGAAATTGAAGAGGTGCTGTGTAAAGTGTGATGTGATGTTACTGTAGTTCTAGACCAAATGTGAACATTAATTCACCTCACTTGCCAAAAATCATTAGGATATTAAGTAAAGATCATGTTCAATTAAGATATTTTGTAAATTTTCTAACATAAATATATTGAAACTTAATTTTTGATTATTAATATGCATTGCTAAGAACTTTATTTGGACAAATTGAAAGGCAATTTTCTCAATATTTTGATTTTTGATTTGAATATTGTCCTATTATTATCCTAACTAACCTTGCATCAATGGAAAGCTTATTTATTCAGCTTTCAGGTGTAGCGTAAGCTCCGGTGACTATATGCTAGTCTCACAAAAACCAAGTTTTGTTTACAGCAAAGAAAAGCCAGTATCCTCTTGGCTTATATTAAATCCTCCAACATTTTTCTTTACAAATCCTTGTTTTATAAATGTGCCACGTGCCCTTATTAGGCTATATTTAAGCCCTGTATCAAATTCAAACCCAAATGAAACTGCGAGTATGCAATGGCATAATTACGTTGTCAGTTAAGACATGAATTTACAAAAAAGGCCATTAAATCTGCCTTAAAACGGTACATGCCGTATTTATTATTTATAGTTCACATTTAAAGCAGTGTCAGATCCGCATCAAGTTCAGCAGCTGCAGATTTTAAAGTAACAGCAGCCAAAATATCCTTATAACCAGCTGCTGTGATGCCTGTTAGTCGAACAACAAAATTAAATAACTTCTGTAGCTTTGTCTTTATATAATTTAGAATTTTATATAATTTATTGTTTGATAAATTTAGGCTATATTTTCTTCCTGAAGGGAACAGGTGTGAGCCTATATGACATTTATTATAATAGGTTTTATGTGAAGATTGTTTCAAGTTTACTTAAATTAGAAGTTATTTTTAAAAGTCTAATAAATGTTAAAGTGATAGCTCTCAATTATACTGTAATGTTAAATGGTTATATTCAATGGTTAAATATTAGGGGAAAAAATCATAGAGACATCAGTTGGAATCAGTGATACTTGCCTTCAGTCATAAAAAAGATGGCATTAAACAAATCTAAAAAATATACGTTCTTTGTGTTGATTCTACATTTAATTTGAAGCATGAATGTGACATTATTGCAATGCAAAAGTAGAATCAAAAACTTTTATTGATTTACTCCACTACTGTATTCGTCTGAAAGAAGAAAGTCATATACACCTAGGATGGCTTAAGGTTGGGGGGATAATGGGGTAATTTTCATTTTTGGGTGAACTATCACTTTAATTATGTGTAAAATTCCCCACTCTTTTCTTCAGAACCCAAAAGAATGGACCAAAAAGGTCATCAGAAACATTGCTGCATCTGGAAAGTTCTCTAGTGACCGCACCATTGCAGAGTACGCACGCGAGATCTGGGGTGTAGAGCCGTCAGACGTCAAGATCCCGCCACCTAATGAACCACGTGAATGAGGAAGCGGCAAACATGCTGGTCTAAAGGCATCCACTGGATCTGCTTGCCTGTTCCTCAGCTTTTCCCAGTGTGCTGGTGTGCCTTGACTAGCTTTACCTGATTCAGATTCAGGTTTATCTCACTATGCATAACACCATGTGAAGCCTCTTCATTACTTTAGTGTACCCACAACATACACACAAAAAACTAACTCCTCCATGGGCACTTACACTGTAAATCACTGTTACTTTCACATGCCCATTCTCAGTTATCAATCATCATGGTTTCCATTATGCAAATTCAATTTGTTGGTCATCTGAGACTAATTTATTAAACCATTGTTTTGTCAAAACTTAGTCTAGCTTTAGTTTACAAAGGTATTTATTCATCACTTCCTGTAAATTCTTGATTTTTGTGCATTCCTTGTTTTACTTTTGAGATTGGCAGTTGTGACTGATTATAACAGATTTTAAGGACGCAACTCATTTTATAAAGCCAAATCAGCAACTGGAAACCATTGGACTTGACTATCATAAATAAATATATGTTTGAATATTTGACCAGCAACCACCTCTGGTCTGTTTAAATTCAATAGAAATAGTTTCTTTGCCTTAAAATGTGTGATATAACCAGTCAGAAACCGCCTCAAAAGTATCAAATGCAAACAGCATTGTTATAATTGACTCAAGCAAGCATGTGATGTGGTTGTTCGGTGTCCAAATGATCTTTTTATTCAAGCTTCAGGTTAAAGCGTGCCTTGTGTGCATACTGTGCAATATTAACAACAATAGCATTAACAACACATCCCTTTGTAAATGTATCATAAAACAATGAATAGAGGATATATGGCAGCTGGCTGATTCAAACTCATGGGAATCCATCATGTGTGTCCTTTAAATAGTGTATTACTTGCTTTATTTTGTCAGGGTGGAAGCTGATTCAGTTTGCTTTTATTGTGTCATCATATTGTGTCTTTATTTTACAGAGCAGCTTGATCTTTGGCACACTGAAATTCACAAAGCAAACCCTGGCTTGAGTTTCAACTCTAAACAGCATTTCAGATTGTTTCAGCATTTTGCTCTGTCCTTTGAATGTATGCTTATGGATGTGATTTTGAACATTCACATTGTACTGAGGCCTTGTTTTCTTGCTACATTTTACACAAGTACTGTATACGATTAGTGGTGTTAAAACCATGTTAACATAATAAAATCTTGAAAACAAAAACCGCATGCTGTGGACAGTGACTCTAGGCCATTCTAAATGCATGTTAGCGCAATATAATACGTTCATTGTTTTAATAATTGAATGCTGTTGTCAGGTATTTATATCATTCAGAATAGTAATGAATGGCTTGAACAGGTGCCGGGTGTGGTAAAAGGGAACACCTGAATGAGAAATTGCCTAAACCTAAAACTTAGTAAACAAACGGCCTATCAACATCAATTCAGCAAAAATACCTCAAGCTTCTTTACGCGCCTCCCTGCACAGCTTTAACTAGTTTAACTGGCTTTGACCAGTCTGTCCCCGCCTAGTAAAATTATTCTACCGGTCACTGTGGTTTGTGAGGGAATTGTATTTACAAGGAAAGCAGGATGATGCTTGGCTGTACACAACTTGTTAAAAACCATTTGAACTTTGTGTCAGTAAGTATGGAAGGCCATTTCTGCCGCGCAAGAAAAAATTCATGCCTTAAAAAGTCTAAATTATGACATACTTAAATACTTGCATACTTGAATTATGAATTTAAAAGTCATAAGGAAATAAAAATTATGACTTCACAAGTTAATATTGACAATGACTTTATAACACATTTGTCACAGGATAGTGGTCTAACGATAAACGCAACATTTTAAAACAAATTAATTTGGCTTAAAACGGTTCAGTACACAATTTATGTTACTTTTTGGCCCGGTTTCACAGACAGGGCTTGGACTAAGAAAGGATTAGGTCATAGTTCAATTAGGACATTTAAGTCATTTTTCTAAACATGCATGGAAAAAAACATTACTGTGTGCATCTTGAGATAAAACAAAGGCACTGATATATTTTTAAGATCAATCAGTGCAAATTTATTTCAGTTGAAATTACATTTTAGTCTGTGAAAAGTCATAATTTAGATTTTTAATCTTGTGATTATGACTTAAGTCATTAAGACATTTACATTTTTTTTTATCTCGTAATTCTGACTTAAATTAGTCAAAATTATGAGATGGAAGTCAAAATTGACTTAATGACTAAACACTTTGGTCACATGATAGTGGTCTAATGATAAACAGGACATTCTAAAACAAATTAATATAGCTCAAAACAGTTTGGAGGACAAAGTTTAATACACACTTTATTAATACTTAAAATAATAGTCATAATTTTGACTTTTATCCCATAATTCCCATAATGTTTATATATTTTTAAGTCATAAATTTGACTTTTATCTCGTAATTATGACTTGTCATAATTTTTGACTTTTTATCTCGTAATTATGACTTACGTACGACTTATCTTTTTAACTTCATAGAGATAAAGTCATTATCTCTATGAATGACAAGTCGTAAGTCATTACGAGATAAAAAGTCAAAATTATGATTAACTTAAGTGATAATTATGAGATAAAACGTCGAAATTGTGACTTAAAAAGTCCAAAATATGAAATAAAAAGTCAAAATTACAACTTTACAAGTCGAAATTGACTTAATGACTATAAAGACCCTGGTCACAGTATAGTGGTCTAATGATAAACAGGACGTTCTAAAACTAATAAATTTGGCTTAAAACAGTTTAGAGGACCAAGTTCAATACATACTTTAATATTTAAGTGATAATTTTGACTATCTCATAATTTTGACTTTTTATCTTGTAATTATGACTTAAGTATTATAATAATTTTGACTTTTTATGGCATGATTTTTTTTCTTACGTGGCAGAAATGGGCTTCCATAAGTAAGTCATAAATAGAACGAGGCATCAGTTTACTGTTGGGGATTTGTCATGTCGCGCCGCGTTGCATCCAGTGTAGTAAACTTTATGGGTCTGACTTTCGGTCTCATCCGCATTCAGCCATTTTTAGCTGTACAAAACAGCTGATTTTGCTGCTTGATGTTGCAAATTGATATTACCATATTATTTTGATGTATTGCCTTACAGTTTTTTTTTCAATTGCTAACAAGCATTGTTCAATACTGAAGCCACATTTCCAAAAACTGTTTACACATTCAGCGATACAGAAGTCTATGCAGACCAAACTGAATCATTTTTCATTGCTTTCAGACAAAATGACCACATTTTTCAAAAATCCACACTTTTGTCATTCATACTCCACAACTGGCAAAATACTATATATTTTCAGCACATTTTTCAAATGCTTACACACTGCTTTCAAAACTGATAAAAGCACATTCAAATCAGAACGATGGCAAACTGCCCATTTCTACAGGAATTAGATTGTAATATAAAATCTTAGCAGAATATTTATTATTAAGATGAATAATAATTATTCCAAACACAACTACATAAAATTTCAGCTGAAAGCCAAGCCAGATGTCTTATTTTTAGCCGCCTTTTGATAAATGATTGGCTTTGGGATTATTTTGTTTGGAAACATGGATCAAGACACATTGGTGGGGGGAAAAAGAGTGGCAGAAAGGAGTACAACCGTCACGGTACTGAACATCCATCCATCTATTCCATACATTTTCCCTAGTGCTTATGGTCAGGCTGGAGCCTTTCCTGGGTCAAAGGCAGGAAAACCCCCTGGACAGATGGCCAGTTCATCACTAGTGATGGGAAGTTCGGATCATTTTACCGACTCGGCCCTTTGAGTCTCGTTCAGCAAAATGAACCAATCTTTTTTCGAGTCATTTCGTTCATTTTAGCAAAAATGTTACGTGCTACTTCCCTAGCACATCTACTGCTTACACAAATGTTGATCACACTACAAACAAGAAAACGATAATGCTATAAGAAACAGAAAATATGAATTAATTGTTTACTTGGGTCTTTTGTCTATGCTTAGCTCACCTCACCTCTTATCTGACAAGTTTTCGGTTTGAGTTGTTCGTTCATCACATGACAGCCCCATTCGCTTAGCCTATGCAGTCTGAGCCGGAATGAGAATTGATTAGTTCGTCTCTCGAGTCGTTCGTTCATCACGTGACAGCCCCATAATATGAACAAATATGACTCGAAAAACCCGAACTAACAGGTGAACTAACAGAACCTATAGGATGTTGCGCATGCGCGACTGAACGAATCACCCACCGAGACGACTCGTACTCCCCGAGTCACATAAAAGATTCGTTCAAGAACGACCCATCACTATTCATCACACACACACATTTATATTCACACTCACTTACAGTCTCCAGTTCACCTGTCCTGCATGTCTTTGGATTGTGGGAGAAATCCATCAACATCAACACAGAGAACATACAAACTCTACATAGAAAGGTCTCCTGCTGCAGCTGGGACTCCAATATTGCACATACAGTACCTCATTATAGTAGACTGATGTTTTTTTTGCTTTGCTTTAGAATTTTTTATTTTATTTTAGATATTTTCTCAACTTGTTATATTTATTTTTATAGTTTTTTGTTTTTCTTACAAGTAAATTTTGTAAATGTTGATGGGTTTTTGTTTTGGTATATAAAAATAGGGTGCTGCTTTTCTCATTTATTCTTTGTGCTGTAATACAGTATGTAAAATGAAAAGATGTTATTTTTATCCAGTAACGCACTATTTAGGTGACAAATTCAAACTTCAAAGATAAAAGTTTATTGATTATGTAATGCTCATAGTTTTTAGTGTTTTTTAAATCAGTGTGTTATGAATGAAATGTATGTTTTTTAAATGAGAATTGTTCCCAGTGTTATAGTGAAACAAGCTTATTTTGAGACCTATATGAAGTGTTTTGTTTTATGAAGAGTTTTGCAGGTAAGATCAACTGTTTGGCCAAAAAACATTTGGTAATGCAGTCTGTATGAACAGTTTTGAAAATGTGGCTTCAGTATTGAACAATGCTTATTAGCAACTGAAAAAAAAAAAAACTACAAGCACACGGGTTTGTAAACTGCAAACAGTTCACCGTTTACATTGTTATTCTTCTCGTTATCACCCAAGTGTTAAAAAAAGGGATATGTTCTATTGTATTTTGTTGCATCTGGTGTAGACAGTGTGAGACAAAAAAAATATTAATTGCTCTCTTGGGATTCCGTATAAAAGCCTTCTAAAATAAAGTATATCAGAAAGCCATGCATTTCTTTTCATCTTTTATTGTTTACAAACAAACATACTATACTTACATCTGTGCATGTGTCCAGTAAGGTTTAGCAGCTTAGAAGAAAACAAACATTGTAAACCACTCATGATATAGTCTAACAGTTGCTGTTGAAATAACTGGGCAGTATTTCATTACAAAAAAAATCAATTGGAAAATAGAAGTGTTGAATTCAAATATGCAAAGTTTGGTCAACATCAACAAAGACGGCAGAATAAAATTTGTGTTCAGAGCAGTAACAGCCAAATATTCTGTGGTCCATTTTTACATTCTAGTACAATGGAATATATAAGTGAGCGGCTTCATATTTATATATAGGTTTGTTTTTTTTGGTCTTACATATGGTTGTCCTTCAGCTTTAGATACTGTTATTGCACTTCTCTAGGACCTGGTGGTCTTGCTAAATTGATCTTTTCTACATAGTCCTTCACAAACTAAAACTAAGACATTTTGGTTGTGTTTGTCTTTCAGTGTATGTCACACACCGGAAGAGGAAAACAAAAATTGTCATACAATTTCCTTCTGAGCGTAACATCAGCAGAGAGCCTATATCTATGATTGAAGCTTGCATGCACACATCGACCTTTTATCATTATCAGCCCTTAAAGAAAATAAGCAGAAATATTTGAGGAAAAAAAACATAACTTGACAGAGCGACAATACAACACATCTTGATTCTCAAAGGGGTGAAAAATACAGTGAAAATTACTTTAAATATGCAGATAAGAATTATCAGATGATCAGTGCACATTGTGAAGAAAATATATTTATCATATATACGTCAAGACGTTAGAGCAAATTAAAGATTTGTAATTATTGCTCAGTTTCGTAGAGTCATGGATCTTGGTATCCAAGTAAGTCCTTGACTGGAGTATTGCATCATTTACTTTGTGCATGTTAAAATCAATTACACATGTTCCACCAAATTAAAAGAACATAATTATAAAACAGTTGCAAGATGCGCTAAAAGTGCGTTTATAATGGGTTTGTTAAATAAAGTTCCAAATTGCAAGGTCAGTAGAATTTTTCTAAAGAATTATGATTTGTATTCAGCAAGGAGGCATTAAATTGATCAAAAGTGACAGTAAAGACATTTATAATGTTACAAAATATATATATATATTTTTTTAAAAATCTGTTCTTTTAAACTTCCTATTAATTAAATGATCCTGAAAAATGGTTTCCACAAAATATTAAACAGCACAACTGTTTTCAACGTTGATAAGAAATATTTTTGATCACCAAAGCATATTAGAATGATTTCTGAAGGATCATGTGACACTGAAGACTGGAGTAATGCTGAAAACACAGTTTTGCATCACAGGAATAAATTACATTTTAAAATATATATATAAAAAAAAAAAACTTGTGTAATAATATTGAACAATATTACTGTTTTACTGTACTTCTGATCAATTAAAAAGCAGTCTTGATGAGCATAAGATACTTAAAATAAAAAAAAAGTTTATAACTATATATCAATTGGGCACTAAGTGTAATATTAATACAAATAAATTTGTTATTCTTTGAACACTGTAAGGTTTTTGATTTTGGTATTCAAGATTTTAAGTATTTTATTTTATTTATTGAATTTTTTGGAATGTGCAAAGTGAGAGTATAAAGACCAAAGAAAATATATAACCCACATAACCAAGAAAAGAAAAGGGTTTTTTATACAGTTTTCTGTTGTCTTCTGACTGTGCAACTCTTTTTTTTTGTAACAGGCATGCAAACTAGTATCAATCAACCAAATGCATTAAAATAATAAAACATCTGCGAATCTGGGGAGGGAAATGTCATTTCCAAAGCTCATTCAGTTCCGATTGCAGTTAAGTTGCATATGCACCAAACAAACACAACAGCATAAGCACAATACACAAAACATCCCATAAAAATATCACAGAGTTTTAATGCCAAAGCAGCACAAAATCCTGCACTTAAAATCATTATTTAAACTGGGAGAGAAATAAAGACATTTTATTGTACATAATTCAAGTTCAAATTCAACCTAAAACAACTTGCTGTTTTCACATTGAGTGGATTTGAGAATTCAAATAAGGTCCATGATACCGTTGCCAAGTTTGTTATTGTATGTTCGTAAAAAAGGAGTGAATCGCAGTCAGCAAGCACTGACAATGACATCATTATAGCAAGTTGTCCCGCTTCGTCCCTTTGACCGTAATCCTTGTGTGGGTCTTCTCAGTGCCATCGCTAAAACTTCATCAGTACGTCTCTCCTTTGAAGAGCGTTGTCGACTTGAGCATTATTTCAGTGCATATCTGCATATTATTTTGCATACGTTGTGCTCCAGCTGCCCCTTCAGATCCATTAGCACAGCAACAGGAGGCGGTGTAACAAATCACCCAGATCTGTCACTCTCCCAGTGACAATAACTTCCTTCTTCC
The DNA here is from genome assembly GCA_033026305.1 of Cirrhinus molitorella. Lineage (NCBI taxonomy): Eukaryota > Metazoa > Chordata > Actinopteri > Cypriniformes > Cyprinidae > Cirrhinus > Cirrhinus molitorella. Next base: position 23,897,888 of record CM065135.1, on the reverse strand, counting down.
AAGTTTAAGTTAACAAAGGAATGCAAAAGAACTGGTGCATCTTCAGTCCATGCTCGAGTGTACACATGGTGCAGGTCACATACATTGATTTTGTGTGTGTGTGTGTGTGTGTGTGTGTGTGTGTGTTTAACCGTGAGTGTGTGAGAGAGGGCAGTCGGCTGAAATGACCTTGACTACATGTGAGGATGCGGCGCACTGAGAAAATCACTGAGACACAGAGACAAAGAGAACAACAACACATTAGACTTGTCAAAATTCCCATCTATTAGAAATAAAACAACTTCTTTGTAACCAAAGTGCAAAACTAATTATAAAGAACTAATTATTTAAAAAAAACTTTTATAAAAAACATGATGTTTAATTAAACTAAAAAAAGAATAGATAATAAATATAAATTCCATGAAACATCTAGTGGTTCTTAAAGGTACAGTTCACCCAAAAAAGACAATTCTGTCATTAATTACTCAACATCATGTTCCAAACCCGTAAGACATTTGTTCATGTTCAGAACACAAATTGGGATATTTTTAATGAAATTCGAGAGCTTTCTGACCCTGCATAGACAGCAATGCAACTACAAAGTTCAAGCCCCAGAAAGGTAATAAGGATTAGGGCTGCCCTCAACTAAAGATTTTTCTGGTAAACTAGTAGTCGTTTATTTTAAGCATTAGTCGACTATTAGTTGCATGTTTATTAATAAACCCTATAAATTATAATAATTAGCTTTTAATTGCCTACATACCATAATAAGTGCTCAAGTGCACATAAAAAAAAATACACCGGCAGATATAATAATTAATGAATGTGTCAGAGAAAACAGCAAGGAGGACTGCATTAGTGTTTTAATAATTTATTGATAAACTAGTCCTTTCTTTGTTTTTCGGCTTAAGATACAAAGTCTCCGAAGTAGTATGTATGTAGCCTGTATGGATGTTTCATTCGGATTACATAATCTGAGAATATTTGTTTTCTATTTGAATTGGTTCATTTAAAAGTAGACACTTCACTCTGTATAGATCTATATTTTTCATGTCTGTAAGGCAAGTATACAAAGAGTTTCAAAGTTTCGTGCTCAAATTCACAAAGACAGAGACAGCAGAAAGTGCATTTTGTTTGCTTTCATTATTTTACAAAAGTGCAATGTTTTGTTGTTATTGTGAGTGCACACAAATAAACAGATTCTTTACAAATTCGAAAGATGTATTACTTTTATCTGTATGATTAAAAATGACAAATTATTTTAAGAGCAAGTGACTGCACCGGTGCCTCCATCTGTCATGGAGCGCACATTCTTCTAGGTTAGCCTTAGATTGAGTGGCCATGTAAAGTTACTACTACTTAGAAAATAAGTATATTTCAGATGAAAAGCCATATTTGAGGTCGATGAATGATAGGTGAGCATTTGGATGTCCTGACCGATGTACTATATAACACAGACCTGCTGTTAACAATCTGTCTGTCTTGGACTGCATGACTTCGCAACTCCCTGTGGATTTTTTTTCAGTGACTATTAGGGGGCAACCCTAGGACATTGATAACATAGTCCATGTAACATCAGTTGTTCAACCGTAATGTTATGAAGCGATGGGAATACTGTACTCATTTTCTTTAGCTTCATAAAATTAAGGTTGAACCACTGATGTCATATGGACTATTTTAACAATGTCCTTACTACATTTTTGGGCCTTGAATTTGTCAGTTGCATTGCGGTCTGTGCAGGGTCAGAAAGCTCTTGGATTTCATCAAAAATATCTTAATTTGTGTTCCAAAGATGAACGAAGGTCTTAACGGTTTGGAACGACATAAGGGTGAGAAATTAATGACAGAATTTTCATTTTTGGTTGAACTATCCCTTTAACATTTATATTATATAAATTATTTAGATCACATCAGTTCAGCTGACAAAATATTTGACCTCTAGTGTTCTAGTGTGGAGAAGAAATGTACAGGTGTACCTCCCTGACAGATCATTATTTTAGATCAACTCCATCTAAAATAAAACCATATATCTGTTTTCAGACAGGGCTGTTGGTTCAGTACCAGCACAAACTGGAACATATAGACAGCGATTTCAGCCTGAATTACCATCACCACAACTGCTGGTCAGGGACCTGGAGCAGAATGTAAAAAGTACACCACCTGGCACAATCCTAAAAATAGCTTGTATTCTCAACCAACAGAATAAAAAGATGAATGCAGCCAAACTGTTTTGTCAGCACTGAGCAGTGGGAGAAAAATACACATAGCAGCAGTTTGTAAAGTGTACACACCTGAGTATATTTGGTAGCTGTGGGCTCTTGTAGATGAACTTGTGTCTGTAGCCCAGAGAGCTGGGAAATGGGATGAACTGAACCTTATGACCATTCAGACTCTTGCTCTGAGCTGCCAAATCATACAGCTGTGGATAAAAAAAAAAAGCATTTAAAAACAAATGCATTAGGAGCTACCATAAAATATTACTGTTGTTATTAAAAGGGCACCAATTATGCCCCTTTTTACAGGATAAGTCTCAGGTGTTCCCAGAATGTGTCTGCAAAGTTTCAGTCATTTATTATATCATACTGAAAATGCCTAAAGCCCGGGGGCTGAAAACTTTTTGAATTTGAAGATCAGGTTAAATGTAACTTATTTTGTCTTCTGGGAAACATGCAAGTATCTTCTGTAAAATAAGAAAAATGTACCCATCTTCATTCTCTTCAAAAGTTTTCACCCCCAACACATTTTTTTTCCCCTTCTGAAGCATCAGTGAGCATTTGAACCTTCTGTAATAGTTGCATATGAGTCCCTCAGTTGTCCTCAGTGTGAAAAGATGGATCTCAAAATCATACAGTCATTGTTGGAAAGGGTTAAATACAAAGACAAAAAAGATGAAAAATCAAAAAAAAAAAAAGGACTCTTCTAAAGAACAGCGGGCAGTTTAACTGTTCAGGACAAACAAGGGACTCATGAACTACTATCACTAAACAAACAAACAAAAACAGCTGTGGATTATTTGGGTAACAACAGAGTATTAAGAATCAAGTGTATGAAAACTTTTGAACGGGGTCACTTTAATAACAATTCATAACTATAAGTATTTTTTTCTATTGTGGACTATATGTAAACGTCTTTTATGTGAAATATCTTATTCAGGTCAGTACTAAATAAAAAAAAAAAAAACATGCATAAACTTTTGACCTCAACTGTACTGTAAGTGAATTTTGAATAGCTGGCCCTTATTAATCGAGTCTAAAGTATCCATTTTTGCAGTTTTAAATGAACCCTCTCATTGTCTGACACTGGTGTTTTACCTTCTTTCCCAGCTGGAAAGGTACAACTGTGTCATCTTCTGCATGCAGGATCAGAACCGGACAGGATATGTGGTTGACACTAAGAGACAGATACAATTCAGTGGTTTGAGATACTCACACTCAAAATACGTACTGCCTTCTAAGGATTCAGGACTTCATCTATGACTTCAGAATCAAAGCCCACATGTGAATGAATACTATAAAATGGTCTATTTATACACATGTACATTAAATCAGTTTCTAAAACAAAGTTCTCAGAAAAAGATGAAGCCTCTAGCGTGTGAAAACACTACAAAGACCCGAGATGCTTATCTCAACACAGCTGCAAGGACACTGTGCTGTATAAACACGCAACAGTCTTTGTAGCTGGACACAGAGTAAACAATTACTCACATATAAACTTACAGAGAAATGGGCTAAATATAAAACTAAAATAACATACTTTTCGTCACTGGCAAATCGGATGTCATTTGCAGTTATAGAATCCAGGAAGAACCAGTCAAAGCCTGGTAGATATCTGTAAACCTGTTCAAATGAACATACATGTGTGTTCAAGGTTAGTTATGTTTATTTGTTGCACAAAGGCAGTACGTAATACATTGAGACTGAACAGGAACTTTGTTTCTCACCATAGAGAAGGGATGACTCTTGGCTTCCTCTCTGATATTGGTAAAGGGTGACTCTAAAATTAGGGCATCTGGGGGCGTTCCTGTAAGCACATTGGAAGTAAGTCTGAATCAATCCTTCACGTTTAAAACAGTGGCTCAACTACAGGCTTATGTAACTTAAAGACTTATTAGAAGTGCTTGGCAATTACATGAGTTCACTCTTAATCCAGTTAAGGCAGTGCCTATGAAACCTTGACTATATCTCCAGGTTATGAAGAAGGTTATGCTTTCTTGCAAATTGTCTACTATTTGTTTTCAGTTGCAACATCCCATCCCATAAGACAACACAAATGCATGAATGCATGTTCACGTACCCCTGTCACACAGCCGTCTCACTAGGTTAGTGGCCACTCTGGAAAAACAGGAATGTGCAACGTCAACAGCAGTTCAAAAATGCCATAGGGAGTTACACAATCAATTCCTTTATGTCAAAGGACAACTAAAATGTCATTCCAAGAACAAGAACATCCACATCTAGAGAAAAAAACACCATCAACAGTGCTCTTTCAGAAGGCACAGGCGAGTTTGTCTCACCCTGTGCCAAGCGAGTGACCCCAGATGTACAGGGGATCTTGGCCAATCCGCTGCTTTATCCATTGGTAGAGGAAGAGAGCATCTGACGTCATCCCTTTCTCTGAAGGACTGCCCTCAGAGTCGCCCCAACCTGCACAAACAAACAAACCCATATTGTGGTTCACTTTGAGACTGGAAAAGGGATTCTGATTTGTGTGAAAGGATAATGCATTAAAATTGATACCCAACATACCTCTATAATCGAATGTTACTACATGGTAGCTTAATGAACTAAGAACCTGCAGAAGCAAAAAGATAAAAAGTTTCTCAAATTAACTCAAATAGACAATAGGAAAAGCATTGCTTTCAAATCTTAAATATACAGTGTGGGATAGGCAAGATTTTTTAATGTTTTCTTATGCTCACCAAGGCTGCATTTATTTTAATGAAAAAACTTCAAAGATTCACTTTTCATTCATAAAGATGACATGGAAAAAAATAATTTTTAAGGACATGAATGGCATGAAATTACCCTAATAACCAGAAGATGGCAGCAGAGGATCATTTACTGGCTGCTGCTGCTGCCATTTAAACTCCCTAGCTTTTTCAAGTCTTGCTTTTCGATTTATTATAAAATTACTAGTATAACAAATTGTAGTAAGTTTACCGCACTGATGTATATAGTAAAGCAAGTGCAGAAAGTCACTAAAATAAAATAAATAAGCTCAAACATTAACTGCCTATAAGGGTTATTTAAATACTTATATAGCCTATAGTTCACTACAATTTAAATAATATTAATATTAATGGTATAAGAATTAAATAATGCATGAATCAACATACATTTGAAATATATTTTAGATTTCATTTAATAACTACATCTTTTAAATTTTATCATTGACCGTAAAAGCAACTAAATAGTCTATATCCAACCAACACAAACTTGTTACTGCTGTAGTTTTGTTACTCTGAATTTAGTCTGAATCATTAAATGCACAGATCTATTTTTGACATTGGCTTGTCAGATGTTTCATTTGGTTATTACTGTCAAATAGCAATGACTCATGCATATTTAGTGGAATTACTGCATAATTTTTTTAACTCGCGTTTTTCATTCATGAAACGGCACAAACAAACAAAACTTTTCTTCGATTGTGAATGGATTATGTAGAGAAAACGAGCAAAGGACACTCCTATTACAGCACAGTACAGTTGACCGGAAATGACTGAGCTGGCTTGTCTAAAACAAGGAAGTAATCCATGCATATAGTCAATTAGTATTAGTATTTTCTGAAACCATTAAAATGGAATCCAGAAAATTTATGGAAAAAGATTTGGTAACAAAATAAATAAATAAAAATAAAAACTGAAATTGAGAAAAAAAAAATTAAATTTAACATTTCATAGGGCCTTAAAAATTTTAATTTAATAAATAAACTTTCAATAAATTGCTGTTAAATTGTTTGAATTTCAGTTAATTTGACATTTCGGTTAATTAGACGTTTATTGATTAATAATTTTGAATTTGCCCATTAAAACAGTGTGTACAAAAATTAAAACATTAAAAAAATAAATAAATCAATAAAATGGAATTTGGAAATTAAAAAAAAAATAAAAATAAATTTAAATCCATAACAGTATATTTTAAAAAGTAAAATATTCCTGGCAAAACTGAATTCCCTGAAGCCATTACTGCTGGTTTGGTGCTCAAAAAACATAAATTTTTACCAATGTTCTTTTAATTTTTTGTGGAAATGTGATTCTTTCCAAAACAATTTAAAAATTCAACCTAAAAACTTTTAAATGGTAGATGCGTTTTTTTTTTACCTTGTATAGCTGAACTCTGTGATCCCCTCCTCTGAAACACACACACAAACACACTTAAGTAAAGTGACCAGAGGAAAAGTGGGGCAAATCATTCCTTTCAAACTATTCAGAACTCTCATGCAGAAACATGCGACTCGTTCATACAAATGAAGACAACAGGTTTTCTAAAACAAGCTCAAAATATCAAACACATATGACGACTGGTGAGAACCATAGTCTGAAGCTAAAAAAGTCTGACTGACTTCCAATCGGGGTAAAATCTGTATAGTCTGCAAAAGTGCATTCCAGCCTTAACTTACACTAAATCATTTTTGACAACCAGTTGGTTTTATAAAGTGGTGTTGATCAAATGTCTCTGAGTGTTTGTATACCTTGTTCCAGCATTGCCATGGAGATACAAGATGACTGGATGACCAGAGTGGAAGCTTTCGTCATACCATGCAGCATCTTTTGCCTGAGCCTCCCTCCACATCACTGATGGTACTGTGTGCCTAAAGAGAGAGAGATGGAAAGTGAGATGACAGGATATACAAAAGAAATATGCAGCTGGTACAACACTGCTTCCTCCGCATGAAATGATAAATAGAGCACAGTATGTAGCGTTAGGATGTTTTAAAGTTAAGTTTTTGAATGTTTTTTAAAAAAAAAAAGTCTCTTATTTTCAGGAGGCATTTTAGGCATCACATGATCTGTCTCACAATTCAGACATTTTTTTTCTCAGAATTGCAAGACATAAACTCACAATTCTGACCTTTTTTTTCACAAATGCGAGTTTGTATCTTGCAATTCTGACTTTTTCCCACAATTCTGACTTTTTTTCTCAGAATTAAATGACAAACTCACAACTGTGAGAAAATCAGAATTTCAATATAAAAACTCACAGTTCTGACTATTCTTCCTCGCAAATGCAAGTTTGTATCTCACAATTCTGACTTTCTCTTGAAATTCGGACTATTTTTTCCTCACAAATGGGTTTATATCTCGCAATTCTGACTTTTTTTTCAGAATTGAGTGACAAACAATTGTGAGAAAAGCAAAATTCCAATATAAAAACTTGCAATTCTGACTTTCTCTCACAATTCAGATTTTTTTCACAATTCACAATTTGATATAAACTCACAATTCTGGCTTTTTTCTCAAAAATGCATGAAACTCAATTGTGAAAAAAATCTGAATTTCAATGTAAAAACTCACAATTCTGATTTGTATGTCGCAATTCTGACTTTTTTCTCACAATTCTGCCTTTTTAGAGCTGCTTGGTATAAACTCACAAGTCTGACTTTTTTCTCAGAATTGCGTGACACTTACAATTGTGAGAAAATCAGAATTGCAAAATAAAAATTCTGACTTTCTTGCAAATGCGAGTTTGTATCTCGCAATTCTGACTTTTCCCTCACAATTCTTGTTTTCTCAAAATTATAAGATATAAACTCGCAATTCTGAAAAAAAAAAAAAAAATCTCTCACAATTCTGACTTTATATAACTCACAATTGCGAGTTTATATCAAGCAATTCTGAGAAAAAAAGTAAATTGTGAGAAAGTCGCAATTACCTTTCATTTTTTATTCAGTGGTGGAAATGGGCTTCCATAGTTTAAACATCCTTGCTGAATTAACAAATGTATTAGTATGCATTTTTTTTTTCAAAAAGAAGAAAAATCTTCCTGGCCCCAAAAATTTTTTGAATAGTAATATCTTCATTTAGAACTTAACACATCCTGTTCACTTCACCGATACTTTATTACCAAACACTCTCCTATTTAATACTGAATCTGACTAGTGCACAGACAAGCTTATTTATACAGAGAAAGCTATAGCATCAGCTGCAGGAAGATTATATGGCCCTTCCCAGTGTTACTCAGTAAAAGTCAAACACAGTCACACCCAATAGCCAGCAGCCACGGGCACGTGCAGTCCTCTGTCACTACAGATTTACACACTTTGGGCCACAGGCTATGTTTCAATAAGTGCAGGACTTTTTCCACGCCCTTCAGAAAGACAGCCATGGCCAAAGGCAGATAGAGAGGGACAGAAACCTGTAGGGTAGAGAACGCGAGGACAGAGAGACAGACAGGCACAGGCAGAGAGATGGAGGGTGGAGGTAGGCCAGGCTGTGTCTGTATTTTAGCCGTAGTCTGTGTCTGTGCTCTCACCACACTCCAATGTTGATTCCATCCTCCGGCTGCAGGTAGAAGTTGCGAGTGTGATTCAAGCCCTGATCCAGTGGTCTCTTCAGATCTATAAAATACGGCACTCGCACTGAAAGACAGAGACATAGAAAGACAACAGTCATCATAATTTCATACAAAAGTTTTTGCAATTCTTTAAACAGCCATGTCAAGTCTAAAAATGGAAAACAATCATGTATCAAATTATGACCGTTTTTGCTGCAAGAAATTTTGACTAACATTAAGCTGGCAATTTAAGAACCGAAAGTGTGTCACAAGCTTTCTCCAGAGACTGATGACTTGACTAAGTTCACCGCCCTTAGTCACAGATTTCTCTCCCAGTAAAGCAGACAGGATGCTTACAGTCACACTTTTACACACATTCTGTCCATTATTATCTCAGACTGCAAACAGAAGCAAAACATAGTGTGGAGAAACACATCAGCTGACAGAAACTGTGACACTGCTGACAATGCTAATGCTAGAATCAGCCCAAAACACCACAGAACGTGACTAATATCAGAGAAATTAAACTATGAAGTGACAACACAGGCTGTGAGAGGCTGCTGAAATGAGTCAGGATCTTAGGAGCAAACAGAGTGGGCATTTATCTGGATTGATGGATGAATGACGGCTTTGTTTGGCCGTTTCAGCAAAAAGCTGAATATCGAGACAATCAAAACATTACATCAAAATGTAATGTTTCAAAATGTCTTATTAAATGTCATGATGTCCAGCATTGTTACAAAGGTGTGCATCTGAAAAGTTTCTTTACTAATTTTCAGATGCTACAGTGTACAGTTACAGCTGAAGTCAAAAGTTTGCCAATACCTTGCAGAATCTGCAAAATGTTAATTATTTTACCAAAACAAGTCAGGTCCTACAAATTCTTTGGTCTTTCAGCATTTTTGTGTATTTGAACCCTTACCAGCAATGGCTGTATGCTTCTTTTCAAACTGAGGACAACTGAGGGACTCATATGCAACTATAACAGAAGCTTGAAATGACGCTTCAGAAGGAAAAACAATGCATTAAGGGCCCAGGGGTGAAAACTTTTTGAATTTGAAGATCAAGGTAAATGTAACTTATTTTGTCTTCTGAGGAACATGTAAGTATCTTCTGTAGCTTCTGAAGGGCAGTACTAAATGAAACAAATATTATATTTAGGCAAAATAAGAAAAATGTACACATCAGTGATACTGAAATGTACAAGCATCAGCGAGCATTTAAGCCTTCTGTAATAGTTGTATAGGAGTCCCTTAGTTGTCCTCAGTTTCAAAAGTTGGATCTCAAAATCATAGTCATTGTTGGAAAGGGTTCAAATACATAAAATGCTTAAAAAAAAAAAAAAAAAAGAATTAAGCAAAAAAACTGATGTGGATCATTCAAGTAACAACACAGTATTAAGCATCAAGTGTATTTAAACTTTTTTTTAAACATTCAACTATTATTTTCTCTTGTGGACTATATATAAACATCTTTTTATGTGAAATATCTTATTCAGGTCAGTAGTAAATAAAATAATACCATGCATTTTGTATGAACCTTCTTATTTTGGTAAAATAGTCAACAATTTGCAAATTCTGCAAGGTCTATGTAAAGTTTTGACTTCACCTGTATTATACATACAAAAGTGTGCGTGACTGAACGTGTCCAAAGAGTTGTTCTGAGCATGCTGATTATTTCACAGGGGAAAATGCAATGTAACAATCTCCTTGGATACTTAATTCCCCTTGAGGCTAAATGCCCTAAGCTTGTCCTTTCACTACATAAGCAGCAGCAGAAAATTATGGAAACGGACTCATGTTACTGTATTAAATTTAAACACCAACAGAAACTAATGTAGCAACCAAGATAATGACAATTTACATGGCAGTTTAGCTTGAATAAACAAAATGCAAATGCAAAATGACTGGTCTAAATACAAAGGGTTAATTGGGTCAGGCTAGATATACCCACAATTTAAAAAGATACTTGCTAAAATGTAGATAGATTAGATATTTACAAAGCCTAAACTAAATGCTCAAAGTCTAAAAACACTGACATAAATACCAAAGTTTCTTAAGACTGACCAAGACACTTGCCAAAGATAAAAGTATGTCTATAAAAACAAAAAATAAATTAAAATAAAGCTTTAAAACGAGACATCTTTTTAAAGGTCTTCATGAAATGTCTCCGCTATGGTTAAAATTCCTCACTGGTCGTGTAAAACAACATTTTTACCTTGTCAAAAACAGCTTTGATTATAGCGAGCAGTTTCGATGCATGTCTCTTTAAATGGTAATAAGCTACTGCTCACCCCACCCCTCTCTGCAAAGCAACTGCATTACATACGAGACATTGTCGCTACAGATGTTTGAGCATGGAGGAAATGGCGGACAATGTACAACTGGCTGAGGGTATGCTAATATGCTAATATGAAATATGCTAATACAGGACAGTCAGTCAATGGCCGTGGGTGGGGCTTGAGCAGTATGACATCATATTGCTCAGAAATTCTAAATGGCTTGATAATGGAGATTGTTTAGGTTTTTGGGGGATAAAACTTGTATAGATTTTTATAGGGTTGACCCCTAATAGTCGGCTAACCACAGGGTTGATCGTCCAAAATTTTATTAGTTGCTTAGTCGCGGGAAGAAAAAAATTTCCACATGAAGTGGCAAAGTCACACAGGCTGTGATGGACAGATCGTTAACGGCTGGTCTATGTGATAGCATAGATTGGGCATCGATCTGAAATATGGCTTATCATCTTAAATATGTAAGCAGCAGCATCTTAGCAGCTCAATCTAATGTTACCTACGAAAATGTGCGCTATTCAAGGGTCTGTGGGGAGTGTGAAAGATACAAAATACAAATTGTTGGTCTTATAAAAGTAATACATCTTTTGAGTCTGTAAAGACTCTACGTTTATTTGTGTGCACTCAGAATAACAATGAAACGTTGCACTTCTGTAAAATAATTAAAGCATACAGGATGCACTTTCTGCCGTCTCAGTCTCTCTGAACTTGAGCGCAAAACTTTGAAGCTCTGTTTAAACTTGCCTTACAGACATGAAAAATATATTTATAGAGTGAAATGTCTACTTTTAAATGAACCCATTCAAATAAAAAACACATGGGCTATTTTCAGATTATGTAATCTATATATAACATGCATATAGGCGCATCCACTACTGTGGAGATGTCGAGTCAGTGTTGCCGATTTCATCTATTAAATTGAAAACAAAGAAAGTTTATCAATACATTTTTAAAATGTTAATGCAGTCTCCTTGCTGTTTTTCCCTGACACATTCATAATTATTATTTTATTATATTTTGCGACTTATAGTCAAATGAACGACTAGTTGACCAGAACAATCTTTAGTCGAGGGCAGTCCTAGATTTGTATCATTGTAGGGTTGTTGTGTCCACACACTGCCAAGACACATTTATATGCAAACACCATGTAAAAGTGAATTTTTGCATCCGATGTCCCCTTTAAAATGTCTTATGCCTCAATGCCAACGTATACAAACACTGGCCTAAATATCCATGTTTACACATGGTTTGGCCAAAATATTCTCCAAAGTATATAAAGATTGGTTGAAAATACTTACCAAAGTTTAAAAATACTAATTTTGCTTGTATTGATGGACAGACTTTGATGATAACAGGGATGGCGATGTAGATTACCAGCACCCAGATCAGTATCCTCCTCAGCCTCCACATCAGACCACCCCTGCAGACAGAGAGAGAACAAGTGTTTACATAAAACACTGAATCCTTTAACACACCTGTAGTAAATGAAGTAATAAAGTAGTATTGGTCCTATTCAACTAGACCTCCAAAGACTGGTTAAAAACTCAAATTCTCTCAACTTGAATTGGCTGAAAAACTTCAGACAGTTGAAGCATATACATGTGTTTTTAAATAAAAAGCATGTGGATGGTTTGTCATGCAAGTACAAGATGTGAACAAAAGTGTTCATTGGGGTCCTCATAACATTTGTGTTCACTGGCTTGTCCTCTCTCGGCCTCCCTCACACTCAGAGGTCAGACAGTGCACATCTTTGTGGCCAGTAGTGACCTCTAAATTGTGCTGGGGAGTATAAAGTGTCATGATTAAAATTAGAGAGAAAGCAAGAGATCACTTAGAGGAACAAACTCACCCTGTCTGACTTACTGCCCTGAGCTCTACTGTATGTGTTTGTGTGTGCTTTGTTGTGAAAAGCTGCTTTATTGAGCTTGTTTCATTTCCTTAAATTGCATAAGGAATTTTCCTACCTAACTCATGACCAGGGGATTACTTAAACACTAACACACTCACACATAAATATACACATGCAACCACTCTCATACACATACATTATATGTAAAATTGTATCATGGTTTCCACAAAATATTAAGCAACACAACTGTTTTGAACACTGATTATAATAAATGTTTCCTGAGCACCAAATTAGCATATTATAGTGATTTCTGAAGAATTTCAAAATATATTTGACAACATTACATTTTCTACTGAATTTTAATCAAATAAATGCCTCCTTGTTCAGCATAACAAGCTGAACCCCAACCTCTCGAACAGAAGTATATACCGTTTACACTTTCGTTTTTTTCCTCGCAGTAAAGGGCACCCATAAAGATGCAGTCATATGAAACCTCGAGAATATTCCTAAAACTATTAATAATGCAGAACTGAGACAGTCAGCAAAGACAGGACATGCAGAAGAGGGAGAATGTCCCAGACAGGGTGAAAGAGGAGTAAAAGCAATAATCCAGGAAGCGAGCCAAAGCTGAGCATCCGGTTTGATCCGGCTGACCCTGGATCAGTTCCACCATGGCATCTAAACATCCTTATGACCTTTCCTCTGCCTCCTTCAGAACACACCTGCTCACTTTGACCAACCAATACTGTACTCGACTAACTAGTATGAACTAATGACAGGTTCGAATTTCAGTTTTCAATGTAAACAAATTAAAACAAACTGAATAATAGAATAACATAACTGTTTTCTGTGTTTATGCAAACGAGAAGTAGAAAGGCTAGGAAATGATGGAAGATAGAGATCTCAAACTCATGTATCAGTGAGTCAGCATGCTAATAACCAATAAACCACAGCTCTAACTGCATTATACTTATTGCACTATAACTTGCAAGATACTTCTTCCAGGTGATTAATGCAGCAGGCGCTGATCTTGAGCTCCCTGCGGAGATAAGACGGTGTGGTCATCTGGCATTGACTCATAGAGGCTTGATCTGAGTGTGTGTATGTCCATGTGGCGCTTGTGGGAGTGTTTGCTTGTGTGTGAGAGTGCAAGGTGATTGTGATAAAGAGAGAGCAAAACTATTGGGTAACAGCAGAGCTAAATACAGCACACACAAGCTGCACTGAGACTCATTACTGTACAGTGCTTACACACATACTGTTGTTTGTGTGTGTGTTACATACACATTCGTACCTAGTAAAACTAGCCATTTATTTGGTTATATATTGGTCGCTGGTTATAAGATTGTGCAGTTCTGTTTTTGCAGGTACAAAACTGCACAGAGCATCCGAAACCAGAGCTTCAACACCTTCAGGGTAACACTAATATGTTAAGTCATGCTGATCCAATGCCATATGGGCATTATTACGGCTGTCTGGGCATCAGGAGTCCAGACTGCACTGGGACAGAGTGTTTCTGACTAGTGCATTGTACAAAAAAAGGGAAGGAATGAGAGGAAACAGGCTGAAAATTTTGTCCAAAACCATTGACAGAAACATATTTAACAGATTGGATAACAGAAAGTTTGTTCATATATTGAATTAAGTGTCACATCATGATTAATAAAGAGCAGCTCCGGTTGTCTGCCTCATGTATTATACAGACAGCGAGAGACTAACCAGCAACTCATGTAATATACTGTAGCATACAGATGTGCTTGAACACTACCATTCAAAAGTGTCAATAAGATTTTATTAAAAAAAAAGTATGTTTTTATTCAACATACATGTATTAATAGCGAGCGACAGTAAAGACTTTTATGAATTATACAAAAGATTTCTATTTTGAAGTAAACGCTGTTCTTTCCTATTCATATCAGAGAATCTTTACAAAGTTTTTCACCGTTTCTACAGAAAAATTAAGCAGCACAACCATTTTCAACTGATAATAAGAAATGTCAAACACCAAATTAGTATATTTTTAGCATATTATATGATTTCTGAAGATCATGTGAGGACTGGAGTAATGACTGCTGAAAATTCAGCTTTGCCAAATCATGAATGAACTACATTTTGAAATACATGCAAAAAAAATAAATAAAAAACTGTTATAATTGATATTATATTGATATATTACTATTTTGGCTGTATTTTTAATTAAATGGCATAAGTAAAAAAATAATATATTTAAAATACATTTATTTTATATGAAATAGAGTTCAAATCTATTAACACACTACGTCAAACGATTTTTCATGTTTTTTTTAAAAAGTCTCATTTGCTCACCAAGTTTGCATTTATTTGATCCAAAATACAGCAAGATCAGTAATACTGTGAAATGTGAAAAATGTTTACAATTTAAAATAACTGCTTTCTTTTTGAATATATTTTAAAATGTAATTTATTCCTGTGATCAAAGCTAAATATTTAGCATCATTACTCTAGTCTTCAGTGTCAAATGATCTTTTAGAAACTATTCCAATATGCTGATTTTCTGTTTAAGAATTTTTTTTTATTATTATTAATAATATCAATATTTAAAACAGTTGAATACATTTTTATTAGAATTCTTTCATAAACAGAAAGATCCAAGGATCAGCATTTATCGGAAATAAAAAGCTTTTATAACATTATACACTATACCATTCAAAAGCTCAGAATATTTTTTTTAATTATTATTAAATTAATACTTTTATTTAGCAAGGATGCTTTAAATTGATGACAAAGACATTTAGAATGTTACAAAAGACTTCTATTTCAGATAAATGCAGTTCTTCTGAACTTTCTATTCATCAAAAAAAACTGAAAAAATTCTACTCAGTTGTTTTTAACAATAATAATAACAACATTTTAAATAGTCTAAAATGTGTTTTCATGTTACTATTGATGAGGATTTTATGATCTTTGAATAATATCAGTCTTCAAATGCAAAATATTTAAGGTGCACCTGAAGCATACTTGCAACAGTTCCACTTCAGCACAATCAATTATACTTCTATATATCTTCAGTTGAACTTTCGCTCATTTAAAGTACATAAAGCACAAACTTTGTTGTTCCAATTTAGCAGACTTTAAGTATAACAGTTTAGTACTAAAAGTACAACTGCATGGGTATTTTCATTAGGGCCTTAAGTATTAATGTTAATGCATTTGTAGTATATTTAGCATGAAATAAATGTTTTTCAAATACATTATAATTTATTTAAAGTTTTTTACAAGTGGAATGCAGCCTTTGTGAGCATAATACAATTTTTCCAGAAAAAGGAAAAAATCTTACCAACCCCAAACTTCTGAATGGTACTGTATGTGGAGAGTGGGAAGGTTTACTCAGTTTACCATCATGCCTTAGAGCATAATACGTATCATGAATCACTGTACTGATTCATTTTTTCAGTGCTAATTGCTGTTTAATTCTAATTTGACAGCTTTGGTTCTGTTCCAGTGCACCACCTTGGTAATTTACTTCCGTGTGTGTGTGTGTGTGTGTGATATCAGTCCTTGCATTTGACAGGATGCAACCGTCTAAAAATGATAACCTCCAACACACTACTCCTACACACCAAAACACTCATACACCGCAACACTTCATACCAAGAAATCACTGAGTCAAGTGTGTACATCTTAAAATAGAGGCGAGATCGTAAAACTTTAAAAACCACTAATTAGTTTATTCAGAAGTCGCAGATTGGCAGCAGTCAGCAGGCGTCTTCATACCATATTTATGAAGACATCAAACTTTGAGAAGACTTTAGTTACCCAACAACCGATTAATAACTCATAAGCTATTAATTCAGAATTTACAGGCAAGAATTCCTCCTCAGAGCATTTGTTTGGTCAATCTGAACATCTACTGTAACATCAGCAATGGTCAAACAATAAAACTAAGCAGTTATGTGACTATTATTAAGCCATTTTAGTGTAACTGTATACTGTATTCCTGGCATTAACCATTCAGGAAAAGTCTGGTTCAACATGAATAAATGATTAGGTCATTTTCAGGTCAGTGTATTTGGCAGAGAACAGATGCATAATTCGCTGTATTACCAGAGCAGACAAGCAGTAAGACCCTGCTGTACGGAATGATTAGCCTACTTTAGGATTAAATGAACTACACAAGAACACTGAAGTATGCAAGAAACAACTTAAACAACATACCCATTCTGTATACCCTAACCTGGGTATGTGACAATAAGGATAACATGGTTACCCTAAGTTACTATTATTCTTCAGCTTTGGAACACAACTTTGAAGAACATGAGGTCCCAACAACATTAGATCCTAGAGATAGTCTTTGTACAGACAAAAAAAAGACATTTTACAATTTATCTACTTTTGTATTCCACAGAAGAAAGATATTCAAGCTAGGCTCTGCAGATTGACTTGTTTTTGACAAATCTCATGGGCTCTTTTAAGCCCAAATAAAACCTGCATATCCCTCCTTCAACCTCAAACTGTGATCTTGAAAGCCGCAGTTAGATCACTTCCACTTGATTCTAAGAAGTGAGTTTGAAAGGATCTCAGGAAAACTTTTTTGTCTCTTCCTTCTCTTGCTGTCCGACGCCAAAGGCTTGCCTCATGTCTGCGGGTACCAGACAACAACTCCTAAGTGGCAGACGTTGGCATAGGATATGCTTTTAGAGCTCTCAGCTGCCCAGATCAATGTCCCAAATATCCTGGTATGGCTACAGAGAACTGACTGCCAAATATTAGCTCTATCAGTGACCATGATCTATTAGCGGCCAAATCACTGGCCGCTAAAAAACTTTTCTTAACAGAGTTAAGAAAATAATTAGTAAATAGTAACAAACAATTAGCTAAAAACAGTAACATTGAGAAGGTTGGGGTCAGTAAGATTTTTTTAACATCTGACATGTCCCACAAGTGTAAACACAAAGATCTGATTTTTCCAAATCAATATGATAATATGAATCAAATACATATTATCTGGACATTTGACCTATGTCTAAACATATCCATTTTTTCATTAGAATCCAAAGCCACCAAAAGATGAGGGTGACTCATTTGCAGCAAACAAAAATAGCTTTTCTTAATGATGCACTGTGAACCAGACATGTTCAACCATGCCCCAAAAAATTAACAAAAAACAAAAACCTGTCTTTATTTCAGAAACCTTCAGATTTTAAGAACAAAAATTAAATGACTAGACACAAGACCTGGACAGACTTAAAAGTAACGGTTGAACTGTGCAGAATGAAGATGATAACAAAGAAGTAGAAGTACAGAAAAACTAAGCACTTCCACTAACCTGCAGCTACAGCTACATTTAATAGGTTATGACAGGTCTGACGGACTGGACTCTCTGAGAGACATTGAGAAACTGAGGTCTGGTATCACAGCTTGAAGTAGGAAGAGATCTGAAGACTCTGAAGCTTCCTGCTTTTAACACAGCAAAAAAATGGCATCTTCTGGTAACATAACATTTCAACCAAAAAAAAATTCTGTCATTAAAGGGTTACTCCACCCCAAAATGAAAATGGTGTCATTAATCATGTCAGTTCAACCATAATTTTGCAAAGCTATGCAAAGCAAGCAAAAATAACAACTTCATTCAACAATTCTTCACCGTAGTGCCATTTTGGAGAGTATCCACTGGACACAAACAGCGTTCGCTGTTATCTGTCAACTGCGTCAAGTGGATGCGCTTTTTTTGTTTGAATTAAAAGCGTAAATAAACATATAAAATGTATCCATGTGCTGCGGCTGACAGAGAACAGCATATGCTGTTTGCGTCCAGTGGATACTCTCCAAAATGGTGCTAGGTTGAAGCGGAGGAGACAAATTGTTGAATAAAGTCATTTTTGTTTTTGATTTGCGTACAAAAAGTATTCTCATAGCTTCGTAAATTTATGGTTGAACCACTGATAGCAGATGGACTATTTCATACTTTACTGGGCCTCAAGTGTTATTTACTTGGCAGTCAATGGGACAGCCACAAAGCTCCTGGTTTTCATCCAAAATATCTTAAATTGTGTTCCGAAGAAGAACTAAGCTTTACGGGTTTGGAACAACATGTGATTAATGAGTAACCCTTTAATTACTCACCCTCATGTCATTCCAAACCTGTAAGACCTTCGTTCATCTTCAAAATTAAGATATTTATATCTGAAAGCTTTCTGATCCTGCATAGATAGCAACACAACTACCACATTAAGGACCAGAATAGTAGTAAGGTCATCGATAATATAGTCCATGTGACATCTAATGCATAAAATAGTCCAAGTGACATCACGTATACGTCGTGGTACTCAAGAACGCGCGTCGAAAACTGACATTCAGGAGAAGATATAAAAGTCATTATTTTTGTTTTCTTTCTGCACAAAAAATATTCTTGTATCTGCATAAAATTACGGTTGAACCACTGATGTCACATGGACTATTTATCAATGTCCTTGCTACATTTCTTAAACGTATCAGTTGCGTTGCTGTCTATGCAGGGTCAGAAAGCTCTCGATTTCATCAAAAATATCTTCATTTGTGTTCTGAAGATGAATGACAGTCTTACAGGTTTGGAATGACATGAAGATAAATAAGTAATGACATAATTTTCATTTTTGTGTGAACTAAACCTTTAACTTCAGTAATGTGACAGATGAAACTAGCTTTATGGTGATGGTATCTCCTTTTATTGAATACTTTGATTCTTGGAATAAATGAATCAAGCATGAAAGAGCATTTCTATATTAGCATCAGTATCTGAAAACAAAATAATGTTCACAAATTAAGAAAAAAAAAATAAATCAAGGACATTTTTAATGAAGTACAAGGGTCAGTTTTGATTTCCTCTTGTCTTTAAACAACAGATGATGTGAATTGCATGGCACACCATCTGCCCTTGCAATGAACTATGCAACAATCATGCAGATGGGATCAGAAAGGGCAAAACGGGGATACGTGAAACTCGAGACACTGCACTCCTAAAGCTGAACTAGAGACACGTGCTACATCTCAGGCTCTCTACTTCCTTCCTCGCTCCTTTCGTCCTCCCTTTCACTCTTCTCTTCTTTCACTCATCCTAATGAGTGTCTCTGATCGCTCGGCGGAGCTTGGAAGAGCAGTTTTGACAGAGATGCCAGAATTAGTTACCGCTCTGTTTGAACCAAGATCACTGTCCTTTAAACGGTCTCTACAAGGACGACCACCACTATTCCACCAACACAGTTTGGAAAGATATAAAACTACGTATATTGACAATGGTTGACTGCCTCAGTAACTACCCTTCTAAAACAAACATTAGACACAATCACAAAATTTGTAGTGGTTTTACTGGTTATAACGGGACTTGTATTGGTTTTAATGGAAACTATAATGGACCCTGTGGGATTCTATTGGTAACTGGTTGCCTTCTATTAGTGGCTTGTTAAAATCACTAAATCCTAATGGAATATGTCCCAAAACACACTACAGAAAACGATGGTTTGCAATGTTATTTTTAGTGGAAACCATTAGATTTTCTATAATAGTTTCCATTGTTTTTTTAACAGGGTAGTCCTTGCACTCAAAAACAGGTAGATGGAACACAGTGGAGGGAGCAGCCAAACACATCTAACTACAATTTCATGGCTGTGAAATCTTCTTTGAGAAGGTGCAAACTGTGTAACAGCTAAATCACAGCACACTGTTAACATGGTAACTAAAGCAAAAAAAGGGAAAAACTGACTGAACTAGAGGTTATTAGATGACCAACGTGACCCATCCCATTCATAGTACCTTCACCACATCAACACACCCTAAACTTGTTTCTCAAATAAGTCATTGTCAAGATTTGTTTTTAGCCCTCCTGAAATCTAAAAAAAAGATTTCAGAGGATGACACCTTGTCAAGACTTTTTTTTCCCTATCAAACCTGACATACTTTCACAAGAAGAGCTAAAATAAGACTCCAAATTGTCACGATTATAATGCCTCTTGGGAATATGTTTGATCTAGAGCTTCTGTTCCCAGGATGCAAGAACAGACCAGAATTTCAGGTTGAAATGTGCAGAGTGAATAACTGACATGGTTTAGAAGGAAAGCGGGGGTTCATTATTTAGGCTGAAGGCTAGTTCACCTCTCCATTAAACGGATGTCTTTAAAAACAAGGGAATGCAACCAAACAACTTACTTAGTGAAAACAAATTGACGTTTTGTGACTTCTCCCGTCTGTTAGTTTTTAAAGACATGATGGAATGGAAACAGCAACAGATCTTTTCTTCCAAGAGATTATTAAAAATAATGACATATGCTTGGATGGATCATTCGCAATAAGATTAATAACATGCATTTAGAAAGGAGTTAAGCCCTGATAGCAAAGATTCATCACGGAGACATCTATTTGATGTCTTTAAGACGTTTATGATTTCGAAAGTATGTAAGTCAGGAAACGTATATCTATGTACGAAATTTTACTGGGGATTTCAGCTCATTTAATTTCACTGATACTGTGAATTAAAGCTAAACTGACCATTTTAACCTTGAACCTGGCCTGACACACAAAGGTCACTGCAACCAGACTAACCAGCGGCATCTCTCGTGTCGGACACATGACCGGCTCCAGCACCCAATACCCCAGACCCATACAGCACCGGAGGGGAGTCCGATTACTGCGCCATCAGATACAGTGCAATAGCAGAGTAGCATTTCAGTTCAAATGAGATGTGATGGTGGAACTTTACAGTACCATTTCCTGCTAATGTTTCATGCTAATTTGGCAAACAACATCTTTTATAACAGGACATTTTCCAGGTTTGTTATAATGGAACCTTTCATCAGCTCAGTTGCTACTACCTGACATGTTTTGTAACAATACTGTAGTTAAGAGCTGTAAGTGTTTACACATACAGCTAAATCCCACTATAAATCAGATTAATCAGAGCACATACCAGCTCAAGCTCAAAGAAGTCTCATATACTCACAAAGGTTGCATTTATCTGATCAAAAATACAGTAAAATATTGTGAAATATTATTAATATTTAAAAAACTATTTCCTATTTGAATATATTTTAAAATAAAATGTATTCCTTTGAAGAAAGTTGAATTTTAAGCAGCCATTAATCCAGGCTGCAGTGTCACATGATCCTTCAGAAATTATTCTAATGATGATTTGGTGCTTAAGAAACATTTCTTATTATCAATGTTTTAGCATTTTTTCAGGATTCTCTTATGGACAGAAAGTCTTATTTGAAATACTGATCTTTTGTAACATTATAAATGTCTTTACTGTCACTTTGATCAATTTAATGCACCCATGCAGAAAAGCATTATTTTTTTAATCCTGCCTCAAACCCTTCGGAATAGTAGTGAAACATAAGCAAACATTAGCAAACACAAGACACAGATCTCTAACTGACCTCTAGGGTTAAAGGTCACAAGATAATTCACTCAAAACCAGTTAGGATTTCCATGTGACGTTTCAACCATGAAACCTAATACAATCCTGTTTTCTTAAAAGCATTTTAGGGTTACAACCCACCAGCGAAGCACTGATCTGTGGGAACATCTCCAGGATCCCACTTGGCAACATGTTCTGGCAGTACTTATTGTTGCTTTGCTGAGTGTACAATGTTTTACCACCATATTGCTGGACCAGAAGCCTAGAACGCTCAACTTCCTCCCACTTTGATCCGCAGAGCAAGCCCTGGCTGAGAAGAATGACATCACTATATATTCACCTTAAATTTGTTACCGTTTAAACTCAGCTAAGACCAAACAAACAAGAGAAACGTCTAGAACCTTTGCATTTAAAGCCTAAAATTGTGCCTGAAATCTGAATCATGTGCAGAGATATGCCTAGACAACAGCTGAACATGACTATTCCCACCATGCATCATGAATCCTCCTACAGTGATGAAATCTGACATTACTTTAAATTTAGCAGTAAAAACATGAACTGTATGACTCAGCTGTGCTTTGAGAAAATCTACAAAAATATATCACCTTGCTTCCACTTTAACATTTAACTATGCGTTAGAAAAATAACACATGTAAAGGCTCTAAATCTGATAGGCTCTAAATCTGGCTTTCCAGATTTTTCCACTTGATTGAGACAGAAATACTCTATTTGAAGCAAAAGAGCTACTGTGTACAAGGTCAGTGCGATAAAAAAAAAAAGCAAAGATTGTGATTGGTGATATAAAACTGAAATTACTTCCCTTAGGGCACAATACTTGTGCCACAACTGTGTGTCAAATTTATAAACAATGGCAATGTAAAACCATACAGCTGAGGTCAAAATTGTACATACACTTTGCAGAATGTGCAAAATGTTCAATATTTTGCCAAAATAAGAGGGATCGTACAAAGTGCATGTTTTTTATTTAGTACTGACCTGAATAAGATGTTTCGCATTAAAGACGTTTACATACAGTCCACAAGAGAAAACAATAGTTGAATTTATAAAAATAACTCTGTTCAAAAGTTTACATACACTTGATTTTTAAAATTGTGTTGTTACCTGAATGATCCACAGGTGTTTTTTTTTTTTTTTTTTTTTAGGGATTAGAGTTTAGTTGTTCGTGAATCCCTAGTTTTTCCTAAACTGCCCGCTGTCCTTCAGAAAAATTCTTCAGGTTTAACAAATTCTGTGTTTTTTCAGTATTTCCAACAATGATTGTATGATTATGAGATCAATCTTTTCACACTGAGGAATTCATATTTAACTATAACAGAAGGTTTGAATGCTCACTGATGCTTCAGAAGGGAAAATGCTGCATTAAGAGCTGGGGGTGTAAACTTTTGAACAGAATGAAGATGTGTACATTTTTCTTATTTTGCCTAAATAACATTTTTTTTTTTAGTTCTGTCCTTCAGAAACTACCAAAGGTACTTGAATGTTTCCCTGAAGACAAAATAAGTTACATTTACCCTCATTTAGAAAAGACATTAATGTCGTATTTAAATAAATAAATAAGATTGGACAAAAAGCTGTGTAGCACAAGATGAGTTACTAATATTTTGGGTTTTCCCAAACTTTAAAACTCTGTATCTGCCAAAAGTCTATTTCATCATCTTTTGGAAGAATACTAGCTTACATCAGGCCTCAAATCTAAAAGATGTAGACTAAAAACCGAAAACTCTAATTCTGACCTAAATCGGTTTTTCAGCTTTACACAAATATCACAAACTTACAGCATCTACCATAAGACTGCCATACTACAAAACTATCACTTCACACCCCACCCACAAGTTGCTGATCTACTTTTGTGACAGCCTAAATGCTATTTAGGAGTCTCAAGAGAGTCACATGGAACTGTGATTCAATCATAGGGAATAATCTATGTGGTTTCATGCCTCAAATGAGTTTAAAGCCACTATGATATGACAGGAATGACAATAATGCATGTAATATTAACAAGCAGTAAACGAGACCTTGTGCTGCAAATACATAAGATGCTGCTGAAAAGCATAACTTTAAAACAACACAAAGACAGGGTTTTTAACCAGGAGTCAATGAATTTGTATTATATACAACAATTTACTGCTATTTTTGAAACTATTAACTAATTTTGAACTGCAGAATTGCTAATGAAAGTTATTATACGGCTTTTATTACTGGAACTGTGTATGTTGAATACCCAAAAATAAGTTTTAAGCAAGCCTTTCAGAAACTTACACTGGTAAAAACAGGTAACATCAGTGCCACATGTGTAACAACAGCTGTCAGTCTCACCTCCTGTAGCGTCTCCCCATCGCTGTCGCTGAAGCTCCTGGATCAGAAGCAGCGTCTGTTTTTTTGTGGCACTGCTTTAGATCGGAGCTGTCGTCCAGTAGTGTACCCGTGAACGAGCTGTCATGATCTGCGCTGCCTTTTCGCTTTCGCATCACTGAAACGTGAAACAGCAAAGGTAAACACACACAGATGAGACTGGAGGTATTATACTGCAGTCCTGCGCGTATCCTCGTTCAATCAGGTAGGAGGACTGGTGAAAAAATCTTGCAGCCGTGCTGGGTCCGGTTGTTCCACGACAGTGTGTGTGTGTGTGTGTGTGATCCGGTGCTTCTCCTCCCGGCGATTGTGACATTCAGCACTTTTTCTCCCTACATTGTTTTGCAGGACTCAGATATCTGCAGAGACCAGCTGATCAGCTCAGCCTTTCCTCCTCCGTCCTTCCATTCAGCCAATCACACACATGCGCTCAGCCCACTCTATCGTTTTAACAGCCAATCACAGACCGCCTGTTCCGCCAACGGCCAATCACATAGAGCCGTAGCGCCCTCTCTTGTTCAGTTAAATCGTGTACTGTGAGGTTGCCAGATTAGCGGAAAGCTCTGCTTTGTAACATGTAACCTTGTGTATTCTGTATATATTTTTCTTACATGCAACTAGACTTACCTCTTAAATTCTACCCCAGAGGACGCTGCACGCCTTTTTATAGAAATATTAAATTACAACGCAAATACAGTGATTTATTTAAAAAATATATATCTGGCAACATCCCATCTGACCTACAAAGACTTCCGTACTGACCAAACTTGCTCGTCCTGCTATGCTGGTCACTTAAAACATGCCAGCTTCTGTGTAATTATAGACAATAAGTGGTCTTGCTATGTTTTTAACAAACAAGTCTTAGATTTCCGTCTGTTTCGGTGTAATTTTGTCGATGGGCTAATACTGGTGTAGGGCAGTTTAACTAGCAAAACCATCGCACTCTCGTTTATATCAAAATAAACAAACACATGTACATGTCAAACTACGACGGGATTCAATGAACTGTATTTTAAAAGTTTAATATATAAATGCACTTATTAGAGAAGAATTGCCCACAATACAGCCGAGGACGCGTCAACGTTACAGGAAAATTGTCAAAAAAATCAATAATGTATGCATAGAAACATTTATATAGGTTTGCGAGTCCCTGCATATGAAGCTGTAGTCGTGAATTCTGTAATTATATGAATCATAAAACCCAACCTGTTCATTCTGATAGGATTTCATTGTAGAGATGTTGTTTGGACGCGTGCACTAAGTTTTTCCAGTGAGTTTCCTCTCACGTGACCATAACCCAATAATAATGCAGCGGAAGGAACATGCAAGCTCTTGCTTTCCTAAAATAGTGCTAAAATATATATATATTACACATTGCAGAATTTGCAAAATGTTAATTATTTTACTAAAATAAGAGAAATCACAGAAAATGCATTTATTTTTCATTTAGTACTGACCTGTGTAAGATATCTCACATAAGAGATGTTTACATATAGTACAAAAGAGAAAATAACAGTTGTATTTAGAAAAAATGACACATCTTTTCACACTGAGGACAACTGAGGTACTCATATGAAATGATTACAGAAGGTTAAAACGCTCACTGATGCTTCATAAAATTCTTATATTTTCATATAAAATTACATTTTATATAAAAGGACAGCCCTTTTTATATATATTTTTGATAAATCAATGTCAACATGATGCATTAAGAGACAGAATGATGTGTGCGTTTTTATTATTTTACCTAAATATCTTTTTTTTTTCATTTAGTAGTCCTTCAGAAGCTACAGAAGATACTTACATGTTTCCCAGAAGACAAAATAAGCTACATTTTATGAAGCATCAGTGAGTGTTTGAACCTTCTGTAATAGTTGCATATGAGTGCAAAATCATACAGTTATTGTTGGAAAGGGTTCAAATACACAAAAATGCTGAAAAACCAATCAACTTGTGGGTTATGAATGATTTTTCTGAAGAGTAGCGGACAATTTAACTTTTCAGTACTCATGAACTATCACTAAAGAAAAAACAAGCTGTGGATCATTCAGGTTACAACACAGTATTAAGAATCAAGTGTATGTAAACTTTTGAATGGAGTAATTTTTATAAATTCAACAATTATTTTCTTTTGTGGACTATTATATATTATTCAGGTCAGTACTAAATAAAAATTAACATGGATTTTGTATGATCCCTCTTTTTTTGGTGCAAGGTGTATGTAAACTTTTGACTTCAACTGTATATGTAAATGTAATCAACCTCAAACCACATTTAAGACATTCATTTTTGATTTTTATTTATTTATTTTTTTCCAGTTTTGCTTTTGATGCCATATCTGAAAAATAATAATAATAACGGAAAAAAACAGTTTAAACTACTGGCAGGTCATCTTAAGCAAGCAGATTAGATTTCAGAACAGCCTCACAATATATGTATTGAGTTGTTTTGGGCAAAAGGTGGCAGTATACCATCACTTCTGTCTGCAGTTTCACTGCAGGCCAATCATTTCACCCAGCTACTTTCACAAAATTGCACACAGTAAGTGTAGCGCTTAACGGCACAATACTTTCAAGACATACATCTTCATTGCCATTCACATATTTACCACATAGCTTTCCTGCCTGTCTTGAATTGGTTTAATATCCCACAGTTAAAAATGTCAATAAAGACTGTCATAAGGTAAACAAGTTAAAAAACAAACAAACAAACAAAAGGTACACAACTTTCACTGGAGCGATAATAACTGGAGTATCTACAGATATATAGAGTTTTGGTAGTTTGTACTTTTAAAGTACTAATATCTAAAAGGGTACACATACGTACTTATTAGACTTTGTAGTTTAGGGAGGGTTCCCAAACGTTTCAGCCCACGACCCCCAAAATAACAGTGCCAGTAACATTTTGCCAAATGGCGCACATGCACTTATTGGATCTAAACACAAGCATAATGACAACACTACAGTCTAACAAACATAATATTATTTTATAGTAATTTACTCATTACTTACATTTGAACATTAATCTTACCTAATGAGTTGGGTGGGCAACATGCTGGAGTTTTATATTTAATTCAACTTACATATATATTTTTTTATTATTTATGGGTAAAATATGCTATTTCCAATGTTTTAAAAAATATTTGATTTCTGGAAATCATCTTGCGACCCCTCCTCGTGGTTTTGTGACCCCTACTTTGGGAACCCCTGGCTTAGGGTACCACCATAGTGATAGCTTTGTAGTACCTTTTTTCTGATTGTAAACCAAATGTATAATATCATATAGTGAACATATTCACACTAAGCTGCTGATTTCTGATTCACTGATTTCTATGTAAGCCCAAAGAAAGAAAAGATAATAGTAAAAAAAAGGTAAAAGTATAAGGTAAAATAAGGTATGTTTTGAAGCATGGCAGCTGGTTTGAGCTGGTTCTTAGTTGGTCATGAGCTGGTTTAAGCTGGTCCTAAGCAATTAGCTCCTGCTCAGGATCAGCTCATAACCAGCTTAAACCAGCTCAAAACATACCTAACCAGCATATGCTTTTTTCCCCGACAGGGCTGTTGGAAGCCACAGTTAAATAAAGTCCTGCTGAAACAAACAACTAAAACCAGCCTAGGCTGGTTGGCTGATTTTAGCTGGTCAACCAGGCTGGTTTTAGTTGGTCATAGCTGGTCAGCAGGCTGGTTTTAGAGGGTTTTTGGCCACTTTCCCAGCCTAGGCTAAAACTGGCTACTTCCAGCTTAAACCAGCTAGGACCTGCCAACCAGCCTAGGCTGGTTTTAGCTGTTTTTTTTTTGTTTTTTTTTTCAGCAGGGGAGTCTAAATGAATACATGCGGAATGATTTTATTATTTATAGGTTCATCTAACACTCTAACTATAGACAAGCAACATATGTCTCCCATCCATTAGCTCTAGTGCTTTTCTCTCCTGAAGGCATTCTTCTCATTGAGACTGTTTTTAACACCCAAATTAAAAGCAGTTATTGTTGTTCATCTGAATGCTACTGTATGTGACATGTGGGTGTATGAGCCATCCACGTCCGTCGAAGCCTCTCCTCCTCCGTAGGGTCGACGTGCCTCGCGAAACGTCTCTCCATATTGATGCTGACAGAATTTCTGTTGCTTTTGTGCAAACAGCAGTCAGATTGGGCTCTAAATTACACGTTAACGGTCCTCTGATCCTTTTCACATCTCCGCTCAAAGTGCAAGCCCTCTTTTAATATGTCAGCCGCATGAGTGTCATTTCTAAAGGCTGCTTGAGTGCGTATGTGTGTGACGCACTCTCATTAATCTGTCCCATGCTGCTCTCTGCTTTATGAAGTCCTGATTGCCTGCTCATTGTTTTCTCATTCACTTGTTTGAATACCCAACCTATAATCAGAGCTGTAAAAATAAGGCATTAAAAAGGCATGCTGCCATTTTCATGGTGACACTAACAAAGTACATTTGCATTCACACTGACTTTTTACTCATTTAAGCCATCAAAACTCACAATACCCATCAGAACAATCTGCAGGCTTCAGCGCCGAGTAAAACTGCATTATGGTGTTAGAATCTGAATTAAACCGTGCCAAGTCAAGAGGAGGGGTTGAATGCCCTCAAATACGCACTCATCTCTCTCTCTGTCACTCTTTCTCTTCATCTTTTCTTATTTCTTCATTGCGCACAAAGCTAATGATAACACAGATCTCTGATTCCAGTAATTACTGTGGCTTATCAGAAGGAATATCCGGATGACAGCATCTATGTTTCACTGCTCCTATGATGAATAGCAGAATGGAAAGTTTGAAAACAAGCTTCTGGCCCATTTGCCCAGGCTGTGTCACAGTTTCAGTATTAATCAAACTTAATGGTCTGTGCTCAAGAGCTGTATGGTGGAAGGCTAAACCTGACACTTTAACCACCCTTGGGAAATGAAAGAATATCACTGCATTAAAACTGAAATATCGAACCGAGGAGAATTTACTTTAAAGAGAGGCAAACATGCTTTTTAAGCAGGACATTTCACCAAAAAAGTTTGTTAGGTTTTGAATTTTAAAACAACAGATAGCTCGTCACTTTAGAATTATAAGGTTCTATCTGACATTTTTGTCAAAATTGAGTTATTCACATATTCGTATTCTGTGACAATTTATTTACATAATGTAATGTTTCTTATGTAAGCTGTGTACATTTTGGGCCTTTTTTTAGAAAACAAATATGGTTCTATCTACAGATGTCTATGGGACGCAAACACTTTGAAGCTCAATATCTCAAAAGTGCTCAGAATGCAGATAGAACCTTATAATTCTAAGGCGACGAGCTGTCAAAACAAGACACAATTTTGACACCTAAATCACACTTGATTCACAAATGATTAGTCAAACCAACATTTCAGACAAATTCAACATTTCTCACATTATTACAGTTTATTCACGATTAGAAAATGGTAATAAAATATGACAAGAGCTCAATAATATGTCACAGTTTACTTTATTTTGCTATCCGCACTTACTTGTACATAAATGAACTATAGTGTCCTGCACCCACTAATAAAAAATATAAAATATCTGAGCGATTCTTCTTAAGGAGACAAACAGACACAGGCAGTGCTATAATACCAGATTTCAAGTGGTGCTTCAAACAAGTACAAGCTAGAAAGGGAAGGAATAAAGAGATTTTTTTTATTTTATTTTTTTTTCCTTATGGTAACAGCAAATAGAGTTGAAAGAGATGAGTTTTAAGCTGTCACTTGAAGCTTGTCAGGGAATCAGCATTCCGGATAGGGGTAGGAAGATCGTTCCACCAGCCAGGAACAGTAAAAGAAAATGTCCTGGATAGTGATTTTGCACTTCTCTGTGATGGTACCACAAGGCGTCGCTCACTAGCAGATCTCAGAGTTCTGGAGGGGGTGTAGATTTGCAATAGAGAGTGCAAATAAGCAGGTGCAGTGGCTGTGGTTGTCCTATATGCAAGCATCAGAGTCTTGAACTTGATACGAGCCGCAATTGGGAGCCAGTGCAAGGAGATAACTATAAATGTTAAATAAATGTTTCTAGCAATGTGTCATTTTTGATCAATAATATGTGACCATATACCACAAAACCAGCAATAAAGGTTAATTTTGTGAATAAATAAGCTTTTCATTGATGTATAGTGTGTTGGGATAGGACAATATTTGGTCGATATACAAATTTGTAAATCTGGAATCTCAGGGTGCAAAAAAATTGAAATACTGAGAAAAATGCCTTTAAAGTTGTCCAAATTAAATTCTTAACGATGCATATTACTAATCTTATTACTAAAATATTACTAAAAATTAAGTTTTGATATATTTACAGTTGGAATTTCATGGAACATGATCTTTACCCAAAGGATTAGTTCACTTTCAGAACAAAACATGACAGATAATGTACTCAGCCCCCTTGTCTTCCAAGATGTTCATGTCTTTCCTTCTTCAGTCGTAAAGAAATTATGTTTTTTGAGGAAAACATTTCAGGATTTCTTGCCATATAATGGACTTCTATGGTGCATGTGCATAGCAAAGACGAGACTAGATGAGCATTTGAGGTTAAAAAGTATATAAATTGTCAATTTGTTTTGAAAATAACAGATCGTTTCTTTAGATAAGACCCTTCTTCCTTGGCTGGGATTGTTTAGAGCTGCATTTAAACTGCATTTTGGAAGTTCTTGGGGGCACCATAGAAGTCCATTATATGGAGAGAAATCCTGAAATGTTTTCCTCAAAAAACATAATTTCTTTATGACTGAAGAAAGAAAGACATGAACATCTTGGATGACAAGGGGGTGAGTACATTATCTGTACATTTTTGTTCCGAAAGTGAACTAATCCTTTAATATCATAATGCTACTTACAACTGGTTTTGTGGTCCAGGGTCACATATGATATAATGAATAAGATATCCAGCTCCACTAGACACATACAGTCCAGTAGGCCTATATACATTTTAATGATGTATAGCTTGACTTCTGATATGCCCAGTTAAATCATTTCAGCCCTCATCTCCTTTTTCAAGGCCTTTGCATTGCTTAGTTGTGGGTGTCTCTGTTAAATAAACAGACAATAAAATAATTACAGGATTACCTGATGGAGGGGCGAGGAACATGTGCTTCACAATGCTGAAAATGTGTCAAGCGGCCACTTCTGCAGATCATGATTCAGTTGGTGACAGAACCGTGTGTGGGCGTTACCTCTGAAGATACCCTCTCACTATCACCCTAGCAACCAGCCAAGTTCTGACTGATATGCCATGCTGATGATCTCACCTCTTTGATAAGCTTCCTAAATCACACACACATACACACAGAGAGACCCTGTCCTGTTTGAAGTTGAGTGGTTCTCCACTCTCTCCTCTGTTAAAATAACACATACACCCCTGCCGCTTGTACAAATTGAATCAGAAGTGCTTGCGTTTAGACTCATATTCAGATGGGGTGGGATCCTGGACGAGGGTGCTTGAGTCGAGCTATAATTGCTGGGTTTTCATAATAAAATCCTTTTATTAATACTTACCTGCCGGGGACTAGCGAGGATGATGTTTTAGTGGCTTGTAAAGTACTCTCAGCACTGGAAAAAGGACCCACAAATGGACAGTGAATGATATTAAACTACCTCACACACCCGGTTCTTTTGTTTAGTTTACTCCTGAAATGTCAGTCAACTCTATACACTTAGCATGTGTAAATATCAAAATTAACGTTACTGCTTTGTTTTAATAACTCAAAATATGATGATATGTTGTAAACATATGTATATTATTACTTTATTCATATTATTATTAATCATTTAAAAGTGTCTTGAAATGCGATAACATACTGAAGCGAACTACTGGCGGATCACGTCTACGCATATAACAGACACTAGGGGGCAGTATTGACTCTTTAACAAATTAAATAGATCTATATTTCTTAATGCGATAAATGTGGCTTGGCTCCTCACGTTATCAGATTTCATTTCTCTAATGCCAGAAATTGGCTCTATACTGAAATTATTTTTAGGAAATGCCTAAAGGTAGGCCAGAGTTTAGTTCAATATGTATACGTTTTTGGTGTGAGGACTTTTGAAAGGAAGCGCTTTCACATCAGTAGCGTTATTCACCTTATTTTTCACTGCGGAAGCTGTTTTCTCCTTATGTGGTAGACACCACTGGTTCATAAGCCGCTGGAGGGAAATAACGAAAAGAATAACGAAGTGCAGTAAACGGTAAAATCATTGTGTTCATAATTAAGATAATACATTAATAATATGGTAAAACACACCAATGCTCTTATGGGAAAAGTAGGATAGATAATCCTAGTAGTTTTTGGTTTTTGTTAGGTCGGAGTATGCCACAGGCTTTTTAAGTAAACAAGGCTGTGCTGTCTGATATATTGATTTTGCTGTCATGTAATATTTTTCTTAACCATAATAATTGTGCAGTAAGTGTGACAGATCTATGAAAAGCAGTTTTTCTTTCCCCTTTCGTACCAAAGATCATGATCATTCTATATATATTATATAATGGTGTTTCTTCCTAAATGTGTCTGTTAATTACAGTATTTTTGGATTGTGTTGACATCTTATAGTCAATAAGCCAGTCGATGTCATATACCATCAGGCTTAAGTATGTTTTAAGGCCCTGAGATCTTGAAGAGTTTTAATTGTTCATAAGCTGTACGCTCCGATTTCAGTCAAGCCAGTCTATAGAGGACCAAAATGTCCTTGAATTCGAATAATCCAGCAATTATATGTTCTCGCCAGAACAAGAAAACAGTGGCATTTCTCTTTTGAACTAAATCAGCCATTCTTCGCAGGACACAGGAGTTAAGTGGCCACTTCTGAGTATAAAAACCTAATTGAATGGAATAGGTTACAGTTCAATGTCTCATACATTATAGCTCATTGCTGAAGGACCTAAAATGCAGTCTGTGAAAACAAACCAAAAAATGAAGGACCCTTTTCCCCTTCTAAACAAAAGCATATACTCCTGACGGCTCCGTAGAAAATGAAAATCTGGTGCCATTATGTACTTTAAGTTGATGTGTCAATGAACTAAATCAAAGTCTGTGAGAATATTGCTTTTATTTGTATATTGAATGGTAGAACTTTTAGATAGCAAATATGGCTTTGCAATTAAAGGACTGTTTTAAATAGGGACAGTGAAAGTACATACCTGAAGTAACTGCCATGGATTCATCTGAAAGATCTATTGTAAAGTCAAGGTCTCTGACTACAACCACCTGCTGATGTGCAGGAGATCAGTTAAAATCTACATCTACATGCATGTTTTTCTTTTTCCCTTTTAGGAATGGATTGAACAGGGAATAAAACAATGAGGTAACTATAGTATCCAAAAAGAAATTAACTTTAGATTATGGAGTGTATCAAGCTGCAACTTGATTAAACCATTTTTTTTTTATTTAAAATTATATATTCCTTTTATGGTTCACTGAACGGTTATAATAATAAAGCACCCAGGCCAAGTAGCCCATGACCTTTTATGGAGAAATCAATGAAACTATTTGTCTAAATTGCCTTTTTTGGTTAAATAAAAAGGTTCATCAAAAAGAAATTTGGACAAAAATATTATAAATTCGTAATTGTTGCGCAAGCTTTAATCACCAGCACATTCTCAAGTCAATTTACAGTTGAAGTCAAAAGTTTACATACACCTTGCAAAATGTTAATTGTTTTACCAAAATAAGAGGGATCATACAAAAAATGTAGTACTGACCTGAATAATATATTTCACATAAAAGACATTTTCATATTGTCCACAGGAGAAAAAAAAAGTTTATTGAATTTATAAAAATTACCCAGTTCAAAAGTTTACACACACTTGATTCTTTGATTACTGTGTTGTTACCTAAAGGATCCATAGCTGTTATAAGTGGAAAATTCAGAAGGACTTTTCTGAAGAACAACAGGCAGTTTAACTGTTCAGGACAAACAAGGGCCTCATGAAGAACTATCATTAAACATAAAAAAACAGCTGTGGATCATTCAGGTAACGACAGTATTAAGAATCAAGTGTATGTAAACTTTTGAACATGGTAATTTTTATAAATTCAGCTATTGTTTTCTCTTGTGGACTATATGTAAACATCGTTTATGTGATGTTACATGCATTTTATGATCCCTCTTATTTTGGTAAAATAATGTTTTGCAGATTCTGCAAGGCGTATGTAACCGTTTTACTTCAACTGGCTCATTTATATTAATTTTCAGTGCCTTATTCGTACATTTTTATATGATCTGCTCATATATCTGCTCAATTTACTTCTAGACCTTAATGCTTATTTTTTTTTTAGAAATCTTATGTTTCTGTACAAGTAACATCATGAAATTTCCATCTCATAAAATAGTTACAACTGTGTATTAATGCTCATTCAAACAAGGTGGAAACACTGTTTAACATGCATTTTGCAAGCAGGATTCGCATTTCTGCAACCACCATAGAGTAATGTCCTCCATTCATAAGTGCCCATCTTAAGCTGGCTATGAAACATTTAACTCAAGGTTCATCAAATAATATTTGATATTTTAAACTCTTAAGTAAGCATCTCAATGACAAATTAGCCTCCGTTGGATTTAAAAGAAGAATCCTTTAGTACAAGGTCACTCCGTAACATTTCATATACAAGAAACACCAACAGACATCTTTTGAAATACACATACTTTTTATTGGGTGACGGTTTGGCTGTTAGTACTTGGCATTGATTGAAATACAGTTGCAAATCTTTTTGGATGTGCATATGGCAAGAGCAGTGACACTGTATCAGCTGATTAAAAACAACCCAGTAGGTATAGTTTGTGAGTTTACACAGTGAGTGAAAAGTCCATGTCAGCTCTAGGGGCGAGCAGCCATTTTGGATCTAAGTGAATGACTAAGTGACTTTCAAGCATTTAAAGCACAGAATCTAGCAAACAGTGAAATACTTAGGTTTTTTTTTGCATTTATTTTCCAAACCCTATTAACTGGTAAATTTTCTGTTAGATAAATCCAGTTAAATAAAATAATGCTGAAAAGCCATTCAAAATCAAATTCACAGTGAATTATTAGCAAATGTCCCTCTACAGGAATGAACATCTTAATATTTCAGACAGAGTGTTTAAAATTAAACTCAAAAACAAATTAACAAATGAATAGTGCTCTTTATGTGCTTATACAAGCATAGCAATAACTACATTTTATAAAGAGGCTATACATTGTGTTATCAATAAAAAAATAATAGCAAAGCTGCCCATGAACAGATACGGTGCAAAAATGTGAAAAGCAAAAGTTTAAACCAGCAGAACAAAAAGATTTTATGTTTAACATCCACCCCATCAATACTCTCAGAGCAAAAGTGTGCTTACTCCACAAATCTGCACATTTGTAAAGGTGTATGTTTATGTGCTCCACTTTACAAGTGCATGCATACATTATGTGATGACATCACTTCCTGCTTCTACTGCCTTGCACAGCCAATGAGAGAGTGGATCTGTGGTAACTTGGGTTTTATTATCCAGAGATTTAAATAGAATATTTAAATGAACAAAAATCTCATTTGTTGGTCACTCATGCGAATCGTGCAGAGCATATGCAATTATTTGCAATTAACAATCACATGAGCAGCAAATCCAGATTACACTGAAAAGCTTTAGCATTTTATTTTTCATATTACATTGATGATTTTTTATTCACAATCTGTTGTAATGATTATTGGTATGATTATTTTGGAGGGATACTTTTGATCCATGATCTGTGCTATTATCACAAAATTGAATTGTCCTGTGCGAGAACTATTTGGCGCTTCTCGTCTTGTATTGCTATGCAAATCTATGGAAAAGCAATTGCTAGACAGACACCATAGTAGAGTTGCATGCTGAATTTCAAATGATAAAAATGTTTGGTTATCATCACCTCAGTGATCTAAAATGGTTGATTAATACATTTCCATAACATCATTATAATTTTGCAGCTGAAGCTTTGACACACAGACTTCACATTGGCAGAACAGCACGATGGAGTAAGTGGGAATAAAATGTGGAACGTCACATCGCAATACCATTATTGCTTTCATTGCTTTTCATCTTCCAAACCAAACACACAACTATTGCCTGTCATTTGTGGCATCATCTACTGACCACATACACACCACAAACTGTCACCTCATTTCCCAAACCAGAACTTACCACAAAGTTCTCATTTCAAATGATAACTGCGAGTCAAGTTGTTAAGGTCAAAGGTTTTCAAGTCTTGTGATCTTTGCAGTAGTTTCTAAAAATAGAGCAACAAAGGCATTTCACACAACTGCATTTGAGAATTGGAAAATGGGAATTAGGTTAAGGTTAAGCTTAAGGCCACATTCACACAGCAGCAGAATACGGTTGTCAGTCCTGTATAGAGGGTTTGCACTTATGTCACGGCTGCGCAGCCATATTGGAGACCCTCGGATTTAAACAACCGTCTGGATTGCTACTGAATACATTGTTTTGCTAATTTATGCTGTCTAAACCATGGAAAAAACATGTGGAAGCTGCTAATTCATATAGAGGACTTAATAAGCAGGAAAGGGTGCAATATTTTGACTAAACTAAGTAAATAGGTGGTAAAGATGTATGAGTAGTATTAATTAAAATATTAGCCTAATATTTCACCTACCTGACCAGAAATTATAAGAACATACACAACTGTTGTTAAGATTCTTGCCCTGGAAACCCTTGTTCAGTTCTTTCCTCAGTCTTTTGCACTATTTTCCTTGATTTGTTATAGCTTTTGGCAGTACTTTGGCAGTGTTTTCCCCGATCCAACCAATTAGTAGATCCCAAAACATGACAATAATTGACCATTTTAGCAGCAATAATGAGCAAAATTTGAGAGTTCCGTTCGGTTCAGTGGCATTCCTTACGTGGTGCCAAAATGGCCGATTAATGACGCATTGTGAAAATACACACAGTACGTTTTTTTACAGGCGTGACAACCCGCATTCAAGCGAACACACAAGAACATTTTCAGGACTCACATCCGCATTCACAAAAAACAGACGCTGAAAAGAATGGGACTGGACAACTGGTTGTCTGTCAGATCCATAGACTGTAAAAAACATGGACGTAGTGTCAGTGACGTCACCCATAGGTTTCTGAAAAGCGTTTTTGAAGCAAAAGTTGGACGGGGCCTGTCGTCGAGTTAGAAAAAAATTCACCCCCCTCAGAGTTGTCATGAAGGGCAAAACTAGCTGTAAAAACCAAAACCACTTTTTGTACCAGGCTGTAAACATGTTTTTATCTGTTATAAAGTTGAACATTTTAACACAAGAGTCTATGGGGATTTGCTCCCTTTTGGAGCCAGCCTCAAGCGGCCAGCCTCAGAACTGCAGCTTCAGTCACTTCCGCATTGTTTCAAGAGCGAGAGCGGGAGGTTGCCGCTTGGTCAGATCATACAGTACGAAAGAGCCGCTCTGTTGCACAAATGCGTGTCTACTGTTTGTTGCGTGTTTTCAGCAGCTTACAGTGAGGGAGATACAAGCTGTGTGTCATCTGAAAGTTTGAAATCCAGTCAGTTTTAGTCCACCGGAGCCGCTCCCTTCAGTTCTGTGCGCGACTCAAATGCTCCGCTTTCCACCCAAAAATAAGCTGCTGTCGGTTAATGAAGATTTGAACTCTCGGCTCGAGTGGACACTTTGTAGTGCCAGAAAGTGATACTTTCAGTTCTATGGCGGCACAAACGTAAACATTGCCACAGAACCGAACGGAACTCACAAATTTAGCGGATTATTGCTGCTGAAATGGTCAATTATTGTCATTTTTTGGGCTATACTAATCGTCCGAACCGGGAAAAACATTTGGAGTACTATAGACTGCCAAAACTATAACAAATCAAGAAGAAGAGTGCAAAAAACCTGTATGAGGAACAAAAGGCGTTCGTGGTTGGCTAAACTAAACCTAGGGTGACCATACATCCTCTTTTCCCCGGACACGTCCTTTTTTTGGACTTAAAAAATGCGTCCCGCCGGGATTCATAAATCCCCAAAATGTCCGGGATTCGGCTTTTGCTACAGTCGCTATTCATTAATCCCACTCCTGCAAACATTCTAATATTTAATATACTTTTAGCGAATCACAGTCGCTATCAATAAGGGGAATATTTAAAACACTTTGGATGCAGGCTAGGGTTGCCAAATCCACATTTTTTTCCCACAGAATTAGGCTGATTTTAAACTTGTGGCGGGTTGATTTTCTCCCGTGGGTTAAAAGTTTAAAATATTGCATGAATTCCATTTGACTGAAATGCTTGTATTGAAACATTTTGCATTCTACCTGTGATAAAACTGTGGTAGATAGCCTATTAGTTTTGTGAAGGATGGGCACTGTGGTACGAAGCTTTTTTAGCTGTGTTTATGATCAATCTGCATAACGATGACTGTAAAATATGTAGTTTTGGTATGAAAATGACATCCTATGTCCTCTTTTTTTGAAAACTAAAATATGGTCACCCTACTAAACCAGGGTTTCCAGGGCACATGCATGTTCTTATCATTTCTGGTCAGGTAGGTGAAATATTATACTACTTGTACCCATCTTAACACCTATTAAGTTTAGTTTGTCAAAATATTGCACCTTTTCCTGCTTACAAAGTCTTTCTTTACATGATTTAGAAGCTTCCACATGTTTTTTTCATGGTTTAAAGAGTATAAATTAGCAGAACAACGTATTCAGTAGTACATTAACCGTGCAATCCATGCTGTTGTTGTGTGAACAGGACATTTCAAGACTGAGTAACTGCAGTTGTCAATTCCAAAAACTGTGTAAACGTAGCCTTTGTTTCACATGGGATATTTTGATCTATATAGGTTGGGGTTAAGGTAAAATTATGATTTGTGGGAATGGGATTATGTTTTAGTTTTTGTGGTTATGTTGGGTTTAGATTAGGGTAATATCTGAATTTAGTATCCATATGGAGGCTGGTGAGAGTGGAAGAAAGAATGTGTGCTCTTAAGGCCAGCATACACACACTGCTCATAAAGCCGCTAATGCCAAAACAACGCTAAAAATCTGTACAATATCTTTAAATACTGTATATACAGAAATAAACATTTTCATTTGTCACATATTCTCCAAAATAATCTCCTAAATAAAAATAGAAAATAAAAACAGGAAAAACAAATCAGTGGCTTCTCTTTCTAAGGAGCAGGAATAAAGGCAACTAGCATATAGCGATGGCTATCGTTTCAAATCATGTTGCAGGTACAGCTAACGGCTTCTCTGTCACTGCCACTTCAAACGACAATTAAGATTCACATTCTAGGATTTACGCATTCTCATTCTGCTTAGAGCAACGTACTGACCAACAATATGAAGATATGCTGAATTTCGCGAAAAAACAAAATGGCGCCCTTCAATCTCCTGCTAAAGGATTTCTAAAATGCCTTGACATACAAAAAAGAAAAAGAGACGTAAGAACAATACAAACAAAAAAATTTAACATTTTGTGACGTAGCACTAGTGTGACAAACTGATGATATTTTGTCACGGGAATCAGCACCTTTGTGATATGTAGCTCAGGTTTCGGTACCGTTCTCAGGTTTTAGTCCTAAATGTTTGAGATGAAAAACATACTTAGTTTCTGTTTCAGACTAGCAAAATTGTCACCAGTCCAGTAGCCAATACCATCTGCTTTACCTCCTCATCATCCTAAATGACTGAACTGGTTCTGGACTGGGCCTTGGAGGTAACAAACCAGAGTTTAAGAGCATAGCAGTACGTTTTGTAAGAGAACGATGTTATATTTCTGCCATGTTGTGTATATAAGACTAGTGTAGCTGCCTTAACCTGAACTTGTCTTGCTAAGTTATTATAGGGTGCTATCCCAAATTGCACTACTAGCAATACGCAGCTGTATTTTGGCTCTATCCATGCAGAATTTGCATCTCTGTGCAGAAAATAGCCACTAAGACTACAAACAGACTATAATAGAAGCATACAGAGAATAATGGACTGAGCCAAGACAAATGAAAATGAACTCAACTTTTTAAGTTAAGTCCAGTTGTGAATCTGGAAAATGAAGTAACCAAATAAAATAACATGAATGGCACAACTATTCAAGCAAATGTCACATGGAAGGTCGGCAAACATGGTATATTAGTTGAGACTCCAAACCTTCATCTCTTGTTCATTCTCTGTTTTTAGCTTCCTCTTTCTATTCTCAATCCTTCTACACTGCAGAAATATTTTTAATCAGCATTTTGTCATTTTCCAGCCAAAATATCTAAACATCCTTTAAATAAGAAATATTTACTTGAGAAGGAAAATGAAAAGATATTAAGACTATTTCAAAAAAGTTTTTCTGACTTTTTTAAGCATAAACCTACAATTTAGTGGTTTATGTAACAAGAAAATAAAACTATTCATCAATAAATGCAATTCAGTACACT
Organism: Cirrhinus molitorella; assembly: GCA_033026305.1. NCBI lineage: Eukaryota > Metazoa > Chordata > Actinopteri > Cypriniformes > Cyprinidae > Cirrhinus > Cirrhinus molitorella. The sequence continues at coordinate 23,857,140 of CM065135.1, read as the reverse complement.
ACTGTTGAAAAGTTCAGGGTTAATAGATTTTTTTATGTTTTTGAAAGACATCCCATATGCTCACTGAAATATTATTACACTTCTGTTTTATTTTTATATTTTAACAACGTGATTATTCAGGAATCTTCTAAATATGCTATTTTGGTGCTTAAGATGCATTTATTATTTTTTATAAATTTTAAAAGCAGTTGTACAGCTTAATATTTTTGTGTAAAGCATAATACTTTTTTTCTAGAGTCTCTGATAAAAGTTCAAAAGAACAGCATTTGCTTGAAATTGAAATCTTTTGTAACAATAAATGTTTTTATTATCACTTTTGATCAAGTGAATGTGTCTTTGCTAATTAAATGTATTACTTTCTTTCAGAGAAAAAATGTGTGTGTGTGTATATATATATATATATATATATAAACATTTCATATATTAAGCAACTTTAAAATAAACTAATGTATTTAGTTTTAGGGATGTTTGGATATTTTACTGGAAAACATAACTAAAATGAGTTTCTGCAGTGTGTAGCTTACTCATCCCTCATCATCCTCTATTGACTAAGGAAATCGATGCTAGCTTTGACACTGCGAGAGGTCGCCACATCAACAGCCATGGCTCTTATCTCAGTGTCTCCGAACTGCATGAGCGTCTGGATCTCTCTTCGTGACGCTGGACTCTCAGTACCACTCACATCCAGCTTCAGCGTACCACACTTCCTCACACCTGGGTCCGTGATGAAACTGACAGATTCTTTTTCTGAGCAGTATACGTGAATGACGATCACCTGCTGTGACGGCTTCGCTGGCGTGTAGCTACGCTTTACCGTTTCACCCAGCGCCACTGACTGATCGGCAGAGATGAACGTATCGAAGACATCAGTGCACCAACGCGTACCGTCCTTCACAAGCATCTTCTCCGGTGGGTGCTTTCCTTCTACAAAGCGATTCAGGACGCCCACACCGTAGGTGAGCGGAGAGCGGCGCACCTTTATGATGCTGGGATCCAGGCCGAACAACACCGCCCCCTTGAGGATGGTCAAGCCCACATCATGCGGAATAATAATTCGACTGCGGCCCTGAAGCATCTTCTGAACCGCCTGCTGCAGCAGCGGAGACTCTGCGAATCCTCCCACCAGAAAAAGGAACTTGATGTCTGTCACCTCTGGTCTGTCGAATAACTCAGCTGCAGAACGAAAGCAGAGAGAGAAAGAAAAATGGGAGTTTGAAAAAACAATGAATGTTATGCATTCCTCAGGTTTTCATCAAAATGACTAAGACAGGAATGCAGTTCACTGGCAGTGGCATCCCGGCTTGTAGTTTTTGTTTGAACAGATACAAATCGCAGCAGGGCTCGACCAACATAAGTGCCGAGGGACTGAGTTCTGACCCAGTTCTGTGTGAGTATTTTGGGCAGATGGTCGAGACTCTCTCCTGACTGGGCCAACGCTTGCCCTAATTGTGTCTTCCAATGGCTCATTAGTTTATACAGCTTTACACATTCTACTAAAGCCTGGAATAAACATAACTTTTGCCCAGATTTTTGCCCCAATTTGCAATCTGTGAGAGTTGGCACTAGTTGTCTGAATATTGGACAGATACTGGGCAGTCAGTTGACAGATTTCACAAATTATGGGCACAGATGATTTTAGGCAATTTTTTTAGCTTCAGACTATGATTTCATGTTTAATACTTTGGGATACCATACTATACGAATAAAAAGAAATATAAATATTTCATGGGAAATCTTAAATTGAAGTTTAAAATGTTTCTTTGGTAACTAACTGAAATAAAAAAAGATTTAAGGGATAGTTCACCCAAAAATTAAAATTCTGTCATTAATTTCTCACCCTTATGTTGTTCCAAACCCGTAAGCCCTATGTTTATTTTAGGAAAACAAATTAAGATATTTTTTATGAAATCCAAGAGCGAATTACAAAAGCATATAACAAATATACATAAATGAACTAAAATATTAATATGCCACTGATTATATGATACAATGCTGTCATATTATGAGATTGACAGGTCGGATCCTGATTAATTAAATCCTTTAAATAAATATACAATGACAATTAAAACGCATATACACTACCAGTCAAAAGTTTTTTGATTTTAAAAGTTTTTTTTTTTTTGAAAGTAGTAGTCTTTTCTGCTCACCAAACCTGCATTTATTTGATCCAAAATACAGCAAAAGCATTAATATTGTGCATTTTTGTACTATTGTACTATTTACAATAACTGCTACTCTATCGTATATATTTTTTTTTAAAAAAATGTCACTTATTTCTTTGATTTCAAAACTGAATTTTTTGCATCCTTACTCCAGTCACATGGTCCTTCAGAAATCATTCTAATATCCTGATTTGCTGCTCAAAAAATATATGATGTTGAAAACAGCAGAGTGGAATTTTTTCAGGTTTTTTTGACAAACAGAAGGTTCAGAACAATAGCATTTATCTAAAATAGAAATGTTTGTATCATTATAAATGTCTTTATCATCAATTTTGATCAATTTAAAGCATCCTTGCTAAATAAAAGTACTAATTTCTATACATTTTTACAAAAGTTTTTATTTCATATAAATGCTGATCTTTGGATCTTTCTATTCATCAAAGAACTGTTTTAAATATTGACAATAATAGTAATAATAATTGTAATAAAATGCTTCTTGAATAGCAAATCAGCAAACAATGATTTCTGAAGGAAGACTGGAGTAATGACGCTGAAAGTTTAGCTTTGATCACAGGAATAAATTACATTTTAAAATATATTCAAATTGAAAGCAAAATTGTAGTGTTTTTGCTGTATTTTGGATCAAATAAATGCAGGCTTGGAGAGCAGGAGATATTGATAAAAAAAAAAAAAAAATGTACCGTTCAAAAACTTATGACTGGTAGTGTGCAATTCTTATCTCATTGGGATGAATGGCCCATGTATCAAGAGCATGTGACTTCATTAACACTCAAATCCAGATAACGGACACTCCCATCTCATTAAAACTCCAGAAATCAATAATAATATTATTGTTCCAGTAAAACTGCATAATTACTCACTCAGGTGCTGTATAATGTGGTCTATAGTTGGTTTGAACAGTGCATTCATTGCATCTGGGCTCATCCTCAGCATGCCCTGCGAAGACCACTTCACAAAGTCCACACTGCAGAAGAGACACGAAAACAGAGAGAGCGAGAATTATAGACTGAAATAAATAAGAGATTATCCTTATTTGGCCTTGGTGCAGTTTAAAAGGTTTCTACACATATGGAAGCATAATGAGAAACGTGATATTACTGAGTTTACCATATTAGGTTTTACACTGCTATAAAAGTCAGCACATGTGTGCTAATAGCCGTGGTTTCCAATAAACAGATGCACATATTCCCATATGGCTGCGCTGTGCAGTGTGATGCAGAGCTGAACGAGCTGACTTGCAGGCTTGTTGAAAGAACTGTCCCGTGTGAGACATAAGAGCTCAAAATCCATAACATGCAAGTTAGATTAGTCTTACTCACGGTTCACAAATGATCATCCCATTACTGTGTGGAAGGAAAATAATATTGAACCATTAAACGATGCAAATAATATAACAGGCTTGCATTTTCTAAATAATAGAAAGATAAAACTAGATCATTTCACCTCTTAACTGGACATTTTGTGTCAGATTTGATATTTTTCGCTCAGGAAGCTGCCATTACAACTAGTTTTATAAGACTAATAACAGACCAAACCTGTTATTGTACTGGGTGAAAATTACATAAAGTAATATTCATGACGAGCTGATAATAGTTCATAATGTGCGCTTTCTCTTCCTTTTTTAGATTGTTGCTATACCCCTTGATTATAAGTGTTTAGCACATAGTCAGCAATCACACACACAAACAAACATGGTATTCATTTAGCTGACTTGGCCATCTTTATACAGGGCCTGATGGCTTATTGAATGGCCGTGTGTAGGGTATTGACAGCAGTCATGAATAGACAGATTAACTCTCCAGGGGCTATAGGTCACACATGCCTGACCTCAAAAAAGACAGACAACAATTCTGCAAAGGTGGAGTCAGCAGGACCAGTCACCGGTTTATGACTATAGAGAAAAGAATCAAATTCTGACCTACACACACATATATACACACTAAGGAAATATTATATATTTTCAATTCTAAAAATATTTCTAAATATGTTTACATAATTTGTAATAACTTTGTGAGATTGCGGTGAACTAAGATGAGTGACAGCTTTTAATGATTTTTAAGGGAGTAAATGAGATATTAATGTAATACAACAGTTAAATAAACAAGACGGTAATATTAAGTTACTGACATTGTCTGTTTATAACACTATTGCCAGATTTTGCTCTATTTCTTTGTGAAAAATAGTTTGAAACAAAGTCACAACTGAGACGCTGCTCATCTCCATTCAAACACAGCGGTGTTTAGTTTATGAATGAACATACGTTTTTAAACTAATCTAGTGAGTCAATTTCCCATTCATAAAGACTTCTTCTTCCTCAATGAATCAGCCGTTCAAACGAATCAAATGAATGATATGATTCAGTAATTAAATAAGTGACTTGACTCCACCTACTGGCAGTATTGGTTTCATTTTTAAAGTATATTTTCAGTGATTTAAATCATTTAATATTTCTATATTCAAAATTTTTAATTTAAAACATTAATCTCAACATGAATTTATGAATTTGATTGCACGATGCCACCTCTGAGCCTCATTAAACATATGAAAATACACCTACAAGCCACTTTGGCGTTCTTCTGTTTCACCTCTGTAGTACAAATAAATTTAGTTTAAACTTTCATTTGATTGGTAACTTATTCTTATTCTATTGTCTTAATTAAAAATGTTAAAATGCTTATAAAATATAATTTTTTTAAATGTGACAAAAGATGACATACTTTTAATAAAGTTAGAAAAAATGCATTACAAAAGGTAAAAACTAAATTCCCATTTAATTCATTTTAAGGAGTAAAATGTCACCTCGTAATGGGAAGGCTAATTTTTGATACATTTTTTTGATTATTGATTAGAAGGTGCTTCTAAAATTTTGACCGTGCCCCTAAATTTTTTAATTTTAATCTAAAGTTTTTAATGAAAAGTAAGTGTAAAGCCATGCTGGATTTATTGCTTTTTGGGGAAAAAATATTCAGTTTTTATAATTAATCTTTGAAAATCAAAATCTGCCTTTAAATTTTAAATGTAATTATAACCTAAAGATGCTATGTGAAATTTTGAAACAGAAAAGAGTGGTTTTCATCTTGCCACTTTCTTGGTCAAGTAAACACATTTTTACTCAAATTAATCATAAATACATATATACATATATACATATATATATATATATATATATATATATATATATATATATATAGAATATCTAGAATTTTTATGAAGTATCTAAAAATAATTATAAATATTATGAAAATCTTTATTTTATGCATGTGTATGTGTATATATACACAGATAGATAGATAGATAGATAGAGAGAGAGAGAGAGAGAGAGAGAGAGCAATGTGTATATCTATATATCTATACACTACCGTTCAAAAGTTTGGTGTCAGTAAGGCTTGCAATTTTTTTTTTATGAAGTCAAGGCTGCATTTATTTTGTCAAAAATACAGAAAATAAACTGTAATATTACAAAATGTTATTACAATAGAAAATAATGGTTTTTATTTTTATATACTTTAGAAAAATATTATTTATTCCTGTGATGAAATGCTGATTTTTCATCAGCTGTTACTCAGTTTCCCAGGCTTAAGTGTCACATGATCTCTCAGAAATCATTCTGATATTCTGAATTATTAGTAGAATTATCAGTTTTGGAAACAGTTGTGAACCTGTATTTTTTTCTTTCAAGAACAACATTTATTCAAACTATAAATCTTTTCTAGCAATGTAAATCTATTATGTCACTTTTTATTAATGTAACAATTTATTCATTTCTTTCAAAAAAAAAAAAGAATGAATAAACATTTACTGACCCCAAACTTTTGAACGGTAGTGTATCTATATCTATCTATCTATCTATCTATCTATCTATCTATCTATCTATATCTTATATATAAGATAATACAGTTTTCAAGCAACACAAAGGGTAGATAATGACAGAACCACCAGTTTAAAGCAAATAATCTGTGGAGGGTGCAACTCGACTGCACTGTTTTAATGGGTGATTTATTCTACAGCATTTACGACACTCACTTGCTCTTCCTTAGTGCATGTTCTACACTGTGTCCTCTGAATTTCTTGTAGTAGTCGATAAAAGAGAAGGGGAGATTAATATTCAGCGGGTTGCTTCTGTCAGGAGCCGCCGCCCTCTTACGAGACTCAAACGCGATCATCAGATCCACCCAGGCAGCCGGACGCTTTATCTTAAACTGGTCAATGAAATCCTGTCCAAATATCTTACACAGGAGCTTCTCAAATTCATAATCTATACCAATAGAGCCATATGGGCCTCCTGCAGAGAGGATGGAAAGATAAAAATGATTTCAGATGACTGGAAATAAAGACATTGAATTTACTGAAAATAAAGCTCCAGGTCATAAGAGTTGTGTTGTACCTGATGCTTTGTAAAGCTCCTTCAAGTGCCCTTCTGGCATGCGGATCTGATGCACAGTAAGATCCACCGTCCCTCCTCCACAATCCACAACCACATAACGATCACCTACAGAGCACCAGAAACAATATTTGAGGGTCAACAACAAAAACAAATTCATCAGGATGGATCTACATCTCGTCTGGTGACATTTTACACTTTTTCAGGAACTCTCAGCAGATGTTGGATGTGATCGACTCTGACAAAAGTGCTTTTGCAAAGTGTCAGGGGAACGGTGACCTACATTCAGGGTTCACTGGTTGGTAACTTAAGTAGAAGCCTTTGGAATTAAAGTTCTATGTAGGTTCTATAAAATATTCACTAACTATATGAGATTACTGTGTACTTAAAGAGGCAGTTCACCCAAAATGGAAAAAAAATCCTGATAATTTACTCACCCCACGTCATCCAAGATGTTTATGTCTTTCTATCTTCAGTCACAAAGAAATTAATGTTTTTGTGGAAAACATTCCAGGATTTTTCTCCATATAGTGGACTTCAATGGTGGCCAATGGGTTGAAGGTACAAATTTCAGTTTCAATGCTGCTTCAAAGGGCTCTACACAACTCCAGCCAAGGAATAGGGGTGAAAATTATGTAGCGAAATGTCAAAAGCTATACTTTTTAACCACAAATGCTTGTTTTGCACTAGCTCTGCGTCTGTAATGTGAGGTTGGATTGGTAAAAGACGAGCATTTGCGGTTAAAAAGTATATTCATTTTTATTGTTTTAAGAAAATGACAGATTGTTTTGTTAGATAAGAGTCTTATTCCTTGGCTGGGATCATGTAGAGACTTTTGAAGCTGCAGTGAAACTGCAATTTGAACCGTTAACCCATTGATGCCCATTGAAGTCCACCAAATGGAGAAACATCCTGGAATGTTTTCCTCAAAAACCTTAATTTCTTTTCGACTGAAAACAGAAACACATGAAAATCTTGAATCACATGGGGGTTAGTAATTGTCAGGAATTTTCTATTCTGGAAGTGAACTTATCCTTTAACACTGAAAGTATACTGAAATTTGAATGATTTTGAAAAACATTAATTTGCGTGGGGGTTATTCCAGCAGTGGTGAATAGACAAAGTGTGCTGAGGCAATACTAATGGTTGAGCAGCTGCTAATTCAGACAGCAGAATAAGGGCAGGGCTTCAAACTAAGCATCTTCTTATTCTCTCAGCAAGGATGCTACTAATCTCAATAGGCACATTCAAGGACCACCCAAAGACTGTTCACTGACTGTCTAATGGATATTGCACACAAAAATGGCTGGCAAAAAAAGCTGTCATATATCTTCAACTCCAATCTGACTGATTGTGAAATAATTAGTACTTTGATCATAACTATAAAGGTAAGGCTAAACGTGATGTCTATACACATTTCCACTCTTTTTAAGTGGATTCACTATAAACTATCTAAAAAGTAACTTTATATGTCTTAGTGGGTGATTCTTGGGCAGAATGAGCTGCATTTATGTAAATGTTTTGCTAAAAGATCCTGAAGACTAGTGTGCATCCTTTCCTGAGAGCCTCAGACTTTCAGATGGTTTCTTAACTTATGACAGCAGCATTAGAAACAGCAGGAGCAAAATACTACAAGAAAAAAACGTGTGAGAAGACACAGACTCTACCTTCAGCGAGTTCAGACCAGAGCTCTCCTATGACATTCTCCACCAGAAAGGTGCGGCTCTGTCGGTTACGGCGCACATGCTCCTTGGCTGGTTATTGACAGAGAGAGACAGGAAGTGTGTGTGAGAGGGAAGGCAGCGTGAAGCTGTTTGTATGTGTGTATGTGGCAGTTCTATAGGCAAGGCGACAGGATGAGAAAAGAATATGGGCTGAATGTGGTTTCCTTAAGCAGAAGGATGCTGCAGGAAAAAAACTTCTAATGGAATGCAAGACTTCTTTCTTTTCAAGCAAATTCATAAAATGTAAAGAACACAGTAAAATGCTGTAACTATTTAATGTTACTTTTTTGAAAGTTACATTTTAAGGATGACCAGAAAATTCTAGTTGAAACTGATAGGCTCATAATTATGTTGTGCTGAAAACAAAATGATCTAAATATATTACAACTAAAACACTAAAAGGTAAAATAACTTTAAATGCTAAAATATAGTCAACCACCTAGAAATTTTCTTTTATAGGGAGGATTTTTCCTGTAATAGAGACACTGTTAATCAAATAAAGATGAAATATCCTGCACTAGATTATCTACATAGATTTAATTTAATCTTTGAACAGTAAGATTTAATACTGTTAATTAACCGTTTAATTATTGTTTTTTATAAAGAAGTCTCTTCTGTCTTCTGCTCACAAAGCATGCATTTATTTGATCCAAAGCACAGCAAAAACAGTAAAATGTTTAAATATTTTTACTATTTAAAATAACCATTTTCTATTTGAATATATTTTAAAATTTAATTTATTCCTGTGAAGCTGAAATTTTAGCATCATTACCCCAGTCATCTGGTCCTTCAGAAATCATTCTAATATTCTGATTTGCTGCTCCAAAAAACATTTGTTATTATTATGCTGAAAATAGCTGAGTAGAATTTTTTTAGGTTTCTTTGATAAATAGAAAGTTCAAAAGGACAGCATTTACTGAAATAGAAATCTTTTGTAACATTATAAATGTCTTTAGCCTCACTTCTGATCAATTTAAAGCATCCTTGTTAAACAAAAGTATTCATTTCTATCATTTATTTATTTATTTATTTATTTTTAAAAAAAGAGGAAATATTCATTTCAGATAAATGCTGATCTTTGGATCTTTCTATTCATTAAAGAATCCTGAAAAAAATTACTCAACTGTTTTAAATATTTATAATTATAAAAAATGTGACACTGAAGACTGGAGTAATGATGCTGAAAATTTAGCTTTGATCACAGAAATAAATTACACTTTTTCAAATAAAAAGCTGTTATTTTAAATATTTCAAAATATTACTGCTTTTGCTGTAATTTTGATCAAATAAATGCAGGCTTGGTGAGCAGAAGAGAAAAACATTAAAAATCATTTTGAAAAAAACATTAAAAACTTTTGACTGGTAGTGTATATTATTGCTTAAAGCTGCTATTTAGCCAGTAAGTCTCAAATACTCTGTACATCTTTCCACAATTACTTCCTCTCTTTTTCACTTTCGTGAACTTCCTGACTGCAACCGGAATGTAAAAAGTCTCTGTTCATTCACTGTGGAGAGGGAGATTGTCCTGGTCTGATAAAACGCAGTCGGTCCGATGACATCAGAGGATAATGGCCATCCTGGCAGTTGTAAACATTCCCAAACAGGAAGTATACTCTAAGGGAGAGTGACCGCATGAAGACTGAGATTTCCTCCAACGTACAGAAAACAATGAAATGGACCAGCAGACATGTTTTCAGTACGTGACAGGTTCTGATGGGGCGTGGGAGACTCAACAACTCAATCTAACATAGTGTTCTAACCACACAACAGATCCACGTCTGAAATTTCTGTACCACCCTGATAGCAAATTCACATCTTATTAGCTGCCTTCAAAAGAAACCACAGGCTGTTTTAGATTATCTAAGTATCAAGACATTTAACAATATCACCTACTCCAAACTTCTGAATGTCTTTTTAACATTTTAAAGGAATAGTTCACCCTAAAATAAATAATCTGTCATTATTTTTTTACCCTCACGTGAAAAAAAGCTACGAAAAAAGCTATGAAGCTATGAGAATACTTTTAGTGCACAATGAAAATAAAAATAACTTTTTTTAATAACCATTTCTTTTCTTTTTTGTCACATGGAATTTTTAAAAATGTTTTTACTACATTTCTAGGCCTGGGAATGTTTTACAGTTACATTGCTGTCTACAGAGGGTCATGTATTTCAATCGTGTTCCAAAAATGAACTAAGGTCTTACGGGTTTGGAACGACATGAGGGTGAATAATTAATGGCAGAATTTTTGGTTGAGATATCCCTTTAAATAAACAAAAAAAACTAGTGGTGTCAAAATTTGCGTGTTAACGCAGGCGATTATTTTTTCATTTTAGCGTGTTAAAAATATTTAACACAATTAACGCATGGGCGGGGCTAGGCACTCACAACTTCTAAAGAATTGCGTTTATTTAGATGTGCAGACCGTCTTTACGAGCACATCAAACGGGAAACTTTTCAGACGCACACTCCAACTTTACTTCAGCACCAGACACGAGTCAAGCGAGCGCGGAAATGGTACCGAGGATGAGGAGCTTCAGTAGAACAACAGTGAACTGCGGTCAGATGAGATGTTGTCAGGCCATATGTCGGTAAAAACTAATTAATCTGTCCTGTCAGCTGTTATACTGTGATTGTAGCACGTGCTCTTCAAGTGAACGCACAAATGTGTCAGCGCACGCTGTATTAAGCCTATATTAAAGCGCAGTATCACATTCAAACCAAAATGAAACTGCGAGTATGCAATGTCGTGGTTATGTTGTGTCGTCTGTTAAGGCATGAAGTTACAAAAAAGGCAATTAAAGCTGCCTTAAAACTGTGCATGTAAGTATTTATTACTTATAGGTCACATTTAAAGCAGTGCAGCAGCTTTTAAAAGTAACAGCATCAAAATATCCTAATAACCAACTGCTGTGATGTCTGTTAATCAAACAACAATTTGAAATTGAAAAAGAAATTAATAACTTCTGTAGTTTATATATATTAGTTTTATATAATTTAGTGTTTGATAACTTTAGGCTACAGTTTCTTACTGAAGGGCACAGTTAGCCTATATGATATTTAGTATAATGGGTTTATGTGAAGATTGTTTCAAGTTCACTTAAATTAGACATTTTTTTTTTTTTTAAGTCTAATAAATGTTAAAGTGATAGCTCCCAATTATACTGTAATGTTGTATGGTTGTATTCAATAGTTAAATATTAGGGGGAAAATAGAGACATCAGTTGGAATCAGTGATACTTGCCTTCAGTCATAAAAAAGATGGCATTAAACAAATATTGTAAAATATATACATTCTTTATGTTGTATCTACATTAATTTGAATCATGACTGTGAAATTACTGCAATATAAAAGTATAATTAAAAACCTTAATCTCAGGTAGGATTAATGGCGATTAATTTCAGGAAAAATGTGCGATTAATTATTACATTTTTTTTTTAATCGATTGACACCACTAAAAAAAAAAAAAAAAAAAACACATCCAGGCACTCAATTTCTACGAGACATCCCTCAGACGTAAAAACGTTATCTCCTGTCAGTCTTTGGCTGCCCTGTACAGAAGGAGTAGACATATGACTGTTAGACAGACAGCCCCTCTGTGCTGCTCACCACTGCCCTGCTCCACAACGGATCGCCACACACAATTGCTTCCTGTCTCAGGCTCTCACTGCCAACTAAAATTAACCACTTTTCAATGCTTACCACTGAATATCAAATATACAGAGCGCAAATACTACTTCTGCTAAAATAATCAATACACACTACTCCTTTTGTCCTTCCGCCATTCTTTTTCTCCCTCTCTCTCTCTCTATCTATACAACAGCATATGCAGAAAGATCAAATGCAATTTCAGACTATTCGATGCATCATGATCATTCATATTTCACCTTTTTTACTTGTCACTGCATCATTGCTTTACTTTCTGCTGTACTTTTCAACTTAAAAAGCATAAAAACCATTGATCAAATTCTTTCTGTGTCACTCCTTTTGTATGTCCAGAGGTTTAGAGTTACAGATGTGCTTGCCCATGACTGTAAAGCGGCTGATGTCATCAGACTGAGGTCGCTGATGTCACACGAAGGTCAGATATAGTTTGTTACAGGAATGACTGTTCTGCTTTGGCTGTCTCAGACACAATCTGAAATTCTTAAATGTTGACATCAACCAATAATAATTACATTTTAATTTATTTAATCAAATGTGGCGCAGGAAACAGATTAAGAGACATCGTCAACATATTTTGATATAATTAAAATCGTTTTCTTTCCAAGGGAAAAACAAGGCATGGCCTCAAACAATTACACAATTATGAATAAATGTGCATGCAAACTTAGAAGAGAGCTGGGGAGAGAGAAATTTATGAGGCAGGGGGATTGTGAATTTGCCAAAGCTGTTTCTCATGCTGGCATCACCATTCAGCAATGGTTCAAATGGCTGTTACCTCCTGAACGCACATGAAAAATGACTTGTCATTGACATTTTTAAAATCACAGGCCAATGAAAACCTATATACACAAGGGAAAATATGTGTATGTGCATGCGCTGTCAGTCTGTAATAAGGACATGAGCAGGGCAATGGAGGTGAACCGGAATGGACTGGAAGACAGAGAGAGTGCTTCTGTGTTCCTGTGAGAGAAGCAGACAGCAGTGGGTGGAGGAGAAATACAGCAGAGAATGCTCTGCCTCCATATAAATCACCTTTATGTCTAAATTACATATTGAACATTTTTTACTTTGGCATGTGACAAACTGGATGTGATGGATGAAATTCACAGCATTTTTACTGTGGAATATAATGGGTGTTTCTTCAACTATGGGCACTTCTCATTCCCGTGTACTCCATAAAATCACATTCATAATTACTCTGGTTTATTTAATTAGTTCATTTGTCTTGTTATGGCTAATTTCATTGCTTTTAATTTAATTTAATTTAATTTTCTCGATAATTCGTCAAAAAATTCATAAAAGGCATGTGCAAAGTAAATAATAAATAAATAAAATAATAAATAATAATAATAATAATAATAAATAATAATATCATAAATAAATAAATAAATAATGAAGGTATGGTAAAATAATAATAATAATTTAATTATTTTTAAAATGTTAACATCAAACGCTGGGAAAGTAAAGGTGCCCATAGTTGAAATACCAAAAAATAGCATCTGTGTGTTCATGCATAATAGTAAATACACTAAAGGTTCAAAAGTTTGTGATCTTTAAGATTTCTTATGCTCTCCAAGGCTGCATTTGTTTGATCAAAAATACAGCAAATTGTAATATTGCAAAATATTGCAATTTAAAACAGCTGTTTAAAACTATTTTAATATTATGAATGTTTAACTATTTATGCATGCATTTATTTTAAATAGAAATCTTTTGTAATATTATACAGCTGAGGTCTAAAGTTAACATACACCTCGTAGAATCTGCAAAAATGTTAATAATTTTGCCAAAATAAGAGGGATCATACAAAACACATTTTATTTTATGCAGTACTGGCCTGAATAAGATATTTCACATAAATACGTTTAGTCCACAAGAGAAAATATTAACCAAATTTATAAGCAGTTTTTTTTTTTTTAAAGATAGTGGTTTATTAGTTCCTTGTTTGTCCCAAACATTTAAACTCTTAGGCTGTTCTTCAGAAAAATCCTTCAGGTCTCACAAATTCTTTGTTTTTTCAGCATGTTTGTGTATTTGAACCCTTTCCAACAATGACTCTATGATTTTAAGAGCCATCTTTTCACACTGAAGACAACTGAGGGACTCATATGCAACCATTACAGAAGGTTCAAACGCTCACTGATGCTTCAGAAGGAAACACAATGCATTAACTTTTGAACAGAATTAGGATGTGTACATTTTTCTGTCTAAATATCATATTTTTTCCATTTAGTACTGCCCTTCAGAAGCTACAGAAAATACTTTCATGTTTCCCAGAAGACAAAATCAGTTACATTTACACTGATCTTCAAATTAAAAAGTTTTTGACCCTGGGCCATTTTTACAAATTCAACTATTACAACTATTCCACTGTACATCTTTAATGTTATTTTTCATCAATTTAATAGGTCGTTGCTGAATAAAAGTCTTTTTTTTTTATACAAATCTTAATGACCCCAAACTTTTGAACAGCAATATATATATATATATATATATATATATATATATATTCATATATGCAAGCAAACACATGCATTAGGAAAGGCCAAATACGTGTCTGCTGTTATTTATTGTCCTTGCTAAATAAGTTTTATCTTCTTAAAAAAAAAAAAAACTGGAAAGATATATTAGACATTTAAAATGATCTTAAATTAAAAGCTATTCATCTCTTCCTCACTCCCTCCCACTGTTTTCTGCATGCATCATCACTTTCTCTCCTTCACTGCAGTGAGAGTCTAATAGGCATGTTGGGCTGCAGGAGTCCTGCAGCTTTAGTTTAGGAGCGATTCTCATTTCAGCTCTAGTTTAATCTGTTAGGACTGATTTCCATTTCAGTTTACAGCACTGTTAAACTGGTATAACCTCTCCTTTAGCAAGGAGTGTGTGTCGTTTAAAAAATTGGTAATTTTATATTAAAGAATAGGACAAACATTGTAAAACCTTAAATCGTTACTGGCCTAATATCTTACTACAGCCTATTTGGCCTTTTGAAGAAGAACTAGTAACTGGCCAACAACAAGGTTGATGGGATCAAAACAAACAGAGAAAGAAACAGTTTAAGTACTAGCATAAACTTGAGAATGACTGGAACAGTATGAGTATGATTTGGTTTGTCTTTATAACAGAATGCTTGTGGTGCAGCTGTAATATGGGTGGCTTACCCTGGGTCATTCCCCCACCAACGTTCTCAGTTGGGCTGTAACCGTTCAGGGCCGTTTTGTTGCCCAAATCAACCATTTGGTGAAGACGGAGCTTTCTGCAGTAAATAGACGCAGCCTCTGGTTCCAGAGCAATGATCAGCTGATCAGGGTTGTCACGAGAAACCAAACCAGCCTAGATGAGTACAGAGCATATCGACAAGTCATTAAAACAGGAGCGAACATTTTAGATTCCAGTAAATTCACATTTACTCATCTAAACATTTACTTCTTATTAAAAACTTTTTGCCGTGGCAACTGAAGTTAAGTTGAAGCATAAATGGAAAATAAACAAACAGGAAATAAAACTAAAACTGAAATAAAAGTAAATAACCGATTAAATCACAAAAAATGAAACTAATGAAACATTTAAACTAAAAAAAAATATAAGTAAAAAGGGCAGACCTCAAAGTGTATGTTTTGTATGTTTCACTTAGTTTTTCTTTTTAATTCATGTAAATATTAATAAATAACGTATGCAAACGAATAAATGAATTGTACTGACAATTATCGTTTGCAGTTTAGCATGTACTACAGGACACTGCTTTGTGTTGAAGTTAACTACATATAAATCTAAACCAGTTATTGTAGCACAATAAATATTAACTGTCATGACTCACTTGCTGGGTAAAGGAATATTTAAATGATGGCTGGTCAGATATATCAAGTTCATATTACCTTGAAATATGAGGGTGTGTAAAATATAAAGAAACACCACGCACACACATGCTGTGCTGAGTGACGCGGTTTACTCTGAGTGCGCTGCAGGATTCAGTGAGTTATGGGGCGACAGTGAGCGCAAAATGTAGAGAGGGAAAGACAGAGGTGAGGGAATGCAGTGTCCTTTCTTTCTGCAGACGGAGAGCTGAGTCACTGCTCACACACACTCAGACACACACAAATGCGCTCCTGAGGCAAGCTTTGCAGGAATTCCCACTGCAGATATCAGGTGTTGCAAACTTCTTTCTACTCCGCTCTTTCTCCTGCTGTTCTCTCTGATTTCTTGCTGTGTATTTATGTAGCTCAATCGCTTGTGGCTTCCCCACCTCATTTTGTTTTTGCTTTGGATTGAGATGAAAGAAGCCGAGGCCACACCCTGCTCTTCCTCCCTTTTTGTCTCTCTCTTCAGTGTGAGAGAATTCACCCCTCTGTTGACTACTGTACTGCGATTATAATTTGAATGCACATTATTTAAGGTACCTAAGGTCTTTTCAGGTTGTTTAAATAATAAATTACATGGGATAAGCAGCAATAACAAATATATTAATAGTCTTTCTGGTTCTTTTTTTGTGGTTCTTTAATTTTCTCTTTCCTTTTGACTTAATGTCTATTGCCTTCATCCACTTCAGGTATCTAAACCACAAATGTTCAGCACTAAACACACATGCAAATGGGAAGCAAAACATACAGTTAAGATCAAAAGTTGATACAAAAAAAATACAAAATACATGTTATTTTTTATTTAGCACTGACCTGAATAAGATGTTTCACTTAAAAGATGTTTACATACAGTCCACATAGGAAAATAATAGTTGAATTTATAAAAATGACACCATTCAAAAGTTTACATTCTTAATACTGTGTTATGTTTTGTTTTGTTTTTTTAGTGATGTTTGTTTAGTTGTTCATGTGTCCCTTGTTTGTCCTGAACAGTTAAACTGCCCCCTGCTCTTTAGAAAAATCTTCATTGGTTTTTCAGCATTTTTGTGTATTTGAACCCTTTCCAACAATGACTGATCTTGAGATCCATTTATGATTTTGAATTTTGATTTTTGAATTTGAAGATCTGGAGATACTTATTTTGTCTTCTGGGAAACATGCAAGTATATTGTGTAGCTTCAGAAGGGCAGTGCTAAATGAAAAAAAAAATTATTAGGCAAAATAAAAATAAAAAAATGTACACATCTTTATTTTGGTGAAAAGTTTACCCCTGGCTCTTAACGAATCGTTTTTGAACCTTCTGTAACAGTTGTCCTCAGTGTGAAAAGATGAAAGATGGATCTCAAAATCATACAGTCATTGTTGTAAAGGGTTCAAATGCACAAAAAATGCTGAAAAACCAAAGAATTTGTGGGACCTGAAGGTTTTTTCTGAAGAACAGGGGGCAGTTTAACTGTTTAGGAAAAAAACAAGAAACTCAAACAACTATCACTAAACAAAAAAACACAGCTGTGGATCATTCAGGTAACAACACAGTATTAAGAATCAAGTGCATGTAAACTTTTGAACGGGGTCATTCTTATCAATTCAACTATTATTAGTATTTATTTTGTGGACTATATATAAACGTCTTATGTGAAATATCTTATTTAGAACAATACTAAATAAAAAGTAACATGGATTTTGTATGATCCCTCTCATTTTGGTAAAATAATTAATATTTTGCAGATTCTGCAAGGTGTATATAAAAATCTTTTGACCTCAATTGTATATAGTGGAAACACTAATTTGTCCTCATGCATCTTGAATAACATTAAAAAATTACTTGTTAACCAATGTATGCACTAAAACAAGGCTTTGTATTTCAATATTAGAAACTAGCAAACTTTATTTACATGTGATAAACATTTATCTTATATTTGAATATCAGGTGTAAACAGCGATCTGTCTAGCTACTTGTCATCAGATCACCTACGACAGATGTAAATAAGATACTTTCATCTGTTATTAATACAGCTCAAATAAATAGTCTACACACACACACCCACACCCACACCCACACACACTGTCTAATCACCCACAGATCCACCCACACACACACCCACACACACACACACACACACACACACACACACACACACACACACACACACACACACACACACACACTCAGAAATCACAATGATGCCAACAATGACACAGTAAGAGATACAGTTTCACATATATGGAGTCTCTAAGGTGGTCCAATGAGAGACAGTGAAAACAGACAAACAGTGGCTGTATCTAAGAGGTGAGATCATTGTCTTTCCTTTTTCCTTTTCCTTTAATCCCTTTGCTTTTCCTCTCTATCCACTTACATCCTGAATTTCTGTATAGCTCATTTCTGTTCTATTTTAGATGGACATGCCAGTAAAACAGTGCTCTTTAACCTCCTTCTCTCTCACTAATGCTAGGGAAAGTTCACAGCACAGCTCTGCTGCAGTACCTAAAAATGTCCACTAGGGATTTGTATTCTATCCTTCAAACTTGTGGAGATTGAGGTCTCTGCAGAGCAAATGTGGGCGTTTCTGAAACTGTTGGGTGTTTCTAAATCATGCAATGATCTCCCACCCTTAAACCTTCTGTCACTATGATGTCAGCCAATCAGGTAACATGGTCTAAAACCGCCCCAATCTGGTAACTCCCATTACTTTCCTGCAGAGACCTATACTTGAACTTGTGTGAAAATTCTGAGTCATTAAATTAATCGAAAGCACATTATGCATAGACCTCTCTCCAATTTCAAAACACAACATAGGGTCGTTAATCAAAGCGAGACGTGGTTGTAAAAAAAATGTTATACCTTATACGCTGCTTCTCGCATAAACTGCTTAGCTGGCATTTTCCAGATGGCCGGTACTGTGATGACCCATCTGACGTCAGCGTTATCAAAATCTGCCCCTGCTTGGTCACTCAGCTCCTGTATCAAATGACAAAAATCCATCATCCATTATAAGATTGTATTTCAAATAAATGCTGTTCTTTTGAAATTTCTAGAATCCTGTAATAAAATGTCTTACAGTTTCTACAAAAAAGCAGCACAACTGTTTTCATCAGTTATAATAATAAGAAATGATTCTTGAGCCCAGAATGATTTCAGAAGGATCATGTGACACTGGAGACTGGAGTAATGGCTGCTGAAAATTCAGCTTTGCCATAACAGTAATAAATTACATTTAAAATATATTAAAACAGAAAAGAGTTATTTTTACATTTAAAGGAGTAGTTCACTTATAGAACAAAATTTACAGATAATTTACTCACTCCCTTGTCATCCAAGATGCTCATGTCTTTTCTTCAGTCAATAAGAAATTATGCTTCTCTCCATATAACAGACTTCAATGGTTTGAACTTCTAAAATGCAATTTAAATGCAGCTTCAAAGGGCTCTAAATGATCCCAGGGTCTTATAAATCTAAAGGGAAGGGTCTTATTTCGCAAAACCATCGGTCATTTTTCGAAACTGACAATTAGACTTTTTAATCTCAAACACTTGTCTTATAAAACAGCGATGCAGGACGATTTTGAAGTTAAAGAAGAAAACGAGATGGGAGTTTTTCGACATGTCCTAACTGTATTGATCTGGATTACAGAGACTACAGATGTGTGCATGGCAGAGATGAGACTAGACGAGCATTTGAGGTTAAAATGTATCATTTGTTCTGAAAATGATCGATCGCTCCGCTAGATAAGACCCTTCTTCCCTGGCTGGGATCGTTTAGAGACATTTGAAGCTGCATTTAAACTGCATTTTGGAAGTTCAAACTTGGGGCACCATTGAAGTCTGCTATTTGGAGATTCCTGAAATGTTTTCCTCAAGAAACATAATTTCTTTACAACTGAAGAAAGAAAGAAATTAACTCCTTGGATGACAAAGGGGTGAGTAAATTATCTCTACATTTTTTTCTGGAAGTGAAAAATATTTCATATTCACTATATGATATATAAAATTTCATGTATTACAGATACACATTCTGCATGATAATGGAACTAAAACATACCTTAAGAGCCTGCTCCTTAAAAAAGGCCAGAGCATAAGCAAAAATATCCAGAGCTTTCACTTTTTTTCCATTGGCTGCATGTAAATCTGTATCGATGGATAGATTCTGAAAAAGATAAATTGCCAATAAAGACCTCTCAAAAACAAGAAAAAGCAAGACATGTAAATCAAAATGCATTTATATACTTGATAGACTTGTCATTACGAAAATATAGTTCAGAGACTAATTTTAAATGTCATAAATTAGAAAACTCACTGTCATGGGCCTTGGATTGATTAACCTGTTAGTAATGAATTATTAGTTTGTTTGCAATTTATATTTAAAAATATCCCTGCAGAGGCATGAAGCGCATTTTCAGAGAAAACCATGTCCTCAAACTTATGATCAATAATTTCCTGAATGCGTATATGTGCTTGGACTCTCAGTCCCCTCAGGTCCAACGCTAACAAAAAATCAATAGTGTATGAGTGTGTCCTTACTGCAGTGGTGTGTAGTTTCATTTTAAACTTCTCCAGGTAGAGCCATTGCTTAGACTCGGTGGGATCCAGATCGTGGTAAAAATCTCGGGCTGCATAACCAAAACTGTGGAACTTCCTGTCTGGGGTCAGCAGAATGGTGGTGGGCGTCTTCTGATTGGACACACCTGGGTCCCCACCCTCCCAGCGTCTAGCAACAAAGGGAATTCAACCAATGGGAGAATGAGTTTGACAAAAATCTAATGGGATCAGGAAACAATTCCACTGGGCAGAATTTGGAGCTGCTGTAGCCTTTCCCCTCTCCTCCTAATTAGGAAAGAACTGACCTAAGATGACCTAAAATATCACTCAACCCAACAGCACATCATCATCCTCATTATCCATATCAAGGCAGTCATAAAACCAGCACAAGCATCGTACAGAGACAGAAACATGTAAAATATTCATGGGCTTTTACTTCCAGGACGAAGCACCTCAGTGCAAAACAGGAGAGGCAGCCTGACAGACTATCTGAATTGACATAGAGAGAATCACATTTGTGACCCTGGACCACAAAACCAGTCTTAAGTAGCACAGGTATATTTGTAGCAATAGGCAAAAAATACATTGTATGGGTATTTTTTCTTTTATGCCAAAAATCATTAGGATATTAAGTAAAGATTAGTTGATTAGTAATATGCATGGCTAACTTCATTTGGACAACTTAAAAGGCGATTTTCTCAATATTTAGATTTTTTTTTTGCACTCTCAGATTTCAGATTTTCAAATAGTTGTATCTCAGCCAAATATTGTCCTATCCTAACCAACATACATCAACGGAAAGCTTATTTATTCAGCTTTCAGATGAAAATTCACCCTTATGACTGGTTTTGTGGTCCAGAGTCACATATGCCCAAATTATTATTATTATTATAATAGAAAACTGATTTCATACACCATTTAATAATGAAATTATTTCATAGATCTGCTAAAATTATACTATTATTTCAAAAATGTCAATTTAGCTCTTTAAAAAGTTCATTCTGAGATATTTTTGATATTTTGTTGTTAGGCACTAAAATGTATACATATTACATGTCTTAATAGAATAGAATATTGTCCCATTTCTGGGAAATTCATCTTGGACATCCATGACATGGCCAGTGCATAACAATAACTCACATTCCAGATTACAACACAATAAATTACATATACCAGATACATTAAAAAGCTGGTATATTCATACAAAGCTTAATACATTTTGGTGGCATCGTATAACCAGCATTGCATTACAGATTTTCAAAAAACAAGTCAACTGGTAATTACTAGCATAGTTGTAATAGTCCATAAGGTTTCATCTTATCAGAGTTAATCATTTCGGCCTCTATAAACAAACTAAAAGTGACTCAGGGATTCTGTGAAATCAGGACAGACTGGGAGTCGATCCTTTCATCTCCTGTTAACCAACTCAAAGCAGCTGTCTTCTTGACTCTAAACAGATTTGGTAAGAGTTTTCTGAGTTTTTAAAAGGGTAGCTTTGTTTATGTAAAGATTAAGAGACTAGACTATCAGTCCAACCCAAATAATCCTAAATACCTTGGGCTTTTTGTGTTGTGTATGTAAATCTCTAGCAGCAGACCAACCACAATTCGAATTAACCAAATTAAAGGTACACATACAGTATATATTTAAATATGTAAACAGTTGAAGTCAAAAGTTTACACACACCTTGTAGATTCTGCAAAATGTTAATTATTTTACCAAAATAAGAGGGATCATGCAAAATGCAAGTTATTTTTTGTTTAGTGATAGTTGATTATGAGTTCCTTGTTTGTTCTGAACAGTTAAACTGCCTACTGCTTCAGAAAAGTCCTTCTGGTTCCAGTGTTTCTTTAGTTTTTCCGAATTTTTGCACCCTTTCCAACAACAACTGGGTCCAACAATCATCTTTTCACACTGAGAACAACTGAGTGACTCATATGCAGCTATTACAGATGGTTCAAACACTCACCGATGCTTCAGAAGGAAACACAATGCATTAAGAGCCAGGGGTGTAAACTTTTGGAGGAATGAGGATGTGTACATATTTCTTATTTTGCCTAAATATCATTTTTTTCCCATTTAGTACTGATCTTCAGAAGCTACAGAAGATACTTACATGTTCCCCAGAAGACAAAGTAAATTAAATTTACCCTGATCTTCAAATTCCATAAGATTTCACTGCCCGGTTCTTAATGCATTGTTTCTCCTTCTAAAGCATCACTGAGCATGTTTAACATAGAATGCTATTTCTAACTTTCATAATGAGTCTGATGCCTAAAATTAGGCCCACATGCCCATTTGGGCGGGAAACACGTGGCTGACTCTGCCCAGCAGGTACTCTGGAGAGCTGACCTTAGAGTCAAAGGTCACATGACCAAGTAGGTCAGGTCAGGGTTACAAAGCAGCTGTGGGTATGCAGCACACACAGACACACACTAATGTTAGACAGTTCGGACCTGTACATACGCAGTGGGACTGTATACATCTCATCATTTTTAATGGGGCATCTAAGTGCACAGAAAGAAAGACGCCTGTGAGTTTGACTGAAATAGAGACATGACCGTCTAATGGACAGACAATCATATTAATGTCTGCAGAAAGATGAACTATGTAGATTAAGTAGAAAAGGTAATCTGTTACTCCAGGATGAAAAAAAATATGAAATTACTTTAACAATTATTTAATTATTATTTTATTATTTCAATAAACAAATAAATAAATAAACATCATTACTTTAAAAACAATATACTTTTATTAGAATTTTTATTGTTATTTTATTTTGACCTTCTGGGCCTGTTTATATCTCATTTTCTCTCTTCTTTCACATGTACAGTCCCCCTGCTCCCTGTCTCTGCGCCTTTTGTCTCACCTCATAGTGTGAATGCACTCTGGCTCTTTAGTGAAGGCGTATGCGTAGCCACTGGAGGTGGTGCCAAAGTCGATGGCCACCACCACCACATAGGGGTGTCTCGTAGGCTCATTCTCTTCAGAGTCCTTCTGTAGAAAGAAAAGAGGGAAAATGAGGGATATGGAAAGAGGGACAGAGATGCTCTCAAGTATATGTCAAGCATTAAATTGTTGCATGTAATTGCAGCTCTGTGTAAATAAGATGTTCCATTAAAGCCACATTTGCACACTGGACAATTCCTTTGTGTAATGGGTGACGTCATGCTGGCAGTAAAAAGCAAAGCTCACCAGTATGTGTGTGGGGGAAAGTGGCGTGATGCCTGGGTCGCCCATACTCTTGGCTGGAGATGGAGTGGCCATTGCATCTGCAAAGTGAAAGAAAGAAAGAAAGAAAGAAAGAACACTGAGAAACCAATCTACAAAGACAAGCCTAAAGTCAGGTTAATCATTTTGCTTATAGACCTTATAATAATACATTTAAAGGCATAGTTCATCCAAAAATTAAAATTCTGTCATTAATTACTCACCCTCATGTTGTTCCAAACCCATAAGACCTTCATTCATCTTCAGAACTCAAATTAAGATATTTTTGATGAAATCCAAGAGCTTTAAAAAAGTATTCTCATAGCTTCATAACATTACAGTTGAACCACTGATGTCACATGGACCTATGACAATGTCCTAAACTACCTTGCTGGGCTTTGAACGTGGTAGTTGCGTTCCTGTCTATGCAGGGTCAGAAAGCTCTTGGATTTCATCAAAAATATCTTAATTTGTTTTACAAAGATAAACAATGGTCTTATGGGTTTGGAACAACATGAGGGCGAATAATTAATGACCAAATTCTACTATCCCTTTAAGGACATTTTTGTTTGCCTTAATAAAAGCAATTTTCTTTTCACTGTTGGGTTTTCCACTGAGAAACACTGGGTAATGTTGTGGCTGTATTAAGGTGCCATTTGCCAATTTCCAAGCTAAAGCTTTCACAAAATTCCTGTGAGGATTCCTATTGAAATGACTGGATTTCGCTTGAAATTCACCAAACTATGGTAAATGTAGTGTCTCATAGCAAGACCTTCAGACTGACAGCAAAATTCTATGCCGCAAACTTTACATAGTTCACATACTTTTTGAAAATCAAGTATTTGCTTGACCCTGATAAGCGCTCATTGGGTGCGTTTCTATTACAGATTTGTGCAAAACTTGCAAAATTTCATAAATGTCGATAAAAACCTATTGCAAAATGAGGCTGTTTACATTAACCAATGTTATGCGGCTTAAATGTATATTTCCTCTCACGATAAGTCATGACGACCGATGTTGGTACGTTTATGTCTCTTTAACAAAGCAGCGCGGAGAGACTTATGTATGCCAAGCGAGTTGAAAAAAAAAATTCCATTGCAGTTTTAAAAATCCTTTTATCAAACTGGCTGAAAAACCATCTCATATGAGTGTAAAAACTTTGTTTGCGATATATGGGAGTTTCTGGGAAATTGATGCTTTTCCATTTGGCATATTTTCAAGTCAAAATTTAAATTTGCACAATATGAAGGGACATATTTTAAAAGAGTCTTTGCCACAAACTCTTTGAGTCTTTGATCCTGATAAATGCTCATTAGGTGCGTTTCCATTACAGATTTTATAAATGTCAATAAAAAAACTATTGTGAAATGACGCCGTTTACATTAACTGATGTTATGCAATTAAAATGTAATTTTTTTCTCTCACAATAAGTCATAATGATCGATGTTAGTAGGTTTATGTATATCACAGCCATCGCACTAGGCATTATTTTTAATCGAAGGAGACGCAGGAGATGCTTTAGCAAGGCATGTTTCGGCAACATATGTCAAGTGAGCTGAAAAAGTGAAGGAAAAAAATATTTCCATTGAATTTATGCAAAATATTCCTTTTTCAATTTGCCTGGAAAACCACCTAATCAGGGTTGCCAGGTTTTCACAACAAAACCTGCCCAATTGCTACTCAAAAGTAGCCCAATGGCATTTCGAGGGGCGTCCCCCTGTAAAAATCGCGTTTGGGGGTAAAATACATGTTTTGTGGTGGGGGTCCTCTGGTAAAATTAGCATTCCAGGGGCTAAATATTACATTATTGGGGTCGCTTCAACCCGCGGACATAAAAAACAACACTGCACCTCATGCAAGCGTAAAAACTTTTTTGCAATATATGGAAGAATTTCAATTTGTGCAATCTGAAGGGTAATGGAAAGTCAGATGTCAACACAATGACTTTCTTCGTCCATTGCGGGGTTTGGCATAGTCTCTCTGTTTCTAGGCAGAAAGTAAACGTCTCTCAGAAGTCCTGTAGAATTCAACCAATCCGATGACAACTTCGAAACTCCTTAGAGTTACATTACATGTGGCTGCACATTTAGTCTATCAGAATAATCTTGTGTTTCACACAATTATAAATATAACAGGTTCTCCATGGGTTTCTCACATGGTTGTTTCTCGGTTTTATGTTGGGTCATTTGTAATAGGACAAATTTGAGAACTGTTTTATTGTTTGTCCTAAAGAAACTATAGTTACCGTACATTTTTGTAAACGAGCACCTACTGAACTTCTAAAAAACACTCAAAATCCATTTAAATGGCATCGAAAGCACTCTAGGGCTCAGTTTCATAGTCACAGATGGAGAACAGGCCTAAGTGGCACCATCAATGGTGATTCTTCATCAGAATTTTTTTTCAGTGGGAACGAGACTTAAAAGCCTCAATTAATGTTCAACGAATTTGTCTGAAAGACCATTCATTTGACCATACTTTTTTTATAACATCGCTTACGTCTAACATTTTACATTATTTGGTCATAAAATCATCAAATCCTTTAAGAGCTTTAGACCACTACAGCAACAGCTGCTCCCCTCCACACTGACATTTGAATCGAATTAGAGGTTGTATTTGTCCATTCCCGTCGTCCTCATTAGCCGGGCCTAATAGCTTCGCTAAAACACTCGGATGCTGAGCACCCTAAACGCTAAACGAGCGCCCGGGTTCCTCGCTCCGCGGGACGCCACGTTTTTCTGAGCGTTCATCCTTTTTCCCGCCTTTACCCCATACTGAGCGCCGAAGTGAACAGAATGAGCGCGACGCTCTTCAGCGAGTAATTACGGGTTGAGTGACTGGCTACCTGCGGCTCGCACTTCATTTCAACCACTCACCACGTACACGCGCTCCAGCTACCGAGATTGATTTTAAAAAGGGACAATGGAACGTCAAAATCAATACTGAAGGAGTAAAATGATTGTCTATAATGATAAATGCCTATAAGTGAAGTGTTATTCAGAAACACACACTTGACCGTCTTTTTATACTTTTCCGCAAATGGATTTGCGGGTTAAAGGAACTTAAGTTTGTTTACATGGCAACAAGGCTCACTGTACGGGGACTTCATTATAACACATTAAAGTTGCGCAGGGGTAATTACTCTACATCAATGGCGACCGTCTCCCTGGCGGCTGATTGAGAGCTACTTGATTAGGGCTGTGATTGTGTTTTTTGTGTGTGTGTGTGTGTGTGTGTGTGTGTATTACATAGCTTTTCAATGAGGCTCCTTAAGTCACAACAGAGAATCCAAACATGTGTGGGAATTGGAAAGCAGAAAATGGGCATAAATGCTGGAAAATTACTTGCATTATGGCCAGAGTGCGAAACGGACCAATTCCTTTGATTTTCCTGCTGTTTTAAAGACTTATTTACACATAAGCATGACAAGGAATTTATCTGCAGAGAGGCCTGACCTGAATAGATGTGCCACAAATTATTGTCAACAAGAAAACATACATATATAAATCAATTCTTTTACTCAGAATTGGCTGACATAATGAGCGGTTTTAACACAATATCTACACAATAAATAAATTGAAATATTGTCCAAAAAAAAAAAAAAAAAAGGTTTCACTTCAAGTTGTTGTCCATTTAGATACATTATTATTATTGAGCCAAATTTTGAATGATTTGCTCAGAAGGTTTTTTTTTGCCAAAAGTTCAAATCTAGCTCACATCTAAAGTTTCTGAAAACACTGAACACAAAAGGGCTCTTTCAATAAGGCAATTGCACATGCTAGTGCCTTTACATATGCGTCGATTCAAGCAGCGAAAATAAACAAAAATCAGAGAGAGGACGGAGAAATGGCGCGAAAAAAAGTAGGGTATCCTGTTTTCACCCCTCCTCTCATCCGCATGAGAAAGGGAGTGAACGAACGGGTGTTCAAGCTCTGTTCTGGAATGTTATACAAAATTCTGACAGGAAGCAGGGGGAGCCAGAGGTCATACCTCCTCTGTGGAATTACAAATTCAGAGGAATTCCAAGCAGCTCACTACACAGAAATAATACAGCTAAGAGACATATGGACCACTGACATGCACAGACAAAATGGATTTAGGTCTGGAATCTATTGTCTATAAAATATGCTTCACTGGTATACACAAGTCATGTGAAGAGGGAGAATCATATTTCATAAATCGATATTTCCAAAATGTCACTTTCCTATTTTTTATTTTGTATTTTATTACTGATAATTAATTAAACAAAAAAGGAAGATATGTGGTTGGGATTTTTTTTTCTTCCATTTTCAACAGCATTCCTCCTTTTCTTTTCCCCCCACTCCTCACTGAGGAACTTTTATTTCCTTTGAGGTCACATACCTCAATTCCTCAGACAAAACAGAATAAAAACTGAAAAAAAAAAACTAATATTAATGTACAATGATTTTCCAACATTGCTGTCTGATAAAAAAGGAATGAAATTGTTTGGACAATGTTCACTGCATTATTTTCTAACTCTAAGCAAAAGTCAGGACTGAAGCAGGCCAAAGGGAATTTGGCAAGATTAAGGAAAAAAACAACAACACAGATTTACTGATTTTGTTGCTAAATTAATTGCAATATTATAAAGTCTAAACTTCACAACTAGGGTTGAGCAATATGGGCAAAAAAAATATCTTAATGAAATTGCGACATACAGTATCCACCTCTTTCCTGTTTTGTACAGCTAAAAAAAAGACCCATACAATTTACAAAAGTTTGACTTTACAAATTATAAATTCTTTTGTGAGGAAAAAGGTGCATATATCTTATTTTTTTTTCAATGTTTTCTGTTTTAATTTTTCTGCAAAAAAGGTAAAAGGTAAAATTGTAACATTAAAATCTAAATACAAAACAAAACAAAAAAATATCATCAGATGCAGTCGCCTCACATCAAATCAAAATGGTATTGCCTTGTTCCATATTAGTCATAAATACACTGCCAAAGTTTTTGAACTGTAAGATTTGTAATGTTTTTTAAAGTCTCCTCTGCTCACCAAGCCTGCATTTATTTGATCCAAAATACGTCAAAAGCAATAATATTGGGAAACATTTTTACTATTTAAAATAACTCTTTTCTATCTGAATACATTTTAAAATATAATTTATTCCTGTGATCAAAGCTAAATTTTCAGCCTCATTACTCCATTCTTCAGTGTCACATGATCCTTCAGAAATCATTCTAATATGCTGATTTGCTGTTCAATAAACATTTATTATTATTAATATGATCAACTTTTCAGGATTCTTTGATAAGTAGAAAGATGCAAAGATCAACATTTATCTGAAATATAAAGCTTTTGTAACATTATATCATTGAAAAGCTTGGAGGCAGTATCATTTTGAAAGCAAGGATGCTTTAAATTGGTCAAAAGTGATGATAAAGACATTTATAATGTTACAAAAAAATTCAGCTGTTTTCAACATATAACAATAATAATAATAATAATAATAATAAATGTTTTAAGCAGCAAATTATAATATTAGAATGATTTCTGAAGGATCATGTGACGGGCGTAATGATGCTAAAATTCAGCTTTGAATTCACAGGAATAAATTACATTTTAAAATATATTTAAATAAAAATAAACTGTAAAAATACTTCAAAACTGTACCGTTTATACTGTACTTTAAATCAAATAGATGCAGGCTCGGTAAGCAGAAGAGACTTCTTCTTCAAAAAAACAACAACTTTTGACTGGTAGTGTACATCGATATACCACCCAGCACTAATCACAACCTCATTAAACTCCACGTTACCTTAAAAAAACCTTTCAGTGGCTTTATTTTGAGTTTATGTTCAGGTCATTATGGGAGAAACTGAGGTATTTGAATCCATTGCTCTCTTTAGAAGGTTAAACTACAAGTGATTCAATCCTGTTAACAAATTTAATGAGCGATTCAGTGTTTCAGCGACTTAGAGAGAAAGAGTAAGCCAGTTCCATCTGTAAAATATTACAACTCTGGATAACACACTACAACTGCTCCATTTTGAATTATTTGATTTTCTTTACAGTTTAAATCAAATCTCACCATACCTGAGACAAATGGCCGATTACTCTGTAACTTTTGGTTTGAATGTTTTCCAAAAATAATAACCAAATGCAGAGATAGAGAACAGTGAATCCATCATGATGTCAAGTTGAGAATTCCCTAGTAAGTGAAACCAGATCAGCAAAAGGGGGAAAACGTCAAATTTATGCATATCTCAAGCTGTAAAACAAGTGTTATTGACTAATTTTTGACTGTATTACTTACTAGAACTTTCCAATGAATTCTGTGTGAACATTACAGTCCACGGCTGATTTTTTTAGCCAAACACACTAAGCTCAATTATGTACTCCAGCTAAACAAGCCGCCAACAGCTACCAAGGCAAGCCGTCTCAAAGAGGGGCCATTGACAGGGCAGGACTGCTCCAGTTCACGTGTATGTGAAGGTCCATTCAGAGACGCCACAGTATAAATGCCAAAAACCAAACACGGCCGACCGTCCTCTCGCTCACACTCACTGTCTCCAGCTGGCCCTATTCACTCACAAGCACACACTCATACACAAACACACTAATAAACACTCACATTCAAACACACATCCCACACAGAGCGGGTGAGAGAAGCTGCGCAACAGCTGCGACTGCTGCAATCTTATTAGTCTCTTTCTCGGTTAAGGTTGTCAACTTTGGCAGAGGAAAATTGGGGACACTCTCACTTTCGTCATAGGAAAATAAGGGACACGACACCAATTCCAAGAATTTGACAAACCAGATGACAATTGGCAAACGTGCTAAAGAATCTCTTTAAAAACACGGCTGCTTCAACGAATTAAAGGAATAATTCATACAAAAAATATGAAAAATCACCCCATTTACTTTCCCTCTATATATGAGTATTTGACTTTCTTCTTTCAGACAAATACTGCTGGAACGCCACACTCTTGTGAACTCGGTACAACGTAGTGGAAGCTAGAGTTTACAGTTTCTAAAGTTTTAAAAATGGCTATTTTTCTTACACAAACACATCGATTTGCTTTTATTTGGTTTTATTACCCTCCGGAGCTGTGTGGAGTACTTTTTATGATGGATGGATGAACATTGGACCTCAACACCCATTCATAGCCATTATAAATCTTAGAAGAGCCAGGACATTTTTTAATATAACTCAGATTGTATTCATCTGAAAAAATAAATTTTACATATTTTACCTAGGCTTGAGGGTGAGTAAATCATAGGAAATTTGCATTTTTGGGTGAATTATCCCTTTAAGACACAAATGCATATGATCGAATCACTAATTTTGTCTCATTGACATGACAAATTGACATGCAAATTGAATTAAACTGGAATATCGCATAAAACATTTGCGAAAATAAAGCACTGTTTCCATCCAACGAGCCAAAGAGAAAAAACATGTCACTTCCTGAAAAACTGCGACTATATATCAAGAACAGTAGGAGAATCCATATAATCATTATAATTATAATATAATAATTGTCATATATAATAAATCTTATGTACCAATCGTTGCTTTCTGCTTTTTCTACTCAACTCCACACTGCCAAATCCTCATATTATCATAACAAGATCAATAGTGCTTCTGACATGCGCAATCTCTTCAAAACATTTAACTCTCTCCTCTGTCCCCCTCCACCACCACCCACCACTACACTAACAGCTAATGCTTTCGCACAATTCTTCACAGACAAAACTCGAACAATCAGCAAACAATTCTTAGCCCCTCATACACATGACTTACAACCCACCACACCCACTTTGAACACTCTCACTTTCTCCTTCTGTCCCCTCACTGAGACAGAAGTATCAAAACTTCTCCTCTCCAGCCACCCTACAACATGCCCACTTGATCCCATCCCCTCACACATTCTTCAAGCAATCTCTCCTACTGTCTTACCAGCACTCACACACATCATAAATACATCACTCCTCACAGGCACTTTTCCAACTTCTTTTAAGCAGGCTCGGGTAACCCCACTGCTTAAGAAACCAACACTGAACACCTCACTTCTTGACAGCTACAGACCGGTCTCTCTGCTTCCATTCATAGCAAAAACCCTCGAACGAGTTGTTTTCAACCAGGTATCATTGTTCTTTTCACAGAACAACTTACTGGATCCTAACCAGTCAGGTTTCAAGAGGGGCCATTCAACTGAGACTGCGCTACTGTCAGTTACTAAAGCCTTGCGGACAGCAAAAGCTGATTCTAAATCATCAGTTCTAATTCTGCTTGATTTATCCGCTGCTTTTGACACCGTCAACCATCAGATCCTCCTGTCCACCCTCTCATCGCTGGGCATCACAGGAACTCCGCTTCGCTGGTTTGAATCCTATCTCACCGGTAGGTCATTCACGGTAACCTGGGGAGGAGAGGTATCCAAAACACATCAACTGATCACTGGGGTTCCTCAGGGATCAGTTCTTGGTCCTCTCCTCTTCTCCATATACACAACATCACTGGGTCCCATCATAGAGTCACATGGCTTCTCCTACCATTGCTATGCTGACAACACACAACTCCATCTTTCATTTCAACCAGATGATCCAACAGTACCTGCACGGATCTCAGGCTGCTTGGCGGACATCTCAACGTGGATGAAAGAACATCACCTCCAGCTTAACTTGGCAAAAACTGAGCTTCTTGTTTTTCCTTGCACTCCAAACTTACAGCATGGGTTCACCATCCAGCTGGGCTCTTCCACAATCACTTCTTCAAACTCAATCAGGAATCTGGGTGTCATCTTTGATGACCAGCTGTCTTTCAAAGATCATATTGCAAAGACTACTCGATCTTGCAGGTTTGCTTTGCACAACATCAGAAAGATCAGGCCCTTTCTAACAGTGCAGGCTACACAACTTCTTGTCCAGGCCCTTGTCATCTCCAGACTGGACTACTGCAATGCTCTTTTGACTGGTCTTCCATCATGCACAATCAAACCTCTACAAATGATTCAGAATGCAGCAGCACGGCTGGTCTTCAACGAGCCCAAAAGAGCCCATGTTACACCTCTCTTTATCTCCTTGCACTGGCTCCCAATTGCGGCTCGTATCAAGTTCAAGACTCTGATGCTTGCATATAGGACAACCACAGCTACTGCACCTGCTTATCTGCACTCGCTATTGCAAATCTACACCCCCTCCAGAACTCTGAGATCTGCTAGTGAGCGACGCCTTGTGGTACCATCACAGAGAGGTGCTAAATCACTATCCAGAACATTCTCTTTTACTGTTCCTGGCTGGTGGAACGATCTTCCTACCCCTATCCGGAATGCTGATTCCCTGACAAGCTTCAAGCGACAGCTTAAAACTCATCTCTTTCAACTCTATTTGCTGTTACCATAAAAAAAAAAAAAAAAAAAAAAAAATGAATCTCTTTATTCCTTCCCTTTCTAGCTTGTACTTGTCTGAAGCACCACTTGAAATCTGGTATTATAGCACTGCCTGTGTCTGTTTATCTCCTTAAGAAGAATCGCTCTATGTTCTCCCAACTGTATGTCGCTTTGGACAAAAGCGTCTGCCAAATGCCTAAATGTAAATGTAATGTAATGTACTTGTGCCTACAGCGATCAGATGAAACAATAAATATGGTCACTGCTTTCAGAGATGGATGCCTGCTGTTTGGGAACGCAGTTGTGTTAGACAATTATACAGAAATACTTTGATGACAGACTTTGCTTAGGCATTTGAGAATGACCAAAACAATATTTCTGATGCTGAGCAATAAGATTGGTCCGCTGGTTAGTGAAGTTATCCCATCTCATCGTGCAGTCACATGACTTTTTTAATGCGCATGGAGAAATTTATTAGGTAAATGTAGTTTATGCACATTTTTTCTTATCGGATATCCTACTCAATTGTGTGCATATGTTTTTTAACGTTTTTTAACTAATTCAGTTTGATATGCGACATAATGAACATATCTGAGTGTTTCAGACTCAGACAGGCTAAATAATACGAAAGAATGCGTCTGTAGGATTTCCTCTCATCTCATAATGCTGGAATGTGAAGTTTGGAGAAAAATTGGAGGATTTGGAGAGTGCAGAAAACTCCCATTACATTACCAAAGACACAGAGCAGACAAGCTCTGCATCTACAACTCCGCCACACCCCTAAACCGCAAGCTGTAAATCATAAATAGCATTACAAATGCTTTTAAGACTGTTTAGAGAGGCATATGACGCATCATCTCATCCCAACAGTCTCCTCCCAAATCAATGCCAGTGTCCCACTACCACAGAGACACATGATACATACTGAGAGTAGGAGAAGGAAGAGGAAGAGCATTGATTTTTGCAGTGCTGAATAGGGCTGTAACCACTAGTCATCTACAGCCTTCTCTGTGAAACGTTATACCAGTATAGTTGAGAGATCAGAGTCACCTGTGAACTCAGCAAGATAAAGCAGCTGTGTCAGTTAAACGGAGCTGTGTAAGCTCTGTGGGATGATATGGCAAAACTGCCATCAGTTTACTAGGTAGGAAGACATAAGTATTCAATCTCACAGTAATTATGTTTGTCTGGCGCAAGCTAATGAAACTGATTCAATCAAACTGTTCTGGGTTCCAAAACCTGTCTGTCTGATATTGATTCAGTTCTTCTGAACTTTCAATTTTTTTAGCACAGTTCCTACTAAAATATTGAAGGGATAGTTCAACCAAAAATTAAAATTACCCTATGATTTACTCCCCCTCAAGCCATCCTAGGTGTATTTGATTTTTTAGTTTCAGAAGAATATAATCAAAGAAATGTCCTGGCTTTTCCAAGCTTTGTAATGGCAGTGAAGTCCAATACAGTGCATCCATCCATCATAAAAGTACTCCACACGGCTCCAGGGGGTGTTCATGTTCCATGAAGATATTTTGTAAATGTCCAGCCGTAAATATATCAAAACTTAATTTTTGATTAGCAATATACATTGCCAAGAATTTAGACAACTTTAAAGGTGATTTTCTCAATAATTTAAATGTTTTGCACCCTCAGACTCCAGATTTCAAATAGTTGTCTCAGCCAAATATTGTCTAATTCTAACAAACCATACATTAAGGAAAAACTTATTTATTCAGCCTTCAGATGTATAAATTATACCCATTTTGTATGAAAAAAAAAATGTATCCTTATGACTGGTTTTGGGGTCCAGGTTTACATATGGTATGGAGTACTTTTTATGATGGATGGATGCAGTTTATTGGACTTCAAAATCTCAATACCCATTCACTGCCATTATATAAAGCATTATAAACAACCCTGACTGAACTAGTCTGAGTAAAGAATAAACACTACATACATACAGAAAGCTATGGAATAGGGATATCATGATATTGCGATATGAAGTCCACGATACAATATTATATATTTATATATAAAGAAAAAAGACAAATGGAGATGGAAAAAAACTTCCATTTTAAAGCTAAATTCTTTTAACTAATGCACTTTGAGAGTTCAAAATTAAGAGTTCCAACCCATGTTTTTAATTAAGAAAACTGAAGTCAGAAAAAAGTCAGTGAATTGACTCAACCCTCTTTTTATTTGTGATATACTGTCTCAGTCTTAATTACATTCACACTGGTGTTTCAGGAAGCCAAACAAATTAGAATATAGTAATTTACAACAATGACAGTAATAGCAATATATTGTTAAGCTATTTCACAATAAAATAAAATAAAATTAATATTTCATAGGTATTTATTTTTTGCTTTACACTACAGTAGGGAAATTACAGTACTTCTTTCCTAATTTCTACACTTGAAAGAGATATTTTAAATTTGGACTGCAGTAATGTTTAACCCATTTAAACCGCCAACTGTCAGCAATTCACAAGGCACTTTTAAGTTTTTATTTGGAAGAAAACAGCAGTAGAGTTTCTATTTTAATGAAAAAACTCCATCTTTAGTGAAAACAGGCTTACAAAAATGCATTTGTAATGACAAATCTAGTGCTGTAATGATCTGCCGTGAAAATAAAGCATAACTACTGGAAATTGTGTTCCTAAATGCGTGCTAAACTCACAGTACACGCAATAAACAAATTCACTGCATTCATTCACTGTGAATGGAGATGTTCTGAGGCATAGAAAAAACACCAGATCATGAGTAAGCCATATTGGGCTTTCAGTTTTAGTTCATCTGACAGATACTGTGTCAAAGCATAATGGCCCAAAACACAACTTTAAAGACATTTTATGTTAAAGTAAGAAGTTTAAATATATTTTAAAAACTACACTTTCTGCCCAGAAGACCTATCATTTTATATCGTCATGTGATTATGATAATATCGAGTTTTGCTATTGCGATATTGATAATATCATCCCTACTATGGAATGCTGTCTAATGACAGCTAAAATCGGCAAACCAGCTTTGGCTGGTTTAGGATTCTTTTTTTTTTTAGCAGGAATAGATGGAATTTTGTTAATAAAAAGACTTATTTACTTACACTTACTAACAAAAACGTAACATGAAGAAAACTGAGGTAATTTCTGAATGAAGGTGAATGCACTGGCCAATGTAACCTGGGAGAACATATACCGTTTTGATCTAAATTGTTAAACGTGTGCTGACCCCTAACGAACAATAAAGAAAGACAGTCTTTTGAAAGAGAGGAAGACAACCCAAAGTTGAAAGTCTCTGTATTTGTATGTGAACTTAGGCACTTGTTGTGTGTCTGTAAGGAAATTCTAAAAACGGCCTCTTGGAGTTACAATAGTCTTCCTTCCTGTGCATCTGGTTTTGGACAGCCTGATTACAGCTGCTTCACAAAGCGTAAGGAAAACCTCTTCAACTCAAACAATCACAAATGACACAATCCACAGTAAATGGCCAATCAGCAACTTTCAATAGACCATAGGTTTGCTTGAAAAATGAATGTTCCACATTCAAAAGTCAAGCTCTACCATACATCACAATGAAAATCATTTTGATTCATTTGAAAGACTATAATGTGACATTATATGTTAACGCAAGATGATGACATTGCTTACGAATTGTTTTTTTCTGAACTACCCCTTTAGTTTCTGCATAGCGTAGACTGAACAGATCTTTAATTAGGCCTATTTCCAGCTCTATTCATCTTAAATCCATATAAATAGTTTAGATTCCTGCAGTCATGGTCTGAAGGTCAGACTAAGCTCAGCGTAGTACTCTTGAAGTACATGCTTTCCTGAAATGCCACTCTATAAGCTACAGAGAATATATATATATCTGATATACATCTCCCCCATTGCCCCTGAGACTGAAGGCCAGACACAGCTTGACTGGATTATTGGCATTTCTCTCCACGCTGGTGGGGTCGGTTTCCTCATAGTGCAGTCAAGCCCACAGGGAATTCACTACAACGAATCAAGGCTTCTTGGCGGCATGTAAATGCTTCTTTTCACGCCCACCCTTTTTCTGAAGGCTACAAAAATAAGACCACATTTTCACATTGATGCCATCTAGTCTGAGGCAGCACAAATGAGCCAATAACAATCCGTGATCTGGCAAAACACATCAATGTCTTTTTTCTATCCCATCTGAAGAAACATTCATCTCAGAACTATGAGTAACATCTGTGTGGCTGGGCACACCATCTCATCAGATACTACCGAAAGAGGTATATGAATAATTCAAACAAATGTGAAATTATTCAAACCCTTTCCAAAGCGAACCACCAGCAAAGTGCACGAAAGACCTAGTAACTCTGTGAGCAGTAAGATTTGGATCTGAACTGAATTAGGTCATAAAATCACATTTGTTCAGGCAGGTTACACAAACAAACATCTGCCCTTTATTGGTCTGAAACGGTGTCACAAATGGAATGTCATTGAATTTGTCAAATTTTAGATGAATAAATCAAATTTGGGTCAGTACACAAATTAAAACAAGATATGGACTAGTGTCTATGAATATTAAGGTGCGAAAATACTATTTAAATATGAATCCTGCATGTTCTGCGTGTCTGTGTGAATGAAAGGCTCAGACATGCCATTTCATTTACTACACACATACTGAAGCGTGTGTTACCCTCACATTTTCACATTATTCAAATATAATGAAACCATTAAAATGTTACACTGCTGTTCAAAAGTTAGATTTTTTTTAAAGAATTTCGAAAAAAAATTAATACTTTTATCTAGTAAGAACACATTGTTCTATTTTAAAAATCTTTTTAGAATAAATGGTATTCTTTTAAACTTTACATTTATCAAATAATCCTGAAATAAAGTATCAGTTTCCAAATTTTAAGCAGCACAACTGTTTACAACACTGATCGTGTGACACTTAAGACTGGTGTAATGGTTGCTGGAAATTCAGCTCTTCCTTTTTTTTTTTTTTTTTTTTTTTTTTTACAATATTACTCTTTTAATTTTATTTTTGAATAAGCAATTTTATTTTCTTGGTAAGCATAAGCAGGGCCCTTTCAAATCCATTTTATTTTCTCCTAAATTCCATTTTATTTCTTTCCAAATTCCACTTGTTTTTTCATTTTTGTATTTGTATTCAGTTTTTTCCATTTTATTTTTCTAGACTTTTAATGGTTACATTGAAAAAAAGATTCATCAAAACTCATGAAACTGTTTAACAGCAGCATATTAAAAGTTGGAAAAAAAAAAGTTAAACATTTTTAAGGTCCTATGAAATATGTTCAAAATTCAGTTTTGTTGTCCTCAAATTCAGTTTTATTGTTACCAAATTCTGTTTTTCATTAATTTTCTAAATTCTATTTTAATGGTTTCATTAAATTTTAATAATCAAAAGCATGTCTAATTATTATGATTTTATTTATTTGTTTTCAAAAATAGTGCTTTGTATTTACATTTGTCTGGTAAATATTTTTTCTAGTAAATATTTCTTATAAAATATAAAATATTTCTGTCACAATTTCTTGAAGCTAAACCAAACATTTATTTTGAAAGGTTGCTGTAAAGACTTAAGTTTCTGTTTGAATATGATACTACAATAATTTTTCTTAAAAGACAGTAAAATGCTCATGAAGTGACTCTCTGAGCATTTCTAGAAAGTATGTTAATGTGTTCAACTCATATACTAAGACAAAGTATTGTCTCACCATTAAATGCATCATTCATTCACAGAGAGAACAGGCAAGATTCATATTTAAATAGTATTTTTGAGGCTTAAAATTTACAGACATTAGTCTATATCACGTTTTGACCTACTCCTGATGTATTCATCCAAAATTGGCCAAATTCTGTAACATTCTGCATTATCCACCTTTTTCTTCCTGTAAAAGCGGGCGTGGCCATTTGTAAATTTTATGGGTCTGGCATCCAGTCACACCCACATCCAGTTATTTTTAACTGTACAAAACAGCCCATTTTGCTGCTTGATACTGCAAATTAGTGTGTCTTACAATATTATTTTAATGTCTTATCTTAATTATGAACACAGTGGTTTGTAGTTTGTAGTTTAACCATTTACTGCACATTCTTCTTCTTCTTGTCATTTCCCTATAATGGATAATGAACTGGAGGTCTTGCCCATAGGCTTACTTCCGCGATGAAGAAAAAGGTGGATACAATGAATTACATTTTCATGGACTGGAATCTGCAATTCCATCCACGTTTCCCGCATCGTGGAAATCATACGCCCCTATATAAGACACTTAAAAACCATTTAAAAAAATCTTACAAAAACGTCACTTAAATTCAAGGAGGCAAATACAGCTCTTAATAAAGAAGTTCATTTGCTGAATATCACAGATGTACAGCATGAGAGCATATGTGCTGGGTGGAGTCTGCTTGGCCTGACTGGCTGTCTCTTGGCAGACACCTATTGTAAATAAAAGCTTGACTGTGTGTAAGGAGTGCTAAAAACTGATTTATTTTCAGTTGTGAGGCTTCATATGGGTTTTTAATGTCACACCCCAAAGGCGTAACATTCTTATTATCACGTGGACGGTCTGTTGACATTAAAGCCACCTCTGCTCCCCACTTCTATAACTTCCCTCTCCTTCCCTTTGGGAACCGAGGCAACCGCAGCTAATACCTATACCATGACGTAATGCCAGAATGGAATTTTTGGGCTTTTGTGAGTGTCGTAGCAGGCTTCCAAAAGTCTACATCATTCACAGCACGTTTTTCAATTAAATAGAAAAAAAGACAGCTTTCAGTCCCATCTGCAAGTTTCCCGGTCTCAAAACTCTGCGGTCATTAAGATATGCATTTTATCTTCAAATGAGTTATCCTCAAAGCCAAAGATTTAATCTCACATAAAAAGACTTTCAAGTTCCAATGACGGCCTAAAACAAAACATCTAAACCAAGTATAACACATGTAAAGTAAATCACAAATTTTGTACTTATTGGATTACAAAAGAACTCTCAGCGAACGAGAGAGAATAAGAGTGAGTCTGACCTACACAGATGCTGACCACAGACAGCACTCATCAAATTAAGCCTTTCTAAGCGAACGTGTGTGTGTGAAGCTAAAAGCCATTGAGCTGACCTCAAACAGAGACGCTAATGGCTCCGCTTTAAATTACATCACCCTGTCGTTCTACCTCTTCAAACACACCCAGCAACCCAGACACCCCCTACTAGCTAAGCATCTCCTAAACTGCAAGGACAAGCCTTGCAATTTACTCACAGATCACATAATGGAATGCAGAAAATACTGCACTCGTTTTTGTCCATGTGAAGCGAGTGATGTGATATTCTCTTCTCAGCCATGTGTCTCAACTATTTAAACAGATGTGGATCCACATCACGTCTTGTGGCCACACCCTGACTGTGGACATTATCTCTGCTCTCTTGGTCACGTCATACTGCTGAGGCCAGAGTTAAGGGTTTCGGGGTGTGGACCTGTGCATGTGTTAATTTGAGTATGTTTGTTTGTCACACATCTGTGTATTTGGTGATAGCTGGTCACAGTTTGTGTGTGTGTTTGCATGAATGCTGCAGACAGGCATGAATACCCTGTATCCCGTCCATGCTGACTAAGCAATCCTGCCCTAGCCACGTGCATCAGACTGTTTAGCTGCACCAGCCAGTGCACTGCAACCACTTTCACCATTGCTGACAGCCTCACTGTACTCATGCTTGCCAAGAAAAAGATGCTATTGTGTGGTACATGTTCACAAACCCTGGTGGATTCCATAATAAAGGTGCAATTACAGATTCAAATGCACTGCAAAAATATTTTTCCAATTTTTTTTTTTTAATTAACAGTGTGTTATTTTAGTCATTTGAAGCACTATTACACTTTTAATTTTTATATTTTCTATTATATATACTTTATATTTTGATTTTAGTTCAAGTTTTAGCAATTTTGTTGTTCTTATCATTTTTTGTAGTTTTTGTTTATGTGCATGTATGTATGTACGAGAAAAAATTATTATTATTATTATTATTATCATTATCATTATCATCATCAATATATAAAACAGTTGAGTAATTTTTCAGAATTTTTTGATGAATAGAAAGAACCAAAGATCAGAATGTATCTGAAAGAAACTCTACTCAGCTGTTTTCAACAAATTAATAATAATAATCAAAATTATAAATGTTTTTGAGCTGCAAATCAGAATATTAGAATGATTTCTGAAGGATCATGTGACTGGAGTAATGATGCAAAAAATATGCTTTGAAATCACAGGAATAAATTACATTTTGTAACATATTCAAATAGAAAATAGTTATTTTAAATGGTAAAAGACTTCTTTAAAAAAAAACATAAATCTTACTGTTCATAAACTTAAACTGACATTTAATTTTAAGTAAATTACTTTAAATTATTACAAAACATATATTTAAATTTATTTATTTTAATTATTTAAAAGAATATATATAATTTTTTTATTTTAGTTTTATATAAATAGAGAAATACTGCCTTGCCATCTAGCTGAAATAAAGTTTTTTATATTTTATTATTTTATATTTTGTTTCATTTTAAGTTAACTGATAAGCCCAATTATTGCCGTATGTTTTACAAGAAAATACTACTCCTTTTTTTTATTAAAAATGTTACATTTCACGTTTAACTCAACTTGTTACATGTCATTTCTTTGTGATTGTTTATGAAATTTATTATCAATTTCTGAGTGAAAAATGTTTCTACACCAATTTTTTGTGAACTTTTCCTACACCAAATATATAAAAATTTTGCAACAAACTATCAACTGATTTTATCCACTCTCAGAAATAAAGGTGTCACTAGGGCGGTTTCTTTTCAAAAAGTACCTTAAAGGTACATATTAGTACACTAATAGGTACAAAAGTGTACCTTTTGAAAAGGTACCACCCCAGTGACTTTATAAAATATTACATACTGTATTCTTTTTACTGCTCAGAGGCCAGATGCAAAGCATCAAAAAGAAAAAGAAGCTGTACAATGAATAATAAATCAAACAGTGTTTTATGTGATCATAAAATTGCATTAAATCATCTGAAGCCCCAATTAACCTCAGCATATCAGGAGAATATATCAGCATAACAGGAAATATATCTGAAGTCTGAAAGCCATATTTGTTTACATAAGACCTCCACATGCAACACGCACGACTACCCATCTAATAAACCATTTCTGGGTCTAGTCTTCTCTTCTGTACCCGCCTCGAACGCGCTACCTATGAGGCCTTTTCCCCTTTCCTCAAACAATGACTGCTTTATACTCGAGGCCCAAAGTGCCACCGTGGGAATGTGCTGAGGGGGAGGACATGTTTTTATCCTGCTATTGGCACCCTGACCAGAGAACTGGCGACGCAAAGGTTAAAACTGCTACACACAAATAGGCTACTCAAGGCAGAAGGTGTGGACAAATTGTCAATTTAAGGACATTACGGAGTTAATTTGCACATTTGAACAGCCAAATGGTGCAAAAAAACATTTGGCAGCAAGTTCAATGCTCCTATGCAAATTTCCTGGCTTGGTGCAATTAGCACGTTAGTGTTAGTTCTGCAACATCCTGATCCACTTAAAACGTTTACAGCTCCACTATATCAAGGAATCGACTCTTTCGGATAGTTCTTTTTTCGAAGAACGGTTCAAAATGATTCAGTGGTACGACATACCTGCGTCACCACGTGGATTCTGATTTCATTATTTGCTCTAAATTTTAAAATGTTCAATACATTTGTATGGAGGTACATTGTTTATCAGCATTTAGAACCAAAAGCTAATTTGGATATCTTGGTTTTACTACCATCACAATGCTACATCTTTCGTATGTCTATCAATAAAACTGTCACACAATCAAGTTAGCATACGTCTAGTACGTTTTATTGATAACTTTGCAGCAACTGAAGTAACTTTTCGATTCATCGGCTCAATCGGTTCTTGGTTCATAGTGAATCGGAGTCAGCGAGTTGACTCGGGGTGCGCTCGGCTTGTAAACGAATCCGCGTTTGTGAACCGATTCAAAAGAATGATTCGTTCACGATTGATTCGAAAAGACGGCAGTGTCGTAAAGATGTTACGCATCTCTTTCTGAATATCACCTTGATGCTGTCTCATGATGTCTACTGCACAAACAAGCTCTGGGAAAGCATGCTTATGATGACTATAACACAGATGTTATTGCTGTGTCAGAGATGCGCCCCTCCTGAATCACATTACATCACATCAGCAGTCAAACTGGCGTCCTTCCTAAAGGACAAGACAGCAGCATGTGCTCATTTACCTTCCAATGCGCAGAACTGTCTGAAACACGCCAAACCTTGAAACAAGCAACATACACATCCGCGCTACTGAAGAAAATGCTGCTTTGATCCTAAAGCCATGCTGTAAACAGTCGCATTAGGCTACTAAACGTTACATTTCTCTGCAGTACGATTATTCCCTATTAAAACGAACACTGAACCATTTAAATAAGCGTTATGATAGTATGTTTAAGCTCTGTGGTGTGTTTGGGTCGGTGGTTGAGGAGCCCTACCTCGTTCCGGCTTCACCTGGGATGATGATGATGGAGCGTGCAGACTTTTGCTGCATTGACTCAAAGCTCCCAGGAGCGAGACCACGTGACCCAACTCTGCACCGCTACTATCTCAGTCATCCAAGTCTACGCTGCGCTTTTAAAGTCAGATGCAGTTTTTCCCCTGCGAGTGCATTAT
The DNA here is from genome assembly GCA_033026305.1 of Cirrhinus molitorella. NCBI lineage: Eukaryota > Metazoa > Chordata > Actinopteri > Cypriniformes > Cyprinidae > Cirrhinus > Cirrhinus molitorella. Next base: position 23,813,518 of record CM065135.1, on the reverse strand, counting down.
GCCATAAAAGTCGTGCTAGGATCAAATCTCTTACAAGATAAGACTAATAATGTTACTGAGATGGAATATAATATATCTAGTACAGACTGAATGCAGTAAATGTGCTTTCCAGGAATACATTGTAGAAAATGTTAAATTTACTGTAAAACTGCTAGGTGCAGTTGCCAGAACATTATCGTAAGTGTCATTAATAATCACATAACCACCATAAATCACCATAAAAATGTATTGTAAAACACACACACACACAATAAAAAAATAATGTAAAATTACTTACTGTCTTTTAAAATGTTATTTTTAAGGTAGGCATATGGTAACTTAACCAATTAACATTTTTATTATAGTATTTTTAGATTATTTCCCCTTTAGGATATATAAACATAAGATTTTATTTTTTATATTTTCAATTTTAATTTTAGTTAAAATTTTAAGTTTAGTTAAAGCAATGTTGTTGTGTTTTTGTCATTTTTAGGATTTTTGTTTATATATTATTTACACTGCCAGTCAAAAGTTTTTGAACGATAAGATTTCTGGTCACCAAGCCTGCATTTATTTAATCCAAAGTACAGCAAAAACTTTGAAAAAAAAAAAATAAAATAAAATAAAAATTACTATTTAAAATAACTGTTTTATATTTCAGTATATTTTAAAATATAATTTATGGCTTTGATTTTTAAAGCTGAATTTTTAGCATCATTACTCCAGTCACATGATTCTTTAGAAATTATTCTAATATTCAGATTTCTGCTCAAAAACATGTATTTCAGAAGAACAGCCTTGATCTGAAATAGAAATCTATTGTAACATTATAAATGTCTTTATCATCACTTTTGATTGATTCAAAGCATCCTTGCTAAATAAGCCTATTAATTTTAATCTTATTAACTGCCACAAATTAATAATCATATAAAAACAAAAAATTATTATAACGTCCTATTTTAACGATAATTCACAATAAAAACACACAACACACAATAAAAATACTTTTAAATTACGTATTATCTTTTAAAGTATTATTTTAACGTAGGCCTATATGATAACTTAACCAATTAAGATTTTTTATTATAGTGTTTTTAAAATATTTCCCTGTTAAACTTAACATATAAACATTGTAACGAGTATCTATGCCACACAGTAAAGCTATCCCATCGCAGAGAGACAAACGTATGATTAAATGCTGTGTGTGGATGTCTCAGAGGGGTTTGTGAATAATTACGCTTACAGTAATGATATCATGCTCTGACTCGGTGGGCGTTGATAACGGGTTGCACCGTATAATAAACTGCTCAAACGGTGTTAAATGGGATTTAACTTACCTGTTATGATGTCGTCAATTACCAGCTCTTTCTCAGTCATCCTCAGAATCTCCAAGTTTCCTTATTCCCGTTCAGTTCCAACTTAATGTTTAACTTTTTGCGCGGTTCATTAGAAAAGCTCCCTACTTCTTAAGTGTGCTTCCCCCCGTTCCGTTTCTTCACTACGCTCTTACACCCACCAGACTCCTGGCCCAAAACTGTTTAAGACAAACTCTCTAGAGCGCATTTAAAAGAAAAGTATCTTAAGTTTGACCTACAGTTGAGTTTTTCTCGGACTGCCTGACACCCAGAAAAAGGAAGTGTACCAATCCAGACTTCACGGCTGTTGGCTCGCCATCCCGCCCCGCCCTTCAGCTCGACTCCATGTGGAAGATTAAATGAATACAGTAACAGAGTAAACAAAGGCCTCTGAGAACTAATGTGACAGGTAATTAATTTTGTATAGCCATTCTTATCTCTTTGTATACTGTAACGGTAAAATACAAATGTAATACATTAACTGTGTTGTATATAGCGCGATATTTGTAGCCTACAAAATTGTCACTGGGACGGTACCCTTTCAGAAGGTAATATGCCTTTAAAGATCTATCTATCTATTATGCCCTAGATCTATCTATCTATCTATCTATCTATCTATCTATCTATCTATCTATCTATCTATCTATCTGTCTGTATATCTATCTATCTATCTATCTATCTATCTATCTATCTATCTATCTATCTATCTATCTATCTATCTATCTATCTATCACTTAAAACGTTTTACAGCCCCACATAAGGGAATTGACTCTTTCGGATAGTTATTTTTTTCGAATAACGGTTCACAATGATTCAGTGGTAAGACATAACTGCGTCACCACGTGGTTTCTGATTTAATTATATAGGCCTACTCTAAATTTAAAATGTTCAATACATTTATATAAAGGTATCTATCTATCTATCTATCATTTAAATCGTTTACAACCCCGTTATATCAGGGAATCGACTCTTTCGGATAGTTATTTTTTCGAAGAACGGTTCAAATGATTCAGTGATCAGATGCTACATCTTTTGTGTCTATCAATAAAACTGTTACGCAATCAAGTTAACATACATCTAGTGCGTTTTATATATGACTGCAACTGAAGTAACTTTTCGATCAATCAGTTCAATCGGTTCTTGGTTCAAAGCGAATCGGTTCTTAATGAGTCAGCGAGTTGACTCGGGATGCGCTCAGCTTGTAAACGAATCAGCGTTTGTGAACCTATCTATCTATCTATCATTAGGTTTGTAGGTGAAACATTGTTCTGTGGAAGCTTATCAAATATCAAATCATATCCCATGGAAATTGCACATATACTGCATCCCACTATTGCATGGAAAATAATATTGTGCAGTGTCTTATGTAGTATTGTCATTTTATAGATTAATAATGTGACGTGCGTTTTTTAGATGCTCTGAAGGAGTAGATCTGAGGAGTTGTTTTCTTTTTAATGAACACATGGCGTGATCTCAGCCAGGGTGGAGTTTAAATGAGGGACTGGAATATTCATGATTTCATGCTGAATACATGTGTCTCTGTTGTAGACGTTCACAGAAGAATCTTTTGGTGAAATATGGACAAACATTTCACTTTACATATATGAAGACTTACTTTCTGTTACTGGCAGACAGAAAATGCAAATTCAGATTCAAAGTGACATTTTAGCCTAAGAAAAATGCATATACAGTTGAAGTCAAAAGTTTACATAAACCTTGCAGAATCCGAAAAACGGGGGATCATACAAAATGCATGTTATAAGATATTTCACATAAAAGACATTTTAGTCCACAAGAGAAAATAATAAGTTGAATTTATAAAAATGACCCCGTTTAAAAGTTTACATACTTGATTCTTAATACTGTTGTTACCTGAATGATCCACAGCTGTATGTGTGTTTTAGTGATAGTTCATGAGTGCTTTGTCCTGGACAGTTAAACTGCCAGTTGTTCTTCAGAAAAATCCTTCAGGTCCCACAGATTCCTTGGTTTTTCAGCATATTTGTGTATTTAAACCCTTTCCAACAATGACATTGACATGCATGATGTTGAGATCCATCTTTTCACACTGAGGACAACTGATTGACTCATATGCAACTATGACAGCAGGTTCAAATGCTCACTCATGCTTCAGAAGGAAAACCATGCATCAAGAGCTTTAGGAATTTGAAGATCAAAGTATATTTCACTTATTTTTTCTTCTGGGAAACATGTAAGTATCTTCTGTAACTTCTGAAGGGGCAAATGAAAACAAAAATGATATTTAGGCAAAATAAGAAAAATGTACATATTCTGTTCAAAAGTTTACTATGGCATTTAGAGGTGAAAACCATTAGCCAGCATTGGTCACGTCCCCTGGCATTACTAGGTTATAAAAAGGCCCAATGCCCCATCTAGTGGTCAATCTGAATTTGACCCACTGGACCCCAAACCTGCCAATCAAACCACAAAGGGGCATTACATTAACATAATCCTAGTCTAAAATATTTTGAAATGTTCAAATTGTCCCATATATATTGTTCATGTTGTTAATATGTTTGGTCATATGAATATCTGTGCATCAAAAACATGTTTAAAATGTAGAAAGAAAAACACTTCCTGTTCTCTGCATTCACAATACAAAATTGGAGTGATGTTGTATCAATACAAATTTCAAAATCTAAAATCAAATTGCTGCCCCATTTCTGCCAAATATTAGCTGGAACTCAAAAAAGCAACTAAATGAGTCATGTCATACTGGATTGCAAATCTTTATTTTTTTTTATAAATATCAATTGCATAAACACAACAGTGTTTTTTCACTTTTGTAGCAACATTGATTTATGAAAGTACTGTTTGTTCCCTTTAACCCTTTAACTGTCACTCCCTATTTTGAACATAGACATGAAAATGCATTTTACAATTCAATTTCATTTTGTAAAATGATTTTCATGTATAAATTCCATGGTAATGCAATGTCTGTTTTTAAATGGTTTTCAAAGGATGAATTTTGAGATTTTATATTTTCAAGAGATATATAATTTCTTATAAGTTTTAAAGTGTGATAGGGAAAAAGGCAATGAAGAAAGTCTTTTTGTGAAAAAGGTCTGAACCTCTGTTATGATGTAGATTTTTGAGGTGCACTATTGTCATAAATTAATCTATTACTTTTCCTACATAATCTGTAACACACAAAAAGTGATAAAATATCTATTTAGGTGTCTTAGACCTTCCCAACAAATATAGTTTGTCATGATTAGATTAGGAATAACATAGGCGACCGTACATGAGATGGTGACAGTTAAAGGGTTAAATTAGCTCTTTGATGCTCTTTGATGATAACAAACCATGTTAGCCAGTTCAATGCATTCTTCATAAATACAGTTTGGAAATAGTTTTTAATATGTTTCCAAACATATACTATTATAATACTAATATGCTGCAAAATAATCCAGTTCAGTCTTAAGTAGCACGGGTGTAGCAATAGCCAAAAATACACTATGGTATTGTATACTGTATGTATGCCAAAAATCATTAGGATATTAAGTAAAGATCATGTTCTATGGAGATATTTTGTAAATGTCATACCGTAAATATATCAAAACTTAATTTTGGATTAGTAATATGCCTTGCTAAGAACATTTGAACAACCTTAAAAGAGATTTTCTCAGTATTTTGATTTTTTTGCACCCTCAGATTCCAGATTTTCAAATAGCTGTGGCCAAATATTGTCATACCATGCATCAATGCAAAGCTTATTTATTCAGATCATGTATATATCTCAGTTTCAAAAAATTGACCCTTATGACTAGTTTTGTGGTACAGGGTCACATATAAGTAACTAAAATACAAGCACCTGTCACAGTTTTGGGATCTTTACTATCAAGTTATATGGATTCAGCATAATTATGCTGCTGGGTGACTTCTCATATCAAGATCAAGCCTATTCAAAATCACACCTTGAGCAAAGATTGTTAAAGTGACTCATCAATAGTGGAATGAAAATGGAATGCAAGATATACATCACTTGTTGTTCAAAGTTATAATCAGTGTTGGGAGTAACGCATTACAAGTAATGCAAGTTAAGTAATAATATTACTTTTTTCAAGTAACTAGTAAAGTAACGTGTTACTTTTTCATTTCCATAAAAATATCAGAGTTACTTTTTCAAGAAAGTAACGCGTTACTTTTTCATTTCCAAGAAAATATCAGAGTTACTTTTTCAAGAAAGTAACGCCAGTTACTTTTTGTTTCCTTGATGTATTTAATCCCATTTTATTAACCAATGACTTTGCTACTGACCTTTGTTGATCCAATTCAACTGTACACTGCAAAAATACTTTTCTTACTTAGATTTTTTATTTATTTATTTATTTTAGATTTTCTTATTTCCAGCCAAAATATTAAAAAAACAAATCTTAAATCAAGAAGGATTTTCTTATTTCCTTGTTTTCAGAAAAGTTTTTGCTTAGAAAAAACAAAAAAATCTGCCAATGGGGGTAAGCAAAATGTTTTTTTTTATTTCAAACAGAAAACATGATTATTTTGCTTACCCCACTGGGAGATTATTTTGCTTGTTTCAAGCAAAAACACACTTAATTTTGACTTGTTTTCAGAAAAAAACGACAATAATTTTTACTTGTCTAGAAAATCCTTCTTGATTTAAGAATTTTTAGATATTTTGGCTAGAAACAAGACAAAAAATCTAAGTAAGAAAAGCAGTTTTTTGCAGTGTAATAATAAGCAAAATTTACTTTAGATGAACTAACATTTGTGCTTTTTTTCTCATTGCTGAAGAGTGTACTTTCTTTTCCTACAGTTCTACTGTACAGATGTTAATTTCCCTTTAGCCTTATTCACTTAATTTCATTTTGGTGTGAAAGGGCTTTTACATTTGATAAAAATCAAACTTTTTATATTAAAAACAAAGCATAAACCAACCCTGTCCATATTCGAAAGTAACACAAAAGTAACGCAAAAGTAATGTAACGCATTACGTTCCATAAAAAGTAACTAAGTAACGTAATTAGTTACTTTTTTTAGGGAGTAACGCAATATTGTAATGCATTACTTTTAAAAGTAACTTTCCCCAACACTGGTTATAATACATGTTCAAAGAATGTTTCCTTTACAAGACTTGAAACCATTCTTTACTAAATATATTGTAAAACTGTATTGTTAAAATAATTCCGAATAGGCTAAAAGTCTGAAAATAAGTAACCTGTGAGGAAGAAAAATCTCCAATGCCTTGATGCTGTAACAACATGCCCTCAAGTCCACAAGGGGGAAGTGTTCATACAGAATGTCAAAACCGGTATACAACACTTTGGACATTTTAGGTTCACCTCTTTCACTCTGATTTACGCTTTTCACAATTAGAAATGCACAAGAACTAAACTTAAGATAAAATTACGGAAGCGGTGAGAGTGTGAAAATTAGATTAAGGATATTTAGCCTACTAATGAACAGCAATGGAATGTTACATTATAGTTCCGTCTGTGCAGGTAAAGGAATTAATAATATTTTAAGGCAATGAACTACAATTGAATTATTGCGCTTTAGATACAGTTGTAACCTTCAACGACTGGCTGAACAACACCGCTCTCTCAACAGAGTTCTCTCAATCGATTGGCTGGTTGTACTCCTTCCTGCGCCCATGTCGTGCGCAAAGAGATATTTAGACAATACGGCTGTTGCAACGCAACTGTTATTCCACTAGCCATGCAACTGCAAGCTGCAACTAACATACCACATAAACCCTTGAACACAAACACAAAAAAGTCGGAGCTGTTTTAGTCCAAAGACTTGCGCAGCGTTACGCAAAATGCGTAAGCATTTAGAGCCACGCTCATTTGCAGATTCATTTACGTTAGAGAAGTCCGGTTGTTTATATTTACTTGAGGACAGTGTGAAAGAGACATTTCTAATTTACATTACTGAAAGCAATAGGAAATGTTTGGCTCTGTGAATTAGAATCTGTGTCTAAGTGTTAAAATAGCTACAACGCGGGTGGCTACAGTAGGTAATAGACTGAGACTTAAGTTTAAGTGCTAAATTAAGTCACCATTTCGCGTTTATTAATTGTAAAAACGCTTCACTATTAGGCCAAACCTTTAATCATCAACCACTAACAGTTTAATGTCATTTGCATGACACCTGCTTGATGTAAGAGACCCTTTACTTTCCAGACTATACATTTTATAGCTACATTAAGAAAAGGTGAATTTTAGGGCAGTTCATGCTTTTTTGTTTTGTTGCGAAAATGGTTTTTATTGCATATATTAAAATTAACGTACGAATACGGAAATTACTAATTGTTTTTATATGTATGATACTAAACTACTAAAATATCTGGTTGCTGTTTTTTTTTTTCCTTGAGTAAATTCTTTGGTTGGTTTGGCTAAACTATATATAGGCTAAATACACTTCCCAGTTAACAATACTTAAGCTAGGCTAATAAAAACACAACGCAATAAAGCAACCTAGGCTTATAGCCTAGAGATGCTTTTAAGGATTCTGTAAGTGACTATTCCTGTGTGTACATCTTAAAGCACTTTACGCTTTTTTGTCCCCAGCCTTCATTGTGCACACGTACAGCAGGGTTAAATAACACTTGTCTCTTATTTTCCCAGGAAGAAAATGCATACTCATACGGGTACATGCGAAGTTCAAGGGTTTGATCTTACTTATGTATTTGCCAGATGGCAGCAGGAAAAGAAAGAATCGAATAATTCAACAAATCTGTTTCTCTCTCTCTCTTGGTCCAGGTATCAGAGCAATGCGCTCGACCTGTCCGTGAACCCTCTTTAGTGGGCTTAGGAGAGTGACTTAAACGAGATCGTTTCATTAGGGCAAGAACTCATTATTAATCTGAAGAGTAAGATATTTCAAATAAGTTATATAATCCGTATTATACCAACAAAATGACTTATTTTCCGTTTTCTTCAGCCGTATTTATTTATCGCCGCATACACGCTATGTTTGAGCACTGCACATGAATTGCATTCTAATACACAATAACTAAAATCTAAAATGCTTTTGATTTTCAATTTTTTTTTTTGGCAAATATTAGTTTTAAATAATTCCTATGGGAAGATGTAATGTTTCTGAACAGATTATGTGTTAATTATTTATTTTTATATTAAGATTAGCCTACCTATTAATTCATACCAACTCATACCCTACAAAAGGTTACTGAAGTGCTCGTAAAAAATCTAAAAATCATCTAATGCATGCATGCGTAAACAAAATAAAAAGAGTTTCTCCCCGCATATTGTCAGTATGATAATAGTTAGAAGCAAATGTAATGCTAAATAGTATTTTAGTTTGAGCTGTAATAAAAAGTCAAATCTTTCTTGTCAGGAACCTTTTTACGCTAGAATTTTTATTACAGACGAATGGGTTTTTTCGACGTTTAGAACAGTAGTGTAGTTGCACGCAAAGGACGTAGGCTATAATCATAAAAACAAGTTTGCAATCAGCAAAACATGTTTGCATTAGGTCTGCATTACCAAATAAAACAAGACCAATTATTAAGTTCTGAAACATTTTGAGTCCTCGTGGTCGCACAAACTGGAGAAAAAACCTATTGGTGTTCATTCACATGACACCTGGCAAAGTTTGAAAACATGACTGGGCAAGTGCGCGGCTCTGAAAGCATTAATCAAGGCATCAGGCGATGCATCTGGCGGCTTAAGGATGGGACAAGACGCGCTAATTAGGTAGAAATGGCCCTTTTTCCCCGTGACCCAGTGGGACCCTTGGCAAGCTGTTTAACATTAGTTAAGCAATTAAAACGTTTGAATGCAAATGTAGCTTTTGGTGAAAGCTCTGGCCGTGGCATAAAGTGCATTATTTTCAGTGTTTGTTATGATCCCCATGATGCATGCCTTATATGAGGTCACAATGTATTATGACGGCACGACAAAAACGCAATTACTGGCCTTACGGGATAACAAAGCAACAAGTGGCTGAGCGTGAGATGGCTGGTCTGTGACAAGAATAATATAGATAAAACATTCGGTTTACGTGCTAGAACTTTATGAAAACTAAATGTGGCAACGTTGCTTGAGGCACCAAGAAGTTCTGCCAGGAGGAACAAAACAGACAACAAATCTATCTGGGAGTGTCTGACCCACCGACAGTCACATGTCTTGACAATGTGGATGTTTCCAGCTTTAACACTCTTGAAAATCCTGGACTCCTTCACAAGGCCCAGCGGTCGCCCCAAAACAGGCACATGTCTGTTTAAACAGGGTGTTTTAGGCACAGCTTAGCAGGGTATTACGATTGTCTTTGTTTGGTAACTCTAACGTGGTATTGTGCTTATTATATGATTCTCTTATGCACTACAGAGCTGGAGATACGGGCTTGGTTTGTCTCTATTACTTTCAGGTGGTTCTAAAGGAAATGTCTATGGAAGTATCTTCTACGAAATGTAAGTCAATAAACATTCTTAATCACACGAAGGCAGTATTTTTAGTATTATGTTTTGCATTGTATTACATGGTTAATTAGGAACTTTCTATAGATTAATGCTTGATAGTAAGCTATAAATGTAATCACTGTAACGTAATTTAAATAAATGTTATATTTGTCTAGTTTTAGGCAGTTAACCTGAATTTTGTGACTCGTATTCAGTTCAAAATTTTTATGCTCTCGTAAGCGTGATAATATATAACATGTATAAAGAAAATGTATGATTTTGGAAACTGAATGCATGTGTAGATTGAACCTGGGACTGCGCAGACGCGGCCGGCTGGTGGCGACAGTAACTTGAACTCGGAGGTGACCGCACAGTCTCATGGCTACATATATGTTTAGATATCTGTTTGAAGTGATTTTAGATCAATAAGTATATTTGAAACATGTATGTGTCCAACGACTACATGATTTAGGTGAATCTTAATGTTCTGAGTAAAGTTTACCTGTTTCACGAAATAACAGAGCAATTGTTTTCATTACGCATTCCCGTGCGCATTGCAAGAGACTAGCTACGCTACTGGACTGCATCCTAATTGATTTCTGTGTGAATGTTTACTGTGTTTTCCTTCCTGAAATGCTCTGATACGCTCGATAACGGATCTTCTAAAATCATACTGCTTTGGCTTCATGCGGATAGGAGCGATGGAGGGTCGTTTCATGTTTAAGCAAGCATATTTTGTTGTGTCAGATATTGTTTGTGTCTGCCCCATCTGCACGACCCAGCCAAGCGCAGCAAAACGCCAATGAAACGCGCTCGAGTGCGTGACGTCAGTGACGCGGGTGCCCTCTCGATGACTTCCTGTCCTGGAGCGACTGACCTCCGCGTGAACCTAAGTTTAGTCGCGAGCAGAAGCGCGTGCCACACAGTCACACAGGCATTTAATTTGGAAAAAGGGAGAAACAGATTGTTTATACTCCAGATTGTTCAATGTGAGTTTATTTTATCAGTAAGATTATGTTAAAATGTCGTTAATTTCCGCCTATAATCTCGTAATAACCAAACCTAAGAATACTAGAGCCTAATGCATGTGCCGGGGGAAAAAATTAAAACCATGGTTGTTTTTCCTCATTAATCTGGACAAGGTCTACCGACCTTTGGTTCACATAATTAACAGCAATACCAGTTAATTTGTTGCACAAAAAAAAAGAAAGAAAAAAAGTACATGTTCGCAAACGAATATTACAATAAACTTGGTAGAAAATTACCTAACGTAAAATAATAAAATAAAATGGTTGCAAATGATGTAAATTAATTCTCACATTTGCTCGTAACATATATAGGCCTATATGCTAAATGGTGAGAAAAAAAATGATGCAGTGATGCAGAATGTGCAGTGGACACTGCTGCGCTCTGATTTCATCAGTTATTAGACTCACCCTAAAATAAATTATTTTAAAAACTGGATAAAAAAAAAAATTAAAACTGTGCAGAACATATTTTAATAATACGGTAAAATGAGCACAGAAAAAAATGCTCTAACTGCTCGACAGCGGGGGAAAAATCCGAAGTGTGTGCTGGCAAATAAATATGTAATAAAATACTCTTTGAAGTCTTAAATCAAAACATTCTAAATGATATCATTATGTGCTTAATATACATTGCGTGAAAATGGAAAAATCATTTTAAAGAACCCACGCACCCACAGCTAAATGTCATGTTAGAAAAACAAAACAAAAACAAGATTTAAAATGTAAATTAAAAAAAGCCCTAAAAGTATGAAAATGTAATTCAACTATACATTAAACAATAAAATAGTAAGCCTTTTTTTTTAAAAAAATAATAAATTACTACTTTGTAGTGGACTTTGCAAAACTGCGTAACTATAAAGAGTAGAATCACGCGCTTTAGTCCCATCACAGAGTGAATTTTGAAAATAAGCTAAACCATGTTTATTTCCATTTCAGCTTTCTATTACAGTGTTAAAAATATTATGTATAATATTATTGTTATATTACATTATAATGTCAACAAAAAAAAAAAACAATTCTAAAACATGTGATCTGAATTATCTGAAAAATACTTCAGTGTGTTTATACGCGATTTAAAGGTTTGGAAATATACACAATACCTTGCCATTAATGCCAGATTTAACAGACGGTAAGATTGTTGTAGGCCTATAACAGACTGTCTTTTAGCTATTTGGAATTAAAGCCTCCGTTAACATTAAATTAGTCACTGGCGCCCTGCCGTAGGCCTATTCTTTCCATCTAAACAGATAAACAAATAATACCTTTTAATGGCAACAACTCTTGCAATTGATCGCTTAGCAGAATAATTAACATTGACTTATGAAAAAGATTAGATATATAGGCTATAGGCTATATCATTTTATATAGGCTACTACATTATTATAACAGTTTTAGTGCGTTACGCAGCAGCAACCGCGGAGACCACACTTTATAGTTTTATTATCGTTTTATTTTTGACAAATTATAGCTACTCATATTCATATTATTAGTAGTAGTTTTTCGTTTTAAAATAGTTATTGCCTTTTTTATAGGCTAGGCTACTATTAGGCTAGTCTAAGTGGATGATTGTAATTTTGTTTATTCAGAACGAAAATGTCTAGTATATTATGACCGCGGCGGTGTTTATATATGTAGGCTAATATATATATATTTTATTATATAACCTACTGCATTCTTCGTTTAATTTTTGTTAAATTTTTTAACATGTAGGCTTAACATGTAGGTTCCTTTGCATTAAATTATTTCTAGATATTTTGGTCTACTTTATAGAAACGTAACATAGCTGTATATATTGAAACATCTATATATAACCTATAGCTATATGTACTTCTGACAACATTTTCACTTTAACAGACGTTCTCTTAAACACTAAACAATCTTTGCATTGCAATTTTCAGATAGGCTATCACATGGGCCGCGGGTGTAGGATTAACGTCAGTAAGTGTTAAATCCACTAGTTCCGTAAAGCTCTTAACCAACAACCTGACACTACTGAGAACCAAATCATAATGCGGCCAAATATTTTGATTAATATGTTTATGTATTTTTGATACAGTTTTTCTTAAACAAAATAATGTAAAAAAAAAGATAAAAATGCACTACACATGGTTCGAATGTATAAAACTAGTCTAGTTTGGTCTATATTAATTAAATGCGACGAACACGGTGCTAATTCTTCACTCACTTTTCTTTACGCACGTTTTCGAGTGTCTGTAGTTTTGTTCGAAGGAACAAGAGGTCCCGAAATATTCAGCGTTTTACGTCAAGAGGAATGGAGGGTCCTGTTAGGTTTATGGAGGCCACAACAGCGTCAAAATGGATATTGAACTTGTTCCAATTAAATGCGATATGAAAGAGAAACGCAGGCTCAATTCTCGCGGTGTTACGTCTGAGGTTGCCGAGCAACCGCAGATCATCAACAAAGCCTGCGAGGACGCGCACATGACAGCGAAGGACTGTAAACAAATGTAAACCGTAAACCAAACAAACATGTCATATAAAGCATTCTTGAGCCATAGCAAAGTATCAAAAGAGGACCAGGAGTTTTACGACTTGAAGAACAAAGCCGCAGAGTATTACCGGTCCAACGGCGTCCCGAGGAATATAGAAAACGTCTTGAACGAGATGTTTTGGAAGAAACCGGATGATATCTATGGCTATCTGGTGGGGAATAAAATCAACATACATACGCTTTTGAAATGTGACAGCTGTAAATATTTTATCTTAGAATTATGCTGTAGAATTATAAATTACAATTCTGTCATTGCGTGTCCAGTTTCTACCAGAATGAAGTCAGTATTGATGTAGGTCAAATCCCCATAATTACACACCAACATAATGAACTGAAATCAATAACTGCCTGGTGCTCTTTTTCAGGCGAACTATTTTTCCAGGCTCTCCTATACGCCAGTGATTAGTAAAATCACCGGAAGAGAGGTGTTTGACGCAAGTGGATTGACAGCAGTTCAGACCGAAGTGTACTGCATCATCAGAAATGAGGAAAAGGTATATATTTCTATATTCTGAAATGTTTTCTACATTTCAGAGCAGCTCCCATTTAGGTGTATTGTAGTAAGTAGGCCTAAAATGTGACCCTGGAGCACACAACCAGTCATAAGGGTCAATTTCTTTTGAAAATTAAGATTTATACATCATATGAAAGCTAAAGCTTTCCACTGATGTATAGTTTGTTAGGACAATGTTTGACAAAGATACAACTATTTGAAATTTGGAATCAGAGTGCAAAAAAAATCTAAATACTGAGAAAAATCCCTTTTAAAGTTGTCCAAATAAGGTTCTTAGCAATGCATACTACTAATCAAAAATTAAGTTTTGATATATTTATGGTAGGAAATTGACAAAGTATGTTCATGGAACAAAACTGGTTTTGTGGTCCAGGGTCAAAATAATGAAAGGCAACAAGGTGGATATCAGATCTAAGTGTCTCTATTTTAACACTTATGAGGAACTGTAAGTTGGTCGCCCTGTAACCTTTCACCTCGTGCCATTTGCACCATGCTGGACAGTTTGCAGGAGAAATTTGTAGTGACACAATGAATTTAGGTCACATACTCATGCACACAGACAAACACAGAACAATTAGAGTAGGAAAGTGTGTTTGCACTGACACACACGTGCCTCAACAAACCACTATGAGCATCAGATCACTCTCTGTCTTTCATTCTCCATCTGTTTTGCCTTCTCCTTATCACTCTGTTTATGTTTGCTAAGTAAGCATTATGCCTTCTGGCATGGTGGCCATATTGCAGTTGTGAGCGCTGCTGTTTTAGTTTGGCACATTTAAGGATTATGACAGTAATACTTTGGGACAGGGAACAGGCTGACTCTAGGCATGAGCAGGGGGAGGAGAAGAGAGGTGAAAGGAGGAGGGGAGCAGAACAGCACATTGAAAAGGGAAAGAAAAGTAGGAAGAAGTGGTGATGCCTAGATTCAAATCAGTGTTTGGGCAGTGCTGGAATGTAATGGCACACTTTTTAAAAGAACTTTCTGACTTCTGATCATTGCTTTAGCATTAGCCCAACACAAACACATTCATCTTTGCTGTGAATATTTGCTGTTCCCCTTATGGTACAAGAAATGCATTGTTTTCAATGTGAAATCCACACATTTTGACATTGAAATTCAAAGATCAAGCGGTGAACTTCAGCATACATGAGCACCAGAGCCAACAGTTCATGCACAGATTGTTATGTTTAGACTTGGTCTTTTCAGTCTTGAATTTTGTCCTGACCATGAACGTCTTGATTCATTAATTTTAGAAGAAATAGCAGTTTATATTTTTAAAAGGCTTAAGCTCAAAGGTCATGCAGTGTATGTGTGTTTGCAAAAAAGTGCTGAAATTAATGTTATATGTTATATTAAATCATGTTTCTATTATTATTATTATTATTATTATTATATTCCATTGCAATATTTGAATATTTGAATAATGAAAATTATTTTATTTGTATAATTTTTTATTTTTCTGACCATAAAAAAAGTAAAGCTTAAACATAAAAATAAAATAAAAATTATAACAAAAATGATACATTTGGCCTTGGTAACTAACTGAAATTCACTACCAATCAAAAGTTTTTAATGTTTTTTTTTAACGTTCCTTCTGCTCACCAAGCCTGCATTTTTTTTTAATCCAAGGTACAGCGAAAACAGTACAATTTTGAAATAATTTTACTATTTCAAATAACTTTTCTATTTCAATATTTTTTAAAATGTAATTTATTCCTGTGATCAAAGCTACATTTTCAGCATCATTACTTCAGTCTTCAGTGTCACATGATCCTACAGAAACCATTCTAATATGCTGATTTGCTGTTCAAGAAACATTTATTATTATTATTATTATTAATAATAATATTTAAAACAGTTCAGTACATTTTCAGGATTCTTTGATGAACAGAAAGCTCCAATTATCAGCATTTATCTGAAATAAAAAGCATATTCGCTATACCATTCAAAACCTTGGAGTCCATTTTTTTGGGGGGAAAGAACTTATAGAAATTAATTCTTTTATTTAGCAAGGATGATGATGATGATAAAGACCTTTATAATGTTCTATTTCAGATAAATGCTGTTCTTCTGAAAAATTATACTCTGCTGTTTTCAACATAATAATAATATGTTTTTTGAGCAGCAAATCTTAATATTAGAATGATTTCTGAAGGATCGTGTGACTGGAGTAGTGATGCTAAAAATTCAGCTTTAAAATCACAGAAATAAATTAAATTTTAAAATATATACAAACAGAAAACAATTATTTTAAATAGTAATAATATTTTAAAAGTTATTGTTTTTGCTGTACTTTGAATCAAATAAATGCAGACTTGGTGAGCAGAAGACATTTCTTTAAAAATCATTAAAAATCTTACTGTTCAAAAACTTTTGACTGGTAAAAATTTGAGTTACACAGAAATATTAAAAAGTCACAAAAACTGAACATATAAAAAGCTAATTCAAAATATTAATAAATACCATAACACTATATAAATATTACCAAAATAACACTACACATTATATGTCAAATATTTTAGTCAGCACAATATTTAAACAAACCTAAAATAGAATTGAATAAATATATCAGATTTTCCAAATTCATTATGGGCGCTCATTTTCAACTGCATTTTTTGTCAATCACAGATAGTGTGCAGTGCAGTGATGAGCTGCCCTAGTGATGTTCCGGCTGATGGTGTGGCAGAACCAGGGGAGGCATTTTATAACAGCAGCCAGCAATGTCTATCCATCACAACAGCTCTGAAATGGATCAGAGAGCATCTCAGTCCAATGCTGCATGGCTTCAACCCCACTGACCAAACCAATGTAGACAAACTACTCAGGTGATCACACATACAATACAAAATACACAAGGATTCACACAAAGAACATGAAGGTTGCTATGATAACACACATGCAGGACTGAGGTTGTGTTGTCTGTTCTGCAGTGATTTCTTCATGGCACGTTACCTGGAGCACAAGGACACTCTTAACATAAAGGAGGAGGATGAGCTGAGGAATGAATCAGTGTCTGAGTCTCCGCCCCAGGCCACTCTCACACCTGCTCCTGCCAAAGACAAGAAAGGAGGTGATAAAGGTAAAGGAGCTTAATGTTTTGCGATTTAAAAAAAGGGTATTTAGCTGTAGGTCACACAATAAATATATATATATCTCAAAAGAAGAGGGATCAGAGTCAGGTTAAGTGAGGGTGCCACAGGAGGACAACAACCCATCTTAGTGCACCAAGTCAAAAAAACCCTGTGAGATTCAAAGACAGGAGGTTAAACAAGATTCCAGCCAATCTCCTGTCATCTCACTCATCTGAGACCTGTTGTATTCGCAGTCTGAAAGATTCCACACTTCATAGAAACCCTACCGGGAGCTGCTCTCAGATACATTAGCAGCTTGTACCGAATCACACGTGTTTCTATGTGACGGTAACTCTGTTTTCACCTTTTCATTGAATCCGAGTTTTCTTGAAATCTTAGAGAAATCAAAGGGAAACAGATTTAAAAGTGCCCTGGGTAACCTTTCCTACTTTAAAAAACCCTTTACCCCTACAGAAATGAATAGTGCTTTTGAAAAACATTTTTTTTAAATGATGGCCTTCGGTCATATCAGTGGCCTAGAAAAAGCAGTTTTATTCTGCATGGAGTGGGTCTTCTCTCATAGTGGTTGCCATGTTGACGTCACACACTCGGATAAATGCTTCTCACTTAATCTTGGTAACCCCAGCATTATTAGACATTTTTGCTAGAGAAAAAATCAGGAACTGAAAACTTTGATGCTTCAGCTTTCCTTTAAGATTCAGGTGATATAAGATAATATTGCACGCTTTAAACTGCAGATCCTTCAATGACCTCTCCATCCCTTGCACTTTCTTCTGCCATGTTTTTGTACTTAGGTAAAAAAGGAAATAGTACAGAGAAGCCCCTCCCCCCCGCCGAGACCCCAGTGCCGAGGCTGCCAGGGGCTACAGTGGTGGGTGCGATTTCTTTAGCTATCGCAAAAACTGCTGCCAAACTTCGTGGAGAACCCTTATACCGATTTATCACATCAGTCAGTGCCCCGCAGGTACGCTACCTTTGATAAGTTGTGGGTTGGTAAGATTTTATATTCAAAAAGGCTACATTTATTGAATCAAAAATATAGTGAAAGCAGTAATATTGTGAAATGTGATTGCAATTTAAAATGTATTTCAATATATTTTAAAATGTAATTAATTAATGTGATGGCAAAGCGAAATTATTCCAGTCTTGATTCTGCAGATGTATTCTAACATGCTTATTTAGTACTCAAGAAACATTTATCATCACCATCACTTTTTTTCAGGATTTTTTTCAGATCGAAAATTCTATGGAAGCCCGTTTCCACCACTGAATAAAAAATAAAAAAGGAGAAAGAAGAGTGAGAAATAAACTCACAATTCTGAAAACATAAATCTTTTTCCCCCCTCAAAATTTGACTATATAACTCACAAATGCGAGTTTATATTTTCACAATTTTGAGAAAAATGTCAGAATTGCAAGAAGAAAAATCAGAATTGTGAGAAAAAGTCAGAATTCTGACTTTATGACTTGCGACTGTGAGTTTATATCACGCAATTCTGAGAAAAAAAAGTCAAAATTGTGAGAGAAATTCGCAATTGCGAGGAAAAGTCAGAATTGCAAGATACAAACTCGTATTTGCAAGAAAAAAGTCAGAACTGCAAGTTTTTATCTTCCAATTCTGACTTTATAACTCACAACTGCAAGTTTATATCACAATTTTGAGGGAAAAAAGTCAGAAATGCAAGATGAACTCGCAAGTACGAGAAGACAAGACAGAATTGCATGTTTTTATTTCACAATTCTGACTTTATAACTTAAGTTTATATCGCACAATTCCAAGAAAAAAGTCAGAAGTTTATATCGCAATTCTAACTTTATAACTTGCAATTGTATAAAAAGTCTGAATTAAATAGTTGGTGGAAACAGACTTCCATAAAATTCAAAAGAACAGTATTTATTTTAAATAGATTTTGTTGTAACATTATAAATGTCTTCACTGTCACATCTAATACATTTAATGTGCCCTTGTTAAATAAAAGTACTAATGGAGTTCAACACAAAAATGCTGAAAATGTACCATTCAAGTTGTGGATTAGTTTGTTTTCTCATTGGAAGAAATTTTGGAGAAATACAGCATTACATCACTTGCTCACCAATGGATCTGCAGTAAATGGGTGCCATCAGAATAAGAGTCCAAACAGTTGACAGAAACATCACAATAATCCACAAGACTCCAGTATATCAATTAACGTCTTGTAAAGTAAAAAAAGTCCTTACATAGTAGCTTTTTATTTCACAGTAGTGGATTACTTTTGGATTACTATGATTTTTATCTCATTCTGATGGCACCCATTCACTGCAGAGAACCCACTGGTGAGCAAGTGATGGAATGCTAAATTGCTCCAAATCTGTTCCAATGGAGTAACAAATTCAACTTCTTCTTGGATAGCCTGAGGGCTAATTTGCATTTTTGGGTGAACTATTCCTTAAAAATGAATACAAAATAAATCAAAGCACATTAAATCAGAAAATATTGTGTTAGACAACTTTTAAAGTGTATGTAAATACACAGACACAGTCATGCATGTTAATCAGCAAGTTGAAAAATTCTATAATTACATGTAAAATTCCTTTTATCCTCTTCCTCATTTCCTGTGAACTGTTTTAGGCTCAGAGTGAGATGCACCTGCCTGTGCCCATGATTACAATTCTGAGCTGTGGAAAGAACTCTGCGGGTAAACTCAACCTGCTGGAGGAGGTCATCCTCATGCCCAGCTCATCACAAAGAGTCAGAGAAGTATAAACACACTTAAACACAAACAAACACTTTTTTTAGTAAAGTAGGCTGTGTTCAGCACAGAGGTGTTAATGCTGTGCTGACTGCTCTCACTTCAGTGTCCATACCGCTTATCTTCAGTGTGTGTGTATTTGTGTTGGTCTTGCAGGTCATTGGCATGGGCCTTGAGCTGCAGTGTGAAATGAGGAGAGTTTTGATTGGATCTACGTATAAAGCTGGGGTAAGGATGCTCTCACAGGGTTTGACTCTTTGACAAAGAGACATAATGTTCTATGCTCCGGCTCACACAAAAGCATCAAGCAGCACACAAATTACGTGTGGATTTTTTTGATGCTTTGATGGGGTAATTATCTGCACATCACCATCTGAATGAAATAAACAGGCCTCAATCACGTGCAGGGCTTATGAATGGCGATTGAACCACTTAACAGCATGTCACACAATAAATATATATCTATGTTTAGATGGGAGGCTATTACTGGTGCACTGTCTAGTACTAATGTTATAGCCTCGGTAAAGACCTTCATGACATTAAAGGGTAGGGGTCCTGGATTCAGTTTAGTTCTAACATATGGTTTTCAGTTGAGCTGGTCCAGGTGAGTTTGCTTTACAGGTGGAACTGAATTCTGCCAGCAATGCAGGAATGGCTTCTGTAAGGATGCATAATTGGATCAATGGGATATCATATCTTCCAGTAAACAGACAAATGTACGACTTTCTGGTATAACCTCCTGGGATCCAGCAATTGATGTAATTTGCTTTTTGTCAATTTCTCTAAAATCATACATGCTGTAGATACAGCTTGAACTGACATCAAAAAGTCAATTTTATGGAAAGAAGAAAAGTAAATGTAATGTTTCTGCAGTTACCATTATACTTTAATATGGAAATTTATTGACACAAATTTTAGCTGTATTTACATAAACTGTGAAATAAAAATAAAAGAGTAAATGATTTCCTTTCAGAAGTTTGGTTTCTGTAAGATTTGAATACTTTGTTAAAATATAAATTTACATTCAGTACAGAGGCATTAAATTAATCAGAAGTGACAGTAAAGACATTTATAATGTTACAAAAGATTTATATTTCAAATAAATGCTGTTCTTTTGAACTTTTCATTCATTAAAGACTCCTGAAGAAAATGTATTACCGTTTTCGCAAAAATATTAAGCAGCACAACTGTTCTCAACATTGAGTGACGAGACGTGAGGCCAAGTATGGTGACCCATACTAGGAATTTGTGCTCTGCATTTAACCCATCCAAGTGCACACACACAGTAGTGAACACACACACACACACCGTGAACATACACCCGGAGCAGTGGGCAGCCATTGCATTGCTGCGGCGCCCGGGGAGCAGTTGGGGGTTCGGTGCCTTGCTCAAGGGTCTCACCTCAGTCGTGGTATTGACGATGGAGAGAGCGCTGGATATTCACTCCCCCACCGTCAATCCCTGCCGGACCTGGGACTCGAACTCGCAACCTCTTGGTTACAAGTCAGACTCCCTAACCATTAGGCCATATTAATTAAAATTATTAAGAAATGTCTCTTTCGAAAGAAGTTTCTTCTGAGTGAAATGAACAGGCCTCAAAACAGATTTGTCTGTTTTCATAACATTAATATTAATAGTAATTATAAATCACATCAAAATGTATTTTTTAATGCCAGACTCTAAACATGTAAACTGACTCATCCACCAAAATCTTGTGAAATATACTTTAGTGCCTATACATGTTTAGGTATGATTCATGTTTTTGACAAAGTGCATTATTGAATAATGATAAACGTGTGTAAATAAATGATATATTTTAACGTTTGCCGCAGTAGTCTGAGAGTATCTTAAGCACCAAATCAGCATATTAGACTTTCTAAGGGATCATGGGACACTAGAGACTGGAGTAAAGGCTAATGGCTGCTGAAAATTAATCACAGGAATAAATTGCATATTTAAAGAGTTTAAAAGGCAGTCATTTTGTAATAATATTTCACAATATTACAGTTTTTACTGTATTTTTAAATAAAATAAATACAGCTTTTTGGAGCTGTAACCATTTTTTAAAAATAATCTTACTAACCCCCAAATTTTGAACGGTAGTGTGTGTAAATAAATAATTCTGTGATAGCTCTAATAACAATTAAGACAATGATCCACAAGCTAATTTTAAACTTTTCAGAACCATTTGCATTTTGCCATATGTCAATGCCAAAATTTCACTTTGATGTTAGACTACCAGTCAAAATTTTTGAACAGTAAGATTAATGATTAAAGATTTTTTTTTAAGCCTTTTCTATTATAATTACTTCAGCCACATGATCCTTCAGAAATCATTCTAATAATATGATTTGCTCAAAAACAGAGTAGAATTTTTTCAGGTTTCTTTGAAAAGAACATCATTTATCTGAAAGAGAAATCTTTTGTCTTCTTGACTTCTTAAAGAGACTTCTTAAAGAGACTTCTTAAAACATTAATAATCTTACTGTTCAAAAACTTTTGACTGCTAGTGTACATGAGATATCACTAACCTGTTCTCTCTCTTTTTCTCAGCCTATAGGTATATCAGATGAGGGCGCATTACAGGTGGGGTTTGAACGTCCCGAACAGGCTCTTGATCTGATCACAGAGGCCTGTGCTAACCTGGAATTGCCTTTGGGTTCAGACCTGCACTTGGCTATAAACTGTGCAGCACATGGCCTGATGGACTATGTGAGTGAGGGGAAGACAAAACAGGGAAATTATTATTCACTCAAAACAAGTACTGCAGATGTTTACAATTAAAGTATTATACAAAGATGTCTCTCTTTTGCTGTCTTCTAGTCACGTGGGAAGTATGAGGTGCTGTCCGGCTGTCACAAATCCCCAGATGAATTAGTGGACATGTACGAGGGTCTTATTAATAAATATCCTGCGATCACATCCATCATTGATCCTTTCAGGAAAGAGGTGAGATTAAAAAACACATATTTAACCCCGTTTTTATCAGTATAAGCAATAATGTACCATATGTCATTCAGCTCATCTGGTTGAACTGACAGCGTGTCTCTGAGTTTAGGATGTAGATCAGTGGGAGAAACTGGCTTCAGTGATTGGTCAGTCATGCTGCCTGATTGCAGATGCTGCATCCAATCTCTATCCTCGCTGGAGTGAAGTAAAACCCCTCCCACCTGGAATCTCAAGGGTCATTATTAGGCACCAGAGTGATATGACAATCTCTGAACTTATACAAAGTATAGCAGAGCAGAAAGGTAGGCTCCAAACATGAGTAAACAGGATAAAAGAGTACAGTTGACAGTAATTTGCTAAAGCATAACATCCAAGTGTAAATATTTTGACTGTGTTCCCTATGCACACTGTGATGCAGAGACAATGCTGGATGCAGGCAGTGGCGACACGTCAATTGTTGACCTGGTGGGTTAATTGCAATTCTTGACTTATTTTTTTTAGGGAATTCATTTTTCAGTTGCATGTATGTGTATAGTCTGATTAAATATTTATTAAAAAATAAATACTGAATCAGATTAATTTAGTTCCTGAATATGTGCCAAAGAACATACCAGTCAAACAACTGATGCAGCTCAAAATGACATTTTTATCATACTGTAGATTAAATGTGTTGATGAACACAAACCTAATGTGTGAGTCCAAAGAACTGAGACCAATCCTTTTTCTAATTTAGTAAAGAAATTTCATTACAAATTATATTTTGTATAATTATCATTATAAAATGTAAGAAAAATACTAATAATATTTCTTAATTTGATTCATTTTACATTTTCTAAAATCCCAAAATTTTCCGTTTGATTAGATTTAGTTTCTTTCCTTTGGACCTCACCGTATATATATGTTTAAAGGCAGTAGGATCCGGCGTGTCGTTTCTCAAACTGGGTGGGTTGAGAGGAGGAGAGCGAATGGACAAATACAATCGTCTGATGGCGATAGAAGAGGAACTGGAGCAAGAGGGGATTTTGGGTATACATTCTCACACTCACATAATGGCAAGTACTATTAGCAGCATCTATATTCAGAAAACAATGCATAGTACCTTTGTGTCTTTCAGGTGCTAGAGAAAAAAAACAGCCTGATCTTTCTGAAACTCCGGAAGCGACTGTGACTCTATGACCGTCTCTACTTGATGTGACTTCATCTTCTGTCTGACATTATCACAGTGGGGTTTGTCTGACCTGACTGCATGACATCAAAATGCATGTTAATTACAATTCACTTCAAAATGTAATTTTAGTGCAAGACTGTAAACATGTAAACTGACTCATCACAAGCACCATAGTTCTGTGTGACATGCTTTGATGCTTATAGATGGTTTATACAAAAAAACAAAAAAAAAAACAATAAATAAACATGTTTTTTATAAAGCCCACCCACAATTTTTAATACATTTTAATATTTTTCACAGTATTTACAATGAACATTTCTGGATAGACATATAATTATTGTGTGCGATTGTCCACAAAATTAAGTTAAGTGTGTGTGTGTAATGTGTCAGTATTTCACTTCCTGAAGTCTTTTTCATTTCATGTGCTCCAGATTTACCTGTAAGACAAAAATCATACATTTTTATTACAAAATGAATTTTATACTATATATATATATATATATATATATATACACACACACACACACACACACACACACACACACACACACAACCAGTCAAAAATATTTGAGCAGTGATTTTTTTGTTTTTTTCTGCTCAGCAAGCCTGCATTTATTTTATTCAAAGTACAGCAAAAACCGTAAAAATTTTAAATATTTTTTCTATTTATACTGTTTGACTGTTTTCTATATGAATATATTTAAAAATGTAATTTATTCCTGTGATCAACGCTAAATTAATAGTATAATTTCTTCAGTCTTCAGTGTCACATGATTCTTCAGAAATCATTCTAATATGCTGATTTGCTGTTCAAGAAACATTTATTATTATTATCAATATTTAAAACAGTCGACAATTTTTTTTTAAGATTCTTTGATGAATAGAAAGATCCAAAGATCATTTTTATTATTTATCTGAAACAAAAAGCTTTTGTAATATTATACACTACACCATTCAAAAGCTTGGAGTCTGTATTTATATATATATATATATATATATATATATATATATATATATATATTTTTTTTTTTTTTTGTTGTTTGAGAAAGAAATTATAGAAATGAATAGTTTTATTTAGCAAGGATGCTTTAAATTGATCAAAAGTGATGATAAAGATTTATAATGTTACAAAAGATTTCTAATCCAGATAAATGCTGTTTTCTGAACTTTCTACTCATCAAAGAATCCTGGAAAAATTCTACTTAGCTGTTTTCAACATAATAATAATAATAATAATAATAAAAAATGTTGTTTGAGCAGTAAATCAGAATATTAGAATAATTTCTGAAGGATAAATCATGTGACTGAAGTAATAATGCTAAAAATTCAGCATTGAAATCACAGGAATAAATTAGGTTTTAAAATATATTCAAATAGAAAACAATTGCAAATTGCAATTTGGATATAAAAATGCAGGCTTGGTGGCTACTTTGAAAACATTAAAAATCTTACTGTTCAAAAACTTTTGACTGCTAGTGTATATATATATATATATATATATATATATATATATTACATTTCACTTCAGATTTAAATAAGTATATAAATATATTTAGTATTATTGTTTTCAATTCTAAAATGCATCTGGGATCTCAGAAAATTCAGACAATAAACTCCGTTGCCCTTTTGTCTCCCCCACACACAGACAGGTTTTTAGAGAAATCAAAGCTATTCTTCAATTATGAAAAGGCATAAAACAACCCATCACTTCCTTCTCCACATCCTCTCCTCACTATATACAGACAACAGATATAGACACACACAAACACACACACACATACACAGTGACTGAATGGGGCCAATTATCCAGCCTGTTCAAAAGGGCAGCAGTGTCCGCTTCATACAAGTGTTTGTGTCTGTTTATGTGTTTGTGTGAAAGAGTGTGAATGGACTGTTTTGTGTTAACAAGTGAGAGAAAACACAAACCCACAGCTGTGCTGCGAAACTACAGACCACAAGAATGTGCCACGTTCGGCTCCTAATCAACTCACAACATGTTTGTTATATTGTTTACCTCTTAATTGATTTATAAAAATCCTGAATTTACTAACACTGTACCTTTTTAAGGAAACAAACACAGCTCTCAAAATACACCAAACTTTCATGGTGCAGAGCCCACAGCATTTTGCAAGTGTACAATGGGTGACATCTGTGAAAAAAGCTAGCTATTTCCACACGGCGGGAGCGGAGGGGGTGTCGGGGGCATCCGCAGAGAGACAGAGAGATTTGAGACCAGCATTACGTTACTGTGGCTCCCCACCAGGCAATCATTCTGTTTGAAAAATAAACAAAATGACTAACAAAACAGGCTAAATTAAGCGTTTTACACACATGTACACACAAGCTGGGCTCTAAATTGTGGTTCTGTCAATAGAGGTTGTTTTGTGTTTGACTATGGCTTCGAAACAAATGCAGGACAAGTGTTACAGAACACGATAAAAAGCAAACACAAGTAAGACAGAAACAGCGGCAGAGCAACAGCCCAGCGTGGCGTTTCATGATTACAAGCTTGTCGGGATTGACAGAATGTTTATAGTACGTCGATTAAGAAAAAAAACAAAAACCTGCAGACCAGAAGATGAGAGAGAGACTGCAATTGAGCAAGATATTTACTCATTTACACCTCGCATCTTCACAAACGCAGAACTGGAAACGTCAACAAATCAGAATATGCTACGTGCAGGACAGAAGAGCTAGTCAAAATGTGAGTCGATTATTGATTGTATTTTGAGTGGAAACTGACGGAAAATCTCGCTCTAAAACGATGGAGACGCTTTCTAGAATGTTTATCAACCTAGTTTCTGATCCCTTGCACATCACTTAACAATAAAGCCCCATTAGCTAAGGTTAGTAATACATTACTAACAACTAATACTAACTAACAAAGAGCAATTCATCTTTATTAATCTTTAACATTAATTTATATCAACACAACTGTTCATTGATAATGTAAGCTCAGGTCGGTTATGGTAATATACAGTAATACCAATGATACTAATATTAACAGATACAACTTTAGATTTTAATATTGTATTAGTAAATGTTAATAATAATAGTAACACTTTACAATACAGTCCCATTAGTTAACATTAAACAACTAATATTATTTACAATAAGCAATACATTTGTAGATTTGTACAGTATGTTACCATTAATTACCATTTAGGTCTGTTATGGTAATATAATACTAATATTAACAGATACAACTTTTGTTTTTAATAATGTATTGTAAATGTTGATATTAACTAAGTATTGTTCATTGTTAGTTCATGTTAACTAATGTTAACAAGTGGAACCTCTTAAAAATAAATACATTATATATATATATATATATATATATATACACACACACACACACACACACACACACACACACACACACTACCTGTCAAAAGTTTTTGAACAGTAAGACTTTTAATGTTTTTAAAGAAGTCTCTTCTGCTCTCCAAGCCTGCATTTATTTGATCCAAAATACAGCAAAAACAGTAATATTGTGAAATATTTTTACTATTTAAAATGTAATTTATTCCTGTGATCAAATCTGTGTCACATGATCCTTCAGAAATCATTCTGATATGCTGTTCAAGAAACATTTTTGATCATTATTATTATTATTATCAATATTTAAAACAGCTGAGTACATTTCTTTTCAGGATTCTTTGATGAATAGAAAGATCCAAACATCAGCATTTATCTGAAATAAAAAGCTTTTGTAACGTTATTCACTATATCATTCAAAAGCTTAGTATAATTTTTTTAATAGAAATTAATACTTGTATTTAGCAAGGATGCTTTAAACTGATTAAAAGATGATAAAGACATTTATAATGTGAAAAAAGATTTCTATTTTAAATAAATTCTGTCCATCTGAACATTCTATTTATCCTATCCATCAAAACTGAAAAAATTCTACTGAGCCGTTTTTTTTTTTAAACATAATAATACTAATACTACTACTACTACTACTACTACTACTACTACTAATAATAATAATAATAAATGTTTTTTGAGCAGCAAATCATAATATTAGAATGATTTCTGAAGGATCATGTGACTGGAGTAATGATGCTAAAAATTCAGCTTTGAAATCACAGGA
Organism: Cirrhinus molitorella; assembly: GCA_033026305.1. Taxonomy (NCBI): domain Eukaryota; kingdom Metazoa; phylum Chordata; class Actinopteri; order Cypriniformes; family Cyprinidae; genus Cirrhinus; species Cirrhinus molitorella. The sequence goes on along the minus strand of CM065135.1, from coordinate 23,785,691 downwards.
ATAAATTACATTTATAATATATTCAAATAGAAAATAATAAAAAAGTACTGTTTTTGTTGTACTATGGATCAAATAAATACAATCATAAGATGTATCTTAAATTTAATTGAACATTAACATGTATTGTTAACTTTTTTTTTTAACTTGAAATATCTCTGACATCTACTGACTATATGGGCTTTATTATATAGCCAGTCCACTGCAAAACTGACAGATAATTTTTCATGAACAACAGCAGTTTAACCCACATTTAACATCATTGTTTACCAGATTTGTAATGTGTGACATTACAAACATCCTCGCAGCTTTTAATGGACCTCAGAGATTCAAAGCTAAATCTAAAATGGCACAACAACATTCCACAAAGCTCTTTCATTCACAAAGCACAATGACAGTGCACACAAACACATTTTTAAAACGTTTCTCAAACACAGCCTTGAAATGGAGTGTACAGTGTGTGTCATTCTCTGTTGCAGGCCAGGGTCAGGTGAGAAACAGAGTAAAAAAAAAAAAGGAGAAAAGGAGAGAGAGTAAAAGAAAGGGAATAAAGTTTCATCTTGTGTCCGGGAAGATTTAACCCCATGAAGAGCTCTAAGCCGCGCTGGAAATTGTGCCTAAGTGTGTGAAAGCAGTGGAAAGGCGTCACTGAGCCTCAGCACAGACACACACACATCTCCTGTTTCACAGCACAACAACATCACAGCAGCTGCAGCTCACCGGAGGAAATGAAATCCTGTTGTGTAACGAGGCATGACAAACGTCACACCATTGTGTAAATCTGATCTAGTGTGCGGTTTAGATGGAATAAAATGCTTCTCTGTGGACTGGATGGGGAAAGATACTAAATTTCAAGAATCAGATTTACAGTGGATAATGAGAAACGTAGATGTGTACCTAAAATGCCAATAAGAGGACTAAGTAAACACTTCATCACTGACCTCAAGCCCAATAATGATGCTTTAATCCCATCCTCAATGATCTTCCATCCTTAAAAAGACCTTATATCAGGGTTCCCACTCTAAGCCAAATGTCAAATTCCCTGACTTTTCCCTGACTTTCACTGACTAAAAAGCTGAATTTCCATGACCTATCATTTTTTCTCACAATTGCGAGTTTGTATCTCGCTTTTTTTTTGTGATTGTGAGTTTGTATCGCAATTCTGGCTCTTTTTTTGCGATTGCAAGTTTTGGCAATCAAGAGTTTGTGTCTCACAATTCTGACTTTTTTTGCGATTGCAAGTTTGTATCTCTCAATTCTGACTTTTTTCTCAGAACTGTGAAATATAAAACTCGCAATTGCAAGTTATAAAGACCATTTCTGAGGAAAAAAATACTGATATGTTCACAGAATTGCGAGTTTGTATCTCATAATTCTGACTTTATAACTCGCAATTGCGAGTTTATATCACGCAATTCTGACTTTATTTCTCAGATTATTTCTCTATTTCTTAATAACTCACAATTGCAAGTTTATATTTGTATCACGCAATTGTGAGACAAAAGATAACCTTTTTTTATTCAGTGGCAGAAACAGGTTTCCATACAAAAAACACTACTTTTTTTTTTTTTTGCCTTTAACCGTCAAATGCAATTTAACATTTTTATGTACCATTTCTACAGAAAAGTTTTTTTATGATTTCAGGGGCTTAAACACAAGGATTTTCTGTTTGTCATCAAATTCATCACTCATTCTTTGTATTTCTTCCCATTTAGTATTTGCTTTTCTATTGTTTATTTTTAACACCCAGTCTTTGAAGTGGTCTTTTTTTTTTTTTTAGCCAAAGTTTATTTACATTTTCAATTACATTTATTTACAAAATGTACATTTTCCTGGAATGTTTGCCTTAGTTATCAGGTACAGTCTGGTTTGATTTGACTTAAGCAATTGCCAGATGACATGTGGGAAGGGAATAAAATGGTACTGAAAAATAGCCTAACCATAAAAATAGGCAAAATGTGAAACAACGCAAAAAATAAAAAATAAAAAAATAAAATAAATAAATAAATAAATAAATACAATATAGAAAAATTACATTTTGATAAACTGAAACTGAAATTTAAAGCAACAAAAAAAAATCCCTGATATTCCATGACTTGAACCAAAAAAAACAAAATTCCCTGACTTTCAATGTCTGGAATAGACCTTTTAGAATTCCATGATATTCCAGAAATTCCATGACCCGTGGGAACCCTGTTATATGCACTGCCAGTCAAAAGTTTTTGAACAGTAAGATTTTTACTGTTTTTTTAAAGAAGTCTCATCTGCTCACCAAGCCTCTATCTATTTGATCCAAAGCTCAGCAAAAACTGTAAAATTGTAAAATATTTGTATTATTTTAAAGAATTGTTTTCTATTCAAATATATTTTAAAATGTAATTTATTGCTGTGATCAAAGCCAAATTTTCAGCATCTTTACTCCAGTCTTCAGTGTCACATGATTCTTCAGAAATCATTCTAACATGCTGATTTGCTGTTCAGGAAAGATTTTTATTATTATCAATATTTAAAACAGTTGAGAACTTTTTTTTCAGGATTCTTTAATGAGCAGAATAAATTCTAGAAATTAATACTTTTGTTTAGCAACTATGCTTTAAATTGATCAAAAGTGTTGATAAAGACATTTATAATGGTACAAGAGATTTCTATTTCAGATAAATGCTGTTCTTCTGAACTTTCATCAAAGAAACCTGAAAAAAAAAATTTCGAGCAGCAAATCAGAATATTAGTATGATTTCTGAAGGATCATGTGACTGGAATAATGATGCTAAAAATCCAGCTTTGAAATAAATTACATTTTAAAATATATTCAAATAGAAAACAGTTATTTTAAACAGTAAAAATATTGAAAATTTTTTACTGTTTTTGCTGTACTTCGGATCAAATAAATGCAAGTTTGGTGAGCAGAACATACTTATTTAAAAAACATTAAAACCCTTACTGTATCCTTATCGTACTTTAAATGTATTATTTATATATATATATTTTTTTTTTCTTTATAAATTCATACATTTATTCAGTAAGGCTTAATTAAATTGATCAAAAATATTTTACTAACTTCACAAAGGATTTTTAGATTTTTATTTCAAATAAATACTGTTCTTTTTAACTTCTGTTAATTTTCGGAAAAAAAAAAGTTTCGACAAAAATATTAAACAATGATTTCTGAAGAAAATTCAGCTTTGCCAACAGGAATAAATTACACTTTAAAATATATCCAAATAGAAAACAGTTATTAGAGCAATATTTCAAAATATTACTGTTTTTACTGTATTAAAAAAATGCAGCCTTCATGAGCAGTAAAGATGTCATTAAAAATCTCATCTTATATAATTCTACAGTCAAAGTTTTGAAGGGCGTTAAAAAGTCATTATCAGGTATTTTTTATAGTAGATTTCATGTTATTAAAAAAATAGTATTCATGATTTGACTATGAACATTTTGAACTTCACATTTCAAGTTGAAAAGAAATGTCATGAACCTTTCAAAAATTGCTCCTTTCATTGAATCTGTGTTGTCTTTGCTGGAAAGCAGGTATGTGCACAGCTCCAGAAAAGGGCTTCAAAAACGTATTCTGCTGTATAACAACACCTCACGAGAGTCTGACCTCCTTTAATGAAGCATTTAGAGTGTCACAAAGATCAACCTCCTCTCACAATGTCTCTTCAGGGCTGCCATAAATGAAACCCCCTCAGGCCCATGGCTATACATGCTTTCAAAATGCTTCACTTAAGCTGCCCATTTAAACTAAACTGCTTTGTATGTTCTATTCAGTAGCGTGTTATTGTCATGATGGCATGTCAACAATTTGAAAAAGAATAACACATTTCATTACAGCTTGGTCAATACGTGTATAAACAGCATCAATTCATTGTCTGTTATTTTAAAAAAATTGTCTCTGGAATAATAGTCTCGTGTGATTGACGACCCCAAATTGCTTCTCTTCTATACTGTCGGTGAAAACGCCAATTCTGTGAGAGAAAGTCCAAAACTACATGAAAAAATATCCAGGTTCATGAAACAGTAAAAAGACTGTTAAAGGGGGATAAATTCACACCAGTGCCTTGTAATTACTGAGCGGGACGTTACAAGGTTAATACTAGTCTAGCCAAAGTCATTTGAGAATACACTAGGTTGGCACATGTTCAAGGCTAGTCACCAACGCCCCTCTAGAAATGGTTCTTACACAGACAAAGCATGTGTCAATAACTTCAGTGAGGACGGTCCAGCCAAAGTGTAAGACTGTGAGACAGAGGGGATTTCATTTCACTACTATTAAACATTCAAAGCCCCTCAAAGCAAAGAAAATAACTAAACGTTATACCACTTAAAGATAATTTAACAAAAGCTATTTTTTGCTCTTTAACAACTCATGAGACTTCTGAAGTTCTCAGTACTTTTCATTTAAGTATCAACTTTTCCTTTTTCCAAAATTTCCCAAAAGAAATGAAAACAGACTCAAATTGTTGACATGCTTTAATAGTATAAAGCTATAAAATGATTCTGGACTGACAGTTTAGATAATATTGGAGTGAAATCAAAAAGTGTGCTCAAATTTGCAATAAGATCTCTTGCAATTACTACTTTCATACTGACAATTTGTCATATAAAAGTGGCATTTACAGTGTCATTCAAATGTTTGGGATCATTTAGATTTGTAATGTTTTTAAAAAAAATTCTCTTATGCTCAGCAAAGCTGCATTTATTTGATAAAAAAAATATAGAAAAAACTAATATTGTGAAATATTATTGCAGTTTAAAATAATGGTTTTCTACTTAAATATATTTTAAAAATATAATTTATTTCTGAGATGCAAAGCTGAATTTTCCATCAGCCATTATGCCAGTCTTCAGTGTCACATGATCCTTCAGAAATCATTCTAATATGCTGATTCATTACTTTTATTATCAATGTTTGAAACAGTTGTGCTGCTTAATATTTTTTTGGAATGTGATACTTTTTTCAGGATTCTTTGATTAATAAAAAAAATTAAAAGAACAGCATTTATTCAAAATGATTAATTTCTAACAATAGTGCATTTCTATCATTTTGACATTATTATTATCAATATTTAAAACAGCTGAGTACATTTTTTTTTTCAGGATTCTTTGATGAATAGAAAGATCCAAACATCAGCATTTATCTGTAAAAGCTTTGTTCATCTACGGAACACAATTTAAGATATTTTGGATGAAAAGCTTTGTGACTGTTCCATTGACTGGCAAGTAAATAACACTGTCAAGGCCCAGAAAAGTGTGAAAGACGTCGTCAAAATGGTCCATCTGCCATCAGAGGTTCAACCATAATTTTACAAAGCTACGAGAATACTTTTTGTACACAAAGAAAACAAAAATAATGAATTATTCAACAATTTGTCTCCTCCGCGTCAACGTTACACCATTTTGGAGAGTATCCACTGGATGCAAACAGCGTACACTGTTCTCTGTCAGCTGCAGCAAACGCACACGTTTTCTACATTTATTTATGCTTTGAATTGAACGAAAACAGCGTATCCGTGTGACGCAGCTGACAAAGAGAACAGCGTCCGCTGTTTGCGTCCAGTGGATACTCTCCAAAATGGCGCTACGGTGACGAATTGTTGAATAAATATTGTTATTTTTGTTTTCTTTTGCATACCAAAAGTATTCTCGTAGCTTTGTAAAATTAAGGTTTAACCACTGATAGCAGATGGACTATTTTGACGACATTTTTCATACTTTTCTGGGCCTTGACAGTGTTATTTACTTGCCAGTCAATGGGACAGCCACAAAGCTCCCGGTTTTCATCCAAAATATCTTAAATTGTGTTCCGAAGATGAACAAACCTTTTGCGGGTTTGGAACCACATGGGGGTAATTAATGTAAAAAATTTCATTTTGGGGTGGAGCAACCCTTTAAAAAATCTTCAGAAATCATTGTAATCTGCTGATTTGGTGTTTAGGAAAGATTTTTTTGTATTATCGAAGTTAACAATGGTTGTGCTGCTTAATATTGTTGTTATTTATTGTTGTAAAATTCAAAACAACATTTAAATGAAATATACAATGTAAACGTCTTTATTGTCAATTTAATGTATCCTTGTTAAATTTCTGACAAAAAAAAGAGATGCTAAAACACTGTAAACGGTAGAACTGTTTGCACTACAAATCAGTGTGTTCATAATTAAGATAATACATTAAAATAATACGGTAAGGCAATAATAACTGGACGTGGATGAGTCTGGAAGCTAGACCCATAAAACTTACAAATGGCTGTGCCCACTCTTACGGGAAAAATAAGGTGGATAAAAACCCACGCTTCTGCTTGGCACTGTCTCGTTATATTATGCCTGAACTTCTTCAAGTGTTACATGTACATTTCGATTTTGTAGCCACATGTGTTCAGTTAGTCTGGATGAGCTATGCTGTTGCAGGACCAAATGTTCTGTTGTTGTTTAACTTTATGGCTGTACACAAAATAATGGATACTCACAACCTATGAGCTCCTATAAAGGCTTGAGTTGATCAGTGCATTCTGTAGTTGTTGTGTGTTCCGCTGTATCCTGTTCCCTTGTGTTCTGGCCTGGTTCTGGCAGGGTTTGCTGAATCTGGGGCAGATCAAGAGCAGCACTGGAATTCGCTGAAGGGAAAGGGTTGAAAAGTTAAACGGATGATCTGGCTCAAGAGACAGAGAATGTGCTTAAGTGTTAGTGTGTGTGTTAGACTGACTGTTATTTTTTGCAGCCTTCAGTGCTACCCTCCGTTTCTGCAGGGCTTTCTCCAGCTCAGACTTCTGTGATGGCGACGGAGGGCGTGTCCCAGGCGAGGAGGAGGGGCCAGGACGCTTGACGGAGCTCTAACAGAAAATTCCGTTAGTATACCAACAGCTAGTTTTAAACATTTGAATTATATTGCAATATGTTTATTTATTTATTTTTTTTAACTATATACTTAGCAGTGTTTCCCATACATTGATTTATTTGTGACGGCCTGCCACAATATAAAAAATGACTGCCCCAAATAGATTTTTCAAAAGGCCTTGACTTCATTGCATAAACATGAGCACAGAAAAGTTTCAATGTCATTTTCATTTCATCTTTTCAGTGCCTAATAAAGTAGCGTTTATGAGCGCAGCACTGCTTTGATTATAACCACCATTTCTGCCGCTTCAAAAGCGCCTCCTGCTGGCAAAGAATCAATTTGCATTATCGATCTGGTTTCGTTCAGACCAGCGCCAAAATCACCTTATGTCTTTACACAGTATACACATAGAGCGGAGTTGGACGTGAACCAGTAAATAGATACAGTGCCGCCACAAATAGAGTCTGTGGGAAACACTGTTACTTAAATATAAAAACATATACATTTTATGTGATAATATTAATAGTTAATAATCCATTATAAATAAAATGTAAAAATAAAAAATAAAGCAAACCTAACCAGGATTCCCTGAAGTTCCTGTACGGCAGAATTAGTTCCCTGTTTCTGCCAAAAAAAAAAAAAAAAACATCAGAGAAACAATTAAGCAGACTATGTAAGTGAGTGTTATTATATTTAAAAAATGTTAATTTAGTATGAATAATTGTGAAAAATCTTCTTACCAAGTGCATTTTTTGATTAAAAAAACCCAGTAAAAACAGTAATATTGTGAAATATTATTACAATTTCAAATAACTCTTTTCGATTTTTTTTACATATTTTAAATGTAATTTTTTCCTGTGATTGCAAAGATGAATTTTCATCAGGCATTACTTCAGCCTTTAGTGTCAAATGATCCTTTAGAAACCATTCTAATATGCTAATATGATTTGCTGCTCAATGCTAAAAACAGTTGTGCTGCTTAGTATTGTTGTGGAAATCATGCTAGTTTTTTTTACAGGATTCTTTAATATAAATATAAGACACTGATTAACTGAATAAAAGAAAGTTTAAAGTAGAGAGTGTTTTTGTGCTGGTATGAGTTTGTATGAAATGTGTACCGGTTCTGGTTTGGCTCCATTGTTCCTCTTGGAAACACGTCGGAGTTGAACTCCTTTTTTGATTCGTTGCATCATCTCATCCACAGCTTGCTGTCTGATGTCCTTCTCTGTCAGACACACACACACACACACACACACACACACACACACGGACAGACAAATGGGATTTCTACCAAAACGTATTTAAACAGATGAACGCGGATGCAGATAAACACATCTGCTGCTTTTCATTAGCAGTCATTTCAGACATACTGGCACCACTAAACAGAAATGTGAGGGTTTCGATTTGAACTGGCATGCACAAATATCGTAAAAAAAAAAATCAAAAGAAAGTTGATCTGTGATGTTTGTCTTTGTTTAGTGGCCTTGGCAAACACTTTCAGTCATTCTGTCATTAACTGTAACAAAAAATGTGAACATTATCTGCTTACCAGTCTGATGTTTTTCTGACATGATAAAAATCTCTCTAAAAACATTCTCATTTGCAAAGGCACTAAATTGGCATTGCATTTCAGAGCTAGAGTATGGCCCAATAACAACTTTCTATTCATATGAGATCATAAAAATGCTGTTCAATAGTAACAAGAACACCTGAAAGAAAACTGCAATTATTCGAGAATGTATCTAAGCTTTGGCCTGCACTTATACTTATTATAGAATGTGAAAAAAATAAACTGTCAATCTATTGGAAAGATCACCATTCCTTGCAAACATTTAAACCAGTGAAAAAGAAAATCAAGCACTAGTGATAAAAGTAAGGCTATAGTTCACCAGTCAAATTCTAAAGGTTTGAACATCATGCCAATAATTGAAGAATTGTCAATTAATGGCTAATGACTTATCCAAACTCTGTACAAAAGTGTTTGTCCTTCAGCAAAAAGCTGCAAGTCTTCTTCCTTTTTCTCTCCTATCTTGTTTTTTAGTATGAGGCTCAAAGAAATGGCTAAGGATAAACTTGAACTTGACCCAGGTCTTTCATTTTTACCTATTTCTGTGATGAACAAAAGTTTACTTCACTATGTGAAACAGTGTACATTAATTACATTCCATCTGGCTGTGTGCATTGCAACTTCTTAATTGACACTTAACATTGATCAAAAAGGTCAAAATAAATGTTTGAAATCTTTCATGCGGCTCAAAGGCAAACACAACTGCGGGGTAGCCCTGCTAATGAAACGAAACAAAGAAAAAACCTTGAACCATCAGCCGTCGCTGATTACTGTGCTTTTAAATGATCAAACTATGTAATTTTTGCATGTATTAGTTATTATAAAGCAAAACTTTCAACCAGAGCAGGTTTATAGATTGGAAATGAACTCTGATGGGTCTTTGCTCTTTACCTGGTGTTTTCTCAGAGGAGTCCTTCTCCACTAATGCAATTTCAGTGCTCACATCCTTTTTCTTACGAAGTATAGACAGCAATGAGCTAAAAGAGAAAAAATAGAGAATTAAAGCAAAATTTACAGTCTCAACAAGAGAAATGTCATTGAAACTTCCCATTGAGTAAACAGCCTATTGACTGTAGTTTTCAACAAATCTTTATTTTTAACTTGTATTTCCTCATTGTGATGGTTTTCGTCATAAGCAGACTCTCACCTGAGTGGGTTGCTTGACGGGGCAGGGGGTGGAGGTGGAGGAGGTGGGGGCGGGGGTGGAGGAGGTGGTCCTGGGGCAGCTGGTGGTGGGTTGGAGACCTGCTGGAGCTTCTTTTTCAGTTCCTCCACTGCAAAGCACACAGAGATACAAACACTAGGTTATTTAGAGTGAATAAATTAATTTATTTAGCGAAGATACATTAACTGACAAAAGAAAAATTATAATGTGACAAAATGTTTTTATTTTAAATAAAATGCTGATTTAAAACTTCTATTAATTTAAGAATCCTGAAAAAAATGCATCATGATTTCCACTATATGTTAAAGATATATTCCATCCAAAAATGACAGTTCTGTCATTAATTACTCACCCTCATGTCGTTCCAAACCTGTAAGACCTTCATTCATCTTTGGAACACAAATGAAGATATATTTGATGAAATCCAAGAGCTTTCTGACCTTGCATAGACAGCAACGCAACTGACATGTTCAAGGCAGTGTTCATTTTGACAGCAAATTTTGATTTAGTTTTAGTCATAGTCTAAAATACCATTTAGTTTTAGTCATATTTTAGTCATCCTAATTGTTTTTAGTTTCAGTCTAGTTTTAGTCGACTAAATATCATAAGATTTTAGTTGACTAAATCTACAGTAAATTGAATGGGTTAAAGTGCAATGCATTTATTAAGCATTTCTCTAAAATTTCCAAACCCTTTTTATAGGTTTGATATTAAGGTTTAATCATGATAAACACACAAGTTAACTACACAACATGCCTTAATATTAAAATTAAATAAAACCACTTCTCATAAAGAACATGGTCTTCTTTTCAATGAAATACCAATGGTTATATCGGCTAATTATGCATTCTTTATAGTAACTTGTTTACCATATTCTTCATTCTTTCAAACAGACATATTTATTTCTATGAATTAATTTAGATGAATCTTTAGGGCTACGTAAGTGATTCAGTCAAGAGCAGTGTGTGGTTTTCTGTCTTTCTTTTGTTGCTTGGTTAACATCTATCTGTGACTCGGACAATAGCAACTAAATGTGGCTGCTATCCCTTTAAACCGAATGCACAAACACAATGGATGCAATGTACTGATACACTTTCTCCCTGCTGTTTACGTTCATTTAAGACATAATCGGTTGTGCTTACGTGAACACTCGTCAAAAAAGACAATTCGAGATCATTGTGTGTATTTCTTATGCAACGTGAAAGAGTGTGAGACGTGCTTTCTGTGTGTATGCGTCGGTGTCTGCGCTCAGAAAACAAGACCGAACTGAGTTCTCTCTTGCTTTGTCGAATGAATCCATATATCTGCACTTCTCCCACATGTTGACATTTTTTAAGGTTTTATAAGTGCAGCAAGTGTATTTAAGCTTGTGTTCCATCGGTTTGTACACATCTAACCTCCTATGCAACAGATTATTCTGAAAGAATCTCTTTCCAAATCGTCCCTCCCTAACATTTTTGTCTCATTTTTATTTGTTGATGAAATTGCCAGTAGATTTTTGTCATAGTTTTTGTCATTCAAGAATAATTTTAGTTCGTCATCATTTTGTTTTCATCTGTGAAAAAAATGTTGATGAATTTTATGATGAAAATTATTCGTCAATGAAATTACCACTGGTTCAAGGCCCAGAAAGGTAGTAAGGACATTGTTAAAATAAGTGGTTCTTTAAATCTTTGTGTAGAAAAAGTATTCTCATAGCTTCATAAATTAACCCACTGGTGTTACATGGACTATTTTAACAATGTCCTTACTACCTTTCTGGGCCTTGAACATGGTAGTTGCATTGCTGTCTATGCAAGTACAGACAGCTCTTGGATTTCATCAAAAATATCTTCATTTGTGTTCCAAAGATGAATGAAGGTCTTACAGGTTTGGAACGACATGAGGGTGAGTAATTAATTACAAAATTTTTATATTTGGAGGAAAATATCCCTTTGAGACACATAACTGATTTAAACTTTCATTATACTAAGGTAAGATTTTTTGAATACCAATGACTTTTGAAGGTTTATGTGACAATATATGAAGAGTTCAGATGCAAAAGCCTCTAAATCCATCTGACATCTTTCTTTAAATAATGCATTTTTATCAGGCTCTGATGTATAGGTTTTTACCTAAGAACTGGTACTTCTGATTGGGCTGAGGCTGGGATTTTAGTGAGTTTGAAGTAAAAGGATTTGATGGACTAATAATGTGTCGAGACCAATCACTCAGTATCATTATTTTATTTTTGAGCGAGATGGCTTTTAGGGGGTTTAGAATCTGAACTCTTCATATATATGATTTGAGAAATAATAATACTGTATTTACTGTTTTTTTGATCAAATAAATGCAGCCTTGATGAGAATAAGAGACTTATTGATAAAAATCTAAAAACTGGCCCCAATCTTGGCACCTGTGAATCTGAGATCTTTGGCCTCGGTTTCAGCTTTATTGTGTTTGTGCTGCCACTCTTTTCTCTCCTCTTCCAGCAATTCAGTCTGTCTCTGTAACGCTGTCAGCTGCTTCTTCAGTTCACTGCTGTGTATCTGTTCTTCAAGAGCCTTTACCTGGAATCCACATACACAGCACAGCAATCAAAGACAAAAACATGGGGTACAAAAATGTAATTTGATCTTTAAAATTTGAGGTATAGTTCACTTATAAAATGAAAACTCTGTCATCATGTCACCAAATAAAATGGTGACCAGGTCCCCATCCATTTTCACTAAAGAAAATAGCAGCTTGGACACTGGACCAGTGCATTTTTACAGTCATTGAGATACTATTATAGTTTTTATTAATATACTGTATTTTCAGTCTTTATTTAGATGATGTTTGGATAATTTTGTTGTTTTACTAGTTGTTTACCATTTATTTTTAATTTTTCTAAATAGTTTTTATTCATTTTATTTTAGTTTTAGTTTAGTTTGCCTTGGCAACAAGTTAAAAATAAGGCAAGTTAAAGGTGACATATCATTAAAATCTGACTTTTTCCATGTTTAGGGGTTATAATCAAGTCCCCAGTGCATCTACCAACCCAGAAAATAAAAAGATCAACTCAGTTACTTTGTTTTGGTAAGCCATTTTCTGCAAGCATACGCCATCATTTTGTTTTCACAAGTGACAACAGTATACTAGTTCTAACCCTATGGCAAGATTGAGCAAAGCATGCCAACTGTTCTGTCGATGGCAGCACAGACAAGCTCAGAACACTGTTTAGAGTCCCAGCCCCAGAGGAGACAAGACAGCAGTGGATTTATTGATTTATTTACTGTATATTACACTCCTGCCACACAGATTTAATATAAACATGCAATTTCCTTCCCAGTAGTTTACCTGCACAGACATAACTAACTGATTTTGTATCTCCTGTGTTTTTTTTTAACATAAACTTGTATGTATTTGACAGTTTAAGCAATAAGACATGAAAGAGAACTTAGTTTAGTACTCACATGCCGCGTGACAGCCACTTTCTCTGTGCGCTAAGAAATCCGTATATATGAAGTTTAAACTAATATAATTTAAAACACACGATTTCATGATAATCAAAACCAAACAGATGTTTTTTGGCAGAATATCTGAGGTATGAGCTATAAAGGCACAGCTCTATTTGCATTTAAAGAAACATGCACAAAAACAGCATGTTGCTGCTTCTATTTTTAAAATGATATAATAAATGTTCTGTGGGGTATTTTGAGCTAAAACTTCACAGACACATTCTGGGGACACCTGAGACTTACATTGTAAAAAGGGGCATAATAGGTCTCCTTTAATGTTTTTTTTTATTTAACATTACTTCAGTTGAAGTTTATTTTATTTCAAGTAACAGATTGTTTTGTTGTAGTTTTAGATATAATAATCCAGCACTGAGTTCCATGCAAGAGAAAAAAGTCTCGCCTTTCCATTGGATCGATATGAGGGTGACAAAATGACGACTTTTTGGGTGAACCGTCCCTTTAAGGCAGTACAACATAGTGACTGTACTTCCACCACTCACAGCCTCATTATTTCTCTTGTCATATTAAATATGTCATATACTCTGACTAAAATCTATAGTGGTGTCAGACAAATACCACGAAGTGAGTCATGTTGACTTCAGCATTTCCCTTGATCCTTTAATGATTGTTTAAACGCAGAACACTGCTAATTTTTCTCCTTTTAGAAAGGCAAGTAGTAAACTGCATATGTATGTGTTTTTGGTGTGACACTGGGAGGGGTTGGTAAGGTTGATTTGATTGGTTCGTCTGTTATTATTTTAATAACATTCAGTCTATACCCTCTCAGGACATTGTGATCTGAAGGGCATTGTGGGGATTAATGCGTGTATGTGTGTTACCTGCTGTTGATGCTCCAGCCTCTGTGTCTCTAAAGTGTGTGTCAGTGTGTTGATCTCTACCAAAGCTTTCTGCAGAGCTTCTGTTGGAGACACACTCTGGATCAACATCTGACTTTGTCTTTTCAGCTTCTTCTGTTCCACTAGCATCTTTATTTAACCACAGAGAGATAAACGCACACATTCATACACTACTTAATTAACATATTCCAGGAATCCATAAATGTGCAGAGTTCCTAGAATGTCTTATAAATTTCAGTAATTATAAAATCAAATTAAACTGAGCTTTCACCTCATGTGCAAACTTCTCCGCTTCAGAACGCAGGTCCCTCTCAAGGTTTAGATCTTCCTGCAAGGCCTCAAACTCGTCTAGAGCATACTGAGAAACTACACACGAAAAGATCATTTTAATTCCCATTGAACTTCTGATCTCTACTACTAAGGCATTTAGAGTGGTTATTTTTATAGTGCTATAGTGCAAACAATCAAAGTATCTGTGACTGTATCTGTAAATGATGCATTCAGTTTTTTGTGACAAGTATAGGCTTTGAATAAAGCAATGAAGATGTACCAGAGTGTGTGTACAGCGGTTAGGATCAATGAATGTCTGGACTGGAAAGCAGTAGAGAGAGAGAGAGAGAGGTTGATGTAAGGGAATACAGTAGAAAACAGGAGAACAACTGACCTCTCTTGTATTTTCCCAAGAGCTTCTTTTGTTGAAATGTTTCGGCTATTAAAACAGTATTATCATGTTTCTCTTTCAGGAGCTTAGGAAGAAAGGGAGAGTGAGGGTTTCATTTATTTGGGTATTAAACTGATTCATCTGAAACACTGAGCAACATGACGCAAAGACAGCTCTTTCTTTTCTATTTGGTTGTCTTTATTCTCAGTGAAAGCCACTGTGAAACACGGCAATGCTTAATGGTAAGGCAATAAGGAGGTGGATTGTAACAGTATTGTTCTGTCATGAGTTTGACTTTCCTTTACAAAATTAACCATTTTTAAGTGTATATTGAAGGTGCACAGTAGATATTTCAGTAACACTTTGCAATAAGGTGTCGTTTGTTAACATTAGTTATGTAATAACTAACATGAACGAACAATGAACAAAACATTTATCACACTATTTATTATTCTTTGTTAATGTTAATTAATAAAAAAAAACATGGCATTCATTGTTCATGTTAGTTCTCAGTGCATTAACTAATGTTAACAAACTCAACTTGTGATTTTAATCATGCTTTAGTAAATGCTGAAATTAACATTAACTAAGATTAATAAGTGCTGTAGAAGTATAGCTCGTTCTTAGTTGCTGTTGACTAATCTAGTTAACTTATTAGCTAATGAACCTTATTGTAAAGTGTTACCGATCTTAAAGATGTGTAGTAAATTGATGCAGAAAACCCCACAATTGAATGTCTTTCTCACATACTTCCTGTCTTGTCTGGCAGAGCTGCTCTCTTGTTGTCTCCAGATCGATCGCAATCTGCTTTTTCTCAGTCAGGATCACCTCTAGTTTATCCCTTAGCTCTACCACAAATAAACAAGAAAAGTATTAATAAAAAAAAACAGTATAAAACAGCCTGAATTTTCATGTGTGTTGTAACCAAACAATATGAATTGAGAACAGCAGCGAAGGGAAAAAATATTAGTGCAAAATTATTTATATTTTTAGTCTTCGACTTCGAATAAAGCATGTGTTGAATGGACTAATGTTTTTTTTGTCCTTTTTTTTTGTCCTTTTCGATGCTTGAAAACCTTGAAAAAAGCATTGTAGTCACTTTCAACTGTTGTTTCAATATAAAAAGCTTATTTTTTTTTATATTTAAAAAGCATTTAATATTTAAAACACATTGAA
Organism: Cirrhinus molitorella; assembly: GCA_033026305.1. Classification (NCBI taxonomy): domain Eukaryota; kingdom Metazoa; phylum Chordata; class Actinopteri; order Cypriniformes; family Cyprinidae; genus Cirrhinus; species Cirrhinus molitorella. The sequence goes on along the minus strand of CM065135.1, from coordinate 23,769,950 downwards.
AATAAATAAATATTATAAGATTATTGAAAGTCTGTGGTCAAGTTGAACTGCTGTTATATGTAAAAGTGTAAAGATGTGATATTTTTTTTTACTAATTAATCGCACATTTTCCTGAAATTAATCGCTATTAATCTTACCTGACATTAAAGTTTTTAATTATACTTTTATATTGCAATAATTTCACATCCATGCTTCAAATTAGTGTACAAACAACATAACTTATATTTTTACTATTTGTTTAATGCCATCTTTTTTATGACTGAGGCAAGTATCACTGATTCTAGCTGATGTCTCTATGATTTTTCCCCCTAATATTTAGCCATTAAATATATCCATTTAACATTACAGTATAATTGAGAGCTATCGCTTTAACATTTATTAGACTTTAAAAAATAACTTAAAATTTAAGTGAACTTGAATCTTCATATGAACCCATAACAAATGTCATATAGTCTAGCTACCTGTGCCCTTCAGCAAGAAAATACAGCCTAAATTTATCAAACACTAAATTATATAAATTCTAAATTATATAAAGATAAAGCTTAAAACTATAGAAGTTATTCATTTCCTCTTTTTAATTTTGTTCTTTGATTAACAGACATCACATCAGCTGGTTATTAGGATATTTTGGCTGCTGATGTGGATCTGACACTGGTTTACATGTGACCTATAATAATGAATACTTACATGCACAGTTTTAAGGCAGCTTTAATCACCTTTTTTGTAAATTCATGTCTTAACTGACGACATAACTACGACTTTGCATATTCGCAATTATTACTTGGGTTTGAATATGATACAGTGCTACCTCCCATTAAAACTGATGGTAGCACAGTACGACAGTGAAAAATGCTACCTATCAGATTTTGCTTTCAGCATGATATTAATGTTGTGTATGATGTTATTAATGCGTACACCTACCCCAACCCTAAACCTAACCTTACAGTATGAAAAATACATTGTTAGTAGCATAATCTGATAGGTAGCATTATATGTTAGAACACCTGGCACATTTGTTTGTGCACTTGAAGCGTGCGTGCTACGAGCACAGTATAACGGCTGACAGGACAGGTAAATGAGTTTTTACTGACATATGCCCTGACAATATGCCCTGATCTCATTTGACCGCAGTTCACTGATGATCTACTGAAGCTCCTCGCAGGGTTGGCAGGTTTTCACAACAAAACCAATAGCTATTTAAAACAAGCCCAAAAGTCTCATTTTGAGGGGGGTCCCCATTAAAAATCGTGTTCCAGGGAGTAAAATACAAGTTTTTTTTTGAAAATTAGCATTCCAGGGGCTAAATATTACGTTATTAGGGTCGCTTTAATCCACAGAGATGAATAACAACCCGCGTCAACACTGTTAAAGTAGCCCAATTCCGCAGGAAAACCGCAAACTTGGCAACACTGGCTCCTCGTCATCGGTACCATTTCCGCGCTCATTTGACTCACGTTGGAGCGCACGTCTGAAAAGTCTCCCGTTTGACATATGCTCGTAAAGACGCTCTGTGCATCTAAATAAACGCATTTCTTTAGCAGTTGTGAGTGGGGTGGCCAAACCTAGCCCCGCCCATGCGTTAACTGTGGTAGATATTTTTAACGCATTAAAATTATAAAATTAATCGCCTGTGTTAACGCGCTAATTTAGACACCACTAGAAAAAAAATATTTAATATCTTAAATAAATAAATAATCTTTAATATAAAGTTAACAATTGAAAGCCTGTCACTTTGAACTGTTTGACTAAAAAGGCAGTCAATTATACACTTAACCTTATAAACTATTCTGTAGATGCACAATGTATAAAGTGATACAAATATTTTATTAAGCAATACATTGTGGGACAGTGCATTGACCAACCTGTAATGACAATCTGACAGTGGGAGGAGCTACAGACACCTGACTCCTCCTCCTGTGGATCTTCATCATCCTCATCATCCAGACTGATCTCAGCGACGACATCGGCACCGAGGCGGGACATAAAGAGCATACTCTTCCTCTTCAGAGAACGGTTTTGTCTGTTCAACTGAGAGAAAGATATACATTTGTGTATTTGAAAGATACTTTTATCCAAAGCGTCTTAGAGTGCATTTAATGTACACATTTGAACTTGTGATCTGAGTGCTTATGGCACCACAACAGTACCAACTGAGCTAGACTATCAAAACATGAATTTGCTCAGGCTCAGTGAAGAGAAATGAAAGCCCAGTGTGTATTGCCAGTGCAAAAAAAGCTAATCTAGTGAGGCCAATGTCGTCACATTTATAGGAATAATCAGAGATCAAAATGACACCTGTAACACCACAAATGATATAAAACCCAAGATGGTGATTTTCTGCGTTCGCCACAGAGCGAAAAGATATGAGAAATCAAATCAGCAGCATGTAGACAGACCAGCCCACTGGAACCCCAGCAGGCGCCCATGCAATTCCCCTCAATCACACAGCCAAACACACACAGCACGAACCCTCTGGAAAAGAGCAATAATCAAGGGCAAAATAATAGACATTTCATTACACATATGCAGGAGTAGCAGCAGCAGACACTCCTGTTTTCATAAATAATTACAGCATTCTATCAGGCGCAGCCACGCACCCCCTCCCTCGCCGTATGCGCATACCTGCATCCGAGAAATTTTACCTTTTTGCACATCCAATTAAAGTAATTTAAGACTGGTCATTCACACTTCAATTAGGGAGGCCACTTAATGGAAACTCAGAGAGCCAATGGGGGTGGAGGTATGTAAATTAGCCCCAGATGACATTCCGGTCAGAGGGAGAAAAAGAGCGGGAGGCAGGGATAAAATGCCCCCTCTTTAACGAGCCTTTATTAATGACATCCAAGAGAGGACACACAGCACGTGAATCCATTTCCTGACGCCGTCCTTCCTGCTGAATGCATCTTTTAAAAACGCAATCAACAACACATAATATGGGGATAAACACGCAGACACACACGCATACACGCTCGCTCTGCGATAATCATCTGGCATTGATGAGAGCGCAGCGGTGAAATTACACAGTGGCAGAAATCAGACGTGCGTCCCGAGGTGGCCAGGCCCCTCGTCTGCTCTGATCACACATCAAAACAAAATGTCATGTGTTTGGATTGCACTTTGATTTGACTGCCACCACCCGCAAACCCTCATCCATTACTGCTTTTTAATTCAAAATGTTCCAGAGTTTAAGAAATTGATTATGATTTTTTTTCCCCTCTTCTTTTTTGTCTGCCTCAGGGTCTCTTGGCAGACAAAATTACAGCCGTCATACACAATAAATCATACCGCTGAAATGTAGAGACTATTTGAGACAATTCCGCTCGCCGTCCTCCAATCACACCTACCAAAATTTTTGGACTAATTTAAATGTAAATTTGGGATGAGCCAATGCTGTAATTTTCGCATCCTTCACACTTTCAAAAACGAGGTGAGATTTCTTTTCCATCCTGCAGGTTGAGATGCAAATCAAGTCAAAGACTTTCACACTTGTTTGATAAATATTTGCAAGATTAGTTCACATAAATACAGCAGGCGATAAGGCAATATTAATATTTTGTGTCTAGTTATTTATTTACTAGGTGAGTGGCCAGAACAGGAGTAATAATGAGCAGTCAGCTGGTCATTAATGCAAAATAAACTTAGGAATGCACCTTTCATAAAATTAAAATTTTATACAATTTTATTAAAATAGATTAAGAATAAAACACCAAAAGTAATTTAAATGTCACAACAATATAATATACAGTATGAAAATGGGCATTCAGTTTAAGATATGTTAATTAGTAAATTTAACAGTGCTATTAAACCTTTAGTGTTTAATGTTACGCTAAAATTAGATGATGACAAATGTGACCTTGGACCACAAAACTAGTCATAGATAGCACATGCATATTTGTAGCAATAGCCAAAAATACATAGTATGGGTCAAAATTATAGATTTAATAAACCAAAATATCTTTTTCTTATTTTCAATGGCAAAAAAATTATTTCAAACTTGACCCTGGACCACAAAACCACTCTTAAGTAGCACAGATATATTTGTAGCAATAGCCAAAAATACAATGTCTGGGTCAAAATTATTTTTCTTTTATGCCAAAAATCATTAAGATATTAAGTAAAGATCATGTTCCATAAAGATATTTTGTTATTTTACTACTGCAAATATATCAAAACTTAATTTTTGATTAGTGTGCATTGCCAAGAACTTAATTTGGACAACTTTATAGGCGATTTTCTCAATATTTAGATTTTATTGCATTCTCAGATTCCAGATTTTCAAATAATTGTATCTTGGTCAAATATTGTCCTATCAAACCATACCTAACAAACCATACATCAATGGGAAGCTTATTTATTCAGCTTTCAGGTAATGTATAAATCTTAATTTCAAAAAATTGACCCTTATGACTTGTTTTGTGGTCCAGGGTCACAAATGTAAAAAATGGGCATCATTAAACTAACCAATATAATCCAATTATATATATATATATATATATATATATATATATATATATATATATATATATATATATATAAAATCCAATATATATATATATAAATAAAAAAAACACACAATATAGTGTCTGGCTGACTTTATGTATTACATAAACTATCGCTCAAATGTTTGGGGGCAGTATGAGTTTTTAAAAGAAATTAATAATATTATTCAACAAGGATGCTAAAGAATTAAATTGATTAAAAGTGATGGTAAGAATTTTGCTTAAGATTTCTATTTCTAATGATTGCTGTTTTTTTCTAACTTTCTACTCATTAAATAATCCTGAAAAAAATAAATTTAAAAACTGTTTCCACAGAATATTAGGTAGCACAACTGTTTTCAAACTTCATGATAGTAAGAAATGTTTCTTGAGCACCAAATCAGCATATTAGTGTGTTTTATGATCATGTGACAAACAAAACAAAACTGGAGTAATGACTGCTGAAAAATTAGCATTGTCATCACTTGAATAAATTACATTTTAAATTATATTAAAACGGAAAAAGTTATTTTAAAATGCAATAATACTTAATGTTTATTACTGTGTTTTGATCAAATAAATGCAGTCTTTGTGAGCATAAGAGACTTATTTAAAAACACCTTTGGATGATATTGTAAAAAAATAACTTTTGAGAAAATGATTTTAATGCAAGAAAATTGGACTTGAGAGACCAATGTAATGTGAAGTGTTTCCTGCCATATAATAAAGACAGATGAGATATTTGAGAGGAATCGGCTGTGTGCTGAACGAGCAACTAGTGGCAAATGCAGCTGCATCCTCAAACAGTGTCCTGACAGATGGAAGATGAGCAAACCTGTGGAGGCCGAAACCTACAGGACTCTCCTGCTGTTAGTCGCACAGACGTGAGGGGCTCGATGTGGGGGTGTATACAGAGCGGCCAGGACAAAGGGCATCTGCACCGGTTTTCATGCGCAGTGGCCGCCGGCGAACACAGAACAAGCTGGGCTGTGCATTTAAGGATGTCAGGAAACCATTGATTGGTTAAATCGAGCTTTTATCCAACACATAATGCTGAGGCACAAAACGGCCCAGCTGCAGGTCTATTTCCTCCGTACAAATGAAATGCTCTGCGGTCTTCCTCAACCGCAGCTCTCAGAAACATCTGTGATGGCTTCAGATACTTTAAGGAAAAAATATGTAGCTATACCTCAAGAGGAATCTCAAGAAATGACAGGCATGAAATCCTGTCATCCACGCTAAATAACCATAAGCCAGCAGGGTTTTGTCACCTCAAGTAAAAAAAAAATAAACGTCCGTTTTCATTTGCACAATAATAAAATGTCTTCTTTTTTGCACAGAGAAAGACATCAAGTGACAGCTAGCCTGCTTCTAAAAACGCAGGACAACAGAGTCCTTTTGCAATCTAAAGACTATTTTCTCCTGGTCTTTATCTCTTTTATCTGTGTCTTTATTCCTTTCACTGCTACTGTTCTCTCATTTCTCTCTCTGTGTGTGGTGATCAGCGCTCATCACCGGCAGACAGCAGAAGAAAGTTGATTCATCCATCAGAGAGACGGCAATGAGCCGGTAATCGTTCCCGCTAATTTGCCTCACACCTGGGCTTTTAGAGATCCATTTACCTGCTGAGCGCTCAGTGTAGATGCCACTTCACTTTTCAGACCCGACTGAGCCAGAATGGCAGAACTGAAACCCAACTAAACAATGTGCTGAGCTGGGACTGATGGCAAATTGAATACTTCTGTAATGAGCAGGTCCAGTGAGGTGGGCTGGCAGTCAACACCAAGATGCAGGTATATGGGAACGAGATAGTCTTTAAGATTGACTCCAGCATGAACTGAATGGATTGACTGCCCATGTGGAGTACAATTGTGTGTACTTTGCTCAGGATGGAAGAGGAGGAAATAAATGGATGGAAGGCTGGTTGGATAGAGGCATGATGGATCCCAATCTATTTACCGTGAAGGCATAAGCAAAAACATAAGTGTATGATTCTGAAAGTATTGTTTCTGAGAAGAGTAGAGCAGAATTGAATGAAATGGAAGAATACTGAGGATATTAGAATCGAACAGAACACATAGTAAGACCAAATGAAACAGACAAGAAGAGAATCAAAAGAAATCAAATTAAACCCAAAAAAGAACAGAATCAAACTAATAGAACAAAGGAGAATCAAATGAAATGGAACCAAAGAGAAACAAATGAAACAGAAGAGAACAAGATCAAATGAATCAGAACAGCACAGAATCAAATGAAATAGAACAAATAGAATCACATGAAAAAGAACACAAGAGAATGAAATGAGATGGAATCAAAAAAAGAACTCAATCAAATAAAAAAAACAGAATTAAATGAATCAGAACACAACAGAGGAGAGCAGAACAGAAGAAAAGAAAATCAAATGTATCAAGACAGAACAAAGGAGAATCAAATGGATCAGAGCAAAACGAAAATGAAACAAACAAAAAAATTAATTAGGAAACAATCAAATGATTCAGAACACAAGAGCAGAACAGAAGAAAATCAAATGAATCAGAACAGAGCAAACAAGAACCAAATGAAATGGAACAAAAGAGAAGTGAATGACAAAAAAACAAAACTAAATCAAATGAATCAGAACAGAATGAAAGGAAATCGAACAAATTAGAATCACATGAAACGGGACAGGAGAATTAAATTAAACTGAATAAAAAAAACAGAATCAAGTAAATCAGAAAAGAACAGTGGAGAATCAAAATGAAATCTAACAATAGAGAATTAAATAAAACAAAACAAAAATTAAATTAAATGAATCAGAACTAAACAGTACAGAATCCAATGAAACAGAACAGAATGAAAGGAAATGAAACAAATAAGAATTACACAAAACAGAATCAAACCAAACAAAAAAGAACAAAATCAAATGCATCAGAATAGCACAAGGAAGAATCAAATTAAATAAAACAAAAAAGAACTGAATAAAACAAAAGAAAACTAAATTAAATGAATCAGAACTGAACAGTATAGAATCAAATGAAACAGAACAAAAGTGAATCACATGGAAAATTCAATTAGACAGAACCAAATCACAAGAAATGAATCAAATAAACAGAACAGAAAAGCATCAAATAATTCAGAACACAAAATAGGAGAACAGAACAGAAGAAAATCAAATGAATCAGAACAGATCAAAGGAGAATCAAATGGATCGGGGCAGAACAAATGAGAATCAAATGACAGAATAATAATAAATGAAAAAGAACAAAAAGCGGATTAATCAAAACAGAACAGATTCAAAGGAAACTGAACAAAAAATAATCTAAAGAAAAAGAACAGGAGAATTAAATTAAACCAAATTTAAAAAAAAGAACCGAAAAAATAAGAACAGAACAGAACCAAATGAATTACAATAGAACCGAGGAAAGCAGAACAAAATCAAGTTAAACAGAACAGAATGAAACAAAACAAAACTTAAACAAATGACAGAAGAGAATTCAACTGAACCAAGCTGAATCAAATAAAACACAACAGAATCAAATGAAACAGAACAAAATTAAAATGAAATGAATAAAAAATGAAATAAAACAACATAATCAAACGACACAGAGCAAAACAGAATAAAAAATAGAATCAAACTAAACAGAACAGAATTAAATGAATCATAACAGAAGAGAGGACAGCAGAACAAAATCAAGTTAAACAGAAAATAACAAAATGGAACAAGAATCAAATAAAAAAGAACAGAATCAAATGAAACAGAACAGAATCAAACAAATCATAGCAGTACAAAAACAAATTAAACAGAAAAGAACAGAATGAAACAAAACAGAACACAATCAAATGACAGAACAGAATTAAATGGAACCAAACAGAATCAAACAAAACAGAATCAAGTGAAAGAGTACAGAATCAAATGACAAAACAGAATCAAATTAACCGGAACACAACAAAATCAAATAAAATCAACTGAACCAGAGCACAACGGATTGAATTGAAACAGAACAGAACAGAATGAATCAAAAATAACAGAAATAAATAAAACAACATAAATGACACAGAACAAAACTGAATCAAATAAATCAGAACAGATGAGAATCAAAAGAAACAGAAGAGATTTAAATAAAACAAAATAAATCAAACAAAAACAGACATAACTGTATAAGAACACAATGAATCAGAACAGAACAAAAATCAACTGAACCAGAACTCAACAGAATCAAATAATACAACAGAATCAAGAGGAATCAACTGAAGCAGAATAGAACAGACCAGACGATTATAACTTTATTGTAAAACCCCACCTTTGAGGCCAAAGCTTCCACACTCTCCCTGCATGTCTTCTCGATCTCTAGATTCTCCTGAATGTTGCTCACCTCCTCGATCACCCTGTGTGACACTGAAGACAAGCAATATGTCAAATATTTTGATGGCTTCTTCAACACAAACACACTACAGTTGTCACTACAGGCAAGCACACAACTAATTTTCTGTCATGCACACACTGGAGCAGAGAGCACAGTACATCATGACGTTCACAGACAAGGTCACAACATCATACAATTACTCTGTCCAGAGCACTGAAACTTAGAACAGCTCTTTATCAGCTATCATGCTCTCCAGACTCCTTTTGAACAAGTTGACTGGGGACATTCAGTGTATGAAACAGCTGGAACTACAGTTGTATATGTTGGACAAAACACATGCTAACACAACGCTAGAAAGGATTCAAAAGTGTTTAATTGACTAGATTTTGTTCCACAAGCTTACGATTTGATTCGATATTAATTACTTTGGACATATATCAGGTACAGTACACCCAATTTTCTCAAGGAAAAAAAATCTCTCAACTACTGCTGTAAAATATACATGAGGGTCAGTTGATACTACATTACTATAATACTGAAGGTTAAAATTAACTGATTTGTATACAAATGATAAATTACCCTCAATTAAGTTTTTATAACAATTCTAATGACTGGGATCTTAGCTAACCCGCTCCATCTTTCAGAATCAAACGATGCGTAAATCCAGGGTCAAACTGGGCCTCGTTTCTAAAACGTCTGTCAACAAACACACTTGCAAAACGTTTCTGCCCCGGAAAAACAAACTGCATCCACTGTTCACGTAACGCTGGGTTCTTCGGGAAGCTGAGCAAGGTTATTTTTGCCTTACAACCAAAACCAAACTTCTTTAGAGACAATGCAGCCGAATGAAGCATGTTGCGCGCTATTGCGCTCGCTCTGGTCGATGTGTGCACGGATGCACTCTTCTGGGAGAAATGCCCATACAAGGAGTTCCACCCTTCAGGACGTCATGAAGAGCCCAGATTGAAAAAAACTTGTGTATTTGACACAGACAGGGCTGGCAACTCTCACGCATTCAGCGTGAGACTCACGCAATTGAGACTTTTCTCGTGCAGTCAAATGCACCCTCAGTTAAAATTGTAATAATAAGATACTGGTAAAATAGATTTGGTAAAGGCTCCAGTGCATATTTGTGTTTGCGCTTTTTACAACGTGTTTTCGTGGCATATAGTATGTAAACATAAACTTTTATTTTGGATGCGATTAATCGCGATTAATCATTTGACAGCCCTAATATTTTGATATATAAACTGTTAATGCTGCCAGCTTTAAAAGAGTATCCCAAATATGACTGAAGCCAAAATTGTTTTTGGGTTTATTAATCACATTTTAAAGTATAGTTTATCAACAATAACAGACTACACATTGAAAAATTAAGACAACTTACTAAAATAAATGAAAAATTAAAAGTTGTGACAAAAGAAGGTAAATGAGAGTAAATGTGCAAAATGTAAATGTAAAACTGTTGTAAACATAATTTGTAAGTAACACAATTGGTTTCTACAAGTCTGTCTACATCGTCTGGCTTTAAGAGGTAGATTAAATGTGCAAAATGTAAACGTAAAACTATACAACTAGAAATTGCACACAATTTGTCAAACTTTTACCTTTTTTTTGTCAGCAAGACTAGACTATCAGCAGTGTCTGGTTTTAAGAGGTAGATTAAATGTGCAAAATGTAAACAACTATTCATCACAATTTATTTGTTTTTTTTTGTAAAGACCAGTCTCAGTCTGTCAAACAGTGTCTGGCTTTTAGAGGTAGATTAAATGTGCAAAATAAAACTATAACATAAATCTATACACTGTCTAGCCAGTGCACATAATGTGTAAAGGTATACAACATATTTTACAGATCGCCTCGTCGCTTTTCAAATAGCCAAACCACTTCCATATAACTGAACTCGTGCTACCTTTTTTGTCAACTATTTAATCTTTTTTGGATAATAATTGAGGTTAGTTTCACTTTTGTCACTGTCACTTCCACTCATTTTTGTCGTCCTTGTGTTGAGTTTGCTTTGCAAAGTGCCGTAGGAAATTGACTTCTTTGACGTGAACGTTAAAAGGTGCACGCTGATTGGCTGTTGTCGCACATTTCTGCTGTGTGATTGGCTCTTATATTAATCCTATATTAGAGGTTATCATCGTTATCGACATATATTGTATCGATATACCTTAACTGCAACAGTTATTTTACATCATTTTATAATAAAAGCACAGTATGACAAAATGTCCAGATGTCAGCCAAAACTCTGCTGACAGGTGTTTTATGGCGAGGGAAAAATATTTATGGCTGGTAAATTTTCTCAAATCACCAGAAAAATGTTGTTTGAATAATGATTAAAATGGCAGACCTGGCAAAAAGTTTTAGGCCCTGCTTGCAAGTGTACAAATCAGGACAAAAGTATTGTCATTTCTCTACTGTAGAATAAGGGGAAATAATATACCTGTGAAATACTAATTTTCATTTATTTTACAGAACTGTTTTCCAATAGTACTGTCATAGGAATAATAATATAAAATTATTATTACATTCTAAGTTGTTTGGTTTTCCAAATTCACCAGTGTGAGTGTAATTTAGATTGAGACACTATATCATAATCTTTTAGTTTGCACACTGAACCTCTTTTGGAGCTCTTAATTTTGAGCTCTCAAAAAGTGCAGTTTTTCAAATATTTAAATATTTAAACTTATTCTAACATAAAAGATCTTTAAAGTTGTGTTTTGGGCCATTTCGCTTTGGCACAGTATCTGTCAAATGAACTAAAACCAAAGGCCCAATACGGCTTAATTCACGAAGTCTGTTTTCGCTGCGAGCTTGAAAGTGAAGCACGCACTTAGTTCAGGCGATCTGCTCGTGATCCAGTGTTTTCTGTGCCTCAGAATGGCTCCATTTACAATGAATGCAGTGAACGCGTTTATTGCATGTGCTGTGAGTTTAGCATGTTTGTGAACGGAACGGCCACCAGTTATGCTTTATTTTCGCAGCAGATGATTATAGCATTTCACTAGATTTGTAGTGAGATGCATTTTTGTAAGCCTGTTTTCAATGAAGCTGGAGTTTTCCTTTAAAGTAAAAGCTCTACTACAGTTCCCGTCGAAAAATAAAAGCTTAAAAGTGCAGTATGAATTGCTGACAAATCTCTTTCAAGTGTAGAAATTAGAAAAGAAGTATTGTAATTTCCCTACTGTAGTGTAAAGCAAAAATAATATTCCTATGAAATATTCATTTTCATTTATTTTACAGTGCAGTTGTTTTACAATATATGGCTATTACTGTCATAGGAATAACAATAATATAAAATTGTTGTTATTATTATTATATTCTAATTGTTTTGGCTTCTTAAAACACCAGTGTGAAAGTAATTTAGACTGAGACAGTATACCACAAATAAAAAAGAGGGTCGAGTCACCTCTAAAGTTTAGGTACAAGACTTTTTTTCTGACATAAGTTTTATAAAGCTGGCTGCACACTAGACGATTTTCAAATCTTAACCGATTTTAAAACCATGGGAGACCACAGACATGAAGACAGTTTCCTCCGATTTTTAGCCTTGTAATCCTCTGAATAAAACAAGAATATGGGGGATGTATTCTGTTTTCGTGGCATGTTTTGTGGCTGCCTAGTTTCAGCTATAGAAGCACCCAACATTCAGTAAGTGACGGTTGCTCGCTCTCATTTGCTATCGTGGGAATCACGTTAGAGGCAGCCCAATCAAGAATCTCGTTTGAGATTTACAAAGTTCGGGGATGCTCCATCTTGATCAGGAGCAGTTAAATAATTGTAATGACACCCCAAACAGAGGATTTTTTGGACAAAAAATTGTTTGCGACAAGCCTCGAATAAGGCCTTAAAATCGTCTAAGTTAAGAACATGGGTTGGAGCACTTAATTTTGAACTCTCAAAGCACATTAGATAGAAGAATTTAACTTTAAAATATTAAGCAGCATAACTGCGTTCAACATTGATAATAATAATAAATGTTTCTTGGCCACCAAATCAGCATATTAGACTGATTTCTGAAGGATCACGTAACACTGAAGAGAGTAAAGAATGCTTTACCATCACAATTTTTACTGTATTTCGAATCAAATAAATACCGTCTCAAAGCGACTTCTTTCAAAAAGATTCAAACAGCTGACCCCAAACCATATACACGTAAACATCTTGATACTGAAAAAATGTCCTTCTTATTTGTCCTTCTTTCAGATTTAATTTTCTCCTCAAAAACCTCTCCACCTCGGCCTTCACTCAACTGTTGTCTATGCTATAGATCTATTTGAATTAGTTCAATGCTGCCCTTCATACTGATCCTATAGGGACGGGAGACTGAGATCAGCGCAGGCATGTCTAGCCAAGGCTCATTGTTAGGGTTAATCGAGTTATCCGCACTGTCTCCGTGCTTTCAGCGGCAAATCTAAGAACCTTCAAAGATCCTCTAAAGAGTCTCTCTTTGCGATATATTTCTGATACCGCACAGGAATAGTCTGTCCCACTGATTTGAGACAAAACTTCCAACATTCAGTTTCAAAAGCAGTCCGTCTGACGAGGAGCCGCAATCTATCAACTTCCGAAGAGGCGGAAGATGGCGAGATGGAAGAGGCAGATGCTCTTAACGCCTGGAGCTCTTACCTTATTTGTGTCCGTAATCACCAGAGACTGGCCACGGACCAGCTCACAGCCTCTTAACTAATTACACATTGTGGTTGAGAGGCAAAAACAGGAATTAGCACCATCACGGCCAGCGGCTGCCTCCCAATGACACCTAATTAAAACTTGATGAACGCCCGTGTCTGCGATATCCAAGTTCCCGCTGTAAGCCTTTCGCTGTCACTCATTAAACACTACTTAGCTGCCAGTTGGTCCCCCTCCACCCCATCTTTCATCTCTCTCTCTCAGTGGTAGTACTAGCACTAAGTGACAGGTTAATTGTAATAGCTGCTACACATAAACCGGGCTAAGTGTGAGGCAGTTGCGGAGCAGGAGGGGGACAAGGGGGAGACTTCACACGTCAGGCTTGGCAGCTTTAATTGTAAGTTTTGGCCTCGCCATCAACGCTACATCTTCAAATCTCTTTCTTCTCGCGCTGTTCCTCCGTTTTCCCCCCCGGCTCTTCGCGCACGCGTCTTCTCAGAGACAGACAGTGATTACGTGCACGAGGACGCCGAGTATAATGCTAACGGGCCTGCGTGTTGGAGAAGTGAATTAGAGCCTCTGATGCTGTTTCTACAGCGCCGAGCTTGATGAGGGGGCAGATGCCTTTGTGGTCTTATCATTAGAACACAATGGTCATGTTGTCATCAACCTTGCCATCTCCAATTGAAAAGACATGATTGTGTGTTGGGGGCTTTTTCCTCGCTCGCTCACTCGCTCCCCAGCTCCCCCCCCCCCTCAGCCAGCCAGCCTCCCCCTCGGTCGCTTTGCGCTGAATAGAAGCAATTTTCCGCGAGCTATGAAATCACGTAATAGCTCCTAATATGCAGCTGCTCTGCTAGAAGCTGCAGCCACTATTTAAGTGGAAGTCATACACAATACGTGTTTATGGCGGAGGAAACATGAGCAAAGGCCAAGATTATTCACAAAAACACACGCTCTCCTCTATCAAATAATGACCTATTTTGTGCATTAAAATGAGAATGTAATGGATTTTTTTCCCCTCCTCCCTGACGCCACCGGCCATTTGTTGTGCTTTTTCAAATTTCGCCTTTTAATTCACATGTTTGAATTCCACATTTCCCCCGGCGAAGAAAAAGAAGGTGACATTTGTATAGACGTGCGAGAGAGGTGAAGTGCGGCGATTTGGCGAGGGAGGGACCGCCGAAAAAGCCATCTGAGACTGAAACCTGTCGCTTTCCCCCTCACTCAGGTGTGTGTCTGATTGATATCAACCCCAAACTTCAGACTATGAGAGCGAAAGTGGTCGATAGCTCCACTCATGTCTGCAAAAGAACATCTCAGATGTGAATTTGGTACCTTAATGTATCTATCAAAACATCCTACCTAGTATTACATACCCATTTGGGCAGAGTGAATGCAAACTCAAATACATAATTTGTTCATGCAAGAAATTTTGCAGTTTGAATAACAGGGAAGTGATGATTATGGAATAACTAGGTGTGTCCATATGAAACAGTGTCATAGTTCTTGCAATATTCTGGGATCAAAGTCCAAAGGGTCAAAGCACATATAGCCTATATTTCCCATAGAAACTGAAGTGGAAATAGTCTTTATAAATACATCAATGTGTTTTACAACACACTACACAGAATGCCACCGTTCTGATGGAATTTGAAGATCCTTGAAGTGAATCTAAGATTTTAAAAACCAACCTTGTTCAAATTCTTTCAGCTTCCGTAAGGCCTCATCTCTCTCCTCTTGCATTTTTTTACACTGAAGAAAAGATTAAATAAATCTGTTAGCAGATTTATATTGTTTATATCAAATATATGATTTACTACAAATATATCATACATTGTATACACAGCAAAGATGTTTTTAAAAAAAGGCTCTTCTGCTCACCAAACCTGCATTTATTTGATCCAAAGTATATGCTTTAAGTAAATACTTTTACTATTTAAAATAACAGTTTTCTATCTGAATATATTTTAAAATGTAATTTATTCCATACATTTTCAGCATCATTACTCCAGTCTTCAGTGCCACATAATCCTTCAGAAATCATTCTAATATGCTGATTTGCTGCTCAAGAAACATTATTATTATTATTACATTATATTTTATTTCTATTATTATCAATATTTAAAACAGTTGAGTATTTTTTAGGATTCTTTGATGAACAGAAAGATCCAAAGGTCAGCATTTATCTGAAATAAAAAGCTTTTGTAACATTAATACACTGTGCCATTCAAAAGCTTGGCAGTGTAAAGCAATGCTTTAAATTGATCAAAAGTGATGATAAAGACATTTATAATGTTACAAAAGATTTCTATTTCAGATAAATGCTGTTCTTCCGAACTTTCTATTCATCAAAGAAACTTGAAAAAAAAAATCAATATAATATTAATATTAAATGTTTTTGAGCAGCAAATCAGAATATTAGAATGATTTCTGAAGCATCATGTTACTGAAGAAATTATGCTAAAAATTCAGCTTTGGAATCACAGGAATAAATTACATTTTAAAATATATTAAAATAGAAAACAGTTATTTTAAACAGTAAAAATATTGAAAAATCGTACTGTTTTTGCTGTACTTTGGATCAAATAAATGCAGGATTGGTGAGCAGAAGAGACTTCTTAAAAAAGAACATTAGAAAAAAGCATTTAAAAAACTTTTGACTGGTAGTGTATAGTTGGTTCAGTGGCCAGAGTATAATATGCACAGATTTTTTTTTTTTTTTACATTTTTTGAAAACAAACGTCTGCGCTATTTTTGATTAAATGCAAGCCTTCCCAAAATATAATTTTAAAGGAATCCGTTTACCCAACAATAAAAATTTTGTCATCATTTAATCACATTCAAAAATATGCTGTTTAAAAGTATGGGTTATGTAAGATTTTTTAAATGTTTTTGAAAGAAGTCTTATACCTTCACTAAGGCTGCATTTATTTTATTCCTGTGATTGCAAAGCTGTATTTTCAGCAGCCATTACTCCAGTCTTTTTGTCACATGCTCCTTCAAAAATAATTTTAATCTACTATTTTTTCCCCAATTCTTGAATAAATAAATGCATCCTTTTTAAGCATAAATGTCTTCTTTCAAAAATGTAAAACAATCTTACAGAAACCAAACTTTTGAATGGTAGTATGCATGAAGTTTCATGTCTGTTTCAGTACAAGGAAAGTCAATATTTATATTAATACATTTATTATACTCAAAATATTTTCAGATTTTTGGGTGAACTATCCCTGAAAGACCACATACAGATGTTACAAAAGCGCAAGGAAAAAATAAATAAGGGGTGAAAGAAAGGACAGCATGACAGTGAATGTCTTACCTCCTTTTTGATTTTTTCATGTTCTTTTTGGAGGCTTTCATACTGGAGAAGTACTGCGGAAATACAAGGACGCCAGTTAAACATGTCTCTCAGCTTCCCATGAACAGTCAGTTAATGCAACAGATTATACGGAAGATCAACTCAAGAGGAAACTTCTACTGCAAACCGCAACTCATGTCCAGCGTGAGGAGGACTGCTCATGGAAACCAGTGCTAATTTACAAAAAAGTATTTTTAATGCTGCAAATAGAGGAAATCTCCAAAATGAGAAATACATTTGCTGGTCAAGATGATAACAGTTCCACTCATATCTGTCTACATTCTGCCTGTAGTATGAATCAGCATCAGCTCCACTGAATATGCATCTAATTTTAGAACAGAAGACATGATGTCAAGGGTTTACAAACCACACTGTGTCTGGGTTATTAATGTTATAGTGACACAGACTACCATGAAAAAGGCCATAGCGGGCAGCAACTTCAGTTTAATATTTCACGTTTCAGACTTCAGAATAATGTGAATAATCCTAACGTTTATGAGGTCAGTAGGCTGCTTTGAGAAAAAGGATACCACACAAATCTAGCCTGAAGACATCCTTCAGAATGCTGTTTACTAACGTAATTCTAAAGGGAAATTATACAGCAGTCAGGGACATTTACTCATTTAAATTTAAACTGTAATAACCGTGGGTTCAAAAAAAGTTGATGCGTTTTACAGAGAGCTGAAATTATAAAAGGAAGTGCAGACTGTTTTGATTTTAAGACTTGATTTCAGACCTGACAGTCTTGATTTGAACAGTTTTACATGGCTGTTGTAAATAGTCACATGACTAGAGCTTTCAGAGCTTACCTGAGTCAAAGCTCCATAAAACATGTCATACAACATTTTTTACAGATCAGCTGATAATATAATTCCTATTAACAATTAGTTTGTTTGATTGGGTATACAGGGAGACAAACTGAAATATACTCTTTTAAGTGAAAACAAAAGAAATGCCAGGATGTTAACCAAAAATGTGTGAGCGTGTCTAAACAAGCCTCTTAAAGCAAAAGGATTTATGGAGTATTTGTAAAGAAGTATTTTCCTCTGCATGCAGAGGAGATTACAAAGTACAGAGAATGTAATAATACAATCTTTGTTCCACTTCAGAATTTGTTTGATTGGAAAATAGATTATTTGTTTTCCTCGTACAAGAACTGCTATGGGCTTTTTCTTTTCGGAAATAAGGTCATAATAAAATCAAGTTGACATCGAGATGAGTATTATAACTAGGGAAAAAAGAAAAATAACACTAACATGTAGGCCTATTATAATAGTACCTGTGTGTTGACTGTTACAGGCAGTTCTAGCAGCCAAGTTTCTATACACTATTAAGCACGCTAGTTAGGGCACATTAGCACTCTTTATGCATTCGACACAGTCACTCTTACCTTGGTTCGACCGCTCTGACATCATTTTCACTTCTTTCAGGTCTCCCGTTGACGCCATTGAGAGTTCCTGTGGTTACTAATTCAAAACTCCGGTTATGCCCAGAGTGAGCGATACAGGAAATGACACCTTGTCACACCTACGGTCACCCGCGTGCTCCGTTAAAGTAATATACCATGCAAGCAATAGTTAGGCTACTAAAATAAAAAGTGGTAATATGGTATCTGCATGGCATTAGAATTATCAGTTCTATTAATAATATTAATAAAAATAATGATAATATTACTACGAATTTACAGTAGTTTATCAGTAGTACAGTAGTTAGAAGTTTATCCTTCAACAATAGACAGTTATCTTGTATGGATTTAACTAAGGAAATTTAACCATGGTTTTATTATAGTAAAATTGTAGTAACGGTCACCATTATGTAACCCTGGAGTCTTAGCACGGGTATATTGTATCATTAACCAAAAAATACATTGTACGGGTTAAAAATAACCCATTTTAATAATTTTTTTAATGATACCTAAGAACTTAATTTCGTCAACTTTAAAAGCGATTTTCTTAATTTTTTTTATTCCAGATTTTCAACCAGTTGTATTTTAGCAAATATTGTCATATCCGAACAAACCACAAATACCATGGTTAAACTATGGTTAGTGTTGCAAAACTATGGTTGATTTGGTTTAACTAAAGTTAATGCTTTTTGGGGCTTATCTGCAGTAAAACCTGCATGGTTCATTTTCCTATGGGTTGAGAAAATAAACTTTCCTAAAACACATCGAATTTCACACTCTGGGTTAATTTGAATAGTAAATTTTTTCCGGTTTCATTTTCACATTTTGAATTATGTAAAGTTTAATAGCATTCTATTGCGAAATGACGTTTAAACCTTGTAGAATAAAGCATATAAGCATTTTATATATGCTACACTATATCTATCATTTTTTTACGTTCTGCTTAATTACACAAAATTATTGCCAGACTGTAAATTACACAGACACATTTATATTATATTTCCATATATTTCCTCTCCTTCCTAAACAAATACACTAAGTTTAAAAAAAATCTTTAAAAGTCTTTTAGACCCTAATAAAATTAAGCCACCAATAAAACAGCAGAAAAAAAGGTTTTTTTTTTTTTTAACAGTATCCACATTTTAAGACTAGGAGTGAGACTTTTGGTTCATTAGCCGCTATAGGGAAATAAGAACAACAACCACCAACTATCCAACTTATTCATGGTTGCCAGGTTTTCACAACAAACCCTCCCAGCTGCTACTCAAAACTAGCCCAAACAGGCCCAATCGCGTTTTGGTAAGAGGTCCCCTGGTAAAAATCGCTTTCCGAGGGTAAAATACACATTTTTTTGTCTAGGTTCCTCTGGTAAAATTCGCATTCCAAGCTTGCTTCAAGACGTATACATGAAAAACAATCCACACCAACAGTGTTAAAGTAGCCCAATTTTGCTGGAAAATCGCAGACCTGGCAACACTGACCTTGTTCTTGGACACAGAACTAAGCCTATGAGCAAGACTTCTGGCAGTGTTGCCAAGTCTGCAGTTTTCCTGTGGAATCGGGCTACTTTAACCAGTGTTGCCAAGTTTGCGGAACTTTGCTGCTGTACCATGGGTGCAGCAGGAACAATGATATTACACAGCACCTGAATATAATCCCCAGCTATTTTTCTATTACTTAGTGGCTTAGTGCTGGTCACATTGGAAGTTACCTAGATGGGGACTATTTTTAGGTGCTGCGTAATACCATTGCATCTGCTGCACCCATGGTATGGCAGCAAAGTTCCCTGATTATTACGCCAGAATAAGAGTATAGTTTCTATCCATATCAGCTTGGAAAATTGCAACTTTTCATTTTCGGTCTTAGTACATGACGTAACTACAGAAGAGTCAAGTTTTTAATAGGGAAAAAAATAAAGAAAATATTTGGTCATTTTTGAACGAGATGCTAACGATCTAATCAGATTCAATGATTTATGCTAAGCTATGCTAAAAGTGCTACTGTCAGACCCGGAGATCGGCTGAATGGATTCAAAAACGGTAAAACTCATCTGTTTAACTCTAGGGGAGTCGGAAAATGAGCCTATTTTTTAAAAAAGTGGGGTGTTCCTTTAAGAAATGAGAACATTTTAAAGCGGAGACCTTGTTTTATACCAGAAGTAAACTGCTCTGTCTTGTCTGTTGCCAGTTTCCTCTTTGCTTCGCAATGCATCATTCACTGCGTAAGAACATGATGTGTAGTGTGAGAGCAGCATTCTTTGTCGGACATAGCAACAGTAAGGAGGGCGTTTTTGCAAACAGTCAATTGGGTGGGTGTTGTTGTAAAAAACCTGGCAACCCTGACTTCTGGTTCATTAGCTGCTATAGGGAAATAAGGAGAATAACAACGTGCAGTAAACAATAAAAAGTGTGTTCATAATTAAGATAATCCATTAAAATAATATGGTAAGACACACCAATTTGCAATAACAAGCAGCAAAACGAGCAGCTGAGACCTGAGATCAGACCCATAAAATTTACAAATGGCTACACCCACTTCTGACAGGAAAATATGATATTGTTATGGAAACATTTATATCTTAGTAGATTTTTGTAAGGACAATCAATCCACTGGTGTTTTCATTCACTTCAATTAACGTTACTGTTATTACAACAAATGAAGTAGTCAGCCAATCACGATATAACAATATAATTTAATTCATCTGAGAGGTTTGACAGGTTTAACAGCAATCAACACAAGGTAAAACGCATTTACACATACAGAGTAAGTGGGGAATGTTTAATCAGTCTTATACCTCAGCACATAATTCAAAGCACATATGCTATAAACATCCTCCATCCTCCTCTAAAAGGGAAATAACAGCTGTCAGTGACGAGCAGACACACTATATGATCATTCAACACCTATAATTACCTGTCTGTCAGCATAACACAAACTAAGTTTGGTGCGCAAACATTCATTTGAATTTGATTTTTGGATATTAAAATAAATAAAAGCAAATATTGTCAAGGGAAGGGCCGTGAATGAATTTGTAAATCAAATATTTTCATGACTTACATTGGAATGTTTCGAAATACGGCATTATTTGTGCGCTTGTTGCAGTGGTGAATGGAGGATGTGAGAGAGCACGCTTATTTGCAGGTAAAACCCTGAATTCTTCCCTTTGAGCTCAAATGTTCTTAATATGCTCTTTAGGCTGCGGACAGTGAAATAATTCAAACAAACAAACAAAAAAAAGAGAAATGAACTAAAGGACAGTATGCATCTCCAAAACAAAACAGTGAAAACAAAAGCAAATCACGATTGCATATTCTATCCACACTATAAAGTACACACAAACATGTATAACACAACAATGGGGGACAATGGAATAATCTCTGGTGGTCATAACACATGGGATAGCAACATTAAAACCATTATATGCATATTAAATGTGTATTATCCCAGACTTATGCCCTGTAATTCTAAACACCACTTTTCAGAGTAAAGGTGGACACAAGGGATGAGGTTTTCTGAGGGAGACAGGTCATGTGACCTTTAGCCCAGGGCCTCCAGAAGGTGACGTGGTCTTAGGAGGCTCCGTGACGGGCAGCGGACTCTCTCGGGTAGAATTCGGCCAGTGTGCTTTGAGGAATTCTCTTCAGCATTTCTTTGGGGAAGATTCGGAGCAACTGCCAACCAATGTCCAGTGTCTCAAACACAGTTCTGTTGTCATAGGGACCTAGAGAAATAGACACATACCTCATAACCTCAATGTCACATGATAACGCTCAGGCTTCCATTATGTATCATACTCAGTGGAATCCTTGTGTCAAGACTAACAAAACATACATCTATTATTTCATTTCCATTCTGACTGTTCTGACTCACAGTGCTATATCTTTTCAAAATTACTTGAAAAATGGCGTTAGCAAACCCTTACACACTAGCAGTCAAAAGTTTTTGAACAGTAAGATTTTTTGTTTTTTAAAGCAGCTTCTTCCGCTCAACAAGCCTGCATTTATTTCATCCAAAGTACAGCAAAAACTCAACTGTTTCAAATATTGATAATAATAATAATAATAATAATAAAATGTTTCTTAAATAGAAAATCAGCATAAAAGAAAGATTTCTGAAGGATAATGCAACAATTTAACTTTAATCACAGGAATAAATTACATTTGAAAATATATTCAAATAGAAAGCAGTGATTGTTTTTAAATAGTAAAAAAAAATTAATTACTGCTTTTGCTGTATTTTGGATCAAATAAATGCAGGCTTTGAGTAGAAGAGAAATTTTAAAAAAGATAAAAAATAAAATAAAAAATAAAAATACATAATACTTTTTCCTTTTATTCTTTGATAAATAAAAAGTTAAAAAGACAGCATTTATTCAAAATATAAATATTTTCTAACAATATAAGTCTTTAAAATCACTTTTTATCCATTTAACGCATCCTTGCTGAATAAAAGTATTAATTTCCTTTAAATAGTAGTGTAAATTGTAACACAAAATTTCTATTTTCAGTAAACACTGTTCTTTTTGACTTTTTATTTATTAAAGAATCCTGAAAAAAGTATCACAGGTCCCAAAAAATATTTCCAAAAACTGTTTGAGCGCCGATTATAAATCGGCATATTTGAATGATTTTTGAAGGATCATGTGACACTGAAGACTAGAGTAAGGATGCTAAAAATTCAGCTTTGCTTCATTGGAATAAATTATATTTTAAAGTATATTCAAATAGAAAACCGTTATTATTTTAATTGTGACAATAAATGCAGCCTTGATGAGCATAAGAAGCTTCTTTAAAAACATTAAAAGATCTTACTGATCCTAAGCTTTTGAACGCCAATGTATATGAATAGAAAACGGTCATGTTAAATGCTAATAAAATTTCTGAATATTACTGTTTTAACTGCATTTTTTTATATAAGAGACTTATTATATTGGAGACTTCTTTCAAAAATATTTTTAAAAATCTTACAGACCCAAACTTTGACTCGGTGTACACATACAGATATAGATACATAATAATAATAATAAAATATAATAAGAATTAGCTTTGAAGCAAAAAAAAGTGAATGTGAATTAATGGAATGTTCTTTAAGAAACTGGAAACTATAGTCTTGTATTCGGTTTCATGTCCCTTCAAAGATCAAAACCACTGACTGACACATGCCATCTTTAATGGCATATCTCAGTTAAACAGAAAAGTGCTTTACTTGACGGAAACATTGTATTGTTCCACAAAAACGCTGGGAGGATGAGTGAATGCATGTTTTGTTCTCTGTAAATAGAAGCGATAACTGAGATTGTTGGAGTCCAAAGTGTTTTGGTGGAACAATGTTCTTTTCTACCAATGACTGTAATGACACAGCAACTGTTGGAGAGATTTCATCCCCCAAAATAAAGCGGCGATCATTATGAAAGATGTACACGCTTATTTTTTTTAAAGTGAAGTGGAGGGTTTGATGGAGACAGAGGGCCTTGCACCCTGTGCCACACTGAAGAGCAACAGCATTGAGAAGAACATTCACTGAGGTGAAAGTGCTTTGTGGCAAAGCAAGAGCAGTGGC
This sequence comes from Cirrhinus molitorella, assembly GCA_033026305.1. Classification (NCBI taxonomy): domain Eukaryota; kingdom Metazoa; phylum Chordata; class Actinopteri; order Cypriniformes; family Cyprinidae; genus Cirrhinus; species Cirrhinus molitorella. The sequence goes on along the minus strand of CM065135.1, from coordinate 23,746,169 downwards.
CGATAGAAATAATGTCTAGTGGTTTCCAAAATACACTATAAAACAGCATAATAGTGTACACATACACACACAGTCAGAAGAACCTTGGAATTTGAAGAAAAAAAAAAAAGCTATAGTGTGATAAACTAAGTTTCATTTACCAGAGAAAGACTTCATCATAACTGGGTCTTTGCGAGTACATTTCTGCTAAATTTAGACCTATGTGAAGTAAATGCTAAGGGTTTGTACCTTGAGCAATGAAATTCTTTTCAAACTTCTGCAGGAACTCCAGGTACAGCAGGTCATCTGAAGTCAAAGCTTCCTCACCCACAACAGCCTTCATGGCCTGAACATCTTTACCAATAGCATAACATGCATACTATGGAATTCAGAAAAAAAGAGAGGGAGAATTAGTCTGGAAAAAAAAAAATAATAATAATAAAAAAAAAATCACAATTAAAAGGCAAACTGTGGTATGAACGTTGCACAACTTATTTACCAGCTGGTTGGAGACATCAGCGTGATCTTTACGGGTCATGCCTTCTCCGATAGCGGATTTCATCAGACGAGAGAGAGATGGCAATACATTGATAGGAGGATAGATCTTGAAATAGAAAAAAAACAATGAAGTGTTAGGTTAGAAAAATAATAGGAAAACTGTATTCCAACTTTGAAAATGTTCACCTTAAAGATTTATTATTAAATATTGATGATAAATGCATGTCTTGCAATGCAATGTCTTTTCTGCTAAAAGTATATCTAAATAAATGACTAAAATAACAACCAAAACAACTATACTGAAATAGTTAAATAACTAAATATATAGCTAAAAAACTGAAATTATTAAAAAAATGAAATAAAAAAAAGATTAAAGTTTCTTCTGCTCAGCAAGCCTGTATTTATTTGATCCAAAATACAGCAAAAACAGTAATATTGCGAAATATATTTACCATTTAAAATAACTGCTTCATTTAAAAAATATGAAATAATAAACAGCTAAAAAATACAAAATCATTAAAAATCTGAATTAAAAAAGCATATCTAAATAAATGACTAAAATAACCTAACAACTAAAACAACTAAACTGAAATAGCTAAAAACTGAATAAATAGCTAAAAAAAGTTAAATAATTAAAAAAAAATAATAAAATTTTTTTTTTTTTAAAAGAAGTCTCTTCCGTTCAGCAAGCCTGCATTTATTTGATCCAAAATACAGCAAAAACCGTAATATTGTGAAATATTTTTACTATTTAAAATAACTGCTTTTTATTTGAATATATTTTAAAAATATGAAATAATAAATAGCTAAAAAATACAAAACAGTTAAAAATCTGAATAAAACAGTATATCTAAATAAATGACTAAAATAACCTAACAGCTAAAACAACTAAACTGAAATAGTTAAATAACTGAATAAATAGCTAAAAAAAATTATTAAAAAACAAAATATATTTTTTTGTAATGTTTTCTTAAAAGATATCTCTTCTGCTTACTAAGCCTGCATTTATTTGATCCAAAACACAACAAAAACAGTAATATTGTGAAATATTTTTACTATTTAAAATAACTGCTTTTCATTTGAATATATTTTCAAATCTAATTTATTCCTGTGATCAAAGCTAAATGTTTAGCATCATTACTCCAGTCTTCAGTGTCACATGATCCTTCAGAAATCATTCTTATATGCTGCTTTGCTGTTCAAGAAACATTTATTATAATTATTATTACACATTTAAAACAGCTGGGTAAACTTTTGCAAGAGTCTTTTGTTTTTGAGAAAGAAATTACAGAAATAATGATTTTATCTAACCTTTATTTTAATATTTTAATACTAATATGTTTTTTTTTGAGCAGCAAATCAGAATATTAGAATGATTTCTGAAGGATCATGTAACTGGAGTAAGGATGCCAAAAAATTCAGTTCTAAATAAGGAATAAATTAGATTTTAAAATATATTTAAATAGAAAACAGTTAAATTTTAAATAGTAATAATAATTTAAATTGGATAAAATAAATGCAGACTTGTTGAGCAGAAGAGACTTTACTAAAAAATCTGAAACTTTTGACTGTTAGTGGTAGCACATTAATGAGTTCTAGTATACTTTTGTAGATATGATGCAGCTTTTCAGCTGTTATTGCCGTCCAAACTTCTTACCTGTCTGTTATGCAGTTGTCTGTCAACATACACCTGTCCCTCTGTGATGTATCCCGTCAGATCAGGGATTGGATGGGTGATATCTGTAAATGGGGACAAAATGGTAGATTTGAGCACTTTTATACAGCTTATTCTAGTCCTAAATTATGATTTTCAGTTAGTTGTTATTATTAGCAATTCTAAACCATTTCATTTGCAGCCCTGATCTGAAGATGCTGACAGGTGTAGTAATATTGTGGTGTTTTGGACTGAACAGAGATAGTGAATTATCTAGATGAAAGGGCAAAGAAAGCGAGAAAGAAGAAAGATGGAGGTTTCCTGGTGCTGCTATAATAGGGAACACCCATTCAGACACACACACAGGTCCTTCACAAGGATGTTTCTATAGTAACCAAAGCCATCAAGAGTGCTAGTTACTGGGTGCAATTGCTGTGTCCGGCCTGAACACAAAATAAAAAAGTGCACATTTTATATCATTTTTTAATCATTCTGATTCCAGCAAGTTTTGTTATTGTTGGAAGGACCCCTTTACCACTGAAGAAAACGAATGAAACTTACGAATTATAGAAATTTTATCCCGCTATCTAGCATGCAAGAATGTGTGAATGTACTTGGCTGTAATTTAGGGACAAAACTGGGAAGAGACGCAAAACCTTTGTTAAGGGACAAGACATGACTGTTACGGGATGTCCTCATTTGGAAAAAATTAAAATGAACTAAATAAACAAACTAACTTAAGAACTAAAACTAAGTAACTAAACCTAAATAATTACATAAATGTCAAAATAAATAACTAAATATATAAAGCAACTAAATAAACAAAATAGCTGAATAAATAAAAAATGTATACCTAAATAAATGACTAAAATTACCTAGAATCTAAACTGAAATAATTAAATAACTGAATAAATAGCTAAAAATGCTAAATAATCAAAAATGTGAATTAAAAAATTATATCTAAATAAAAGAATAAAATAACCTAACAACTAAACCGAAATATTTAAATAACTGATTAATTGGCTAAAACATAGTAAATAATTAAAGACCTAAACAAAAATGAACAAAAACACAAAAATCTAAATGACTAAAATAACCTAACAACTAAAACAACTAAACTGAAATAATTAAGTAACTGAATAAATAGCTAAAAATTAAATAAATAATTAAAAATTTAATAAAAAAATGTATATCTAAATAAATGACTAAAATAATCTAACTACTAAACTGAAATAATTAAATAATTAATTATATGAAAAATACTAAATAATTAAAGATTTAAACAAAAAATGTATATCTAAATTAATTACTAAAATAACCTAATGACTAAAACATCTAAACGGAAATAATTAAATTGAATAAATAGCTAAAAAATATGAAATAATTAAAAATCTAAATAAAAACATTTATATCTAAATAACTGACTACAATAACCTAACAACTGAAATCATTAAATAACTGAAAAAATAGCTAAAAAATACCAAATAATTAAAAATCGAAATAAAATACATTTCTAAATAACTGACTAAAATAACCTAACAACTAAAACAACTAAATTAAAATAATGAAATAACTGGAAAATAGCTAGAAAATACTAAACAATTAAAAATCTAAATAAAAATGTATGTCTAAATAAATGACTAAAATAACCTAATAACTAAAATAACTAAATAAAACTAAATTAAATATATATCTACATTTAAAAATAACTAAACTGAGATAACTAAATTCGAAGCCAAACGAAATAACAAATAAAATGTACTTAATAAAAATGTAAATAAATATAACTAAACTAAAAAACTAAAGTAACTAACTACATTTTTTTTATTTATATATATATATATATATATATACACAGGTCCTTCTCAAAAAATTAGCATATTGTGATAAACTTCATTATTTTCTGTAATGTACTGATAAACATTAGACTTTCATATATTTTAGATTCATTACACACAACTCGAAGTAGTTCAAGCCTTTTATTGTTTTAATATTGATGATTTTGGCATACAGCTCATGAAAACCCAAAATTCCTATCTCAAAAAATTAGCATATTTTCATCCGACCAATAAAAGAAAAGTGTTTTTAATACAAAAAAAGTCAACCTTCAAATAATTATGTTCAGTTATGCACTCAATACTTGGTCGGGAATCCTTTTGCAGAAATGACTGCTTCAATGCGGCGTGGCATGGAGGCAATCAGCCTGTGGCACTGCTGAGGTGTTATGGAGGCCCAGGATGCTTCGATAGCGGCCTTAAGCTCATCCAGAGTGTTGGGTCTTGCGTCTCTCAACTTTCTCTTCACAATATCCCACAGATTCTCTATGGGGTTCAGGTCAGGAGAGTTGGCAGGCCAATTGAGCACAGTAATACCATGGTCAGTAAACCATTTACCAGTGGTTTTGGCACTGTGAGCAGGTGCCAGGTCGTGCTGAAAAATGAAATCTTCATCTCCATAAAGCTTTTCAGCAGATGGAAGCATGAAGTGCTCCAAAATCTCCTGATAGCTAGCTGCATTGACCCTGCCCTTGATAAAACACAGTGGACCAACACCAGCAGCTGACATGGCACCCCAGACCATCACTGACTGTGGGTACTTGACACTGGACTTCAGGCATTTTGGCATTTCCCTCTCCCCAGTCTTCCTCCAGACTCTGGCACCTTGATTTCCGAATGACATGCAAAATTTGCTTTCATCCGAAAAAAGTACTTTGGACCACTGAGCAACAGTCCAGTGCTGCTTCTCTGTAGCCCAGGTCAGGCGCTTCTGCCGCTGTTTCTGGTTCAAAAGTGGCTTGACCTGGGGAATGCGGCACCTGTAGCCCATTTCCTGCACACGCCTGTACACGGTGGCTCTGGATGTTTCTACTCCAGACTCAGTCCACTGCTTCCGCAGGTCCCCCAAGGTCTGGAATCGGTCCTTCTCCACAATCTTCCTCAGGGTCCGGTCACCTCTTCTCGATGTGCAGCGTTTTCTGCCACACTTTTTCCTTCCCACAGACCTCTTGCTTGAGGGTGTCAATGATGGCCTTCTGGACAGCAGTCAGGTCGGCAGTCTTACCCATGATTGCGGTTTTGAGTAATGAACCAGGCTGGGAGTTTTTAAAAGCCTCAGGAATCTTTTGCAGGTGTTTAGAGTTAATTAGTTTATTCAGATGATTAGGTTAATAGCTCGTTTAGAGAACCTTTTCATGATATGCTAATTTTTTGAGATAGGAATTTTGGGTTTTCATGAGCTGTATGCCAAAATCATCAATATTAAAACAACAAAAGGCTTGAACTACTTCGAGTTGTGTGTAATGAATCTAAAATATATGAAAGTCTAATGTTTATCAGTACATTACAGAAAATAATGAACTTTATCACAATATGCTAATTTTTTGAGAAGGACCTGTATATATATATATATATATATATATATATATCTCTGCTGAATTCTAAGTTTCATAGAAAAGTAACAGCAAACTTCTCAACAAAAGGAACAATTTCATATAGTAATAGGATGAGTTAAATGCTGAATTTGAATATTTGTTGTCTTTACAGCATATCTACAATAGTTAGTGTTATATAAAAATAACACTATATGTGCATGTACCATCATTAGGCATGGTCAGAATGGGGATCTGGGTGATTGATCCATTCCTGCCCTCCACTCTTCCAGCACGCTCGTAGATCGTAGCAAGATCAGTGTACATGTAACCTGGAAAACCACGACGACCCGGCACCTCTTCACGGGCAGCAGACACCTACAACCGCAACACATCAAGACAAAACGGGCATTTTACATCATGATAATTGAACTTCTGTGTATGATGTGTATATCCACCATTTTACTTAATGCAGAACTAAGCATATGGGTGAGACTTTATTACCTGCTATAGGGAAATAACAAGAAGAACAACAACGTGAACTACAAACAAGGTTGTTTATAATTAAGATAATACATTCAAATAACATGGTAAGTCAGATCAATTTCAATATCAAGCAGCAAAAGCAGCTGTCTTGTAAAGCTAAAAATAGCTGGATGCTGATGAGACCGGAAGTCAGACCCATAAAATTTAAAAAAGGCCACACCCATTCTTATGGGGTGGATAAAAACTTTTCATTGTCACCTGTGAAGTTACACACGGGCATCCCATAACCCTCGAGTTACAACCAATTAAACTGTAACATCTGTTCCACACCAAACGATCAATGACAGCCATTTCAAGCCAGTCAAATGACGTTAATATGTTTTCTACCCGCTGCATCTGCACACCGAGGCGCTTTTATAAGCAGAAAATGCACTCAGATCTCCTCCCAAGGTTAAAACGAGTGTAGACACTGTTCTGAGCCTCACCTTTACCAGGCTGAATGGGAGAGGGAGTTAAATGTTAACGCTCCCGCTGCTCTTTGGAAGCGTCTGCCTACTGCAGAAGCCAAAGCAGGCGGATTCGATAGGGCTGAATGTATCCCAAGGTTACAGAGGCACAAAGATAGAAGGAAACGGTCCTTTCACATGCATGCAAACTATTTAGAATGAGCATTATGCGTTTGACATGTTTGCAGCACAAAAAAAAACAACAAAAAAAAAGAGAATCACTGGCATGAGGGTTGAAGAAAGAAGATGCTGCCAGAAAAAAAATTGAAGTATACACAAATCTGTTCGTCTGTCAGAGCGTCCCACAGCAAAATGTGTATTATACATCCACTCTAAAGCAACAAACTCTTCCAGTGCAAAAAAAAAAAAAAAGCAAGATCAACATTGATTTTCTTAAACACATTCTTCTTCACTGATTTAATGCTAAAACTTAAAACATGTTTCCAAAAAAAAACATATATTCTATTATAATATATATAATATTATATATTATAATATAATATATATTCTTGTAAAAATGTGTTCCCAACAGCAAGTTAAAAAATAATAATTAAATAAATAAACATACATATATATATATATACACATATATATTTCTTAATGATCACTAATACATTTAATGGGAAGATGGCAAAATGTATATGTATTAAACATATACTTAATAAAAACTAAAAATATATGCCAATATTTTCTGTAAATTAGCCAATTTTGTTTAAATGAAGGATTGCAGAAATGAGTACACCCTAGATTTAATTCACCAAAGGTATAATATTCCATTACTTAGTATGTCCCCAGAACTTTAAGTATACTGCTCTATATACTCTATATACAATTTTTTTTTTTTTTTTAAGTTTTATTTAGTAACTATCAGGGGGGTGTACTTATTTTTGCAGCACAACATTTTCAACATTCACATCACTTTCTTATTTTTCTTAAATAATTTTGACATTCTTCTTTGGTAATTGATCAAGCTGGCTTTGTTGGAACATTATATCTCCAAAGAACCCTAAAAAGACTTCTAAGTAAAGAGGAATTGGTGAATTTGTTACGTTTTAGAGGGGACGTATTCATTTATGCTGTGCACTAATATGTTAAATCTCAAAACATATTAAATATTCAGTTCATTCATCACTCATTCAGGTCATCATGTTGAGCAAAACTGCATTTTGGAATAAAGTACATAGTGTAGTGTGCTCTTGTTATATACTACACATTTTGCTAAACTGTAGGGTCCTCTGTATTTGCATACTAGACACAGTATATATACTATTTAAAACTGAAATAATTTGAGTAGTATGGCGTAAATAAATAATTTAAAAAAAATTATATACACACCGTCAAAAGTTTTAGAACAGTAAGATTTGTAATGTTTTTTAAAGACATCTCTTCTGCTCACCATGCCTGCATTTATTTGACCCAAACTACATGAAAAACAGTAAAATTTTCATTTTTACCATTTAAAATAACTGTTTTCTACTTGAATATATATATTTTTTAATGTAATTTATTTATATGAATTTCAAAGCTGAATTTTTAGCATCATTACTCCAGTCACATGATCCTTCGGAAATCATTCTAATATTCAGATTTTTTATGGGTTTCTTTGATGGCATCCTTGCTAAATAAAAGTATTAATTTATTTAAATCAACATATTAGAATATTATAATGATTTCTGAAGGATCATGTGACACTGAAGACTAGAGTAATGATGCAGAAAATTTAGAAAGAAAACTGGAATAAATTACATTTTAAAATATATTAAAATAGAAAGCAATTATTATAAACAGTAAAATATTTCACAATATTACTGCTCTGCAGTATTTTGGATCAAACGAATGCAAGCTTTGTGAGCAAAAGAGACCTCGTTAAAAAAACATTACAAATCTTACTGTTCAAAAACGTTTGACTGGTAGTGTATATATTTTTAAATGCAACCTATGTAAATTCTTGTTAATTCTAATCGGTACAGAGAGCTGTACAAAGCATTTCACTGCATGTTGTACTTCTGTATATGTTCTGCGTGACAAATAACACTTGGTTTGATTTGATCTATCAATCTGCTAATCGGAACAAAGCCAATGTCTTGAGTCTTGATTTTACATGGGGGTTTTGTTTAAAACACGATTTTTACACTTTGGCAGATGGTGCTGAAATCCATTCATTACAATTGGACACAGTGGCTCTTCAACATAAGCCACCCAGGAAACACGATACTAACCATAACACTGGCCATTGCTCCAGCCTCCAATATTGTTTCAAATGTCAAGAGGGGGTTAGTGTGCTTTTGTTACACAAGATTATGTTCTGTCATAGCAGTTATAGCCGTTTATTCACTGCCAAACTGTTGGAATATGATATAAAGGAAATGTAGCAGTATATACAAAGTCAACTACTTGTATTGCTAAGCAGAGTTGAGAGATGCTAAAAAGGTTGTTATTCATATGATACGTGATAATGCAATATAAATGTGATTCCTGTGCATCTAGCCTGCAAAATACAAAATGATATAAGACTAGGTTCAGGACTCTGGATTATTTACTTGACAAGGTCAATTACGTTTAAGCAGGTATGAAATTCAAATAGAGAGGAACATAACATATGATGAAACAGGGCACTGGAAATATCACCATGATGTACAGAAGGTGTTTCAGATTTGCTTGCCCTTGCATCTAATAGAAAAACCTACTTTCCCCTTGAATGCTTTCATAGCTTTAAAATATCAACATGAACTGTTTATATGAGATACAGGTGCATTATGTTTCTGTAAAGAAGACCTTCAACCATGTTTTTTGAATTCGCCATAAGATTTAATAAATAAATAAAAAATGCATTAGAGCTTGTCCATTTACAAATAAAATCCCATTGAAATATATTCCAAGCCTTTTAGGCTCACCAAGGCTGCCTTTATTTGATCCAAAAGTGAGTAAAAATAGTAATATTGTGCAATATTGTTACAATTTAAAATGACTGTATCTAGCTCTTCAATGTCACATAATCTGGTGTTCAAGAACAGTTGGGCTGATTAATTTTGTACTGCCTTAACTGTCACTTGTGATTAACTTAATGTCTTTGGTAAATAAAATTACTAATTGAAAAAACAAAATCTCAAACTTCTGAACTGGAGTATAAACTAAACAACAGCCAGTGACCACTGCATTACTGTAATATGGAAAAAAGAGCAGCTGTAAATTTCAAGTATTTCTGAGAAACAACAAAAATATATTTTTTTAAATCGTAGAAAATCCACTTCTCTCAAAAATCTGAGGCTCTTGCACTTTAAATAGATAGTTCACCTAAAAATTAAAATTCTTTAAATAATTACCGTCATGTCGGTCTAAACCCATAAGACCTTCGTTCATCTTTAGAATACAAATTAAGATGTTTCTGATGAAATCCGAGAGTTTTCTGACCCTGCATAGACAGCAATGCAACTTACACATTTAAGGCCCAGAAAGGTAATAAGGACATTGTTAAAATAGTCCATGTGACATCAGGGGTTCAACCTTAATTTTATAATGCTATGAAAATACTTTTTGTGCGCAAAGACAGCTAAAATAGCAACTTTATTCAACAATTTCTTCTCTTCTGCGTCAGTCTTTCTCATGTACGTGCATCGACTGACACAGAAGAGAATAAATTATTGAATAAAGTCATTTTTAGTGTGTGTCCTTACTACTTTCCTGGCCCTTCTGTGGTAATTACATTGCTGTCTATGCAGGGTCAGAAAGCTCTCGGATTTCATCAAAAAAAATCTTAATTTGTGCAATGAACGAAGGTCTTGTGGGTTTGGAACAACATGAGGGTAAGTGAGTAATGACAGAATTTTCATTTTTGGTTGAACCATACCTTTAATGGCCCTTGCTTCTGAAATTCATCATGAGGAAATAATTTTATCGATATGATCTCGTTCTCACCTCTCTCAGAGCCTCTGCGTAGGAGCTCATGTCTGTGAGGATGACCAACACATGCTTCTCACACTGATAAGCCAGATACTCTGCTGTGGTCAAAGCCAGACGTGGGGTAATGATGCGTTCAATGCTACACAAAATAATTCAAAAGAATAAAATAGTCAATATGTATGTTATACAAAATGCATTACATAAGAGCACACTTAATTCTCACGTAGGATCGTTGGCCAGGTTCAGGAACAAGCACACGTTGTCCATAGAACCGTTCTCCTCAAAGTCTGATTTGAAGAAACGTGCAGTCTCCATGTTGACCTGGGATTCAAACAAGCAAACAAACAAACAAACAAACAAACAAACAAACGTGAAACACTGAACAAATCCAGAGCAAGACCTTTAATGAACTGACAATGTCAGGTGCTTTCTTGTTCATTGTTCACCCAAAATCTCCACTATTCAGTTCAAAATGACCTCTTGAAGTACATTTCCTGCTAAAGGAAAATCCTTTTCCTTTCTAAAAAGGAATGTTGACCACCCTGCACATGAAACCAATGTATAGAGTTACAGGGCGTCAAAAGCCAATGCATTACGACACGAGTCTGCACCGGGAGCCCAGTGGCCACAGGACACAAGGCTGGGTCAGTGACATTTCAGGCACGGGTTAATGGAAGTCCTACACACCTGAATACACAGGTGAACCTGACACCTAACACAGGTAATACCTGTCTGAGAGGACAGACCACAGCCACTCAGGTGACAATAACAAAGGTTTGGAGAGGAAGCAGACAGGTGAGGGCAGAAGGTTAAGGTGGTGTTGAAGAGCAGGATTAAGCCACCTACGAGGACCAACATTCACCCGCTCACACAAAACGGACACAATTTTACATTGCGTCCACTGAGATGATCATTTTACTCAAGCATCCTGAAATTCATGCAAACAGTTGACCCATGTATAGACAAATGCCTAGATGTAAAACAGGATTAACTGTTGTTAAGAAAATGAACATACAAGGAACCTCAAGTAAAACAAGTCTTTGAACATGGAACGAAAAAAGAAAGCACATACTTGGAAACCGGCACAGACAAAGACTGAAAACCACTCACCCCCATAGCTGCAAAGACGATGGCAAAGTTTTCTGCACTGTAGTCCATCACATCTTTCGGTTTCTGCACCAAACCAGCCTGACGACAGATCTGGGCAGCAATCTATCAATCAGAAATTACAGAACCAAAAAAGTCAGAGTTTTACAATTTGATTTGAGAGAAGAAGAAAAAAAAATAAATAAAAAAAAAAATGTAAGGGGTTGGGTAAATGTAATTGTTTTTGAAAGAATTTCCTTATGCTCACCAAGGCTACATTTATTTGATTAAAGATAACTAACAACAGTACTTCTGTTAAATGTAACTACAGTTTTAGTTTAATGTTTAGTTTAAACATTACATTTTGTTTAATTAGTTTACTCCGGAATTTAATTTTCAATCCAAGATGTTCATATCTTTATTTCTGTAGTCGAAAAGAAATTAAGGTTTTTGAGGAAAACATTCCAGGATTTTTCTACATGTAGTGGACTTCAATGGGGGATAAACAGGGTTAAAGGTCTGAATCGCAGTTTCAACGCAGCTTTAAAGATGAGCATTTGGGGTTAAAAGTATATAAATTTGTATTTTTTCTTAGAAAATGACTGATCGTTTCGCTACTGAAAATCATTGAAAGTGCAATCTGGACCTTTAACCAATGACGTCTACTACATGGAGAATTCCTGGAATGTTTTCCTCAAAAAATGTTTTTCTTTGTGACTAAAAAGAAAGGCATCTTGGATGACATGGGGGTGAATAAATGATCAGGGTATTTTCAGTCAGGAAGTGAAGTGAAGTAATCCTTAATACCACTGAGCTAAAATAAACACCAAATGTAAACGCAACATACTTAACGTGTATATATATATATATATATATATATATATATATATATATATATATATATATATATATATATATATATATATATATATATATATATATATATATATATATATATATATTGAGCTAAAATAAACACCAAATGTAAACGCAACATACTTAACGTGTGTATATATATATATATATATATATATATATATATATATATATAATATTATATTATATTATATTATATATGGATGTATATTTGTGCGTGTATTTGCAACAAAGAGATTAAGACCACAAGGATGAGGAATTTCACGCTTATCACTTAATGTAATGGTGCTGGACATCTAATCCGGCCTGACCCCTGTCTGAACTCTGACCCAGAACACCTGTTTCTCTGAGGGGATAAAGCCGGCTGTGACCCCATGACTCCTGTTTAATGAAACGAGAAACTTTTATATCACAGCACAGCGCCTTCATTAGTGAGACACTGAAACCCACTTTACACTTGGGCTGTTGGAAGTTCACACCATTCAACCTTGGCTTTTGATCACAATTTCATACCTTACAATCACTAAAAATGTATTCGCTTTTCAAAAAGTCTATACACTGAAAACAGTACATTTTTTCCCTTAATTTCACGCGATTCATTAACTATTGTCCTATTCATCTTAGTGCCGTGACAGAATGCAGGAATACTCTTCCTTTGTTGATGTATGTTGATCCTTTAGACCTGCAACAGGTTTCTTCAAACATGGAACAGATCTGAACAAAACAGATGGGCTTTCTACACTTGTATTTGTGAACTCTGGAAGCTATTGTAATTCTGCTCTTTAACTCACTTCAACATTCTAGCAGAACAGTGCCACACTGTATACCTTTCAATTAGCAGTGCAAATGCAGATTTAACCTTGGTCTAGAGCTGGTTTTCACAAATTATATTCATAACGTATATTCTTTACCCAGAGTCTTAACAAAGGGTTTAAAGCATCAAAAATCCAGGGTTAGCCATAGTGTGAAAAGCCCAAAAGTGTAGTGGTTTATTATTATTACACACTTGAGTGTGTGAGTTTAAGGGCGTTAATGGGAACTTGTAGTTGATGGTTTGGAGAAAACAGCTGCCTTGAGTGTTAAAATGTCAGGGTTGAGTGAACCAGCCAGTGTGTATTATATATATATACACATATATACACACACACATATATATATTAGTGCTGTCAAACGATTAATCGTGATTAATTGCATCCAAAATAAAAGCTTATGTTTACATACTATATAATTGTGTACTGTGTGTATTTATTATGTATATATGAATACACACACATGCATGTATATATTAAGGAAAAATATTCTAGATTTATATCTAAAATATTTATATTTATTTATAATCTGAATTGTATACAGGTATAAATATATATACATATAAATATTTTGTTTTAATATATACATGTATGTGTGTGTATTTATATCTACATAATAAATATACAAAGTAAACACACATCTAGTATCTAAACATAAACTTTTATTTTGGATGTGATTAATCGCGATTAATCGTTTGACAGCCCTAATATATATATATAAATATGTAGAAAGACTCATTTGACAATTTTTGTCAAAAAAAATCAAAAAATTATTTAAAATAAAAATAAATTGGCATATCTAATAATATCTGTCATATCTGCGACTGGACATAAAAACAACAACAAAAAAATAATGAAAATGTGTTTTTGTTTCCTAAATATTTAACAATTATGTACCATCTGATCATAACAGTTATTAAAACGTCCAGTTTATGTAGCAAAAGATTGTGTAGAAAAATTAGATTTATATGCATTTATATTATTTCTGGTCTTCCAAATTGATTGGCTGAGAGGAGTGTGATATTCTAGTGATATCGGAACTTCAACCATTTGTATCACTCCACTTGTGGTGTGTCATGGCAAACAGGGTTTTTTTTTTTTTTTTTTAGGAGCTTTTAGAGTTTTAGAATGTACTTGTTTAGACTTCATATAACCAGTTTGCTAATAAACGTAACGTCTATTAAAAAATTTGCTTCAATGTTTCCGGAGATGTGAGCTTCAGGGCATCAGCGGCCGTTCAGCTCTCATAAACCTGCTGAGAGCAGCCTTCTGGAATAGTTCTGTAATTTCTGGAATTGGCCACTACCTCTATAGTGGTTAAACATGAAAATACACTTCAAACTTTAAACATACATAATAGAGATAAAGTTAAAGTTAATGGTTTGAGAATTTTTCATGCTTTTCCATTGAGTTCAGAACTGAGGAACTTTTAAAACCCTCTACTCTGCAGACAGTACATTTTTGAATGTATGAGGCACTTGACTAAAATTGTGTGCAGTAATTTCTTAATTTTCAAAGACTGCACCAAAAATGTATAAGCTTTAAAAAATATTTGACCTTGAATTACTAAGAACTACTTTACAAAACCTGCTTCATACAAAATGAATTATAGTTATGAGAGTCCAGACTCTGAGGACTAGTAAACTAGCTATGAAACAAAAAGGCAGATGTCACTGACCCTCCTACAATTCGTACTCCATTCAAGGCAGGCTACTTATATCCTTAACAGCTCATGTCGTGGGTTATTACATTCATTTTCCAGCCTGACAGCAGATAAGTTTGGCAGCTGAGTCACTTACAGTCATAACCAGCTACAATAGTCTATTTATGATCTCTGGGAGAGAAACGACTCAAATGCAAGCAACTTCTTTGTAATAATGAACTATGTGATGTACTGTATACTTAAAAAAGTCCTTGTAATTCCTCACTAAAGCCTTGAAAATGATGTTCCTATTCCTCTCCATAATTCATGCGATAAAGAGTTGGTGGCAAAGAAATAGTTTATAAGCTCTGCGCTGTCCTTTGAAAGTTTGAGGAACCAATTTAGAGTTCAAGAATCATTTACGGTTCTCATCATTCAGTTCAGCAAGGACATCATACTCGTCTTGGAACCAGACAAACCAACTGACCTAAAGCATGTAACTGGATGTATTGATCAGTACTTAGTGGTTGGTTTTGTTTGCTTACTCTAGAGCACTCGAAATCATACCGGTTCTTCCCGCATTCACACGAGAGGAGAATGCGATGAAACGAACTCTGACCCACCTCACTGTTTCCACAGAAACACCACAGGGTGAAATCAATTACAGATCCCTCTCAAATTAACGTTAATCACACAGCCTTGTCTCTCTCGTGAGCATAATACAGAAAAAGCCACTGCGGCTGCCTCGCTGCTGCACAATAAAGTGCTAAATTTGATCACAACACTTCAAATGAGGGAATTTAAATAAATCCCTCTAGGTTTAAATAAAATAATTAAAACACACTGGCAAGCAGCACGGCCAGTATTGTATCATCGGTTTCTGTATAAACACATTCCTGCAGTGCATTTCAAAGAAAGTTTAAATCAGACTAGTTGAATGCAAAAAAAAGGTGCACCTATTAAACAAAATTAAAGGAAATGTGTGCAGGGCTTAGCAATATTTAATATCATGTAGTGTTCCTTTTAGATATTTCAAGATATATTTTACTAAAACGAGAATTCATTACGGTGTGAGCCTTCGGAAGTCATTCTAATATGCTGATTTAGGGCTCAAGAAACATTATCAATGTTGAAAACAGTTTTTAATGCTTAATATTTTTGTGAAAATTGTGATCATTCAAAACTGACAGCAGAGACATATAACGTTACAAAAGATTTCTATTACAAATAAATGCTGTTCTTTTTCATAATCAAATTCTGGGACGAAAAAAAAAAAGATCATCACAGTTTTCACAAAAACATTAAGCAAAACCATTTCCAAATAAGAACCATTACTTGAAATTGATAATCATAGGAATTTTGATTTCAAACATTTTACATTTTAAAATATATTCAGATCAAAAAGTTTTAGTAATATTTCACAATGCTACATTTTTTACAATATTTCTTTTTTTTTTTTTACAATATTTATTATTTAATTTACTATGCTTTAATTATTGTAATATTAACTCTAAAAGAAACTACACGATCTACACTACCAGTCAAAAGTTTGGACACACCCTCTCATTTAATGTTTTTTTTTTTTTTTAAAGTCTCTTATGCTCATCAAGGCTGCATTTATTTGATCAAAAATACAGAAAAAAACAGTAATATTGCAAAATGTTATTACAATATGAAATAATGGTTTAATACAATATAATTTATTCCTGTAATTCAAAGCTGAATTTTCATCAGCTGTTACTCCAGTCTTAAGTGTCACATGATCCTTTAGAAATCATTCTAATATGTTTATTTATTATTAGAATTATCAATGTTGGAAAAAGTTGTGCTGCCAAATTTTTTTTTGCAACCTGTGATTCTTTTTTCAGGATTCTTTGATGAATAACAAGTTAAAAGGTAAGATAAGATCCTTATTCCTTGGCTGGGATCATATAGAGTCCATTGAAGCTGCATTAAAACCTCAATTTGGACCATCAACCTGTTTGCTCCCATTGAAGTCTTAAAAACCTTAATTTCTTTTCAAATGAAGAAAGGCATGAACATCTTGGATGACACTGTTAAAACACACCTCGTTATGCGGCAGCCCAGCAGCACTAAAGATGGGGATCTTCTGTCCACGAGCAATGCTGTTCATGCCGTCAATAGCAGAGATGCCAGTCTGGATCATTTCCTCAGGGTAGATACGACACTGAGGGTTGATGGGCTGACCTAAGAAGAGTCAAAGGGAGAACAGTGATCTCACCCGAGCAAGAAAAAATCTGGTACTTAAGAGTCTACAAAGTACAACTTCTATTTCTAAAGAAGGAAAAGAGCGCTAATGGAAAAAAAAAGAAAAAAAGATTTTGCTAAGGCAACACTATCCACTGACAATGACAAATGGTAAAGGCTTATATTTTAGAAAAACGTTTTCCGGTTAAAGCATATAAACGTGCTACACACTATTTGGAGTGGTGTGACCTTGAGGCTTGATCAACCTTTTATTACGCCCCCTCTTATCCGTTCGGCTCATTCAAACATTGCCCTGAATCGCCATTGTATACCTTTGATAGCTCAAAAGATCACCTTTGCCATTTCAGCTTAGCAGAGATCAGGGTCATGAGGTCAGTAAATGGCTTAAAAAGCACACAAAAATTCCAATTCAACCTCTCAAAATATTCAAATACCAACAAGGAGGAATTTTAAGCATTGATGAACATATTCTAGCCTGCTGGCCTCTCAATTAAGCTGCAGACAAACTGGGTGCATGCCGCACAAACGCAAAGACAAAGAATATTTAAAATGGCTGGTGGCAGCCTAATTGACAAAGATGTGCTGCTAGAATTTAAAATCAGGTTTGTCTTAAATAAACCCAAAATATAGAGTTAACAAAGCCACAGTATTGCTCAGCCATCCATGTGCCTCTCAAAAAGACACTTGTTCCTGCAAATATTACATAAAGGCTCTTACCCATGATGTCCAAATAGTCCTCAGCCAGAACAGTAGGACCCCTGTCAATGGGTTTACCTGACCCGTTGAAAACGCGTCCTGAAATAAAATGACACGTTTTTCATGATGTCTCAATTGGCTATGTAGAAGACACATAAAGACTATAATTTCATAGGCTGCATAAGCATTAGTTATATCCTTACCAAGCATGTCTTCAGACACAGGTGTGCGCAAGATGTCACCAGTGAATTCACAGGCGGTCTTCTTAGCATCAATACCTGAGGTGCCTTCAAACACCTGATGGGCACAAAATGTAAATATTTTATTAGTTATGACCTGATCTTATGCATATGTGGATATCCAGTGAATATTTATAGAGAAAAGATACATTTGCAGAAGCTTTTAAAGGAAAACTTGCCTGAACGACAGCCTTGGTGCCAATGACCTCCAGAACCTGCCCGCTCCTCCTGGTCCCATCAGGTAGGGTAAGGTGCACAATCTCTGCATAACGTGGAAACTAGAGGAACACAATAAAGACAGAGATGAAGATGAGGTTCAATATACACTACTGTTCAAAAGTGGATTCATAATTCTGAGTCAATTTGTTCATTTAAAGGGATAGTTTACCCAAAAAAAAAAAAAAAATGTCGGTCATTAATTACTCACCCTCATGTCATTCCAAACCTGCAAGCCCTTTATTCATCTTCAGAACACCAAGTAGGGTATTTTTGATGAAATCCGAGAGCTTTCTGACCTTGAATGAACAGCAACGCAATTGATACGTTCAAAGCCCAGAAAGGTAGTAAGGACCTCAATAAAATAGTCCATGTGACATCAGTGGTTCAACCGTAATCTTATAAAGTTATGAGAATATTTTTTGTGAGCAAAGAAAACAAAAATTACAACTTCATTCAAAGATTTCTTCTCTTCCGTATCAGTCTTTGACAGCCTTGAAAGTGTCAGTTATGATGCTGTCTATGCAGGGTCAGAAAGCTCTCGGATTTCATCAAAAATATGTGTTTTGAAGATGAATGACAGTCTTGTGGGTTTGGAACGACATGAGGGCGAGTAATTAATGACAGAATTATTTTTTTGTGTGTGAAATACACACATTTTACAATATAACTATTTTTGTTCAAATAAACAGTAAGCATGAGAGACATCTTTCAAAAACATTTAAAAATCATTCTGATCCAAACTGTTGAACAGTATGTTATTACTTCATTTCAAATTTGATTAATACATTAAAAAAAAGGTCATTCTTTACTTTTTGTCACTTTAAATAAAGTAAATTTAAAACTCTACTTTTTCAAAATGCTTTAGTTTTTCATAAACAGATAAAGGACTTACTTTGACATTGTCCAAAATAACCAGCGGCCCATTTACACCAGACACCGTAGAGTAGGCTGAGGATGACAAGAATAATGCAAAATTTAAAAACCTTCACAAAAAACATTTTTCCAGAATTTGTAATGCCTTCAAAAGGAAGCTACTTGCATATAAGACTTGAAAATTAATATTAAAATTTACACCTTCAATTTGCATTTTTATTTGACCATTAGAGACGCCCCGGAATAGTAAACATGCAATTACTAAAGAGACATATAGGAAACTTTTATTGATTCTAGGTTGCTGCACATCTTCTTGACAGCTGTAAGTGAACACACACACACACACACACACACAGACAAAAAAACATTCACACATGCATATACCAACTGCAAGCACTAGCTGTGACCAATAAAGTGCATGAAATTTGCTACAAAAGCCCACAATCACATGGAAATGAGGACTCTTTCTCTTGACACCTGTGCATCTAATTGTACACAGTGACCTTTACTGGAGTATTCTAAATGGCTTTCATAAATTTCCATGTCCAAATGTCAGGGCTAGAAGAACACAGTTAGCACATTCAAGGCGGCTTTTTCTGCAGATGTCAAGATGGGGGACGACATCTTCACTCTGTTCCTTGAGGGACAATTACTTGGTTCAGACTATGGTAATTTATGATGGTTCCAGGTGCCCAAAAAGTCTCATATAGCCTATATAAACAATTACATTCATTTTAGGGTGACAGGATGAACTATCTTTGGGTTGAACAAGCCACTGAGAGTGGGACACAGGTGTCACTTTAAAGGGAAAAGCCACTCACCCCATGTCATTTCAAACCTGTGTGACTGACTTTCATCTGTGGAACATAAAAAGAAGATATTTTGAAGAATGTTGGCAAGCAAACTGTTTCAGTTCCCACTGACATACTTTGTATGGACAACAGATACAATGGAAGCCAAACAGTTTGGTTATCAAACATTCTTTAATATCTTATTTTGTGTTCAGCAGAAGACAAATGCATAAGTTTGGAACAACATAAGGCTAAAAGTAAATTTTAAGACAATTTAAATTTTTTTGGGTGAACTATCCCTTTAAGATGACACTTGTTTTCCCATCATGACTGGGATTCGTGTGACTTCTGAATTACTCTTGGACAGTACTTCCTTAAACTATGAATCAGAGAGCAAACCTAAAATATAACAACTGAAGCACCAGACACAAGAAATTGCTAACTGTTGGAGATGTGGTGCGCATCTGGGAGAAGGAGGTTCAAGTCTGACCTGCAACATGTTACAATACCTTCTTTTCTGTTCAATCGATTAGTCTATGCAGAAGTGTTATTTTGTTGCTTTTTTAAAGAACACTGAAGTATTTTTTAATAAAAAGTGTTTTTGGTCATTTGGCCATTGCTCCAGTCTTCTCCAATCACAGTCACATATTCCAAATTCTCCAAAATTTCATTCAAAAAAAAAAAAACCAAACCATTCCAAATTCTCCAATATTTCATTCTAAAATTTTTCCAAACATTCAAAATTCTCCAATATTTAATTCTAAAAAAATTCTAAACATTACAAATTCTCCAAAATTTCATTCTAAAATTTTTTTAAACATTACAAATTCTATAAAATTTCATTCATTCATTCAAAAAAAAAATCCAAACTATTCCATATTCTCCAATATTTCATTCTAACAATTTCCCAAACATTCCAAATTCTCCAGTATTTCATTCTAAAAAATTCTAAACATTACAAATAGGGATGGGCGATATATATCGGTCGATAAATTCATGCGCATCTCGTCAGTAAAGCCGGTTCTTTGATTAGCGGTAAATCTCCATCACCTGTGTTCAAATAGAGCGCTAGTTTATTCACAGAGCCGTAGATCACTGGAAAGCTACCCCAATGAATCACCCGCAAAACAGAACCAGATATTGCGTAGCTTGTCAGTGATCTACGGCTCTGTGAATAAACTGGCGCTCTATTTGAACACAGGTGATGGAGATTTACCGCTAATCAAAGAACCGGCTTTACTGACGAGATGCGCATAATATCGATCGATATATATCGCCCATCCCTAATTACAAATTATCCAAAATTTAATAAAAACAAAAATCCAAACTATTCCAAATTCTCCAATATTTAATTCTAAAAATTTTCCAAACATTCCAAATTCTCCAAAATTTTATTATAAAAAAACAACCCATTCTAAATTCTCCAATATTTCATTCTATTTTTTTTTCTCAAAACTATTCCAAATTGTCCAATATTTAATTCTAAAAATTTTCTAAACATTCGAAATTCTCCAAAATTTAATTCTAAAAAAATCCAAACTATTCCAAATTCTCCAATATTTAATTGTAAAAATTTTCCAAACGTTCCAAATTCTCCAGAATTTAATTCAAAACATTTTCCGAACATTCCAAATTCTACAAACCATTCAAAATCTGATTCTACATTTTTTTAAATAATTATAATTACAATACAAATATTATTTCATAGTAATACATAAAACATGGAAACACTGATTTTCATAAAACCACATTAAACATTTCATGAATGAATTTTAGCATCTTAAAAAAAAAAAAAGTTATGTTGCTCTTATACAAGTCTTAAAACCTGTAAAAGCCCCAGTATTACTTGCTATTGTTATTTAAAGCATTCTTCCTGAGCTGTGGTGCTATTCTAGGTGAGGAAGGTTCTTCTATTCGGTCCAGTCTAATCATGCAGAAGCAAAAATAAATAAATAAATAAATAAATAAATAAAGAAATAAAGAAAGAAAGAAATAAATAAATAAATAAATAAATAAATAAATAAATAAATAAAAATAATAATAAATTTCTATTTTATTTCCTCAATGTAATAAGCACTTTTTTACTGAACACTGAAGTATTTTTACAAAAAAAAAAGCCAGCCAGGGTTTTTGGTCCAGGCTGCAGGTGCATGCTCAGGGTGGGCCATCATTAGCAGCAGAGGGTGTGGTCTCATACTTTGGCCTTTTACTTTGCATGGGAAAACATTAGCCGTCCTGTCACAGGAGCCAATTTGGTGTGTGTCCTTTCACTTTGTTTCAGCGTGTGTGTATACATGTGTGAAAGAGAGAGACGGTGCACGCTAGATGGAGAAGAGTCAGCTTTGTCTGCTCTGGGTCGTCCATCACGCCTCAGTGTGTCGGTTTTGTGTGCGCCGTCAGACTGTGGTCTGATATCAAAGGCAGTAGGAAATGAGAATGGACTGTCTCTAACGCCCAGCACAGCAGCCCCACGGGGAGCAGACACTATGCCACTAATTAGGCTTCAGACAGCAGAATCATTTGTCAATGCACTATTGCCATTTCCCACACACACACACACACACACACACACACACACACCTGCACATCGTGACTTTCCTTACTGGCTAAGGAGAAAAGGAAGGGTGAAAGAGAGAAACGTGGTTCCATCCTTTTGTGTTTTTCCCCCTTTCTATCTATGGCTTTATATTTTTGTTGTTTTTGTTTAGTTTTTGTGCAGCAAAAAAAAAAAAGAAAAAATAGAGGAACAAAGGAAGAACTGTGCTAAAATCCTAAGAGGCCTTCTGCTCTCACAAATTCCTATATAAATATTGCATGGATTTTTTTTTTTTTAAAGTCTTGTTATTTTAAATGTGCCAATCTATTATTGAGATGAGAAGTATCAGAGTTACTAAATATAAATATATATATACACAGACATCAACATTTTTTTTTTTATACTAGTGGGTGCAGGACACTAGTTCATTTATGTAAGTGAGTGTAGCAAAGTAAAGTAAACTGTGAGATATTATACACCAAAATTCTTCATACAGTGGACAACCAGCAAAATGATGATACAAATTTGGCACTAAAAATTATTCTGACACTTTGACCTGACCATGTTTTGCTTAAGTGTTTTTTCTTAATTGCTAATGTGACCTTTTTACAAGACAGACTGAACAAAATTAAGCATTGCTTGGTAATCTGTCAACAAAGTATTGATAGTTGTGTAAATATTGTCATACTAACAGTTTTGGTTGATTGTAATCCATTACATACCTTTTTTTAAATCAAAGTTATCTGACATTATCAAGATGAATTTGTTCTGAAACAGTTTAACTCCGAGTTCCTGTCATATCTTAATTACCATTTTCTAAACTATAGCAAATATAATGATAATGTGAGAAATGTTGAAGGTGTCTGAATAAATTTTGGTTTGAAAGAAGTCTTTTATGCTCACCAAGGATGCTTTTATTTGGCCATGAATACAGTGAAAGCTATAATATTATATATATTATGTAATATTACTCTTCAGTGTTATAAGATCCTTCAGAAATCATTCTAATGCTGATTCGCAGTTCAAGTAACATTTCAATTTTGGAAACGGTGCTATTTAATATTTTTATTAAGTGGAATACTTTTGTAATATTTTGTAACATTTTAAATGTCTTTACTGCCACCTCTAATCAATTTAATTCACCCTTCCTGAATAAAAGTATTATTTTATTTAAAAATACGTGTAGTGCATGTATGAACAACATATAGAAACAATGATTTCCATAAAAATTAATTTTCGTATATACTGAAATTAAGGTATTTTCGTTTAAATATTGCCTTTTAAAATCCTATTTTACAGTCAGTACTATACACTGCTGATATTACAGCTAAATGTAATGAAAAAACGGCAGATTATATGCTGCCTTCCATCTTGTACACTAAAGAGAAAAAAAAATAAATAATCAAAACATGTCTAATAAAACAAGAAATCTCACAAAAAGATATTAGCTGCGCAGGTGAAAGACTTCATCTCCCATTATGATGATTCCCCGAGTGACACGTCTTCCCTAAATAAATGATTAGTCTCATAATTGCCGTTATTACAGTGAAAGAAAAACAGTAGTCAAATCACCCTAACACTGAATATTCGCTCTCTCCAAACACACAAAAACAGATGCGTTCCGCAAATTCGCGAACACACTAAAATGCACGCTTCCTGCAAATTCCATCATTTTTCAAGACATTATGGCTTTTCCTTCCCTCCGTCCTTTTTTGCCTCAGCCCAGACAAATTGCAGTATGTGCTTCACAGGGAGGTGCTTATAAAATGGATTTAATAGCTACACTTACCCTACAAATTGCCCATATGTTTCAAAGGAGATACATATGTCTATTTACTGAGAGGTGATCATAATTACGAGGCTGGAAAATTGCGGCCATATAATTGTACATCAACCCCTTAAAAGTCTCTCGAACGCAACGCAAACTGCTAATGGAAAACAGTGAGGAGCTGAAATCTTTACTCAAACAAAGCTCATGACATGCTCCGATATTGTGCACAACATTAGACGAACGCTAAACGAAGCCACGCAGGTGCTAATCTGCTTTGCCGAAGCAGGACGCCGCTAGTTTTTAGCCAAACAGCGCAAGCGAAAATTTATCTAAATAAGAATAAATGAACAAAAGTTGAACAAGCATAGTGTAAGAAAATCCGATCATAAATAAGCAAAACAGTTGCTTATTAAAAAAAATACAAAACGAGGGTGATGAAACGACCCTGCCGAACCATGAGCCAATCGCCTTCCAGCTCTGTGATGAAGATGGCGGCCCACTTCAACTCCACACACAGAGGACTCAGTGCCTCATAAGAGGCCTTGTAAAATAAAGATTAAAAAATGGCTATACATTCACATGGTGTGAAGTAGCAACATTTCCCATTAGGCTTGAAAAACTTTCCCCACCCCTCCCAGGACACTTGAGTTTGAGTACGCCGGTCCGAGGGCTAGGCATGCAACACCAGCGCGGGTCAACGTGAGGCCTGTGGAGCTGCCAGGCCCCATTGTGCGCCGAGATGTTAATTGGTTCTAATCCGGCGGTAGAAGCTGTTTTGGTAGCCTGACCCCGCGCCCTGAAGGACACCTTGGTGTGAAATACTAAAGGGCCCATTCAAGTGGTGCTGAAAGGAGGCATGGAGCATTCCAACACATTTCCATCTCTGCTGTGAAAGAGAAGCGCTGACGGGGAGGCGGGAGGGGGACAGTGGGACCGGCGTTTTTTTTTTTTTTTCCAGGCCGGCCGGTAGCGTTGCGCTGAAACTGAATTAACGATACAAAAGCGCAGGCAAAGGTGCCAGGCTCGTCTCATTCACGCACATCCTCCTGTGTTTCTTCTTTTTCTTTTTTTGCAGAGCATCCACACGGTGGTTTCCCATAAGACGTAAGAAAAGAGAGCGCTAATTGCCCCGTGTTTGGGATCAGATACACACAAATGCAACTGTCATTAAACAGACAAACAAGGCTCACACAATTCCGCCATGACACCCGCTAAACTTACCCCACAAGACCCACATATTGAGATTTCATAATGAATTCGAAGACATTGGTCGGCTTTGATACCGTAACTGAAAAAGACTGATCTTGTCAGAGGGGACAGATGTCCGTATGCAACCAAGGACAATCTATGAAAGCCTAAGGACGGGAAATGAAATTGCATTCTGAGCTGGAATAGTACGTTTTAATTGTACAGCCATTTTTCCTAAAGAAACTGTGAAAAAAGATTTTCATTAGTGACCCTGGACCACAGAACCAGTCATAAGTGTCAATTTTTGGAAACTGAGATTTATAGATCATCTGAAAGCTGAATAAATAATTTGTTAGGATAGGACTGAAACTGATCTGAAACTATTTGAAAACCTGGAATCTGAGGGTGCGAATAAATCAAAATATTGAGAAAAATCACCTTTTAAGTTGTCCAAATGAAGTTCTTAGGAATGCATATTACTAATCAAAAATTAAGTTGATATATTTATGGTATGAAAGGTACTAAATATTATCATGGAACATGATCTTTAATATTATCCTAATGATTTTTAGAATAAAAAAGAATATTGTTGGTATTGTTGGCTATTGCAATAAATATACCCGTGCTTTTTACGTTTTTGTGGCCACATTTGTGCGTTTAGGATGACCGAAACCTGCTGGCAATGGCTTCATAACTCATTTTCATAATTCAGAGACTCTGAAATCACACATTTGACATGACACCTCTACTTTCCAACTGAGAGAATAATGAACAGACTGTTTAAGCTGTATAAGTGAACAAATGTTCAATGGCAAAATGAACTGAGCCACCTGCCAAAACGCTACAAAATTACACGGCTATTCTGCAAGTACAGACAATGTTCAATACCGCAAACATAAATGGCACAAAACGTACGTACTGTGCTTTTGATTAAATGCACATTAGCACATTTCAGTGAAAATAAAATGTATTTTCGTGAGCATAATTGAGGCCGCAGTCCTGTAAATACGTATAATAGCTGCAGGATTTGAAACTCAATGTTAGTACGCCTATTCAGAAACATGCTGAACACTGAACAAATGTAAAAATTGGGGGACACAATAAAATGCTTTTTGGGAAAAAAAAAAAAAAAGGAGAGAAACGTTGGATGACCAATAGACAGACGTATGAAAGACAGTGAATCAGAGCTCACAGGGGACCTTGATGGTATTCTCTTAGACTTCAATGCTAACAGAGGGAATCCAATTATGGCACTGACAGCACAATGTGCTGCACACTCAAAAGGGCAGGTTTTGGATTTAGTGGACAACGTATCAAAATAAATCGAGCAAAATCTGTGTTGAAAGATGATCGTTTTTAATGCATAAAAATATTCATGACAAACTGAAGAAATTGTTCGAAGGGCCTTCATGATTTCACACACAAACAGAAGATTATACCCTGCTTAATTAAATTCAAACAATTCCCCAGCAGAACGTTATACTGTGTGATTATGAACTGAAAAAATGTGATAATTATTTACAAATAAACATTAAATGTTAAATTATAAAACAACTTAGTTATAATATTTAAAAAAAAAAATGCAAGATTAAACTTTGCCATGCATGTTTATCATTCAAGTCAGGTAATGTTCTGTTAACGAAAATAATGTTATGCCCTTTTCAAGAGACTAAAGAAATTAACTTGACATGCTATTAAAATTACAAAAAAAAAAAAAGTCCCCTAAAAAATAAACAAAAGCAAGACCTGAATGCAACACACAGACACAGTCTGATAAAGACAGACACTCACACACGCAATTGTGGCTGTTCATCTGTCCTAACAAAGACCTCCACAGTGATGACACCCCCATCAAACAGGAATGCTTTTAACCCCACAGGTAGAGGCAGAGGCTGTAACGGAGGACTCCCCACACGCATGCACTGATTGGGTCGTGTGTAATCAGACGACTGCGTATGTGCGTGTGTGTATGAGGGGGGAACGGTGGGAAGAGCTGTAATCTGTGTGTGTTTCCTGGCGGGATGCAGACTGAAGGGGTGACAGCTAAACTGAGACAGCTGGTTAACCCCGCTGCCTCTCGAGGAGAGGTGGCAAAGTGGTGCAGTTACAATAGATCGAAACAGCCGTAATGTTACTGCAACAGTTTGAGAGTGATTTGCAGGGATAGGCGGGTTTTCACCCGTACGCTGCCTAGCAACAGATCTATAACAAAAGTCCAAAGCGGGCCCCCTATAACAAGCCAAGTTCACACTGTTTGTCATATTTCATAGTCAACTCCATGCGGATGGCATACTAAAGTTAATTTGATGTGAGAAACGACAAAATGTTTCAAATAGCAGCTCAAAATCATATTTTAAAAAATAAGTAAACGTTAATGAGCTATTAGCACATTCAACACCTGTTATTTTCTGCAAACGTTCGCTGTTACAATAAAGCACATATTAATGCAAAATATTTTTAAGTGCATAAGACAATGAGGGATAATTTATGCACTCCTTATCAGGCTATTTAGGATGGACATAAGACTATAAATTCTAAGAATATAAATCTCTCAATGTAAACTTAATCTTATACAATAAAAGCAAAAATTATTCAGACACCAGATATAATTGTTTTTTTTGCAGGACACTATAGTTCATTTATGTAAGTGAGGGTAGCAAAATAAAGTAAACTGTGACATTAAAATTGTAAAATTGCTAAAATTGAGACCAAAATTATTCAGACAAGTATTTTTTCTTTAATTGCTAATGCAACCTTTTTACTGGTCAAAGTATTGATAGTTGTGTAAATATTGTCATACTAACCGTTGTTATACATACCTTTCTATCAAAGTTATGTGATATTATCAAGATTTATTTGTTCTGACACAGTTTAACTCTGAGTTCTTGTCATATTTTATTGCCATTTTCTAAACTATAGTGATAATGTGAGAAATGCTGAAGGCGTCTATAAATTTAAATTTGAATAGATTTGACTAAATAAATAAAGCTTTTTATTTATATTAAAAATAATGTAACATATTACACATACTGTGTAACTACATAATATTTAGATAACTAACAAATTAATTAAATATTTTATTATAATTACAAATTTAATTAACTAGTTTGAACATTTTGTAATGTGCCTGTGTCAGTTTTTCTCCTCCCTTCTCCGATCTTGGGAGGTTTTTTTTTTTAACCATTGGCCTTCTCACCTTGCTTGAATTCTGTAAACTGGGCTAAACTAGTGTGTAAAAATAAAATTAATTTTTTAATCAAACATATAAAGTGTGCAAATACTAAGACATAAAAGCTGAAAATTCCATAAAATAAGGCATTTTGAAAAACCAGCGTTTAAAGTTGTATTTAAAACACATAAAAGCAAACATTTTTTTTTATTCAAAGACATACAATATGCTTTTAAGACAAAACCTTAGATCAAAAAGCAGGAAAAAAAGAAGTGTGTCATATATGTGACGTGCATAATGGGATAAAAAGGGTTTTTTTTCTCTTTTCAATCCAAGTAGTCCATAATTTTATATACTTGGATACTATTTTTGAAAGTCGACTATTCTATACTCGTCTTTCATTTACTTTTCTTTGATGGCAAGATGAAGTCGAACGCCCACCGCGGGCTTTCTTTTTCACTGTCACGACAATTGATTAATTACAGGCGGACAAAAGGATTAGCAACAGGAAACAGTGGATAAAATAAAGGAGGGCTGTGACATCTGAAAGATTTGTTTATAACCATGTCATTACGGGTAATTGTTTCTTCACAGAAATACCATTACCGTGCTGAATGTCTTTTCAGCACATTTAAACGTCTATTCAGCATTAAAACAAAGCGAATAGACAGTCTGGGTTAATTGCTTTTGTTGCAAATGACGTGATTAAGACAAAAAAGGCCTGCTTCCACAGAAAAGATGAATGCGCTGTACGTTTACTTTGTTTGTTTGTTTCTTCAGGCATCTTGGAAATTTGACTGGGCACAAGCGTGCTCACAAATTACTTAAACACACCAGTCGACGACGACAAACAGGAAAAATATGTGGAAAAGCGAATTGCAAATATTTGATATACTCTAAATCTGCATTCTCTACATACCAAACATTTTGTGACAAAACGAGAAAAACCTTCCGCTGTGCTCTTTCAATGGCCTCAACATTAGTTGCTTTTTTTAAATTTGGGATGAAAAAAAGTTTTCAACTTGAAGGTCCTTTCAGTGTTTTGGAGCCTTTTTTAAGGACAAAGCAGGACCAATCAGACCCGCGCTGACGGACACGGCCTCTCGACTGTGATGGCATATCAGGTGCTGCAAGGACTCATGGGTACAGATCTGTGTGTTTGCCTTCCCATCAGTCTTCATTGCCTTCAATCACAGCCCACTATCAGCATGCACTCTGCCACTGATGAGGCACAAAATGGTGCTGCTATCTGGCATGCCTACATTAGAGAGGCTTTTTTTTTAAACAGTATTCCAGGGGGCGTTTCAGATC
The DNA here is from genome assembly GCA_033026305.1 of Cirrhinus molitorella. NCBI lineage: Eukaryota > Metazoa > Chordata > Actinopteri > Cypriniformes > Cyprinidae > Cirrhinus > Cirrhinus molitorella. Next base: position 23,716,344 of record CM065135.1, on the reverse strand, counting down.
GGGGGTCTTTACGCATGCAGCTTCTTTGGCTTTCAGAAGGGAAGGCTTCAATTCTTCCATTAAGTAATTTATTTTCTTCCTGGTTTGCTAAGAGGCTTTTAGCCTGAGCTTTGCTTTGACAATCTTCGGAAAAAAAGAGAGAAACACGCTACCTGTGCTCCTCGGTGGGACAGTGTGTTTTGAGGTCTAAATTAATGAGATTTACAGTGAATAACATCAATAATACACATGAAGGGGAAAAAATGAGAGAAAGATGCCAGACGAGCTGTAATTTTAGCAAGGTTCTCCATTAAAGGGGTAAACAAAATTAACTACTCAAGTGCTGAAACATCATACACAAGAGTCAAATTATGTTATCGAAGAGATGCCAGTAGCACATTATGACTCTGTGGCGTCATCTGATGTTTCAGCAGGTTGAATGCGGGATATTGTGAGGTTTCGAGAAAAATGGAGAGATCAAAATATAGGTTATTACACACACACAAAAACCCCACACATACAATAAGAGATAAAATAGGAAAAACGTTCATAATACTGGTACTTCTTCTCAGGGTGAGTGTTTGGCTTACAGAATGGCTACTTCCCCATAAAAAAAAAAATGTACACTTCCTCTGCAATTTAAGTAGGACTAAACCACAAAAAGCAAAAAAATTCACACTAGCTCATCTCCAACCTCAACTTTAAAAGTTTTAAATCAGTAAGATTTTTTCTTCTGAAAGAAATTTCAAAATATTTTAAAATAGAATGGTTATTTTAATTTGTAATGATACTTCAAGTATTACTGTGTTTTTATATATTTTTTTAAATTATTGGTAAGCGTAAGATACTTTTTTCAAAAACAAAAAATACACCAACACCAAACCTTTGAACAGTAGTGTAAAACAACTAAAAAAAAAAATGGAGGAAAACACACAATTTTGCAATTGGATTGCAAAGATCTGGCCATCAGCAGTATATTTAGGGTCTACTTCCTCCATTTGGTCAACCATTGCATCTCTCTGGGGTTTCCTTATTACTGTGCCAGGTTCAACACTGACCAAATGAATGTACATGTTGCATTGCATCTACAGTCAGACCAAAATTTATTCAGAAACCTTCAACATTTCTCAGATTATTACAGTTTATTCTGTAGAGTTTAGAAAATGGTAATAAAATATGATAAGAATTCAAGAGTTAAACTGTGTCAGAACAAATTCATCTTGGTAATCACAAATGAATTACAGTCAAATCAAAATTTATTCAGACACCTTCAACATTTCTCACATTATTACAGTTTATTCGCTTTAGTTTTGAAAATGGTATTAAAATATGTCAAGAACTCAAGAGTTAAGAGTCAGAACAAATTAATCTTGATAATGTCTGATCAAAGATAACTTTGATATAAAGGTAGGTAACAAAACATAGTCAGGTCCCAAATTTGTATTAATTTTACTGGTTATCCACTGTATGAAGAATTTTTGGGTATATGTCAAACGCTTACTTTATTTTAATATCCTCACTTACATAAATGAACTACAGTGTCCTGCAACCACATTATGAGAGTCTTGCTAAACACTTTGATGACTCATCCTGCACCTCACCACTTTGTCCAATCAAATGCTCAAGAGTAAGAATCCCCCTCCCCCCATTATGACATGCACCCAAATAGCAAGTAGCAAGCCATGTGACTGAGACCTATCCAAAGCTTATTTGCATGCAAAAAAAAAGTATCCTCCAAACTTAATAGAAAATATGTCAACACAGGAAAGAAACAGCGCTTTTCATGGGGTTTTAAACAATTTGCGATGTGCTATTTGGTTGCGTCTGACAAGGCAAACAATTTGACAACAAAACCCTTGACAAGAAATGGAAATGACAAGAGTCAGACAGAAAGAGGCTGAACACAAAAAGTCAATTTAAAAAGACGTGATGGACAAGGATGAAAAGCACTCTTCAGGAGCACATATTTCTGATAGACTGAAACAGCATGAGCAGATTCAAAGATGGAGCTGAACCAGTGAGAGTTTCACACACCACTGCAAAATTAGAGCTTGGCAGACAAATACTTTCTGGTGTATAACTGTTAAGTTTGAAAAAGAATCAATATGAAAAAGGCTATTCTGCAATCTGGCATATACTAACATATATTATACTCTGACATTACTTAGGAGGAAAACGTAGAGCAGAAACTCTAACTGCAGTGTTTGAAATAAAAGATTATGAATAAATATTAGGGCTTTAAGTCAGCCTAATGCAAAATCATATGTAACTTTTTCAGTTACAAAAAAGTCACATGATTTGTGTGGAGCTGAAGGTTCCTCATTGCACATTATTCACCAGCTCAGCTGTGTATCACGTGATTATGTCACATGAGAGGGATCATCACTCCATCCGTCTGTCTGTGCGCATTAGCAATTGCGTGAGAATCGAAAACAAAATCATGAAAACATCCATTCCGATCACCAAATACATACCTAAATGCATATAATATATACATACTATCTCATTATCAATATTAAACTGACTGTAGTTAAAAAAAAAACATTCACAGATGGAGCCTTTAAACACTAATATATCTGTTAAATGACGTTACCAATCTTAAGAAACTGATTATTGGTTAATTGCTTTATTGCCGTTTTTGGATGACAATTTCAAATCAGATTAAATAAATAATGAGATTTAACGTTAGTCCTGCTTGGCTAGCTAGCATGTTTACACTTGCTTAGACCTTCAAAAGACACCAAAGGTTATTCCGTTTCTTATTAAAATGAGCTTTAAAACAACATTTGTTTTAATTCTTTACATAGTGACCGTTTCAGAAATTAATCAAAAATGCAAAAGTGCTAACTTAATCGAACAGCTCAAGCTAATGTTAGCATGACAGCTGTGCTACTTTGACTCCAATATGACTTTTGCCAACGCTACAGATACATCAGCTCTCCCCCGGCGGAGTTTAACCTCTGGTCAAATGTAAAATGCAGGTTAAAAATGAGTAAAGAGAATAAAATTGGCAAGAAACACTGGATGTGGTGCTGCTGTTAGCTGTATGAATGAAAGCTGAATGACACTCACTCAGTCTGGGCTGGGAGATGTAGTTTCTGACCACGGCTTGAGCGTGTTGCCGTGCCGCTGCTTCAGGGCCGTTCAGATCCACGGGCCGGTTCGCTACTAATGTAGACATTGTTATTATTTTTCGTAATTAAATTAAACTGTCTAAGTGTAAACAGATCTGTGCTGCAAGCGGATGAACAGACGGAGTCATATGACAACCGTGGTCAGGAAGTAGCACTTGTGCACCCGCACGTAAAAAAAAAACGTGCGCGTAAGCACTTACAAGCGCGTGCATGAGTCAGCAAGCGTCTCGTGACTTTCTTTTTTTTTTTTAAACACAACCCGAGTCCCAGTGTGCATACTAACCACCCTATCTGCTCTAAATAGTTTTGAAAATTACTACTATCATAGAATTTAGGATGGATATGCACACTGAGACGTAGGCAACGTTTAAACAGAAATCGTATGTTGCTAATTTTTTGTTGTTGTGAGAAATTTTGACTGAAAACTATTAGACAATTTTGATGAAGTATTATCTAACATAAAAAATAAATAAACAAGAAAAGTATCTAGTTGTAAGATTTTAAGATTTTTAGGAGGTTTGTCTGTTTCACCTTACATATACTGACTTTCTTGGCTGTATATGATACAGCATTTTATTACAGTGGACTTTTTGACATTGAGGGGAAAAATACTTTTTAACACCAAAATATCTCTTCTTAATTATCTAAAATAAGTACAAATATAAAATGTAAATTATAATAATAATAATAATTTCACATATATTTACTACCTCAAACATTAATGGTAACATTAACAGTCACTTGGTTTTAGAAGTCACATTAATAGTTAACCAAAGAGACTCAAGGCTGTAATCGCTGACAAAGGTGCATTTAAATACTGATTTAAGGGGATGAATATGTAAGAAAATTATTATTGTATGCATAATAAATTTGCGCTAAATTGTAAAACAGAAATCACTTCGACATGAATAAGTATTATCTGTTGTTCAGTGTCCAAAAAAAGTCCAATTAAATCCTCTTCTATGTTGTAAAACAATAAAATTTACAAGAGGTGAATACTTTTTATAGCCACTGAAAGTGTATTAGAGAATGAATGAATCACGTAGCACCTATTTTACTGAGGTGAGGGCCTTGCTTCTGAAATAGCAGCACAGTGTTAATTAAAGCTTGAGCATTGAAAAGTAGACATACAATTTTTAAAAGGTTCCTACTTTTTATGTTAAATTGATTTGAAATGTTCTTATATTCAGAGCTTCTTTGGCATTACCATTCATTTACATACGTTGTGTTTTTATAAAACAGACTCAGGCTTGTATAACCTTTGAACAAATATCTCTTCTGAGTCACTGATGCATGCTTTAATGAAAATTAAATTTTTACATTAATGAATACACACAAAATATGTGGTACTTTGTTGCTGAGAGAACATAAACGTCAACTTAATTTTTAAAGTCAGCACATCTGCTACAATTGCAACAATAGCATTTCATAAGCACAAACTATTTTTTTTTAAATGGAGATATTTAAAACATACCTATGTGAAATCTAAAAATTCTAAGCAATGACATGCGCATAACAAAGTATTACCAAAATTGTTTAATTTCCAAATTTCCAGTGATGAATTACACTAGAAACCCAAATGGCAAAATAGCTCATTTGGAAACATGCACTCTTATGAGCATTGTGACTGACATAATCAAGTTGGTATTTATAAATTTTATCAAACTACTTGCATATTTGTGACCCTGGACCAGTCATAATGATGATTTTTGGAAATTGAAATGTATACATAATTTAAATAAATAATAAATAAGCTTTCCATTAATGTATGGTTTGTTCGTATGGGACAATATCTGGCCGAGATACAAATTTAAAAATCAGGAATCTGAGGGTGCAAAAAAAAAACCTAAATATTGAGAAAATCACCTTTAAAATGGTCCAAATGAAGTTCTTAGCAAACCATATTACTAATCAAAAATTACGTTTTGATAGATTTAAGGTAGGAAATTGACAAAGTATCCCCATGGAACATGATCTTTACTTAATATCCTATTTTTGGCGTAAAAGAAAAATCGATCATTTTGACCCACACAATGTATTTATATGCTACTTAAGACTGATTTTGTGGTCCAGAGTCACATTTGTATATAATCCACCTTTTTCCTGAACGTGGAAGTTTCGTCTGACTGGAACAATGCTTTACATTTCCGTTTTGGAGTTTTTAGTCAAATGAATGTATTTTCTGAGCTGATAATATAACGTTATAAAAATGGACAGATTTGCTGGTACACAAAAAAAGTACTTTACTGTGACAGCCAGCAACAGCACAACTTAACCCTGACAAATTTTTTATATTTAGTTATATTAAAAAAAGTGTCAGTTTAATTAATTCAGTTTTTTTTTTTTTTTTTTTTACCTGTTTTAATGGAGACCAGAACACTAGAACACATCCATCATGGCACTCAACTGTCACTCAGTGTTTACATATTTGATCATTTTGCTTTAATTACATCATCATCATTCACAGTCCTTTATTAAGTGAGTAGTTCTTTCATTTTCTCAAAACAATCTTTTTTATTTTTTATTTTGCTTTGAATGAAAATTTGTAATGTGATTCATCTCAAGAGTTGGCTGATATGGAGAAAACAAAAGAAAAGGGTGGACAGTCACTTTATTATTTGTTGGAGAAGAGACTAATACTACACGATTACATAGATTATTTATAAAATATCTGCCTGTCATAGTGTGACTCACAGGTGCACGGCCTTGGTGGAAAACAGGACATGTGCCATTATGAAGCTTTTGTCACACTCAGTCATTCATCACAAGCTTTTTCAGTTTTTTTGAAAGCACTTAAAACAATTTCTGGCTAGTAAAACCAATGGTCATCCAGTCATGATAAGAGAGTGTTTTCATGACATGTCATCAAACATATTGCCATATTCAATCAATCAAGCCGCTGGACAACAACAAAGCTACTGAACCAAACGAAACTTACATATTTTACTGATTATTGCTGCTAAAAATGGTCAATTATTGTCATGTTTTAGTCTGTACTAATCGGTTGGACCAGGAAAAACATTGGAGGTTTTCAAACTTTTTTAAGAGCGAGCCTATTTTTTTTTTATTTTTAAGTTGACACGAACCATATATATATATATATATATATATATATATATATATACATACATACACACATACACACAGTATCTCACAGTATAACAGTGTACAGAGTACACCCCTCACATTTTTGTAAATGTTTTATTATATCTTTTCATGTGACAACACTGAAGAACTGACACTTTACTACAATGTAAAGTAGTGCGTGTACAGCTTGTATAACAGTGTAGATTTGCTGTCCCCTCAAAATAACTGAACACACAACCATTAATGTCTAATCCGCTGGCCACAAAAGTGAGTACACCCCTAAGTTTTTGTTAAGAGGTTGTGTTTGGGAAATAGATGTATGAGTGCTTCCAGCATTGCTGCAGAGGTTGAAGGGGTGGGCGGTCAGCCTGTGCTCAGACCATATGCCGCACACTGCATCAAATTGGTCTGCATGGCTGTCGTCCCAAAAGGAAGCATCTTCTAAAGATGATGCATAAGAAAGCCTGCAAACAGTTTGCTGAAGACAAGCAGACTAATTTTATTGAGAGAACCATGAATGCCAACACGTACTGGCCGCAGACTGGGCCGCAGGGCAGTATTCCAACATGGTAATGACCCTAAACACATGAAGACCACTGCCTTACTAAAGAAGCTGAGGGTAAAAGTGATGGACTGACGATGCATGTCTCCAGACCTAAACCCAACTGAGCATCTGTGGGGCATCCTCAAACGAAAGGTGGAGGAGCGTAAGGTCTATAACATCCACCAGCTCCGTGATGTCGTCATGGAGGAGTGGAAGAGGACTCCAGTGGCAACCTGTGAAGCTCTGGTGAACTCCATGCCCAAGAGGGTTAAGTCAGTGCTGAAAAATAATGGTGGCCACACAAAATATTGACACTTTGGGCCCAATTTTAACATTTTCACTTAGGGTGTACTCACTTTTGTGGCCAGCGGTTTAGACATTAATGGCTGTGTGTTGAGTTATTTTGAGGGGACAGCAAATTTACACTGTTATACAAGCTGTACACTCACTACTTTTCATTGTAGCAAAGTGTCATTTCTTCAGTGTTGTCACATGAAAAGACATCATAAAGTATTTACAAAAATGTGAGGGGTGTACTCACTTCCGTGAGATACTGTATACATTAATGGTTTCGATACACAATATTATATATATATATATATATATATATATATATATATATATATAAATGATCAAATCAGTCATTGCGATTTCGAGGGAATGTCACTCCTGAAATTTACTAGTAGCCTTGGCCACATTGGTCCTCTTAGCAACATGAAAACAAAACTTTTATTCAAATTCTGAATCCACTATAAGGTTACATAGCCAAGAAAGCACGCAAAGTGCGCTCCGTTAATCACTGAAAGGCTGTCTCATTTCAGTTTATCGCGATCTCAGAAAATTCCGATATAATCAATGAATCTCTCTCAATGCAACACAGTTAATGTTTTATTCACATCGCCTCTACGCTTCGTTTATTATAATGACAGGATTCGCAAGGATTTAAACAAAATCTCGTTTGAGCTGTGAGTGGATTAACGCCTCGATTGGCCATTGCGTTCCAGAAATCAACAGATATTGGCTACGATGCTCAATATTAAAACAGCGCAAACACATTCGCCCAAAAGTAAAAAAAAAAAATCAAGGAGAAGAGCGCAAAAGACTGTCTGAGGAACAAAAGGCGTTTGTGGTTGGCCAAACTGAACCAGGATTTCCAGGCCGAGAATTTTGACAACATTAGAGTTTGTTCTTATTATTTCCGGTCAGGTAGGTGAAATATTTGGCTATTCTCTTAATTAATACTGCTCATATGTATCTTTACCACCTAATAACTTTAGTTTGTCAAAATATTGTGCTCTTTCCTGCTTACTAAGTCATTCTCTGTATGATTTAGAAGCTTCTACACACATTTTTCCCCCGTGGTAGCATAAATTAGCAGAAAAGTGTATTCAGTAGTACAATAAACGTGCAGTCCATGCTGTTGTTTACATCCAAGGATGGCCACATATCTGGATAACAAACTAAATTGTGACGTAAGAGCAAACCCTCTATGATATACTGAAATAAGAAACAAGGCCTCAATACAACAAATATCAGGAAATACAAACTACACGCTCATCTATTTGGCCTGATGAACACAAATGCAAAGCCTTTGTAACAAGTATATTTCAAGAAACCTTTTATGCAATATCTTTAAAGCTTTATTCTTCTTCTGCCAGCTGAGCATATTGGATCACATGGTCTGCGTCTACAACTTTTTCCTTATAAATGGAACCTCACTCACACCTGAAATCAATCATCTAATTATATAAAAGCTTACCTGGAGGAGCTGATCAAGGTTATGAGTTTCTCCATACCATAGATTTACCTTAAGAATCGTATATATAAATGTATATCTTTAAAAAGATAACTCACAAAAAATGGGTTTTCAATCTAGTGTCAGTTTCAGGGACACAGAGATATCCAGCTGCCAATGCTTTCTATCACTCTGTCTCTCCATTAAGGCTTCACAGTTTTAAACTACTTGAAAGCACTTCAGATAGAATACCACCTAAGAGCAAAAAAATACCTCAATGTTGTGCCTTTTTTTCTGATGTATGGCAGGAAAGCTAAAATCTGTCGAGTTGTGTACGGCTTTAAGAGCTTACTTTTTGTTCTTGTCAGCCAACAACTACAAATAGCTTTGCAGGTGCAGGTCATGAGAGAGTTTTGGCCACTGGATAATTTTGTAATAGAGAAATGTTGTTAAAAAGTTTTTCTTAGCATCCTAAAAGCTTGAACCTTCAGTAAAACCATTTTGGATGCTGAATATGCAAAATCTGCAAAATATGAATTATTTTACCAAAATAAGAGGCATCATACAAATTGCATGTTATTTTTTATTTAGTATTTTGTCCTGAACCGTTAAACTCCCTGCTGTTCATTAGAAAAATTCTTCAGGTCCCACAAATTCTTTTTGTGTATTTTTGTGTATTATAACCCTATTCCAGCAATGTCTGTATGATTTTGAGATCCATCTTTTTACACTAAGGGACTCAAACACAAATATTACAGAAGGTTCAACTGCTCACTGATGCTTCAGAAGAAAGCCTAATGCGTTAAGAGCCAGGGGTGAAAACTTTTTAAATTTGAAGATCAGGGTAAGTTTAACTTATTTTGTCTGCTGGGAGACATGCAAGTATCTTCTGTAGCTTTTAGGCAAAATAAGAAAAATGTACACATCTTCATTCTGTTCAAAAGTTTTCATCCCCCGGCTCTTAATGCTTTGTGTTTCCTTCTGGAGCATCAGTGAGCATTTAAACCTTCTGTAATAGTTGCATATGAGTCCCTCAGTTGTCCTCAGTGTGAAAAGATGAATTTCAAAATCATAGTCATTGTTGAAAAGGGTTCAAATACACAAAAATGCTGAAAAACCAAAGAATTTGTGTGACCAGAAGGATTTTTCTGAAGAAGTAACTGTTCAGGACAAACAAGGGACTCATGGACAAATATCACTAAACAAAAAACACAGCTGTGGATCATTAAGGTGTTAAGTATTAAGAATCAAGTGTATGCAAACTTTTGAACAGGGTGATTTTTTATCAGTTCAACTATTATTTTCTCTTGTGAACTATATGTAAATGTCTTTTATGTGAAATATCTTATTCAGGTCAGTACTTAATACAAAATTAACATACATTTTGTATGATCCCTCTTATTTTGGCAGATTCTGCAAACTTTTGACTTCAACTGTACTGTATTTGCATTTCCAAACATATTTAGAAGAAAGAAATGTAGGCCTGTTTATTGTCACATTTTTAATATTTTGCGTTTATCTGAATTGATTGGATCATGAAAAGTGGTGGGTTAAAAATTAGAACACTTGAAAAATAAGAGGACTTGATGATGACAGCAAATTGGAAATTATTTTCAAGGGTGGAACATATTTTTGAATGTGTGTGTGTGTTCATGAACCTTTAATTTAATTCAAAACCAGAAATTAGTATTAAAAACTAAAGACCTTGGTCAGATTAGTTTTTTTTTTTTTTTACTTTTTTTCATGAGATCCAAGGAAAGTTTTATTGTTGTAGCATCAGTTTCATCTGCATCTGTGTACTTTCCACTCAACTATCATAATCACTCTTAATAACTGACAGCTACACTAGATGTTTGAACACACTCTTCACACACTTATCTGTGATTTTCATTCTCCCACTGGATTCGTCTCTCTCTACAGTACATGTAGCAGGTACAATAGGTCCAAAACTCAAATCTAATGTTTGAGATGTGAAGATCTGAACCTCTGCCCTAACTCTCCCTCTGTCTCTCATTCACACACACACAAACACAACCATACTGTATGCATATGAGTTTACACACATACACACACTCCAATGTGAAACATGTTGGCAGGGAAAAGCACTAGAGTTTGGAGTGGGTGGGTGTTGCGGTGGTGATGCTGCCGTTTGTGAAGTCTCTTGAGAGTCAATCCAAATGTTTCAGACATAATGCAAAAAATAGCAAATTAATGCCCCTGAAGAGTGCCCACCCACTGGAGTCATGCCCTCGCTTAAAATACATCATCTGTTTCACAATCTGTGATTTAAAAACACACACACACATACACAGGGCTGTGTGGTGCGGTTTGGTCCAGGCTGAGGGAGGAAGGCTGGAGTGTTGATGTATTTATTATTGTTCGCTTGAAGCGACCTTGCTCCGTGCAAATGCAAATTGAATCAAAGCACAGGGCTGAAACTCTGACGCTGTGGGAAACGAATCCTCTGCTAGTAGAGAATTGTGCTATTGTTAAAAATCAAGTGATTTTTAATTGCGTAAAATATTACACAACAATGCGAAAACATTATGAAATGGGCTATTTTGGTGTAGTGCCTCTCACACGGGCCAACCGAACCCATTCGGCTCTCCAACGCCTCATTGAGATGCTTGTTGCTTCTAATGTGGCGATTAATGCTGTTTATACCACCTGCATAATTGCTGTTTGAAACCTCTGTGATTTGATAACAACATCTGTATTTAATCTACCACAGCAGGGGCTGTCACTGGCTTGCTAATTATTGTTTCCAGACGTCTGCTGTGTCAGATCTGTAATAGGCTTAGTGAGATGCCACCTGGTCAGCAGGTTTCTCTCATATAAACAGTTATATGTATCTCTATACTGTAGGCAGCTAATCAGCTCAAAACCCTTTAACTCTTATTAGCCTTTATGTAATGCCTCTGATTATACTCTGAGAAAAAAAGGTGCAAAGCTGTCACTGGGATGGGTACAAAAGCTAAAAAGTACACATTTGTACCTTGTTTAACCCCTAAATGCTTTAAATTAGAACACTGATAGTACATATTAGTACTTTAAAAGCACACCTAATGTGTATATGTGAGTTTTATATACCTAAATTATTTGTAATTAGATGATCATTTATTAAATTTCTTGATCACATTAATTTTTGGCGTTCAGAATGAATCCAGAAAACTGTTATTTGAACCCTAAATGCTGTAATCTGATTTACATATTAATTTACATACATTACATGTATTTCAAGCAAAACTTAGGTCTTAAAACGTAATCAGAAAGCATGTATTTATGTTATATATTTTTAAGCATATATGTGACCCTGGACCACCAGTCTTAAGTAGCACTGGTATATTTGTAGCAATAGCCAAAACTACATTGTATGGGTCAAAATTATCGATTTTTCAAAAATGTCAAAAATCATTAGGATATTGAGTAAAGATCATGTCCCATTAAGACATTTTTGTACATTTCCTACCGTAAATATATCAATTAATTAATTTTTGATTAGTAATAATGCTAAGAACTTCATTTGGATAACTTTAAAGGCGACTTTTTCAATATTTAGAAAAAGATTCCAGATTTTCAAATAGTTGTATCTCAGACAACTATACAAACTATACATCAATGGAAAGCTTTGTATTAAGCTTTTCATTTCAGCTTTTTATATACTATTTTAGTAAATACTCAATCTCATCCACTAACCAGTTCATAAGACAACTAAATAAACATATGCATGATCGTATCACATTTTTTTTTTTAGGATTCATGGTTTATTATGGTTTGTACCTGACTGTGTCTTTATATGAATCAGAATGCATGAAACAGTTGCAGAACCACCAATTAGATTGTATCATTTCAAAATAAAAAAAAACAAAAACTGAATGGTCTGCCTTTAGCTTTGTGCAATTATTCTACATAAAATATATCTGCATGAAACAGAAACAGCAGATGGGCTTAATGAGATGCAAATTCACTCTCTGACAGCAGGTGGCGCTTATGGGACAGCAGCAATACAATGCTTCCTTTGTTACTCCTGGTTACAGAATCAGAACCTTAATTTCTGATTAATAATATGCATTGCTAAAAACTTAATTTGGACAACTTTAAAGGCAATTTTCGCAATATTTTCTCAAATATTGTCCTATCCTAACAAACCATACATCAATGGGAAGCTTTGTATTCAGCTTTCAGATTATGTACAAACCTCAGTTGACCCTTATGACTGGTTTTGTGTTCCAGGGTCACATATTTAGTAAATATTCAATTTCATCCACTGACCAGTTCATAAGACACCGGAATCTGATGGTTTCATGGTTTATCTTAGTTTGTACTGGACTGGGTCTTTATATAAATCAGAATGCAGGAAACATGCATGCGTGATTTTATAATCACAATCCAAACAACCATACTACATTACAGTATGAGCGTTTATGTAAATTAGATTGTATATTCGAAAATTTAAAGCGAAAACAGAATGGTCTGACCTTAGCTTTGTGAAATTATGCTAAATAAAACATATCTGCAAAAAACAAACAGCAGACGGACTGAATAAGACGCAAATTCAATCTCTGACAGCAGGTGGCGCTTATGGAACAGCAGCGATTAAGTGTTTTCACGGTTACTGCTGTAAACAAAGCGGGCTGCGTTTATAAAGGTCCACTGAAGTGCTTTAAAACACACAGCGTTCTATGAAAAATTTAAATGTGTCTAATACGTTTTGTGGTCTGCACCGTTTCACGCATATGATCCGCTCTGTGCTATTGTGCTCTGTGTCACTGGACTGGCGCAGTGTGTGTGCACGCTGTGAGGCTTCTTTCACCTCAATGGATACAAGCATATTTACACTGTCCGAATCATTCCCTATCCCCTATATAGTGCACTACATGCCATTTACCATTTCTGTGGACAAGTGACCGATTTCAGCTGCTGCTTCAACATCTATTTATAGTGTAGGGGGTGGAACGCTTCAGATTCTATAGAGCATTTGATTGGACAGAAAGTTTGATCAGAATCTGTGCAGGGTTATGTCATTAAAATCGTTGACTCATATTGGTGGAAGTTAGAATGCTTATATCTTGTGAATGTGAATTTTGTCATTGTTTTGAAACACACTAGCTATACATAACCTTAAGGCTAACATATGCATACTAAAATACAAAAAAAACTTTTTGATTTCATGGGGACTTTAAGTTTTTTTTAGTCCAAATATGAACTCGCCCTTTGGGCGCCTGTAAATGTAACTATTGTTGCCTTTTGTTTTTCCTAATCTAATTTTCAGCTGGCATAGAGTGTCTTGAAATGTAAAAGCCCAGGACGCGTCCATGTGCCAAAGCTACTGACGTGTATCTGCTCCGCTTTTCGAAATCCTCTGATTGGTTTATTGGATCAGTTAGTTCGAAAAGCCTGTCAGCATGTATGACACTTTAGGAAAAAAACGGGAGAGCCGTGACAGGATTTAGCGCTCCCTGGGAACATCGGGGTCACGAGTCCACTCCACACTCGTACAAGGTTCTTTCACAGCATGCGTTTATGCTCTGATCACCATATGTAAGCACAAATAAAAGAGGAAGTGAGGGACGCACAAAGAGCACAAAACACCCACAGGATGCTGCGTTTCCTCCTGCCGTAGGCCGGGGGTTTAAGGGCTAGTCATGTGACGCGGGGAACGTGTTGGTGGTCTCACTCAATACCCCCCCTTCCCTCTTTCACACTCTCCCCCATCGTCTCCACCCGTTCCCTCACCCCCAACCACAATGCAGCTCGACCTTCAGCCTAATTGGGCTGCGAGGGAGGAGAGATGGAGAGAGGGGGGGAGGGAGAGAGGAGGCCAAGACCGTTGTTTTTTTTTTAGGAAGATTCCCAAGACTCAGAAGGCCAGAGACTGCTCAAACACTCTGAGTAGCAAAGTGACAAAGGCCTTTAGTTAGAAGCATCCAATCAGTGAATACATATAAACACACACACACACACATACATGTGATGGTTCAAATTCAAAGCTAAAACCGGCATATGATCAAATACAAAATGTAGGCAAAATTTTAAAGTTGTAATAAGGGTTTGATGTCTAAATAAGTCTGAGACCACCATCTTCTTAATGCATTTTTTAGTTTTATCAATTTAAATAAATGAACTGAGAAAAAACAAACTAATTAATTACAGGATTTATCAAAATTCGAAAAATGTCTTTAAAGTCTATGTTGAATAAATATGAACTAAATTTCCATTTTAAATTCAGGATTTTTAAGGTGAACCCCAGACTTTCAAACTGCATATTGAAAAAATAATTTAATTTTAATACTTAAAATTTTATTTTATTTTCATTTTTTGAAATGCCAGGAATGGTGACCCATCGGGGGCCCTTAAGGGACTGATGCAGATAGGAAAGGAACTCAGTGTTGCAAAACTCTGAGTTGAAAATCTGCAATATGAAGTTCCGCTTTCATTGGACTAGTCATTGCCATTCTACAACCTTCAGAATTTGCTTATACATTTATAAAAGATTTAACAAAAAAAAAAAAAAAAAAAATACTTTTCACTCTTCCTGCCTTGATTCTCCCAACTTCTTTTCAGTAGTTTCTGTCTCTTTTATAAAATGCAACTGTGCATCAAAGTCATAATGTTCATCCAATTACAAGGACAGAATATTTGTCCTCCTTTTCTGTAAAAAAACAACAACAAAACAATACAGTTGTCTGTCTTTCATAACACACCTCAATACATTATTAAATTCACCTAATCTTATATCATTCACTGTATCTCACTGATCAGCCATATATATAACAATTTAAGAATCCTAACTGCATTGTAAACTCACAGAAAACGAAATAATATATACCACATAAACCAAACAGTTCAACCAAACCTCTGAACTGAACAACAAACCAAGACAATGAGTAACTCTGGGAGACATTTCTGTCTAAATGAAACCCTGGTACTCCATAGAGGTTGAATACCTCAAGAGTAGGAGTATTTGTCATTCCATGATGTTCAGAGACATTCATTCACGCAAGGCTGTGTCTCTCAAACATCACCACAGCAGACAAGGTCAGCCAGCGCTGTGACAGAACTGGCAGTGTTTAAGTGACCTTGGACGATTTACACCGATGCTGAGAACGTCAGATGAAGAAACCATAATTTAAGATTTATGCACGGAATGAAAGACTGAAGAGATTTGTTTGTTTTGATTTTTTTTAGTTATATATAATATATATCCACACTCATACCACGGTTCACAAACTTCAAGATATTTAACAACAACACCACCAGAGCTTTGATTGGCTGTTCAATCCAAAAGCCCGCCCCCCAATACATTCATTCTTTCATTATTTGCAGATATACTAATGATCTATTTATTACAGACGTGAATAATTTACAATAAAATAACAATTTTAGTTATTCAATCTTCTTGCTTTTATACTACAGTAATCGTACCCTGTCCGTCCCTCAGTGACCCTCCTCGTCTCAGCTCATAGATCATAGAAAGGGCTTCAAATTCTTCTGGAAAACTTTGCCGTGTTGGTAGAGGGTAGGGTTGCCGCTCACAGCAAACACATTTAGTCCGATAATGCGAGGGTCTCGTCGATGCTCCGGAGAATAATCCCAGGCAATGACATCTCAAGTTTTTGCGAAAGATTTGTAGTTAAACACGCACCTAAACATGGAAACCAGGACTACAACTTCAGTACCAGCACACACACACACACACACACACACACACAGAGGAGAAAAACTGCATATTTAGGACATACAAACTCACAAACTGAGACTGCCTTCAAAACTCGGTTTGGGGAGCACCCTCACAGAAACCATTTAGAGAACAATGAACACAGGACTGTTGGACTATTAACGGTGTGACAGCATTTTCCTTCCATTTAGTCAGAACATGTTTAACCAAACAAATACAAAATGGTATAGACATCTGATCTTATAGCTTCATACGGCAAATTCATGACCTCTGTAAGCAAATTGTGTATATAAAGCCACAGCATGACTGTACCTTTGGAAATTAATCCCGATATAATATATATATTTCATTTTTGAGACTTGGCAAATGCCACTATGTAAAAATCACATATTTAGATCACTCTCCAAACTGAAAACATGAAAGATGTTGCTTTGAGTTCAGTTTTTATCAGGGGTTTATGTTCTGTACTGTTTTTTTTCTTCTGTTTTGTTTTTACCCAGCAGCTTCCAGATTAGTTTTTAATCTGAATACAACTGTCCAGCTTTAAAAAAGGAGTACGGGAAAAAAGTGCCCCGAAAATATTGCCTCAGCAACCATTTTCATCTCTCTTCCCCCTTTATAATCTCTTGCTACATTCCTTCCTCAAGCTCTCGTTTGTCAAATTGGAGAAACTTGTTTAGTGATTTAGTGCAAAATGCTCCGAAAATCCTCGTTTTTGAAGTATAAGTCAGCCTTTTTACAATTCTGAGAGGCATCAAGTGTGCAGGTTGACGAAACGCAAGATTGTAAACACAACAGCACTGATGAGACAAAAGGGGGCGAAAGCGATTAAAAAAGAGAGCTCAAACTAATTTCAAAACAACAACAACAACAATAAAAATAATCAAAGGACAACCCCTAGTGATCATTCCAAAACTTTCTTGTCTAACGCTTCTTTGCCATTCGTCCGCGAGTAGGGCTCAAAGGCGGACGAGCTTAGGTAGCGGGCGGAAAGTTCCTGCAAGTTCCCCGCCAGGGATCCGGCCATCCCGAGCGGGGTGGAGGAGATGCGTGAGGCGACCGACCCGAGCAGAGAGGGCATAGGGAAGCTAAACAGCCCGTGGGCAGGCGGAGATCCCTGCAGCCCTGTGACTGTCCCCGAACTGGTCACCGTTGGCAGTGGCGGGCTCCCCCCGGCTGTGCCTGAGCTGGCCGCGCTGCTGCTACTGCTGCTGGAGGAGCCTCCGTTAGCTGTGATGCCCAGGGACGGCCCACGCAGGGCTGAGCCTAACGACGAGCTCCCGCAGTGGGGCAGCAACCCTGGAAGGCCTGGGGGAGTGAGGAGCCGGCCCTGCTCCAGGAGACGCAGGACGCTGCAGGTGGCAGCTGTCTCAGAAACCACAGAGCGCAGCTCTGAATCCTTCCCCTGATCCTTCTTCTGCTTAGTGCGGCGATTCTGGAACCACACCTTCACCTGCAGAGGGAACAATATTAGAAATTAGCTTAAAATAGAACACAAAGCAATGTAATATGTGACCCTGGACCACAAATCCAGTCATAAGAATCATTTTTTGGAAATTGAGATACATCATCTGAATATATAAGCTGTCCATTAATGTATGGTTTGTTAAGATAGAACAATATTTGACTATTGACAATTATTTAAAAATATGGAATCTGAGAAAAAAATCTAAATATTGAGAAAAATCGCCTTTAAAGTTGTCCAAATGAAGTTCTTAGCAATGCATATTACTAATCAAAGATTTTTGTTTTACAAAATTCTGATATACTGACAAAATATCCTCATGGAACATGATCTTTACCTAATATGCTAATGGTTTTTGGCATAAAAGAAAAATGTATAATTTTGACCCATACAATGTAGCAATATAGCAATATGGAAAATATCGTAAGCTTGATTTACTCTAATATGTTAATACTACTTTAAATTGTGTTAAATGTAAAATATAATTAAGAAAATATCAAGATACCATGAATTATAGCAGTCTATTTATATATATATATATATATATATACCTTAGCAATATGGAAAATATCGTAAGCTTGATTTACTCTAATATGTTAATACTACTTTAAATTGTGTTAAATGTAAAATATAATTAAGAAAATATCAAGATACCATGAATTATAGCAGTCTATTTATATATATATATATATATATAAACATGTTAAAAATAATTAGAGTATGTATGTATAAGGTTAATCTAATTAAATAAATAGTAATTAATATGCATTTTGGAGCATTAAAAAAAGTGTAAGCGAAGCTTATTTTTAACGGTAACTGTAAATATAAACCTCTTTAAAGAACAAAAACCTGCTCCTATTCATTTGAAAAACACCACAACACAAGTTCCTTTTGCAAGGACGGCTGGATCAATACTGTTTTGAACCACGTAATTGTACTGTATCCATTTAATTTAGATTACAAAGAAAGAGGAATGGCAATTTCCAGATAATACGTGTTTAGATCAAGTTCCAATGGCAGAACAAAATCATAATATATATTTATTTTCTATAGAGAAAAGGAGGCCCGCTTTATATTTGCTGCACTTTCAAATGATCGATAATAGCTTCAGAGGAATAAGAACAATGAAGTATGACTAACATCTCAGAATTGTGTCATGCAGTTTAACTGTCACATTTATAAAAAACAAAACAAAAAACCCAACACTATAATAACCAGCTTAAAGGCATCACAATAAAAATCGTAAACGTTTCGTGATGTAAGTGCATACCTTAACAGTTTCAACAGTGTTGTAATGGAATGCAAAATATTGAGTTAGGATATTAAACCTGCTGACTCTAAATCACTAGAATGCACATTTGTTGTTTGCATTTGTTTAATCTTAAAATGTTTTTGCAGATACCATGAGGCGAAGGGTCACAAAAAACATGAAAAACAAACAAACAGTAATATTTTCCCTCTTGTTCTCGATGCATTCTTGACTCTATCTTTAAGAATTACAAAACGCATTGCTGGTACACATTCGTGTTTCAGAACACAACGTTAATTTCATGAAGCCGTCATTAAGGAGCACTTCACCCTCCTCATCAGGCGGCCAAGAAGAGACACGGGAAGCTTTAATGTAATCAAGGCATGGATTTGAACTGCACTGCCGCACGGGGCATTAGAGAGGGCATTAGTGAAGCTAACTCTATTGTGCTCCCTGTGTTAGCAGCACCGATCTGCCTTGGGGCTTTAAATGTCTTAATTTCACCCCACAGGAGAGCAGAAGAATTTTAAAGTCGTTAGTGGGGTGATGATGTGATAGAATGTGACATAGTTCAAATGGCCAATAGAATTAGAAACGTTGAGACAGCATTGTCGGCTTGCAGGTGTTCAGGGTGCTTAATTAGGGGAGCCCCGATCAATATGTGACTGAAAAATTAAGTGTATTAAAATGAGAAAAAGCAGCTATTTATTTTGAGCCATCATGTTTTTTTTCCTTTTTTGAATGCGGTACTTGCTAATGCACGCATGTGGTATAATAAACGCTCACTAATGAATAAATAAAAACATGGGTTCCAAAATTAGCCTTACTATTGCAGTTAGAGTTTCCCTGCACTGCAGATTATCCAGGGAGACATGTAGAGAGAGAGAGGGATAAATCGAGGCAGAGAGAGGCAGAAAGAGAGAGAGAGAGTGCATGTACAGTTCAGTCATGTAATCTCAGGCTCGTGACCTCTTGCTAACCCCTGCGCAAAGCATGTGCCGCAAATGCATCGCTGGGCTTATTTTTGTAAAGCGGGACAAACCATCAAACTATTGCACTGATGGGGAGAAAAAGGGAATTATGCGGGAAAATGTCAGGAGGAGGTGATCGGATCACTGATTTTTTAAGTGGTCTGAAGGAATGCCATGGGATGATCAAAATGCAGATTAAATAAAAGTCATAATCGTATAGTCAGAACAACTTGTTACCAGGTAGCTGTGTTTTTTAATTGCACAGAGTGTCAACAATACATTTTAATTATGTTAATTATGATTGTGCGTCAGATATGCATCACAAGGATAAATATGTTTGAGAGAGGCAAATTTGTGTGCCACAAATTTGGAATCGCATTTATGTGTATCGATATGTGCATCTAAGTGTGTACCTGAGTTTCAGACAGGTTAAGTTGTCGGGCAAGTTCGGTGCGTTCTCGTCCCACGACATACTGGCACCGCTGAAACTCCATCTCCAGTCTGTACAGCTGTTCTGCTGTGAACGAGGTCCTAGTACGCTTTGGTCGGTCTAGATCCAAACCCTTGGGGAGAATAATCTCTCGGATCGAACCTTTGGCATCTAAGTGGGATAGAAAACATGTTTTCAGCAAATTGTCAAAACCCACTATAAGAATAGCATTAAAATATCGGTACGTTCAATTAAAAGAAATAATTATATCATAAAAACCTTTTGAGAATTATTATAGTTAGTCATACAAAATATATACTGTTACACAATTCATTTTGTGGCTAAATAACCAATAAAACATGACATTTCTACAAGCTGTTAAAAAGTCACGGTTTTGTAGGTATGGCACATAAATGTTAAACAAATGCAGATAAGACTCTTATTATTTTAGTAATTAAAAAAAAAGATTGTTATTTGAAATACTAACAATACATCATGTAGGAAATAGCATTTCAAATTATTATGTAAAAACCTGAATTTTGCATAAAATACTAATATACAAAAAAGTCAGTCAAATCATATTGCAAAACAATTTTACTTTTGTGTTTTGCGTATTAGTCGGAAATATTTCTAATGGGTCTTCTATCTCTGAACGGATTATATGATTACTAAAATGTTAAAGTGTTAATAATAAAGTGAATGCAGAAAGATAAATGCGTGATTAAAACTAAAGAAATAAAATATTTAAAAAATACGCTATACATAGCTGGTCAGTTAAGGTTTAAAAATCAAAGTCATTATTTTTGTTGTTATTTGTGTCTTTGTGGCGTGCAAAACCGTGTTCCAGCATTCTTAGCAAAAATGTAAGTAATAAATACATTTTCTAAAAATGTAGTTACATTTTGTGACAACTTTAAAATAATTTAACAAACACACACACACACACACTCACACACACATACACTGGTCTCCATAATTATTCAAATCTAGATACTGAATAATTGTATTGGCGGCTGAATTGTAACTGAAGAAATTACACAATAATTTCATCAGGTTAATTTCCTCATATTTCAGCAGGCCTCTGAGACTGACCTAGATTTAGCTTCACAACCTAAATAAATTAATGGAGCTGATTGCTCTCCAGAATTTCACAATCAGCTGACACAAGCAGGAGGGGCTTCACAACTATGTTAGTAATTTAACACAAATATAGACAAACAGCTTTTAGCTAAATTATCAAAAAACATTATAATAGCTTCTCTGAAAACTAAATGTAAAAAAATGACATTTCTGTGCATGCTCCACAATTTCAATTACTACTTCAGGGGAAAAAAAAAGATACATCTCCATTTAAATACTTTAGTAAAAGGACAGAATTAGTTTTAAATGCGTATATAAAAAAGCAGAAATTATAAGACAGTCTAAAAATGATAACCAACAATCAGCTATGCAAGTCAAAATGTAACATTTTCAATGTTATGTATAAAAAGAGTTAAGTTTCTTAAATCACAGAAACCGTACTGTAAATAAATAAAACTTTGAAAATCTAAACAGTACAGTGCAAAAGTATTTCCCACATTTGATAATTACTAATTTGATAATTATTCTATTTGTTTTAGTGTTTATGTCTATAATAGTATAATATTTGAAATGATTCTAAATGGCATTTGCAAATATTTGCAATGGAGAAATTGGATCATAAAGCTATGAGATACACCGTAAGAGCTGATAACAATCATAATTTCTTTCTTCAATACAGAACAAATTTTGTCCCGTATATCAATTTGCATCATGTACACTTGTGCACGCTTGAGTCTATACACACTCGCTCACGGAGGAAAAAAAAAGCAAAGCAAAACAAACCCAGCGACTCAGAAAAACTATCACAACAAGCAAAATGTAAAAGTTCCCGTTAAGTCGATTTCCTGTTTTTTTTTTTTTAGTGGAGTACAAAATTTACAGAAACCCCACGGGAGTGTTTTTAAACTTACCCCGAACTAGAATCCTCCGGCAGTAATCAGGATCTCCTGAGCTCGTCCGGCTCTTTTCGCAGTTTTCCACCGGTCCGGATGGAGAGAAGGACTCCTGCTGGTCCTTCAGGAACGTTTTTGAAATGTTCCCCTGGGAATCCTTTCCCTCTTTCCCCTCTTTTAGTCCATTCTTCAGCAACATTCCGGACTCTGAGTCTTGGCTGTAGCGGACTTCCATAGTCTCTTATCCTCTACGAAGATTTCTCCTTCTTTTTCTCCTTGTTGGGAAGAAATAACTATTCGGGTACGGACACACACACTGTTTATTCTGGGTAATATAGGTTTGGTCTTTCGGTAAAACAGCAGCTTGGAGTCGAAGTCAGATAGCTAATGTGCCACCAGCACTTGCCCGGTCCACTGATCTGCCCTATTATCTCTGTGCAGACTCACTTGCCCAATGATCATAGACTTCTCACCCAAATTCAACAGCAATTTAACAGCTCCTCTCCTTGTAACATTCACATCAGGCTGATCTCCGGGTAATCAGAGCTGTGGACGGACGCATGCTCGCCGCTTCAATTGATTACGGTAATTTTGCTGCCTCCACATTTGCGTAACCTCATGAATACTCTAAACTGTTTGGGAAATACACATTGTCCTGATAGAGGGGTCCACTCACTCCGACCCCCCTCTCCGCCCTCGTTCGCACAGGATCAAGGGAGATGATTTGCCTCGAATCGCCACCACGCGCAATCACCGAGCCAAAGGACCGCCAGAAAAGTTCCACTTCATTCCTCGATGCCCCGGCACTGGCCGTTCCTCCGCTCTTGGGCTGTGGACGTTCGCTCGGGCTAACTTTGCGAGCAGGCTGGTGAATCTCCCCCCGGATGACGGCCCGATACCACACGCTGCACCCTCGGAGCTAATACAAGCCAAGAGCGAAAAGAGAGAGAGGGAAAGATTGGTAGAGAGCAAAGAGAGAGAGAAAAAGAATGGGGGAGGCGGAGAGACCTGGAATACGAAAAAAATGGAATCCACTTCGCTCGGAATCTGTAGTGGTAATGAACACGGATTGACAAAAGAAAGAGATGAACACAAGGGAACTCTGTCAAGCGGGGGACAGTGTGCAACAACCACCCTGAGTTACCCAGCAGACCCAAAGCGAATGCTGCGATCCCTCTACAAGAAACCTGTTAAAGCGCCGCTAAAAAACTCAACCTGCCCGAGATCCCAACGCTAACACCCAAAGCGACCCCCTCCTCTTCCTCCCCTCTCCCACTCCTTCCACACCACTACACACCCACCCACTCAGTCTCGCCTATTTTCATTGTCAACGCAACAATATCTGGGGGAACAGCAGTGGTCTGTAATCCAATAAGACCATTGATTAGGCTACAATGATTCAATTCAAGCCAATGGTTGCGAGCAGGGAACAGGCTCGGACCCTTCTTGTCACCTTGCAGGGCCAGAGGCCCTCTTCATGCTGAACTCCCCCCCTCCCGAAGCCATTCAGTCCTTTATGGGAAACGGAGAGCAAAAGGAGTGAAAGATGGCAATTATCTAATTGGACTATTAACAAACAATTCTGTGAGTGTGTCTGGTAGGGAGCAGAAGAGGATGGGGAGGGGGGTGCTGGACTAACTTCATTTAGCGAGTGTGTGGGGCAGCCTGTTGGAGAGAGGGAAAGGTTGTTTAAAGAAAAGATGAGAGGGAGGGATTGTTTAAAGAAAAGGTAAGAGGAGGCTACGAAAGGGGGCCGCAGGGGCAGCGGGGCGATTCTGCGCCGAGCTTGGGAAAAAAGAGTTCGGTGGGACGCGCACCAGCTGTGGTCTGCGACGCTCCAGGTCAACAAAAGATGAAGATGTTCTGCATGGAGACTGTGGGACACTAAACTGTCTTGGTACAGAGGCATCTTCAAATATCTGTTGGTTTTCAAGACTGTTGGTCCTGTAGGAATACCTGTTAAAAAGAACAACATAAGTTAAGCTTGGAATGAGGGTTTCCTACCTCGTCTTAAGACACCAAAATGCTCTCTTAAGTTACTATCATCTCTTAAGGCACCCATAATTAATGGATATCAACATTTATAGTTATAAATACCAATCCTTAAGGTACTAATATGCAACCTTAACTTAATAATATCAACTCTTAAGGTAATACATGTATTTACTCTTACATACAATACATAGCTTCAAGTTACTAATTTAAATCCTTAAGATACTAATCTAAAGTTACTAATATCAACTCTTAAGGTATTGAAATATACCCTTAAGTTACTACTATCAACCCTTAAGGTACTAACATGTTCTCTTAAGTTATTAATATCAACTCTTAAGGTAGTAATTTTGAATATTGACCCTGAAGACTTTAGTTGTGAAAACCAACCTTTAAACTACTAGGTACTAGATACCAAAACCTTAATTTATAAACATCAACACTTAAGATAATAATACATACCTTTAAGTTAGTAATTTAAATCCTTAAGATACTAATCTTAACCATTACATTACTAAAATAAACCCTTAAGATACATGTATTTACTCTTAAATTATGAATATTGACCCTTAAGATACAAATATGAACTCTTTAGATCTGAAAAACAACTTTTAAAGTACTAGGTACTAGACATCAAACCTTAATTTATAAATGTCAACCCTTAAGATAATAATACATACCTTCAAGTTAGTAATTTAAATTCTTTAAGATACTAATCTTAACCCTTAAGTTACTAAAATAAACCCTTAAGGTACTGAAATATACCCTTAAGTTACTAATATTAACTCTTAAGGTATCTTTAGGATAGTAATACATGTATTTGTTCTTAAATTATGAATATTGACCCTTAAGATACAAATAGGAATGCTTTAGTTCTGAAAAACAACTTTTAAAGTACTAGGTACTAGATATCAAACCTTAATTTATTAATGTCAACCCTTAAGATACCTTCAAGTTAGTAATTTAAATTCTTTAAGATACTAATCTTAACCCTTAAGTTACTAAAATAAACCCTTAAGGTACTGAAATATACCATTAAGTTACTAATATCAACTCTTAAGGTATCTTTAGGATAGTAATACATGTATTTACTCTAAAATTATGAACACTGGCTTTTAAGATACACAATGGTACTATGTACTAAATATGTACACTTTATTGATAAATATTTTCCATTAAGAAAATATTACTTACTTTAATGATAAGATACTAATCTAAACACACATTTTTTGATCATACAGGCGACTTAACTAGCTTAACCAGTAGAATCACTTCGTTAATCAGTTTCCAACATAGTTGATCGATATGACTAAAATCGCTATGCTGATCCAATAACTAGATGGGCACCAAACAGGCCATCTTAGAATATTTTTGTTTAGGCTGTTGGGTTCACCAGGTTAACTACCAATCTAGGTACTACAAATTAAAGGTTTTTCCTTCATTTTGTTTTGGGGATTTTTAGGAGAATGGGACCGGACTTAAACATGGGTGCCATTTGTTCTGAGCATGTACATAGTCCTGAACCTGACGTGTCAGGAAATGTTTGACCCTGCAGTCATGCAAACTACTCATCAACCTTTTTATACTCACAAATATTGCAAATATTTGAGTAAAAGCAAAAATTCCATTGTATTTTCATTCTAATCAAGTTAGAGGTATGAGAGACACATTATCTAAAACCATAAAATAATTTAGTGTTGTGTGTTGAAAATGAAGTGTCCTGACCTTCAGTTTAGTCACTTCTGTCATTAACAAAAGCAGTCATGACATTGTAAAATTCTAATATTTTCGATATGGCATTTTTGGGGGCTTTCGTCATTTTTTTTTCAATTTTCTGTGTGAAGGTTATTCAGATATCCCCTAATGAAGTAGCTGTGAAGATCCGAGAACAATATGAGTGCTGTTTCCTCTTCCTCTGTGTTTGTCTCTATTGTGTCACTGCTGGTAAAGCCTCCCATCAGATGGTAAGTAAAGCCCACAGTGTCAGAATGGCAAAACTCACCCACCTCATTTATTTAGAGACAACAAAACACTTCAGCATCAAAAGAGAAGAGGGACAAAGCCGAGATGGGCGGAAACACACATACACAGAGACAAAAAGACAGATGGTGAGACATATCAATAGATAAATAAGAAACAAGACATGACATGACAATACCTGAAGATGGGGAAGGCACATTTTGTTCAGCTCCTTTGAGTCTGGGCGATGTAGCATGTGGGTTATGCAGCTAGCAGAACTCCAAGATTTTACAAACCTCCTGTGGATTTTGAAAAAACAAAACACGGGTGCATAAGAATGACGGCAAAGGCCAGGATTATTGATCACTACTTTCATTTTAAATATAGAACACCTGCTTTAATAAATGTCTGTTGGATGTTATGAATGTCTGAAACTATTTAGACTCTTACAATTCAATATTCTTTCAATTTCAGAATTATTTAATGTCATAATTGAGGCAAAAACAGTAGATGAACAGTAATATAAATAAATAAATACACCTGTACCCATATGCACCATTATTACAATTCTGGCTTATACTAATAAGCCAATACTATTTTTAAGGTTAAGTTTAAGTTTTCATTTTGGTTTTAGTTTTAGATTATAATAGTTATTGCCAATAACCGATAAAAAATTCTATACAATTTTATTTAAAAAAAATGTATACTGTAAAAAAATTATAATAAACTTTTATTGAGAGCCCTTTGTTTGTCCTAAACAGTTAAACAGCCTGTTGTTCCCACAAATTCTTTGGTTTTTCAGCATTTTTATGTATTTGAACCTTTCCCAACAATGACTGTATGATTTTGAGATCCATCTTTTCACACTGAGGACGACTGAGGGACTCATATGAAACTATTACAGAAGGTTCAAATACTTACTGATCCTTGAGAAGGGAACACAATGCATTAAGAGCCGGGGGTGAAAACATTTGAACAGAATGAAGATGTGTACATTTTTCTTATTTTGCCTAAATATTTTTTTTTCCCTATTTAGTACTGCCCTTCAGAAGCTACAGAAGCTACTTACATGTTTCACAGAAGGTAAAATAAGTAAATAAATTATTTACCCTGATCTTCAAATTCAAAAAGTTTTCACCCCAGTCTCTTAATGCATTGTGTCTCCTTGAAGTATCAGTGAGCGTTTGAACCTTTAGAAATAGTTGCATATGAGTCCCTCAGTATTGATTGTCCAAAATATTGATCTCAAAATCATATAATCATTGTTGGAAAGGGTTCAAATACACAGAAATGCTAAAAAACAAAGAATTTGTGGGACCTGAAGGATTTTTCTGAAGAACAGCAGGCAGTTTAACTGTTCAAAATTAGAATACACAACTGAATATCAATATTCATTAATAAAAAACAAACAAACAAACAAAAGAAAATCCAATATAGACAGACACTGCGGCACCGACATGCTTCCCTAATTACAAATTGTTGATTGGTTTGTAAAATTAAATCACAAAACTGACTGGTCAGTGTCTAATATAAAAAAAATAAGCACTAAAGTCTAGGTGCTACCAATTCCTCATACAGTAAATAACTTCCCTTGTTTCAACAAAAAACCTCAAATTATATTACTGTAACAGGGTAAAACCTACATCACACACAGATCCCACTCGCCACCCCCAACTAACACCAGTGCATTCTTACTCCGCTAATACACCCATTACCAGACAAAGTGTGTTTTGGCTGCAAAAGAGGCCGAGGGGGAGAGACTTGAGTCCTATCTTGCTCTTAATAGCTCATTAGTAGAGCTAAGCAGGCTCTTTTCTGTATCGCTAGTACCTTTATTCTGCTAATGTTCCTTGTACCTCTTTCTGCCATCTACGACGTGTCAAATGTACATGGAGTACAAGTAGAGCCAAAACCTGGGAACGGTTTCAAAACATACCATGCTACTACCAGAGAGGGGTTCCTCTGAAATGATATTTCTAAAAGGTTCATACTCGCACAAAGGTAGATTGTTGCTTGGGTTTGGGGGGGGGGGGGGGGGTAACAGGCAGCTGCTTCTGTCTAGTAAAAGTAAGAAAGTTCAGGCCTGCACTTAAACTCAATACCAAGAGGCACAATGTAATATCCAATGAATCCACAACATAATAATGCTTACAGGTCATAGTGATTATTAAAATACAGCATTACTGTAAGATTTTTTTTTTATATATATAAAAGTATTTTTTAATACAGTGTATAAAAATTTAGAGTGCAATAAAAGAGAATTAAAATGAATGAAATCAACAGAGGTATTTATATCAATATTTAAGTGTGTTTTTAAGAGGTCTATAGATATATCTATCTATCTACAGTTAAAATCAAAAGTTTACAACCTGCAAAATGTTAATTATTTTACCAAAATAAGAGGGATCATACAAAATGCATATTATTTTTTTTTATTAACTACTGACCTGTATAAGATATTTTACATTAAAGACATTTACATGTAGTCCACAAGAGAAAATAATAGTTAAATTCAAAAGTTTACATACACTTGATTCTTAATACTGTTGTTACCTGAAAGTTTTTTTTTTTGTTTGTTTAGTGATAGTTGTTCATGAGTTCCTTGTTTGTTCTGAACAGTTAAACTGCATGCTGTTTTTCAGAAAAATCTTTTTCAGCGTTGGTTTTTCAGCATTTTTGTGTATTTGAACCCTTTCCAACAATGACTATGATTTTGAGATCCATCTTTTCACACTGAGGACAACTGAGTGACTCATATGCAACTATAACAGAAGGTTCAAATGCCCACTGATGCTTCAGAAGGAATATAAAGAGGCAATGCATTAAGAGCTGGGGGGTGAAAACTTTTTGAATTTAAAGATCAGGGTAAATTTTACTTATTAGTAATTTAAATTTTACTTATTACTTATTATTTTACTTACAGTTCTAAATGAAAAAAAAAAAGATATTTAGGCAAAATAAACTTCATCATGTTCAAAAGTTTACACCTCTGGCTCTTAATGCATTGCTTTTCCTTCTAACGCATCAGTGAGCATTTGAACCTTCTGTAACAGCATATGCGTCCCTCAGTTGTTCTCAGAGTGAAAAGATAGATCTCAGAATCATACAGTTATTGTTGGAGGTTTCAAATACACAAAAATGCTGAAAAATCAAAGAATTTGTGGGACCTGAAGGATTTTTTTGAAGAACAGCGGGCAGTTTAACTGTTCAGGACAAACAAGGGACTCATGAACAACTATCACTAAACCAAAAAAACAAACAAACAAACAAAAACAAAAACAAAAAAAAGCTGTGGATCATTCAAGTTAACAACACAGTATTAAGAATCAAGCGTACGTAAGCTTTGAACGGGGTAATTTTTATAAATTTAACTATTATTTTGTCTTGTGGACTATATATAACTGTCTTTTATGTGAAATATCTTACTCAAGTCAGTACTAAATAAAAAATAACCAAAAAGATCCTTCTTATTTTGGCAAGACAATTGATTTAAACTATGGGTAAAAAACCTGTGAAAAATCATATTAACACAGTACATTTGTCGTGTTTTTACAGACTTTGGAACATTTCTCGTAGTGGAAATTACGAGAAAATGTTATATATAAAACAATATTCATATAAATGATATTATACAGTAAAATATTTTCCTCACCTCAGCAGGATTTTATATATGCTGCAAAAAACAATATTTAATCAAACATGCTATAGCTGATTGTGTATGTGTATTACAAAGTGTGTATTTTAAATTATTTTAAGTCTGGTACTTTCAGGCAGATCATATTTTCATTGTTTTCCATGCAATGGCTCAAAATCAATGGAGGTTAGTATATTCCCAAGGATTGGACACAGACCTGGCCGTTTTCAAACGGAGGTGATTTTTAGATAATTGTTCTGTAGGGCACGTCGTCAGTGTTTCCTCTCTTTCTCGTCCATCCTGTTACCTAAAGCCTCTCATTCAGATTTAACAAATCAATACCATCTCTCAGCCTCTGCTCTCCTGTTCAAAACAGTGCTAGGAACCATCTTCAAATCATAATAGACTACATAATACCAGCAGAAAAAAAACACAGCTTCATCTAAGTGTGTCAGCCTGACCTGGAGTCTGTGTGTAAGCACACAGAGCATGGTTTCTCATCAGAGCACATTTTGTGAGGGTCTAATGTGGGGTTTCAGAGTCATTACAGGTGGAGCAGGAGGGATGTTTGTAGCCATGGCGCTCATCTTTGAGACGAAATCTCAGACAATCACTCCAATTTCAATTAAATGAGCTGGACTGCGAACAGATGAGGAATTTGTGTTTTTAGTTTTCTTTTAAGCACAACAAAAGCTTGAACAAAGGCAAACGTGGTCTTGTAAAATTAAAAAGTACAGTCATTTAAAGTTTTTGAAGAATTCAAAAGGCACACGAAAGCTTTGTCATTAATGAAAACAAATATTTGAAAGAAAAACACAATCATCTAAACAAAGAAAGTGTAAACATTTTCATGAACATTCAATCATTTTCTTTTCTCTTCACACAAAAGAAAATAAACTAAGATATTTGCACTGATAAATGCATGTTATTTAGAATAAAAATAACAGATTAAAAGACCCATCCTAACTAATGAAGAAATACTATGTTCCCAGTGGTGCAATCTGCAGTTATAAAATGTCATGCAGCATTTAGGATTTTTAGGATGAAGATCTCCCTTCCCCCTCCACTGTCCCACTTTAGCTTGGTTTCAGGATTTCATCCACAAAGCTCTACTTATAGGAGCATCCTAAAGAGCTCAATCTGTTACAGCACCGCTATGAGTTTGAGGGTAAATTAATGCGACACGCTGTGGAATATAATGCGCTGACGATCTGCAGGTGTGGGCGGCATTTTGGGAGGAGGGGATCTATATGTGAATGAATGGGACTGTGCTAGAGTGATTAAGTTAGATAGAGTCAGTACAAAGTCTGGTTAGAACATCTACACTTCACATACATTGAAATTAAAGTGTTTCCTAAGATTTCTTTTAGCGAAGAACGTAAAGAAACGCTGGGAACACATACCGTCAGTAGTAGACACATTTTAGCAGTTGGTTAATTGAGTCACTGGATAAGTTTGAGAGATATCTATAATTGAAAGTGGCCAGGGATGAGAAAACGTATGGTAAACTGATTTACAAAAACGTGCAGAATGGAAACATACCTTGATTACACTTGCCCGTGTTTCCGAAGTGTTTGTGGCGACGTTACAGTTTAGCAAATGACGCCATCTTCTGGTGGCATAACGACATCGCAAGATACTGACGAGGCGAATACTTTAGTTTTGGATACAAAAAGGTTTTAAATATTACTACATTTTGGGCCAGCATTTCGACAGCTGGCAACGAGAAATATACAGATAACGCCTTGACAAAAAATGGCGCAGAGGGGGTAATCTGTCACAATAATGGAGCCTGTCATAAAACTGTCTTTTTAAAGCTAAATTTAAACAGTAAAACAGTTATAAAACACAAAAGAAATCGTGAAACAGCTTATATGTGTACAGGTTTGATTCTAGGCCTATTGAGAGGGACACATTTCCGAAAATAATTTAATAAAATATCATAATAACCAACCTGTGTGCTTAACTAGCGTGTTCTCATTAGTTAAAATGCTCATATACTGCCAAATCATCCTTACAGTTGAAGTGAAAAGTCAAAAATGACCCCGTTTAAAAGTTTACATACACTTGATTCTTACTGTGTTGTTACCTGAATGATCCACAGCTGTTAAGCTGGTCTTCACTCTTCACAAAAATCTTTTTCAGCATTGGTTTTTCATAATTTTTGTATATTTGAACCCTTTCCAGCAATGACTGTATGATTCTGAGATCCATCTTTTCTTATATGCAACTATTACAGAAGGTTCAAACGCTCATTGAAACGCTTCTGCATTGCAGAAGAAAATGCAATGCATTAAGAGCCAGGGGTGTAAACTTTTGAACAAAATGAAAATGTGTACATTTTTCTTATTTTGCCTAAATGCATTGTGTTTCCTTCTGAAACATCAGTGAGGGTTTGAACCTTCTGTAATAGTTGCACATGAGTCCCTCAGTTGTTCTCAGTGTGAAAAGATTCATCTCAAAATCATAGTTATTGTTGGAAAGGGTTTAAATACACACACACACACACACACACACACACACACACACACACACACACACACACACACACACAAAAACAGAAGTATTTTCTTTCTGAAGAACAGCAAGGACAAGGGACTCATGAACACTCATGAACAACTATCACTAAACAAAAAACAAAACCAAAAAAAAAAACTAGTATGTTAACTTTTCAACAAGGTCATTTTTATAAATTCAACTATTATTTTCTCTTGTGGACTATATGTAAATGTCTTTTATGTATATCTTATTCAGGTCAGTACTAAATAAAAAAACATTTTGTATGATCCCTCGTATTTTGGTAAAGTAATCACCATTTTGCAGATTTTGTAAACTTTAATATACTTAAGTATAATGATGTGAACTGTTTTCTGTGAAGTTTACAACAGAAAACTACTAATGTAGTCAAATAAGTCTTGTTTGTCAGTGGAAGTTGTGCTGTAATTGTGTGGCTACAGATTAGTGAAGTGCCTTGAAGCATTTGTAGAGAAATATTTTGTCAATATTTTGGTGGATGATGATGAGTAGTAGTTTGAAATCTGTGCTTAAACATCTGGTTTTTACAGTGTTTGCTAAGTACAACGACAGCAAAATAAAATCATATATCTGACAAAGCAGTAGAAAAAAACGTGTTGTTGTAAATAATCTTACTGACTCACAATGTGACTCAAAGTGTGACAAATACAATTCTAAAAGAACAAATATTCCTTGTAATATGGAGTCAAAATCAGCATGTATAATAATTATAAAAGAATCATAAAAATGTCACACAACACATGATAATGATTGACTTTTAATGTCAACCACTCAAAAACAAACACATTCTACAGTGTTACAACAGACTTGATATTTAATTATCAAATTTGACTATGCTCACTGTTGCCTTTTGCATTAGGCATCTTAGTGGTGATATTAAGTATTTGAGAAGGGTGAGTATGTGGTCATATGTTCAAAATGCAGGTGGAGACTAACTGTACTATTAGAAAGTGTTCTTAAAGTAGGACAGGATTTACTCATGCATAACTGCCAGAGTCAGAAATTGCTTGACTGGAACAGCACTTCTTTTGTGAAATACAATGAATGATATCAAGGTGTACTTGCCCCACCTACGTCAACATACTTGTTTTTGAACACCTTGGGCGATACCGGCACATGCACAAAGAACAGTGCCAGTGACAATACTGACACTGTTATATAATTGTAATAAAAAGATGGTGTAAGAAAAAGAAAATCTATTGTTCTTCCCATCAAATTCTAAAAGAACTAAATAATAGGTGTAACGGTCTTCATTCATCATTCTCATTTTATCTTCTGCATGTTACAGAAACACATACATGTGGATGTGAACTTTAACAAGTCTAAAAATGTGTTTGCTGAATAAGGTAATGACCATGACCATCTCCCTGGCATATATGCTTAAAAAATATGATGTGAACTTTAACAAGTCTAAAAATGTGTTTGCTGAATAAGGTAACAACCATGACCATCTTCCTGGCATATATGCTTAAAAAAGAGGATCAGCACTCAGACAGACCCAGACAGACTGAAGATATTCTTCTGAAGCAACCTTGCAGTCACTGACCTCGGTAAGTATCCCCTTAAAATCCACTGAAAAATAAGTCAGCATTTGAATATACCAGACTGAAATAATGCAACCTAATATACTGTCAGCAGAACAACAGACATCATTTGGAAATTAAAAAATAGGGGTGACAAAACTTGGCAATGTGAACACTTACATAAGTTCAGAAATGAAACTGGAAAAGTGAATAACTGTGAAAGAGATAACAGCTTTACAATGTTTTTGTAGCAACAAATAACAAAACACTGTCATTGAAGAGGAATTTTATGTTGAATTCCACTTCAGAGTGAATGTATTCTCTGCTGTTACTTAGATTCAGTTCATTCTCATTATGTCTTGTTCCGGCATGTCTTAATCAATATTTATGTGTTGTTATGAAAACCTTGCATTTGCATATGGATGACTTGTGACTTTCTAAGGAGAGCAATATGTAACTTTGCCGTATTGTTCTTGGAATGTATTCTGAATAAGCAGGAAAACTAGCTTTTCAAGCTTTGCTTGCAGCACCTTTGGCATTCACATGCGTTCTCATTTGAGTTTCACAGGCAGCTGGATCCAGATCTCTCTACAAACATTCAACAATGCACAAGGTTAGCTAGTATTTCGTCTTTGGATTTCTTTAATGAGTGTAATTGAGATTTTTGTAAAGAGACACTATTTGTAACAAACAGTATAGTTTCTCAACAACCTATTTGTTTCTGTTTGTTTGCTTTTAACAGAAAGAAGTCAAGCCATACTGGAATCTGTCAGTTAAAGTTTTATACGCGAAGCTCCATCAGAGCTATGACTACTGTAAGACAATTTGTCCTCTTAACTGCAGCCAAGTATATTTTTTCTTCTACTTTTCTTTTTAGCAGAAGTGTAAAGCTTAAGCAGACATGTCGAAATCTGTGTTGTTGTTTGAACTTGCTCTGCTAGTTTTATGTCTGTAATGCATTTATTCCTGTAATGTAAACTCGAAAACTGTCAGTATAAATATCAGTATAATCCTTTGCCTACTTAGCAGATTTTTAAAGGCGTTTCAAGGCTTTCAAAAGCCTTTAGCCCTACAGTTTGATAACTAACACAACAGTAATGAGTATACATGCATGTGAATAGATCAAAGTTGCCAACTTGCTAACTTTTCCAACCCTACTTCAATTTCTCTTTAGGGTCTTCATCTGACTGCTATGTCATCCTGAACTTACCCACGGCATCAGCCCGTACAAATCGCACCAAGACTATCTCAAATAGTGAGAAACCTGTATGGAATGAAACATTCAACTTCAGGGTGCACAGCAACATCAAGGTAAACCACTGAATAAACTGTCTGATCTTAGAATGTTTTCTTAGGCTATAACCTATTATTAACCTCTGTTATTTATCTCTTCAAAATATTACACTCCTACACAGAACATTCTGGAAATTATGATCTACGATGAGGATCCATTCATGAGAGACGACCATTGTGCCACTATCCTATTTGACATCAATAACCTCACACATGGGAAAAAGGAGACCAAATGCTTTAAAATAAATGATGAGGTCAGTGCTAGATGGAGATCTCATATCGAAACAAAAAGACATTACAGCATAAAATGGACACTTTGTTTACAGCACTTGCCATTGATTTGTGACTATAATACTTTCGTTCTCAGACCAAAGATGAACTGTGGGTTGAGTTTGAGCTCACTAAGAGGTGAGTGGGACTGCCTTTAACAGTTCTGGTGAACATTTGCAAAACATAGGCACAAGTTAGAACCTGTTGTACATAAATCTGATTTAAGTGTCTGTTTTGTCTTTGTCTTATGTGTTGCAGCTCTGAGACACCAAGGCCTTGTTTCTCTAATGGAGTTTTGGTGGTATGTCCTTTGTGAAAGCTTTGTAACTGCATCACTTGTTATAGAAAGTATAAAAAATGATTTTTGACCTACAGTACAAGAATGTGCCTTTCTAAAAAGCTTCAGCTAGCTACATAGGCTACATGCACTCTTGCCACTGTAACTAAACCCTCAAAATACTAGATAACTTTTATCAGATAAACTTTATGCTTTCTCCTGAAATAGGCAGGTCCTTTTTGTGAGCTGAATGTGGACATTGACAAGCTTCTAAATAAGTCTGAAGGTAAATAAAGACAATTTCATCCAAATTTCCCATGCAAATGAATGAAAATAAAATGTTAAATTGCTATATTCTATAAATTCATTTTGAAAACACACTACAGAGAATGATATAATCTCACATTTCGGTGTTTTCACTTATTTTCTTTGTGTTCCAGCTATGCAGAACATGGTGTTAAAGCTGAAAGGAGCATACAAAGAGGATTTCGTTATCTCAAATTCTGAGGAAAGCTCCAGCTTCCTGAAAACGTTACGTTACTACATCAACCGAGACCTGGAAACTGAACTCAATCTGACCTCCGAGACTGTTGTCAGCCCAGCTAATGTAGGTCATCGATGCCAACTGTCATTCCTGACCCACCATGTTTACTGAAAAATGCTGTACTACAACATAAATGATACTACTACTTATTCAATTGTCATATTTTGTTCCATAAATGCCTGAAAGAAACAGAAAGTGTGGCTTTTAATGTTTGCTTAAACATACTTTACTCCAGGTTGGGACAGTAGTAGTGGATTGTGGTGTTTCAGAGCCTGGAGACAGTGAATTGACTTCTGTCCCTTTAAAACCACTATCAGCTAAACAACAAATTACTGTCTCTTTGCCTCTGGGAGAGGTGAGTAGTTTAAAAGAAAACTTTGTTTGTGGTTACTGATTCATTAATTAATTACAGGGGACATCAGATGTAAAATTCCTATTAACATGGTGTTTACATAGAAATGTGTCTTAGCAATGTTTGGACACAACTGTTTTTTATCAAGCCGTTTTGATTTTCTGAGCATTGACGTCATATTGCTCAAGCCATGCCGCTGACGGACTAGCCCATGTTAGCATATTTCAGCCCTGGTAATGCGCCACAGAATACACAAAAAACAGGAGAGGGGTGGAGAGAGCAGTAACTCATCATCATTTAAAGGAACACTCCACTTTTTTGTAAAAAGGCTAATTTTCCATCTCCCCTAGAGTTAAACAGCCGATCTCTGGGTCTGCCGGAAGAACTTTTAGCATAGCTTAGCATAAATAATTGAATTTGATCAGACCATTAGTATCTCGTTCAAAAATGACCACATTTTTTTTTTTTTTAGATTTTTCCTGTTTAAAACTTGATTCTTCTGTAGTTACAACATGTACAAAGGTTTTTTTTGTGGTTTTCCAGGCTGATATGGATAGGAACTATACTCTTATTCTGGCATAATAATCAGGGAACTTTGCTGCTGTACCATAGGTGCAGCAGGCACAATGATATTACGCAGCGCCTGAAAATAGTCTCCAGCAACTAGGCCACTAAGGTAATAGTAAAATAGCTTAAGACTATATTCAGGCGCTGCATAATATTATTGCGCCTGCCGCACCCATCGTACGGCAGCGAAGTTCCTTGATTATTACGCCGGAATGAGAGTATAGTTCCTATCCATATCAGCTTGGAAAATCACAACTTTTCGTTTTCTGTCGGTCTTTGTACATGATGTAACTACAGAAGAGTCAAGTTTTAAATAGGAAAAATATCGAAAATCTTTTGTCAATTTTGAACGAGATTCTAATTGTCTAATCAGATTCAATGATTAGATGCTAAGCTTATGCTAAGCTATGCTAAAAGTGCTATCGGCAGACCTGGAGATCGACTGAATGGATTCAAAAATGGTAAAACTCATCTGTTTAACTCTAGGGCAGTTGGAAAATTATCTTATTTTCAAAAAAAAGTGGAGTGTTCTTTTAAAGACACATGCACCGAAATGGCTCGCTGTGAACAGAGTTGTTTTTGACAAGGCAAGAAGCATGTTGTTTTACCATTGAGGAAATTTAACCAAAGTACTTTGCAGACATGTTATGTAGACCATAAAGAATCTACCAACTTCACTGTAAAAAATAAAAAAACAATTTGTTGAGTCAACTTAACATAATTTGTTACCCTGCTGCCTTAAAATTTTAAGTTGAATCAAATCAAATATCTAATTTGTCACTTAGTACACCTTAACATTTAAAGTTGACTAAACTTCTTTGAATTTTAAGGCAGCCGGGTAACAAATTATTCTAAGTTAACTCAACAGATTGTTTTTTACAGTGTTGTGAAAAATGGGCATCCGATGTCCCCTTTAAATCTGAAAAATAGTTTATTGATAATATAGTAACTTAACTGTTTTAGTTCAGTTAAGATAATATAGAAAACAATACTGTATTTATATTCATACTTTGTGCGATTTATCTGAAAGGACCTTTCTTTTTTTTCTCCACAGAAAAAAGTTGATCTGCAACTGAAAACGGATGATCGGTAAAAAAATAATGAATTAATCTATGCTCAGTAATAGTTTAATAGTATATTATAATTTGAACGTATAAAACAAAACATTGTAAGTTACAATACTATTTATAACCTTTTATTTCAAATTCATCTTAATCCCAGAATAATTGTGTGTGTGTGTGTGTGTGTGTGTGTGTGTGTGTTCTGAAGCTCTGATGAAGATCTGAATGTGCGTCTGGATTTTGATATCCCAGTGGAAGAAAAGAATTTTCTGGTGAAAAGGAAAAAAGTCGTGTCACAGGCTCTACAGAAAGCTCTGAATTTCAGCTCTGCACCTGATCCCAGCAAGGTATTTTAGACACAAGCACAAATAACCCAGATATTCAGCAAAAAAAATAGAAATTGTGATGTTTTTTTTACAA
This sequence comes from Cirrhinus molitorella, assembly GCA_033026305.1. Lineage (NCBI taxonomy): Eukaryota > Metazoa > Chordata > Actinopteri > Cypriniformes > Cyprinidae > Cirrhinus > Cirrhinus molitorella. The sequence continues at coordinate 23,677,672 of CM065135.1, read as the reverse complement.
TATAGACCAAAATCTGTGTTTGACGTGACCCCTCAGGTCCCAGTGATGGCTGTGGTGTGTTCTGGTGGTGGGAGCAGAGCGTTAGTAGCTACATATGGTAGCCTTAAAGGTCTGCAGAAGATCCAGCTTCTCGATGCAGTCAGCTACATCACAGGGGTTTCAGGTGCCACTTGGTGAGAATGAGGAGTCTACATGACTTTGTGTCTAGACAGACTGATAAAAACCCCATGTACCATTTCTCGTGTAATTCAGCCGAAATGGTTAGACTCTATGGTTGCTTTCACTTTCATATGGCAAGAATTACAAAATTTTTTGTTTAATCTTTATATTTCAGGGCTCTAGGCTCTATTTATGAAGATCCTAACTGGTCACAAGGGGAAATCGATAAGTCTATGGAGTCTGTAAAAAAGGAGCTCACTAAAAAGGCCCTTAGTATGTTTTCCTCAGAGCAGCTACAGAAATACAAACAGAGGATGGAAGAGAGAGAGAAAGAAGGATATCTTGTGTCTCTCATCGACATGTGGGGTCTGGCTTTAGAGTATCTTTTCCATGGGAAGGTGCATTTAAAAAAGTACAAATTGCATTTGTTGTCAGTTTTGGCTCTGTATTAAAATTTGGTACATCATATAGTATACTTTTCTTTTATAGAAACACATGGGTACACTATCTGAAATGCAGAAGACAGTGTCTGAAGGCCAGAATCCTCTACCTATATTCACAGCTGTCAACATGAAGCCTGGCAAAACAGAAAGTGTAATAGATGCAGGTATGTAATGGCCATTTAGCTTCTAGTCTCAAACTAAGACACAGTTTTAATTATGTCAAACAAATAGTGCTTAAGTATGCTTTCTGTTAAGAACATCATTTGTTTGGATGCAAATACTGCTCGCTATACTACATGTTATTTGAGTCAAGGTGACATGATACCATTAGGTGTAACTGTATATTCTGCTTTGTTTAAAGAGTGTTCATGAGTGTTACAGTGTGTTCATGGAATACTATGCTTTCATACAGTTTGCAGAATCTGCAAAATGTTAATTATTTTACCAAAATAATCGGGTTCATACAAAATGCATGTTGTTTTTTTATTAGTATTTACCTGATTAAGATATTTCACACTGAAGACATTTAGTTGAATTTATAAAAATGACCCCATTCAAAGTTTACATACACTTGATTCCTAATACTGTGTTATTACCCGAATTAGCCATAGCTGTGTTTTTTGTTGTAGTTGTTGTTTAGTGATAGTTGTTCATGAGTCCCTTAAAAAAATGTGCTCATTTGGAACAACCTGCAATGTTACCAAAATTACCATACCTTTGTGTAATATACTTGTGATATAATACATCCATGTGTATTTATGTAAGTTAATTATAAGCACTAAACTGAGTCATAAATGCCTGTTGCAATATTTAATATGACAATAAATGTAATTTGGCTGTGTCAGATGTGTAATCATGAGTTGTGTCTGCAAGAGTTAACTGTTGCGCCTACTGTAGTTTATATTAATGCCTCACTGCCTTTACTTTATTCAAACTTCATTAAGTGCTGGAGTGATATGCAATGACTGCAGGGTTAATTTCCCTACAGCTTCCTGTGAAGTACCAAACTAGCTTGTAGCTTGATAATAAAAGTGCAATAATCTCATGTTTCTTTCTGTTTTCTAATCAGAATGGTGTGAGTTCACCCCATATGAGGTTGGATTTCCCAAATACGGTGCCTTTGTACCTGCACAGAACTTCGGGAGTGAATATTACCTCGGTCACATGGTCAAGAAACTCCCTGAAACAGGGTTGTCTTTTCTTGTGGGTGAGTTCGATTATGTGTGTGTTTAAGTTCATGCATATGGAACAGAAGAAAAGCTCAAGGCAATAAGTAAGAGAAGGAGAAAGTTGAATGTTGCACTCAGCATTTAAATGTGTGTTGCTTATAATTGGCCAGTACTACACCTGTACTGATTCTGTAAGCAAACAATATAAACTGCAACCATTCACCATTAATAAGTCCAGACTTCGTGTGTGTTTATGAAGGAATGTGGAGCAGCATTTTCTCTATTAATCTGACGGATATCTGGAGTATTGCTACAGGAGTCGCTCCTTCCTGGACACCTTGGGTTGGAGGAGGAGTGAGTAATACAGGTGAGAGGTTGTTATGAAATTTAAAGAGATAGTTCACCAAAAATGAAAATTCAATCATTAATTATCCACCCTACACTAACCCATAAGACCTTTGTTTATCTTTGGAACATAAATTAACATATTTTTGATGAGATTCAAGGACTTTCTGATCCTGAAATGGTGATGCGAGGGAGAAGAATAGTTGAAAGTTGTAATTTTTTTAAATTATTATTATTTTTTTTTTTTTGTACACAAAAAGTATTCTTGTAGCGTCATAAAATTATGGTTGAACCACTTATGTCACATGGACTTTTTACTCATACTCATCAGAAGTATCTTAATTTGTGTTCTGAAGCTAAATGAAGGGTGAGTAATTAATGATAGAATACCTTTAAACCCTATGTGTACACTCTACAGTTTCATAGGGTGAGATTTTAATTATACTCTAGCATTCAAAAGTCTGGTATCAGTAAGATTATTTGAAAAAAATAATACTTTAATGTAGCAAGGATGCATTAAATGAATCAAAACTTATAGTACAGACAATACTAGCATTCAACTGAAAATTTGTTCTTTTGGACTTTCTGTTCATTAAAGGTGACAGTAAAGAACTGTATAGCATTTATTTGAAATAGGACTCTTCATTTGAGCTTTCTGTTAATCAAAGTTCACACAAAATAACTGTTTTTAATAACACTTTTCCTCATTGATAATTATAAGAAATGTTTCTTGAGCAATGAATTCTGCGGAATCATGTGACACTGAAGACTATGTACTAAGACTATTGTAACAATATTTCACAATATCACTGTTTTTACTGTGTTTTTGATTAAATAAATGCAATATAATATTATCAGATTTCAAACAAGTCTTGCCAAACCCAAACTTTGAACGGTAGTTAGATTTGTGACTTTCATTATTATGTCGTGAAGTGATGCAATTGTCTTCTTGTCTTCTTTTGTAAAGAGACTGATAGTAAACCATCAGCGCTTGGCACATACCTGATCAGCCCTGTGACTGACTTTGCTAAAATACTGTGTGGCTTTATGACTAGCCGCCCCATTGTCAGCCAGATGTACAACTTCCTGAGAGGCTTCAACCTGCACAACAGCTACAATGAGAACACAGGCTTCGTTGCATGGAAAGGTCTAGAGCTCTACTTATACCACTGACCATTTCAAGTGTGCACTGTTTATTCTATATATTTTTCAGTTAGACTATGTCTTATATTAGTGTTATTTCATGTCTGTAGATGTGATTTGGTTATGTCTGTCATTGCATTAAATCTATATACAGTTAAAGTCAAAAGTTTACGTACAACTTGCAAAATGTTAATTATTTTACCAAACTAAGAGGGATCATACAAAATGCATGTTCATTTTTATTAAGTACTGACCTGAATAAGATATTTCACATAAAAGATGTTTACATAAAGTCTACAAGAGAAAATAATAGTTCAATTAATAAAAATGACCCTGTTCAAAAGTTTACATCCTTAATACTGTGTTGTTACCTGAATCTGTGTTTTTTTTTTTTGTTTATTGATAGTTGTTCATGAGTCCCTTGTTTGTCCTGAATAGTTAACCTGCCCGCTGTTCTTCAGAAAAATCCTTTATGTCCCACAAATTTCTTGGTTTTATAGCCTTTTTGTGTATTTGAACCCTTTCCAGTAATGACTTTATTATTTTTAGATCCACCTTTTCACACTGAGGACAGCTAAGGGACTCATATGCACCTATTACGAAAGGTTCAAATGCTCACTGATGCTTCAGAAGGAAAAGCGATGCAATAAGAGTCGGGGGGTGAAAACTTTTTGTATTTGAAGATCAGGGTAAATTTACGTATAGATGTATCTTCTATAAAAAAATATGATATTTAGGCAAAATAAGAATTTACACATCCTCCTTCTTTCCAAAAGTTTACACCCCTGGGTCTTAAAGCCAGTTTTTTCCTTCTGAAGCATCAATGAGCATTTGAGCCTTCTGTAATAGTTGCATATGAGTGTCTCAGTTGTCCTCAGTGTGAAAAGATGGATCTCAAAATCATACAGTCATTGTTGGAAAGGATTCAAATAACCAAAAAGAATTTCCAAAGAATTTCTGGGACCTGAAAGATTTTTCTGAGGAACAGTGGGCAGTTTAACTGTACAGGACAAACAAGAAATCACTAAAGAAACAAAAAATCACTAAACTTTTGAACAGGGTCATTTTTATACATTCAGCTATTATTTTCTCTTGTGGACTATATGTAAATGTCTTTTTCAGGTCAGTACTAAATAAAAAATAACATGAATTTTGTATGATCCCTCTTATTTTGGTAAAAAGTTTTGTAGATTCTGCAAGGTGTATGTAAACTTTTGACTTCAACTGTGTCGGGGCTTTTCACAACTAAATAGCTAATTTGGTTTGCAGTCCTTCATAATATGCATGTTCTGTCTACAGACACACACCCAGATGCCTATCCTAACACCATGACTCCAGCTGATCCTGTGCTGAGCTTAGTAGATGCTGGATTTGCTGTAAATGCAGGATTCCCTCCTCTGGTTCACTCTCACAGAAATGTGGATGTTATTCTGTCTCTAAACTACTCTTGGGATCCGGATCACTTTAAGGTAAAGGAATCCTGGAAGATTATGTTAGAACCGATTGAAATGAGAACAAAATCAGGAACCTATGCCTGTTTGTGTCCAATAGGTCATAAAGCAAACTCAGGAGTACTGCACTGATAGAAAGATTCCATTTCCCAAAATCGATTTGAAAAAGGTGGAGTCAGAGCCGCTGAAGGAAGTTTACGTGTTTGAAGATAAAGACAATCCAAAAGCTCCCATAGTGCTTCACTTTCCCATGGTCAATGTCTCATTCAAACAGTTCAAAGCTCCTGGTAAGCACTACTTTAAATACAGTAAAAACAGGAATAGAGAGAAATATTGTTACAATTTAAAGTACCTGTTTTCTATTTTTTTTTCTATAAATTGATGTATTCCTGTGATGACAAAGCTGGATTTTCAGCGGCCATTACTCCAGTCTTCATTGTCACTTGATCCTTCAGAGATCATTCTAATATGCTGATTTGGTGCTGCTCAAGATATATTTCCTAATATTGCTAATGTTAAAAACAGCTGTGCTGCTTAATATTGCAATGCTAAAAGCCAATATATAGTATATAGTGATTGGATATTGCCATTTTTTATTGCTAGTGCTAATGTAAAATGATGTGTATGTGTGTGGTGTAGGAGTGAAGAGAGAGGGCGAGAAAGAGCTGAAGGAGGGAGCGGTTGATGTTGAAATGAACAGTAGCACCTCTCCATATCTCACTCACAAATTGACTTACACACCAGAGGACTTCCAGAGGCTCATCAACCTCACTTCCTACAACATCCAAAACAACAAAGATGTCATTCTGAATGCGCTAAACAAAACACTCAACCGAAACAAAGAAAGGCAGACAGGTGACGATAGCCACGCCAAAAAGGAGAAGGCAGCAGTAGCAAAGACCAGTTCAGCGTCTACGTCAAAAACAGGAGCACAAAAAACAAAAAAGACTAAAGCGCGGTAAACTGGAGCACCATTACTGTGAAGAAAACCTCAGAACAGGAAATCTATGTTCTGCATCCTTAATTAAATTCTTTCTTTTTTTAATGTTAAAATGTGAAATTTTGTAAATCACATTATTAATGGGATAGTTCACCCAAAAATTCAAATTCTGTCATTAATTACTCAACTTCATGTCGTGCCAAACCTGTAAGACTGTTCATCTTCCGAGCACAAATAAAGAGATTTTGAATGAAATCTGAGAGCTTTTTGACCCTGCATAGACAGCAATGCAACTGACACATTCAAGGCCTAGAAAGGTAGTAAGGACATTGTTAAAACAATGTGACATCAGTGGTTCAACCTTAATCTTGTGAAGCTCAGAATATTTTTGTGTGCAAGCTCTCAGATTTCATCAAACATATCTTAATTTGTGTTACGATGATAAACGAAGTTCTTACAGGTTTGGAATGACATGAGGCTGAGTAATTACATAACAGAATATACTTTTTTTGGGTAAAAGATCCTTCTAAGTAAAACATTTGTTTATGGTGATATACTATTATTGGCTTCATGTAATTTATTTTTAAAAGTGTACAATGAAAACAGCATCTTTGTTTTAGTTAATTTTAACAAGTCGTAGTCATTTCTGTCATTTTAACTTACTTTTCTTCATCAGTAAATCATTTCAAAGTGTTCTAAAATGTGCAATAAACTTCATTACTTGGTTGTTGTAATTTTGATACTATTCCCATTCTTATTTTTTTTTTAAATGAAGGCAGTAATTTTCATCCAAACATAAATTTTTGTAAATTACTATTTTATTTTATTGACAGACATCTCAATATTAGCCCTCTGCCCAAAGACATGCCAGCCAATCTGATGTCAGCAATCCACAGTGTCAAAAATGATTCATTTCTGATTGGCTAATTAAGCACAGAACTCTTTTTTCCCTACAGGTATTTACAGAAACACTCATGACAACATTTTAAAAATATCAGGTAGTGGAAACATTATGAGTGGTGTTCTAAACATAAAATACGTGGCAGTTTCTTCTGCTCAGTATGACTCATCTAGTTGGAAACATGTTTTTGTTTTTTTGTTTTTTGCTGTGATTCCCTATTGTTTCCTTATGTCGTTGTCATTGGGGTGTGTGCCATATCTATGCACTGCATGTCTATGACATAACTAAATAGTTTCACTATAACACTGTAGGATCCTAGAGTCTCCCCTTGATTAAAAGCAGGCTTTGCAAGGGCATGAATAAATTGCAACTGTACAAACAAACCACACTAACGCACACATCAGTGACCAATAATTTAAAGTGTTACAGCAGATTGGGGTTTAATGATAAGCCCTTTCTCTTAATCCAAAAATGATTTTAGGGTGAGCAGATTAATTGGATAATCAGTTGTTGTATGGAAGGATTTCATACACATATATAATCTGCAAAATGAGCAAACAAACAACAAACAATGCAACGTTAATGTTTATAATGGCTTCAATTTTCTCAGATTAGACCTTGAATGAGAACGAGTGTGATGATTACAGTGTATTTGAATGAAAGAGACTGGTATTCCTGGCCATGGGAGCGTTTTCATAAACACAAAATGTCCTTATAATATAACAGAAATGCTAGGTTTTTTAAAAGCATTATGAGCCTCCAGTATGTGACAGTCCACCACCAAACAAGGATTGCAATAATGCCAAGTAGCCATTGATAGCTTATCTTTTAGTAGGAGTTTTTGTCAGTTGAACATACTAACAATGACATATTCAAGAGATGGAAGATGAATGCAAACAGTGGGAGGAGAACTGAGTCTTCAACATAAGACACCATCAAATATTTTATCAGGGTGCGAAGGGCTACAAACAAGTTTCTCAGGTTATATGTATATCTCAGTTTAATTAGCAAGATCTTCATTCCATTTTTCGGTTGTGAGACTTCACTGTAGGCCTGCTGAGGAGAAAACAACAATGCTGAAGGTATTTTAGCTCACGATTATTTGACTAATTCATTTGGACACTAATTGTAATTTTATGTTCATACCAAATTATTTGGATGAGAATTTGTGAATTCTTAAAAAAAAAAAAAAAAGCACTGAAAATAGAACATTTAAACCTCTTCTGACATTTTTTTTTTTTTTTAGATTTTTCCTGTTTAAAACTTGATTCTTCTGTAGTTACAACATGTACAAAGGTTTTTTTTGTGGTTTTCCAGGCTGATATGGATAGGAACTATACTCTTATTCTGGCATAATAATCAGGGAACTTTGCTGCTGTACCATAGGTGCAGCAGGCACAATGATATTACGCAGCGCCTGAAAATAGTCTCCAGCAACTAGGCCACTAAGGTAATAGTAAAATAGTTTAAGACTATATTCAGGCGCTGCATAATATTATTGCGCCTGCCGCACCCATCGTACGGCAGCGAAGTTCCTTGATTATTACGCCGGAATGAGAGTATAGTTCCTATCCATATCAGCTTGGAAAATCACAACTTTTCGTTTTCTGTCGGTCTTTGTACATGATGTAACTACAGAAGAGTCAAGTTTTAAATAGGAAAAATATCGAAAATCTTTTGTCAATTTTGAACGAGATTCTAATTGTCTAATCAGATTCAATGATTAGATGCTAAGCTTATGCTAAGCTATGCTAAAAGTGCTATCGGCAGACCTGGAGATCGACTGAATGGATTCAAAAATGGTAAAACTCATCTGTTTAACTCTAGCGCAGTTGGAAAATTATCTTATTTTCAAAAAAAAGTGGAGTGTTCTTTTAAAGACACATGCACCGAAATGGCTCGCTGTGAACAGAGTTGTTTTTGACAAGGCAAGAAGCGTGTTGTTTTACCATTGAGGAAATTTAACCAAAGTACTTTGCAGACATGTTATGTAGACCATAAAGAATCTACCAACTTCACTGTAAAAAATAAAAAAACAATTTGTTGAGTCAACTTAACATAATTTGTTACCCTGCTGCCTTAAAATTTTAAGTTGAATCAAATCAAATATCTAATTTGTCACTTAGTACACCTTAACATTTAAAGTTGACTAAACTTCTTTGAATTTTAAGGCAGCCGGGTAACAAATTATTCTAAGTTAACTCAACAGATTGTTTTTTACAGTGTTGTGAAAAATGGGCATCCGATGTCCCCTTTAAATCTGAAAAATAGTTTATTGATAATATAGTAACTTAACTGTTTTAGTTCAGTTAAGATAATATAGAAAACAATACTGTATTTATATTCATACTTTGTGCGATTTATCTGAAAGGACCTTTCTTTTTTTTCTCCACAGAAAAAAGTTGATCTGCAACTGAAAACGGATGATCGGTAACAAATCATGAATTAATCTATGCTCAGTAATAGTTTAATAGTATATTATAATTTGAACGTATAAAACAAAACATTGTAAGTTACAATACTATTTATAACCTTTTATTTCAAATTCATCTTAATCCCAGAATAATTGTGTGTGTGTGTGTGTGTGTGTGTGTGTTCTGAAGCTCTGATGAAGATCTGAATGTGCGTCTGGATTTTGATATCCCAGTGGAAGAAAAGAATTTTCTGGTGAAAAGGAAAAAAGTCGTGTCACAGGCTCTACAGAAAGCTCTGAATTTCAGCTCTGCACCTGATCCCAGCAAGGTATTTTAGACACAAGCACAAATAACCCAGATATTCAGCAAAAAAAATAGAAATTGTGATGTTTTTTTTACAATATAGACCAAAATCTGTGTTTGATGTGACCCCTCAGGTCCCAGTGATGGCTGTGGTGTGTTCTGGTGGTGGGAGCAGAGCGTTAGTAGCTACATATGGTAGCCTTAAAGGTCTGCAGAAGATCCAGCTTCTCGATGCAGTCAGCTACATCACAGGGGTTTCAGGTGCCACTTGGTGAGAATGAGGAGTCTACATGACTTTGTGTCTAGACAGACTGATAAAAACCCCATGTACCATTTCTCGTGTAATTCAGCCGAAATGGTTAGACTCTATGGTTGCTTTCACTTTCATATGGCAAGAATTACAAAATTTTTTGTTTAATCTTTGTATTTCAGGGCTCTAGGCTCTATTTATGAAGATCCTAACTGGTCACAAGGGGAAATCGATAAGTCTATGGAGTCTGTAAAAAAGGAGCTCACTAAAAAGGCCCTTGGTATGTTTTCCTCAGAGCAGCTACAGAAATACAAACAGAGGATGGAAGAGAGAGAGAAAGAAGGATATCTTGTGTCTCTCATCGACATGTGGGGTCTGGCTTTAGAGTATCTTTTCCATGGGAAGGTACATTTAAAAAAGTACAAATTGCATTTGTTGTCAGTTTTGGCTCTGTATTAAAATTTGGTACATCATATAGTATACTTTTCTTTTATAGAAACACATGGGTACACTATCTGAAATGCAGAAGACAGTGTCTGAAGGCCAGAATCCTCTACCTATATTCACAGCTGTCAACATGAAGCCTGGCAAAACAGAAAGTGTAATAGATGCAGGTATGTAATGGCCATTTAGCTTCTAAGACACAGTTTTAATTATGTCAAACAAATAGTGCTTAAGTATGCTTTCTGTTAAGAACATCATTTGTTTGGATGCAAATACTGCTCGCTATACTACATGTTATTTGAGTCAAGGTGACATGATACCATTAGGTGTAACTGTATATTCTGCTTTGTTTAAAGAGTGTTCATGAGTGTTACAGTGTGTTCATGGAATACTATGCTTTTATACAGTTTGCAGAATCTGCAAAATGTTAATTATTTTACCAAAATAATCGGGTTCATACAAAATGCATGTTGTTTTTTTATTAGTATTTACCTGATTAAGATATTTCACACTGAAGACATTTAGTTGAATTTATAAAAATGACCCCATTCAAAGTTTACATACACTTGATTCCTAATACTGTGTTATTACCCGAATTAGCCATAGCTGTGTTTTTTGTTGTAGTTGTTGTTTAGTGATAGTTGTTCATGAGTCCCTTAAAAAAATGTGCTCATTTGGAACAACCTGCAATGTTACCAAAATTACCATACCTTTGTGTAATATACTTGTGATATAATACATCCATGTGTATTTATGTAAGTTAATTATAAGCACTAAACTGAGTCATAAATGCCTGTTGCAATATTTAATATGACAATAAATGTAATTTGGCTGTGTCAGATGTGTAATCATGAGTTGTGTCTGCAAGAGTTAACTGTTGCGCCTACTGTAGTTTATATTAATGCCTCACTGCCTTTACTTTATTCAAACTTCATTAAGTGCTGGAGTGATATGCAATGACTGCAGGGTTAATTTCCCTACAGCTTCCTGTGAAGTACCAAACTAGCTTGTAGCTTGATAATAAAAGTGCAATAATCTCATGTTTCTTTCTGTTTTCTAATCAGAATGGTGTGAGTTCACCCCATATGAGGTTGGATTTCCCAAATACGGTGCCTTTGTACCTGCACAGAACTTCGGGAGTGAATATTACCTCGGTCACATGGTCAAGAAACTCCCTGAAACAGGGTTGTCTTTTCTTGTGGGTGAGTTCGATTATGTGTGTGTTTAAGTTCATGCACATGGAACAGAAGAAAAGCTCAAGGCAATAAGTAAGAGAAGGAGAAAGTTGAATGTTGCACTCAGCATTTAAATGTGTGTTGCTTATAATGGCCAGTACTACACCTGTACTGATTCTGTAAGCAAACAATATAAACTGCAACCATTCACCATTAATAAGTCCAGACTTCGTGTGTGTTTATGAAGGAATGTGGAGCAGCATTTTCTCTATTAATCTGACGGATATCTGGAGTATTGCTACAGGAGTCGCTCCTTCCTGGACACCTTGGGTTGGAGGAGGAGTGAGTAATACAGGTGAGAGGTTGTTATGAAATTTAAAGAGATAGTTCACCAAAAATGAAAATTCAATCATTAATTATCCACCCTACACTAACCCATAAGACCTTTGTTTATCTTTGGAACATAAATTAACATATTTTTGATGAGATTCAAGGACTTTCTGATCCTGAAATGGTGATGCGAGGGAGAAGAATAGTTGAAAGTTGTCATTTTTTTAAATTATTATTTTTTTTTTTTTTTGTACACAAAAAGTATTCTTGTAGCGTCATAAAATTATGGTTGAACCACTTATGTCACATGGACTTTTTACTCATACTCATCAGAAGTATCTTAATTTGTGTTCTGAAGCTAAATGAAGGGTGAGTAATTAATGATAGAATACCTTTAAACCCTATGTGTACACTCTACAGTTTCATAGGGTGAGATTTTAATTATACTCTAGCATTCAAAAGTCTGGTATCAGTAAGATTATTTGAAAAAAATAATACTTTAATGTAGCAAGGATGCATTAAATGAATCAAAACTTATAGTACAGACAATACTAGCATTCAACTGAAAATTTGTTCTTTTGGACTTTCTGTTCATTAAAGGTGACAGTAAAGAACTGTATAGCATTTATTTGAAATAGGACTCTTCATTTGAGCTTTCTGTTAATCAAAGTTCACACAAAATAACTGTTTTTAATAACACTTTTCCTCATTGATAATTATAAGAAATGTTTCTTGAGCAATGAATTCTGCGGGATCATGTGACACTGAAGACTATGTACTAAGACTATTGTAACAATATTTCACAATATCACTGTTTTTACTGTGTTTTTGATTAAATAAATGCAATATAATATTATCAGAGTTCAAACAAGTCTTGCCAAACCCAAACTTTGAACGGTAGTTAGATTTGTGACTTTCATTATTATGTAGTGAAGTGATGCAATTGTCTTCTTGTCTTCTTTTGTAAAGAGACTGATAGTAAACCAACAGCGCTTGGCACACACCTGATCAGCCCTGTGACTGACTTTGCTAAAATACTGTGTGGCTTTATGACTAGCCGCCCCATTGTCAGCCAGATGTACAACTTCCTGAGAGGCTTCAACCTGCACAACAGCTACAATGAGAACACAGGCTTCGTTGCATGGAAAGGTCTAGAGCTCTACTTATACCACTGACCATTTCAAGTGTGCACTGTTTATTCTATATACTTTTCAGTTAGACTATGTCTTATATTAGTGTTATTTCATGTCTGTAGATGTGATTTGGTTATGTCTGTCATTGCATGAAATCTATATACAGTTAAAGTCAAAAGTTTACGTACAACTTGCAAAATGTTAATTATTTTACCAAACTAAAAGGGATCACACAAAATGCATGTTCATTTTTATTAAGTACTGACCTGAATAAGATATTTCACATAAAAGATGTTTACATAAAGTCCACAAGAGAAAATAATAGTTCAATTAATAAAAATGACCCTGTTCAAAAGTTTACATCCTTAATACTGTGTTGTTACCTGAATCTGTGTTTTTTTTGTTTATTGATAGTTGTTCATGAGTCCCTTGTTTGTCCTGAATAGTTAACCTGCCCGCTGTTCTTCAGAAAAATCCTTTATGTCCCACAAGTTTCTTGGTTTTATAGCCTTTTTGTGTATTTGAACCCTTTCCAGTAATGACTTTATGATTTTGAGATCCACCTTTTCACACTGAGGACAGCTGAGGGACTCATATGCATCTTTTACGAAAGGTTCAAATGCTCACGTATAGACGTATCTTCTATAGCTTATGAAGGGCAGTACTAAATGAAAAAAAAAGATATTTAGGCAAAATAAGAATTTACACATCCTCCTTCCTTGCAAAAGTTTACACCCCTGGATCTTAAAGCCAGTTTTTTCCTTCTGAAGCATCAGTGAGCATTTGAGCCTTCTGTAATAGTTGCATATGAGTGTCTCAGTTGTCCTCAGTGTGAAAAGATGGATCTCAAAATCATACAGTCATTGTTGGAAAGGATTCAAATAACCAAAAAGAATTTCCAAAGAATTTCTGGGATCTGAAGGATTTTTCTGAGGAACAGTGGGCAGTTTATCTGTACAGGACAAACAAGAAATCACTAAAGAAACAAAAATTCACTAAACTTTTGAACAGGGTCATTTTTATACATTCAGCTATTATTTTCTTGTGTGGACTATATGTAAATGTCTTTTTCAGTTCAGTATTAAATAAAAAATAAATTTTGTATGATCCCTCTTATCTTGGTAAAAAGTTTTGTAGATTCTGCAAGGTGTATGTAAACTTTTGACTTCAACTGTGTCGGGGCTTTTCACAACTAAATAGCTAATTTGGTTTGCAGTCCTTCATAATATGCATGTTCTGTCTACAGACACACACCCAGATGCCTATCCTAACACCATGACTCCAGCTGATCCTGTGCTGAGCTTAGTAGATGCTGGATTTGCCGTAAATGCAGGATTCCCTCCTCTGGTTCACTCTCACAGAAATGTGGATGTTATTCTGTCTCTAAACTACTCTTGGGATCCAGATCAGTTTAAGGTAAAGGAATCCTGGAAGATTATGTTAGAACTGATTGAAATGAGAACAAAATCAGGAACCTATGCCTGTTTGTGTCCAATAGGTCATAAAGCAAACTCAGGAGTACTGCACTGATAGAAAGATTCCATTTCCCAAGATCGATTTCAAAAAGGTGGAGTCAGAGCCGCTGAAGGAAGTTTACGTGTTTGAGGATAAAGATAATCCGAAAGCTCCCATAGTGCTTCACCTTCCCATGGTCAATGTCTCATTCAAACAGTTCAAAGCTCCTGGTAAGCACTATTTTAAATACAGTAAATACAGTAATACTGAGAAATATTATTACAATTTAAAGTACCTGCATTCTATTTTAATATATATATAAAATCGATGTATTCCTGTGATGACAAAGCTGAATTTTCAGCAGCCATTACCCCAGCCTTCATTGTCTTTTGAACCTTCAGAGGTCATTCTAATATGCTGATTTGGTGCTCAAGATATTTTCTAATATTACTAATGTTAAAAACAGTTGTGCTGCTTAATATTGCAATGCTAAAAGCCAATATATAGTATATAGTTATTGGATGTTGCCATTTTTTATTACTAGTGCTAATGTAAAATGATGTGTATGTAGGAGTGAAAAGAGAGGGCGAGAAGGAGCTGAAGGAGGGAGCGGTTGATGTTGAAATGAACAGTAGCACCTCTCCATATCTCACTCACAAATTGACTTACACACCAGAGGACTTCCAGAGGCTCATAAATCTCACTTCCTACAACATCCAAAACAACAAAGACGTCATTTTGAATGCGCTAAACAAAACACTGAACCGAACAAAGAAAGGCAGACAGGTGACGATAGCCACGCCAAAAAGGAGAAGGCAGCAGTAGCAAAGACCAGTTCAGCGTCTACGTCAAAAACAGGAGCACAAGAAACAAAGAAGACTAAAGCGCAGTGATCTGAAGCACCATTACTCTGAAGAACACCTCAGAACAGGAACTCTATATTCTGCATTCTTTTTTAATGTTAAAACATGAAATTTTTTAAATCACATTATTAATGGGATAGTTCATAGCATTAGCACATTTAATTAATATATTTGATAAATGCAAATAAATGTTGTTCATTAACTTTATATTTATCAAAAAATGTATCAGAAATGTTTCTTGAGAGTCAAATAAAATGTAATGGTTTCTAAAAGATCATGTGACACTGAAAACTGAAATGATGAAGAAAGTTCTGCTTTGCATCACAGGAATAACATTACATTTTATAATATGTTAAAATTAAAAACTTTTTAAATTTGTACATTTTTCACAATATCGCTCTTTTTTATTTAATTTGATCAAATAAATTCAACCTTGATGAGCAGATATTTATAGATATAGAAGATATTTATTTCAAAACCAATGATAGGCTAAATGTAATGTTTCCTTATGGCAGGTACTTTAATAATAATAACAATTCTATATACTTTACTATAATATGTACTTTTATGTACTTTATTATAATGTATTGTATTATATTGTTATCATGATTATTAAATGCTGCTTTTTATATCTGTACAGGACAATAGTATGCATTATAATATAAGATATATAATTTAATGTGATAATATGTATAGATATAATAAGTGCTGTGGGTGTGGCTTGTGGGCGTGGCTTGGGGCGTGGTCAGATTTTCCTTTTTTTTTGCCCTGACATTTGTGCTTTTTTCAGTATCTTATAAACATATTACTGGCTAAAGTCTGATGACACTGATTCAGCACAAACTGTAATATTACAATACTACTACAATAATATGTGAGCAGCATGTATGTACAGGATTGTGTTTTTGAGAAAGCAATGTTTATGAGTGGTTAGTGAAAAACTTAAATTTTGAAGCCACTGAAATAAGGCACATACAGAACATTTGTTCACAAGACTTTAAAGAACTGGATCTTGTAGCTTCAAAATTATGTGAAAATTACTCTGTTCACACTATATTGATGTAAATTTTCTTTGTCACTTTTTGCTTTGTAAAAGAATATTCAAGGAGGTGTGAATGATCATGAATAATGCTGTGATTCACACCTGAGAGAACAAAGACCCACATAATGAGCTCCATAATGAGCCTTTCAGTCAGGTGTGTGACTGAGAGAATTGCTACAATAATGTGATGACAAAAGACATCAAAACAACAAGTTATTCTCAGTAGCCTACAATCATCAACATTTAAAATATATAGTTTTAAATTGATTTAAAATCAAGTGTAAGGCCACTGAGACAGCATGCTGTTGTTGCACATAACATTCTTGCACATAACATATTAATGTTTAGAACAATGCAAAGAATACAAAGAAACTTAGAATCTCATACCAGAGTTCAGCATATTTACTGAACAAATAAAAACAGTTTAAAAAAATAAATAATAAACAACACAGTTCTTTCTTAGTCATATTAAATGGAGCCATAATCAAAGTAGGCTATACTCTCTCAATATTCAAAGTGCATATAGAGACCAAATTTTTCAAGAATGATACAGAGCTAGACACCTGTTATAAAGCTATTTTATATAGCCTAATTTGTGCATCCTTCTTCTTGAGTCTTGAACTTTGTTACATCTTCCTTAAATCATCCTGGCAACCCATTTTTTAAGTCCCGCAACCCACCCAGGGTTTGAAAACCACTGCCTTAGAGGAAAATGCTGATCAACTGAATTGATGCTTGAAGAATGCCCTTCCAGCAGCCATGAATAACAGCAGTTGGTGCTTAAAGTTTTCTGTGCACAAGCTGATTTGATTAGAGTCAGGAGACTGATTACTCTCTCTCTCTCTCTCGCTCTCTCTCTATCCAATCTTGTTGATGGATAAAAATAAAACTAAATTAAGCATGTAACGACCACAAATGGGGGGAAAATAGAGGAGTAAAAGTACCGATACATCACTTAAAATGTACTCAAGTAAAAGTAAAAGTACACAATTTTTAAACTACTCTGAAAGGTACAATTAGACAGTAACGTGAGTATTTGTAATTCGTTACTTCACACCTCTGCTGGCACATGTAAATAAAACGGTGCCAGTGACAATAATGACACAGTTATAAAACTTGTAATAGTCTTTTTATGGTAAAAGAAAAAGAAAAGCTATTGTCAAATGCTAAATCATAGGCGTAATGGTCTTCATTCGTCATTCTCATTTTATCTTCTGCATGTTACAGAAACACATCAAAATGGGATGTGAACTTTAACAAGTCTAAAAAAGTTTTTGCCAAATAAGGTGACAACCGTGACCATCTGCCTGGCATATATGCTTAGAAAGAGGAACAGCACTCAGACAGACCTAGACAGACTGAAGATATTCTTCTGAAGCAACCTTGCAGTCATTGACTTCGGTGAGTATCCACTTAAAATCCATTTAAAAATACGTCAGCATTTGAATGTACCTGACTGAAATAATGCAACCTAATATACTGTAAGTATCACCCCTAAATTAAAAAATTGGGTGACAATACATAAGTTCAGAAATTAAACTGGAAAAGTAAATCATTGTGAAAGAGATAACAGCTATACAATGTTTTTGTATAAACCAATAAAAAACACTGTCACTGAAGAGGAATGTTATGTTGAATTCCACTTCAGAGTGAATGTATTCTCTGCTGTTACTTAGATTCAGTTCATTCTCATTATGTCTTGTTCCAGGATGTCATAATCTATATTTATGTGTTTTTATGAAAACCTGGCTTTAGCATATGAATAAGCAGGAAAACTAGCTTTTCAAGCCTTGCTTGCAGCACCTTTGGCATTCACATGTGTTCTCATTTGAGTTTCACAGGCAGCTGGATCCAGATCTTTCCACAAACATTCAACAATGCTCAAGGTTAGCTAGTATTTCATCTTTGGGTTTTTTTAATGAGTGTAACTGAGATTTTTGTAAAGAGACACTTTGTATGTATATATGTAACAAACAGTATAGTTCTAGTAATAGGTGTAATGTTTGACTTTGTTTAAACTGCTTCTGTCAGTAGCAGTGTATATCTTGTGTGATTGCATTTACAACATGTGATCTATGATCACAAGATACACAATGCTTACTGACAGTGTAATCATTATTTCTCAACAACTTATTTGTTTCTGTTTGTTTGCTTTTAACAGAAAGAAGTCAAGCCATACTGGAATCTGTCAGTTACAGTTTTACATGCGAAGCTCCATCAGAGCTATGACTACTGTAAGACAATTAATCCCCTTAACATTCAATATTCATTTACAAACGTTTACTTTTCTTTTTAGCAGAAGTATAAAGCTTAAAGCACACATGTCTAAATCTGTGTTGTTGTTTGAACTTGAACTGTATAAATATCAGTATAATCTTTTGCCTACTTAGCAGATTTTTAAAGGTGTTTCAAGGCTTTCAAAAGCCTTTAGCCCTACAGTTTGATAACTAACACAACAGTAATGAGTATACATGCATGCACATAGATCAAAGTTGAATTCTCTCAGTCAACTCGCTAACTTTTCCAACCCCACTTCAATTTCTCTATAGGGTCTTCGTCTGACTGCTATGTCATCCTGAACTTGCCCACAGCATCAGCCCGTACAAATCGCACCAAGACTATCCCAAATAGTGAGAAACCTGTATGGAATGAAACATTCACTTTCAGGGTGCACAGCAACGTCAAAGTAAACCATTGAATAAACTGTCTGATCTTAGAATGTTTTCTTAGGCTATAACCCCTTTATTTATCTCTTCAAAATATTACACTACTCTTTTTTTCTGTTCTCCTACACAGAACATTCTGGAGATTATGATCTATGATGAGGATCCATTCATGAGAGACGACCATTGTGCCACTATCCTATTTGACATCAATAACCTCACACATGGGAAAAAGGAGACTAAATGCTTTAAAATAAATGATGAGGTCAGTGCTAGATGGAGATCTCATATCTAAAAGACATTACAGCATAAAATGGACACTTTGTTCACAGAGCACTTGAGATTTGATTTGTGACTGTAATACTTTTGTTCTCAGACCAAAGATGAACTGTGGGTTGAGTTTGAGCTCACTACGAGGTGAGTGAGACTGCCTTTAGTAGTTCTGGTGAACATTTGCTTTTTTTTAGCATTTCTGACAAAACATAGGCACAAGTTACAACCTGTTGTACATAAATCTGATTTAAGTGTTTGTTTTGTCTTTGTCTTATGTGTTGCAGCTCTGTGACACCAAGGCCTTGTTTCTCTAATGGAGTTTTGGTGGTATGTCCTTTGCTAATGCTTTTTAACTGCATCACTGGTTATAGAAAGTATAAAAGAATGATTTTTGACCTACAGTACAAGATTGTGCCTTTCTAAAAAGCTTCAGCTGGCTACATAGGCTAAATGCACTCTTGGCACTGTAACTAAACCCTCAAAATACTAGATAACTTTCATCAGATAAACTTTATGCTTTCTCCTGAAATAGGCAGGTCATTTTTGTGAGCTGAATGTGGACATATACAAGCTTCTAAATAAGTCTGAAGGTACATAAAGACAATTTAATCCAAATTTCCTATGCAAATGCATGAAAATAAAATGTTAAATTGCTATATTATATAAATTCATTTTGAAAACACACTACAGAGAATGATATAATCCCACTTTTAAGTGTTTTCACTTATTTTCTTTGTGTTCCAGCTATGCAGAACATGGTGTTAAAGCTGAAAGGAGCATACAAAGAGGATTTTGTCATCTCAAATTCTGAGGAAAGCTCCAGCTTCCTGAAAACATTATGTTACTACATCAACCGAGACCTGGAAACTGAACTCAACCTGACCTCCAAGACTGTTGTCAGCCCAGCAAATGTAGGTCATTGATGCCAACAGTCATTCCTGACCCACCATGTTTATTGCTGAAAATTGCTACCTGTGTACTACAACATAAATGATTGTCATATTTTGTTCCATAAATGCCTGAAAGAAACTGAAATTGTGGCTTTTAATGTTTGCTTAAATATACTTTACTCCAGGTTGGGACAGTAGTAGTGGATTGTGGTGTTTCAGAGCCTGGAGACAGTGAATTGACTTCTGTCCCTTTAAAACAACTATCAGCTAAACAACAAATTACTGTCGCTTTGCCTCTGGGAGAGGTGAGTAGTTTAAAAGAAAACTTTGTTTGTGGTTACTGATTCATTAATTAATTACAGTGGATATCAGATGTAAAATTCATATTAACATGGTGTTTACATAGAAATGTGTCTTAGCAGTGTTTGGACACAACTGTTTTTTATCAAGCCATTTAGATTTTCTGAGCATTGATGTCATATTGCTCAAGCCATGCCCGCAGCCTCTGACGGACTGGCCTGTATTAGCATATTTCAGCCCTCAGCTGTCCGCCATTTTCTCTATATGCTCGAGCAGCTGTAGCGAAAAAAATGTGGCATAAGCAAAGCTTGGGTTTTGTAGTTGGATGTAAAAATGAACAGGAGTCTTAATGGTCTCCTGACATCAGAGCCACTGAGGACGCAGTGGATTCATTTTATTTTTGATGGTAATGCACCACCGAATACACAAAAAACAGAAGAGAGGGGTAGAGAGAGCAGTAACTCATTTATCATTTAAAGGAACACTCCACCTGGAGACCTGGGATCGGCTGAATCTATTCAAAAACTGTAAAACTCATCTGTTTAACTCTAGGGCAGTGTAGAGTTGACAATGCAAAAAGGGTGTCGTTTTACCATTGAGGAAATTTAACCAAAGTAGTTTACAGACATGTTATGTAGACCATAATCTAACAACTTCACTGTAAAAAATAAAAAAACACAATTTGTTGAGTCAACTTAACATAATTTGTTACCCTGCTGCCTTAAAATTTTAAGTTGAATCAACTCACATATTTAATTTGTCACTTTGTACACCTTATCATTTCAAGTTGACTAAACTTCTTTGAATTTTAAGGCTGTTACAGTGCTGTGGAAAATGGGTATCTGATGTCCCCTTTAAATCTGAAAGTGGTGCTGCAAAAATAGTTTATTGATAATATAGTGACTGTTTTAGTTAAGAAAAGATAATATAGAAAACAATACTGTATTTATATTCATACTTTGTGCGCTTTATCTGACCTTTCTTTTTTTCTCCACAGAAAAAAGTTGATCTGCAACTGAAAATGGATGATCGGTAACAAATCATGAATTAATTCACATCTATGCTCAGTAATAGTTTAATAGTATATTATAATTTGAACGTATAAAACAAAACGTCTCAGGTTACGTATGTAACCATGGTTCCCTGAGATAGGGAACGAGACACTGCGTTCTCTAGGGGGCGCTAGGTGGAACGCCATCAGCGTGACTCGTGTCTGAAGCATACATACAAAAACTACAAGCAGTGGCCCGGCGACAGCCCATGACGTCACTCGCGGCGCGACTCGTCGCGGCCGGTGCATCACTACCGGAGCGGCTATAGTATAAAAGGACGCCGGTAGAACACAACATTCGCTTCTTCATCTGAAGCATACGTCTGAAGCATGGCAACCAGCCTAGAGGACGCAGTGTCTCGTTCCCTATCTCAGGGAACCATGGTTACATACGTAACCTGAGACGTTCCCTCTAGAGGGAACATCGAACTGCGTCCTCTAGGGGGCGCTAGGGGAACGATATACCCACGCTGCCATGCTGAGGAGAGTGCATGCTAAGTAAGGCGAGCACTAAGTACTAATTCCCCAGACGTTTAGTGACGGCTGTCAGTGACATTATCCCCTTCGGCCAAAGGCCTGAGCTGTTACCCAACTTACCTGTAAAGCTCAGCCTTGGAATCAAGAAGACTCCTTCAAGGGGATACGGCAAGTGCCCAGGAAGTCTAGGTTTGCCCGTCATGGAGGAGCTATTACTGGTTCTGTAAGGGACTGTTCCCTCAGGAACCGATCTACAGAGCACGTAGCAGCATCCTGTTCAAGGAAACATAGGTGGATTAGTTCTAGGAGTGTCTCAACAGGTCCTAGGTAGCAACTGCCCAATAGGTATCAAAGAGGATACGTAATCGGAGCGGGGCCCAAGGTGACCGGGGCACAACCGACTCTAAACATGGGAACGAAGACAGCGCGTAACCCATACCATACAGGATTTAAGAAAAGTGCCCAAAGACTTGCGTGTGCACTTACCACTATGTGGATTTTAGAAAAGTGCCCAAAGATGAACGTGAGCACTTACCATAACATGGGTTTCAAAAGTGGTGTGCCAGAGAGGTCACACTCAATAAGGCTCCTGCTCAGTGAGAACAGGCAACCCACGAGCTGCCAGTCACCTGAAAGCAATAGGAGCTAATACTAGGGCAGAGAAAGAGGAGATGGTTAGGAACAGGTTCCTAACTCCTGAGAGACAGGGGGAACACCTGAACCATCAAGGATGGCTCTTGAGAAACCTCTCCGCAGAGAGGGGCGTGAAGCCATGCCCTACCAAAGAGGCCTGAAATGGATCAAACATCCTACTTGATGTGACTGCATAGAGGCAGCTCCTCCTGCCCTCAGGCTGAAGGGGATAAGGTCCATGGGTAGTATGGCCGGCAAGAGCGGATCCAAGTAGACGAGCACAGCGTAACCTTAGTCAATAGACCAGGGGGGGGGGGCACTCATAGAGGACCTATTCTGAAAGAAACAGTATAGGATTAGCACTTGGATATATACAAAAAGAGATATACTCATCCAAGAGAGGCTGTAGTCATGTATCGGGGCGCTAGCAACCATGGAGGCATCTCCCGAGGTTAGTTGCAGCCGCCGGCGAAGTTCTATCCCTGAAACATAAGAAAAACACGACAACAGCCATACATATACATACATACATACACATAGGTGATTCTTACGCACAACTTCAGTTAGAAGTCTAATTTCAGACCATCAGTAAAGGTAGCCTCTAAACCATAGAAGCTATCAAAACATCATAGGTCCGATGAAGCGCGCAAGAAACCCTCACCTAACCTCAGTTAAGTGGTGTCATGTAAAAGAGGGAAGGTAAGGGCAGATGTTAAAAACCCCTCTGAGGGAAGGGAGTAGATGTTTTTAAGATTTACTCTGATCCAGACGAGAACGTTGCCTCGTCTGAATCACTTCCCTCAGATCTGGTCTACCTCCCCTCGACCCGCGCCCTTTTCTAGACCCACCCGTGGGTGGAGGAGGAGCGCGGGTTGCGACACTAATCTTCTGTGCCTGTCTTTGTTCCTCAGAACGAGATGGGCCAGAACCCCCATGCTGTTCGGGCTCAGATCTGGACCTTCGAGGAATGAAGGTTTTAAAGGCCACTGAGCGCGTCTTTGCCTCCCTAAACTTCTCGACCACCGTCTCAACGAAGGCACCGAAAAGCTCTGAAGGCGAAACCGGCGCATCAAGAAGAAAGCCCCTTTCTTTCTTCCCAATGTCAGCCAGGTTTACCCACAGGTGTCTCTCCGTGACCACCATGGCCCCCATAGATCTACCCATGGAGGTGGCAGCCTGCCTGGTGGCACGGAGAGCCAGATCTGTGGTGCGACGCAACTCAGCAACTTCATCAGGGGACAGACCCTGACCTTTGTCCAGATCCTTCAGCAGGTCAGCCTGATAAGCTTGAAGCACAGCCATGGTGTGCAACACGCCCACAGCCTGGCCTGCTGCTGCATATGCCTTGCCATTCAATCGAGATGTTATTTGAAGGGGGATTGATGGCAAGGAGGGAGTCTTGAGAGAAGATGTCTCACCTGTAGAGAGATAGCTAGTTAGCGTCTCTTCTACAGGGGGCATCTTCTCATAGCCATGGTCAGACATCCCCTCGATATGCGCATAATTAGCATGTTGAAAATTATGGATACGAGAAGAAAATGGCTTTTTCCAAACCTTCTCGATCTCCGAATGGAGATCAGGAAGAAATGGAAGACTCACTAGGGCTGGGGGTTTGTGGTCTGAAAGGTAGCGTTCGTCGAGACGTCCTCGCGGCGCCACCTTTCTAGCCCACTTCCACGGTAAGTCAAGCCTTACCGTGGCACGGTCCATAACCTCCAACAGCTCCTCATATGCAGGGCAGGAGGAGTGAAAAGGCTCAGCCTCAGCTTCTTCACCCTCAGACATCTCCTGCTCTTCTTGGGTGTACCCCAAAAGAGCACTAGCTCCTGGATCAGAGGACGTAAAGGAAACTACATCATCCTCCAGAAGCTCACTCTCATCTCTGACAGACGAGCGCGAAAGGGAAAGCCCCTTTCTTAACTCATCAGCCAGATCCGCCTGTGATCCCCACAAACTCATTTTCCTCCGAGCCTCAGCAGCAGAGGGTCCTGAGTCGCGGGAAACAGACGGCTGCTGCTCTTTCCTCGAAAAGAGAGCCAGACGAGAGCGGAGCTTGTAGTTTTTGTATGTATGCTTGTAGTTTTTGTATGTATGCAAAAACTGCTTGTAGTTTTTGTATGTATGCTTCAGACACGAGTCACGCTGACGGCGTTCCCCCTAGCGCCCCCTAGAGGACGCAGTTCGATGTTCCCTCGAGAGGGAACATTGTAAATTACAATACTATTTATAACCTTTTAATTCAAACCCATCTTAATCCCAGAATAATTGTGTGTGTGTGTGTGTGTGTGTGTGTGTGTGTGTTCTGAAGCTCTGATGAAGATCTGAATGTGCGTCTGGATTTTGATATCCCAGTGGAAGAAAAGAATTTTCTGGTGAAGAGGAAAAAAGTTGTGTCACAGGCTCTACAGAAAGCTCTGAATTTCAGATCTGCACCTGATCCCAGCAAGGTATTTTAAACACAAGCACAAATAACCCAGATATTCAGCAAAAAAAAATAGAAATTGTGATGTTTTTTACAATATAGACCAAAATCTGTGTTTGATGTGACCCCTCAGGTCCCAGTGATGGCTGTGGTGTGTTCTGGTGGTGGGAGCAGAGCGTTAGTAGCTACATATGGTAGCCTTAAAGGTCTGCAGAAGATCCAGCTTCTCGATGCAGTCAGCTACATCACAGGGGTTTCAGGTGCCACTTGGTGAGAATGAGGAGTCTACATGACTTTGTGTCTAGACAGACTGATAAAAACCACATGTGCCATTTCTTGTGTAATTCAGCCGAAATGGTTAGACTCTGTGGTTGCTTTCACTTTCATATGGCAAGAATTACTAAAGTTTTTGTTTAATCTTTGTATTTTAGGGCTCTAGGCTCTATTTATGAAGATCCTAACTGGTCACAAGGGGAAATCGATAAGTCTATGGAGCCTGTAAAAAAGGAGCTCACTAAAAAGGCCCTCAGTATGTTTTCCTCAGAGCAGCTACAGAAATACAAACAGAGGATGGAAGAGAGAGAGAAAGAAGGACACCTTGTGTCTCTCATCGACATGTGGGGTCTGGCTTTAGAGTATCTTTTCCATGGGAAGGTAAATTTAAAAAAAGTACTTGCATTTGTTGTCAGGTTTGGCTCTGTATTAAAATTTGGTACATCATATAGTACACTTTTCTTTTATAGAAACGCATGGGTACACTATCTGAAATGCAGAAGACCGTGTCCGAAGGCCAGAATCCTCTACCTATATTCACAGCTGTCAACATGAAGCCTGGCAAAACAGAAAGTGTAACAGATGCAGGTATGTAATGGCCATTCAGCTTCTAGTCTCAAACCAAGACACAGTTTTAATTATATCAAACAAATAGTGCTTAAGTATGCTTTCTGTTAAGAACATCATTTGTTTGGATGCAAATGCTGCTCACTATACTAGTCACACACGATATTTGAGTCAAGGTGACATGATACCATTAGGCGTAACTGTATATTCTGCTTTGTTTAAAGAGTTACAGTGTGTTCATGGAATAATATGCTCTTATACAGTTGAAGTCAAAAGTTTACATACACCTTGCAGAATCTGCAAAATGTTAATTATTTTACCAAAATAATCGGGTTCATACAAAATTAATTTATAAAAATGACCCTGTTCAAAAGTGTACATACACTTGATTCCTAATACTGTGTTATTAACCGAATGAGCCATAGCTGTGTTTTTTGTTGTAGTTGTTGTTTAGTGATAGTTGTTCATGAGTCCCTTAAGAAAATGTGTTCATTTGGAACAACCTGCAATGTCATTAATCACAGACTTGAGTAATGCATTTTAGAGAGGTATGATGAAAAAATTTAGTTCTGTAAATATAAATTACCATACCTTTGTGTAATATACTTGTGATATAATACACTAATGTGTATTTATGTAAATTAGTTATAAGCACTAAATTGAGTCATATATGCCTGTTGCAATATTTAATATGAAAATAAATGTAATTTGGCTGTGTCAGATGTGTAATCGAGAGTCTGCAAGAGTTAACTGTTGCATCTACTGTAGTTTATATTAATGCCTCACTGCCTTTATTTTATTCAAATTTCATTAAGTGCTGGAGTGTTATGCAATGACTGCTGGGCAAATTTCCCTACAGCTTCTTGTGAAGTGCCATATCGATCATTGCAAATGACTTTCTTATCCAATGAGTTACAGAACATTTTAAGAATAGGTTTACTGTATGGTTAAGAAAGGAGCACATAATAAATAAGTAGCTTATAGCTTGATAATAAAAGTGGCATAATCTCATGTTTATTTCTGTTTTCTATTTAGAATGGTGTGAGTTCACCCCATATGAGGTTGGATTTCCCAAATACGGTGCCTTTGTACCTGCACAGAACTTCGGGAGTGAATATTACCTCGGTCACATGGTCAAGAAACTCCCTGAAACAGGGTTGTCTTTTCTTGTGGGTGAGTTCGATTGTGTGTGTGTTTAAGTTCATGCATATGGAACAGAGGAAAAGCTCAAGGTAATAAGTAAGAGAAGGAGAAAGTGGAATGTTGCACTCAGCATTTGAAAATGTGTGTTGCTTATAATGGCCAGTAGGAGTCTACATCTGTACTGATTCTGTAAGCAAACGATATAAACTGCAACCATTCACCATAAATAAGTCCAGACTTTGTGTGTGTTTATAAAGGAATGTGGAGCAGCATTTTCTCGATAAATCTGACGGATATCTGGAGTATTGCTACAGGAGTCACTCCTACATGGACGCCTTGGGTTGGAAGAGGAGTGAGTAAGACAGGTGAGAGGTTGTGATGAGATTTAAAGGGATAGTTCACCCAAAAATTAAAATTCAATCATTCATTATCCACCCTACACTAACCCATAAGACCTTTGTTCATCTTTGGAACACTCTACAGTTTAATAGGGTCAGATTTTAATTATAATGCCACTTACTCTAGCAGTCTGGGATCAGTAAGATTATTTGAACAAATAAATACTTTAATTTAGAAAGGATGCATTAAATTGATCAAAACTTATAGTAAAGACAATAATAACATTCAACTAAAATAGGAATTTGTTCTTTTGGACTTTCTGTTCATCAAAGGTGACAGTAAAGAAATGTATAGCATTTATTTGAAATAGGACTCTTTTCATTTGAGCTTTCCTTTAATCAATCTTTTGAACGGTAGTTACATTTGTGTCTTTCATTATTATGTAGTGAAGTGATGCAATTGTCTTCTTGTCTTCTTTTGTAAAGAGACTGATAGTAAACCAACAGCGCTTGGCACACACCTGATCAGCCCTGTGACTGACTTTGCTAAAATACTGTGTGGCTTTATGACTAGCCGCCCCATTGTCAGCCAGATGTACAACTTCCTGAGAGGCTTCAACCTGCACAACAGCTACAATGAGAACACAGGCTTCGTTGCATGGAAAGGTCTAGAGCTCTACTTATACCACTGACCATTTCAAGTGTGCACTGTTTATTGTATTTATTTTTCAGGTGGACTATGTCTTATATTGGTGTTATTTCATGTCTGTAGATGTGATTTGGTTACGTCTGTCATTGCATGAAATCTATATAGAGTTAAAGTCAAAAGTCTACATACAACTTGCAAAATGTTAATTATTTTACCAAAATAAGAGGGATACAAAATGCATGTTCATTTTTATTAAAGGGATAGTTCACTTTGAAATTAATTTTTGATATGTTTTAGCTTACCCCAAGGGCATCCGAAATGTAGATGTCTTTGTTTCCGCAGTAGTTCCAATTTTGATATTTTTAGGTCCAACCGTTCTTGTCTGTCAGTCATATAATGCATGCCTATGGTCACCTCATAAAAGAAAATGCACAGATTCAAATTAAACAGTCCAAATTAAACAATTTCACATCGTAAGTAAACATTGATGGCCTAAGACACGAAACGAGCGGTTTGTGTGAGAAAACGAACGGTATTTATATCGTTTTTACCTCTTGTAAACAACTATGTCCAAGTTGAAGTGCACGAGCGTCCTGGTGTGTGACCGCGCGTTCTGGCTTAGTGATGCGCCGGCGCGACTCAAAGCGCCGGAAGTAAACTCTCGCGTGCGCACGTCACTCACTGTTTACACAGAATAGAGATTGTAGGTAAAACGGCTAACAAAAATGGTACTAGTTTGCGCTTATCCGGGATGTTTAAACCGACGAAAAAGAGAAGAATTATGTATGCACGCGCGAGAGTTTACTTCCGGATCTAAGCCAGAACGCGCGTTCACACACCAGGGCGCTCGTGCACTTCAACCTGGACATAGTTGTTTACAAGAGGTAAAAAACGATATAAATACCGTTCGTTTTCTCACACAAACCGCTCGTTTCGTGTCTTAGGCCATCAATGTTTACTTACGATGTGGAATTGTCAGGGTTCCCACGGGTCATGGAATTTCTGGAATATCATGGAATTTTAAAAGGTCTATTCCAGTCATTGAAAGTCAGGGAATTTAATATTTTTTTTGGTCCAAGTCATGGAATATCAGGGATTTTTGTTTGTTGATTTAAATTTTAGTTTCTGTTTATCAAACTGAACTTTTCTGTACCGTTTTTATTTATTTATTTATTTGACTATTTTTATGGTTAGGCTATTTTTCAGTGCCATTTTATTCCCTTCCCGCACGTCAACTGGCAGTCACTGAAGTCAAATGCAGTCACCAGCTTAGATAACTACGGCAAACATGCCAGAAAAAAAAAAAAAATTCAAGAGCTTTGGCTACAAAATGACCACTTCAAAGACTGGGTATGAAAAGTAGATCATAGAAAAGCAAAAACTAAATGTGCAGAAGTAAAAAAAAACCTGAATGATGAACTTGATTACAAAACCTTACAAACCCTTACAAAAATCCTTCAGATTGTTATAAACATAAATTAATCTCTGTAGAAATATTACAGAAAAAGCCTGTTTCCGGCACTAAATAAGAAATAAAAAGAAGGTTATTGCGACTTATCTCACAATTCTGACTTATTTTCTCACAATAGCGTGATACAAACTCGCAATTCTGACTTTTGTTTCTCTGAATTGTGAGATATGAACTAGCAGTTGCGAAAAAAAAAAAGTCAGAATTGTGAGAAGTCGCAATTGCGAGTTATAAAGTCAGAATTGCATGATATAAACTCACAATTGAGAGTTAAGGCAGAATTGTGTGATATGAACTCGCAATTATGTGAACATATCAGTATTTTTTCTCCTCAGAAATGAATTTGTGTTACAATTCTGAGAAAAAAAGTCAAAATTGCAAGATACAAACTTGCAATTGCAAGAAAAAAAGTCAGAATTGTGAGTTTTATCTTTTTTTATTTAGTGGCAGAAACAGGCTTCCATAGTTTTGTACTAAAAACGTCTGTAAACGAGTAAATGAAGCTTGCAAGTGGATGGATCCGTTCATTATAGGTCATGGAAATTCAGCTTTTTAGTCATTAAAAGTCAGGGAAAAGTCAGGGAATTTGACATTTGGCTTAGAGTGGGAACCCTGAATTGTTTAATTTGGACTGTTTAATTTGAATCTGTGCATTTTCTTTTATGAGGTGACCATAGGCATGCATTATATGACTGACAGACAAGAACGGTTGGACCTACAAATATCAAAATTGAAACTACTGCGGAAACAAAGACACCTACATCTCGGATGCCCTTGGGGTAAGCTAAAACATATCAAAAATTAATTTCAAAGTGAACTATCCCTTTAAGTACTGACCTGAATATGATATTTCACATAAAAGATGTTTACATATAGTCTACAAGAGAAAATAATAGCTCAATTAATAAAAATGACCCTGTTCAAAAGTTTACATCCTTAATACTGTGTTGTTACCTGAATCTGTTTTTTTTTTTTTTGTTTAGTGATAGTCCCTTGTTTGTCCTGAATAGTTAACCTGCCTGCTGTTCTTCAGAAAAATCCTTTAGGTCCCACAAATTCCTTGGTTTTTCAGCCTTTTTGTGTATTTGAACCCTTTCCAGTAATGGCTGTATGATTTTGAGATCCACCAACAATTTACACATCCTCAAAGTTTACACCCCTGGATCTTAAAGCCTGTTTTTTTCCTTCTGAAGCATCAATGAGCATTTGAACCTTCTGTAATAGTTGCATATGAGTGCCTCAGTTGTCCTCAGTGTGAAAAGATGGATCTCAAAATCATTCATCATTGTTGGAAAGGATTCAAATAACCAAAAAGAATTTCCAAAGAATTTCTGGGACCTGAAGGATTTTTCTGAGGAACACTGGGCAGTTTATGTAAATGTCGCTTTCAGGTCAGTACTAAATAAAAAATAACATGAATTCTGTATGATCCCTCTTATTTTGGTAAAACAAATTTGTAGATTCTGCAAGGTGTATGTAAACTTTTGACTTCAACTGTATCAGGGCTTTTCACAACTAAATAGCTAATTTGGTTTGCAGTCCTTCATAATATGCATGTTCTGTCTACAGACACACACCCAGATGCCTATCCTAACACCATGACTCCAGCTGATCCTGTGCTGAGCTTAGTAGATGCTGGATTTGCCGTAAATGCAGGATTCCCTCCTCTGGTTCACTCTCACAGAAATGTGGATGTTATTCTGTCTCTAAACTACTCTTGGGATCCAGATCAGTTTAAGGTAAAGGAATCCTGGAAGATTATGTTAGAACTGATTGAAATGAGAACAAAATCAGGAACCTATGCCTGTTTGTGTCCAATAGGTCATAAAGCAAACTCAGGAGTACTGCACTGATAGAAAGATTCCATTTCCCAAGATCGATTTCAAAAAGGTGGAGTCAGAGCCGCTGAAGGAAGTTTACGTGTTTGAGGATAAAGATAATCCGAAAGCTCCCATAGTGCTTCACCTTCCCATGGTCAATGTCTCATTCAAACAGTTCAAAGCTCCTGGTAAGCACTATTTTAAATACAGTAAATACAGTAATACTGAGAAATATTATTACAATTTAAAGTACCTGTATTCTATTTTAATATATAATTTAAATTGATGTATTCCTGTGATGACAAAGCTGAATTTTCAGCAGCCATTACTCCAGTCTTCATTGTCACTCGATCCTTCAGAGGTCATTCTAATATGCTGATTTGGTGCTCAAGATATTTTCTAATATTACTAATGTTAAAAACAGTTGTGCTGCTTAATATTGCAATGCTAAAAGCCAATATATAGTATATAGCTATTGGATGTTGCCATTTTTTATTACCAGTGCTAATGTAAAATGATGTGTATGTAGGAGTGAAAAGAGAGGGCGAGAAGGAGCTGAAGGAGGGAGCGGTTGATGTTGAAATGAACAGTAGCACCTCTCCATATCTCACTCACAAATTGACTTACACACCAGAGGACTTCCAGAGGCTCATAAATCTCACTTCTTACAACATCCAAAACAACAAAGACGTCATTTTGAATGCGCTAAACAAAACACTGAACCGAAACAAAGAAAGGCAGACAGGTGACGATAGCCACGCCAAAAAGGAGAAGGCAGCAGTAGCAAAGACCAGTTCAGCGTCTACGTCAAAAACAGGAGCACAAGAAACAAAGAAGACTAAAGCGCAGTGATCTGAAGAACCATTACTGTGAAGAAAACCTCAGAACAGGAACTCTATATTCTGCATTCTTTTTTAATGTTAAAACATGAAATTTTTTAAATCACATTATTAATGGGATAGTTCACCCCAAAATTTTAATTCTGTCATTAATTACTCGCCCTCATGTCATTTCAAACCTGTAAGACTGTTCATCTTAAGAGCACAAATAAAGAGATTTTTATGAAATCTGAGAGCTTTTTGACCCTGCATAGACAGCAATGCAACTGACACATCCAAGGCCAAGGCCAAAAGGTAGTAAGGACATTGTTAAATCAGTCAGTGTGGCATCTGTGGATCAACCTTAATTTTATGAAGCTCAGGCCCCCCCCCCCCCGACTGACATGTCCTGGCGCCGGGCCTAAGTTGCAGTGCTGGCTATGCTGGGTCAGACAGCTTTCAGATTTCATCAAACATATCTTAATTTGTGTTATGATGATAAACAAAGGTCTTATGGGTTTGGAACGACATGAGGGTGCGTAATTAATGATAGAATATACATTTTTTGGGTTAAAAAAATATTGGCTTCATGTTATTTATTTTTAAAAGTGGATAATGAAAACAGCATCTTTGTTTCTGTTCATTTTAACTAGTCGCAGTCATTTCAACACACTTTTCTTCATCAATAAATCATTTCAAAGTGTTCTAAAAAGTGCAATAAACTTCATTACTTGGTTGTTGTAATTTTGATACGATTCCCATTCTTATTTTTAAAAAATAAAGGCGGTAATTTTCATCTAAAAATATATTTTTGTAAATATCTGATCAGCAATCCACAGTGTAAAAAATGATTCATTTCTGATTGGCTAATTAAGCACAGAACTTTTTTTTTTTTATAGGTATTTACAGAAACACTCATGACAACATTTTAAAAATATCAGGTAGTAGAAACATATTATTACGAGTGGTGTTCTAAACATAAAATACGTGGCAGTTTCTTCTGCTCAGTATGACTCATCTAGTAGGAAACATGTTTTTTTTTTTTTTTTTGCTGTGATTCCCTATTGTTTCCTTATGTCGTTGTCATTGGGGTGTGTGCCATATCTATGCACTGCATGTCTATGACATAACTAAATAGTTTCACTATAACACTGTAGGATCCTAGAGTCTCCCCTGGATTAAAAGCTGGCTTTGCAAGGGCATGAATAAATGGCAACTGTACAAACAAACCACACTAATGCACACATCAGTGACCAATAATTTAAAGTGTTACAGCAGATTGGGGTTTAATGATAAGCCAAAAATGATTTTAGGGTGAGCAGATTAATTGGATAATCAGTTGTTGTATGGAAGGATTTCATACACATATATAATCTGCAAAATGAGCAAACAAACAACAAACAATGCAACGTTAATGTTTATAATGGCTTCAATTTTCTCAGATTAGACCTTGAATGAGAACGAGTGTGATGATTACAGTGTATTTGAATGAAAGAGGGTTAGACTGGTATTCCTGGCCATGGGAGCGTTTTCATAAACACAAAATGTCCTTATAATATAACAGAAATGCTAGGTTTTTTAAAAGCATTATGAGCCTCCAGTATGTGACAGTCCACCACCAAACAAGGATTGCAATAATGCCAAGTAGCCATTGATAGCTTATCTTTTCAAATCCATTTTTAGTAGGAGTTTTTGTCAGTTGAACATACTAACTATGACATATTCAAGAGATGGAAGATGAATGCAAACAGAGGGAGGAGAACTGAGTCTTCAACATAAGACACCATCAAATATTTTATCAGGGTGCGAAGGGCTGCAAACAAACAAGTTTCTCAGGTTACATGTATATCTCAGTTTAATTAGCAAGATCTTCATTCCATTTTTCGGTTGTGAGACTTCACTGTAGGCCTGCTGAGGAGAAAACAACAATGCTGAAGGTATTTTAGCTCACGATTATTTGACTAATTCATTTGGACACTAATTGTAATTTTATGTTCATACCAAATTATTTGGATGAGAATTTGTGAATTCTTCAAAAAAAAAAAAAAAAAACTGAAAATAGAACATTTGAACCTCTTCTGACAAGGCTGTTTTGTTTTGATATGATATTTTAAAAATGTGATTTTATGTACATATATTAACAAAAGCAATACAAAAATGCAACATTTAGCTAAATGAAAAATTAAGTGCAAAATGTTGACATGACAAATACTATTTCAGTTTTTCTACTTCAAGCTTTTTTTTTTACATATTTGTTTGTGAAATTTACCAGCGATTTCGGTAAACATTGTAAAAGTAGAAAGTAGAACCCTTCTCTAAGGCTTGCTTGTTTTTGATATGATAATATAAAAAAATATTTTTATGTAAATATATTAAAGGCAAAATGTTCACATGACAAACTGAAATTTATAGATTATTTACAAGAAAACACTATTCCAGTTTTTCTACGTCAAATTTTTAATCAATTTTAATTTAATGTGTAACTTGTTTTTTTTTTTTACATATTTGTTTGTGAAATTTAACAGCAATTTCAGTAAAAATTGTAAAAGTAAAACATTTAAACCCTTCTCTGACAAGGCTTGCTTGTTTTTGATATAAGTAAAACATTTTATTTTTATGTAAATATATTAACAACAGCAATACAAAAGTGTAACTTGAAAAGAAAACAAGAAAACACTATTTTAGTTTTTCTACTTCAAACTTCGATTTTAATTTAATGTGTGACTGTGTGTTTTTTTTACTTATTTGTTTGTGAAATTTAACAGCAATTTCAGTAAAAATTGTAAAAGTAGAACATATAAACCATTCTCTGACAAGGCTTGCTTGTTTTTGATATAAGTAAAACATTTTATTTTTATGTAAATATATTAACAACAGCAATACAAAAGTGCAACATTTAGCTAAATGAAAAAATTAAGGGCAAAATGTTCACGACAAACTGAAATTTATAGATTATTTACAAGAAAACACTATTTTAGTTTTTCTACTTCAAACTTCGATTTTAATTAAATGTGTAACTTTGTGGTTTTTTTTTTTTTACACATATTTGTGAAATTTAACAGGAATTTCAGTAAAAATGGTAAAAGTAGAACATTTAAACCCTTCTCTGACAAAGCTTGCTTGTTTTTGATATGATAATTTAAAAATTGTATTTTTATGTAAATATATTAACAACAGCAATACAAAAATGCAACATTTAGCTAAATGAAAATTAAGGGCAAAATGTTCACATGGCAAACTGAAATTTATAGATTTACAAGAAAATACTATTTTAGTTTTTCTACTTTAAACTTCGATTTTAATTTAATGTGTGACTGTGTGTTTTTTTTACTTATTTGTTTGTGAAATTTAACAGCAATTTCAGTAAAAATTGTAAAAGTAGAACATATAAACCATTCTCTGACAAGGCTTGCTTGTTTTTGATATAAGTAAAACATTTTATTTTTATGTAAATATATTAACAACAGCAATACAAAAGTGCAACATTTAGCTAAATGAAAAAATTAAGGGCAAAATGTTCACATGACAAACTGAAAGTTATAGATTATTTACAAGAAAACACTATTTTAGTTTTTCTACTTCAAACTTCGATTTTAATTAAATGTGTAACTTTGTGGTTTTTTTTTTTTACACATATTTGTGAAATTTAACAGGAATTTCAGTAAAAATGGTAAAAGTAGAACATTTAAACCCTTCTCTGACAAAGCTTGCTTGTTTTTGATATGATAATTTAAAAATTGTATTTTTATGTAAATATATTAACAACAGCAATACAAAAATGCAACATTTAGCTAAATGAAAATTAAGGGCAAAATGTTCACATGGCAAACTGAAATTTATAGATTTACAAGAAAATACTATTTTAGTTTTTCTACTTTAAACTTCGATTTTAATTTAATGTGTGACTGTGTTTTTTTTTTTACTTATTTGTTTGTGAAATTTAACAGCAATTTCAGTAAAAATTGTAAAAGTAAAACATTTAAACCCTTCTCTGACAAGGCTTGCTTGTTTTTGATATAAGTAAAACATTTTATTTTTATGTAAATATATTAACAACAGCAATACAAAAGTGTAACTTGAAAAGAAAACAAGAAAACACTATTTTAGTTTTTCTACTTCAAACTTCGATTTTAATTAAATGTGTAACTTTGTGTGTTTTTTTTTTTTTTTACACATATTTGTGAAATTTAACAGGAATTTCAGTAAAAATGGTAAAAGTAGAACATTTAAACCCTTCTCTGACAAAGCTTGCTTGTTTTTGATATGATAATTTAAAAATTGTATTTTTATGTAAATATATTAACAACAGCAATACAAAAATGCAACATTTAGCTAAATGAAAATTAAGGGCAAAATGTTCACATGGCAAACTGAAATTTATAGATTTACAAGAAAATACTATTTTAGTTTTTCTACTTTAAACTTCGATTTTAATTTAATGTGTGACTGTGTGTTTTTTTTACTTATTTGTTTGTGAAATTTAACAGCAATTTCAGTAAAAATTGTAAAAGTAGAACATATAAACCATTCTCTGACAAGGCTTGCTTGTTTTTGATATAAGTAAAACATTTTATTTTTATGTAAATATATTAACAACAGCAATACAAAAGTGCAACATTTAGCTAAATGAAAAAATTAAGGGCAAAATGTTCACATGACAAACTGAAAGTTATAGATTATTTACAAGAAAACACTATTTTAGTTTTTCTACTTCAAACTTCGATTTTAATTAAATGTGTAACTTTGTGGGGTTTTTTTTTTTACACATATTTGTGAAATTTAACAGGAATTTCAGTAAAAATGGTAAAAGTAGAACATTTAAACCCTTCTCTGACAAAGCTTGCTTGTTTTTGATATGATAATTTAAAAATTGTATTTTTATGTAAATATATTAACAACAGCAATACAAAAATGCAACATTTAGCTAAATGAAAATTAAGGGCAAAATGTTCACATGGCAAACTGAAATTTATAGATTTACAAGAAAATACTATTTTAGTTTTTCTACTTTAAACTTCGATTTTAATTTAATGTGTGACTGTGTTTTTTTTTTTACTTATTTGTTTGTGAAATTTAACAGCAATTTCAGTAAAAATTGTAAAAGTAGAACATATAAACCCTTCTCTGACAAGGCTTGCTTGTTTTTTATATGATAATTAAAAATTGTTATTTTTATGTAAATATATTAACAGCAGTACAAATGCAACATTTAGCTAAATGAAAAATTAATTGCAAAATGTTCACATGACAAACTGAAATTTATAGATTATTTATAAGAAAATACTATTTCAGTTTTTCTTTTATTTAATGTGTAACTGTTTTTACATATTTGTTTGTGAAATTGACCGGCAATTTCAGTAAAAATGGTTTCTACACCAATTTTCATTTCAGTGATAGTATACTGTATATAGTATGTATTTCACTCATCAAATACTGTATTTCACTCATCAAATGAGTGAAATGAATTCTCACATTACATATAATCTTACATATATATGTAATCTTAAATGAGTATATAGAAATATTACATAAGTATAAATGTTGCTGTCACAAATTTAGATAAAAATACTGCTACATCTGTCTAAACCACTATAATTTCATGTGTTTCACAGAAAGAGTTCTTGCCGTACTGGAACCTCAGTGTCACAGTGCTACGGGGAAAATTCAATCAGTCGTATGACCTTAGTGAGTTCATTAGCCTTGAAAAACAATGCGACTTGTGGTGAAATATTGTTAAAAATGCTTTAAAACAGGTGTTCGCTTTTCTGAATTTGATTTACTGCATATCTACTGCTTACTCCACCCAACAAGTGCTTAGTGTGCTCAGACTTTTCTCTTTTTCCAGTGTCTAAATGTGACTGCTATGTTGTTCTAAAGTTACCCACGGCCTGTGCCTTCTGCCGTCGTACCAAGACTGTACAAAATAGTGATGAACCAAACTGGAATGAAACGTTTCGTTTTAGAGTGCACAGTGGTGTCAAGGTGAGCAATTTTGGACACTTTAAAGAAAACACTTTTAGTGGAAAATAATGTGCTTGCATTTATTACTGAGGGTTTTCTTAACTAAAAGGTTTTGTTATAGCTGGGCCTTGCCCTTCCAATCTCAGCTGCCAGCATGAAACGATTCTCCACCCTCATTGTTCTTAAATAGCAAGTGATGAATGACATGCTGGTGACTTCACTAACAGTCAAATGCTGGTATAACAGCAAAGTAATTCTATACGAATAATTAGAATAATCACTTAAACTAACTCTCATAATAATTGGCTAAAAATCATAATAATATAATCCCCAAAATGGCCAAAACTTGTTCCATTGCCCTGGGAAATAAGAAATAATTTAGCACAAACTGACATCCTGTGTTT
Organism: Cirrhinus molitorella; assembly: GCA_033026305.1. Taxonomy (NCBI): domain Eukaryota; kingdom Metazoa; phylum Chordata; class Actinopteri; order Cypriniformes; family Cyprinidae; genus Cirrhinus; species Cirrhinus molitorella. The sequence goes on along the minus strand of CM065135.1, from coordinate 23,639,562 downwards.
TCTTTTTGGTTCTTGTTGTTGCCTATTTCCAAAATTGCTGCCATGCACACTATAAGCTACAATTCTAGTACATTCATGATTTTATTTGGTTGTAAATTATAGTAAATTATAGTAATTATAGTAAAGTAAATTATCACCATATGAACTTGCGTAAAAGTGATATGATGGGTTTGCAAAGCTGAATTTTGACCTTATATTTGAGTCGTCTAGTGTAAAGTGAGAGAAAGCTTTTGAGGTAAAATAAACTCACCACTTCTCGTTTTCTCAGAACATTCTGGAATTCCACATATATGATGCTGACAAGTTAACAAGAGATGATTGCTGCTCCACCATCCTATTCGACATCAATAACCTCACACCTGGACAAAAGCAAACAAAGTGCTTCATTACAGAAGATAAGGTAGATGAAAATTTTATTTTATGAAGTTACTGTATTTTGTGAAGCATAACAAATTTTGATTGAGTTTAGACTATTCATCTATGTTGTACTTTTCTTCTAGAAAAAGAGTGAGCTGTGGGTGGAGTTTGAGATGACCGTGAGGTGTGTGAGAATGTTAACAACAGAAAACAACAATAGTGGTGTTATACCATGTAGTGGACGTTTGTTAGTGATTGTCCTCTTCCTCCTTATGAAAAAAAAAAAATCACTATATCATTAGTCTGATCTAATCTGGCATGTTCCTTTTCTTTTTCAAGCTCTGAGAAGCCTGAACCGTACTTCTCTAATGGAGTGCTGATGGTAAGAGTTTTGATACATTAAAAAGAACAGGTTAGAAATTATCATGATATTCATGTAATATTATATTTCAGTATTAACCTCAGATATTCAGATACACTTTCTTAGATAAATAAACATTAGGCTACCTATACTATATTAGCCTACACTACACTACATTACCAATATAATCAGTGTTCTGTTTATTAAAGCCAAGTATCAAGTTAGTGTTTTTAAGCATTTTACATTTATTCCAAATAATACAATGCTCACAGACATTATGATTTACCAAACTGATTACTCACAATTACTCACAAGTTTTATTTTGACGTAACAAAGTGGTTATATCCAAGTTTGTGAGTTGTTTACTTAGCTAGTCTTCACATTAACGCCATTATACAGGTCCTTCTCAAAAAATTAGCATATTGTGATAAAGTTCATTATTTTCTGTAATGTACTGATAAACATTAGACTTTCATATATTTTAGATTCATTACACACAACTCGAAGTAGTTCAAGCCTTTTATTGTTTTAATATTGATGATTTTGGCATACAGCTCATGAAAACCCAAAATTCCTATCTCAAAAAATTAGCATATCATGAAAAGGTTCTCTAAACGAGCTATTAACCTAATCATCTGAATCAACTAATTAACTCTAAACACCTGCAAAAGATTCCTGAGGCTTTTAAAAACTCCCAGCCTGGTTCATTACTCAAAACCGCAATCATGGGTAAGACTGCCGACCTGACTGCTGTCCAGAAGGCCATCATTGACACCCTCAAGCAAGAGGTCTGTGGGAAGGAAAAAGTGTGGCAGAAAACGCTGCACAACGAGAAGAGGTGACCGGACCCTGAGGAAGATTGTGGAGAAGGACCGATTCCAGACCTTGGGGGACCTGCGGAAGCAGTGGACTGAGTCTGGAGTAGAAACATCCAGAGCCACCGTGTACAGGCGTGTGCAGGAAATGGGCTACAGGTGCCGCATTCCCCAGGTCAAGCCACTTTTGAACCAGAAACAGTGGCAGAAGCGCCTGACCTGGGCTACAGAGAAGCAGCACTGGACTGTTGCTCAGTGGTCCAAAGTACTTTTTTCGGATGAAAGCAAATTTTGCATGTCATTCGGAAATCAAGGTGCCAGAGTCTGGAGGAAGACTGGGGAGAGGGAAATGCCAAAATGCCTGAAGTCCAGTGTCAAGTACCCACAGTCAGTGATGGTCTGGGGTGCCATGTCAGCTGCTGGTGTTGGTCCACTGTGTTTTATCAAGGGCAGGGTCAATGCAGCTAGCTATCAGGAGATTTTGGAGCACTTCATGCTTTCATCTGCTGAAAAGCTTTATGGAGATGAAGATTTCATTTTTCAGCACGACCTGGCACCTGCTCACAGTGCCAAAACCACTGGTAAATGGTTTACTGACTATGGTATTACTGTGCTCAATTGGCCTGCCAACTCTCCTGACCTGAACCCCATAGAGAATCTGTGGGATATTGTGAAGAGAAAGTTGAGAGACGCAAGACCCAACACTCTGGATGAGCTTAAGGCCGCTATCGAAGCTTCCTGGGCCTCCATAACACCTCAGCAGTGCCACAGGCTGATTGCCTCCATGCCACGCCGCATTGAAGCAGTCATTTCTGCAAAAGGATTCCCGACCAAGTATTGAGTGCATAACTGAACATAATTATTTGAAGGTTGACTTTTTTTGTATTAAAAACACTTTTCTTTTATTGGTCGGATGAAATATGCTAATTTTTTGAGATAGGAATTTTGGGTTTTCATGAGCTGTATGCCAAAATCATCAATATTAAAACAATAAAAGGCTTGAACTACTTCGAGTTGTGTGTAATGAATCTAAAATATATGAAAGTCTAATGTTTATCAGTACATTACAGAAAATAATGAACTTTATCACAATATGCTAATTTTCTGAGAAGGACCTGTATTGAAAGTGAAAGTGAAAAGTGAAAGTGAAAGTGACGAGACGTGAGGCCAAGTATGGTGACCCATACTAGGAATTTGTGCTCTGCATTTAACCCATCCAAGTGCACACACACAGTAGTGAACACACACACACCGTGAACACACACCCGGAGCAGTGGGCAGCCATTGCATTGCTGCGGCGCCCGGGGAGCAGTTGGGGGTTCGGTGCCTTGCTCAAGGGTCTCACCTCAGTCGTGGTATTGACGATGGAGAGAGCACTGATTATTCACTCCCTCCACCGACAATCCCTGCCGGACCTGGGACTCGAACCTGCAACCTTTTGATTACAAGTCCGACTCCCTAACCATTAGGCCACGGCTGCCCCCTGTTCATTCATTGTTCATTCATGTAGAAATGTAGAAAGTGCACAAACACAGGAGGCGGGATTTATTGTATGAACCAATCACAGACGAACATAACCAGTCATATCCAATCATATCGCGATAGAGACTTGCTGGTGTAGCTGCTGGACAAAGTTTGATTAAAGTGATTCATGTGCTTTGTAATGTTATATTTGTAATATTGGCATTGTTTTATTTTATGTATTACAAATTTTTGTCTCATTAAATATTTTGAGGAGACATTGCGTCCATTGCCTCCTCTGAGGAACGTCACTGTACTGTAGTAACTTTAGCCCATAAGGAACAAGTTCAGGTTTCCACAAAACAAAACTAACTGCGTTTTGGAAATCTTTGTTGACCTATGTAAAACATTAAAAGCACTCTGAATTTCTTCTCCCTAATTTTTAGGCAGGTCCATTCTGTGCACTGGATGTGAAGGTGGAAAAACGTCTAAAGACTAAAGGTAAATAGAAGAACATTGGATTATTTCTGGGGTTAGATTTTTCTGTACATCTGTACTTTTAATTGATCTCAATCAGATATTTCATATATGAATTAAACTAAAAGTTTGAGAAAATTGTTTTTGTAAAAATTATATTTTTAGCGATTATTATAATTAACAGTAAATATGTATATAAAATTAAATAAAAAGTTTTAGATTTTATATAAATATGACCTTGTTCATTTTTAAAGCTGCTGCATTAAGAACAAGGTCAAAATTATGTTATATGTTTCTGTGTTTACCTCAGCGGAGAATGACATGATGTTAAAATTGCGAGGTGCATATAAGGAAGACTGTTTGATCCCGTGCTCTAAGAAAAACCCCAGCTGCACTCAGACTTTTCGCTACTACATTAATCGAGACGTGGAGACTGAGTTTAGTCTCATCCCACCAAAAGTGAGTTATTGAGTAAACTGCTGATTTCTTACCAAAAATTTTTTTTATGTAGCATTCATATCACTAACAGAGAGTATATGATGCTTGTTTATTTGTTTGCATGTTTGTTGTTTGTCCAGGCTGTGACGGAAGTGGACGGGACAAATCCAAATACTGCAGACATTCTGTCATCGGTCCCTATAAAACCATTTCCAGCCAAACAGCAGATTAAACTCTCCATGCCTGTTGGACAAGTGGGTACTGGTAAAATCAAATTTTAATGGTATACATATGTTTGTTCCAAAATAAAAACAACTGCAACTGCAATAATACACTATTTCAGGGTGAAGTGGATCTGCAACTAAACACAGAGGGCCGGTAAGAAATTTGAATGTCTTATCACTATATAGCTCAAGAACATTTTAAATAAACCACTTGGCATGTAATCCATGAACCAAACCTGTTTGATTTTAATTGTGTAATCAATCGTAGTTAAATGAGATAAACCACTGTAAGCCATTTCCTTAACTGGTTTTAGTCTGAGTTCATTGATCTCTCAGAATAATTCTCTGTGTGTGTGTGTGTGTGTGTCTTTTCTGAAGATCTGATGAAAAGTTGGATGTGCGTCTGGGTTTTGATATTCCAATGGAAGAAAAGAATTTTCTGGCCATGAGACGGAAAGTCGTGTCACAAGCTCTTCAGAAAGCTTTGAATCTCAGCTCTGCACCTGATCCCAACAAGGCAAGAAAACACAAACTTGAGGATAAACACATTTAACACACACACACACACACACACACACACACACACATTCCCTGGTAGAGTGTCCTGACATGCAATTCTACTATTGTTCCAATCATAATTTTAACTTTAGTATTAAAATCAAGCAAAATATCTTTGCTGGAAGCAGATAACACCCAAAGTTTTGCCAGTTTAATTTACAAATTGCCTACGCCAATTTTTATGTTGAAAATAAGATGGCATATTTCTAAGATTGATGTGACTGCTCAGGTCCCATTGGTGGCTGTGGTTTCCTCTGTGGGCGGGACCAGAGCAATGATTGGCACATTCGGAGGCCTAAGAGCTCTGCAAAAACTCCAGCTTCTTGATGCAGTCAGCTACATCACAGGGGTTTCTGGCTCCACCTGGTGAGTATAAGGAACAGTACAGACCTGTATAACTCTCTTTGAGTTGTATCATGTCATTAAACAATCAAAATGTATTTTATTGTCTCATAGGACTATGGCTTCTCTTTATGGTGATGCTAACTGGTCAAACAATGACATAAATGGGGTTATGGAGTCTGTAAAAAAGGAAATCTCTAAAAGTATGTTCAATATATTTTCCCTGGAGCAGCTACGGCACTACAAAGCGAAAATGCAAGAGAAAGAGAAAGATGGACACCTGGTATCACTCATTGACATGTGGGGTCTGGCTATAGAGTACCTCATCCAGGGAAAGGTACTGAATACCCTTGGTGTCACAGAAACAAAATAAATAAAATATGTCACTGTCAGAAACTTCAAAACGTCTATTCTTCTTCAGAAAAAAATGGGCACACTATCTGACCAGCAGATGGCACTATCAAAGGGCCAGAACCCTCTACCCATCTACACAGCTCTCAACATGAAAAATGGCAAGACAGGATGTACCATAGAGACGGGTAAGTATTGGCTTTATTAACTGATATGATTAATAAGTGCTTACTATAGATATGTTAACCATGTTTGTATTTTAACTCCTTTAGAATGGTGTGAATTCACCCCATATGAGGTTGGATTTATCAAGTATGGTGCCTTCATACCTTCACAGAACTTTGGGAGTGAATATTACCTTGGTCACATGGTCAGGAAACTCCCTGAATCTGGAATTCACTCTCTGCTGGGTAGATATATTTAAATACTTCAAGGGTTAAAGAATGAATTTTAAGTTACAAAATAATAATTGGTGTTTTTTTTCGAAATGTGTTGTGTTTGCAGGAATGTGGAGCAGTATTTTCTCTGTAAGTCTGACTCAGCTTTGGAGTGTTGTCACTGGAGTGATTCCATCCTGGGCCAGCAAGATTGGGGAAGAAGTGAACCAAACAGGTAAGCGAAAGTCATGATAATGAGTAAGAGTACCTGAGCAAATGTGTAGCTTATCAAAAGTCTTGTTGTCTTTTAACTTGATCACAAGTACCCTTGTAAGGAAGAAGTGTGTTAAATTGTTTTGAATATCCACTTGTGTTTTTTCTTTTTGTAACAGACTAAGTAAATACATTATCAGCTGCAATTACAATTTTTGGACAGCAAATATTCTGTTTTATGTTTGCATTTGTTTTATCTAAACTATAAAAAAAAGTTCATCCTACTTTATCTGTAGAGACGGATGATAACCCATCAACATCAGACACACTTCAGGTCAGCCCTATGACTAATTTGGCAAAAAAGCTGAGCAACTTTCTGACCAGCCGCCCTGTTATCAGCCAAGTGTTCAACTTCCTTAGAGGCTTCCACCTGCACAGGAACTACAGTGAGAACTGTGAATTCACCACATGTAAAGGTCAGAACATCATTTATGCTTTTAAGTTCAGCATAATTAGTACCAAATTAGTACCTTTTGATTCAGCTTAATTACAAAGTGGACTTTTTGCAGACACACTTCCAGACGCCTTCCCAAACTCCCTGACACCAGCAGACGCCACACTTGGCCTAGTGGACACTGCGTTTGTTCTCAGTTCAGGATTTCCTCCTGTGTTACGGTCTAACAGGCGTGCAAACGTCATTCTATCTCTGAACTACACTTGGGACTCGGACATCTTCGAGGTGAGGGAGACCGCAAAGATATGGGAGATTATGAGGAGAATGGGATGAAATGTGATTCTGTAGTTTCTGTGTGTGTCTATAGGTCATCAAGCAAACTCAGGAGTACTGCGCTAATCACAAGATACCATTTCCGAAGATTGATTACAAAAAGTTGGAGTCTGAGCCGATTAAGGAAGTTTATGTGTTTGAAGATAAAGAGAATTCAGAGGCTCCCATTGTGATTCACTTTCCCTTGGTCAATATCTCATTCAAGCAGTTCAAATCTCCTGGTGAGTACCGCCATCTGTAACCTATAAATTGGTGTATAGTTCACCCAAAAATGAAAATTCTATCATCATTTGTGATGCGATCTGGGACATATTATGAAATTTTACCACAGCTAGAACGCAACAAATTTATCTTAAGTTGGCTAATAGCTATGATTTTCAGGAATGGAATTTTGAGAAAAACAGGTTTAAAGCGAGACAATGAAAATAAAAAACACAAAAGTCAAGTATTACAAGTAAAAGTCACTTTACTGTGGTAAAATACTTGTTTTACATGATGTAAAAGATACAAAATGACCCCAAGGAACACAGAACACTTGCAAACATTTGAACATTAAATGTATGTCTGTTCATAAAACGTCGACAATTCCAATTCTTCTCCTGTTCTACTCTGGACTTGTTGCTGGACTTAATACACAACCGTAGCGATATGAAAATGGTGCTGGGGGCACTTTAAGAATGAGAGCTTTCACATTTCATAAGCGCTATGCTGCGTCATTACACAAACAGACTAACGGTACCCTGAAGAGGACGTTGTATATCATGGGCATAGTCTGTGAACTTTTGGTCACCCCTTGTATGTTTAGATAGTAGCACGAAAAGTGTACCTTGTAGTTTACATTTAGAAAAGCGAGCGAAGCGCAACTGTTCGCGCACCTGCGCATTTAACAGACTGTAATCGGGCTCCTTCTATTTAGTAACTTCATCATCCGATCCTTCAGCTCTGGATGTGAAATAGTCCATTATAACATCGTTTAGGGTACTGACAATTGAGCGACTAGACTGCTTTGCTTTCTTGCGCTCTACCATTTCAGGATATAAAAAATCAATAAATAAAACAACTTTGCGTGCCGTAGTTCACACAAGACTGGCGGGAAATGTGCATTGACACACCTTTATTATATATGTTACCTGGTTTATTTGGATAGGTTAACTGTTTTTGAAGTGTTAATCACTATTTTTTGCACTAAACAAGTGAGTTTTGCTAAGACATTTTCAGAGATGACAGACGAGATGTTAGAGAATAATTACTGAATGAAAACCTAATTTTGACAAAAAAAATTGACATTCAACCTATTTTTCGAATTTCCTGTAAATGTCCCAGCCCGACATCAGACGGGTTTTCCCAGATCGCATCACATTTACATAAGGGTGCATAAATGATGGCAAACAATTTTCATTTTGTTAAAACTATTCCTCAGATAGAGATTTTCCTTTTGCACTGAGATACACAGTCGAGCGCAAAATGTATTTAGATCAACTAAAAGCAATTGTGTCTGTTTGTGTGGTAGGAGTGAAGAGGAAAGGTAAGGAGATCATGGAAGGAGATTTTGATATTGACTTCACCCGTATGTTCAGTCCGTATGCCACTCACAACTTTACATACTCACCTGAGGATTTCCAGAAGCTAGCTGACCTCACCACCTACAACATCCTGAACAACAAAGATGTCATTTTAAACACGCTGAACAAAGCGCTGAAGAGAAACATGGAGAGAATTCCTACTACAAATGCATCATAATTCTGATTTGATGTTGAGACAGGAAGTTAAAGCTGAAAGCAATATTCATTAAAGGGATAGTGCACCCAAAAATGTCATCATTTATCATGCTCATAATGTAATGCTCCAAAAAGACATATACTTCACAAAAAGTAGTCCAAATGACGCCACACTTGCCACTTTCCAAGAGTTTTGAAGTCTTATGACACACTTTGTTCATAAACTTTGTCTCAAGGATAACCCAGCATTTCAGTTTAGAAATCATTCTCCTCTGCAACAGATCTCAGATCTCATTTGTATAATTTTAATGTGTATATTCTAATTTAGATCACTGTGGTCAGTTTTGAGACACAAGAAACTGGTCACCTAGTTAATTGCATTGTATGGTAAGGAGAAGAATATCTTTTGTGCTCCATGGAACAAAATAAGGCCTGGAACAACGTGAATTTGAGTAAATTGTAAATGACAGAATTTTCTTTCAGTGGTGAACTATTATATCACAACATTTGTTGAGCAGTTATTTAACTAGAGATTTAATATTTGGAGTTAAACAGATGTTAAATATGTACATTACTGTTAAAAAGTTTGGAATCAGTATATTTGGAGTTTGGAGTAATATATTTTTCTATTTTAATATATTTAATATATAACATTTTTGTCAATCAAAATTTGCGATGATATACTAATCAATGTTAGCTTCAGATTATTTATTTTTACTTGACAATAACTGTTTTAATAAAACATCATCTTTGTTTCAGTTCATTTAACTTGTCACAATAATTTCTGTCATTCCTTCATCAGTTGGTTGTTGTCACTTTGTAGGTTGTAACTGACTCTGTTTCCATTCTTATTAAATGGTTAGACTAGTGTTTTAGGGAATGGGAGGGTTTTCATAAACACAAAACTTCCTTATAATATAACTGAAATCTTCAGCCTCCAGGATGTGTCACCTTCATTTTCTTAGTCCACACCAAACAAGGTATGTGCTGTTAACTTAGGTATGTGCTTGATAACTTATGTTTTCAAATTCATCAGCAGGCATTTTTGTCAGTTCAACATACTAACAATAACATTCTAGAGATGCAAAAAGAGGGAGGAGAATTTGGATTTCCACCCTCAGTACTTTAAACACAAGACACCATCAAAAATTTCTCATAGTACAAAGGGATGCGAACAAACATTTTTCTCAGGTTATCTGTATCATATCTCAGTTTAATTAGCAAGATCTTTATTTCATTTTTGAGACTTCACTGTAGGCCTGCTGAGGAGAAAACAACAATGCCAAAGGTACTTTAACTCACCAATATTTGACTCTGATAATTTTGTCAATTTATTTGGACACTTTTGTAAAATATATATTTTTATGTTTATACAAATTATGTGGATGAGAATTTGTGCATTCTACATTCTGCTTTTTAAAAATATATTTTTTTGTGAATTGTGCAGCCTGAAGAGTTCACTTTAAATGAGTGAGATGAATTCTTATATTCCATATAATCCTATATAAAGTATGTTACTGTTACAAATTCTGATAAAAAATACTGCTACTAAGTCTACAATAATGCTATATCTGTCTAAACCAGTTTCATTTCATGTGTGATTCACAGAAAGAGTTCATGCCGTACCTCAGTGTCACAGTGTTGTGGGGGAAATTGAAAATGTTGTATGATCTTTGTGAGTCCATCAGCCCTCAAAAACATTGCAACTTGTGATGAAATATTGTTAAAAATGGTTTAAAACAGATGTTCTGTTTTTTCTCGCCTTTGCTTTAGTTTCTAAATGTGACTTCTACATCGTCTTAAATTTACCCACGGCCTGTGCCTGCTACCATCGCACCAACACTATAGAAAATAGTAATGAACCAAACTAGAATGAAACATTTCATTTTCAGAGTGCACAGCAGTGTCAAGGTGAGCAATTTTGAACACTTGCAAAGAAACTCTTCTTGTTGTTGGTGCATATTATCAGAACTACTTTTCTAAAGTAATTAACACTACATGAACTTGAGTAAAAGTGCTTAGTTGTCATACATGTGATTATGAGTTTACAAAGCAGAATTTTGACCTTATATTGGAGCCCTTCAGTGTGAAGCAAGAGAGAGAGAGAGAGAGAGCTTTTGATTACTGCTCCACCATCCTATTCGACATTAATAATCTCACACCTGGACAAAAGCAAACAGAAGATACATTACATTACAGATGATAAGGTATGACGAAACTATAATTTTCCTAATTTTTTTTACAAAGTCTTGGAAGTGGAAATCTTTGGTTTCTATTACTTTTAATCAGTGTATGACAGTGAAGCATAACAAATGTTGACTGGGTTTAGTCCTATCCACCTGACTATGATGCACTCTTTACATTGGCAGTGTATTCAATATAGGATTGAATTTAAAATCTTATTACTACACTGTAAAAAAAATTCTGTAAAATTTATGGTAAAAAAACGGCAGCTGTGGTTGCTGGAATTTTACCGTAAAAAAATATGGTAGCAATGTTTTAAGTTTTACGGTTTTCATTTAAATTTACAGCTAAATACTGTAATTTCATTAACTGGTACAATGGCAATGTACCAAGCTATTGAAGTACTGAAATCTGTTTTGTACCTTTGTAATACACTGATAACCACCAAAAGCAGGTGGTGATGAGAAAGTCACATGATCAAAGCCCATCACAAGCAGCTTTTAAATATTAACATATGTAGAAGGTGCACAGTGTCATTCACACAGACACTAAACACCATAATGACAAAACATGAAACTGAAAAAATGCAATAAACATTAATTTAACAACATTAGATGTAACATACAGCCATAATTTATAAAACTGCGAAGAAAAAAAAACTAAGAAGAAAGAGTTTTTTCAACAAAAAACACAAAATGTAACACAGGGAATTCTGGGAATGTCATGTCACTGTAAATTTTACGTTTTTTTTTTTTTTTTTTTAACCGGTAACCATTTAACATGTTTTTACTGTAGCATTTTGCAGTTTTTTACCGTTAAATTCACTGTCATTTTTTTTACAGTGTAGTCTATAAATCTTTAAATAATCTAGCACCATTTTATTTGACCGTTTTACTCTGCCCTGACACTCCTACAAGAGGACTCAGATCAGAGAACAAATTCCTCCTCTAGATTCCCAGAACCCGCTTGCAGACAAGAGGCAATAGAGAGATTATAGAGAATAATCTCCTGACTCAAATTAAAATGGCTCCCACTTTATCTGTTTTTAAATCCAGTCTCAAAACTCACTTGTTTGTTTTGGCTTTTAACATGTAATTCTACTTATTGGTCTTATTGATTTCAATTGGTTGTTGACTTTTTATTTCCCTGTGTACTTTTTGTAAAGCACTTTGGTTGGCTTGTGGCCGTTATTAAATGTGCTCTAGAAATAAACAGAACTTGAACTTGAACTTTCCTTCCAGAAAAAGAGTGAGCTGTGAGATGACAGTATAAGGTGAGTAAGAAAGTTAACAATCAAAAACAATAATAATGGTATTATTAACCATGTACGTGCACATTTGTTAGTAATTGTCATTTTCCTCCTTATGAACAAAATAAATCATCACTATTACATCAATCTGAACTAATCTGTCATTTTATCTGTTCTTTTTCATTTTCAAGCTCTGATAAGGCTGAACCATACTTCTCTAATGATGTGCTGATGGTAAGACTGCAGATATTCTGTTATTGGTCCCTATGAAATCATTACCAGCCAAACAGCAGATTAATGTCTCCATGCCTGTTGGACAGGTGGGTACTGGTAAAATCAAATTTAAATGGTATACATGTTTGTTCCAAAATAAAAATAAAAGCTATTAACTGCAGTAATACACTATGCAGGGTGAAGTGGATCTGCAACTAAGCACAGAGGGCAGGTAAACAATTTGAATGGCTTATCTAATTCATGAACATTTTACTTGGCATCCAATCCATCAACCAAACCTGTTTCATTTTAATTGTGCAATTGATTGTAGTTACATAAGACAAAGCACTGTAAACCAGCCAAAACATTTCCTCAGCTGGTTGTAGTCTGATTCCATTCATCTCTCAGAATCATCGTGTGTGTGTGTGTGTGTGTGTGTGTGTGTGTGTTTTCTGAAGCTCTGATGAAAAGTTGAATGTGCGTCTGAATTTTGATATTCCAGTGAAAGAAAATTATTTTCTGGCCAAGAGACATGTCACAAGCTCTTCAGAAAGATTTGAATATCAGCTCTGCACCTGAGCCCAGGAAGGTAAGAAAACAAACACAAACTTGAGCATAAACACATCTTTCCTGATATGCAATTTTACTGTTGTTCCTATCAGATTTTTAATTTATACAATAAAGTTTTTTTATTTTAATTTAATTTATGCAACAGAAATAAACTCTTTTCTGTGAATGTGCAAGAATTCCAACATGAGGTAGAAGAATAACAAAAGTGCGATAAACAGCAGAACTATTTGCGCTACAGTGTGTTTATAAGTATGGCAGTATTTCCTAGTTCCAAAGTAGGATGGTTCTCTCCAAATAAATACAATTTCAGAATATTAACACATGGCTCTCATCTATGTTCTATAATAAAAAACGACTGGTTTACATGGGTCAGTCTGAAAGATGCTTTTTTCAACATAAGCATTTATCCTCTGCACAGGAAATTCCTTAGTTTCACCTACCAAGGCGTGAGCTACGAGTTCACATCTCTTCCATTCAGGCTTTCTCTCAGCCCGAGGACTTTTTGTCTGTGTGCAGAGGTGGCCTTGACCCTGTTGAGAATAGCGGGTCTAAAGATACGGACTTATATACAGTATACTTATATAAATATATAGATGACTGGTTGAATGTGAGTTAAAAAATAAGGTGGATATGTTATATGTATATAAGATTGATGTGACTGCTCAGCTCCCATTGATGGCTGTGATGTGTTCTCAACAAAACCTGCCCAATTGCTACTTAAAATTAGCCCAGTTGAGTGTTGAGGGGTGTCCCACGTTAAAAATGGTGTTCTGGGGGATAAAATATACGTTTTTTTGTTGGGGTTCCCCTGGTAAATTCGTATTTCAGGGGCTAAATATGATGTTATTGGGGTCGTTACAACACGCAGCAACAATGTACCCAATTTGGCAACACTTGACCTAAGAGCTCTGCAGAAACGCCAGCTTCTTGATTTAGTCAGCTACATCACAGAGGTTTTCTGGCTCCACCTAGTGAGTGTAAAGGAGCACTACAGACCTGTACAACTCTAAAGCAGTGATTCTCTTCGGATTTTGTTTTAAATGGATTTTGTCTTTCCCCATCAATTTTTCTTTTCACTCATAGGTCAGACTATGGCTTCTCTTTATGGTGATGTTAACTGATCAAACAATGACATAAATGGGGTATTATGGAGTCTGTAAAGAAGGAAATCTCTAAAAGTTTGTTCACTAAATTTTCCCCGGAGCCAGTGTTGCCAAGTCCGCGGTTTGGAATTGGGCTACTTTACCACTGTTGCAGCGGGTTGTTTTTCATGGCCGTGGGTTGAAGCGACCCCAATAATGTAATATTTAGGCCCTGGAATGCTAATTATACCAGGGGTTAATTATAACATTGGGCTACTTTTGGGCTAGTTTTGAGTAGCAATTGGGTGGGTTTTGTTGTGAAAACCTGGCAACCCCGCCTGGAGCAGCTATGCCACTACAAAACAAAGATGGAAGAGAGACAGAAAGAAGGAATACTTGTATGTCTGATTGACATGTGGGGTTTGGTTATAGAGTATCTCATTTTTTTTAGCATTAATAAAATCAAATAAGATTCTCCATTAGAAACTTCAAAACTTCTTTTCTTCCTCAGAAAAAAATGGGCACACTATCTGACCAGCAGATGGCACTATCAAAGAGCCAGAACCCTCTACCCATCTACACAGCTCTCAACATGAAGAATGACAAGACAGGATGTAACATTGAGGATGGTAAGTACTGACTTATTGTTGACATTGACATATCATTAATATGGTTAATAAGTTAATTATATTTGCTCCTTAATCAATTTTTTTTTGTATTGAGAGCAACTAAAAGTACTTACTGTAGATATTTTTCCATATTTGTCTTTGTTCTCTTCTCCTTTAGAATGGTGTGAGTTCACCCCATATTAAGTGGGTTTGACAAATATGGTGCCTTCATGCCTGCACAGAACTTTGAGAGTGAATATTACCTCGGTCACATGGTCAAGAGACTCCCTGAAACTGGAATATATTCTCTGTTAGGTAAACAGATGTAAACATATTTAGATGTAAAATAAAGGTTAATTAATGAATTTTAAGTTAAAGATGAATGATTGGTGGTTGTATTCAAAATATTATTCCAAATGTTATGTTTGCAAGAATATGGAGCAGTATTTTCTCTCCGAGTATGACTAAGCTTTGGAGTGTTGTCATTGGAGTGATCCCATCCTGGGCCAGCAAACTTGGGAAGGAAGTGAGCCAAACAGGTAAGAGAAAGACATGACAATGAGTAAGAGTACCCAAGCAAATAAAACAGTTGACTTTCAGCTTTATCACTAGTGAAAAATAAGTGTGTTAAATTGTATTGAATATGCACTTGTATTTTTTTGTGTGTTCAACTTGCTTAGAGGCTTCCACCTGCATAGAAACTACAATAAGAACTGTGACTTAACCACATGTAAAGGTCAGAACATCATTGATGAGCCTAATTAGTACCCTTTTGAATCAGCTTAATCAAACTAAGCAAAGGCTTCATTAAAAAATGAAATTAATAAAGACACACATCCAGACGTCTTCCTAAACTCCCTGATACCAGCAGATGCCACACTTGGCCTGGACACTGGTTTTGTCTTGAATTTAGGATTTCCTCCTGTGTTACGTTCTAACAGACATGCAGGCGTCATTTAGTCTCTGAACTACACTTGGTACTCAGACATCTTCAAGGTGAGGGAGACCACAAAGATATGGGAGATTACCGCTGGTGAGTACTGGTATCTGTAAAGGGGTAGTTCACCCTAAAATGAAAATTCTAGCATCATTTACTAACCATAAGTAGATATTTTGAAAAATACTTCAACTGTTATTGTCCTATTGATATTTTTCAGAAGCTGACTGACCTCACCACCTACAACATCCTGAACAACAAAAATGTCATTTTAAACACGCTGAACAAAGCACTAAAGAAAAACATGGAGAGAATTTCTGCTACAAAGGAGTCAAAATTCTGAGTTGATGTTAAAACGTGAAGTTAAAGCTGATAGCAGTATTCATTAAAGGTATAGTTCATCATTCATCACACTCATAATGTTCCAACACGGTGTGATTAGTTAACTACATTGTATGCTAAGGTGCCATGGAAAAAAATAGCACCTGGAACAAAATTAACATGAGTAAATGATGTAAATTACAGAACTATTATTTCACAACATTTGTTGGGCGATGCTATATTTGGAGTAAAACAGATGTAAATATGTACGCTACTGTTCAAAAGTTTGGAGGCAGTATATTTGGAGTAATATATTTTTCTGCTTCAATATATTTAATATATAACAATATTTTTGCGATGATATACTAATCAATATTAGCTTCACATTATTTATTTTTAAAAGTGGACTATTTTAATAAAACAACAGAAACAGAACTTGTATTCCAAATACATGGCAGTCTCTATTTAGTTGGAGAGAGAATGTATATGTACATAGTTTATGTTCTGTTTTTTTTTTTTTGCTGTGATTCACTATTGTTTTCCTATAGAGTGTCGTTGGGGTGTGTGCCATATCTATCCACAGCACATCTATGACATCATAGTTTCACTATGACACTGCAGGATAAAGTCTCCCCTGGATTAAAAGCAGGCTTTGCAAGGACATGAATAAATGGCAACTGTACAATAAAACCACACTAATAAAAACATCAGCAGCCAATAAGAGACAACAGATTAAACCTTGAACCAAAAGGGGTGTGATGATCACATTTTATTTGAATGAAAGAGGGTTAGACAAGTATTCATGGACATGGGAGGGACTTCATAAATAGTTACGCTAACTTTCTTATAAAATATATAACTGAAGTGGTAGGTTTATTAAAAGCATTATGAGCCTCCAGGATATGTCAACTTCATTTTCATAATCTTTTTTTTTTTTTTTTTAATTTAGGCAAGCTGTGTTTATCTCAGCACAGGTATTTTAGAGATGAAGGAAGACTGCAAACAAAGGGTGGAGAAATGTGGATCCCACCCTCAAAATTTAAATACAAGACACCATCAAATATTTTATCAGGGTGCGAAGGGCTGTGAAAAAACAAGTTTCTCAGGTTATCTGTGCCTTTATTTCATCTTTTGGGCTTGAGACTTCACTGTAGGCCTGCTGAGGAGACAACAACAATGCTGAAGGTACCCAAGTTCACAGATATTTAACTTTGATGAATTAACCTACTTGTTTTATAGCATTACTATTTTAGCTTAAATCCACAAATAGCAGCTTTGTAAACCAGCTTTGTAGTCTGAGCTTGATCAATGATCCGTTATGACAGTGATTCCCAACAAGGGGAAATAATGAATCTCTCTTTCATTCTTTGTTGTTAATGTGTTAACTCATTCAACTGTTTAACTGAGTTTAGTTACATTTAAAACTCTCTGGCTACACTTTGATTGATTGATTTGATTGGTTTGTTTCTATAGTTTAAAAAATGTAAATGCTAAAAGCAACATTTAAATGAATAATTAAGTGCAAAAAAATGTTAACTTGTGTTAATTAAGAAAATTGTATTAATGGTAAACCGTACACTGGGATATATAACACAAATTATACTATTATTTATTTTAAAATTTTTAACATGTTTCCTAAATTACATAGTATACATGTTAAGTATAGCCTGAAGAGTTCACTTTAAATCAGTGAAGTGAATTCACATTTTCCATCTTTTGTAAGTATATTTGTTGCTGTTATAAATTCTCATAAAAAAATATTGCTATATCTGTCTAAACCAGTTTAATTTCATGTGTGTTTCACAGCAAGAATTCATGCCGTACTGGAACCTTAGTGTCACAGTGTTGCGAGGAAAATTCAATAAGTCGTACGATCTTTGTGAGTCCATCAGCCCTCAAAAAATTGTGACTTGTGATGAAATATTGATAAAAAATACTTTCAAACAGGTGTTTTGGTTGTATTACACACTTTGTGTGCCTTTGTTGACTTTGATTTACTAAACACTACATACTCCATCTAACAAGTGCTTAGTGTGCTCAGACTTTTCTCTCTTTCCAGTTTCTAAATGTGACTGCTACGTCGTCTTAAAGTTACCCACAGCCTGTGCCTGCTGTCATCGTACCAAGACTGTAAAAAATAGCAATGCACCAAAATGGAATGAAACGTTTAATTTCAGAGTGCACAGCGGTGTCAAGGTGAGCAATTTTTGGACATTTAACAGAAAACTTTTAATGAAAAATAATGTGCTTGCATTTATTACTAAAACATGGAAAACAAACATTTGGGCCTTGCCCTTCCAATCTCAGCTGCCATCATGTAGTATTTCTCCACCCTCATTGTTCTTGAAGTGATGAACGACATGCTGGTGATGTCACTAACAGTCAAATGCTGGTTAAAAGTTATTCCATACAAGTAAATTAGAATAATAACTTCAAAATCATAATAATTTAACAATTTAATCCCTAAAATATTCCCCAGTGGCCACAAATTACTCCAGTGCCCTGGAAAATAAAGTAAAAAAAAAAATATATAAATATATAAGATGTAATATAAGTCTTAGTTGTCCCCAGAATGTGTCTGTGAAGTTTCAGATCAAATACCCCAGAGATAATTTATTATATCATTTTGAAAATGCCTATTTTGAGTGAAAGCAGAAACACACTGTTTCCGTGCATGTCTCTTTAAATGCAAATAAACTGCTGCTCCGCCCCTTTTTCCAGAACAGGGCTGTGCCTTTACAGCTCCTACCTTAGATACTCTGACAAAAACATCTGTTTGGTTTTGATAATCACGTCTATTGTGTAGAAATCATGCATTTTAAAGCCACATCAGTTTGAACTTCTGATATACTCTGGTTCTGGTGCGCCGCAAAATGGCTGCACTGTTGAGACCTCCACAGGTGGATAAGAGTAAAGCACTGGACAAGAGATGATCATGGACTTTAGGAGGATGCAGGTGGACAGCTTCACCCCCTTACAGACTGACAGAACTGCTGTGGAAAGTGTCAGGAGCATCAAGTTTTTTGGTGTGCACCTATCTGAAGACCTGTCCTGGTCCCTGCATGTCACCTCATTAGTAAAATCTGCCCACCAGTGACTATTTTCTACGGAGGCTCAAGAAGTTTGGCCTCCCTTCCAAAATCCTCACAAACTTCTACAGATGCACTGCTGAAAGCATCCTGACAGAGTGCTTGGTTGTCTGGTATGGAGGCTGCTCCATCAGTGACCACAACGCTCTTCAGAGAGTCGTGAGAGCAGCTGAAATCATTATATCAAACTACCCACACTGTCTAAGGAATCTTTTACACAATGTCTAAGGAAGGCTTGCAAAATCATTGCTGACCCCAGTCACCCAGCAAACAACCTGTTTATCAAACTGTCATCAGGCAGGCAGTACAAGAGTATTCAATTCAGAACCAGCTGACTGAAGAACAGCTTCTACCTACAGGCCATCAGAACTCTAAACACTAGGGATGCAACAATACGGTTCAATACGCACCTCAGTTTTTAACCACGGTTTTCGGTTTGGTTTGGTGCAACAAATTAACAACGGAATACTCCTGCAAACCTCTGTACACTGGAAAAAACATGGATTGTTATATGTCTGCTTAATATTTCTTTTGAGAGAGGTATTATTTTTTCGATTTTTATGCAAAATATGATGGGTTTCATTCATGCTGGACGCCAGAGGGCGCCCTCGTGCAGAAAATCCACATACGCGTCAAAGAAGTAGCATTAGCTGTGTTTCCATCCACCTATTTTTATGTGCTTTTCCCAATATCACATAAATAAACACTGGATGGAAATGCCAAGATGCACATAAATTCTAAAAATGCTCATAAACTATGATGGAAACACATTTACAGAATAAATTCCTCCATTCGCATTAAAAAAAGTAATGTGACTGCACATTGGGATGGGATAACTTCACTAACCAGCGGACTGATCTTGTTGCACAGGATCAGAAATGTTGTTTTGGTCATTCTCAAATGCCTGAGCAAAGTCTGTCATTGAAGTATTTCTGTATGATTGTTTTACACGACTGTGTTCCCAAACAGCATCCACCTCCGAAAGTTGTGACCGCATTTATTGTGTTTCATATGCTCGCTCTGACGTGCAAGTAATTTATTATATATGACAATTATTATATTCAGTGGCTTCTCCTACTTTTCTTAGTGATATTTATTGTCAGTTTATCAGGAAGTGACGATTTTGTTCGCTTTGGCTCGGTTGGATGGAAACGATGCTTTATTCGCAAATGTTTTATGCGATATTCCAGTTTTGCACATAAGTTAAATTCACATCTTCGGATGGAAACATAGCTACTGATGATGTTCCGTTCCAGCAGCCAGGAAATCTCAATATGGATAAAGGCATCGCTATCGTTGTGACTGAATAAATACAAGAAATAACGTTAAACGTTTTTAATTATGAAATGTAAGAACAATAAACACTCGTCTGCAATAATAAATGGTTTCACACACACAACAAATTCCGAGAGAAATAAAACAAGGAAAATATTTAAATACAAAACCGCAAAACCACAATTCACAAGCGCGTATTGAATCGTGGATGTTGTACCGAACGGTCCGATATTATATTGAGAAT
This sequence comes from Cirrhinus molitorella, assembly GCA_033026305.1. Lineage (NCBI taxonomy): Eukaryota > Metazoa > Chordata > Actinopteri > Cypriniformes > Cyprinidae > Cirrhinus > Cirrhinus molitorella. Next base: position 23,619,311 of record CM065135.1, on the reverse strand, counting down.
TGTGACATCCCTACTAAACACTCTATAATGCCCATTACACTCCTTACAAATATGTATACAAACACACATACCTCATGATGACTATTTTCCTTTACAAAGAGCAATTGCACTTTAAAAACATACTGCACATACTTTTATTGTATTATATTGCACTTATATTTATTGCACTAATGTAGAATGCCTGAGCCTCAACCTAAGCATTTCAATGTGCAAACTGTCACTGACATATGATAAATGAATTTGAAATTGAATTTATATGTGATTTTCTGAGCGCACACATCATGTGAGTAGTTAACTAAGTTCTCTTTCATGTCTTATTGCCTTAAACTGTCAAATACACACAAGCTTAATGTAAAATCACACATGAGTTACAAAAACACATATATCTGTGAAGGCAAACAGCTAGGAATGAAATCGTAAGATTATATTAGAACTATGTATTAGGTGTATTAGATACAGTGGCTGTCTACACTGTTAATATACATTGGACTGAATAAGGTTTATAGCTGTAATAAGAAAACATTTCTTACTTGAATGCTGCTTTTAAATGCTTTAGCTAGCATGAAGATAAACCAGGCGGATTGTGTGCGACTCACTCAGGGTGGGTTCTCTGATAATACAGCAGTGTCTGTCAACAGTCGTGGCCTAAAATGTGACATCACGTTTTATAAGGTGGTTGTGTACACACACTGCCAACACACATTTATGTTCAAACATGTAAAAGTAAGTTTTCATAATAGGTGCCCGTTAATGATTTTATTTGGCTCTTTTAATTTGTTTTGCTTTTCTAAAGTAATTAATACTATATGAACTTGAGTAAAAGTGCTTAGTTGTGATACATATGGTATGATGGGTTTGCATTTTGACATTAGATTTGAGTCACTGTAAAGCAAGAGTAAGCTTTTGAAACTCATCACAATGTTGTCTCCTCAGAATATTTTGGAATTCTGCGTATTTGATGGTGACAAGTTAACGAAAGATGATTTCTTCTCCAACATCCTATTTGACATCAATAACCTCACACCTGGACAAAAGCTAACAAAATGCTTTACTACAGATGATAAGGTAGATATATAATTTGTTGATGAAACTATTATTTTATTTTTACAAGTCTTTGAAGTGGAAGCTTTTGGTGTCCGTTGTGTGGCAGTGAAGCATAACAAATGTTGAGTCCTATTCATCTATCTGACTATAAAGTACTTTTCTTCCAGAAAAAGAGTGAGCTGTGGGTGGAGTTTGAGATGACCGTGAGGTGAGAAATATATTAATGATCAAAAATAATAATGGTGGTGTTTTTAACCACCTAGTGCACATTTATTAGTGACTGTCCCTTCCTTCTTATGGAAAACAAACTTCACTATTACATCAGTCTGAACTACTGTCATTTTATCTTTTTCATTTTCTTTTTTAAAGCTCTGAGAAACCCGAACCGTACTTCTCTAATGGAGTGCTGATGGTAAGAGTTTTGATACATTAAAAAGAACTGATTAGAAATTATCATGATATTCATGTAGTATTAAAAGATGATATAGTGATTTGGAAATCTTTGTTGAACAAAGTAACTCTCTGAATTTTACCCTAATTTTTAGGCAGGTCCATTCTGTGCACTGGATGTGAAGGTGGAAAAATGTCTAAAGACTAAGGGTAAGTAGAAGAACACTGGAATATTTCTGAGTTATGACTTATTTTATCTGTACATCTCTACTTTTAACTAACCTCAATAAGATATTTTTAAAAAGTTTTAACTTTTATATAAATATGACCTTGTTCATTTTTAAGGTGCTGCATTAAGAACGGGGCAAAAGATGATGTGTTTCCCAGTGTTTAAATCAGTGGAGAAGGACATGATGTTAAAACTGCGAGGCGCATATAAAGAAGACTGTTTGATCCCGGGCTCTGAGGAAAACCCCAGCTGCACTCAGACTTTTCGCTACTACATTAATCGAGACGTGGAGACTGAGTTTAGTCTCATCCCACCAAAAGTGTGTCATTAATTAAACTGATGATTTCTTACCATATCAATTTATAAAGCATGCATATCACTAACAGAGAGAGTATAATGCTTGTTTTTTTTTTGTTTTTTTTTGGATGTTTGTTGTTTGTCCAGGCTGTGGCAGAAGTGGACAGGACAAACCCAAAGACTGCAAAGATTCTGTCATCTGTCCCTATAAAACCATTACCAGCCAAACAGCAGATTAAACTCTCCATGCCTGTTAGACAGGTGGGTGCTGGTAAAATCAGATTTGAATGAATCTAAAATATAAAGAAAAGCAACTAACTATTTCCAATAATATACTATTTCAGGGTAAAGTGGATCTGCAACTAAGTACAGAGGACCGGTAAACAATTTAAATGGCTTAACTAATCTCTAAATAGGTCAAGAACATTTTAAAGAAACTACTTTAGCATGTAATCCATCAACAAAACCTGAATGATTTTAATTGTGCGAAATAAGACAAAGCATTGTAAAGCATTACATTTTCTCAACTGGTTTAGTCTGATTTAATTTATCTCTCAGAATAATTGTGTGTGTGTGTGTGTGTGTGTGTGTGTGTGTGTGTGTGTGTTTTCTGAAGCTCTGATGAAAAGTTGGATGTGCGTCTGGGTTTTGATATTCCAATGGAAGAAAAGAACTTCCTGGCCATGAGACGAAAAGTTGTGTCACAAGCCCTTCAGAAAGCTTTGAATCTCAGCTCTGCACCTGAGCCCAGCAAGGCAAGAAAACATACACAAAATTGAGTATAAACATTCAACACACACATTTCCTGGCAGAGTGACCTGACATGCAATTTTACTGTTGCTTAGGTCCCATTGGTGGCTGTGGTGTGTTCTGGGGGCGGGACCAGGGCGATGATTGGCACATTCGGAGGCCTAAGAGGTTTGCAGAAACTCAATCTTCTTGATGCAGTCAGCTTCATCACAGGGGTTTCTGGCTCCACCTGGTGAGTATAAAGGAGCACTACAGGCCTCTAAAGCAGGATTCTGCTTCAAAACCTAGATTTTACATTGGATATCACATCATTAAACATCTGAATTTCACTTAGTGTAATTTTCTTTCATAGGACTATGGCTTCTCTCTATGGTGATGCTAACTGGTCAAACAGTGACCTAAATGGAATTATGGAGTCTGTAAAGGAGGAGATCTCTAAAAGTGTGTTGAGTGTATTTTCCTTGGAGCGCTACAAAGAGAGGATGGAAGAGAGAGAGAAACAAGGACACCTGGTATCTCTCATTGACATGTGGGGTCTGGCTATAGAATACCTCGTACAAGGGGAGGTACTGAATACCCTTGATTTATTTGATGCATAAATTAATTCTAATAAAATTCTTCATCAGAAACTTCAAAAAGTCTTTCCCTCTTCAGAAAAAAATGGGCACACTATCTGACCAGCAAATGGCACTTACAAAGGGCCAGAACCCTCTACCCATCTACACAGCTCTTAACATGAAAAATGGCAAGACAGCATGTACCATAGAGGCTGGTAAGTACTGACTTTAACTAATATGGTTAATAATTTAATTATGTTTGCTCTGCAACAGATCAATTCTTTGTACTCTGAGCAATTAAAAGTGCTTATTGTAGATATAACCATGTTTGGCTTCCTTCTCTTCCGATTTAGAATGGTGTGAATTCACCCCATATGAGGCTGGATTTACCAAATATGGTGCCTTCGTACCTGCACAGAACTTTGGGAGTGAATATTACCTCGGCCACATGGTCAAGAAACTCCCTGAATCTGGAATATACTCTTTGTTGGGTAAATATATTGAAACACTCCAAAGGTTAATTAATGGTAAACTATTTCAAGTTAGAGATAGTGATTGGTTGTATTCAAAATATTATTCAAAATGTGTTGTGTTTGCAGGAATATGGAGCAGTGTTTTCTCTCTGAGTCCGACTCAGCTTTGGAGTGTTGTCACAGGAGAGATCCCATCCTGGGCTAGCAAACTTGGGGAAGACGTGAACCAAACAGGTAAGAGAAGCTAAGAGTAACTGAGCAAATATTATCAAACTTCTGGTTGCCATTCAACTTTATCACAAGTAAACCTTGTTTCAATATTCTTTTGTCATACTTAAAAGGGTTAGTTCAGTTAAAAATGAAATTATTTACTCACGCTCCAGGCATCCTAGGTGTATATGACTTCCTTTTTTCAGACAAATTCAATTAGAGTTAAGTTATATTAAAAATGACCCTGGCTCTCCCAAGCTCTATCATGGAAATGTGTTGGTGTTTCTCTTCAACAGTCCAAAACAACTCCAATAAAGTGTGTCCATCATCGCCTCCTGTAGCGAATGGATGCGTTTTTGTAAGAAAAAATATCCATATTTAAAACGTAATAAACACTCTAATCTAGCTTGCGCCAACTGGTCATACACGGAAGAAGCTCTGGGAAGATGACGTGTGATGTCGGCGTTGCGCATACGCTGGTGAGAAGTCACGAGCGCGAACGCGCCATAGAGAAACCAAAACAACACGATTCACGAATTAGAAGTACAAACGAGGATTTGTAAAGAAAAATGTCAGAGGATTTCGATATACACCAAGAAGGGGACTGGTTTTCCTTCGCAAATTCAGGAAACTTATTTTGCTCCTGTAAACAAACATTAGGTTTTGCGAGACTCACAGTCGCATGCGCAATGCCTACGGCCGACGTCCGACATTATCCGCCCAGAGCTGCTTGCTTTCGTGTACAACCAGTTGGCACAAACTAATGTTAATTTGACAAGAATATGGCTGCGTCCAAAAGCCTAGACAGCTGCTTTGCTGCTGTTTTGGACGAAGGCACCTCATGAAACTGATTTTGGACAGCCTTCTGAGGCACGCATAACGGTTTAATGATCTACAACAAAATAGAATGAGTTTTGATGATAACTGAACGAATATTTATAATTATAATACTGATTTTTCGCTATAAATAACATCAAAAGTGCAACAAAAAAAGTAGTTAGAAATATACATTTACACAAAAACTGACCACCAAACGCAACTTTCAGATGCCATCTTATTTTTTTTGGCTCAACTGTCACAGAATGGAACGCATGGATTAGTTAAAGGAGGTCTTTATTCATCCTCCAGAGCTATGTGAGGCACTTTTTATTATGGATGGATGCATTTTATTGGACGTTTTGAAGAGAAACACCTGCCCATTGCCATGATAGAGCTTGGGAGAGCCAGGATAATGTTCTATATAACTCTGATTGCATTCGTGTGTTGGCTAACAAGCATGTCAAGTACTCCATTGTAATTTTAACTGCCCAGTATAATTCAATATTACATTTAAGTTTATACATTTTATTTTAAATGTACTAAATTGTAAATTCTTCATTACAAGTGTGTGATTTTGGATTTAAATACATAACATACAAGTTTCGATAGAAATTACATTAAAGTATATTTTAGTTTATCATAAATGCTTGTCAGTACATTTGGCAGTACACTTTAATCATATTTCAAAGGCAACAGAAGAAATTATGAAATTACATATAAAGCTGCTCAGAAAAGCATCTGTCAGCATTTAATATAAATGTAAACTATAATAGAGTTGCGATTCAATATTTTTTAATGTTCAAATTTATCTATATGCAAGCAATAAAAAAAAGTCTCCTCCCTTATCTGTAGAGACAGATAACAAACCATCAACGTCAAAAAAACCTGTACAGCTACAGGTGTGCCCTATGACTGATTTTGAACAAATGCTGAGCAATTTTCTGACCAGACGTCCCATTATCAGCCAAGTTTTCAACTTCCTTAGGGGCTTCCACCTGCACAGGGACTACAGTGAGAACTGTGAATTCACCACATGTAAAGGTCAGATCATTATTTATGCTGTTGAGTTCAGCCTAATTAGTACCATTCCCAAACTGGCGAAGGTTTAATTATAAAGTGGACTTTCTGCAGACACACATCCAGATGCCTTCCCAAACTCCCTGACACCAGCAGACGACAGACTTGACCTGGTGGACAGTGCTTTTGTCCTCAAGTCAGGATTTCCTCCTGTGTTACGTTCTCACAGACGTGCGGACGTCATTTTGTCTCTGAACTATGCTTGGGAACCAGACCACTTCAAGGTAAGGGAGATTAGAAAGATTTGGCAGATTTCAAGGAGAAAGATCTTGATGAAAACGTGATTCTGTTGCTTCTGTGTGTGTCTGTAGGTCATTAAACAAACTCAGGAGTACTGCGCTGATCGCAAGATCCCATTTCCGAAGATTGATTACAAAAAGTTGGAGTCTGAGCCGATTAAGGAAGTTTATGTGTTTGAAGATAAAGAGAATCCAGAGGCCCCCATTGTGATTCACTTTCCTTTGATCAATGTCTCATTCAAGCAGTTCAAGTCTCCTGGTGAGTACAGGGGTAGTTCACCCAAAAATGAAAATTCTGGCACAATTTACTAACCAAAATGAGATATTTTGATATTTCAACTGTTTTTGTTCATGCAATGTCAGTCAATGGGATCCAAAACTGTATGAACAAAAAACACTGACACATTTTTATCTTTTGTGTTCTGAAGAAGAAAGATGATCATGATGAATTGTGTTTGTGTTGTAGGAGTGAAGAGAGAGGGCAAGGAAGAGATCAAGGAAGGAGATTTTGATATTGACTTCACCAGTATCTTCTGTCCATTCGGCACTTTCAAACTTACATATGAACCTGAAGATTTTGAGAAGCTAGCCAACCTCACCACCTACAACATCCTGAACAACAAAGACATCATTTTAAAAACGCTGAACAAAGCGCTGAAGAGAAACATGGAGAGAATTCCTGCTACAAAGGCGTCATAATTCTGACTTGATGTTGAGACGGGAAGTTAAAGCTGACAGGGATAGTTCAGCCGCTCATAATGGTTCAAAACTGTGTGATTTCCTTTTCTTCTGTCGATCAAAAAGTGTTTTTTATTATTAATAAAAGTGAACGGTGACTGCAAACTGTCAAATCCAAAAAACGACAGACAGCATCATAAAAAGTAGTACAAATGATGCCACATTTGCCATTTTCCAAGTGATCTGAAGTAATAAGACACACACACACACACACACACACACACACACACACACACACACACACACAGCTCAACATTTAAGTCTATAGAAGTATTCACCAAAATTATTCTCCTCTGCAATAGCTCTCAGATGTCATTTGTATGAGTTCTATTCTAATTTGGAACACTGTGGTTAGTTTTGAGACACAAGACCAAATGCTGTGTAACATCTTTGGTCATGGCATTATTTCAATCTTGATTCACCTTATTTGAATAAACACAAAGGTAAACAACATTTGACAGGTGTGGCAGAGAAGGTTTTCATTAAACAATGGCACATTTTGTACTTTTTATCACACATCAACTTTTGGTGCTTTTTGTCATTTTTGGAGCTTGAAACTAATTGGTCACCTAGTTAACTACATTGTATGGTAATGAGCATCTTTTTTGAACATCTTTTGTGTTCTGTGGAAAGAATAAGGCCTGGAACAACTTGAATTTGAGTAAGCTACGTAAATTACAGAATTTTCTTTCACTGGTGAACTTATTTTTTATTTGTTGAGCAGTTATTTAACTGGAGATTTTATGTTTGGAGTTAAACAGGTTAAGTATGTACACTACTGTTCAAATGTTTGGAGTATATTTGGAGTAATATATTTTTCTACTGTAATGTATTTATTATATAACAATATTTTTGTCAGTCATATTGTTAAAGGAAAAAAATGTTTGCTATGATATACCAATCAATATTAGCTTTACATTATTATTGTTTTTTAAAGTGGACAATAACTATTTTAATAAAACATTTTTGTTTCAGTTCATTTAACTTCTTGTTTCAACTCACTGTTCATCATCATCATCAGTAATTACATTTAAAAATGTGCAAAAAATTAATTAACTTGGTTGTTGTATCTAAATTAGTTGTATTTTACTGTAATGCAGGCACTGGATGACTATTCTGGAAGTGAACTAATCCTTTATTACCACTAATTTGGCGACTAAATTAAGCCTGATTTTGAAGGCATCATTAGCGTACAAAATCATTTCAGAATAGTTAATTAAGCACAGCACTGGGCAGTTTCTTTATTTAGTTAGAGATAGAAAGTTTAGGCCCTCTTTTTGCTTCTATTCCCTATTGTTGCCCTATAGGGAGTTGCTGAGGTGTGTGCCTTATCATGACATCACTAAATAGTTTCACTATAACACTGTAGGATCCTAAATGCAGATTAAAAAAGCAGGCTTTGCAAGGGGATGAATGAATGTCAATTTTACAAACAAACATCAACGAACAATAAATGACAACAAACAATGCAACCTTAATGTTTATAATGGCTCAATTTTCTCAGATTAGACCTTGAATTAGTAGGGGTGTGGTGATTATAGTGCATTTGAATGAAAGAGGGCTGGGCTGGTATTCCTGGACATGGGAGGGTTTTCATAAACACAAAACAATCTTAAATCTTATTATTTTTTTTTCACTCCAGGATGCGTCATCTTAAATTCTATAATCAATACAGTCATTATTCATTTTTAGCGGGAGCTTTTGTCAGTTCAACATGCTAACAATGAAGAAGATGGAATTTTTGAACTCACCCTCAATACTTTAAACAAGACACCATCAAATATTATATCAGGGTGCGGAGGGCTGCGAACAAGTTTCTCAGGTTATCTGTATCATATCCCAGTTTAATCAGTGAAATCTTCATTTCATCTTTTGGCTTTGAGATTTTACTGTAGGCCTGCTGAGGAGACAACAACAATGCTTAAGGTACCCAAGTTCACCGATATCTGACTTTGATGAATTAACCTACCTGTATTGTAGCATTGCTATTTTAGCTTAAAACCACAAATAGCACCTTTGTGAACAAGTCAAAGGAGCACGATCAAAGATCCATTATGACAGCGATTCCCAGCCAAGGGAAATAATGAATCTCTCTCTGTATTTTTATTTTTGTAGTTAATGTGTTAACTCATTCAGTTTCTTTTTAGAAAGAAAAAAAGTGTTGGGATACATTTAAAACTCTTTAACAACACTTGCTTGTGTTGTTTTTGTAATTAAAAAATTTAAATGCTAAAAGCAACATTTAAAGGAAAAATTAAGTGCAAAAATGTTTACATGACAAAAACTTATGTTAATGTAACTTATGTTAATGAATATAATTTATTTATTTTAGTATATATTTTTATTTATTTTAGTATATATATATATACAGTCGTGGCCAAAAGTTTTGAGAATTACATAAATATTGGAAATTGGAAAAGTTGCTGCTTAATTTTTTATAATAGCAATTTGCATATACTCCAGAATGTTATGAAGAGTGATCAGATGAATTGCATAGTCCTTCTTTGCCATGAAAATTAACTTAATCCCGAAAAGAACTTCAAGGAAAGAGGTTCAATTCTTGTTAAGAAGGCTTCAGGGCATCCGAGAAAGTCCAGCAAGCGCCAGGATCGTCTCCTAAAGAGGATTCAGCTGCGGGATCGGAGTGCCACCAGTGCAGAGCTTGCTCAGGAATGGCAGCAGGCAGGTGTGAGCGCATCTGCACGCACAGTGAGGTGAAGACTTTTGGAAGATGGCCTGGTGTCAAGAAGGGCAGCAAAGAAGCCACTTCTCTCCAAAAAAAACATCAGGGACAGACTGATCTTCTGCAAAAAGTATGGCGAATGGACTGCTGAGGACTGGGGCAAAGTCATATTCTCCGATGAAGCCTCTTTCCGATTGTTTGGGGCATCTGGAAAAAGGCTTGTCCGGAGAAGAAAAGGTGAGCGCTACCATCAGTCCTGTGTCATGCCAACAGTAAAGCATCCTGAGACCATTCATGTGTGGGGTTGCTTCTCATCCAAGGGAGTGGGCTCACTCACAATTTTGCCCAAAAACACAGCCATGAATAAAGAATGGTACCAAAACACCCTCCAACAGCAACTTCTTCCAACAATCCAACAACAGTTTGGTGAAGAACAATGCATTTTCCAGCACGATGGAGCACCGTGCCATAAGGCAAAAGTGATAACTAAGTGGCTCGGGGACCAAAACGTTGAAATTTTGGGTCCATGGCCTGGAAACTCCCCAGATCTTAATCCCATTGAGAACTTGTGGTCAATCCTCAAGAGGCGGGTGGACAAACAAAAACCCACTAATTCTGACAAACTCCAAGAAGTGATTATGAAAGAATGGGTTGCTATCAGTCAGGATTTGGCCCAGAAGTTGATTAAGAGCATGCCCAGTCGAATTGCAGAGGTCCTGAAAAAGAAGGGCCAACACTGCAAATACTGACTCTTTGCATAAATGTCATTTAATTGTCGATAAAAGCCTTTGAAACATATGAAGTGCTTGTAATTATATTTCAGTACATCACAGAAACAACTGAAGCAAAGATCTAAAAGCAGTTTAGCAGCAAACTTTGTGAAAACTAATATTTGTGTCATTCTCAAAACTTTTGGCCACGACTGTATATATATATATATATATATGTTAGGTATAGCCTTAAGAGTTTACTTTATATGAATGAATGTGAATTCACATATTTCTTCTTCTGTAAGTATATATGTTGCTGTTAAAATTTCTGACAAAAAATACTGCTACTACATCTGTCTAAATCAGTTACATGTGCATTTTACAGTAAGAGTTCATGCCGTACTGGAACCTCAGTGTCACAGTGCTATGGGGAAAATTCAGTCAGTTGTATGACCATTGTGAGTCCAGCAGCCCTCAAAAACATTGTGACTTGTGGTGAAATATTGTTAAAAATGCTTTAAAATGGGTGTTTTAATACGTGTTTGTGCATCTTTGTTGACTTTGTTTTACTGCATACTACTTACTCCACCCAGTGCGCTCAGGCTGTTCTCTTTCTCCAGTTTCTAAATGTGACTGCTACATCGTCTTAAAGTTACCCACAGCCTGTGCCTGCTGCCATCGCACCAAGACTGTAAAAAATAGTAATGCACCAAAATGGAATGGAACATTTAGTTTCAGAGTGCATAGTGGTGTCAAGGTAAGAAAATCTGTTTCAGACACTTGCAAGAAAACTCTTTTGACACTTACTTCTGAGTTTTTTTTTTTTTTTTTTTTTTATCAATGAAAGATCTTGTTGCAGCTGAGCCTTGCCCTTCCAATCTCAGCTGCCAGCATAGTGATTCTCCACCCCTATTGTTCTTGAATAGCAAGTGATGAATGACATGCTGGTGATGTCACTAACAGTCAAATGCTGCAGAATCTGCAAAATGTTATTTTACCAAAATAAGAGGGATCATACAAAATGCATGTTTTTTTTTTTGTTTTTTTTTTAGTACTAACCTGAAAAAGATATTTAATGTAAAAGATGTTTACATATAGTCCACAAGAGAAAATAATTGTTGAATTGAAAGGTTTACATGCAAGTGATTCTTAATACTGTGTTGTATGATCCACAGCTGTTTTTTGTTTTTGTCTTGAACAGTTAAACTGCCTGATGTTCTACAGAAAAATCTTTCAGGTCCCACAAATTATTTGGGTTTCCAGCATCTTTTTCATATTTGAACCCTTTCCAACAATGACTGTATGATTTTGAGATCCATCTTTTCACACTGAGGACAACTGAGGGACTCATATGCAACTATTACAGAAGGTTCAAATGCTCACTGATGCTTCAGAAGGAAACACACTGCATTAAGAGGCAGGGTGTAAATATTTGAACAGATTGAATATAAATTTAAATTCAAAAAGTGTTTGAACCTTCTGTAATAGTCAATTCAAATACACAATAATGCTGAAAAACCAAAGAATTTGTGGGACCTGAAGGATTTTGCTAAAGAACAGCAGGCAGTTTAACTGTTCAGGACAAACAAGGGACTCATGAACAACTAGCACTAAACAAACAAACAAACAAAAACAGCTGTGGATTATTCAGGTGACAGCACAGTATTAAGAATCAAGTGTATGTAAACTTTTGAACAGGGTCATTTTTATATATTTAACTATTATTTTCTCTTTTGGACTAAATGTTTTATGTGAAATATCTTATACTGGTCAGTACTAAATAAAATATAACATGTATTGTCTATGATCCCACTTATTTTGGTAAATAATTAACATTTTGCAGATTCTGCAAGGTGTATATTAACTTTTGACTTCAATTGTATGAACTTGAATAAAAGCACTAATTAACCCTTCGCAGGGAGTTTGATTGACAGGCAGTCTAACCAATCATAATGCAGAATCTGCCATTTTTGCCCGATAAACCAGAAATACGAGTAGATTAACGCCGGAGTTGAACTTGAAAAATAGTGTGTATTGACGTCTTTCCGCGGTTGAAACGAGATACCTTCTGATTTTCATGCTGTAACTAGTAAAGAAGACTGTAACTTGTTTCAGTGCCACTTAAACTTTGGCGCTACATCGTCATGGCACAGTAAAGAGACACAAAATGGTACAAAGCATCAGGTAAAAGATGGAGAAGGTCCTAAATGTGCTTAGCAAACCAATGTAAACGAGAGAAAGCCTTTAAGCTGAAATAAGCTCAGCACTATGTTCTTGTTTCTTTAGAACATTCTGGAATTCCACATATTTGATGCTGACAAGTTAACGAAAGATGATTACTTCTCCACTATCTTATTTGACATCAATAACCTCACACCTGGACAAAAGCAAACAAAATGCTTCATTTCAGATGATCAGGTAGATAAAAATATAATTTCAGTACATTTTATGTTAGTTTTACATAGTCTTTGAAGTGGACTTTGTTGTCCATTACTTTAAATCAGTGTATGAAAGTCAGTCATAACAAATGTTGATTGAATTTAGTCCTTTCCATTTGAGCACGATGTACACTTCTTTCAGAAAAAGAGTGAGCTGTGGGTGGAGTTTGAGATGACCGTGAGGTGAGTGAAAATGGTAATGACCAAAAATAAAAATGATGGTGTTATTAACCACGTAGCGCACATTTGTTAATAATTGTCCCTTTCCCCTTTATGAGAAAAAAATCACTATTTCATCAGTCTGAACTAATCTGTCAATTTATCTGTTCCTTTTCATTTTCAAGCTCTGATAAGCCTGAACCATACTTCTCTAATGGAGTGCTGATGGTAAGAGTTTTGATACATTAAAAAGAACAGGTTGGATATTTTCATGATGTTCATCTAATGTTATATTTCAGTATAAGCTTAAATACAGCTAAACCCACTTCTCCTTACTATTTTTATTTTTTCATTTGATAAAACTCACATCATGTGATATTTTATACATACTGTACAGCGTCGTGAGCAGCAAGTTCAGGTTTCCATAAAACAAAACTGGGTTTACGTTGGAAATATTTTTTAAACACGAAGAAAAACACAACATTTTTTCATTCATTTTTAGGCAGGTCCTTTCTGTGCACTGGATGTGAAGGTGGAAAAACGTCTAAGGACTAATGGTAAATTAGAAGAACATTTCTGGTTTTAGACATACAATTATATCCATAAATCTCTCTTTTAACTAACCTCATTGAGATATTTAAATACATATGAGGCTTTAGAATAACCACTGTAAGCATGAAAAAAATTTAATACTAAGCTATTTTTAGTTATATTTCCATTCCATAATTATAATTAAAGCTGGCGAAGCAGTTTCCACACTGCAAACGTATTTCACGAACATCACAAACACCGCACTTTACAGGTCACTTTAATCAGGATATGATATCTTTTTTCTCTGTGTTAACTTCAGCGGAGAAGGACATGATGTTAAAACTGCGAGGCGCATATAAGGAGGACTGTTTGATCCCATGCTCTGAGGAAAACCCCATTTGCACGCAGACTTTTCGCTACTACATGAATCGAGACGTGGAGACTGAGTTTAGTCTCATCCCACCAAAAGTGTGTCATTGATTAAACTGATGATTTCTTACCAAATCAATTTATCATGTATGCATATTACTAATTATGCTTGTGTTTTTGTTTGCATGTTTGTTGTTTGTCCAGGCTGTGATGAAAGTGGACGGGACAAATCCAAAGACTGCAGACATTCTGTCATCGGTCCCTATAAAACCACTACCAGCCAAACAGCAGATTACACTCTCTATGCCTGTTGATCAGGTGGGTACTGATGAAATCAATTGGAAGACATGTATTTTTTCCTATATAAAAAGTAAAGCTAACTAACTGCAACTTTTTTAGGGTAAAGTGGATCTGCAACTAAGCACAGAGGGCCGGTAAACAATTTGCATGGCTTATCTTTAATATTTCAGCAACCGTTTAATGAAACTACTTAGCATGTAAACCATCAACCAAACCTGTTTTTAATGTAAACCACCTACATTTCCTCAAATGGTTTCAGTTTTATTCCTTTATCTCAGAATAATCGTGTGTGTGTGTGTGTGTGCTTTCTGAAGCGCTGATGAAAAATTGGATGTGCGTCTAGATTTTGATATTCCATTGGAAGAAAAGAATTTTCTGGCTAAGAGACGTAAAGTTGTGTCACAAGCTCTTCAGAAAGCTTTGAATCTCGGCTCTGCACCTGATCCCAGCAAGGCAAGAAACACAAACTTAAGCATAAACACATTTAGCAGACACACAGTCTTCCTGGTAGAGTGACCTGACATGCAGTTTTACTCCTGCTCAGGTCCCATTAGTGGCTATGGTGTGTTCTGTGGGCGGGACCAGATCGATGGTTGGCACATTCGGAGTCCTGAGAGCTCTGCAGAAACTTCAGCTTCTTGATGCAGTCAGCTACATCACAGGGGCTTCTGGCTCCACCTGGTGAGTATAAGGAGCACTACAAGCCTGTACAACTCTAAAGCAAGTTTTTCTTCAAAACCCAGATTTAAATGGTTATCATTTCATTCAATATCAAACTTTTGTTCATTAACTCATAGGACTATGGCTTCTCTTTATGGAGATGCTAACTGGTCAAACAATGACATAAATGGGGTTATGGAGTCTGTAAAGGAGGAAATCTCTAAAAGTGTGTTCAATATATTTTCCCCGGAGCAGCTACGCCACTACAAAGCGAAGATGGAGGAGAGAGAGAAAGAAGGACTACTTGTATCTCTCATTGACATGTGGGGTCTGGCTATACAGTACCTCATCCAAGGAAATGTACTGAATAGCATTGATGTCACAGAAACAAAATACATCTTTAGCATAAAAATGCAAATAATTGTCTGCCTTTAGAGGAAATTCATAAATTATTTTCTTACTCAGAAAGAAATGGGTACACTATCTGACCAGCAGATGGCACTATCAAACGGACAGAACCCTCTTCCTATCTACACAGCTCTCAGCATGAAAAATAGTACTACAGGATGTACCACAGAGACTGGTAAGAATTCACTTTGGCTAATTTGCCTGATACTTGCTGTATTACAAGAAAAGGGTCCATTAAGTTAATTATGCTCATTCTTCAACAAATCAGTTCTGTTCCTTACTGTAGATTTTCAATGCTTGTTCTCCTTTAGAATGGTGTGAATTCACCCCATATGAGGTTGGATTTATCAAGTATGGTGCCTTCATACCAGCACAGAACTTTGGGAGTGAATATTACCTTGGTCACATGGTCAAGAAACTTCCTGAATCTGGAATATACTCTCTGTTGGGTAAATATATTTGAATACTCCAAAGGTTAATTAACAGCAAACAATTTTAAAGTTAGAGATGGTGATTGTTATATTTAAAATGTGTTGTGTTTGCAGGAATATGGAGCAGTGTTTTCTCTCTAAATCTGACTCAGCTTTGGAGTCGCATCACAGGAGTGATTCCATCCTGGGCCAGCAAACTTGGGGAAAAAGAGAAAGAGAAAAGTAATAACAGTGAGTAAAAATACCTGTGCTAATATATTCCCTGTGTAGCTTCTCAGTGAGCATAAAGAACCTAGTTCCTCATTCTAGACCCCCACTCTAAGAAAAATCATACCTTTTAGGGCTACATTGGCCTGTCTCTGAGTTAGTATATAATCCTACTTTATCTGTAGACACAGATTATAAACCATCAGCATCTGACACACTTCAAGTCAGCCCTAAGACTGACTTGGCAAAAAAGCTGAGCAACTTTCTGACCAGCCGCCCTATTATCAGCCAAGTGTTCAACTTCCTTAGAGGCTTCCACCTGCACAGGAACTACAGTGAGAACTGTGACTTCACCACATGGAAAGGTCAGAACATCAATTATGCTCTCGAGTTTAGCCTAATTAGTACCATTCCCCAAACTGGCCAAGGCTTAATTATAAAATGGACTTTTTGCAGACACACATCCAGACGTCTTCCCAAACTCCCTGACACCAGCAGATGCCACACTTGCTCTAGTGGACACTGGTTTTGTCCTCAAATCAGGATTTCCTGCTGTTTTACGTTCGAACAGACGTGCGGATGTCATTCTGTCTCTGAACTACACTTGGAGCCCAGACCACTTCAAGGTGAGGAGACCACAAAGATACGGCAGAGTATGAGGAGAATTGGATGAGGTATGATTCTGTAGTTTCTGTGTGTGTCTATAGGTCATCAAGCAAACTCAGGAGTACTGCGCTGATCGCAAGATACCATTTCCAAAGATCGATTACAAAAAGTTGGAGTCTGAGCCGATTAAGGAAGTTTATGTGTTTGAAGATAAAGAGAATCCAGAGGTTCCCATTGTCGTTCACTTCCCTTTGATCAATGTCTCATTCAAGCAGTTCAAATCTCCTGGTGAGTACCGACATCTGTAACATGTGTTTCCACAGTCCATGCAATGATTGTCAATGGGTTTCCCCAAACATAATTAGACCCCAAAAAAGGTGTCTAAAAAGTCCTTGTCAAGTTCAAATACAACTTCACCCGAGTGGATGACATAATTAATTCATAATTGTACTTGGGTCCAGACTTGATTCAGAGTCCGGCATAAAGTATCCCAACTCTATCAGTTAAATTGTGTATATCAACTAAAGCAATTGTGTTTGTGTGGCAGGAGTAAGGAGAGACGGTAAGGCAGAGATGAAGGAAGGAGATTTTGATATTGACTTCACCAGTTTGTCAAGTACATTCTCCACTCTCAACTTGACATATGAACCTGAGGATTTCCAGAAGCTGGCCGACCTCACCACCTACAACATTCTGAACAACAAAGACGTCATTTTAAACATGCTAAACAAAGCGCTGAAGAGAAACATGGAGAGAATTCCTGCTACAAAGACGTCAAAATTCTAATTTGATGTTGAGATGGGAAATTAAAGTTCACAGCAGAAGCGACTGGGGATTTTTTTTTTAAATGAATAAAGTGGCTAAAGTGATAGTTCACCCAAAAATCCCATCATTCATCATCTCATATTTCAATCAAAACTGTTTGATTTTCCTTGTTTTTGTAGGTCAGATAATCTATTCTAGGGCTTGTAAGGGAACTAGGTCAATTTTCAATTGATTCAGTTTGAAATTCGAATCATAAGGATTCGGAACCGTGTGATCAATTTAATTCACACTGGACAGTTCATTAACTGTTTATCCACCAAAAGGTTTAACTCAGTACCTATTCTGTTGCTTATATTGCGCTCCTGGCCATAGATCGCAATATAACAAGAAAAGGTTTGGATACTTTAAGCTTAGGTAACTGGATCTGGGCATACAATAACTTATGAACTCAAAGACACAAGACACGGCTCTTTAAAATGAAACACTGGTTTATTAATCTACTGTACGATACAGAAACTAAAACTACTGAGATTCACACGCATTCACACACACACACACACACACACACACACACACACACACACACACACACACACATACAAGTTCAGGGTGATGAAAGTTACTGAGTTTGAAAAGGATCCCAACTTTCTGTTTTTTGCTACCAGTCCCTAAACCGCAACCTGATAATAATCATAAGGCAGGAATCTGGCTATGATTTGCTACGGAGACTTAGGCACCAATTCAAGCTATGAAGATGGAGATTTTTGTTACTTGCTCTGCGTTGCCTTGTCGGGTGTTCCGTGATGGGCTCGCTTCAGCGTAGAAACGGTGCGGCTCCTGATTGGTCGGCGATCGGTCTGGAATGACGTCTTTTGGGAAACTCCTCGGCGAGGATTGGAGGCTGGAACCGGTTTCTTGGTCCTTCAGGCGTTGCTTAGTTACGGCGCGACGCTGGGTGCTCTTCCGAGTGACTTGGAGTTGCCGGCCGCTTCCCGAGGCTCGTCTGTTAGTTTGAGAGTTCTGATGGCAAGAACGCAGCGCAGTTGGAAAGTGCGAGATGATCGTCCGCGACGAAGATTGGTCAAGTTGTTTAGCAAGAGATCTTGTGCAGGACGTTCTGGCAGTTCAAGCAACGAGTTGCATTGACACTAGTGTTTTAATCGGGTCCTCTGAGCCCATCCCACGGGGCTGTGGTCCAATGAATTACCCAGGGGGCAGAGCCCCACTCCGCGTTGTTACTTTCTTTTGTGCATACATTACATAATTTGAGTGCATTCCATCAGTGGATATTTCTGCAACTTCCACTAATAATATCAATACACTGCTATAATATCCGTATTGTACACAGGACGCACATTTCATTCATACATTCACTCAGCACACGTCATTCTGATAAGATTGATATCAAACACGCAGATACTTGCCCTACATAGTGATACATTTGGTCATTCCAATATAGACAATAAAAGAAGTACAAGGCACAGATAATTCTGTTCACGTAAAACACATAGAATAATACAGCAAAGATATATCTAAAAATGGTTGGGTTAAAAATAACCCAATTGGCAACCCAGCGCTGGGTAAATATTGGACATATTTTACACATTTTAATCCAGCAGGCTGGGTTGTTGAGAAAACCCAAGATAAGGTCATTTTTACCATGTATGTGTTTGCGTTTTTGTGTTTCTGGGTTATTCTTGCTGGGTTATTCTCATAATTTCACCTATGCTTAACTATACAATCATGGATTAATAAATAATGAAGAATACAGGTTATTTAGACTGTTAAAATTTATTTTTAATGTCAAATGACATTCACAAATGTGAACTGAACAGAACAGAATGCAAAATAATTTAAAGATGTCCTAAAATTTATATCAAGTATATAAAGGCTCCTGGGTAGATGCGTTTTCATGAATGCACAGTGACTGCCAAATTTCAAATAGAAAAGTCCATTTGGAACTGTATTTTATATAATGAGCCTGTCATAATTAAAAAAATAATAATAAAAATAAAAAAACATCAAAGCAGCTTCATAGTATTAAATCGGAAAGTAGTGTGTACTTGGGAGAAACCAGGAGACTCAAGTCAAGGGGCCAGTTCTCCTCTGACCAGATGAACCAGCAGTTCAATTTGAAAATGCAGCAGAGTCTTGTTCATGCAGAAGACTTTTCAGGTTCCCGTGGTCTTGTACTGATGGCCATCTAGGTGATGGGGTCTTCACTAGGGAACTGTCTCTGGGGCACATCTAGATGTTCTGGTCTCCGCTGACATTCAGAGCTGTCAAGGTCATCTCTAGGTGCTGATCCACCATCTGGTCTGTATAGGGACTGGAGACGGGTGACTGCAGTGACCATCTGATCTGGATATGGAATGAATCTGGTGACCTCAGAATAATAACGAAACAGACTAATGTTAGATGAATCATAAGAATAAATAAATCAGGTGTTATTAATTACCATGTCTGCTCTTTCACTGTCGCACACGTAACCTGCCAAAACTCAAATGGAACTGCAATTACTTTAGCATTTGAATTTCCGATGCCTCACATGGAAACCTGTAAACCTGTGTCGGGGTGGCACTATACTATTGTCTATGAGTGGTGTCACCTCCCAATACAAACAAGCCCCATACTATATTCCCACCCTTGACATGGATTGACAGGTTTCTGTATTTAAAAATGACAGGGTCATTTCTTGTAAGACGTGAAATACAGCTACAGTTGCTTTTCCATTTGAAATCTGGCAGTCACAGTGATTTCCCGAAAGCAAAAACAATTGTTGAAGCAAGATTTTTAATTCCACATTAAATAATCTCATCCGATTATTTGCACAGCCTTATTCCACATGTGGAAAAATGCAATTGAAAATACAATTCCTTTTGAAATTTGTCCAGAATATCCTACCTGTCCATTGATTATGGTCAATGTCTGGGAGATCTGCTGGCAATTTCAAATGGCCATGACAAATGGATGGGGTTTTGTGGACTCTGCCCAGTTAAGGAATTCCAGCATGTTTGTTCCAACCTATAAAATAAAGTAAACAAAATACAGATTGTTTAAACATTTATTTATACAGATTTAAACTGTGTAATCAATATGATGTTCCAGTCAGTATAATCATAGTCTTGTATTAATATGTTGGCTATATCAAAACACACATGTACAGTCTGTCGTACGTATATGTGAGATCACACTGCATGCAGAAAGAAATTTCTATGACAAGTTACGCATGTACTTACTCCGCAGCGTTAAAGTAGTCCAAATGTACGAAGCAAAATATGTGTGTTTAAGCTACGCGAGGGTTAGACAATCACAGACAATCAATTACGTATGTAAAAGCTGTCAAATGTATAATAAACATAAACTTACCGTTAAATGTCTGGATAAGACTGCCCTCGACGAGTTTTCTCTCACAAATGTATCCATGTGCTTACACGAAAAAAAACCCCCAACATTTTTAATTATTTTAGTTACCAAAAACAGTATGCAGATAGACTTTATAAACCACACAAGCATCAAATCACCTCAATAACGCGACCTACGGCACAGCACTCGCTGTGTGTGCGCTTGCTTTTAAATGTATCTAGGCCCTGAGTCGTTGATTCCTTTCCGGGAATCACTTTGTTCCAGAATTGATGGACCGGTTTACCAAGTGTCATTGCGCCTGTGCACCCATAGTACGGCAGCAAATTTCCTTGATTATTACGCGAATGAGAGTATAGTTCCTAGTAATATCAGCCTAGAAAATTGCAACTTTTATTTTTCTGCGGGTCTTAGTGCACGATGTAACTACAGAAGAGACAATATTTAAATAGAAAAAATATAGAAAGTCTTTGGTAATTTTTGAGCGCGATGCTAATGGTCTAATCCGATTCAATGATTTATGCTAAGCTATGCTAAAAGGGCTACTGGGATAACCGGAGATCGGCTGGATGGATTCGGAAACGGTAAAACTCATCTGTTTAACTCTGGGGGAGTTGGAAAATGAGCCTATTTGCAAAAAAAGTGCAAAAACATCTTCAAGGCGCGAAGGTCGTTAAATAACTCAGCGCTGATCTGAAACAACCCAGCAGGTTTAACCCAACAACCGGAAAATTTAAACTACCCAACAGTGTTTAAATGTGATAAAATGACCCAACAAAATGACCCAACAGACTCAGCCCAGCATTTTGGGTTAAAAAATAACCCAGCATTTTTTAGAGTGTAGTACACTATTAGCGAGTATATTTGCTCTGAAAGAAAATAGTAATTATTATTCTTATAGATCGTTTTCTACTTTCAGGTGAGTCTGCCTTAGTGATCAACGTGTAAGAGAGGGGGGGGGAGTTGAATGCCCCCGAGTTCAGATAAGTGTCACAAGTGGAAACCCTGTTGCACGAGCCCTCTTGGTTCTGGACTTAAAAGGTGAGCGCCTGTTTTTCTTTGTTTATTGATTATTGAATTTATGAATAGTGGGTCATTAGTCACACAGGCCATCTGTTCCGTGGCTGATCTGAACCAGAAAAGGAATTTCTGTTGATTAGGTCGTCCCGTTTTTCCCTGTGATCCTGTCTGGGAAGAGGTGATGGTCCGACCATTTGGTTTTAATTTCTCTCCACGCAGGACGAGTGTTCTGTTTTCTGAGTGATATGATTCTTATCGCTAGTTCGCCCCCCCTTTCAGAGCTAGATAGGGCGATTTGGTCCGATCGGCGCCAGAGATGGGGAGTGATTGCTTTTATGATTCTTAGGCTGCTCACGTGGGGGCAGTCGCTAAGTTTTATGGCAAAGCCCAGTTGGAACGAGAATCTCCAGATGTTCTGTAATTGTGATTCTGTGGTTCTCTTGTTGACAGAGCCGAATTCCTACAGCCTTTTCAACTCCCGTCCCTGGGGGCTACCTGCACATAATGTTTTAGATGTCTCCCTATTGAGCACTTTAATGATTTTATTGTGACTTTAGTAGCTTGTTTTGTGAGGTTGAGAGTTAATGTGTTTATCTGTTGAGATTCATACACTGATCATTAATCTGTGTTTGACGAACTAGTTCAGTGGTTGATGTTCTTAGAGATTTTTAGTTCTTCATAATAATTGATCAGCACATCACTGTTAAAAGGAAGGAATGGAATTCCCGACGAGAACTAGTAATTATAACTTGTTATCTGGGAGTCTTCTGAGAGATAGCCTACGACTTGTACCACATGACCGCTGTACCACCTGAGCAACGTAGGCTCCTTTTAGGCGTTTATAGTGTTGCCATAGAAAAGCATAATTCCGAGTCCGAGGACGTGAACAATGCTGCATTCACGCCATATCGTAATTACCAAAATTTCGAGATGACAACACGTGACATTCTACTCGGAGCTGTTCACGTCCTCGGACTCGGAATTATGCTTTTCTATGGCAACACTATCAACGCCTAACAGCCTTGGTCAGGTGGTACAGCGGTCATGTGGTACAAGTCGTAGCTCTCAGAAGACTCCCTGTTCACAAGTTGTAATTAACAGTTCTACGAGGACGTAAACGCTTTTTATACAAGTTGGAATCTCGTAATTACGGGAATTCCGATATGGCGTGAATGCACCTCATTTCCGAGTAGAACGTCACGTGTTGTCATCTCGAAATGAGGGTAAATATAATACACCAAATATACACCAAATATAAACACATAACTAACTTCATCTGATGTTAAAGTATTTAGGCTGTGCTTTGCTGTAATACAAAAGCTTTGAAAACATTATTACAGTCAAGAGGTCAATTAAAAGAAATACTAAACACTATTATGTGATTTTTTTATTGTCCATGTTTTCTTCAGTGATTTTGTTTGTTAACAGCAGGTGTTCATCATTAATGATTCAATCATCACTTCATTATCTCATCAACTTGCGAACATGTTCAGTAGGGAAACATCTAAAACATTATGCCAGTGGAACTGGAAGCTGAACTGGAGCTGAGAACCCCTGATCTATTCTTAAAAATAAAAGTGTTATAAGAAATCAATTACAGTAATCCAAATAATGCCATATGTGCTATTTTCCAAGTGTTCCAAAGTCATATGAAAGCTTTGTCTGAAGGACAGCCCAACCTATATTACTACAAAAAAAAAAAAAAAATGTATGATGGCAAAGATCCTTTAGAAATCACCATAATAAGCTGATTTGGTACTCTAAAAACATTTCTTATTATCAATTCAGCTTATTTATGGATTGATTTATGGATTTTTTCGGGATGATTTGATAGGAATATTCTAAATAGAAGTCTTTTGTAACATGATAAATATCTTTACTGTCACTTAAGATCCATTTAATGCATCCTAGGTGAATAGAAGTATGAATTTCTATGGAATAAATAATTCTTACAGACCTTTGAACAGTATAAGCCTATGTAACTGAACACAGAACAACAGAACATACACTTTTGCCCACTAGATGGACCAACTCACTTATGTCTCAGGCCTGGCTGTCATCATCGGTTTACTTGTGTTACGGAAGCAGACGGACAACCAAGGTAAGTGATGAGTAATAGATATTTATTTCAACAGCAGAGCAAACAGAAGAACAATGACGTGCAGAGATAGGTGAGTATGGAGAATTCAGAGAGAATGTTTGCTTGAGGATTGTCCGGGGTGATGACGTATCCGTATTCCTTTGCAGGATCGACAGGAGGAGAAGAGCTGACCAAATGCACACACCAGATGCAGACTTGAGCGGACGAACTGACGGCACACACACCGCTGACTGGAGACGTGGGAAACTGAGCAGACTGGAATCAAACGGAGATCAGGTAAGTAACAACAGGTAAGTATACAAAGGGAATAATGGTGAGTCCGCTTCGTAGAAACGAGCCCGGACAATGACTGGTGAGAGGTGTGTGTTTTTATGGTGTGCAGAGTAATTAGGTGCAGCTGTGCATGATTAGTATTCAGGTGATTGGGATCGCTGTGTGAGAGTGGTGGAAGAGCCTGGCCAATCCGTGACAACTTGAGACCAACACTTTCTCTAAAGTAAAGTAAAAAAACCCTGAGTTTTAACACTGTTTTTTTTTTCCTGACTGGAATTATGTGAGTCTCTCAGGACACAGCCGTTACCTGTCATGAGTTGCTCAACGGGAGTGACATTGATTCACAATACCTCGGGGCTAGTGTGTGTTTAAGTGTGGCTGTGTTGCTAGATATAACTAAAAAGACATGTTTTATTAATCACCAAGGGGAAAAATGGGTGCAAAGCAGCACCTGTGTGTGCAGTTTTGATTGATTTGCCCTGGGTGACATAAACTCTTGAAATTCCATAAATATACATGTGACAGTTGTTTTTTGTTGCCAAATATCAGTGAACTCTTGAACTAGCTTAGACTTTATATTGACCTGTATTTAAATAAATACATTTAATATTAAATTTAACGTTTTATTACATTATTCATAAAGATTGTAGACTAAATTGTGCTCTTTGGATTTGAAAGATGAGACCAAATGCAACTAAAATTGTGCTCACCTCAGGCAGTGCACTTTCTCACACACCAGCAGTATAACTTAATTTTTCACATTGCCAAATGAAATATGGACACTGGCTAAAAGCTGTTGAGTCATTTGGTTTCCTTTACCCATATTCTGACTTATGCTGAGAGATTCATTCTCTGACTGTTGACTCTGTTGACTCTGACTCATTCTCTGTTGCAGCAATACTTTTTGGGAAAAGAGGCCAAAGTCAGACTGACAATGCAGGGTGTAAATATGACTGTTCATCATGGTCATGATGCAACACTCATGACTTCACAACTAGAGCTGAACTATTTTTAGATGAGACAAGACTTTCATTTCAAATACACCACAGACATCTGGGAAATATTGCAGCCTAAATATTACAGGAGTGTTGTGATATGTTTAATATTACACTTTCTAAACAAACACGAGCTATGAGACTGTAAGCTTAGTCAAATGTATTTTTAATGCTAAAAATATGAAATTAAATAAAAACACTACAAAAGACAGTTTTCAACAAACAGCAGAGGATGAGAAAAAACAAAAACAAAACAATCTAAACAGAAGCCATGAGATTTATTTTTTTTTTCTGTGGGAAAGTTATGATCAAAGATGCTTTGATTTAACAGATCTTAAATATCTCACAAAGTGCAAGTCCAAGTTTGTTTCATGTTTAGATTAAAAGGAAATAGCAAACTATTTTTTCAGAACTTTGCAAATTGCAATGATAGAAAAACAAACAACTCTTCATTAGTTGATTAAAACATTCATTTATCCAAATAAGAACCATATGAGCACTGAATGGTTTTGAATTTGAGTTTAAGTAAATAAGTAAATACTGATTTGCTTAATCAGTATTTTTGCCCTGTTTTGAATAACAGAATAATATAATGTTACAAATTGCTTTTAGAGAATATATTTTGAACTATTTGTTTTTCTCCACGAGCAAAACGTTTTCCACTTTGCTTTAAACATACATCCATTGAAATAGTGAGTTTTTTTAAAAGAAGAAATTAATACTTTCAGTAAGGATGCATTAGATTGATTAAAACACTGACATTAAATAGATTTATAATGTCACAAAATTTCTATTTCAAATCAGTGCTATTCTTTGGAGTTTCTATGAAGATCCTGAAAAAAAAACCCTTTGTTTCCACAAACAGTTTAAGTAAACATTCATCTTTCCCATCACAGGAATAAATAAAATATTAAAATATATTAATTTAATTTAATTATATATTAAATACTTTATTTTTAATGAAATAAATACATTTCAATTAAATTCACATTCAGTTCTCTGAATATATTATATCTATATAACATTGTATACAATTTTACTCAAAGTAAATTCAATTACTGGAAATTAATTTACTGGAAAACAAGGTGAACATACTGATTAAGATAATGACTTTGTTCATTGCTGTTGACTTGCATGACAGTAATGAACATCCGTTCATGACTTCATTCAGGTTGCTGGATCTATTATGGAAATGCAAGCATGCATAATATTTTAAACAGCAGGGTTACTGTGCTCTAATAGAAATAATCAAGCATTTCATATAACATAGAACTAAAATAGCATTACTAACCCAAGACCTAGTATTATTGTTCTTTTTCAAGACAGTTCAGAATATCACTGAGGTCAATAAAGCTGATTTGAACAGAGAATATGACAAAGAGAGAGAGTCTGAACAGAGAAAAGTATTGTGAAGTAATGAAATGCTGTGTAGATTTCTGACCCATGAACGGGGGGTCATTTTCTGTTTCACAAGCCATCTCTCTTCCACAACGGTGGCGTTTTTTGTAGGCAGGAAAGAGTGATTTTGGTTTGAGATGAGCATTTGGCCTCCTGGCCTTCTGGTTTGATGGAAAACTGCAGCCGAGGGGAAACAGTCATGATGACTGGAGTCTGTGGGGAAATGAATGTGATGTCTCATCTGAGGATGGAACCACAAGAATGAAGAGAAAATGGAAACGAAAACCAGACTAATGAGGTGGTGGTGTGGAGTTGGGCGAGAGGAACAAGGGTAGATGGTAAACAAGTGTTTTAGAAGGCAATATGGTGAAGGGAGATCTCAAGAGATGGAGGGTCAAAAGAATATGTGTGGTGTCCTTATTCTCAACCTGAACCTCAGCATGAACTGACAGTCAAATTCAGAGGGGTTATTGTTCTCTATAAAACAGACATTTCTGTGACCTTTCAACTTGTCAGCGCTCAATGCATCTGCAAGTGTTCTTTCATATATTTTCCAAATATGGACATTTCATGCTTTGCAGAAATGTGGGATCTGACATCTTACAGATGGGATGCGTCCTGGAACAGACTGTGTGGAACAAAATGTGAGACTATAATTCAAAATATAAACAGCGGCAATTAGCTGTGTTAAAGATGACAGATTGTTTTACATTTTTACTAACTGATAATCTGCTATCTGAAAAAGTTTGTTTACCATAATTTCTGAAGCAAAAAAAATTTGTGCCAACTCCTTGCTCTTCCCATATTCATATGTGATATATGTGAATATATGACATTCCAGCTGTGCATGCATTTCTATATACAGTGCACAGCATAAATGAGTACACCCCCTCTGAATACATATAAAACATTTCCTTAATGATCACTAATATAAAGATGGTAAAATTTAAATGTATTAAACATATAATTGTTAAAAACAACTAAATATATGCCAAGATTTTCAGTAAAATAAGTAAATTAGCCAATTTTGTTTAAATTGAGTATTTCAGAAATGAGTACACCCTAGATTTAATTCAGCAAATGAATAATATTCTAGTACTTAGTATGTCCTCCAGAACTGTAAGTATACTGCTCTGACCCTTCTTGGCACTGAGTGTACAAGTTCATGACATATTTTCACATCTGTCCTGTTTAACTTCTGGAGGACAACCTCCTTAAATGCCCTGGTCTTTAATGGGGAGTTTTGCTGAGCTCATCTCTTCAGAAGAAGGAGAAGGAATATCTTCATTGTCTTGTTGAAAAAAATGTCCAATAATGCAGGGAATGAGGAGAGGGTAGCATTTTCAGTTTCAGGTTTTTATCACAGTGGTGTGTGATTTGATGACAGTGATAATAATAATAATAATAATAATGCACAACTTCCTCACATCTTCAGCACTCATACATCCCTATAGAAGAGCTTTACTGAACGTCACTGTGGGAAACAGGCACCTCTCACTGTACTCCTCCTCTTGCAACACCAGAACACTTTGGATGTTTTTGGATCCAAAATGATTGACTATGGATTACCAGAAGTCTATATTTTGTAAATATGGGCCTTGGAAGTGGTTAAATGAGGTTATTGTGCTTTGGTAGAGTAGGTAGCTCTGGTGTGGATAAACGACCATGCATGTCACTTCTGTAGGCTGCATCTCACTCTGTGAGATAAAGTGTCACTCTTTTCATAGCTTTTGCCGGCTCTGAGATATATGCTTGTTATTTTTCCAGCTCTTTTTCTAGCAAAAATTCACTCATCACTAAATGAAAACTTACAGTGAAGACCTGATTATTTCAGGAGCCTTGTCACAAGTCCATTGTTTTTGAATGTCTGTGCTACTTCTACTATATTTTCCCAGGTGCTAAAGTCCTGCTGGAAAAGGAAATCAGCATCTCCATACAGCTTGTCAGCAGATGGAAACATAAAGTGCTCCAAAATCTCCTGGTAGATGGCTGCATTGACTTTGCACTTGATAAAACACAATGGACCAACACCAGCAGACGCATTCTGTGCCTCTCAAGTCTTCCTTTAAACTCTGGGACCATGATTTCAACATGAAATGCAAAATTTACTTTTATCTGAAAAGAGGACATTGGATCACTCAGCAACAGTCCAGTTCTTTTTCTCCGTAGTCCAGGTAAGATGCTTCTGACATTTTGATGTTTCTGTTTCAGAAGTGGCTTGGTAGTCCTTTTCCTGAAGACGTCTGTGTGTGGTGTGGTGACTCTTTATGCGCTGACTCGTCTTCATTCTACTCTTTGTGAAGCTCTCCCAAGTGTTTGAATCGGCTTTACTTGACAGTATTCTCAAGCTTGCAGACATCCCTGTTGCTTGTGCATCTTTGCCTACCCAATTTCTTCCTTCCAGTCAACTTTGTATTTAATATGCTTTGATACATCACTCTGTAAACAGCCACCCCATTCAGTAATGACCCTCTGTGACTTACTCTCTTTGTGGAAGGTGTCAATGATTGTCTCCTGGACAATTGCCAAGTCAGCAGTCTTCCCCATTAGTGTGGTTTCAAAGAACAAGAGATTCCCAGAATTTATACTGTAGGGATGGTCATTTAATGAAACTCAAATGTAAATATTCAATTTTTTTGAGATACTGGATTTTTGACTTTCGTGAGCTGTTCGCTCTAATCATCAAAAAATATTGAAATGTTTTACTTTACATGTAATGAATCTAGAATATGTTTCATTTTTTAAAATAAGTTACACTAAAAACTTTTTCACGATATTCTAATTTTTTGAGCTGTACCTGTAGATATGTATTTAAAACATGTGCTACAAAAACCTATATAAACACAGATTTTTTCTATAGTGTTTCAATAAATTTGCAGTTTTGCCTCCCCTGAGCCCACTGAGATTTAACAGACTCCCTAAAGCATGCGGTGAGTTTGGTGGAGGGTATTTGAGAATAAATGGGGGAAAATCACGTGAGAGGAGGCAGTGGCTCCACCGAAATATGATTGGATATGATTGGTTATGTTCGGCTGTGATTGGTTCATGTAATAAACCCACCTTTAGTATTTGTCCATGTTCCGCGTTCACAAATCAGTCTGAATAAACAATATAATGGTGTTAATGTGAAGACTAATTAAAAAAAGTAAGTAAACAACTCACACACTTATATAACCACTTTGTTACATCAAAATAAGACTTTAAAAGGCTTGACAACATGATATGTGGGAGTGTTTAGTGGGTAATCAGCTTTTTAAAGTAAATCTCTGTGTCTGTGACCGATATTTACAAAGCTCTGATGATCCAAAAAAAAAGTCAAAAATAGTTAAAAGTTAACTGGATTTTATGTATGTTATAAACTTACATCATATTTGTCACAAATCAATCGGCTCCCTCCTTTTACCACCAGAGGGAGCCATCTCAGAAACTCACGTTTCACACTGTTCTCTGCAAAGTCTCGTATTTGCCCTGGCTACAATTCTGAAGGTTTATTTCCCGTGTTTGTTTTGATTACCAGTTGTGACCTGGGGTGTGTTCCATAAAACAAGTTTACCAAATAAGTCAGGCTTATTTCAGTTAGTCTGACTTATTTTGAGCCAAATCAAGTGACAATAAGTCAGACTAACTGAATAAGCCTGGCTTATTTGGTAAACTTGTTTTATGGAACACCCCCAGGACTGTTTATCGACCCTGATTCCTCTCTGTGCTCCTTGATTCAGATTGTTCTTGGATTCTGCCTGCTAGCCGCCAGCTCTGAATCTCTGCCTGTTTCATTGGACTCTGAATGTTATCTGCCTGCTCTGAACTCTGCCTGTCTAACGTTTACGCCTCAGTCTTGCCTCCACTATTGTTGTTTACGGTGATTGACCTCCCTCTGTCTGACTACTCTTCAATAAACCTGCGTATGGATCAACACACCTCTGACTCATTCAGAGTATAATGAAACAGGCAGAGAGTCAGGGCTGGCGGCTAGCTGGCAGAATCCAAGAACAATCCGAATCAAGGAGCACAGAGAGGAATCAGGGTCGATAAACAGTCCAGGCACAACAGGTAATCAAAACAAACACAGGAAATAAACGCTCAGAATTGTAGCCAGGGCAATACAAGACTATACGGACAACAGTTTGAAAAGTGAGTCTATTTATAGTCTGATGGCAATGAGGTGAAATGGCGGACACCTGTGCAGGTGATCAGTGACGAAGGGGGTTATGGGAAATGGAGTCCGTGATAAAGTTCAGAGTTTCCGAGATGGCTCCCTCTGGTGGTAAAAGGAGGGAGCGGCAGTGGCATGATTCGTGACAATAATATACCACTTTATAGTATATTGCAGTATATGTCATACATTGCCATATGTATTTTTTTCAAGCTTTCCATTGTATAATGTGTAAGAATAGGACAACATTTGGCCGAGATACAACTATTTAAAAATCTGGAATTTGATGGTGCAAAAAAAAAAAATAAAAAAATAAAAAAAAATGATGATAAATGATAAAAAAATGAAATATATATATCTATATATATATATATATATGGAACATGATCTTTATTTAATATGATAATGATTTTTGGCATAAAAGAAAAATCTATCATTTGGTCACATTTCCACAAATGACAATGCAGTTAATGTTAGAAATAAAATAATAAAATACATTAAAATTCGAACAAATTCTAATAAAAAATAACTGAATGCAGGAATGTGGCATGTGCAAATGTTTGACATTATCAGATTCAGTGATATCCATTTTAGCAGACGTCACAACCTCCAACATTTCTTTGCTTCTACACAGCAAAGTTTCTATTCTTGCTATTGCTGAGTGCTTCTATTTTAGAAATCTTATTACGCTCATCCTTCATCTACTGCATACTTAAGATCTCCTTATAGATTCACAATAATAGGGCCACTGTTACAATCTTTCATTTTGTGAGGAACTTCATAAAGGTATGTTTTGGATTTTTGTCTTGTTATTTCTTGCTTATCAGGACTTCCTGAAAATGTTGATGGAGAATCCATTCATTCTCTGCTCCCTCATATCCAACATTCAACCCCAAAGCAGAACCAACCTTCCCCCATTCCTAGTTTCTGGAATTTGGTTTTGTTCACATTCTGTTTTTTTCATAAATTCCTAAATCTTCCTGCATGTCCTTAGTTCTGATGCGATTATTATACAGTACTGTTCTTGATAAGTGTACAAGGAGTTCTACTTATTCTGCTATCATTTATATGAACATTTCCAGTTTAAAGTCCATTACTTTAATTACATTACAAACCATGAAGACTGCAGGCAGGAAGCATATAGATGGGCTTCCTCTGCTTTGTACAAGTCTGTTTTTCTCATCCTCTGCCAACCCCTTAGAGGAACCCACGGTTGTTGAGCGTATCCAAAACACCACAAGGGACTCAGACTAACAGTATTCATTAGGCTCTGGAATTGTCATCACCTGGCTTAGATTAAGGCCTACCAAGTCAATTAAATTCTGAGACCTTACAAAGAAAAAAGCTCAAGTGGATCAAGAATTCCTAACTTTTTCCACATAATTTAATATTTATAAATGAATATAAAATGTATCAAGTTTGAATTATAAGTTTA
Organism: Cirrhinus molitorella; assembly: GCA_033026305.1. Lineage (NCBI taxonomy): Eukaryota > Metazoa > Chordata > Actinopteri > Cypriniformes > Cyprinidae > Cirrhinus > Cirrhinus molitorella. The sequence continues at coordinate 23,587,483 of CM065135.1, read as the reverse complement.
AGTTTTATTTAAAGAAATTCTTCCTCTGGCATGAATAAACCGAAAAGATGCATTTTTTATTTATTTTTTTCACTTTATTTGTATCTATTTTTCATTTTATTTATTATTTTATTATTTATTATAGAATGACACATCATTGATCTCAGGAAGGAATATTTCATATGATAACTTTTCAGTCTAATCATTATCCACTGACAAAACATAATCAACTTTCAAGTCATATTCTTGCTGTAGTGCTTAAATAGTGTGTTTGCCTCTACAGTATATTGGTGCTTGAAACATTTATAACCCTTACCTTTTCTTTACTCTTTCATTGTGACAACACACTGGAATGTTTTCTGGAATATTGATGAACTGTTCCATTCCAGCTGTGCATACATTCTCAGCTCTTTGGCTTCTCTACTCCCTGAATATAAAGAGAGGATGGCACTGGGTTATCTTTATGACCACATTTTTGTTCCTTTTCTTCAGTATTTGAAAAAAAAAAAAAAAAAAAAACTAATTTACAAAAGGGCAACTTTGAAAGAAAGTGTAATTACTGCATTTTATTTTACAGCTTTCTACAATATTTGACTCTGATTGGTCAGATGTGGCATTCGGTGGTTAAATATTTCCTAATCTTGGCTGACATCCAAAGCAAAGTATATAGAAACTGCTCTCATTTTCATTTTCTCTTTGAGTTAAGAACATTTTAATAATCTAAAGAGCCTTTTTTTTCACAATAAAGTACCTTTTATGCAATGGAAAGTTTCCATGGATGATAAAGCCTCTTCACCGAACCAAAGGTGCCATTTAAGAACAATTGTCTTTAAGAGTGTGGTGCTGTCTTTCACCTCATTATCATCTGTAGTAAAAATGACTTCAGTATAAATGTTATTTTAATATTGTTGCAGCATTCATTTTGTAGCTATAGGTCAATTGTTTTATATATTGTCGTTTTTTTCTTAGTATAAGTGTATGATAATATACAGAACAGATTATAAAATTATTTAAATTCAATCAAATCAGTATTTCAAGTATTTAGTTACTTTTTACACTTGTTATGGTAATAGAGACAAAAGAGAAAAAAAAATCATGATGATGCTCAAGTTAAAAGTCAAAAGGAAATGTTGAGGTCAAAAGTTTACATACACCTTGTAAAATCTGCAAAAATCTTAATTATTTTACCAAAATCATGCAAAATGCCTGTTTTTTTTTTTTTTTTTTTTTTTTTTAATTTAGTATTGACCTGAATAAGATATTTCACATAAAAGACATTTACACATAGTCCACAGAGAAAATAATATATAGTTGAATTTATAAAAATTACCCTGTTGTTTGGATTCTTCAGAAAAATCCTTCAGGTCCCACAAATTATTTGTTTTTTGACCATTTTTGTGTATTTGAACCCTTTCCAACAATGACTATGATTTTGAGATCCATCTTTTCACACAAATTTTAATTCAAATGTAACTTGTTTTGTCTTGTTTTGCAACATGTAAGTATCTTCTGTATCTTCTGAAGGGCAATACTTAATGAAAAAAAGAAGAAGAAGAAAAATGTACACATTTTCATTACGTTCAAAAGTTTTCACCCCCTGGCTCTTAATGCATCGTTTTTCTTTCTGAAGCATCAGTGAGTGTTTGAACCTTCTGTAATGGTTGCAGATGGGTCCCTCAGTTGTCCTCAGTGTAAAAAGATGAATCTCAAAAACATACATTGTTGGAAAGGGTTCAAATACACAAAAATTATGAAAAAACAAAAAATCTATGGGACTGTATGGGATTTTTCAGGACAAATCATGTGTATGTAAACATTTAAACGGGGTAATTTTTATAAATTCAACTATTATTTTCTCTTGTAAACTATATGTAAATGTATCTTATTAAGGTCAGTACTAAAGAAAAAATAACATGCATTATTGTGTGATCCCTCTAATTTTGGTAACTGTTTTAATAGACTCTGAAACACTGAATATGACACTATTTTGAGACCTGCAGACATACAGTTACTTGAGAGAAGTGAAACTGAGTATTTTCAACACTCGACTGAGATGTCTATTTTGCACTTTTACCAAATGTAACATGCTGTAGTTTTCAAAACAAAGTAAATTTAGCGTGGATTCACAAGGGCTTTTCTAGCCCCCAGACAAATCTCCCAGCTGAGATCCATAACAGCTTGACAAGAGACTCAGCAGAAACAATGGATGAAGGATAAATAAAACACTTTACACTGAAATCAACCGCTTTTCTCTAAACAGCAGTTGGGAAGGAAATGGCACTGAATTGTTAATCCACCTGTCTTTGAAACATGTAGAATACTAAACAATGAATAGGATCATACATTTGCAGGAGTAAAAATATAGGTTGGTTTGATGAGATTTATGTAGTCGTCTCTGCTGGTGTCTTGTTTTGACATTTCATCAAGCGCCCAGGTAACATTTGCGACGAGTGGGCTGCCTGCCTGATGACAAATTAGAGAGAAGACCTGAATGAAATATCAAAAAGTAATTTGATATTCCTCATCGACTTGATTAACATCATCAGCTTCATCAAGACATGCAGGATTTCTCAGAGTAGACTGCCAGGTTGATCAGCATTCAGATGAGATGTTTATAAACTCACCCGTCCATGAAATTACACATGCCTCTGTCATGAATATGGATGAAGAGCATTGGGCTTATTCAAAGAACATTTTCAATCAATCAATAATAATAAAAAAAAAAACGTATTTCTTAGAGACAAGCACTTTGGGAGTGATCCCATGATATATTTCAGACAAAAACAATTGCTTGCTAGATTTGTTGTGTTGCATTCCCAATAGTAATCTCTATTAGGGTTTCAAACATAACACCAATGATTTAGACTGAATGTGGAATTTTATAGATATCAAGCCTTGGACAACAGCCCTCTTTTATCTTATCACACAATTACCAACAGCAACATTTAAAAGCAGTTTAAATGCCTTTTACCTAATCAGTATCATAATTTTGCTACACTCCCCTGACACAACCTTGTCAAACTGGCAGAATAATCCAGCTGGGTTTAAATTATTACACTTATGATCGGATTTTATTAACCATGCTTAAATCTGTTCTTTTGTTCTATAATGAAACCCTGCAGTTTGTTTCAATTTGTCTTAATTCCTAGGGATTTTACTCAGCATGTTTTTTTCAAAAGAAAGGAGGAGAAGGGGGAGTCCATGTGAAAACATCTCCACAGGCTCTCAAACAGATGTCCATCGAGTGCACAGTGAGTTTAAAGTCTACACTCTTAAAAATAATGGTTCTTTATTGGCATCTATGCTTCTGTGAAGAACTTTTAGCATCTGTGGAAACTTTCCACTGCATAAAAGTTGCTTTATAAAGGGTAAAATCTATCACATGTTGTTTTTTTATTTAGTACTGACCTGAATAAGATATTTCAAATAAAAGACATGTACATATAGTCCACAAGAGAAAATAATAGTTGAATTTATAAAAACGACCCCCTTCAAATGTTTACATGCGCTTGATTCTTAATACTGTCTGTCCCAGACTCCCAGGTAAACTGTCCCAAAAGTTTTCACCCCCGGCTCTTAATGCATTGTGGTTCCTTCTGAAGCATCAGTGAGCATTTGAACCTTCTGAAATAGTTGCATATGGGATACACAATTAAAAAAAAACCCAAAGAATTTGTGGGTCCTGAAGGATTTTTCTGAAGAACAGTATGCAGTGTAACTGTTTATTCAAGGTGTATGTAAACTTTTGACTTCAACTGTATCTATGGTGTATTTCACTTGCTCAGACCACCATTATCCAACATGTAATCAATTTCATCTGTTTCTGCATCGAGACAAGACCCAGTTGTTCAATCTCTGATTCTGAGTTGAGAACAGACCATTGAACAAACACGAGGATGTGACAGTGTTAGTCAAATCCCATTCGTTACGGCGAATTAAATTTTGATTTCCCAGGGGGCAGCTCTCTTTGAAGAGGTGGGCTGCTGGCACTGATGGCGACACGGAGAGATAGACAGAGAGCGGGAGAGAGCGATTAGCTCAGAGACATGGCATCGGAATCTAGAGCATGCGGCTGTAACAAACACACCAAGTGTAGCAAGTTTCTGAAATATGAAAAGTAAGCCACTACTGCAGAGTAACTTCTAAAATTACATATAAATTAGCTCTATGTAACACTTCAGAGATTTGTAAAAAGTAGAGCTTTTACATAAATTATAGATAGTTGCATCACAGGGGTGATGGTCTGTCTTAACTCAAAAACTAATTTTCCAGTCTTTGTCACAGTTGTCTGAAAATTGCTGTGTTATTGCTACACATTCACTCTATTGCAAAATATCATGGGACTGACTGAAAAAGAATCCTGTCAGTGTCTATACACATATTTGACAATGATTGTTTCATACAAAATGTATCATGCTAAAATAGTTCCTGAAGTAATAGTCGACGATGGGCCAATTTTAGACAAATGACTTAATTTATGAATAACTTCTGCCATTAGGAAATATTACTAAACATGCATATTTCCACACAGCATAGCACCATTCCAGTAAAATAAGAATTTCAATGTGAGAACTTACTCATGTGTTGGTGATGAGTCAATAACATGTTGCATAATCTCTGTAGATTTCCTTAGAATTCAAATGTCTATCGTTCAGAGAACTCAACATTTGGGATGTGCCCTAAACCGTGTTCGTAAAGGAAATGATCCATAGCCTATTACAAAAGGAAAAATTCTTTCACAATTATATCGTCGCACAATTTTACTGTAGAAATGTGTGGGGCACTGATGTGAATGTGCATGCTTTTTACTTTCACTTTCGAGATTCACAATCACACATATTCTGTGTATACACCTTTTTAAATTTAATTTTAATAAAATGTCATCATTTTATTGTAATTGGCTTAAAATTGCAAAATCATTTTTACTTTATTTTTAAACATTCATCCTATAAATACTACTATAAGCCATTGTATTATCCTTCAAATGGAGCTTTATGTAACTGTCATCCCGCATATTTAGTTTGACAAATGAAAAGTTGAATGAGGAGGACAAACCTCAAGTCTCTTCTCAATAACTTCTGGACTTGATGAATACTTACAGTACAGCTAAATATATTTTGTAGAGACTGACTCTTGGTTATTGTCTTGCATTTGTGGCCTGACAAACCGCTACGCCTGCTGTCTGAGTGCTAAAAAACAGATTAATCAATTTTGAGCCAATCGATAACAATTATGCAATGACTTCTGTTCAAATGGCTCATGCTTCTTTTCACCACTGATTTATTCTGGCAGTTCTGCTACTGCAGTGAATTCATCTTGTATAATCATTCTGTTTTTTCTCCTGTTGGAAAAAGTATCTGTGGTCTGCCAAAGGTTTTAGGTTTTTGGTTTTACCATTTGCACAACCACACAGACTATCAATCTCAAAGCTCATAGTCCTTTGTGAATCCATCAAAGGCAAGATGAGCAAGGACAATGTTTATTTTATGTGAATGCACACCATCTTGTAGACATAAAAATAACTAGTGCAGTGCAAAGCTGGCTTACTTTGCTAAAACACTTCTCTGAATAAGCGATGACTAAACATGACAGTCAAATTTGTGAAATTTCATTTAAACAAATTTGTTATAAAACAACGTCGTATGACTTCTCGCAGAATAACAGAGGTTAGCTAAATCTTTATGTTTAACATTTTAGTCCAACAATTTTCTCTTCGTTTTTGTTTTATTATTAATCTCAAGTAGATTGAGTTCATAAATAGATGGGATTGGTGGGAACACAGCACATCAGTAGCAGCATGCGCCGTATCCCACCCCCTCCGCTGACTGAACCCCTGCTGAACGAGAGAGAGAGAGAGAGAGAGAGAGAGAGAGAGAGAGAGAGAGAGAGAGAGAGAGAGAGAGAGAGAGAGAGAGCGAGCGAGCGGCATTGTGGTTGAATAGAGACAGAAAGGATTTCATCAACTCAGTCGCTCAGAAAGTTCTCTATACCGCGGTCCTCCTTTACCGTCATGAAACGGAAACACAAACGTTCACTGGAATATTAAAACTGGACAAGTTGTAAAGGTAAGTTTTCTACGCGAGTAATAAGAAGGTATTTTTGACAAGAATGTTCGAGGGCTTACGTGTCAGGCTAATAGATTTACCCGAATATTAGATGACAGTGAGGGGTTTTATATAGCGACTCACCGTCTGACAGTGAATGTTAAAGCGTCAAAAAGATGATTTCTAAAACTAGTCCATTGAGAAGCGCTTCATAAATAGCGGCTCTCATCAGGATTTTCACACGCACAATGTTTCATTCAGATCGATGGGATGCTGCTGTGACAGAAGATTCGCTGTGTGCGACCTCAAGCAAGTTCAGCGGCATTATTACCCTTACAAACATTTACCATGGTAACCACAGTTTACGCCAAAATACCATAGTTGCAGTTATTGTTACTGTAAAAGCATTAATCAGAGGAGACCTTGGTCGGTTGGTACGATATCCACTTTGTTGAATATCTCTTCTGAAACAAACATCACAAGTCGTTGCAAACAACATATTCATGTAAAAATATTTAGACTCTTAACTTTTGTTAATTGATGACCATGTTGTGCATTTCCAACCCATTTGTGACCAAAAAAACAGTCATAAGCGTATTTTTTTTTTTAAATTGATGATTAATAAGCTACATCTGAATAAAAGCTGAATAAATAAGCTTGCAACTATTTGAAAATCTGAAATCTGAGGGTGCAAAAAAAATCTAAATATTGAGAAAATCATCTTTAAAGTTGTACATTTGAAGTTCTTAGCAATGCATATTACTAATGAAAAAATACGTTTTGATATATTTACGGTAGGAAATTTACAAAATGTCTTCATGGAACATGGTCTTCACTTAATATTTTTGATTTTTGGCATAAAAGAAAAATCAATAATTTTGACCCATACAATGTAATGGGACAAACTAACACTCACCGCACATTTTCACAATGTGATTTTTTTTTAATTAAAAATCATATTAAAATCCACTAGATATGACTCATCATAACCATTTTCACAGTCTTTTAATCTTTGAACATCTTAATCAAATCAATTAATGTGAATCAAGAGATTTTGTGCACCAAAACCTTTGTAAAAAAGTGTCTTTTAGTTTAATAATTTCATTTATTTTTTGGTGATGATTGCTAACACCAAGTTACCAGTTATTATAGATACACGTATTTTCGTGAAGACTAGGGTTACCATGGAAAATTTTTGGAAGGTTGACTATTACTCTTGAACTATTTTAGGCACCTACAGTACAGCACACTAAACACACTTGTGTTTCTATAGTTAATCACACAGCATTTAATGTGATTTACCCATGTACATACAGAATATATGCAACATTGCACCTAACTCAGGCATTCCCATTTGCCGCCATACAATAAGCTTCGGCCCTAACTATGATTTTAGGATTGGGGTTTAAGGTGAGTAGGAATGGTGTCCTGTAGGAACAGCAGTGGATGTTGGTAGAAGAACATCTCTCTTGGTTATTGTGCATATTTCCCCCATGGAATAAATTGACAGCTATGTAAGAGAAAAGAACAGATGGATCTAGTCTTACATTATTCAACGGCATCAGGTTGCATCTACGAAATCTATCAGGCTGTATCTGGTTAGTTCTAACCAGCAATGAATTCAGAGCAATTTAAAGTGAAGGTTAGGTCATTTTGAGAATTCACTATACCGGATTGATTGCTTTTTAGTAGTAGATATGTTAGAAATGAAAGTGTTGGTCTATTACCTCAGGAAATTGCCATGGAGTGCTTTCATGTTTGTCATGGCTACTGCACTCTGGAGTGTCTACAAGGCTGTGATGTATTAGTAATTGTTGGCACAAGGAGTGTGCATTGGATGGCTGGAGAGTCTCTTCCTTAGAAAGACATTCACCAGGCTCAGTTCTTAACAGCTGCAGAATATATAACTCTGCGCTGAGTCAACATGCTATCCATACCAACAACCAAACCCTTCATCGCTCTGACCCACTGTCTGCCTACACACACACAAACTGACAGACAGTCTGACCCAATGCCTGCAAGCATACACATACACCCATAGTCAAACAAACATGTATACACACACTCACACCTTTCCGTTTCACATGGCATAAAAGATTTATAGCATGAAGGGTCAGGTTTGTGTTTCTTATGAAGTCATCATATACTGCACTTAATAAACATTAAACAATAAACTTTCTGGCATTTACATGTTCTTACCTTCAGACTTTTCATTGGCATTAAAGTAGGTTACAACAAAATGTGCTACTTTGTTTTGTTAGAAAGAAACAAATTCTGTTTATGCACCATAAAGCAAATAGTGTTTCATACTATATGCTATATTACATCCATTCACTTTGCATTATTTTCTATTTTAACTCTTACATCAAAAGACTCCCAATGTAATTTTCTTATTACATGTCAGATTTTTTTTGTATTTTAAATGGTTTGCTTGGCCTGCGATCATTTTCATCATCATAGCTTTATATAAAAATATGCAATTTCTTCTGAAACGCCCAACTGTACATTTTGTATTATGGGGCTTTTCATATAGAGTTCATATTGCTTTCAGCAGTGAGATGGAATGCAGTAATGGGAATCATCAGGGTCCCACACTATAGGCCTTTATTAACATTTCTCTTCCGTCTTCCTCTGAGAGTCGCAAAACTTGGTCTGACAGGTAGACAGATGCCCTTTGGCTTCTGACATGGAGCTGGGTTTGAGCTTGTGTGTGTTTGCGTTTATGTGAATGTCTTCTTCATCCGTCCTAGGTGTTTGTGTGGATTGTTTGTGGCAAAAAGGACCCTCCCTTTTTTTTAAAAAAAGAAAATGAAAATGAAAATGAAAGCTGCCTCCCATAACCTTTGAGGAAAATAAAAAGGGATGAAAGTGGGAAAAAAGCAAATGAGAAAGAATTCAGTTATTTATGGCTCATGTCATCTGTTCACTGGCACGATTTATGCTTTATAAAGGCTCTCTATTTTCTCTTTTTGCAATTTCATACCCCAGCAAATCAGATATTACACAGCTTTGAATTTTTAATATTGTGTGGTCTGTGCAAGATAGAAAGAGTGATCTTTTTAAAAAAAAACTTTGAAAGTAGTTTAAATCAAGTAGTGTGACTTTCATTCTACAAGAAAGAGGCTGGATATCTCAGGAACTCTAAGGTTTTGAGACAAACGTCTAAATGATTGGTTTTAAACAGTTTAAAATGCTTATAAATTAGAATATATGTATGTATATTTATATCAGTGGTATGCAGTGGTGTTCTGAAATGAGGAGGCAAAGTCAGACTCAGATTTTTTTTTTTTAATCAAATGTAAAAAAAGTCACATTTTCTTGCTTAAATAAACATTGCTTACACTATCAGAAAAAAGGGGACAAAATCTATTTTATATTTTTACATTAACAGTGTAATCAATATTTTATTTATTAAAGCCAAGTATGAACCTCATCAAGTTAATGTTTTTAAGCATTTTACGTTTATTCCAAAATAATAACTCAAGGCAGTAACAATTTAAACAATATATTTTATTTGTGAACTTATGTTCAGCAATTCTCAAAGTAGAACACAAGAGGCAGGATTTATAGCATGCACCAATCACAGCTGATCATAAACAGTCATATCCAATCATATCTTACGTGACTTTTTCCCATTCATTCTCAATTACCCCTCACCAAACTCAGCGCACACCTTGGGGGTCTGTAAAAAATCAATGGGCTCAGGAGAGGTGAGAGAGAAGCGGACTCCCTCTGCAACTTTACCTGTTTGTGTCACTGTTGGACAGTGTTTCTTTAGATTTATGTGCTTTTTAATGTTAGATTTTGTAATACTGGTGTACTTTGTAATAATTTTTTTCTCATCCAATTTTTGAAGAGACACTGCCTCCTTTGCCTCCATAGAGGAAACGCCCCATATACATATACAGGTCCTTCTCAAAAAATTAGCATATTGTGATAAAGTTCATTATTTTCTGTAATGTACTGATAAACATTAGACTTTCATATATTTTAGATTCATTACACACAACTCGAAGTAGTTCAAGCCTTTTATTGTTTTAATATTGATGATTTTGGCATACAGCTCATGAAAACCCAAAATTCCTATCTCAAAAAATTAGCATATTTCATCCGACCAATAAAAGAAAAGTGTTTTTAATACAAAAAAAGTCAACCTTCAAATAATTATGTTCAGTTATGCACTCTTATATACTTGGTCGGGAATCCTTTTGCAGAAATGACTGCTTCAATGCGGCGTGGCATGGAGGCAATCAGCCTGTGGCACTGCTGAGGTGTTATGGAGGCCCAGGATGCTTCGATAGCGGCCTTAAGCTCATCCAGAGTGTTGGGTCTTGCGTCTCTCAACTTTCTCTTCACAATATCCCACAGATTCTCTATGGGGTTCAGGTCAGGAGAGTTGGCAGGCCAATTGAGCACAGTAATACCATGGTTAGTAAACCATTTACCAGTAGTTTTGGCACTGTGAGCAGGTGCCAGGTCGTGCTGAAAAATGAAATCTTCATCTCCATAAAGCTTTTCAGCAGATGGAAGCATGAAGTGCTCCAAAATCTCCTGATAGCTAGCTGCATTGACCCTTCCCTTGATAAAACACAGTGGACCAACACCAGCAGCTGACATGGCACCCCAGACCATCACTGACTGTGGGTACTTGACACTGGACTTCAGGCATTTTGGCATTTCCCTCTCCCCAGTCTTCCTCCAGACTCTGGCACCTTGATTTCCGAATGAAATCGGTCCTTCTCCACAATCTTCCTCAGGGTCCGGTCACCTCTTCTCGTTGTGCAGCGTTTTCTGCCACACTTTTTCCTTCCCACAGACCTCTTGCTTGAGGGTGTCAATGATGGCCTTCTGGACAGCAGTCAGGTCGGCAGTCTTACCCATGATTGCGGTTTTGAGTAATGAACCAGGCTGGGAGTTTTTAAAAGCCTCCGGAATCTTTTGCAGGTGTTTAGAGTTAATTAGTTGATTCAGATGATTAGGTTAATAGCTCGTTTAGAGAACCTTTTCATGATATGCTAATTTTTTGAGATAGGAATTTTGGGTTTTCATGAGCTGTATGCCAAAATCATCAATATTAAAACAATAAAAGGCTTGAACTACTTCGAGTTGTGTGTAATGAATCTAAAATATATGAAAGTCTAATGTTTATCAGTACATTACAGAAAATAATGAACTTTATCACAATATGCTAATTTTTTGAGAAGGACCTGTATACTACAGTTTAAAAGTTTGGGGTCAGCATTTTTTTTTAATTAATAGTTTCATAACTTAATATAAATTGACACAAACTGATCAAATGTGACAGTAAACATAAAAAATATTACAAATATTAAGATTTCAAATAAATGCTGTTTTTTAATGTTCTGTTTATCAATGTATCATGGTTTTCACAAAAAAAAAAAAAAAAGTCAAACAACAACAACGATGATTTCTGCAACATCATAACAATGAAAACTGGAATAATGACCACTCTAAATTTAGCTTTGCCATCACAGGAATAAATTATATTTTAAAATATATTAATATAGACAAATAGTAATTTAAATTTTTTATTGTGTTTTTTTATAAAATAAATGAGCATGAACATAAGATGTCTTTAAGAAACATAAAACAACTTTTTGAACAGTTGTACATTTTTAATGCACATTTATAAATAAAAATAACCAAGTACATAAAAAATAAAATAATAAAATATATACTTTTCAAAATGGAGTTCATGCACACAATATATCCATGACAAATTGTGAACTTGACCTTAAACTCTCAAACTTGAATCCTTCATTGTAACGCCCACTTAGTCTTGCAGTCACTGCAGATTTTAAGTGAACTCCATAGCAAAGTTGAAGATGCTTCCCTAAAACTTCACCAATTGTTAACATCAGCCAAGTCAGCGAGTTTCTTGGCCATCCGTGGGAATATAAACCGACATTGCCTCCAGCCATGTTGTGTATTTCAGACATGCTAACAGCATATCCTACAAGTATAGAAGAGTGTGAGTGCCATTGTAGAGTCATTTGTATGCAGTATTAACTCGCATGAGTGCTTTCTGCTAGTCTTAATGGTGTCCGTCTGAGTGGTATTAATCTCTTGTGTTGTGTTAGCCAGTCTTAATGGTGTAAGCCTGTCTGAAACCACCAAATAGGGAGATGTGTCTGCCTGCCTCACTGAGCTATAGTGAGCTTGTGTTAATGGTCTGCTGAGTTCAGTCATAAAATATTTCTGGTAACTCTTAAGTGACCTTGTGACATTTACTGTATTGGACATGCTACTCACTCCATGCAATACTCACTTCCTGTTTATTGCCTAATTGCTTCATTTGGGGTTTAAACTAACTGAATGCTTCAGAACTGCTTCAAAACTTTGATAATGCTGATTCTCGCCATAGAGAGGAAAGGAAGCAGAGTACGAGAGGGAGGCAGAGTGAATTTCAGGATAATGGCCCCCCATTCCTCTAGGATGATTCATCATGCAGGGCGCCTCTAGGGTTACGTTGCTTTACTTTTTGAAAATACAAACACACATTTACTCGTACGTACAGCCTGTTCCTGACATAATGTTTTTAAGTTATAAGCTTACATAAGCCTAGTCTGATTTATGCTACTTTGTTACTGGACTGTAAAAAATGAACTTTAGCAAGCTGCTGTAATGTACTTCCTGGCTGCATTACTATGTAGCTACTGTATATACTGATTGAATCTGAGGGAAGTATATCATTTATGCATATTCCTGCCCAGTGCCTTGGCTCAGTAGCTTAAACGCTTATCTTCATTTCATTCCAAGCAATGAGAGATCTTGATTTAGCAGTTTGTCTGTGCATTTCGATGCTCTTGTCATCCTAAACATAGTCTCAGCCACAGACGGCACACCCACGGACCGCCTACAGTCCCCTCACTGACCGTCTGATGCATCTTGGAGACAAAACTGGAATGTACTTTCACAATCTGGCAAGCTGCTATCTGATTGGCTGGCTTTGTGCAGCTGGGACACAGTTTTTTTTACTCAGTCCACCTGCAAGCAAAGTCATGTTTACAAGCTACTAGATTCAGCAAGTGCTTTTTATGATTTAATAATCAGTAACATTTACAAAGCACAGGTTGTGCCAAATCAGCTTTACGATAATAAACAAGTCTGTTGATTGTAAAAACAACTTCAATTTCAGCTCTACTGAAACTTATACTAATTTATTTTTTTTATCATTGATATACTATTATAGTTATATTTAAAATTTGAATACCTTTTTTCACTTTCATTTTAAAGTATTCATTTTTTTAATGTCTATATATTATTTATTAATTTTTATTTATCAGTTTTAGTGTTAGTTATTTTAGTACATGAAGATAAACTAAATGAAAATGAGAAGTTTTTTTTATTTCAAGTAATAAAATTGTTTTATAGTTTTAGTTAACTGTAATAACCCTGCACAATTATGCAAAACAATACTATTATTCAGTTTATCAGATCTTCAATATTTATATTCTATTATATAAATTGCATTAATATTCTGTTTTATAAATATTAATACAACTAAAATAGTGCATTTCATTTAAATATTTAAATCATTAAATATGTATTAATATTTATTAATATTTTAGTTGTATTCAACTATTCAACTATATTCATATTATATTTAATATTATTAAAAATGTGTTAATTACAAAAACATTACTATTCTAAATGCAATTAAAAAACTAAACTAAATTAATCATTTTAAATGTTAATGCATGTGCATTTTTAAAAGGAATACTTTTACAATTTTGTAATGAATTTATAATGTACAGTATGAAACACTGAACACTGAAACACTTTTGAGATTTGCTAGATTTGTGTTAATAAATTATTAGTGTTATTAAAGATTAGCTGTAAGTGAGTGTTAAATGATGACAGTGGAAAAATAGAAAAAAAAAATGAACCCACACACACACACACACACACACACACACACACACACACCAGATTGAAATGTTTTATATTTTTTACTAGTGGGTGCAGGACACTATAGTTCATTTATGTAAGTGAGGATAGCAAAAAAAAAAAGTAAACTGTGACATATTATATCCAAAAATTCTACATACAGTGAACTACCTGTAAAATTAATACAAATTTTGGATCAAAAATTTGATTTGACATTTTGACCTGACCATGTTTTGTTACATACCTTTCTATCAAAGTTATCAAGATAATAATTATTTTATTAAATTATTACCATTTTCTAAACTATAGCGAAAAAACTGAAAATGTGAACAATTTTTTGAAGGTGTCTGAATAAATTTTGGTTTGACTCTACTTCATCATGATTATCAAGAAGAATTTGTCCTGACACAGATTAACTCTTTTTGTCATATTTTATTACCATTTTCCAAACTATAGCAATTATTATAATGTCAAAAATGTTGAAGATGTCTGAATACCTTTTGGTTTGACTGTATATTTATACATTTGTTTTTAATTTACATTTTTTTAGATTACGGTAAAGCAGGCTAGTCAGTCGCAGTCTCTTCCTGTCTTAGTAGCATGTTCTTCGCTAGAATAGGCTGCAATGAGGACCAGACCTCTTTTTAATCAGAGAGTTGGCTATGCAAGGCTATGCAAACCACAAACAGGCAGACATTGGCCTTCCTAATGCCCCCTTCCCCCAATAAAGGGTATTTATAGCACCTGCTCTGGGTAGTGAATAGGTATTATCAACAGGCACAGAATTAGATCAGATTAAATCCTAATATGATTTTACTTGGGGCGTCAGGCCCCCTGAGGTTCAGTTCTGTACTCAGTCTTTCATGTCTATTTGGAGCAGAAACATAAACATTGTGCAGCAGTATCAATGGAGGGACGACGGCCTCTGAGAGAGTTCACTTCTCCCCCTCTCTCTTCTGGTCATCTGTGCCAGGAGCTCTGGTCTGCTGCCCTCTTTAATGATGCATGGAACATTAGCCAGCCACTATCCCAAGATAGGACGAGGCCGATGGCATTCTCTGGTCAAAGAGGCTGCATTGTTTGGGTTCAGAATAGCATGGTCTACTGAGAAACAGGAGAACAAAGTGTGCTGTCTGTCGAGTTTGTTTTCTAAAATTGCCACTACAATCGTAATTTGCGATTGGTGTAAACTACATTTTAATGTCTTTCATATTCAAGCACATTTCTGCTATGCGAAGTGATCGCTAGGTAAACGATGTTAGAAGTGATTTACATAAATTCAGGTTGTTCTAACTTAGTTGGTCATTTTTAATCAAATTACACTTTACTGTAAAAGCAAAGGTTTTTAATATTTTTTTTTTGATCTCATGACAAACATGTGCCTGTGGAAACTTGGAATATGTACCAATAAGTACATATCACTGCAGTTTCCAACAGAAATGAACACTAGAGGTGGTAAAACAACAAGCAAGTTTTTGTACAAAGATTACAGCTCCATATGTTTCGCTTTCCAGGCAAGCTTGTTCGGTAGCTCAGCAGGCATGGAATTAGACATAGGGATGCGGAATCCTTGGGTACGATTCCCTTGAAAAACATGACTCTTGATGAAAGAGCTGAAAGATGAGAGATAAAAAAAAAACAAGCCAAAACAGCATACTTGCGATTGCGTTTTACGTCACATTCGCTTTTGTTCATACTATTGTGTAGGTTTAGGTGTAGTGCAGCTGGTACGTTATTTTAAAACGTCACAAAGCCTTAGCGTTATGGTGCCACTCAATGGTTGTTTAAAGTCAGAACTGTGGTGAAACTGTAACAATGACGGGACGTGGACAGGTGGATCCAAGTGCTAGCTTTATTAACAGAAATCGTAGTCGAACAGACAGGGTCAAACAGGGGCAGACTGGGACAACGGAGAACAAACACAGAGGCGTCAATATTCGAGCGTGAAGGTCTGGGGCCGGCAGCAAGCAGAGTAATCTAAGGGGCAGGCAAGGAGGTCGATAGGCGGGCGGAGAACAGTCTCGGGAAACCAGGAACAAAGGGGCTCGGCAACGGGAGGGCAACCAGGAGATAACGCTCGGAATTGACAGTTTAAACTATTCAAGACTTCGAAATCTGACTGTTGGTGAACCGGTCCTTAAATACTGTGAGAAGCAAGATGGCCGACAGGGGTGAGAGGTGAGAAGACACAGGAAGTTCATGAGAATGGGATTATGGGAAATGTAGTGAATGAATGGAGTGAGTTAAAGTCCATAACAGAAGTGAAGGCTCCCTCTAGGGGTGAAAGGAGGGAGCCACAGCGGGACAGTTCATGACAGAAACGTACAAAACCAGCGTCACATAAAATGTGCCATATGTACGTTCATCTGTTCCAGGAAAAAAAGCATATTTTGCGTCTTGCAAAAACGTTTCCACAGGTATGTTTCGTCATGAGATCAGGTTGTTTTTATCAATGAAATTTCAGTGAAAAATATGAGTTTGTTGGATAAAAGAATTCAAATTTCATTGCAAGAGGTAAAGTCAGAATATAAATCAGTTTTAAGAAAAAAAAAACGAATTGCGCAATATTTGCGAGATAAAAAGTCACAATTGTCTTTTATATATATTTAGTCTGTGTTGGAAACAAAAAAAATTGTGAGATGAATTGTGGAGATGTAAACTTAGAATTCAGAGAAAAACAGTCAATTGCAAGATAAAAACTCAGAATTGTGGAAGAAAATCAGGATTTTTGAGTTTATATCTCGCAATTCCTTTTTTTCTTAGAACAGTGAGAAAAAAAGTTAATTGTTGGGTAAAATGTTGCAGTAGCTAATAGATAGAAAGAAAGACAGATAGATGATAGATAGATAGATACATAGATACATAGATAGATAGATAATATTAAATAAATAATAAATCAGCATCGATAGCCCTAAGCAGAAATACACAATACAAATAAATAAGCAAGTAAAAAAAAAGTCAAAATAAAAATAAAATAGCTAGAATAGCCTATAGTTTTGTTAAATACATTTCTTTATAGTGGGTGAAAATAAAAAATGGTATTTTTAATAATTACATGATATTTTAATAGTGTCTCAAAATGAAAATAAATGATTTAATTTAGCATTTTGCTAATTATTTAAATAGCAACATGTTTTTCTTTTTTATATTAATACATAGCTCTTGTAAGGAACACATTTTATTTAGACATTTGAAAAATGCTGGAGATCAATAAAAACAACAAAGGGAAGGAAAAGAAAAACAAGAATATATTGTGATAGGTAAACCCTTGTTTTTAAGGAAAATGAAAGCTGCCTTTCATAACCTGCATTCGGGGGTGGAGAAACATAAAAGAAAAGCATAAGAGACAGAAAAAAATCAAGCAAATGAGAAAGAGTTATTTGTAGCTCACGTCTGTTCATTCGCTCAACGGATGCTCTATAAAGAATCTCCCATCCCTCTGTTTTCAATTTGTATCTCAGTTCTTTATATTGTAAGTTCCAGGCAGCAGATTTAATTAAGAATCCAGTCCAATACATCGTTTATTTATGAGATAAATTCAAGTGGCTGTTATCTGACGGTATAGAATCGGCGTGACTTCGCATTTTTATGCGCAACTGCACTGCTGACATTTGCTACATATTATCCTTGTGAATTGTGCATTGGGCTGGTAACAAAGAACAGGCTATTGATTAACTGGCAAGAGGAACTCGGATCTATTGTTGTACTGTGTGCGTATCTGGGACATAAAAGGTCTAGAAAGAGGTGTCCTGAGTTTCCCATCAGGCACACAATAGTGTCTCAACAGTGCATTGTCAGGAAACACAACAGTTGAACACACGACCACAGAGCTGATAATTATAGTGAAGCTGTAAATGTAAAATAAATAAATAAAATAAACATATTTAAAAAATATAATTAAAAAATAAAATAAATTAGAAGTTATTTTAAAAATATTATATATTATTATATTTAAATGAGTGTGAAAGATATCGTTGGAATCATCTTAAAGGAGAAGTTTAGAATTAAAATTTCCTGATAATTTACTCACACCCATGTTCACATCTTATTTCAGTCAAGTTTTTGGAGGAAAACACTCTAGAATTTTTTTTTCCATATAATGGACTTCAATGGTGGCCAATGGGTTGAAGGTCCAAAGGGAGAAAAACACCATCTCATTTTCTCCTCCAACTTTAAAATCATCCGACTTCACTGTTTTACCTTTTTTTGTAAAAGGGCATTTGACTTTATTTGCACTTTTGCCTTGTAAACACTGGGTTGTTACTTCTGCCTACGTCACGCATGTCTGATTGCGTAATGCGTAGTGCAAGATGAGCATTTGTGGTTAAAAAGCATATAAATTTGTATTTTTCTTCGAAAATGACAGATCGTTTCACTAGATAAGACCCTTATTCCTCGGCTGGGATTGTGTAGAGCCCTTTAAAGCTGCACTGAAACTGCAATTTGGACCTTCAACCCATTGGCCACCATTGAAGTCCACTATATAGAGAAAAACCTTAATTTCTTAAGCTTTGACTGAAGAAAGAAAGACGTGAACATCTTGCATAACATGGAGGTAAGTAAACTATCAGGAAATTTTCATTCTGGAATTGAACTTCACCTTTAATAAAGATGGTTAAATCTCTTTCTTTCCTTCATAACTGAGAAGTGTTTATTCATGCAGGCTGCCGAATGAAGCACCTGAGGGAACTTCTCTTCTCTCATCTCTGTTGTTTAATTACACTTCTTTTCTTCTGCGCTACTGCTCTTTTCAGCGTGAATTACATAAACAGCTCTCCCCAGCTTCCTTGCTCTGGTGCTACACACGCTGCACAGCATAACACAATAAAGCCTTCCATCAACGCACTGACAGTCTGAAATCAACAGCAAACCACATGCCTCGTGTTTCAATCGCTGAGACACAAACATCTTCATGCTGCAAAACAAATCTGCCAAACCGAACATGAGCCCGTCATCATATATATAGACACTGGAGTATCAGACGGGGGAATAAAGGGCCATTGAGAAAGGCCTACTTCAGCAAGAGTTCACATAACATCACCCATAAGCACATCTGTCTGCCAGATGGGTCCCAAATTACACAATATGTCTCTAATAATAACTGCCATCTTATTTATGCCCTTGTATTTATCATCTTAAGAAATCACAAGTAGCATTTTAATAAGAAAAGATCAGTGCACACTGCACAGTGTTATAATTTAGTGTCACATGGCTGTGTAGTGACAAAAATAGTAATTTAGCCACTGATTTAGTAATGTTTTGCATGCAAACGTATACAAAATAGAATATCTTGTCAGTTATTGTGGACTTGCGTTGATTGAAGATGTAATTTAGTGGGGTGTGACACCATAAAAGTGCTCAATAAAAGGGGAGTGTCAGTGCAAATAGATTACAGAATTTCAGAAACTGAGCATGACAATTAATATGACTGAACAACAGGTATTAATCTGATTTAGGTTATGCATCGGCTGCTGTCACTATGATAAAACGGAGATGTTGAGAACAGAGAACACAGATGCATACTGTTTGATTGCAAATTTATTTATTATGAGATTCTGGTATGCAGTTGCTTTATTAGAGGGTTAGTTCACCCAAAAATTGTGTCATTATTTACTCACCTTCATGTCATTCCAAACTTGTAAGACCTTTGTTCATCTTTGGTAGACAAATTGAGATATTTTTCATGAAATCTGAAAGCTTTCTGTAACAAGGACAATTTAACTATACTGCCCTCCAAAAGTTTGTAAACACCTTAGAAAAGTGAGGTTTTGGACAATATTGGTATAAATCCTTTTTAATTTGTGATAATTTTGCACTGATAAGGGACAACACAAACTACAAAAACATATTTTATCAGTGGCGGCTCGTGGGTTTTAAAATAGAGGAGGCACACTAATTCTATTAGTCTGGCGATCCCTGTCGATTGTTACTATTAGTAAGTTATTAGTATTTGCTTAACCCCATTAAAATGGCTTTTTGGTTGCTTTGAGTCACAAAATGTAAATAAACGTAAAGAAAACGGCACACATACAACAGGATAATATAATTTCACTCACCTGGCCTATGACTTAAAGCCAACATCCATAAAAGTCTGTGTTAAAAGAGAGCTGCGTGTGCCGTGACTGCTGTAGCCTATATCCAGCTTAGGCATTTTCTATACAATTTATACATACATATACACTGTTTTAATGACAGCTTGGTAATCTTTTCAATATTCAATATTGCTACTCATCATAAGTACTTGGTACTTTTTCAGTGCAGCGGGAGACTAATATCACGTCATTTTCGTCTCTATGATGACTGATATTCCAGAAGGGAGGCTAGCCTCCCCTGCGAGGTTTCCTTTCTCAACACTCCTCAGCACTGAAAGTAAACACTCGATGGTGATTGGCTAATTTTTGTTACCAACGGAGGCACAAGAGCGCAGCTCTCTCCCAGCCTCCCCCTCCCCTTCTCTATCACTTAGCGGTTGTAATGACATAAGCAGATTCGGCACATTTGCGTCAGAAAAGCGGTGTTTTTTTAACTTCAGTCACTTGTATATGAAATTACAAACAAAAACATGCACATTCTGAAACATGACCTTGATGAATTGTGAATTTTAATATTAATTTAATTTTAATATTAAATTTAAGATTAATCTCCCATTTTCACTTCAAAATTTTGGGGAAGCTGTGCCTCCCCTGCCTCCCCTGATGAGCCGCCACTGTATTTTATTACATAAACAGTTTATACATAGAAAAAACTTAAATTTTCAATTCATCAAATTAGCAGCTATTACAGTTTGGCATAATCTGGGCATTAGAGCTTGACTTGATAAATTACTCCAAGCCTACTGAAGGATTGCCCAAAGATGATTCACAACGGTTGGACACCTCTTACGGACATCACGGCCCAGTTCCTCCCATAGTAGCTCAATTGGGTTGAGGTCGGGTCATTGGGGAGGCCATTCCATGACAGACATGATGGTTTTTCTATCATAATGTCAAGTTACTTATATAATGTCAAGTTAATGTATTTGCACCAAAAAATGCGAATTTATGCTGCTATCCAAAACCACACTTTGCCTGTCTTTTTTCAGTGTTTCCAAACTTTTGGAGGGCAGTGCATGTCCTTACTGCCTTTCTGGGCCTTGAATGTGTCAGTTCTTGAAAGCTTTTAGATTTCATAAAAAATGTCTTATTTGTGTTCTGAAGATGAGCGAAGGTCGGGAATGACATGAAGATGAGTAATTAATGACAGAATGTTCATTTTTGGGTGAAATAACCTTTTAATAACTACATTTAGCATAAAAAGTCACTGCTGGATGAAATGCATTATATCTAGCACACTTTAACTCTAAGGGTGTGTTCACACTTGTCATGTTTGGTTCGATTAAAACGAACCCTGGTGCGATTGTGTGAACAATACCATCTGAACCCTGGTGCGCACCAAACATGTAGACCGAGACCGCTAAAAAATTGGGTCTCGATCCGCTTCCAAACGAACTCTGGTGCGGTTCGAATGAAATAGGCTATGAATGCAACACGGACCAAATACTTCTAAACGAACCAAAAACAGGAAGTAAAGACAAGATGCAATGCTATGCGACATGATTTCACGAAGGGAAAAAGCGGTATATCCAAAACAAAATGAGCAGAAGGCAAACGTAGGAGGTAAAGTGTCTTGTATGAGCTCTTTGTGAGTTCGTAGGTGGTGAAAATAAAAGTATATGCACGCAACTATGAGCGCGCTTAGTCCAGCAGACGGCATTGCGTGTATTCCACTTAAAGCGGCAATCAGCAGACCGATCAGTGAATAGGTACTTTGATGTCATACACTCGCATCGCCGCTTTAAGTCGAACGCACCTTTTCCTTTTGTTCGGAGTGTTCGGTGAGTTCAGTCATGAAATATACGTCATTCAACCTGACCAATCAGGTCTTGAACGTATCACTATCCCTTTTGGTTTGGTATCTTTAGGTTTGTTGTCAAAAATGCCAGTCTGAGCGCTAAGCGGACCAGGACCTAATGTATCATTTTCCTTCTTGGTCCGGACCAAATGAACCAAATGAACCAAACTACAAGTGTGAACTAAGAAAAAAAAAACAACTACAATGTATGTCCTAATTTCATAAAGTACTTCCTACTGATCAATCAGCCTGGTTTAATCAAACTTGTCAAAGGGTTTTCTAGCTCTACAGTGATAGATGGTGTGGTGCAGGGGCGTGGGACAGGGGTTAATAGTGGAACAGAGTAACAGGGGCCCTGGGCTTGGGGTGGGCCCATAATAATATAGCCTACCGATAGTCTATAACATTAAAATTACAACATTATACATATATATATATATATAGTTATAAACTATGCTACTAGGAGTAATATTGGCAGCAAGACTCAAAATAGTGAAAATAAATCAGTCTTAGGTGTTTTATGAGTGTTGTGAGGGGCCCACCTCCTTGGTTGTGTGACCGGGGCCCAACATTTGATGCTACACTCCTGGTGTGGTGCACATGGAACCAGTTTTTGCTAACATTCTAGTGCATTGATTTTAAAGGGATAGTTCACCCCAAAACAAAATATTACATATATTTTGAACCATGTTTCAACTGTTCTTGCCCATACAATGGTTTTCACTATATGAGAAAACAAAACAAAGTTTTTCACAGTAGCTTCTTTTGTGTTAGGTTCACTTTAGGGTACACTTTCTCTGTCATTAAAGATGAATTTAATTTATGTATCTTTATTTTACCATTTTCTTTAGGGAGAGACATTTTCATATGCTGACAAGTGTTGAGGAGGGAACTAGAGCGTCTGAGGTTTTTCACAGTGTGACTGTATTAATTGAACTGTCAGTCTCAAGGCTTTTTCTGGGTTGTGTTTGTCAGACGTCACATCACATCCTTGTACCCAGAGCTTTCAATCATAATGTCTTTTGATACTCAGCAAGTATTTGTTTTCTTTTCCATTTAATTTGCAGGACATTTAATCAGCACAGTCACTGTAAGTCGGGGAAAAAAATGAATTAAAGGATTAGTTCAATTCCAGAATAGAAATTTCCTGATAATTTACTCACTCCCATGTCATCAAAGATGTTCATCTCATTCTTTCCTCAGTCGAAAAGAAATGAAAGTTTTAGAGGAATACATTCCTGGATTTTTCTTCATATAGTGGATTTCAATGGGGATCAGCGGGTTGAAGGTCCAAACTGCAGTTTCAAAGGACTCTACACAATCCCAGCCAAGAAATAAGGGTCTTTTCTAGAAAAAATACAGATTTATATACCTTTTAACCACAAATGTTCGCCTTGCACTAGTTCTGCAATGCGCATCTGCAACTTCACTCATTGCGTAATCACCTTGGAAAGGTCATGCGTGGTTTGTTCTTCATCTCTGTAATCCGGGTCTAAAAGGTAGGGTAGGGCGAAAAACTAAGGGCATTTGACTTTCTTTGCATATTCGCTTGGTAAACACTGGGTCGGTACTACGTCTGCCTACAACGTAATAGTACAACTCGTAAAAAGTCAAGCTAGTGCAAGATGAGCATGTTAAAAAAAGTATATACATTTTTATTTTATTTTTAGAAAACGGCCAATCGTTTTGCTAGATGAGACCCTAATTATTTGGCTGGGATCATGTAGAGCCCTTTGAAGCTGCATTAAAACTGCAATTTAGACCTTCAGCCCATTGATTTCCATTGAAGCTGTACTGAAAATGCAATTTGGACCTTCAACCATTGATCCCTTGGATTGTTATTCTAATTACATGTATTAAATAAAACAAAAGGCAAAATAAAAGCATTTTGACCTTGAATTTTGCTATGTTGTAGTTGTCAAAATGTTTTGTTGAGCATTTTTGGATCTATGTGGGTATTTCAGAACAGATTTAAAGCATTAACAATCGACGTGTGTAAACACTTACAGCTAACCAAACAGCTAAGCCTGTTTCTCCTTTCCTAATGAGAGATTAGAAAAAAAAAAAAAGGTTTAGAGAAAAGATGAAACAAAAATGAGTGACAGTAAAATAGAGATGTGACACTGTCACAACGCTTTGAATAGGTGACTTCAATGAATATATAATCAAGTGCATCAGCACAGATTATTCAGTTTGATGTAATGAGTACATACTAATATAACTGACTGATGCCGTTTTAGACTCGGCTCCACTGAGCTTCATTATCCATCTCTATTGGCTGCCGCATTCGTTCATTTCCTCTCACTTGTACTGACTGTGGAATAGATGTTATCCCTGCATGTTTTCCCTGTATTGACACTGCACAAATAGAATGTGTACTTGTTAGTCCATATGTGTGTGTGTGTGTGCGTTTGAGCTTGTGTGTATTAGAGGAGAAATTAGATTAACTCGGAAAGAGATGATAGCGAGTTTTTTTGCCTTCTGTGTCTTCTTTGAGCTGGAAAGCTGGATTGTAATTTCATACACATACTAAGAGTGCATATTTAGATGTCAGCTTGTAGAGATTTTGGACTATAGTCTCTATTGCAGTTACATACTCATGTGATATTGTTGTGCTATGCAGTCACAAAAATGTATCGTTTGCATGTGTTTTTAAGCATTACGGTTTAAAACAAGTGATTTTAAGCTGTTGAAACGCAATTAGCAGTGAAAGAGAACTCATTTTGTTATATGTGCATGCTGTCAGAGAGGCATGATTTTCCTGTGTTGTGCGCTCCAACTTGAGCTACTACTTTCCTCCCCAGATCCTTGGCATTCCCTTCCATCCACCCGGATCCATTCCTGCATACTCTGATCCCTTAGTCATGGCACTGGCTGGCACACACAGAGCAGCCACTGTGCTTGGAGGCAGTGGTCCTCACAGCCTTGCCACCCTCTTTATATGACTCTGGAAATGAGTGAGGAAGGGGGTAAAGAGAGTCATATGTGAAAGATGTCCTGCAGCGCTCTCATAAAGAAACATCACAGCACCCTGACATCAAACAGTCCTTCAAGTGTAGGATAGTATATTTGCGTTGTCCTTCGAACAACCTCACATAGCAACAATGGCTCAGTCAGAGGTTAAGACTTGTATGGCTTAATATAATGTGAATGATGTTTCTTACTGAAATATGTAGTAGAAAACCAATAGAAGATTTACATTATTTAAAAAAATCCACATCATTTTATACAGATTTTGGACTATAGGGAGTGCCATTATTCTGATGATGTAAAACGGTTGAGCTGCTGTTGGTACCTGTTGCTATTTTTACCACAACACAACTCGGTACACAACTCAGAAAATATAATACTGATAAGATGACCACAGCTACTGAAAAAGCTTATAGGTGGCAATGGATATAAGCATATATAGGCTTAAACCAAATGGCGTATTATTAATTTTTCCCCACAAGGAGCCTAAACACCCCTGGATATCGAGTGAAATCCATGCTGTGTAAAAACTCCTTCAGTGGCTGCGGTGTCATGACAAGCGTCGGCTTGTTTGCATCCTGCCAGGATGACATCTAGCGTTTTTGTCTCTGCTTTTGTAAGCTCTTTTAGTAGCTGTGGTACACTAAAAGCCTCAAAGGCATCAGGGCTAAAGTGGAGAGAACTTTTAGGAAGTTTTATTCGTCTACAGGCATCTTCCCAGTATTTTCTCCTCTTTTTATCACTAGGAAAGCAGTGAAGACTTTTTTATTGCTTATTGCTTTTCACTGAAAATTACAAACAAAATCTGCACAATGTGGCACTGTATCAGTATTTTATTTTCCGAGTTGTGTATTCTGAGTTGTGTTGTGGTAAAAATAGCAACAGGTATCACCCGTAGCTCACGTAGTGCAACAATTTCAGGTCATCAAAAATAATGGCGCCCCCCCATAGTCCAAAATACATATAAATAGGGATGTAACGATAACCGGTTTGACGATAAATCATGATAAAATTCTCCACGGTTAGTATTACCGTTTCAAATTTTAATTATCATTAAAACCGTATTTGATTACCACGATTTGAACAACTTATGATAAATATATACTGTCCAGCGTAAAGCAAAGTTTAAATAACAGTCACATGTGCGCAGAGCACGCAGAGTAGTTTCGTTTAGAATGAAAGCATGACAGAAAGCTGGGAGGTTTTAAAAGGGTGCTGAGGGAATATACAAATGAATATATAAATTAATTAATTATATGAATGTACCTCTGATGGTTCTGACTGTCTTCAGAAAAGATTCGATGGCATTGTGTTTTGATCTTCATTCAATGTAATGCCTAATAAAGTAGTGTTCTTAATCGCAATGCTGCTTTGTCCACGGAGTTTACGGAAACAGCTGTAACTTTGCTGTTCCATAAATGCCGCCTAGTGGCAGATAGTGGATTTACATTGACTTACAATTACGTTCAGCCTGTTTGCAGTTTTTGTCTAGCTAAAACGGACCGAATTTGCATGCCCTCCTGTCAACTGACCTTTTGATGAAAAACAAGGATTCTACACATTTAAACAATTGAGATAATACATCTAGAATTATTTAGATAAAATACATAAAACCATTTTGATTTGACTTAACCATTTTCTTCGTTTAAAGGCTGAAATGTGAGGTTTACCATTTTATAAAACCTTTTCAAAGCTTTATTTGAACATTTCAAACATGTTATTAGATAACTGTTGAAGAGAACTGTTGTCAGTCATGTTGTAATATAAAATCTCATTGGTAACGTTATTGTTTTAGTGTTTGTGCAAACAGAAGTCATTTTATATGTTGTTTGTTGATTTTAAATATAAAACTTGGTGAAACAAATGATGTGTTAGTACTTTATAAACATTTCCAGCACATTTTAACAATACCGCGATAATACTGATAACCGTGATCATTTTTGTCACTATAATCGTGATAATAAAATTCATACCGTTACATCCCTACATATAAAACGATGTGAATTTTTTTAAAGAACGTAAATCTTTTATTGGTTTTCTACTACATATTTCAGATTTCAGAAGAGACTTCATTTACATTATATTAAGCCATGCAAGTCTTAATACCCAGGGTTCAAAAATATGAAGGGTGCGCACATGCCACAAACCCAGATCCAAACCTGACGAAGACCGTTTGGTCGAAACGTTGCAATAAACTTTTAATAGAGCAGTATCAGTGTGTGGATATTACGTTTGTGTTCTTTGTTAATACCCAGGGTTCCCTTTAAAATGAAGTAAAATAAAATTAATAGCTAAAATTAATTTTAGTCTTTGATATATCTTTTAAAACTTTAACTTTATAACCTGCTGGCATTAAATAAAAAAAGTACATTCATTCTGACAGCCCTAAAAACTAAAATTAAAACAGAAATAAAAATGAAATAAACTAAACTAGAACACTCTGAAAAAAATGACAGCTAAACTATGTAAAAACAACTAAACAAATGCAAAAAAAATTAAATTTGAATTTGAAAAGACAAATAAAAAATATTAATTATTAAAAGTTGTTATTAAATTATAAATTAATATTTATTAAAGTGATATTTAATTCAAAAAGAAAAATAATTTACTCACCCTCATATTTATTCCAAAGCTGTATTTTTTTTTTGAGTCCATCCAGTGAAAGTCAGTGTTTTTTGGACCCCATTGACTTGTATGGACAAAATTGTTTATGTTCTGCAACAGAAGGTAATGTCATGAGAGTGAGTAAATGATGACAGAATTTAAATTTAGATTGAACTGTGCCTTTAAGTCATTATTTTTTTAAATAATATTTGGTGACACTAGTTGCACATTTAAACTGATTAGCATGTAAATTATGACAAAATGCTCATTTTTGGGTAAACTATCCCTTTCACCTGTCAGCTTTGCATTAACAACTTCAGAAGCATCAATAGGCACATACTTTGTAGCGCTCCTCACTTGTGGTTTTGATTGACAGGTATAATGATGGAGCTTCTCAGTAATGAATCATTGAGCTATGGACTGCTGTGGTATTCCCGCAGCGAGTGCTCATTTCAGCGCTAACGCATCCTCTCGCTGTCCCGGGCTCCTCCTCTACTTCAGTCAAATCTGTAATGAAAACACGCTCACAGATGCCTCACCTCCCCACACTTAGAGCCGGGTTTGTTATTCTGAAATGTATTTAAAGTGACAGCACGCGTCAGCCCAACTTCGTGCTAAAGTCATCAGAAATTTAACGCTCATGCTTAAAATAGACACCCACGCTGACAGCAGCGAGGTCCTCATTGCTATGGTTTACCTCAAACTCTTATTTTCGAGACAGATAGCGAGACCTCACTTATTGCCAATAAACGTGACTCGGACGCGCAATCTGTCACTGGAATGTCATTTAAGGTCATTGTACAAATACAAACACTCGCAGAGTCTATTTTCCATAGCAACACGGATCAATGACACCTGCCTTCATCTCCATGGGAACGCACATGTCCTCCTTTGACTACCTTCCCTCTCTTTTTCTTTCATTAATCTCTCCCTATTTCTCTATCTCTCACTCTCTCTCTCTCTGTGAGCCTTATACAAACCATTTATTTCCCTGCACAAATAGGAAATTATCTATAATTTATGAGCCCCACATCTATTTATTAGTTCAGCATGGATTACTGTGGTCTGTGTGGGCTTTGCTAGAGTCACATTTCGGTTAATGATCTCCCCAAGGTAAATTTAACCACAATTAGGCGGTAAATAACAGCCCTGAACTGTCTGATGAAATGATGAAGGCAAACCCCTCTACCAGATGATCCAACAGGCCCTTTAATTTGCCAGAATAAATGGAAGAAAGCAAAACAAGACAAACAAATTGATTTTTTTTTAGGTTTTCAAAAGCCCTGCTTTAGAATTTCCAACCGTGCATATTCAGCAATAACACATTGTTAGGTCTACATTGAGGAGAAATGCTTTGTTGTTAATTTTTTTATTACCCTGACTCATGACAGTCGTAGGAAGAGATGGGTAGGAAGTGTCCTTGAGTTTAATATAAACACACAATTAAAAGAAAGATAAATAATTAAAACATACTGGCCCTGAACATTCACTTACAGATATTTATCAAGAATGATGCCATTAGATTAACAAACTAGAATGTCAACTAGATACAGAAAACTGTTAGTCTGATAATATAAATTAAAGTTAAAATGGCATGACATTGATTTTTAATTTTTATTATTATTTATATTTTTAATGCAATATATTTGTGATATGTAAACCTACTGATATAATAAATATGATTATGTACACTACCAGTCAAAAGTTTTTGAACAGTAAGACTTTTGATGTTTTTTTAAAGAAGTCTCTTCTGCTTACCAAGCCTGCATTTATGTGATCCAAAGTACAGTACATTTTTTAAACATTTTTACTATTTAAAATAGCTACTTTCTATTCAAATATATTTTAGCATCATTACTCCAGTCACATGATCCTTCAGAAATCCTTCTAATATTCTGATTTGCTGCTCAAAAAACATTTATTATAATTATTTTTATGTTAAAAACAGCTGAGCGGAATTTTTTCAGGTTTCTTTGATGAATCGAAAGTTCAGAAGAACAGCATTTAACTGAAATAGAAATCTTTCATAGCATTACAAATGTCTTTATCATCTTTTAATTAATTGGTAAAGCATCCTTGGTAAATAAAAGTATTTGTCAAAGAATCCTGAAAAAATGTACCCAACTATTTCAAATATTGATGATAATAATAATTAAAAATGTTTCTTGAACAGCATGTGACACTGAAGGCTGGAGTAATGATGCTGAAAATTTAACTTTGATCACAGGAATAAATTACATTTTAAAATATATTCAAATAGAAAGCAGTTATTTTATATAGTAAAAATATTCCACAATATAACAGCTCTTGCTGTATTATTGATCAAATAAATGCAGGCTTGGTGAGCAGAAAAGAAGTATCCAACAAATATTTAAAAAACTTTTGACTGGTCGTGTATAATGCAATAATTTCAATAATAAAAAAAAACATTTCAATGTTTACATAACAAGCAAATGTCTTTACTCCAGTTGACATGCAATTTTCATGATTCTGATAATTTGCTAAAATATTTTTAGATTCTGTCAATGTTTCATCCAATAATTAAGTGACTTGCTGTTGCCCTGTTTACTTCCTCAGGTGAATTCAATTTCTGTCTATTTACCATACGTTTTAAAACACTTTTGGCTACTGAAACATTTGATAAACCCTAGATTTAGTGGCTGAAACCCAAAAAGATTCTTTTTTTTTTTTTTTTTGAAATAATTAAATTAATACTTTGTTCAACAAGGATGCATTACATTGACCACAAATGCAAAGCAAAGAAAATGTCAGTTTCAAATGAATCCTTTTCCTTTCCCTTTTTTATTCATCAAAGAATAATTTAGAGGGAAAAAATGATCACTTTCCACAAAAATATGTTTTCAACATAAAAACTAAACTTACTTTCTTGAACACCAAATCATGTGGCACTTAAAACTGGACTAATGGCTGCTGAAAATTCAGTTTTCAGTAAGAGACATCATTCATGTTATTTTAAGCCATACAAGTCTTAATACACAGGGTTCTCTTTAAGACCTGAACACATGAAATGGAAGTCAAAAAGGTTGGGTGTCTTAAAAGTATCCATAGTCCAAAAAATGTATAAAGCCATGTGGATGTTTTTAAATAACTCAAATCATTCATGGATTTCCGTCAAAGAAATACATTTAAAAATAAAATAAAATGTGAAAAAAATTGTAATAATATTTTACAATATTACAGTTTTTACTGCATTTTTAATTAAATAAATCAGCATAAGAGACTTCTTTCAAAATCATTTAAAAATCTTACCAACCCTAATCTTAAAGAGTGTATTTATGTGTGTCTAATGAAAAAATATATTTTTAAGACCCAACCGTTTTGACTTTCATTTCATGTGTTCAGGTCTTAAAGGATTAGTTCACTTTCAGAACAAAAATGTACCTATAATGTACTCACCCCCTTGTCATCCAAGATGTTTATGTTTTTCTTTCTTCAGTCGAAAGGAAATTGTGTGTTTTGAGGAAACCATTTCAGGATTTCTTTCCATGTTCCAGGTTCAGAGACCTCTTAACAATCCCAGCCGATGAAGAAGGGTCTTATCTAGTGTTATTTTAGAAACAAATTGACAATTTATATACTTTTTAACCTCAAAATCTTGTCTCGTCTCTGCAATGCGCATGCATAATCTGTGTGATCCAGGTCAATACAGTTAGGGTATGTCTAAAAACTCCCATCTCGTTTTTGTCTTCAACTTCAAAATCATCCTACAATGCTGTTTTACCTCTTTTTTTTTTTTTTTTGTAAAGGGTGTTTGATCTTCTTTATCTGTTTCCTTTGTAAACACTGGGTTGGTATTTCTGTAGCGATGTAGGATGATTTTGATGTTGGGGAAGAAAACGTGATGGGATTTTTTCGACATACCCTAACTGTATTGACCCGGATCACACAGATTATGCATGGCAGAGATGAGACAAGAAGAGCATTTAAGGTTAAGAAAGTATATAAGTTGTCTATTTGTTTCGAAAATTACCAATCGTTTCGCTATAGATAAGACCCTTCTTCATTGGCTGGGATCGTTTAGAGCCCTTTGAAGCTGCATTTAAGCTGTATTATGGAAGGTTAAACTTGGGGGCACCATGCATATCCATTAAATGGAGAGAAATCCTGAAATGTTTTCCATAAAAAAACAAAATTTCTTCACGACTGAAGAAAGAAAGACATGAACATCTTGGATGACAAGGGGGTGAATACATTATCTGTAATTTTTTATTCTGAAAGTGAACTAATCCTTTTAAGAGAACCCTGGGTATTAAGACTTGTATAGCTTAAAATAACACAAATGATGTTTCTTACTGAAATATGTAGAAAAACCATGAAAGATCTGAGTTATTTTTAAAAATCCACATTGTTTTAAACATATTTTTGGACTATGGAGGGCCATTATTTCGATGATGTGAAATGGTTGCCCTCAGGGTGCTACTAGCACTACCGGTTGCTATTTTTACCGCAACACAACTCGGAAAATAAGTAGGCTTAAACCAAATGCCGTACCATCCATCTTCTCCACAGAACAAAGATGCAGGCCTTAAGGAAGTTTTATTAATCCATATGCATCTTCCCATTCTTTTCTCCTCTTTTAATCGTTAGGAAAGCAGTGAAGACTTATATCGCTTCTCTTGTTGCCCTTCAACTGAAAATTACAACCAAAATTATTATTCCGAGCTGTGTTGAAAAAACAGCAACAGGTAGCGCCAGTACCTCACAGAGTGCAGCCATTTTACTTAATCGAAATAATAATAGGTCCAAAATATGTTTTAAATGATGTGATTTTTTTAAACGAGGTAAATCTTTCATGGGTTTTCTACTACATATTTCAGTAAGTGACATCATTTGTGCTACATTAAGCTATACAAGTCTCCACCTCAGTTGATTATAGCACTGCTCTTTGCTCTGAATTCTGCTTTAATATTACAGTCTCTTTCTTGAATCACTTGAAGAGTTTCCAAGAACGACAAAAAACAATAAGAAAGACAAAGAGAGATTAGGACATAGAGAGGGAGAGAGAAGGAGTGGAGGTTGTCAAATATTAGCTTGCAGCTGGTCTACTGTGTTCTTAATTAGGCATGTCCTGAGGCTATCATGTCTGAATGGATTACGCCCTAAATTCTCTAAAACACACACAACGCACAAACACATGCATTCCCACACACACCATATGCCACACAGTCTGTGGCCTGTGTGATCTTCCTGCCATCCTTCCTCTGATGCTTATCCAAACCCCATCACAGAGTTATTGGCATGTGTGAGAGACAGAAACAGAGTACTACCACCATCCACTGCCTCCTAGACTCAAATCAATGAACCGTCTTTGCGTATTTACGGCTTATTGCTCTTTTTTTTTTGTCTTGCAGGAATAGACTTTTCTGTTATCTGAGCTGCTGTTGGGGCGTTTGTGACCTTGACAACCAAACCTGCACTGTGTTTGTGCTGGTGCGCTGTCAACCCCGCTGCCGCTGTGTCATTTGTGGCAGCTAAATTGAAGGAGTGCTCTAATCGTCTCCCACGCGTCTTGCCCCTCGCCACGCGTGCGGGAAGCCCCGGGCGGCCAGCCCGCTCATTCCTCTGTCTGTCTTCCTGCCCACAAACATCTCATTATAAACAATGACCTGAAGCCACACGGGATCTGCTGCATGAAAGATGTTGATTTTATTGGCAAAACACGGCTCTTTTGGGTTATGGTCCACTTCATGTGAGCAGTATGATGAAGGCAGCATACTATAACTCACATCGATGGGATTCACTTCATATGTGAAGAAAACACTAACTAACACACAAAAATGGACCACAGGCATGGGTTTCTCAATGGCCTGGATGGAAAACTGGAGTATTTTAAAAACAAGCCTGCGTTTTTGCATCTCAGCAACAGGTGGACAAATCTATTGACTGTTATAGAGAACAACAAAGCACAACATCAAGCATGGGGCCCGTGGACACTCGGCTCTGTGCGGAAAATCAAAATCTTAAGCTTCCTTTTTGGACTTACGGTTACCGTTCTCATCATGGCGTCCTACATCTTGACGAGGGACCAGAAAGGGCTCTTTTTAACACCGTCACCGTATCACTTTACTGTGGAGTCTCATCCGGCGCAGCTGTCCTATAATCTGTCCTTCACTACAGACTATACAGTTGTGAGAGAGGTGGTGAGGAGCATTGTGGCCAAAGTGGATTTCAGTCATAGAAGAGTGCCTGACCTGGAACAAGTGAGAGGGAAAGAGGCAAACGTATGTACATTGCGAAATATGACAAAAAAATCTAATTTGGCACTCAAGTAACATTGTTATTGTGAATGATGAGAACAGTTCTAAATTACAGTCATACCAAAAATTATTCAAGAGGATAGCAAAATAAAGTAAACTGTGACATATACATACATATACAGTGGACTACCAGTAAAACTGATACAAATTTGGGACCAAAAATTTGATTTGACACTTTGACTTTTAACTTTCTTTCAAAGTTATCTGACATTATCAAGATGAATTTGTTCTGACACAGTTCTGAGTTCTTATTTTATTACCATTTTCTAAACTATAGCAAATAAACTGTGATAATGTGAGACATTTTTGAAGGTGTCTGAATACATTTTGGTTTGACTGTAATTAATTTGTGATTATAAAGATGAATTTGTTCTGAAACAGTTTAACTATGAATTCTTGACATATTACCATTTTCTAAACGATAGCGAATAAACTGTGATAATGTGCGAAATGTTGAAGGTGTCTGAATAAATTTTGGTCTTTCTCGTCCACAGATATTCTCTGCAATTCCTCGCAAGTTTCTTCCCCATCTCAAGAACCCCTGCTGGTATGAAGAATTCTTTGGGAATGTCACAGCCGATCCATATGGGAAAAACCTGTATGCTCTTTATTCAAAGCGCTTCCAAGCTATATATGACCACCTGCGCAGAGCGTTTCCAGCTCACCTGCATCAGCACGCAGGTAGACAGTACCGGCTGCGCTGTCTGCCCTTCTTTTACATCATCGGCCAGCCCAAGTGTGGCACCACTGATCTCTACGACCGGTTACGGTTACATCCAGAGGTCCATTTCACTACCATGAAGGAACCACACTGGTGGACACGAAAGAGATTTGGTGAGTTTTGCATGAGAGATAAATCACAGGATATAAAATGTGACTCCCATTTTCTTGTGCAGAGCATCTGCTTAATGTTAGACAGATCACTTTGAGTTTTTCATTAGTTCACATTACATTTTATAGCTACAGCATGCAGTTATTGTTGCAAGCTATTTTACAACTGAAATAATTGTGCTTTGTTTTCCCCTGGTTTCATTCAAGGTATTATCAGGTTGAGCAACGGTTTTCATAACCCTTATCCACTGAATGACTACCTGGACCTTTTTGACCAAGCAGCTAATCAGATTCAAGATAACTTGACAAGCAACTCCTCGAAAAACCACAAAAAAGTTGACATCATAATTGGTAATTTATTTATTTAATTTAATTAATGAAATGTACTTTTCTATTAAGGGGCAATATTTGCCCCCTAGAATTGATGTCCAGGGTCATTTTCTTAATAACTGTTGTCAATAACAATAGACTGTTTAATATTGTGTCTAAATTACACTACAGTAAAAAACAGTGGCTCATAGAGCTGCAATATTATGACAAAAATCATTATTGTAGATTATTGCACTATATACTGATAAATATTTAGAATTATTAAGATTTTTGTTTAAATTTGCACACGTTTACAGAGAAACACGTCCATGAAGTTAACCTACTCACAAGTTACGAAAAAAATTGAAAACTATGAAAAATTGAATCGAATCTAAATGTAATTCCACAAATTGACAATTTCATTAATTTTCATATTTCATTTTTATCTTCAATTTATGAGGCATATTTCTTCATTCTCGTGTAATTTTGCCACAAGCCCTCATTAATTTCCAACCCTGGTGTAGACTCTTTGTTTTGTCAGCCTCTTTTACCTAAAATATTTATTTAAAGTGCCCCCTGAGATTTTCTACATTCAAGTTAAATAAATATTTTTAATAATTTAACACATTTGTATGTTCACGGTTGTCTGACATCAAATAATTATTTTCTACAATTCAACCCTTTATCTGTCACTGCCTTGTGTACGGGACACCTACGTTTACTTCACCATATTACAAATAAATCCTAATCTAATCATGACAAACTATATATTTGTTGGGAAGGTCTAAGACTCCTGAATAGATATTTTACCACTTTTGTGCGTTACAAATTATGTAGGAAAAGTAATAGATTAATTTATGACCTCAAAAATATATCATAACAGAGGTTCAGACCTTTTCCACAAAAAGAAAACCTTTCTTCATTGCCTTTTTCCCTATCACACTTTAGAACTCATAAGAAATTATATATCACATTAAAATCTCTAAATTCATCCTTTAAAAAACATTTTAAAATCAGACATTGCATTACCATGGAAAATGTACATCAACGTCATATTACAAAATGTTTTTGTTCATGAATTGTAAAAATGTAACTTTGGATAGTGCATTTTCACATCTATGTTCAAAATAGGGAGTGGCAGTTAAAGGGTTAAGTAAGTGTTGCATTTGATATATATATATATATATATATATATATATTTTTTTTTTTTAAATAATTTTACATTACCCTTCTTAAAGGTATTGTGTTTTTTTATGAAGATGATGATGAAAGTTAAAATTAAATACACATTGTCTAGACTTTCTAATTAGAGATGAAAGATGCTATGGTCAAGATCTGTCCTCTTGTTATGACTCATAACAATAAATAACATTAGAAATTTCAGTCTTTGTCTAATGAGGCCTGAGAAACAACCCACTCATAAATAATCACTAATATTATTCATCAGATTAAGCCTGTCTTCAAATGAAATAAACTTTCACTAATAATCCTACACACATTTTACGATTGACAGGTGAGGCAAGCGCATCCACAATGTGGGACAATAACGCTTGGGTTTATTTCTACGACAACGGAACAGAAGTGGAACCTCCTTTTCTGGTGCAAGACTTCATTCATGCTGTCCAACCAGATGCCAGATTCATTGTGATGCTCAGAGACCCAGTAGAGAGGTACTACTCTACTTTTCCAATAAGATATAATGATGATTTATCATTATGGTTCAGATATCAAAACCAGTATAATATTACATGTAAGAGATGCTTTTTAGATTGTCCTCTTACCTCTTATTGTGTTTTGTGCACTGTGTGTGTATCTGTATTTGCATGTGAGAGAGCAGGCTTTACTCAGACTATCTGTACTTTGGCATGGCTAATAAATCTGTGGAGGATTTTCATGAACGAGTATCAGAGTCGTTGCACCTGTTTGAGAGCTGCTTGGCTGAGAGGTCCATCCGTTCCTGCATTTACAACACCACTCTCAACAACCTGATGCCAGTGAGTGCAGTATGAACCATGATTATATCAAATGTGAATATTTAATTGCTATCTTAAAGGGAAAGTACACCTTAATTTACACAACCTCATGTTGTTCCGACCCTGTGTGATTTAAAAAAGATGTTAGGTGTTGTAGAAATGATGCATTGAATGTGAAACCAAGGGCTGTCAAGTTGCAAAAACGATACATTTCATTAAAATGTTATCAGATCTTCTGAGCGATAGATGGATATGTCTCACCAAAGCATTTCAGCTGGTAATTCTCATTAGGGATGGGCACCAAAGGCGGCTGGTATGAGTCAGATTTTGTTCAGTCTGATATGATGTAATTGGTTCAGCCACCAGGTGCAGCCGCATAGATAAGATATACCCACTAGGGTATGAGCTGTTCTGGCTGTTCCCCAAAGCTGTGCAGCCAGTAGATGATCCTCACCTCTGGAGAAAGCTGTAGGAGGCTGAAATGAAAGCCATTTTAGATAAATCTAAATGTGTTGTGAAGTATACATTGTTTTGCTACACTGATCTGGGGATTAAAGTCATGAATGTTTGATTTATGGCTTTGAAGCTGTTTAAGCTGGTTGATGAACCAGCAAAAGTCTGGACTGCTGAATCATTGCTGATCAGTTTGGTAAACTGTATGTATTATAATACAAACAGTGGGTTATTCATCATCCAGAATCAATCTGAGGATGTCTATTACATTTTGAATTAATTAATCGAATTTGAATTGAGGTAACAAACAGAATGCAAAATTGTTCTTTTAATATAATTAAATAAAACGTAATCGTGTGAAGCATAGTAAGCCATTTAGCATAACATAATTCTTTGATATGATCTATATTCTTCAAAATGGAGCCAGACATCTATATATAATTAATAAATGTAAATATTTGTATAAAGATATCTGAGAACAATGTGATGGACACTTTAATTTTTTTAAATGGTTGCAAAAATGTTACTTCACATATAAGAAATAAATAATAAAATTAGTCTAAATTAATTAAGGTAATTATTTATAATTTGTACTAAACTTCTGAAGGACAGTACATTAATTATACCAGCTATTTACATCAGAAGCTACTTTTAAAAATGATCATGTAAAAATGATGTATAATCACCATAAAAATTGTTACACTGCTAAATGTTATACTGAGCCTCTGGGTCCCTCTGTTGGTGAACACATGAAATTAATGCATTCACTTTAAAGATATTCTTAATACTGGGCTTCTCAACCAGGGGATCGGGGCCACTGGGGGGCCTCTGCAAATTTCCAAGGGGGCCAAAAGAAGATTTTTAAATTATTTATTTATACACCACCAGTCAAAAGTTTTTGAACAGTAAGATTTTTAATGTTTTTTGAAGAAAGTCTCTTCTGCTCACTAAGCCTGCATGTATTTGATCCATTTATTTAATATTTAAAATAACTGTTTTCTTGCTGGATATGCTTTAAATCGTTATTTATTCCTGTGATGTCAAATCCGAATTGTTAGCATTACTCTAGTCACATGATCCTTCAGAAATCATTAAAATATTCTGACTTTCTGCTCATAAAACATTATATTGTTGAAAACAGCTGAGTAGAATTTTTCAGGTTTGTTT
The DNA here is from genome assembly GCA_033026305.1 of Cirrhinus molitorella. NCBI lineage: Eukaryota > Metazoa > Chordata > Actinopteri > Cypriniformes > Cyprinidae > Cirrhinus > Cirrhinus molitorella. The sequence continues at coordinate 23,549,074 of CM065135.1, read as the reverse complement.
GATGAATTGAAAGTTCAGAAGAACAGCATTTATCTGAAATAGAAATCTTTTGTAACATGATAAATGTCTTTATAATCACTTTTGATCAATTTGAAGCATCCTTGCTAAATAAAAGTATAATGGAGTCAGTATAATATTTACAAAAATAAATATTATACTGACTCCAAGCTTTTGAATGGTATAGTGTATAACGTTACCAAAGCTTTCTGTTTCAGATAAATGCTGATCTTTGGATCTTTCTATTCACCATAAAAATCATCAAAAAATGATTTCTGAAGGATCGTGTGACACTGAAGACTGGAGTAATGATGCTGAAAATTTAGATTGTGTCCACACACTCCTAAGACACATTTATATGCGTCTAAACACTATGTAAAAGTGAATTTTGCATCCAGTATTCCCTTTAATATATAAACACTCCTAATATCTGGTAATAAAAAGGTTTGAAAACAAGCATTCTTGTCATAAATATGTCAGGAAGACCCGAAATAGCTTAGCCAATTAGATAGGTTAGGTATGTGCTGGGTACTGTGCATTTTATTGTCTATTTCTGAATCTCTTTCGAAAGAGGTTGCTTGCAACAGACCAGCACAACTGCACTGTTTACTCATGTCTGTCCTGAATGACAAGGAGTGTGGGACTGAGTTTCTTTGTTTTTGTAGGTGAGGCTTCAGGTGGGACTATATGTCATATACCTGCTGGACTGGCTGAGTGTTTTCAGCAGGGAGCAGATACTCATCCTTCGACTTGAGGATCATGCTGCCAACCGAAAAATCACTATGCGGAGAGTGTTTGAATTCCTACAGTTGGGTGAGTTAGTTTTCATGATTCTGTATACATGTTACAGTATTGTGTGTCTGTTTGTTCAACCTCTGATTGCTTTATAAATTTGTGGAAAAATCTGTTATATCATTGACCGGGTTTCATCGACTCTACAGGACCTCTTACCCTTCAGAAGGAAGCTGACATTACAAAGAGCCCCGCCTCCAACACCAGACGACCAGCCAATCGAAATCTTGGCCCAATGCTGCCCATAACCAAGGAGATCCTGCAGAGCTTCTATGAACCTTTTAATCAGCGCCTAGCTCAAGTGCTAAGGGACCCTGCCTTTTTGTGGACGTAGCCCTGAGGAAAAGGGAATGAACAGACATACATTATTGTAATAGAAAAAAGTGACACAGATTAAACTCAAATTGAAGTCTAAATTAGATTTGTTAGGCCAGTGCTGGGTGGCTGGTATCACCTTTGGCCAGATTTCAAATTTAAGAAAATATTTTCAATTATAGTCAATTATATAGTAATACCACTGACTTTATTTTTATTATTTTTTCCTGGGTTATTTGGTGCTGGACACATTCATTATTGCACTTTGATACTGTGAGAGTATTTGGTCACAGTGACCACTGAGAAATTAATAGACAGCTTATTTAATGTATTTGTTATAAGGCCCTGGAAGCCAAGGTATTTCAACAAAATGAAAAGATACAGAACAGATAAGGTGGCAGTCAAAAATGAATATACACTCAACAAATGACAAATAACAAAAAGTGTCAGTGTTTCGGAGTTTAGCTCTGAGGAGAATGTGAGAGGGCCCAGTCAGGGCTAAAAGTCAGACATGGGCCTGTAATATAAATGGTTGTGGAAACAGAGCACAAAAGCCATCCTGGACATTGAAATGGGTGAACAAAACCTAATGTAACTGTTATGTAATTTTAATGTTTAATCTGTTATTGTGACGGTACAGAGATAAGGGCAAGAGTAGATTCATTTCAACTTAACTTTGATATCTTCTGACTGAATTGCAATAAAAAAAATTTTTTTTATAAATGTGTTTCTGTACCACTCAATAATTTGTCTGGAGAACTGCTGATGGTAAGCTAAATAAATAAAGTTAAATAAAATATATGTATTTGTATGTAACAAGGTAAGTCGATGATAATATAGCTACATGAATTCTAATCTAATGTTAATGACAAAAATCTAAGGCTGTCAAGTCATAGCTTACAATATTTTATCACATATATTTCAGAAATGTATTAAATTAAGTCTAACAAAGACTCTGAATGTTAAGAGCTTTAATACAGTATCTTTACTTTCGAATGGCAACTAACCAGTAGAGAAACATGTAATTTCTAACCTCCTCTAACAGTGCATTTATTGAATCTCGGATGGAGCTGGAGGAGCGAGGGAACATCAAAACATCAGGGCAACTGTGCGGTATTTCCAAGTCCACTTTGATGACGCAATGCTGCATAGGCTGCCGGTTATCACTGTGCTAACTGCACTAAAAATGTGATTGCTGAAGCGTGTAATAAATTTTGATTGTAATGTTTTGACATGTTTTGATTGTTAATTGTTCAGTATTTGCAATAGTAATTAAAAAAACAAAACAAAAAAACAACAACAACAACACTGCTAACAGCAAAAGTGACGTCTTGGCCGCAAGGGTGGCGCTCCTGAATATTCTACGGCCTTGTTGTTTTATGGACTTCTATCTTTGCGAACGGACATAATAAAATGAATACTGTAGTCGTGTATTCGCGAGTACTTTGTACTCGGACATACTACTAATTTTACATAAGCTATTGCTTTTAGCAATCGATACAGTAGGCCTGTTTAGGCGCCAAATTAAAATTTGCCCAGTGAGTATAAGATCAGGTCGTGCCAGATTTCAACCATAACCTAAATTTAAGTCCGTTCCTCACACATATGACTTTAGAAGTTTGAGATTATATAGTTCATAAATCACATGGAAAACGAACACCTAACGTTATCTATGAGGATGACCGACTTTACCGCGTCACCGCTTTCCCAAGAAGAAACTGGACTGAAAGGTGAGCAAATGATTTTATTAATGTATTTATTGTTGCTTAGAATGTGACATACAGTACTGAGTAGAATTTTCTTCTTCTGTTTATTTGCACATAATTGTTTTAGGGAATTGTTACACTTTATAGAGGGTTTGCACTTACTACATTATTTGTTCAATTAACATTAAGAAAGCGCGGCCATATTGGCGATATGGGTTAGTAATAGGTGGTAAATATGCATACGAGATAAATATACATACGAAAGCAGTATGAATTAAGATATTAGCCTAACATTTCACCTACCTGACTAGAAATGATAAGAACATACACAAATGTTCTCAAGATTCTTGCTCTGAAAATCCAGGTTCAGTTTGGCCAACCACAAACGCCTTTTGCTCCTCAGACAGTTTTTTGCACTCTTCTCCTTGACTCTTTGACTTTTGGTAGTCTATAGTACTGTTTTGCCTGGTCCGACAGATTAGCCCAAAACATGACAAAAATTGACCATTTTCAGCAGCAATAATCAGAAAAATTAGCGAGTTCCGTTTCGGTTCAGTGGCATTGTTTCTGTTCAGTGCTACCAATATGACCGATTGATAAAAACACTCTTTCCACTCTATTTTTAATGCGTAAGTAAGCTGTTATGTGGTAATGTGAGACTTCCGGTTCATAAACCGCCATAGGAAAATAACAAAAATATTAATGAAGTGCAGGAAATAGTAAAACGGTTTGCACTATAAACCACTGTGTTCATAATAAAGATAATACATTAAAATAATATGGTTTTGCAAAAAATAGCTGGACATGCCCGCTCTTATGGGAAAAATAAGGTGGATTGTTTAACAACTGTAGGCCTGTTCTAGATTGTATATTTATCAGTATGTGTGAGTCTCAGATATTACATTTTTCTATGATTTTGCCTTAACATTTTTTGGTATTATTTTAAAATTTTTTGTTTGTTTTTTTCATTATTTTTGCCTAGAATCTTCAGACCCTGGTCTGAATGATAGGATTTTACGAATTAAAACATAGTTATGCAATATCTTCACTAGGGGGCAGAAAAGGCCGATTTAAAATTGTGGAATCTCAGCAGCAGAACCTGAAAACAAACCACTTAATAACTCCAAGAAACATATGGAAGATATTCGGAATCAAACAGCTACAGATAGCTGTGTATGGGTCAGGGTTTGTCTATGTTGAAGGGACAAAATGTCATCACAAGGGGCGTAAAACTTGAATTCACATGGAATGTGGTGTCTGCACAAGAACACAGGCAAATAATACGGTAACACTTTACAATAAGGTTAATTAGTTTAACATTAGGTAATGTATTAACTAACATGAACTAACCATGAGCAATACATTTGCTACTGTATTTGCTAATCTTCATTAACATTAGTTAATGAAAATACACTTGTTTATGGTTTATTCATGTTAATTCACAGTGCATTAACTAATGTTAACAAGATTTGAATAATGTGTTAGTAAATGTTAAAATTAACATTAACAAAGAGCAATAAATGTTGTATAAATGCAGTTCATTATTAGTTCATGTTAACTAATGTAGTTAACTAATAAACCTTATTGTAAAGTGTTACCAATAATACATTAATGAAAATGTAAAAATGAATAAAGATTGACGTGAGGATGAAAACATCATATTAGCTCAGTATAAAAAAACAATAGAAGTCACTAGAAAGTCCTCACCAGGTGTGTCAGTGTACAATAATACCTTTGATAATAACAGATTACAGTCATAAGTTCATTAATCAAGGAGCTAGCATGACAAACTGTGTTATATCCACAGCTTATGTAAATAGATCAACATATTTCACAGTAATTATAAAAAGGCTCTTAGAAGGCTGGATTGTTTTTGGAAACAAGATTTTCTTGTTACTGCGTAGGCTGAAGTATATGTGAGTGCCGTTTGTTTGTGTGCCAGGAAAGCTGAAAACGAAGTAGTCTTTGATCACTGTAATAAGTTTAAATAAGCATTCACTGTATCATTGTGAGTGTCTATATCAACAAGAGATTCGGAGGAAGTCAGGGCACTCAGGATCACGCTTTAAAGCATCTGTCTGTCTTCTTGCCTCACTTCCTTTTTTGCTCTTTTATAACCCTTGCCCCAGGTCAGATTGTTCAGTCCAATTGGTGATGATATTTTTAGCACCAATTTTTTTTCTGCAGAATGACCATTATTGATAACATTGATCATTGGTAACCGACAAACTTGCACGAAAGATACAGCCATGAACTCTAAAAGGGCACTGTGCCAGACAGGAACTGCTTTACAAATAATTATAGATGAATTACTGAGATAGATAAGCAAATGTCAGTTTTAATATTTGCGGGGCAGTAAGGTGTTTTCTGCTGAAGCGTGCAAGCCATTTTATGTGTGCAATAAAGCAAATATTTGCACGAGTTTCAAACAAGGCTGTTTATTCATTATTTTGTTGATTAAGCAATTGAACTTAGGCAGATACTGTGCTTCAGTATGCTTGAATATGTCATATAGACATAGAATCAAAGAAATTTTAACATCTGGGTCAAAAAACAATGTAAGCTTACATGTTCTTCTGCAACAATGCAGCCCAGCACCTTATAAATTCACCATTGCTATGCAGAGGCTTTTTAATGTTCAGTCAGTTGACCTAAAAATGTCAGGCAGTTCTTACATGGAGCGCTTTCTCCTTTTGGTTTTTGTATGCCGAGGAAATTAGGACTCCTGAAGATACACATCAGCTGTGTTCACACCTCACCAAGATGTTTTTGACAGCCACTGCTATTGTAGGAGAGATTTTCTAATCAAAACAGGACCTTCTCAATATGACAAAATCTCTAAATGCACATCTGGATGAGAAAACAAGGCTGTTTTGGTGAAGCATAATCTTAAAACCTTTTTTTTAAATATATGTATGACATATCATCAATATACCTCACAGCCTCTACTTGGAGATTTGAGTCACGATGAGCTGGCCACACTCTGATGGAGTATGACATTGCAGACACACACCCCTCCGCACACATTATTCATGGCTCTCTGCTCCATTTCCTCAAACACATTTCTCACTATGTCTGCCTCCTTTTCACCTGCTCTTCGTAGAATCCTCTGAGAAATACAGGGGTGCTGTGTTTCTGTGGGTGGATGGAGAGACAAGCGTGCGCATGACTCATCTGTTGTTTGTCTTTTGCTGGAATCTCTCTGAGGGAAAAACATATTGTTTCAGGGAGATGGATTTCAGGTCTGGGCTCATATCTGCTTGACCAAAGGAATGCTTATAAAAGTGATGTTTTGATTGGCTGTCTGGTGCTGTTATGGGGTATTGTGTTGCAGATAAGAACATATTCTCTGTGTATCCTGTTTTTGGTGATAAAAGAAGCTCAAATGAGGCATTTCGGAGATTTTGACATCTTGCAGTGCCTGTTCATGGCATTCGGCTTTGGAGTTGAATGTGGAAATGCACTCTCAGAAGAAGGTACAAAACTGCTTGTACCTTTTTTTGAGTGTGTGGGTTAGGGATGTACAATTTTCAAGTATATATGAAGAGTTCAGATACAAAAACCTCTAAATCCATCTGATATCTTTCTTTAAAAAATGCATTTTTATCAGGCTCCAGTGTATAGGTTTCTGTGTAAGTTCTGGTACTTCTGAATGGGCTGAGGGTGGGATTTTAGCAAGTTTAAAATAAAAGTATTTGATGGATGTATAATATATATAAAATCACCATTTATTTGGTACTTTCAATTGGGAGGTGGCTTTCTGAACCCTAACTCCTAAATTTCAACTAAATAATTTTTAATCTTAATAATTTTTGCATATCTTTTTGGATTTTTTTTTTAAAGTGAAATAAAAAAATATTATATTTTCTTTGTAAATTATGAAACAATATGTAATTTTTTTTTTATATCACTACTGAAACATTGGCTGAGACTGATTTTAACTACACACTTACATTTATTATCAGGAAATGCCCCTCTCTCTGATACATGTTGAGTAGATAGGCCCCATCAGTCACTACCGAAACAGTCACTACTGAAACATTTGGTGATATTAGGGCTGCATGATTATGACAAAAATCTTAATTGTCGATTATTCCCTTGAAATTGTAATTGCGATTATTAATTATGATTATAATATTTTCTATTGATTGATGTTTTAAATAGCTTTATACCATTGTTTGAATCAACTGCATGCTATAATTTTATATGAAAAAAAAAACAAAAAACAAGCTGAAAACACTCTTTCTGAACAAGTTTAATTGCCTTTCTCGTTGCCACAAATGTCAACCATACATTGGTTTGGTTTTTTTAAATGAAAAAAGTAAAAATATGCAATATGCATAGGGATATGTCAGTATCATTTTCATTTTGCATTTAACTGATAATGCTTTTATCATGGTATACAGTATTATCACGATATTGATATTTATTTGCAAAAAAGGGGTGTCATAATACAGTTACAGTATAACAGGTTTAATAATTATATTTTTAACAAAAATAACTGAACATTTAAATACAATAAAGCAATACACAAAAAATTTATACAATTTTACACAGATTAAAGTGCAAAAGAATTATAAAGACCAGTAGGTATCACTTTACAGTAAGATATCATAGTTACCATTAGTTAATGCATTAATATTCAGCAGTGGCTACATTTGCTACATAAGTTATTAATCTTTGTTAAAAAATACAACTCTTAGTTCATGTTAGCTCATTAAATAAAACAGTTACAACTTGATTTTAACAATTTGTTAATTAAATAATGGAATTACCTAAGATTAACCCTTTAACTGCCATTAACAGCCTTCTTGAATAGCTAATGGCAGTTAAAGGATTAATGAATGTTTAGAATAATTTTTCATTGGCAATTTATGTTAACTAATGTGAATTAACTAATGTTAACTAATGAAGCCCTAATGTAAAGTTTGACCGAACAATAAAGAATCCAAACACTTTCAAGCAATATCTAGGGCATGTTGTAGTCCAAAAGTATCTAAAATTGTCACTATCGTAACAGTCACAACCAAACATTTCATTGTTTCAGTATAGTGACAAAAAGGAAAACACATAATTCTTTATTTAGGGGAAATAAACTAAATTTTAGTATACTTATGCAAATTGTTTTATAGTATTTTAGTTTGTTTTTGTGGTATTTTAGTATTCTGTAATGTGATGTGGTCACTACCAAAACATTTCTGTCACTACTGCAAATGTGCTGTCATGACCAAAACATGGGGGTCAAAAATAAAGTATACTGAATTATCAACTAAGATAGTTTTTGGTATATTCAAACTAATGAATTCATAACTTTGACATCATTATGATTAACGTTCTACATTTTACAAAGAAAAATTGTCAACAAATTTCACAACTTACACTTTAAATATTGTTTAAATTGTAATTGTTATTGATTTACCGCTAAAAACATTTTACTAAAATATATTGATATGAGCAAAATCTTACTAGGTCAATACAACCCTTATTATTAAATTATATATTACTGTGTTTCGGTAGTAACAAATTTGGGGAGAGGACAAATATTCAAAACAAATAACTTTCTGAAAATACTGCACCGACTGACCTGTCGGTAAGCCCCGCCCCTAGAACGCAGATGAGCCAATGGCATTTGAGTATCAGCTGCACGGAGATGGAACTCGGACATCTGTAGGTTGCAGCGCCATAGAGAAACATTGGAAGATCCAAAGCTCTCGTCGTTTTAATGGTGTTTATGCTACAAAAATAATAAAATTATGTGCCTGAGGTATCTGTAACGCTGATTCCAGGTGTCCTGAGAGGACTTTATTTTTATGGAATTTATTTTATTATTAAACGTTTATTTTCTGGTTGTCATACTCTCATTAAGTGGCCTTTTTCGTCTGCTCAAACAGTTAATGTCTGTAAATATCATTAATACCTTTGGCTAAAACTAGCTAACATTAAAATTAGTCCATGCTAATGTACAAACCTCAGCTAACTATTCTTACGTCATGTACAGTGTAGGTCAAAAACACATAAACGAAGGTCTACATTTTAGTGCCTCTTCATATTAAACTGGTTAAAATAATGAATCTTACTTCGGTACATGAACAGTGTTGATCCTGGATGTTGTCATCTGCGATCGTGATGACCGTAACAGGAGATTTCATCCATTTGCATTTTAAATTAATCATGTTACACACTATATTTATTTTAAAATCATTTATATATCTCTCCATGACATATTAAAGCCCTACTTGAATGCTCTTCAAGAGGTGGTTCTTCTGTGTTCAAAATTTATCAAAAACATCTTCGGACAAGGTTTTCACACTGACAGCTGTCATTGTAAGACAGTGGGAAGCTCTGTTTGTTTGTCCGAGGCAGCAACAGTAACTAAAGGGGGTGGGGCTTACTGATAGGTCAAGTCTGTATGGCCCAAATAAATACACATACATTTTGATTGCATTTGCTGTCATCTAAAACTCACTTAATCTATAACAGTAATAATTTGATAACATGGTTTAATTTCATCTTTGTCAACAAAATAGTGTATGATTTTCAATAAATAATCGGTTTCAGTAAGAAATGTTTGCATGGGTTAGGGATGCACAATTTTTTAATTTATTGATGTTGATTGATATGTGATATATTATATCAGACAATATTAGCCATGATTTAATATTTAGTTTAATTTAATTTAATTGTGCATGCTCATTTCCCCTACATTTATATCACCTTTTGTATCATCTAACTCTCACTTTAACAATAATAATTTAATAACACTTATTAAAATTATTAAAATTCTACATTTTCATACTGTTTTTTTTATTATATATTATTTTTAATTTTATTATATATTTTATTATTGTGAGGCTTAAATTTATTTGTAAAGTTAAACTGATATATATGTAGAGAAAGATTTTAATACATTCTTCAAATAATACATGATTTGTATGTTTCTACTACACTTTAGGTACTAATATATGCTTTTAAAGTTCTAACATGTACCTTTAAGCTACTTTGTTCCACTTAGAGTGTTAATAGGTGCATCAATATACCTTTTAGCTTTTGTACTGCCACAGTGACACCTTTGTACCAAATTGTGAATTCAATTTTATATTTCTACACTTTATAATATCATTTTATCTTGTATGTATTCCTACATTAAGAGTTAAATGTGACCGAAAAGGTTTGTAAAGTTTTCAGCACCTCTTGGCTGATTTCCATGTGCTAGCATGCAGTGAAGGCACACAGACACTCACACATCAGCACACACATAAATACCACTTTCATCCTGCCCACAGTGGTAATTTAGGCTTGATAGAGAGGGCTTTAGGCTGCAGGGCATCCTCAGATGGATGATTGTGTGATCCATTCAGACAATAATGAGTATGAATTTGCTGCTTTGGCCGCTGTGGGGGAGAGAAGACAGCCGCAGATGAGTTTGATTGGTTCAAAAGCACTCTTTGACTTCATGAGTCTTCATGATGTTCTTCAATCCTGTTCAATTTACTAAAGGACACCTATTCCCAAGCATGCTATTTACTTAAAGGCTTTCTAGCCTTAAATAATGATTAATATAAAGATATGAAAATGTAGACGTGAGGAGCATGCAAATAAGTGAATAGATATAATGCTGAACCTGTTAACCAGAGGTGCTGGAAATAGATGTGCGTTCCCTGTGTACGTTCACTAGCTATTATTAATATAAAATCTTTTACATTTTATTGGTAAAAGCTGCTTGAGGCTTTATATTGTAAAAGTGTGGTTTTGTATATTGCCGTGTAGCATGAAGCAAGAGAGGGGTCTGATGTTATCTGTATGATTTAATTGCAACTTAATTCAGGGGTTTGCTCTAATTTAAAGTGCCCAGATGTATTAGGATTTCTAATTTAAGCTCTGATACCAAACAGATATATCTCTAACTGCTTGTCTGCTAGAATACCCTTTATTTGATCAGCCGTGTTGACTGTTTCATAAAGCTGAAACTCTGCCAGTGTAGATTAGCATTTGTTTTTTAAAGGCCAGCCCTGGTGATGTCATGACAATTTAATCAAAACTTTTATTTCTATCTGAATCTCTTTGCAGAGATGAATATTCTTATAATGAATTATTCAAATGTGCTCCAAGAAACTGGAGAAGTTAAAGTTGATGATTGAAATCTCTCTGCATAAATTGTGAAAACTCTGTTTAGAAATCGCACAGGCATAGCATTTATTATTCATGCCGTTGTGCAGCCTAAGTGGAAGAAGAAGAAAAAAAAAACGTGGACAATGAATATGTTGCTTATATGAAAGATATTTGAAGGCCTGCTGTTTACTTCAGTACACTGGGAGAAAAGAATAAAGTAAAAGAGAGTAGTTTATTGTTCTGAGGATGTAATACAAAAAAAAGATCTGTGTTGTAACCATGGTAATTTTACTAAGGAAATTTAGATTTTAAAGGTGACATATCATAAAAATCTGAATTTTTCCGTGTTTAAGCGCCAACCCAGAAAATGTGAAAAAGTACAACCAGTAACTAAATGTGAAAAAACTTGCACATCAGATTTCGCTCTCCCCAGTGATGTGGTAAAGGGATGTTATTATAATATTGGTGTACCTGTTTTAACGCCATGGCAAAGTTTGAGCAAAGCATGCTAACTGTTTTGTCGTTGGCTGTACAGACATGCAAACAACACTATTTAGAGTCCCAGCCTCAGAGGACATAGGAGAGCGGTGGATTTATTGATTTATTTACTGTATATTACGCTGCTGCCACACAGATCTAATAAACGTGCAATTTCTTTCCCAGCTGTTTACCATCACCGACATATCTGACAGTTTTTGTAACACTGACTGTGTTTTTAACATAAACTTGTGTGTATTTGACAGTTTAAGCAATAAGACATTAAAGAGAACTTAGTTTAGTACTCACATGCCATGTGACAGCCGCTTTCTGTACACGTGCTTCGGATGTGTGCGCTCAGAAAACTGCATATCAAAAGTTTAAACTAATATGGTTTACCACGCATGATGTCAGCGCAATAGATATGATAATCAAAACCAAACAGATGGTTTTTTTTTGGCTTAGCACTGTTCTGGAAAAGGGGCATATCTGTCAACCCTCCCGTTTTTCCCGGGATTCTCCCATATTTTACCATTCTATCCCGCTATCATCCCGTTTAAATGTTTTCCCGTATTTCTCCCGTATTTTTAATCTTCCTAAAAAATACCCCACTGGGTATTTTAGATATTTCCTACATTCGCCTTTGGTAAAACTCCCGTAATTTGTATGGCCCAAACCTCATTATATGAATAATCACATTAACATATTTCAAGGTTGAATATTGTTTCATTGATTTAAATATCAGCGCTGCACATTTCAAAGCCAGGTGCTCTGCTTTGTTTTCTGCGGTCACAGAGGAAACGGCTATATTCATGGCGAAAAGCGCCACCCGCTGGCAGAGAATTAATAGCATACACTAAGATATATTTATATGTATAATAATAACAACCCTTTTCCCGTATTTTGGAACTCGAATGTTGACAGGTATGAAAAGGGGGTGAGGAGCAGCAGCACATTTGCATTTAAACATACAGGCATGAAAACAGCATGTTTCTGCTTCCAGTCAAAATGCATTTTCAAAATCATATAATAAAGTATCTGTGGGGTATTTTGAGGTGAAACTTTACAGACACATTCTGGGGACACACTTGAGATTTATATCATATATTGTAAAAAGGGGCATAATTTAATGTCTGTAAAGGGTGTGTTTACATTTTTACTTTGGATTCCTTAGTTCTTTTGGTCCCAAAAAAGTAAATGATAAATTTAGTCTTGATTCGCTTAGCATTCACACTGTAATCTTTAACACCCAACCTAAAGATACAGAGAACAGCGTATGCTATTTGCGTCCAGGGGATATTCTCGTAACTTCGTAAAATTATGGCTGAACCACTGATGGCAGATTAACTATTTTGATGACGTCTTTCATACTTTTCTGGGCCTTGACAGTGTTATTTACGTGGTTTTCATCCAAAATATCTTAAATTGTGTTCCGAACGGGCTTTTATGGGTTTGGAACAACGTGGGAGTGATTAATGACACAATTTTGATTTGGGGGTGGAGTAACCCTTTAAGACTGCTAAATAATAATAAATTAATGACACAATTTAACGTTAAACTTTTATTTTCACAAGTTGCCCTGAAGAACTTGCAGCTGCTGTGAATGTGATATGACGGTAGTTTTCTCAAATGAAACGGTAAATGCTAATGAAGTGACTCTCAGAGCAGCTGAAGATGATATTGTGTGTTCATATCGTCATATATATTTTTATATTATGTGTAGTAAACAAAACAGTGTCTCGCGCCATCCGACATTCATTCATTCATTCATTGCGGAAATCATGGCATCTTAACGCGTGATGTCAAATGCTTCTACGGATTTATTACTATAGCATTTCACCTTAGTATTGCAAATCACGCATATAGGTAAATGACATCTAGTGGAGAAGACCAATGATAAGATTCACATTAATCTAGATCTTGTTTTAAATGTTTGCTGAAATAAATACAGGAAAAGATTGATTTGCGGCTCTTGAGAATCAATATCAAATCGACGTCGTTTTAAATAGCTATCTATCTATCTATCTGTCTATCTGTCTGTCTTTCTAAAGACAAAACATAAAATACACTGCTCTTTTTCAAATCGTTATTTTTGTACATACATATACCTCTAATGTGTTAAATCTCTCAGAACATAAATGGATCTCGTCTAAGCTGCACTTTAAGAAGGGAGATCATCAAAGACGTTACATCTTTCTGAGTAATTAGAATCCACATTGATTATTAAAACTGCGTCATGACTCATGACCAGCTACTTCAGATAGAGCCTTTTGATGTATAAAGAAGAGCTGCTCTTTGCATTGCTGTTTATATACAGTTTTATACAGCAGATCTTGTTGATGTCGTAAAGTGATTTGGGAAGCCTTAAGGGCATTGTTGTTTGAATTTAAAGCAAAGTCATTATGAATTACCAACTTAAAATGATTTTGTATAAAAATGTAAGTTTGTGTTATATAGTAAATCTGAGATGCTCAAATGTGAAAGTGTTTTCCGTAAGCAAATGTGGAAATGATGAGTAGTAGATGATTGAGCAGTGACTCATTGAGTTGTGACTAATCTGTGAAAAGTCTATTTGAACAACGTGTCTTGCTGTATATATGAGATAATAAGATGTTTTTAAAAACCTGAACATATGTCAGGGTGAAGATGTTTTGAGTGAAGAATGAGACCCTCATTATTTGTCATTTGGACAGATAGTTTTAAAGTCTGTGTAGAGTCAATTTTGAGAATTGTTTCTAAACACTTTATAATTGTTAGAAATGCATTGCTGAAACATGCTACAAAGACTGTGAACTATGTAGTACTTAATTGTGAAGTTAGAACATGAAACAGTTTTTCACTGTTTTCAGTGTCTCGCTAACACTATATAAGAGGTGTGTTTGACTTGAAGCAGCCCTGCACACAGACCGATCGGTGTGTGTTAAAGTACAGTGAGAACAGACGGCTCCTTATGCTTTTGAATGCTCTCGCAGATCGTTCTGCGCAGCGCTGCTCCAAGTCAAACACACCTAATAACTAGAGCGCATTAGCATCAGTGCTTCATGGCTCAATTGCAAGTTACTGTCATTAACGTTAGTTACTACAGCCTATGCCATCTTCAAGTAAATGCATATTACCTGGTTGCAATGATTTACAAAACAGCTCAGTCTACATATTTACAATAAGCTACTAAAGGAGCATCCATTCAGCTTGTAGTGTATTTAGCAGTTGAGAGAGATGGCAGCTTTCCTCGAGTGGGCGTGGTTTCTTCATTGACAGCGGACACGCACCCATCGTTTGAGAGTGGACAATACTGCTTATTTTTTCAAGATTTTCATACCTTATTTTATTAACTTGCCAAGTTTTTTTATCATTCAAATTTGGCTGGGTGGTTAATAACACGGTTTTCTGTGGTTTGACAAACTTAGAACACATTTAATTTTACTTTACAGACTTTAATGACTACAGAGATTGTTGTCTTTTAAAACTTCTCATTAGTCTCATGTCAGAACTTTAATGATGCTGTCTTTTCAGTGAGACTGGTAACACTTAATTAGGTAGGAAATTAAACAAAATTACAATCCATAGCAGGAAGCAATAGGTAGCATTTTGACTGTGACGTCAGCAGATGTACAGATGTATAATTGGATTTGTTATTCACAGAGCGACAGCTGAGAAATTAATTGAACCACTTACGAAATAATCCAGGCTGGTCAAACATCCGGTACATTTTTCTGTTTTGACACCATTTGTGGTTTTTAATAATTTTAGTCTTCCGGATGATCACGCACATCCAGATGGTCTGTACTGATTTGTGCTGGGTTTCCCAAGGAGGACTGCAAAGAGAAAATGAGAGAGACATAAAAAACGACCATCTGTATGAAAAATATTTGTCATTGTCATGCATTAGAATGTAGATCCATTGCCCCTCTCTAAAATAAATGTTATTCTCACTGTAATCTGATCATTAAATAGAAATAAAAGTTATTATAATAAGAAAACTTTGTTTCCTTGGAAAAAGAAAAATCCTTTTTTCACTACTGTGTTTTATAAAATGCATCTCCAAATAGTTCAAATATTTCAAATTAGTGACACAGCTACAAGAAAGTAGAAAAAAAATCTATTCTATGTAACCTCTAAATACAGATGTTTGCTCCCGCTGTCCGAGGTTGTTTTCAGTGTTTATAATAATTTATTTCAGTGCACTTATAATTACCAAACATTCTGTAACTAGTTTTGGGGTCCTTGAAGTATTAATGCGTGATGATATTGCAGCTGCTCCGTCTCCAGCCAAATACAGGCCTCAACCCATTTGCATTCTTTTCTTCTTGTTCTTGTCCTTGTTCTACTTCTCCAGCTTTTTAAATTGCACTGACATTTTAAGAAAGCATTTCTATGGGAGACATGAAGTTTATGCATAGCAGGTCAGTGCAGTTATTGAGTGGGTTAACACTGAAGCTTGCCATAGAGTGAAAAAATAAACTATTTCTTGTAATAATAATAATAATAATAATAATAATAGTAATAATAATAATTCCTTACATTTATATACAGCTTTTCTGGGTACTTAAAGCGCTTTACATAATTGTGACTTTGTCTCACAAATAAGGTTTTTTTTCATAATAGTCAACTGTTTGATAATTCTGACTTTATATGGCTGGGTAAAAAAAATAAATAATGAAGATTTTTCGATTTTAATCAATTCTTATTCTTAAATCCCAATAATCAATTAGTCTGTTTTCAGTTAATGAACGAACACAATAGCTCCCATCGAAATAAATCACAATAAGCTTGTGATTTGAAACAAAGTCTCATATTTCAGATTCTGTCAATTTTATTGCAGTACAATAAATGCTGTTTTGGCACTGTTTAATGTTGAGTGATTATAAACCCGTTTGTCAACTAGAAAAATTAACTTTAGAGCAGAGCATTTGGCTAAATATATGCACTATGTAACATATTCATGATTATTTTTACTGTTCTTCAGTGTTTAATTTATGATTGAATAAAATGATTGAAAAAACAGCCACCATTTAAATGTTTATATTTCAAAAAAAGAGTAGAAATGTAAATATGCAATTTTAAACTTCACTAATTGTAATTTAAGCATTTGTATACAAATCAATTAATTTTACATTTAATATTACAGTAATGTGCCAACTGACTCTCATGTATACAGTTGAAGAAAAAAGTTTACATACACCTTGAAGAATCTGCAAAATGTTAATTATTTTACCAAAATAAGAGAGATACAAAATACATGTTATTTTTTTTTTTATTTACTATGACCTGAGTAAGATATTTCACATAAAATATGTTCCACAAGAGAAAATAATAGTTGAATTTATAAAAATGTCTTTAGTGTTGTTTAGTTATCACTTGTTTAGTGATAATAGTTCATGAGTCCAATGTATGTTCTGAACAGTTTAACTGCCCGCTGTTCTTCAGAAAAATCTTTCAAATCCTATAAATTCTTTGGTTTTTCAGCATTTGTGTGTATTTGAACCCTTTCCAACAATGACTGTATGATTTTGAGATCCACTTTTCACACTGAGGACAGCTGAGGGACTCATATGCAACTATTACAGAAGGTTCAAACACTCACTGATGCTTCAGAAAGAAACATGATGCATGAAGAGCCTGGGGTGAAAACTTTTGAACAGAATGAATATGTGTGAAATTTTTCCTATTTTGCGTTAATATTGTATTTTGTTCATTTAGTACTGCCCTTCAGAAGCTACAGGTACTTAGGTACTTACATGTTTACATTTAAATTGATCTTCAAATTCTAAAAGTCTTAATGCATCGTGTTTGCTTCTGGATCATCAGTGAATGTTTGAACCTTCTGTAATAACTGCATATGAGTCTCTCAGTTGTCCTCAGTGTGAAAAAATGGATCTCAAAATCATACAGTCATTGTTGGAAAGGGTTCAAATACACAAAAATGCTCAAAAACCAAAGAATTTATAGGACCTGAAGAATTTTTCTGAAGAACAGCGGGCAGTTTAACTGTTCAGAACAAACATGGGACTCATGAACAACTATCACTAAACAAAAAAAGACAGCTGTGGGTCATTCAGGTAACAACACAGTGTTAAGAATCAAGTGTATGTAAACTTTTGAACAGGGTCATTTTTATAAATTCAACTATTATTTTCTCTTGTGGAACATCTTTTATGTGAAATATCTTACTCAGGTCATAGTAAATAAAAAAAATAACATGCATTTTGTATGATCCCTCTTATTTTGGTAAAATAATTAACATTTTGCAGATTCTGCAAGGTGTATGTAAACTTTTGAGTTCAACTGTATTTTACAACATTAGTTGAGATATTTTTTTTTCCTTGACAACATTTGACGTATTGTACCAGATATAACCAAAATAATCAAAATCAAATTGGAAATTGAATCAAATTGCAAGCTTGTGAATCAGAGTTTAATTGTAAAATTGGTCAAAACCCAGCTCTATTATATGTTACAAATATGTCTTTGTTTTATAATTACAGCCTTCTTATAATTGTGACTTTTTACCCTTAATTACAACTTTATTTTCAGTTTTTCTAGTTTTTTTGTTTGTAGCTGCAAATGTAACCTTGCAGTTTATAGCTATAAAGCTAGTTCTTAGCTTTATCTTAAACTTAAACTTGAAATTCAAGGTTATGACATATTGTAATTTATATTGTATAACAAAAATAGTTACCACTTTTAAAGTAGTATTATTAATAGACCTTATTTTACTCATCTATCTGTTACTCATTTCTTCCTGTTTCACGACTACTAA
Source organism: Cirrhinus molitorella (assembly GCA_033026305.1). NCBI lineage: Eukaryota > Metazoa > Chordata > Actinopteri > Cypriniformes > Cyprinidae > Cirrhinus > Cirrhinus molitorella. The sequence continues at coordinate 23,530,918 of CM065135.1, read as the reverse complement.
TTGAGCTTTAATCATTCAGTGAGAGCTGGGAAAGTAGAGACATAGGAAATCTAGAATGTATTTTTGATGCTTACACACACTTGTAATGATGCTTGGGCGTTAGCATGTCTGCCTACACATGTGGCCTGTGATAAAACTATGAGTCATTCATCACTGTCTTCTTGGAATTTAATCTCTGTCGTAACCTCTGTATTCCCTCTTCAGGCTGACAGGACCTGAAAGCATAAAAACAGAGGGATATTTTAACTCCTCAATAATAGACTGTTGTGTGCAGTCCTTGTCATTAACGTCCATAACATAAATTAACAGCAATTGAAAATTACACAGTAAGCCTTTATCAAAGCTAATACACTTCTGAGAACATCTGAATACTTTGATGACCTCATACTAAGGAAAAATCTCTTATGGGCTCATTTTAAAAGCTCTAATTTGTTTGGCTTTATGCAACTTTTGGGGATAACTTTTTTCGGTCTGCCTTTTTTTAATAAAATTTTTTAGAAGTTTTGTGGATGAAATGCCACAATCGTTTATTTTTGTAGATTATTTAAAGTTTACTTAAAAGCTCTTAGGTGCAAAATTTTCATGTGTAGAAGTGTGTAGCTGTGTATATATATATGAGCAGAAATTCTGAACACACATAAATATTTTTTATTGCGGTAAAGGAATAGTTCATCCAAAGTGAATGGGTGCCGTCAGAATGAGAGTCCAAAAAAATGTATAAATCACAATAACCCACAAGTAAATGCACATGACTCCAGTGCGTTAATTAAAGCCTTGTGAAGTGAAAAGATGAGTGTTTGTAATGAACAAATTCATCAAGCTGTTTTAAACTTCAAGTACTTTTGGTGGACTTTTTCTGGGGAGAAAGCATTATTTAGATTTATTAACCCATAATTTGGCCAGAAGTGATGGATTGACGTTAAAATGCCTTTAAATTATGGACTAGAGTTTTGTGGCATACTTGTGGATTATTGTGATGTTTTTTATTTTAATCACCTGGAGCAATGTATTTCAATGAATAAATAAACTCATTTACATCTTGGATAGCAGTCTGCAAACTAATAAAGTTGGTGCGGCAGAGTCGCCGTCTACAAACCAACAGCACGACCTTGAAATGAATTGCTATTAAGGTGCATAGAGCTTCAGTAGGCATTCATTTTTGACCAGTGTTTGCCATTTAGTTAAAGGTGTGACTATACCAGACAATGGGCTAAAGAAAGAAGTGAAGACACAAGAACTAACCTTTATCCGAGTTTGAGCAAATGCAATTTGTTGTGGTTGAGATGAGGTACGACTTCATTTCTGAGTTCAAGCCCACAGCGTCACTTTAATTAACCTGTTCCATTCTCATTTTCTGAGAGGCTTTGCAATATTAAAATTAACCTCTCTGGAAATAAGAGTCTGTGCACATATTAATGAACTAATCAATGTGACATCATCAAGCATCTGTTTAGAAAGCAGTACATGGAGGCGCTGTACTTCTTATAACCTGCCAGTAATTTTTAAAGCTGCAATTAAGTTTGTGTGGCAGTGTCATTAAATGTTTTAGAAATTGTGTTGCTTCTTACATTTAAAGTGATTAATAGCAGATTAAGCAAATTAATTAGTGTATTATCAAATAAAAAAGCACACCAAACATTACTTTTAGGATCAAAATAGTAACTCTTATAAATATATATATATATATATGAAAACAATAGCATAAGAACGTTTTTTTCTTTTTTTTTTTTTTTTTACTTTTTTTTTATACATTAAAACAAAATACATACAACGAACTAAACATTCCTTGACAGCAGCAACTCAAAGAGAAAAATAAATAACAATACACATATAAAATAGGAATAAGAGAAAAAAAAACACATACAACATTGTCAAATTATATAACAGGTAATAAATGAAGGTTCCTTACTGATCATTTAATTTTCAATGCGTCCAGATACATAGTAACAGGTGTCCACCGTTGTATAAAAATGTTTCAGTTGGATTTGGGCAGTCATATATTCCATTCTATAAATATATTCAAGTTTTTCTATCCATTGGGCCATTTTTGGAGCATGTTTCTTGCACTTAGTAAGAGTATATGCAGTATATATCTCTGGTTTTTACTACGGAAATCCTGGGGTATCCCTTCAAGCAAGAAATACATGTGAATTAAAGGCAAGTCTATATGTAGGATTTTCTTAATCTCAACCTTTACCCCTTGCCAAAATTTTGTGCTGTCTAGTTTAAATGTTGTGTTACCATAGCAACTGTCAGTATATACCCATATCTCTCACTTTGATTTCTTGCTAAGCTCTAACTTTTAGAGGCACTAAACCAGATGACTGGTTGTTCAGTCTTGAGATTTAACCCCTTAACTGTCACCGTCCCGTATACGGGACGCTTGGCGCTCTTTTTTTCATTGTACTTTTTCTCTATCAATTTTTTTATTAATCACCATAAATTATATATCATTTGAAAGCTTAGAAGCCCAGAATCATCCTATGAAAACTATTTTAAAATCGGGCATTGCGTTATCATGGAAATGGTACTTTAAAATCTTTTGGCGGTCTCCTCCCCCTTAGCGGTAGTGTCAAGTGTCATGCATTACTGTCTTTTATAATCAAAACTTTTAATAATCTTGACAAAAAACATATCATTGGAAAGGTCTGGGTCTCAGGATTTCATTTATTTTATGATAGGAGTAAAATTGAGAGAGAAAATTAGAAATTTGTAACAGTAAAATGCATTAAAAAAATTATATTGAGTTTAAATGGCACCCGGTGGCGGCTTGTGGTATGACGCCCTAAATAAACTTTCACAGAAACCTACATTTTTTTCATATCAACTTCAAATTTGGAACATAACTTATTTAGACACAGGGCTTCAATTTAATAGCAAATTTAGGGTAAAACCTGTTATTTAAAATATGTTTTTTATATCAAATATAATAAAAATTGTACAGTGCATTTTGTTTATGGTAAATTTAAACCCCTATAACGTCTCTCTATAACATTTTTTTGAAAAAATTCCACTTCTGCAATAATCTGCTGATTGTCTTCTTAAAAAAGAGACCAACTTTAGCTCTGTATTCCAAAGTGTTCATGAATTACAACAATTTTAGTTTGGATAGTGCATTTTCATGTCTATTTTAAAAAATGGGGGTGACAGTTAAAGGGTTAACCACTGTTTCATCTTGATTTCATTGGTTTACTAAAACCACACAACTGTTCATTTTTGTTAACAATCTGAAAACCAAAGAGAGCTTTTAAACTCAAAAAGGCCCACCCGTTGTTCATTCGCTCTATTTTTTTCTTTTTGCAGTGTTTAGAAGCACCTGTCTAATTGACCATTATTCAATTTACTGCTATGGTTTTAGCTCTGAGTAATAGTAGCATGAGTCATACAGTGTAGGGGTTGGCTGTTATCTTTCCAAGGCCAAGTGGAAGAATTTCCAGAAGCGTTGGACAAAGGTAATTAAGAGAAGGACATTGTGTTCTGCCTTCTGTAACTTAAAGACTTTTTATACTTTGTCATTGGTGACTTTAAAAACTGCAGGAGTCAGTCAGTTGTCATAATGATTTAATTCAGGGTTGCTCATTCCTATTACTCCTTCTTGCGGAGTTTAGTTCCAAGCGTGGGGCAGAAAAAAAAGTGGCAAATTTCAAGTAAACCTTAAAATCTTGGTTAATCTGTTTAGATGTGTTTAATTAGTGGAACCAAACTCTGCAGAAAAGTGGCTCTGTTTTAATCAGTGCCTTTTAGGGGTGGGCGATATGACCAAAATCTTAAATCACAATATGAGAAATTTTATTTCACAGTAACGATATATATCACAGTGTAGTTACTTTTGCTTAAACTCTTTATGATATCAAAATGTCATAATTATTGTCACCAGTGTCTATAGGACTATCATAAAAAAGACTAATACTAGCCTAAATTAATAAAAAAAAACCTGAAGACAAGTAAACTGTCAGTGATTAAAAATTAGTAAGAAAATAATTACAAGCAGTAGGACAAAAAAATCTACAGTAGAACAAATAAATAAGAAATGCTACATGCATTGTTATAAAGTAATCAAATGTGTAAACACAGCATATTCCTCACTGTATACCAAATAATATCAAATATTTTTCTTATTAAAGTTACAAAAGTGATTTAGTCAAGAGCCGTGAGAGATTTTCTCTCTTTTGTTTGACTAACATGAATGACTGTTGTCACTCAAAAATAGTTTCTCAGACAGTGTGCACATATAGCGAGATGAGTTCTCTTTCACTGCTGATTGCGTTTTAACGGCTTAAAATCATTGATTTTAAAACCGCAATGCTTAAAAACAAATGCAACCAAGTTTTCATGACCACGCAGCACAGCAATGTCATGTGAGAATGTAACCACGATAGAGACAATAGTCTAAAATCTCTACTGGTTGACAAATTTCTACCAGTTTATCGCGTCTACCGGTGTAACACCCACTCCTATCTACCTATGTCCTTGAGTTTTAACTGTTAGAAGACTTTTTATCCAAAATACATATTACATATTTGCTAGTTTGCTGTCTGAATGCCTTAGATTTGTTTATTACAGACCTGAGACAATTACTGTCTGAACGGTATTAATGTCTGCAAGGTTTGACGCAGCACATTCTTGCCTTATCTGAAGAACTGTCTCGATCATTTTTATGCTGAAGGTCACAAACACGTCAACACAACTCCCGTTGTCCTATGGGAGCCTTGTGACATTTATAAGAAAGAACATCTGACTGTTATTCAGGAAGCAGAGTGAACATCTTTTATCCTCAGCAATGCAACAGTTCTTTCTAAACTGCAGTGCTCCTCTGACGTTCCTGTGCTGCCCACGATAAGCCACACTGATGTGTCTTTAATTGATGGGCAAGCATTAATCAGAGAATGATGGGAATTGCACCTGGGCAGAATGAGGGGACTGGGGTTAATTGATTTTAGGGGGCGGTTAGATAATTCTTGGCTTCCCTTTTCGGCTCTGACATTCAAGGGTTGTGCATTTCAGCATAAAGTGAAAGAGTGAAACAGACCTTTTGTTTAAACTCGCCATATAGATTTAAATAAGATCATGGCAAATGCCAAAATGGATTGTATAAAAAGTAATTAAATTGTAGTGAGCCTGAGCAATGACTATGTTTTAGCTCATACTTATGGTATGGTCTTGATTAGTAGAATTTAGCCATTGGATTTCCTCTCTGATTAAGTAACTTGAAAAAGCATTAAAACATCCTTTAACAGTCCTGTTGCTACGGAAGCCTGTTTCTGTCTGACAGTAAACCTGAACTTATTCAGTGACCTGAATAAGTTATAAGATTCACAATGTTTACATATAGTCCACAAGAGAGAATAATAGTTGAGTTTATAAAAATGACCCTGTTCAAAAGTTGTCGCTTGATTCCTAATACTGTGTTGTTACCTGAATGATCCACAGCTGTTTTTTTTTTTTTTTTTCATGAGTCCCTTGTTTGTCCTGAACAGTTAAACTGCCTGCTGTTCTTCTGAAAAATCCTTCAGATCCCACAAATTCATTGGTTTTTCAGCATTTTTGTGTATTTGAAACCTTTTCAAAAATGACTGTATGATTTTGAGATCCATCTTTTCACTTTTCACTGAGGACAACTGAGGGACTCATATGCAACAGGGTAAATTTAAGTTATTTTGTCTTCTGGGGAACATGTTTTTAGGAAAAAAAAAAAAAAAAAATTTTTTTTCAAAAAATTAGCATATCATGAAAAGGTTCTCTAAACGAGCTATTAACCTAATCATCTGAATCAACTAATTAACTCTAAATACCTGCAAAAGATTCCTGAGGCTTTTAAAAACTCCCAGCCTGGTTCATTACTCAAAACCGCAATCATGGGTAAGACTGCCGACCTGACTGCTGTCCAGAAGGCCATCATTGACACCCTCAAGCAAGAGGGTAAGACACAGAAAGAAATTTCTGAACGAATAGGCTGTTCCCAGAGTGCTGTATCAAGGCACCTCAGTGGGAAGTCTGTGGGAAGGAAAAAGTGTGGCAGAAAACGCTGCACAACGAGAGGGGGACCTGCGGAAGCAGTGGACTGAGTCTGGAGTAGAAACATCCAGAGCCACCGTGTACAGGCGTGTGCAGGAAATGGGCTACAGGTGCCGCATTCCCCAGGTCAAGCCACTTTTGAACCAGAAACAGTGGCAGAAGCGCCTGACCTGGGCTACAGAGAAGCAGCACTGGACTGTTGCTCAGTGGTCCAAAGTACTTTTTTTGGATGAAAGCAAATTTTGCATGTCATTCGGAAATCAAGGTGCCAGAGTCTGGAGGAAGACTGGGGAGAGGGAAATGCCAAAATGCCTGAAGTCCAGTGTCAAGTACCCACAGTCAGTGATGGTCTGGGGTGCCATGTCAGCTGCTGGTGTTGGTCCACTGTGTTTTATCAAGGGCAGGGTCAATGCAGCTAGCTATCAGGAGATTTTGGAGCACTTCATGCTTCCATCTGCTGAAAAGCTTTATGGAGATGAAGATTTCATTTTTCAGCACGACCTGGCACCTGCTCACAGTGCCAAAACCACTGGTAAATGGTTTACTGACCATGGTATTACTGTGCTCAATTGGCCTGCCAACTCTCCTGACCTGAACCCCATAGAGAATCTGTGGGATATTGTGAAGAGAAAGTTGAGAGACGCAAGACCCAACACTCTGGATGAGCTTAAGGCCGCTATCGAAGCATCCTGGGCCTCCATAACACCTCAGCAGTGCCACAGGCTGATTGCCTCCATGCCACGCCGCATTGAAGCAGTCATTTCTGCAAAAGGATTCCGGACCAAGTATTGAGTGCATAACTGAACATAATTATTTGAAGGTTGACTTTTTTTGTATTAAAAACACTTTTCTTTTATTGGTCGGATGAAATATGCTAATTTTTTGAGATAGGAATTTTGGGTTTTCATGAGCTATATGCCAAAATCATCAATATTAAAACAATAAAAGGCTTGAACTACTTCGAGTTGTGTGTAATGAATCTAAAATATATGAAAGTCTAATGTTTATCAGTACATTACAGAAAATAATGAACTTTATCACAGTATGCTAATTTTTTGAGAAGGACCTGTATATAAATCTTCATAATGTTCAAAGGTTTACAACCCTGGCTCCTAATGCATAATTTCCTTCTGGAGCATCAGTGAGTGTTTGAACCTTCTGTAATGGTTGCATATTAGTCCCTCAGTTGGCCTCAGTGTGAAAAGATGGATCTCAAAATCATAAAGTCATTGTTGAAAAGGGTTGAAATAGTTAAATGATAAATTTTGTTTGTAGTGTTCATTTGATTACCAACTGTACATACTGTTAGGTAGAATTTAGAGCTGTCTTTGATACAACATCAAATGTAGTCTGTCCAAAGAAACAAGCGATAGTTTCACATTAAACTCATGCAGGTTCCTGCTGCAAGTGAAAAATGTCATTAGTCACCTTGATGGTATCTTGGCAGCTTATGACAGGAATGTTAAACAAGTCAATTATGCATAAATTTCCATTTCTGCGGACCCTAAATGGCTCTTTCTGACTCCTGTCTGAGTGTCTGCATGTATGACAGATTCTTTTTGATTTGTAATCAGCAGTTTCCTCCTTTGTTCTCTTTCAGAGACCTGTTTAATCGTCACTGGTTATATCTTAGATGAAATGATGCTATTCAAAACTATGAAAACACTCTGTGCTTTGAGTGACAGTTATTTTAGCAAGCAGCGGGTACACATGGTTCAGATGTAGTGGCTTCAGCTACTGTCATGAGAATCAGCAAATACATGTCATTGCTTGAAACGTCATTGCTGACATGCTGCAGCAGATGCAATTATTTGCAAATTGGGATTTGAATTTTCCTGTTTGATTAAGTGATTAAAGTGAGTGTTAATTAGCATATGCGCTCATACACATCCGCCTACACTTTCACACGCACACACAAAACTTACACACAGAGGTTCTAGTAATTATGAATCCTGCAGGAGTCAGTCTAATGGCCAATGCCTTAGAATCTCGTCCTCTTCTTTGTCTTTCCTTTATATTCCGTTCAGCTAATTGCATATGTTTCACACTGGCTCTTTATTTTTCTCTCTGATTTCTATCACCTTTTATGCTAAGTGCAAAACCCTTTCTGAGTTTTTTAAATCAATCCTTATATGTAGAAAAATGAAACTAACATAGGGGGCTGCTGTCATTAGTTCTCTTATAAGTGAAAGTGTTGGTGTTGAATTCTAAAGAAGTGATTTTTCTTTGTTAAACCTGAAGAAAAAAGTTTCTGTATCTACAAAACTTGGTAAGTCTGTTTTTCACCCACAGTATTGATTTTCCAATTGAATTTTTTGTTTAAATGTGATTCTTCATTTCTTTTAATGGCTGCAAGGGTATATTAGCATTTAGACTGGCTAGCTTTACTGGAGGCAATTCTTAAAAAAAGCTGTTGTGAAATCTCAATGCATCATTTTCCTTGATGACGTATCTTTTAAAACTTATCTCAACAATTAGACATGCTTTGCACATTGTTGGACATTGGAATAAAGCCAAAATGTGTACAGTTGAAGTCAAAAGTTTACATACATCTTGCAGAATTTGCAGAATGTAAACTATTTTAAACCTAAATAAGAGGGATCATACAAAATGCATGTTATTTTTTTTAGCACTGACCTGAAAAATATATTTTATATAAAAGACGTTTAAATATAGTCCACAAGAGAAAGTAATAGCAGAATTTATAAAAATTACCCAGTTCAAAAGTTTACATACACAACTGATACTCAAGCAACTGAGTCCCTCAGCTGTCCTCAGTGTGAAAAGATGGATCTCAAAATGTAGTAATTTTTGGAAAGGGTTCAAATACACAAAAAATGCTGAAAAACCAAACAATTTTTGAGACCTGAAGGATTTTTCTGAGGAACAGCAGGCAGTTCAGAATAAACAAGGGACTCATGAACAACTATCACTAAACCAAACGAAACAAAACAAAACAAAACAATTCTGCAAGATGTGTGTAAACTTTTGACTTCAACTGTATGTGAGACATTTCAAAGATAGGACTTTCAGACCTCAAAATTTACATTTATATTACCATTCAAAAGTTGGTCTCTAATGCTCACCAGGGCAGCAGTTATTTAATAAAAAACACAGTAAAGACAGCAATATTATAAAATATTCTAAATACAACTGCTTGCTGAAATTTACTGGTTGTCAGCTTTTTGGACAGCATATTTACAGTGCAGCTTTGCTGGCTGTTTAGACTTTTCCACAGACTAAATAGTCTTAAATCCTCTTTCTCCAGAGAGTCTATTACATGATTTAGAGGTGAAGTGTGTAATTTTTTGGATGCTAAAATCTCCTGTGCTTGCTTAATATGAGACAGCTATACTGTATGTAAGCTATTTTAATTTGACATCTCTAGAAAGTGTAAAGCTTTATAAAAAGACCCTTCAACGAGAATTGCACTGGTAAAACATCTACAGTAATGAAATATTTGCCATTTTAAATGGTGTTTGCAACATTCAAAGAATATTCTGCACTAATGGAGAAAGAATTTTTTAAAGCCTTTGGGATTGAATTGTCTGTTTAGCAACCAGTTGTTCAGAAGACCTTTTTAAAGAGATAGTTCACCCAAGAATGAAAATTTGGTCATTGATTATTCACTGTCATGTTGTTCTAAATCCATAAGACCTTCGTTTATCTTCTGAACACAAATTAAGATATTTTTAATAAATTCGAGAAGAGTAGTAAGAGCCCAGAAAAGTAGTAGGGACATTGTCCATGTGAGTGGTTTAACCATAATGTTATAAAGCTGCGAGAATACTTTTTGTGCACGAAGAAAACAAAAATAATAACTTTGTTCAACAATTTCTTCTCTTGCCTGTCAGCCTTTGACACGCATTCACACGTTCTTTGTGCACAAAAAGTATTCTCATAGCTTCATAAAGTGAAGGTTGAACCACTGATGTCACATGGACTATTTTATCAATGTCCTAACTACCTTTTTGGGCCTTGAAAGTGGTAGTACCATTGCTGTCAGAGCCAGAAAACTCTCGGATTTCATCAAAAATATTTATAATATAATATAAAATATAACTACATGAAGGTGACTAAGAGTGAGAATTAAATTTTTTGGGTGAGCTATCCTTTTAAAAAAAATCCAGTTGGCCCTGTATGTGCTTTTAAATAGTATCTGGTATTAGATTTGCTGTATCCCAAATCATAGTATGTAAAAATGGGAATTTCAAAGTTATTTCAAAAGTCAACCATTTTCTAAGAATGGATGTTTGAATGTTTTTTGAGTAATGACTAAATGTTATTGTCAACCCAACTTTAATGACAGTGTAACCAAGCACAAAGAGTTTTCAATTCCTGTATTTCATTGGTTTTGCATTTTGCATTTATTAATACAACATTGTGAATACTGCACAAAAACTCTATAGAAAAATCCTTGGAGGCTGTGTCTCCTTGGTGATGGCCGTGGACTTGACCCAGTCAGACAGTCATGGGAATCTGAAGAGTGCAAGAGTGACCCGGCCTTAACCGACTGCTTAACCTCCATCATATCAAATTTCACCTCCCACGGGACTGTCAGGAATATAATAGCTATGTGTATGTGTGTGTTTGTGTGTGTGTCTGCAGATAATGAAAACAGGTTTAATGTGTTTTTCAGAGTGTATGTGTGTGTCACTCCAAGGCCGATAAACCAAGCGGTTTGTGTGTTTGTGTGTGTGTTGTGATGCTTCCCTCAAGCTACCTTCCAGGCTTTAGGTGCTATTATCAGAGGTTTTGACCGTATTTTCTGAACCCTTATCAAACATGGCAATCAAACACAATCATGCAAACAGCATCGCCACCATCACTTCCCAGCATGCATATGTAATTCCCCTAGTCAGTGTGGATAAGGGGGTTTACAAACTCTGCATGCTGGCCTCTGGATCTGGCCTGATGAAGCTTTCATCCACTTCACTGACTCTGACCATTTGGCGAGTTAATTATAATACTATTCCTGTCTCTGTGTTTATTAAATGCAAAGTGATGAACAGAATAACAGATGTTTCTATAACGACTCATTTGAATAGATGATTAAAATATGCATCAGATGTGTTCATTGACGTGGTGTGACTTGCTAAGATTTGATCCAGAACCCCTCTTTATCCACAGAGCTGAAATTTGATGTTTGAGCTGCATAACTTATTTCTTGTATATAGACATTATGTTTCACGCATTACAGAATTGCATGAATGCCAGTTAATTAACTCTAATTGCCAGTTAGCTGTGAGTAAATTACTGAAGGCAATCATTAAATCTCAATTATATGATTGGCCTTGTGGAAATGTGGTCTTTATATAGCATTTATAGATGCAAACCACTACTATGAGGCTTGTTCTTACCCCTGGACATTTAAATTCATGTGGTTTAGGTCCTTTCTCAATCAAGCATCTGAAATGGCTAATCAAGGTCCTTGGTTTCACTTGAACAACTCAGCGGGAAGCTATTGGAGACTTGAAAATCAGTTCTTATAAAAATGTGCAAGATTTAATCCATAATGCATAGTAGTGAGGAAGGGAAATGTACAGGGGAGGAAGGGAAAATCGCAATTATGGTCCAAGTTTTGGCTCCTTCCTACTGGTCTTTTGGGTTGCTATGGAAACAATGAGCGCTAATTGCTTGGATGCTGGGGATATCTTTTGAACAACCTATCAAGTTTGTGCGTAGGGGTGTGTGTGTGTGTGTGTGTGTTTGTGAGCACTAAACTCCTGACAATTTGACACCACTTGCCAAGGCTTATTTTAAACTAAAAGCGCAGTTGAGTAATGCTGAAAGGAGGTACATTGTGTTAATTTGTATAGTGCATTGGATTGCCGCTTTAAATGTCGTGAGTAAATTACTTGCCTGAGATGACAAAACAAGTTCCTGCTGCCATGGAACAGGAACCATGTGTTCGTTTGCATGGACTGCACCTATGCAAGGCTCGAAATCCAGACTGTTGCTATGAAAAGTTATCCTTAATGTAATCAAATGATATACAGGCTTGCAAACTAAGTGGGAGGAAAACTTAATAAAACAGACAACAAATCTTTAAATAGCTGTTATGAGCACAAACAAACAGACACTGCAATTTCTCTCTGTTTTGCAGGGTGTCAACCCAGTTGTAATTGTTTTCTCTCTGTGAGGAATTGGTATGCTTAGTCTCTTTCCATCTGTCTGGAGCTGTGCTGTCCTTGGAGTGAATTGAGAGACGTTTCTATAAAAGACTCTGGAATTGTCTGTGCTGCAGACACTGCTAAAATAAAATACAGTAGGACACGAACATGTACTCTTTGCAAGTTCTATTAAAAGTTTAATTTTCTGGGTTTCGCACAAACTTCACATAACATTTTTAACAAAAACACCTAACTTTCTTATTTTTATTTTCTCCTAATTTTAGTTCTGTCATGACAACTCTCTGAGGGATTAGGGTGGTAATGTACATGACAATGTTATTGTATTTGGTCTTGGAATAGATCTGCTACGTTGCTTCTGCTGTGGCAGAGCAAGTACCACGACTTACATCCACAACATGCTAAGAAATAGTGCTGCTGCACATATAACATATATGAATAACCCCCAGAGAATACATGAATCACCTCATAGCAGAGCTATACAGGTGGAGCTGGGGAAGGTGGAGGGTTTCTGAAGCATGCTGCAGAATGCTACATCTAGCACAAGTCATGTATTTGAATATTGAGCAGTGAGCTCATTGGCTACTGATGCAGGAGAGAACCAATCGGCTGTGCCATGTGACTATGATGTCATGTTGTCAGATTGAGTTAGACCCATTGGACTGCTTTCTAGAGTTTCATGCCAGAACTCTGTATTTCATCATACCCTAAATTTTAAGTTAATGTTTAAAAACTCAAATTAAATTTTATGTTAAATCTTTTACATGTAATCTTAAGCAAATCTCAAAATGAATATCCATTCATTATCATATTTTAAATTATATATTGTATTTACTGTACTGTAACTTCATAGTATTTAAAATGATTCATTTTAGTTTTTAGTGTTTTATTTTGTAGTTTATTTGGACACAATATTTATAGAATTTAAATTACAGCCATAAGATTTAGAGGTTGACTGACCACAATATCCACACAGATATTAAGCATTTTTATAGTTATGGTATCAGTCATTTTTAAAACCGATTTGCAGATAAATAATTTAAAAGTAAAAAAGTCAGAGTTGTAAATGTCTTGGGGAAAAAAAAGTATTTTTCCCCAAAAAATTGTATGTAAATTGCAAATTGTTGTAATTGTGCAGTTAATTCTCATATTGTATTTTCAGAAAATGTTTGAATATTTGTCCTCTCCCCAACCGAAACACAGTAATATTAATTTAATTAGAAGGGTTATATTGACCTATTAAGATTTTGCTTACATTTAAATTTTTTTCTAAAAAAAAAAAAAAAAAAATCAGAGGTAAATCAATAACAATTACAATTTTAACAATATTTAAAGTGTGATTTATGAGATTTATCGTATTTTGAATCCAATTTGAATCCAAATTTCAAAAAAGAAGATCATACTAATTTCAAAGTTAAAGATTTATTAGTTTGAATAGGGTGAGTGTATCCTTTAAGCTCACTTTTAACTTCCCCCAAGTCAAATTAAAAAAGGGGAAAATCATATTTAATGAGGACACTTACCCTATACACTGAACCAAAAACTAACATCTTGGTTGATAATTCAGTATACTTTATTTTTGACAAAACATCCCATGTTTCGGTAGTGACTGCATGTTTTCAATAGTGACAGTAATGCTTTGGTAACGACCACATCGCATTAGAAAATTTTTACTTGCATACTAAAACACTACTAAATCATACTAAAATATGCAATATTTAAAATGTTTAAAAATGCCCATAACTGTACTAAAACTTTGTTTATTTCCCCAAATAAAGGATTATGTGTTCCCTTTTGTCACTACCGAAGCAATGATGACATGTTTTGGTTGTAACTATTTCAGTAGTGACAATTTTAAGTAATAACACCCAAAAAACAAAGATGTCACTTCTGAAACGCCACCAAATATTTTTGTAGTGACTGTTTCGGTAGTCACAATTTTAAATACTTTTGAACCTTGCTCAAAGATTCTAGTCAAAACATGGTTAGCTAGCACAGCTTGTACACACATAAAAACTAAATGTCATGAAATAACTCCCCAAAACATACATATATAGATACATTATAGAACAATGGTGTTCTGTAGTGATATTCCTTAAAGTTACACACAGATTTTTCAGACTTTTGAACACATTTACCTCAAAATGATGGGGTGGATCTACTCCCACCTTGTAGCTATGAGAGAGGAATATTTCCTGATCATAATTGTGGGGTGAGGTTAAAATCAGTCTCAGACAATGGACTAAATCTGTTGTGATTGTGACGAAATTGCGGGGGACAATTTTTTACATAAAGTTTCATCATTTACAAAGAATAAAAAAATAAAATTTTTTTTTTTTTGAACGTCACTTTTGAAAAGGATCAAAATGATACTTTTAAAAATAACAATGGGAAAAAAAGGGTTAGGGTTTGGGACAGCCACCTCCTAATTGAAATTACCCAATAAATGATGATTTTATATATTTTAAGCTTATTGATATTTTAAATATTTTTGTGGGTTTTAATAAATAATAGAAGGGTCTTAGTAAACATAGTAAACCTTGAATACTTAAATGCTTTTAACTTAATTTTGTAGTGTTTCGTTATTAACTTGACAAACTATTATAGACTTTTAATTTCAGCCATAAGATCATGGCATGCCAAGAAAGAAGTGCCATTGTTCATGTTATTGACCTAATTTAGAATTTCCTTTTATTTGACCCGGTGTTTCTCCCGGTATCTCCTACAGACTCCTCACATTGGTTATTTCTCCAGGGATTTAGCTGTATTAGCTCAAATAAACCCTTGGCTCTGTTCATTTATAATTGACAGCAGTCGTTCTCAGTATACCATCAGCGTGTCTATTTGTGTCTGCATTGATCACTCTAAATGCCCTTCTCTTCTGTATACATGGTTTTTAAAGCCTTAAAGTAAGTTTTAAGTTGTCTCACGTTCAAATCCCCATTACATTTTACCAATTACAGCAAAGAAGATTGGCGGTCTAAGAACAAAGCTTCACTGCATGATCTCCAGACAGGGATTTGAAGTAGTCAGTAAGTGAAAACAACATATAATCCCTAAAAGATCTTGTTAACCCCAAAGAAATCAATCTTTAATACGATTCCTTTTTGTTCTGTGAAGAACACTTATGTAAGAAGAGATGTACGTCATTTCAGCTTGACCCTAAACAATTGCAGTTAGCACAGAATAGACTTTGAAGTCTCTGAAGAGCTGCTCTCTCATGAGTTCTGTGTTGTACTGCTATGAAGCTGTTCAGTTCATGAGTGGAAATACGAGAACAAACTGATAGCGCTCTGTGTTTTCCTTTTCTTTTTTTACCCCTCTCTTTCTGTCTATCCGCTCGCTCGGTTTTTAATTGGGCTCACTGCGTGAGACCCTGGAGAGTTCTGTGCTGTGTTTGTGTGGGTGAGTCTTGGAGCAAATGATAGTAATTTAGGAATTTGCTTGTGTATGTGCAATTGTGTGTGTGTGAAAGAGGTTAAATGTTTGTACAAGTATGTCCCTAAATGACTATGTTTAAAGTGTGTCTGCCTGTATGAATGTATGTGTAGAGTTTTTTTTTCATCAAGGCTGTAGCCCACATCCTGTTCAACACAAGCTAATGGTGGAATTAAGGCTGTTTGAGATGTATAACAGCGGGAAACTTTATGAAACATGGCAACATGTCACTAATGTGCCTTACAAATGAGGAACATCACAAGCAGTTTATCATACAAGAGCAAATAACACTCTGTATGAGTTTCTAAGCTGGAGTACAGAAGCTAGAGAAATAGTAGAAAAAGAGATACATATTTTTTCATAAATAGAATTTATTTACACCAAATGCATTTGGTTATGATTGGTGGTCTTACATTTAGTCTCTCATTCTCATGATATTTGCTGAACCAAGCTTTCAATCAAGCTGTGATGAAACATGCACAGTAAACTGTTATTGAAGATGAATGAAGACAGATGAGGTATTTCCTTTTGTGCTGCTGGATATCTTCAAATTAGACTTCTCAAGTATTGTCAAGAGCTGAACATGCCATTATCATTACCTACCATTATAACATGGCTCTCTGGAATACTTGATTCTGATTGGTCAATCAAGGAATCCTGTGGTCAAATATTTTAGCATTTTGACCTCTAAACTGCGTGATTGATCATTGTCCCGGGCAACCGGCCATCCTTACTTGATAAATGTTCTTTTCTAAACTGGTAGAGCTTATGAAAATTATTATTAAAGAAACAGGTTTGTAGAACAAATTATTGTAAAATGGTTATTAAAGAACTAGCCATGTCTAATATGATTTAATGGGTGGTTTCCCATTAAACCTGATTGTGTGGAATGTATGGTAACACTTTATTATTATGGAACACTATTCACTATTAACTAGTTGCTTATTAGCATCATATTGGTTGTTTATTAGTACTTATAAAACATACACTTGAGGTCAAAAGTTTACATACACCTTGCAAAATGTTAATTATTTTACTAAAAAAAGAGGGATCATACAAAATGCATGTTATTTTTTTATTTAGTACTGACATGTTCATATAGTTCACAAGAGAAAATAATAGTTGAATTTATAATTAAATAAAAAATGACCCCATTCAAAAGTTTACATTCCCTTGATTCTTAATACTGTGTTGTTACCTGAATGTTCCACAGCTGTTTTGTTGTTCATGCTTGTTGCTTGATTTTGAGATCCCTTTTTTTCACACAAAGGATAACTGAGGGACTCGTGCAACTATTACAGAAGGTTCAAATGCTCACTGATGCTTCAGAAGTAAAAACAATACATTAAACTTTTGAACAGAATGAAGATGTGTACATTTTTCTTATTTTGCCTAAATATAATCATTTTTATTTAGTACTGCCCTTCAGAAGCTACAGAAAGTTAAATTTAACCCTTCGGCTCTCAATGCATTGTGTTTAACTGTTTAAGACAAACAAGGAACTCACAAACAACTATCACTAAACAAAAAAACACAGCTGTGGATCATTCAGATAACAACACAGTATTAAGAATCAAGTGTATGTAAACTTTTGAACAGAGTCTTCTTTTTAATTAAACTATTATTTTCTCTTGTGGACTATATGTAAATGTCTTTTATGTGAAATATCTTATTCAGTACTAAATAAAAATAACATGCATTTGGTATGATCCCTCTTATTGTGGTAAAATAATGAACATTTTGCAGATTCTGCAAGGTGTATGTAAACTTTGGCCTCAACTGTATATATCCAAATAATCAATATTGAATTGAATCTGAATCAAATCGTGAACATTTGTGTCAAAACTCAGCCCTATCTTTATAGTTTTCCAAAGCTGCATTTATTTGAACATAAATGCAGGAAAAACAGTAATATTGTAAAATATTGCAATTTAAAATATCTCTTTTCTATCAGTATATATTTTTTAAACATAGCCTAATATTTTCCTGTTAATTCAAAGCTGAAGTTTCAGCAGTTCTTACTGAAAAATTCCCTAAGCTTCAGTTTGGTGTGATTACTGTGTTTTGCTTTTGTTGACCAGTATTGATGGATCACTGAGAAATGGGGATGACATACTCAGCAGTAAAAAATCCATAAAATGAAACAAACACAATAGAGGAGATAGGGAAGACCAGAGTAAGGACTGTTTTTATAGTGTGGGGGCTGTCGAGGCTAGAATCTGATGTAATTCTCTTCTGTTCTTGTTTGCTTTGCAAGAGGGGGTGGTGATGAAGGGGGCGGTAATAATTACCCAGAATTCTTTAGTGGTCTCATTTCTTGCAGTTCTATAACGTCTGCCTTCACGCTCCCTACTTCTCTTTTTATGGTTCCTTCTTTTCTTTTTCTTCTGAACCTGCAATTACAGAGACTTCTTGACTCTTTCTCTCTCTATTGTGTGCTTCCTGAGCCGGAGCATGAGTGCAAAGTGCAAAGCTGTCTTCGTTTCAGTTGAACAGAGGAGGGATGAAATCTGTTTTAAACCATTTCAGAAAGTAATTGTCTCTCCCACATTCCTATCTCTCTCTCTCTTTCTTTCTCCTGCTCTGGAATTGAACTTTCCATGCATTTCTCTTCTCAGACAGAGGAAAACGTAGAAGGCAAGCACTAGATATGCAGAACATAAATTGGACTTCTTTGCTTGCATTTCATTCGTTTCTTTTATGCTTTGCGCTCTGTCAAACAAACAAACAAAAAAAAACTCTGTGCTCTTTTCAAACGCACTGTTTATTGTCATCAAAGTCACAAAGATATTTATGTAGCAAAATTTAAAACTACATTATTTTCTGCTTAACAAAAATAGACATGTTTCTTCCTAAGGCTTTACATTTGCACGAAAGAAAAACATTTAAACATGTAGTTTTATACATGAACACCCTTAAAGTGTAATAGTGTTCCCACTTCCAAATGTCACATATTCGCACACATACACTCTCTACAAAAAATAAAACAATACATATTTACTATCGAGTGACATTCAGATATAAATAACCCTGTAGAAATGGTTTACTCTTTAAAAATACAAAAATGTATATGCATATATACAGTACATAGACAAAGAACAGCATTGTAAAACTCAACAGAACGATTAGGGAAAGAAAAAGTGTCACTTTTTCCATTTTGCTCTTTTGCAAGTCTTTTTTTTCTGTGTCTTGTGGCCAGTGTTCCCACACAGAGAACATTAATTAAGTAAACCCATATGACAGCACTTCAGGCACTTGCACAATATTTTCACACATAATTTTCAGAGGCAAGTAAGAAAAAGAGACTATTTATGCCGTCAGAATTGAATCCAACATTTTTCACGCTGTATTGTTTCACTCTCAATAAATACTCATCTCCTTTACCCTTTGGTTTACACATCATGATTTCTCTACAATTCTCTGCTGAAATGAGCTTGTTAGCTTCATAAACTTCCTATAAAATTCAGTCTATGCAGGTTTTAAATAAATAAATAAAATAAATAAATAAAGGCACCATAAGAACAGGTCCACCCATTGCTGTTGGGCTTCATATCTAAACCCTGAAGATACAATACATGCTACAAAAATCAAAACCACATGCCACTGAGTTCCACTAAAACATCATCTAGAAAATATTTCTTATTCTGTTTTGAAAAACTCACAATGCGATCTTTTCTCAAGGTTGAGTCAAAAAGTTACTTATTCGTAAATCTAAACAGCACTTTAGCACTATAACATAAGAGACAAATCAGACCACGATACGTAATAGGCCCTACGGATTCTCTTTGTTGGCTAACTAGCAGCTTTCGTGGATTGCAGCTTTACAGAAGTTTGAATTCAGAATCGATTGGAGAAGGAAAGGAAGGAAGGAAGAGAGTTAATAAATACTTTTATAAAAAGAATCTCTTTTGCTACTAAAATCTCTTGCTACAGTTACATCTCGAATTCTTTTTGAGTTGAGAAATGCAGAGCCTGCTCTCCCGCTGTTTCCTCTGCCTTTATTGTTCTCTTTCCCTCCAGAGTCGAAGCTCTACCTTTGTGATCGTTCATCTCTATAGCAACAGGAGTCCTCAGTTTGCAGGTCTGGCTTCGACTCCCCCATCTTTTACGATTTCCTTGGCCCTCCCAATCTTTCCGTTTTGCTGCTGATGCCCGGAGCCATTCGGGGATCTGCGTTTCAAGAGTCGATTGATGATGTCACTGCAGGTCTTTCTGTACTGGTGTCGCAGAAGAGAGTAGACGAAGGGGTCGCATGCAGCTTTGCTGTACGCCAGACTCTTACACAGCACGCCCCAATATGGATTAAACGGCTCCGTCACAAATAGCTCCACAATCCTAAAGACATGACACCCACATGAGCAAGACAAGTCTGTTTTTAGTATCTTATTTGCATATGGAAGGGTATACGTTTGAATAACAGAGGTTGTAAATGCTGAACAGTTTCTGTTTTCAGTTTAGTTATGTGAGGGATAATCTGTGACCTGAATGGGGCACTAACTATTGCTTATAAAAATGACTTTTGACAGGGGCTTTGAGGGAGAAAAGCTGCAGCAAGGGTCAGGCATACACAAGACAGTTCATCCTTCCATCTTCTCAGCGCTTACCCAGGTTATGTAACATGCCTAGTCAGGAGGCCCTTCTTCAGTTTGGATTATGAGTCAGGTGGACATGCATGACCAGAGACATTAGTAAAAGAACTACAAGCTTCACGTTTCATGAGGTTGTAGGCAGAGCTGGGTGGATTACTTAAACGTAATCTATTACTGATTTAAAATTACACAACATAAATTGTAGTTAGTAACGTAATCCATTACAAAACATATTTTAGGTAATATAATCAGATTACTTTTAGATTACTTTAGATCTCGATTTTCAGTTTTTGAAAAATGTTTACAAAATAAAGTACTTGTAATTAGATTATATTAGGTTTTCAAATGCTTATTAGATTACAGTTACTCTTTAATGGATTACATGATTATATATTATTCACACAATATGTTAAACTAATTATAATTTCATTTTAAATGTGTCTAGTTTGACAGCTATGATGTCAGTTAATGATAACATTTACATGCAGGTAAAAAATATTTGTAGTTTTAGTGCTTTTATTTTAAAGTAATTATTTAAGTTCACATTTTTATGATTTAGTTCATAAGCTTTTCGTCAAACCCTGCAGTAGTCTAACCCTAAGATTTAACGCAATTGTGTTGTTGATAGCAAATAATGGAATATATTTTCTTTTTTTATATATCAAATTGGTACACGCTAATATTATTCAAATCTATGTGATACATTTGTTAGGACAGAAGTAATCTAAAAGTAATCCAAAAGTAGTCACAAAATGTGTAATCTAATAGATTTGTGCTATAGAAAAGGTTTTTCATCAGGTACTTTGTAATCAGACTGCAATTTGTATAAGTAATAAGTAAATAAGTAATCTGTATTTCTTATTATTTGTAATGCATATTTTGATGCAATGTATTTAAATGATTTCTACACTCTAAAAAATGCTGGGTTAAAAACAACCCAACGCTGTGTGAAATATGGACAGACCCAGTGGTTCTTTTGACCCAGCTTTCAGGGTAACTTTATTTAACGCAACTGTTGCTTAAAATAACTATATTTCTTGTTTAAAACGAACCCAAAATAGGTTAAATGCAACCCAGCCCTGGGTGAAATATGGACAAATCCAGCGACTGGGTTGTTTTGACCCAGCGGTTTAACCCAACCTTCTGGGTAGTTTTATTGAACACAACTATTGTTTGAAAATGTCGGGATAGGACAATATTTGGCCAAGATTCAACTATTTGAAAATCTGGAATCTGATGGTGCAAAAAAAATCTAAATATTGAGAAAATCGCCTTTATAGTTGTCTAAATGAAGTTCTTAGCAATGTATATTGCTAATTAAAAATTAAGTTTTAATTTAACAAAATATCTTCATGGAACTTGAATCTTTACTTAATATCCTAATGATTTTTGGCATAAAAAGAAATACAATGTATTTTTGGCTATTGCTACAAATATACCCACGCTACTTAAGACTGATTTTGTGGTCCAGGGTCACATATGGCTGGCTTAAAATGAACCCAAAATAGATTGTAAATTAAGAATCAGACACATTAATTTCTAGAGACATCAGCATTAATCAAAAGGTAAACATTTAATAATGAGCCTGTTTATTATTTAATTCTTATTATTTAAATTATTAATAAATGTTCATTTATTGAACATATTAATAAATGTTAGTTTTATTTTATCTACATTACTGACATTTTTAACACACATTGTTCCTCATAGCTAAAAGAATTAGCACCATATAAAGGTATTAATTAATAAAACTATTCAGGATTGTTCACAAACAAAATGGAAAATATGTTACAAATGCCTCGGTCTTCTTTAAACAATATGCAGTGTCCTCCAGCTTATTAGTAATACATCAAGCATGCAGCTTAATAACATCCAGGGATCTCAACCTGACCAACAAGTTAAAACTATAATAACAGCATGACTGCACAGATGCTGAGCCCAGGGGAGAAAAGCAGGTGGCTTACCTGGTAATGACGTAAGGGGTGAAACAGACGACGAAGGTTCCAATGAAGGTACTAATTTTGCGAGTGGCTCTCTGTCTCCTTCTTTTCTGCTCCTCCAGACAGCGCTGGCGAACACTGGACAAAAAGTTATAACCTCCATTTAACCTCTTGAATTTTGTATTATGTTAATATGCACATGAGACAAGCACATTGGACTTTTATCCAGCTTTAAACATATGTTATCTATGCAACAGACATACATATGTCACCACATTACAACGCTTTTAAAAATTCTGACAAAACATAGAGACATAGCAGGTGTTCCCATAGAGTGAGGATGTTTGCCCAAGCTGTTTTAGTGAGTCATTGAAATGTCAGATTAACTTTGTCACACCTGCCGTGGATTATTTAACACTTGCTCACATGGTCACTTGTGTCAAGCAGAAGTGCGGTGTGATTATTTGATTGCTATATCAGTCTATAAAAAGCCAACAGCTGGCAGTCATTTTCCCTTCTCTTTGCATGTGTGGAGTGCTCTGATACATCCCCTGCCTGAACACCAGATGTGCTCATTACATTTGGTTTGTAGGGCTATTGTGATTTGTCATTGTTGGTTAATAAGTTATTGTGGTCGACATGTTGCCACTGAAAGTCATCCAGAGCTCTGGGAAATGAGCTGCCGGTGTTCACTCTCTGATGAGCACAAATGTCTCTTGATATCTGTTGGCACGTGAAAGAGGTGTGTTCAGCCACTAACTTTTTTTTTCAGCCACATTATTTGTTAGCAGATAACTAATGTACCACATTATATTATTTAAGGATCATTGATTGATTTTAAAGTAGGAATTGTTGATCACAGTTCTATTTATGCCTTGTGTCATTGCACTAGTTACATTTCTGACAGAAATTTGAGTGGTCTAGTGTAGGGCTGTCACGATTTCTAGATTCAGTTAGAATACTCAGTTTTAAAAAAACCTTGATTGAATTTTGCACATTTTGAGTAACCAGCAAATTATTGAAAGTGGTGCATTACACATACATGAATCCATGAAACGCATTATTAGAACATTTTCCAAAGCTGCATGATATATTAAACCCATTTAAAAATCATAATAAAGCATAGGGCTTTTGTGAATTCACAAATCCTACAATTCAATTAAATAAATGTATGTGATGCAGGTTTAATATGTGATTTTTGTTTAAAATACATTATGGATTTCAACAGTTTGGTTCAATAAAATCATATGATTACTTGCTTTTGATACTATATTTGAACTAATATTGCCTCATTGCTGTTATATATGCATCTGAAGTAATCTTAAAGGCTATTGTTCGCTTATTTTTATAACTTCTATTCAAAATATATATAATTATCTGATTACCCGATTAATCGTCATAATAATCGACAGATTATTCGACTAACAAAATAATCGTTAGTGACAGCTCTAGTCCAGTGTGAATTGTTGATGTATTTGTATCTTGTTTTAATGTTGACGTTTTTACAAGGCTGTGAATAGTCACATGACCTGAGCTGTTTAATTCCAGTTTGATCCATTTAAATTGAATGCCTTTGTCAATCGTCCAGTCTCTAAATCACAGGACACATAAGTGTCAATTTATGCATTTGTGACATTTTTTTCAGTTCTGTAGTTTTCCACTAGTTACAATTTTGACTATGAATTATATTTAACCGTTAGTTTGTTTCTGTTCAATATTCAAGGGAAAAAAACATGTTATCTTAGTTCAGACAATTATTTAGGATCCCTGTCAGATCTAGTGTAGATCTGTAGGGCTGTGGACCAAAACTGTGGTGCTGAAACCCAGCAGCTCTAAAGTTTCTCTGGCCTCTATTTAATATTTGAGTGCTAAATATGTGATATAATATTGATATATCCAAGGAAATAAAGTATGAGTTTACTTAGTTCAGAACAGTTATTTAAGATTCAGTAGGTTAAAATCCCTGTCAGATCTAGTGTAGAGGGCTGTGGACCAAAACTGTGGTGCTGAAACCCAGCAGCTCTCAGAGTGTCTCTGGCCTCTGTTTAATATTTGAGTGCTGAATAAGTGATATAATATTTATTTGTGCAGACACTTAAAAGCTAAATTTGAAGAGAATATTAGTAAGTTTAACAATCAGAAAAGTAAATTAATTTACTTATATATAAAGAAAAAGCATACATGGGCAATTAGAAAAGTGGTATTCCTAGAGTTCCCTGTACAAACATTATTGGTGTTACTGGTTGTTTGGGTTTTGCAGCATTATAAGTGGTTTATTACGTTTATAATGTTTGTTGACATGGTTAGTGTTAACATTTGAATTATTACAGACTGCACTTATGCATTTGACAATTAAATAACCAATTGACAGTATATAGCCTATCCATTGTCGTTTCCATCGTTCCACAATAACGTTTTGGAAACCAGTTTTCTTTCTTTTCTATTTAACAGTAATAATATGCATGTTATCACCCATTCTTACCTGGGGTGAATGTCCACCAGCAGTACGAGCGTTTGCATGGTTATCACGTCTATGCGCTTGCAGTGAAAGCGCGCAACTTTGAGCACTTTCAGATACGTGACGCAGAGCACCACCGACACCAACAGGAACGTGAGCGAGTGCAGCACCATAGTGTAAATCGCGAACTGCGTCTTTGCATTGACCGCCCTTCCGTTACAGAGCGTGCACGACGCGTACAGCTGATGGTAGCCCACCCAGGAGAGGCACGCGGCAACCACAGAGAAGGACAACGAGTGCACCCACGTGTAAGCCAGAGCGAGTACAGCGTCCCGGTGGCGGATCCTGGAATGGTAACTCAGAGGGAACACCACTGCAACCCACCGGTCGATGCTGAGGGCAGCCATACTCAGCATGGAGTTGGTGGTCAGGAAAGTGTCCAGAAAGCCGACTACCTGACAGAAAATGTGTCCTCCAGGATGTGCGTTACTCAACACTCCGAAAAGAGTCTGCGGCATGCTGGAGGCGGACAGAAGCAGATTGCAGAACGTCAGGTTGAGTATAAACAACCCAGGAACCTGCCTGCGAATTTCGGCATTGTACAAGAAGCAGATCAGCACCAGCACGTTGGACAGCAGCGACACAACGATGATCACGACGAGTAGGAGAGAGAGCGCAAGCTCCGCTGTGTGCATGATGTTCCCCGCTCTTAAAGCCCCCAACTTTGAACCGCAACTCCAGGACAGTTCATGACGGGGAACTAAATGGCATCAATACAACTTGTAGATCCCCAAACGCGATATCCACTTGTACACAGACGCTCGATGCACGACTCTCCATGACTCCGACCTTCGTTCAGTCAGCCAAGTGTTGGGGAAATCCATCCAAACAACTGGAACGCGAAATCTCTAGAGTGGACGATTAATCCGCTCTCCCTCGCAACCCTAAAGGAATGCCTAGCGCAATTGCGCAGCCCTGGTTTGCCCGCGCTTCTAATGCAGAATTCGCCCTTGAAACAGCTTTATATGTCAAAATGTCACCCCCCTCCACCCCCCCACATACACTCACGAAATGCGCACACGTGACTAGCGTCAAAGGAATCGTCAGGGAATTAATTTTGTGAGGGGACTAAATTTAGAAAGTGTTTATATTTGTCGAAGGGAACTCTTTCACGTCACGATGAGGCAGAAGCCCTGGCTCTTGTGGTACAATTTTATGATTCGCTCGCACACACAGCTACAAGATCTTGAAGAGCAGTATCACCTTTATGCATTTAGAAACGCGATTTCTAACGCATTTAGTGGCAATATGGCCATATTTGGTTCAGAGGTGGACAGTAATTAAGCATTTTTACTTTACTTAAGTAAATCTGTATTAATCAGTGTTTTTCTTTGGGAAACTTTTACTTAACTATATTCCAAAGCATATTGTACTTTTTACTGCACTACATTTCATAAATAAAAGTTTTTTTTATCCTTTTTATATTTTTATACATTACAAATGCAGTACTTTAAATCTTTAAATAAACAAAGTACCAGATTTCTAATGTAATTAAGTATTAAATGATATTTAATATGAAATGTAGTGCAGTAAAAAGTACTTTTACATACTTCACTACTGTCCACCTCTGATTTGGGTGTGAAATGTAAGTACTGAGAAAATCACCTTTAAAGTTGTCCAAATGTTCTTAGCAATGCATATTAGTAATCAAAATTATGTTTTGATATATTTATGGTAGGAAAATATCCTAATGATTTTGGCATCAAAGAAAAATAGGTTACTGTGACCCATACAATGTGTTTTTTGCTATTGCTACAAATGTACCTGTGCTACTTAAGACTGATTTTGTGGTCCAGGGTGACATAAGCTCTTATAAAGATGTTAATATCAGGCACGTTAATTTACTGTCTGAGTTTGGCTGAAGACATTTTGTCCTCACCATAAAAATGGATTTTCTTTTTTTATTTCAATCTCCTACAATCAAATATTTGATTAATATCAAAGAATTCATAGATAGGGTAAAAAATAATCTGAGCAGCTCTTTTCAACAGCAAATGGAGTAGCTAGAGGCAGACACAAAGAGAAATAGAAAGTGAAGGAAACACTTTTAATCAAACCTTTGGTAAAATATTGATTTAAGCTTCCTTGAGAAGAAATAGGCTGCATTTTTTGTTCAAGCCAATCATTTCCAGGATACATTTATATAACTGAACAGAATCATGTTATTTTGGGATTGTATTAAAGTAGAATTGCAGTGCTTTAAGAGTGTATTTTTAAAATATGTATGTGTGCAATAGTGATGTTTTCACAATTTCACATTTATTCTGAGCTTGTTTAATGGGTTATATAGAGTTCAAAACACACCCTGCACTTTTTAACATAAATGTGAGCTCTCTCAATAATAACAAATCCAGTATTGCTAATACAAACAGTTGATTCTTAGACTTGGGTCAGTATTTGAATTCAAAATTAGATAGAGAGTTAGAGGGGAGAGCCAAGCTTGATGCATTTGGCTGTTGTTTGCTTGGCTGGGGGATGTCAGATGAATTTCCTGTCACTTTGTGTACATGAATCTGTATGTGAATTTGCACGTGCCTGTGCGAGTGCGAGCGTGTATGTTTGCATGTTACATAACTTCATTTAACAGTATTCATAACTTGAATGACATTTGAAGTTTTTCTCTTATACCAGATAGTTTACTGGGGAATTATTTTCGTTTTGGGTCCTCCTAATTAGAAAGCAACCCTGACATTTACTTTTTCTGAACCAGAAGATCAGTTTACACACACATATGCACCCACACACCAATCCAGATTTTTATGTTGGAAGAATTTCTATTTCACTTTAGTGTCTCTCTTACAACATAAACCCCTGCTTGCACTGTAGCATGAAGAGATGAACCAGCACACACACACACACACACACACACACACACACACACATACACTCATACTCATTAGTGGCTCACTGAGGCCGCGTAAAGATCTTCGCTGTCCTCTGTTACCACGGAAACGCCCACGCTGTCTGGGCAGTGGGTGTGTGGTGGTCCATCCCATGATCCTTTGTGACAGCATGAACGATTCTGACCAATCAGTGGTGCAACTGCGCAGATCTCGTTATTCTTCTTGAGGGGGCGATATGGACAGCTTGTCTTGATGTGAAACATAGGCTTTTATCTCCATCGCTTTTTTTGGCATAATTCAATAATTTTTTTTTTTTAAAGCTAATATGTGTTTTAAAATATTAGATGTAGTCAGAACCAATCAGACTTTAAGGGAAGGCTAAATAATTTTGGGATCTTGCCAAAGCTTCCCAAAGCTTGCCATTATTTAGTCATGTTTATTATTATTATACTTATTATTTTATTTTAAAAATATTAGTTAAAATATTAATTGTATATTAGACCTTTTTTTACTTTACATTTAAATGTTTCTAATATCAATAAACCCTTTTGAGCTTTTGTTAAGTCCTATGTTGAATACTGGTATCATTCTTGCCACAGGACATCATCTACCCTTGGTCCACTGGATTCATGTTTCTACATGGCACAATAGCTTTAGCTTTTGCAAGACCCCTCATAATTTCCATTTCGCTGGGTGCTTTCGTTGAGCACAGAGAAGCTCCTGTTGATGTATAATATTAATTTACATATATATTTTTCTTTAGCATGACAGTGCATCCATTTAAGTATGCATTTAAAAGCTGAAAAGCACAGGTTGACTGGGGGATGTCAAAATCATTAATTTGGATGTACGTTTGGATGTACAAAATGTACGTTTTGTGCTCCAGGGGATTATACTGAAGGTAATTATGTGTAATTAGATGATGCTATTATTTCTATAGCCTGGAATATACAGCCTAAGACATGTGTGTATTGTAACTTCCCCAAATTGGAATGTGAGTGATGTACACATGATCTGCATGGTAAATACCATGAAATGCTGCCCTGTGGACTTGATGCATTGCATTCTGGGTCCAGTGATTCTGATTCTGCCAGATTCATTATTGTGTTGCTTGTTGCATGAGATGAAAAGGCTTGCTTTCGCAACACGGTTTATGTCATATTTTTAAGTTAAAGGCTGTATTTTTTTTTCAAAAAAATAAAGAATTTCTTTTCTTTTTAACTGATTTAGGTTGTGTTATATTTTTCTCTCAGATTTTCAGAGAGAAAAAAAAATTGCTGTAAATGAGAGAAAATGGCTGTAAATACTGTAATACATTGACCTATGAAGTGGGATTGTAGGTAAAGACCTCAGTTCTGACTATCCAGATTTTAAAGAGGTCTTTTTATGTCAGGTTCTCCCGTGTACACGTGGCTCCATCTGGTGGTTTAACTGGCTAAATGTTGGTCTGCTGTCCTGCAATCAGTGCAGTTGCTTGCTTTGGATTTTATTAATTTAATTCAGAATTATTTTGATTTATTTATTATCAGTTTCTGTTTGTTTGAGGACTGTTGTTATTATTCACTGCATATTCTGTGATTCCGTGAGTCATTTCATCTTTACTTTTGACAGCTAATTTATTTTCAGCAGTGAAGCCCTGACTAATCAAAGCGTAGTCATTTTTTGAAAATATGTTGTTTTGACTCCAGTTGTTATGTAATTAGAGAAAGCACTCATGGCAAAAACAGAAACGGATCCTCTTCAAATGAACATATTTATCTGGATTTCCAACAGATTCTTCTCACTATCAAGTTTGCACATAGATGTTCTCTACACTCTTAAAAATCTAAGTTCCAGACGGAACCAGTGACCATTTTGAACCTTTTTTTCCTAGTGTGAACATTATAATAAAGGCTCATTGAATGTTATTGAAAGGCTCATTGGAAGAAATTGTGTAAGTTGTTGTTTTTGTTTTCTTTGTGCACAAAAAGTATGCTCTTAGCTTCATAAAATTACACTGATGCCACATGGATTATTATAACAATGTCCTTATTACTGGACTTTCACTCCTAAAAATAATGGTTCCAAAAGGGTGTTTTTGCAATGATGCCATAGAAGAACCTTTTTTGGTTCCGCAAAAGAACCTTTCAATGAACAGTTAAAATAACCATTTTCAAAACCATTTTTAGTCTAAAGAACCTTTTTCAACCTTTTTTGCATTTGAAAGGTTCCATAGATGTTCAAGGTTCTTCACTGACCCATCAGTGCCAATAAACAATCTTTATTTTTAAAAGTGTTGAATGTGGTAGTTGCGTTGCTGTCTATGCAGGGTCAAAAAGCTCTCAGATTTTATCAAAAATATCTTAATTTGTGTTTTGAAAATGAACAAAGGTCTTATGGAATGACATGAGGATGAGTATCTAATGACATAATTTTCATTTTTGGGTGAACTATCACTTTAAAGGTTTTCTGTGAAATCAATGCCAGTGTAGAACCTTTAGTTTTAAGAGTGTACTGTTATTGTTTGATAATTGTTTGCTTTTCTAGATGTTTAAATGTGAGCACCTTGTTTTCACCTCTAGAGGGAGTGCTTGACCTTTACTGAAACCATTCTTGTCCCACAAGTCTGTCATCACTTCTCAACAAAACTAATAAACACATCATCAGCATCCTATAATGCCCATGTGCGTTGTCCGGGCACAGACCCAGGGGGCAGAGTATAAGTGCTGTTTGGTCTGTCCTCAGAGGTCACAGTCAGGGTTAATCTGTCACGTTTAGCAGGACTGTGAGAGCACTATTGTTTTCCAAGTGAGTTTAAAGCAATAGTTCAGCCAAAAATGAACATTCTGACATTATATACTATACTACATACCATTATGTAGTTCCAAACTTAAAAGGAACCCTGGGTATTATGACATGTATGGCACTAAAAGCTTTAAAGTGCTAAAGTGGAGAGAACAAAGACGCTGGTCTTTAGGAGTTTTTATTCTTGTCCCTCTTCCCTTTCTTTCTCCTTTTCTTTTCACTAGGAAAAGCAGTGAAGACTTACATCGCTT
Organism: Cirrhinus molitorella; assembly: GCA_033026305.1. NCBI lineage: Eukaryota > Metazoa > Chordata > Actinopteri > Cypriniformes > Cyprinidae > Cirrhinus > Cirrhinus molitorella. The sequence continues at coordinate 23,500,409 of CM065135.1, read as the reverse complement.
CTTTTGTTGCCTTTCAACCGAAAATTACAACCAAAAGCCGCACAATGTGGTATCAAATCAGTATTTTATTTTCTGAGTTGTGTTGCGGTTAAAATAGCAACTGTTGTTAATGCCAGTATCTCACTAGCTATGTTTCCATCCAAAGATGCACATTTAATTTATGCACAAAACTGGAATATCTCATAAAACATTTGCGAATAAAGCACCCAATGAGCCAAAGGGAACAAAATCATCACTTCCTGATAAACTGGCACTAAATCTCAATAAGAAAAGTAGGATAAGCAATTGAATATAATAATTATCATATATAATAAATTATCAGAGCGAGCAGATGAAACACAATGCGGTCACTGCTTTTGGAGGTGGATGCCTGCTGTTTGGGAACGCAGTCGTGTAAAACAATTACACAGAAATACTTTGATGACAGACTTTGCTTAGGCATTTGAGAATGACCAAAACAACACTTCTGATGCTGTGCAACAAGATTGGTCTGCTGGTTAGTTTTTCGGTTGGTTTATTAAGTTTTTTTATTACGCATTTTTAGAATTTATGTGCATCTTGGTGGATGGAAACACTGGAAACACACACCATGCACTGGAATCACCTCGTAGCAGATCTATACAGGTGGAGCTGGGGAAGGTGGAGGATTTCTGAAGCAAGCTGCAAACTGCTGCATCTAGCACTAGTCATATATTTGAATGTTAAGCAGTGACCTCATTGGCTACTGATACAGGAGAGAACCAATCGGCTGTGCCATGTGATTATGATGTCATGTTGTCAGATTGAGTTAGACCCATCAGACTGCATTTTAGAGTTTCATGCCAGAGCTCTGCATTTACTCACTTGTGTGGTGCGACATTACTGTCAGATCCAATATAGTCGGCACATCATTGTATTGAAGTTTCAATCTTTCTGAAAATCCAGCATTGAATTGTGCCTGGTTTGTAAACGCATCCGCAGTAAAGTTAAGTGAACAAAGGCCAAATTCTTACTGACATGGTCTGGAACAACTACTAATTAGTACTCATTACTAAACTGTCAAATAATTAGGTTGCTGTTTAACAGTTGTGTGGCTAATTAGCTGAATTTAGATAACTTTAAGTATGTTTATTACAGTCCAGGACCTATTTGAGCTTGTCTTGCTCAAGAACACAATATCACCTTAAAAAAAACATAATGTTTTGAAGAATTTGCCAGTTTGCATTAGTTCTGCCAGCATTTTTTTTAATTATAATCATGGTACCTCTTGTTACAGTGTGAGGTGCTTGCAAGGGGAAGTAAGGCCTCTTAGCTAAACACAATGAGATCCCTCTGATGACCTTTCAAGTGTTGCGGAGGAATGTAAGCAGATCAGGCAGGTATGTGAAAGAGATCGTCCTTGTGAAAACCGGGCTTGTTGGAACTATGGAGCTTTGAGCGGAAATCTGTAATTTAACTATTGAGGAGGAAAAGACAAGACAGAAAGGTTGGCAGCTCTTAAGCGTCATAACTGTTCCAGATTTTGAGTAGTACGTCCAAAACTATTTATCTTGCCATAATAACTTACTGTTAGCTGTGACTTGAGTTGTTTATGAGTTGACTTCACTGCTTAGAGTTCAGTTCTATGATATAGATATTTTGGATCTTTTCTCCTGCCAAAAGTCTCTTTCCATCTCTATTTATCTGTGCGCGGGTGAAACAGGCTGTTTGGTGAATCTGCCACTGGGTGTAAGATGATATTTTTCCCCCTCTCTCTCCCCTCTTAGTGTCTTTATTAGCAGGTAATGTCCAAAAAGAGGATTAGAGAGAGGAAAAGGAGAGACATGGTCTTGTGGATAGATGAATAGCATAGATGGGATGGTTAAAGGAGGGAAAGGAGGTTAGGGAAAGGAGAAGACGAAAGAGGAGATCACACTGCTCGGGGATATTTGGGGGGATTATCTATTTGTCAGACGTATGTGAGTGAGACAGACAGACAGAGAGAGAGCGGGCACAAAACTCTGGCAAATACTTTCTATGAAAGTATTAAAAGAGTAAAGTCAGGGTGTGAATTATGGGGTTGTTTGGAGAGGTCAGAAGCAACGAAATACAGCTGGAATCCCCACAAAGGGAGACAAAACAAAGGTTAGGGGCTAAAACTATGGGGTTTTCTTTTTTAATTCATTATATTTTTTGAAATTACACAGAACTGTTTTGAGCCTTGCACATATGGAAGAAAAAATATATATCATGGCAACAAATTAAGACTTTTATTAATGAGTTAAATCGTAGTGTTGTACTACATGATTCCTTTATTTTATTTTAGTTATATCATGTTTCCCTACCAAGGCAGTGCTGCTGATAAAAAAAAAAAAAAGCAGTGGTCTCTCTCCACTCAAGGTGCACTTTTATAAGACATGCTCCAAAACATAATTGTAAGGTAGTGTTTTTGAAATGGGAAAATAATAATAATAATTGTCCAGCTAAGTGCTTCCTCTGCTTCTTCTGACTGGGATTTGTTAAAAAGTTATAAGACTTTAGAACAGAAAAAGGCACTTTGCCAAAACTGTAGCAACAAAGATGGAAGCATAATTCATGTATTTAAAATTGGAATTTTATCTCTGTTGGTTCAGTTATGGAAGTGTCTTAAATGACTGTACCCATATGCACAAGTCATTGCTGTTTGGTCTGAGTTTTTGGCTCAAGGTCTGTATTTAAAGTAGTCAAACCTTTATTAGAAGGGGGATCCCAATACTTTTAGCAATAGAGTATATGTATATGTACATCACTTGCTCCTCTGCAGTAAATGGGTGCCGTCAATGAGAGTTTAAACCTGTCAAAAACTTCCCAATGATCCATATTACTTCAGTCCATAAATTAATGTCTAAAGCTAAGTGTTTGTTAAGAACAAATACATTAAGTTGTTTTAACAGTCACTTCTTGCTAAAATAAACACTGGTTATAATGTTCCTTAATAGTGATCCTTAAAGGGAAAAAGTCAATACCCTGTAGTCTTCTTACACCAACATCTACAGATATATTTAGAACTGTTTGGGGTATATTTCCCAAAGTTGGTTTTGGGAAACACACAACTGTTGTGATATTTTTATCACCAATGGACTCTCATTTTGACGGCACCCATTCACTGTATTGGATCCATTGGTGAGCAGGTGATGTATTGCTAAATTTCTTTAAATTTGTTCTAATGAAGAAACAAACACATCTACATCTTTTTGGGTGAACTACTTCTTTATGACGCCTTTACAGACAGTGTTGCCAGATTGGGTTGACAGTTTCCAGCCCAAAAGCTCACCAAAACCCGCCCACTTCAGCAAAAACCAGGCCAAAATTTTTACTGCCAAAATAATGTGACAATTATATCGCCATGTCAATCTTTAAAAAATAATGATGACAAAATGAAATAAAGATAATTTATTTATGTCTATGCAGACAATTTATGATCAATTTCACAGGAATATGGATCAAAACAGGGCAAATGTATTAAAGGGAGACAGAAAATATGCTTAAAATGTCCAGAAATCTTTTCAAAATGGCAATCAAGAAATTAACCGATGACTTTAACCCATCATTTTCAATGTCCACAATAAAAATAAACAATTTTTTATCCTAAAAGTCTTCTATTCTTCTCTCACCACATGTAATCCACGTTGTGAGATTTGAGTCACTAGACTTTTTTAGACTTTTTATCTTATAACTTATATTTAGGCCACTTTGCCATCACAATCACTTACATAAAATGAATGAATAGATGTATAGCTGCACGTTCACTCAAAATCTTGCCCTTTATAACGCCAAACCCACATCACTCACGAGTGATCACATATTACCAACATAAAAGATGGTAAATTGATTGACAGGTCTCCGTTAAACTGAACCAATAAGGGTTGCGTTAAAGAAAAATGTGTTGATGACTGCACTACACATTATTTTACTGTAATACTTTGAGCTCTAACATATTAAAACAGCATAACTAAAAATAAAAGTGAAGAAAAAGCAGCTGATTGGGTGGCTTTTAATTTTTTGAAAGGAGCCCAAATTTAGTCTACCCGCCCAATGCTTAATTCTTCAGTCAAAGCCGATCAAAAGAAGCCCAATCTGGCAACACTGTTTGCAGAATCATGGGTAATGTAGTTTTTCACCAGAAATTCAGCTGTTAAACACAATGATTTTAAAATATTAGTTGGATTAATATGGTCTGATAGCTTTAACAAAAGCATATACTGTTGACTGACAACTTTGTAGCTCACAGTACGTAAGTCTTTAATGTTGCTCTCTATTAAGAAACAGCACAATGGAATGCAAAATGAATAATATGTGAACAGGTCCCATAATGACGGTCTTTCTATAATGACCCAGGTATACACCAATTCTGGATAATGGTGGATATAAGCTATCAATTTTAGAAACCTTAGGGTCATGGCTGGGTCTCTGATGTTTTCTTATTCCGTCTTGTTAACAGGTTAGTTTGGCCGTCTTCAGAATATTAAAATTTGTTGAAAAAAAAAAAAAAAAAAAGCAGTGCAGCTTGCTTAATTTTCACTACTGAATGGCTTGTGCTGTCAAACATAATTTCTTGTAAAATCTCTGTTTTCGTCACTCATTCATAAATGAAGCTGGTTTGAAATCGATTCAGTGTGGCAAACTAAAAGCGTCTCTCCCCTGAACTCTCCACCTGCGGAAGTGTCTACAGCTTTAGTGTAACCTGCCCTTCTAGAGGTTAATGTGAGGGGAAATCAGATTTGGGTAGGAGGCATCTCTAAGCCTTTGGAAAGTAGAGGAGCGGAGACTAAGAAAGAGCTTTTTGTGTTGTGTGAGGATTGAACGCTACGCTGTATGGCCAATTGACTTCTTCTCCAATTCATCAAATGCACTGTTTACCTAATCTGTCATAGCATTTCAAAACGCATTAAAACCGCAGGCAGATAAGCTCAGCATTCCTACTCCTGAGTCAGGATAGTCTTACCTTCACCAAAAAGGCGAACCATTTCTCTCTCTCTCCCAGAGGATTAGCTCTTGTGTGAAATGCATACTGTAAAGTGCTACCACATCTTGCTTAAGGACAATTCCACCCACCCCTTCCAGATAAATAAAGTATTATTGTGCAGTTAAGGAAGATTAGAAGTTAGAGCAGGGGGTTGGTGCTTGTGGCTTGGGGATTGCGGATATCTGAAATTGAGTTTAATGCCACGCTTATCAGAATTCTTCCCGTCTCTAATAGTGCACACTGTTGTGTGTGGCAGGGGGGAGGAAGCGAGGAGACGGGGTCGTATCCTCTACAGTAGGGCGCAAGAAGGAAATTGTGAATTGAGTTGCATTAAAGCCTCTTTTTGTAAAACAAGACCGACAGCAAAGTGAATTGGCATGGCAGGACGCGGAGGAAAGGGCCAGATGCGAGGTGTCGGTTGCAAATTGAACTTGGACGGTGTGCGAGAGGCCTGTCGGGTGTTATACAAACTGCTTAACACATCATTTACGTCGCCTAGGGAAGATGTGCTATTAAGTCTTTGATAGCGCTTTATGCATTTGTGTCAATAGATTTAAATTACAATACATATTTTTAAAGGCTGTTTTCTCAAAATGTGTTTTTTCTCCTACACTAAGCCATAAATATCCACTTCAGTAGCACTTACACACACACCAAACTTTACAATTTTATTTCCGTCTATATCCTGAAGGTTTTTTTAGATGGATTTGTTTAAATATAATTTTCTTGATTATATACAGCATTATAAAAATGTTCAAAATGTTAAAATATATGGTTTTCTGTTTTCTGAATTATGGAGTGATAAAAAAGACATACCCAAAATTCCCTCTGTAAAAAGATTTGACTCTAATATGTCCAAAAAAAAAAATAAAATAAAATAAATAAATCAACAAGAATTTTGAAAATGGTAGACAGAATTTTGAAACTTGGACTTCATCCAGTGTTTAGATTTTTGTACTAGAAATTTAAGCAAATTAGCATGTTTCATTTAACTATGCCTCATTTGCATATTTAAAACTTACATTTTAGAAAACTTGCAAGTAAGGCAACAACTATTAGTTAATTTGTTAACCCTATTCACCTGCAGTGTCTCGCCTTAAAGGGATAGTTCATCCAAAAATTTTAATCTGTCATTGCTCACCCTCATGTCGTTTCAAAGACCTTTCATCCTTTGAACACAAATTAAGATATTTTTTGATGATATCTGAGAGCTTTCTGACCCTGCATAGACAGCAATGCAACTGACACTTTCAAGGCCCAGAAAGGTGGACATTGTTAAAATAGTCCATGTGACATCAGTGGTTCAACCATAATTTCAGGGATATACGGCGGGCTTCTGTTAATTGCAGCGGGTCTACGACGGATTTCCGTCAATTAGAGAAAATTATGGGAAAAGAAACATAGCGCATTGTTGTTGTTGTTGTTGGTGTTCTTTGGCCACACCAAAATCCCCTCCATGGCTCTAGCTTCCCGCATCATTTTGGTGCAGGTATTAATAATACTCATTGGAATGTATTAGGGATACCGTTACTGGATAAATACTGGTATATATTTGATTTCAAACGATTCAATACTATGATTTTGATCAATTCGGTATTTTATATGCTGCTGTTCCGAAGTTCGCCAGTAGGCTGCAGTGCTTCCCAAATTGCTCCGAAACGAGTAAATGTGACAACAGAACAACGCGATGGATCATTAAACAGATACAACTCAGTCAATGCGCTCGAAACTAGTAAATAAAGACAACAGTAGAAGTGAAATATGGCATTATTTTGCATACAAAACAGATGATAAAGGTGAAGGAGCTGACCTTAATGCACCTGTATGCAAACATTGCTATAATATAACATTTGTTGCCACAGGAGGCATCAAATCTTGCTAAGCGTTTGTTACTTAGCCATCCTGATCTTTAACTTGAATTTAAAGATGGACAGGTGAGTTCATCATTCATAAATTCAGATTTAATTAGCTTTTATTCACAACTGATCAGTGCAGATGTGATACAGAGTAAACACGAAAGCTCAAATGTGTGTGTTTGTGTGTGTGTGTGTGTGTGTGTGTGTGTGTGTGTGTGTGTGTGTGAGTGAGACGCTGTCAGTTTAGCTTTGGTCACATAATATTTGCACTTGCATTTTAAACAATCAAATGAAGCAAGAGTTTTGATATATTAATTTTAGTATCAATAATATGAGGGAATGTTTCTCCCGAGCCGAGAGCGAGACATATAGCTGTGTAGTAGTGAGTGAGTAAAATGTAGTGAGTCTGATTCATGATTTTACATTCATAGACAGTCACTTGCTTCGTTCCCGAATGAATCAGCCATTCAAACGAATCAATTAAATTGTTCAGTGATAAAATCAGTGTCTTTTTGACGCCACCTTCTGGCGGATTTATAATTTCAGTTATTCATTTAATAATACTATATTTAAAATTTTATAATTAAAACATTAATCTCAAAATGAATTTATGAATTCATTTACACTCATGCCACCTCTGAGCCTCGTTAAATGTCTGAAAATGTTTAGTACAAATTATTTTTTTAATACTAATTTCATATGTTTGGTAACTTATTTGTCCTATTCTGCTATATAATTATATTGTTTTAATTTGAAATTTTAAAAAGCTTATAAATATAAATTTTTGAATTTGCCATAGATGATGACATACTTAAAATTTGAAAAATGGCATTAAAAAATTATGAAGAAAATGCCTCTGTAAATCACTTCAAGGAGTCAGATATCACCTCATATTAGGAAGGCTATTTTTTTATCAGAATTTTGAAATATTTATCAAAAGATGCTCCTAAATTTTTTAAATTAGGAAATTATGAGGACAAGTGCTCCTAATAATAATAATAAGAAAAAAAACTGCTCTTAAACTGGGTGTGTGACAAATATGGCTGTGGAATGGTGTTTGGCCGAGGAAAAATATTTTTTTTTGCTTCAATCCTTGTTTTTATGAATTTTATGAATTTAGCTACGAGAATACTTTTTGTGCGCAAAGAAAACAAAAATAACTACTTTATTCAACAATTTCTTCTCATCCATGTCTGGGCCTTGAACATGACTATTGCTCTGCTGTCTATGCAAGGTCAGAAAGCACTCAGATTTCATCAAAAATATCTTAATTTTTGTTTCGAAGATGAACAAAGGTCTTACAGGTCTGGAACAACATGAGGGTGAGTAATTAATGACAGAATTTTCATTTTTGGGCAAACTATCCCTTTCATTTCCAGTGCGCACAATTGCAATAGACAATTTCCAACGAAAAAGGAAATTTCCCGTTATTTACTCTTAACCTCATGTCATCCCAACTTGTATGACTTACTTCTGTGGAAAACAAAAAACAACAAATTTCTCTCCCTTTTTTGCCCATACAATGAAAGTCAATGGGCTCCACTGTTATCTTCATTGTATGGAGTAAAACAGTCAGTTTGGTGAAAATATCACCTTTTCTGTTCTACATAAAAAAGTCATACACATTTGTAATGACATGAGGGTGAGTAAATATTGACAGAATTTATTTTTGGGCAAACTATCGCTTTAATGACTAAGTCATTGAAGTCAAAAGCGTACTCAAACTGGCTTGAGGTCTGCCGTATTATTCAGACGGTGACTCACCCCTCCATTTTGTTTTCTGTGGGTTTCAACTTTGAACTTTTAATCAGATAATCTTAATTTCCTTTTGCTCTTTACTGTGGCAAGCCAGTTACCATGGAAACAGAGGGCCAACTTCGCCAAGAAGGGCTTATATACCCTGTGCCTGAGCTGTTTGGCCTGCTATCACAGAGCATGCACACACACACACACACACACACACACACACACACACGTTTCCAGGTAGTGTTGATTGATTGGGTGATGATGAGAGGTAAGGATAATCTGAATATTTAGTTAAGGCCATCCGGATGCTATTACCTTTCCCCGCAGGCGTTTCTTCTGGAAAGGGAGGGGATAAAGTGTGCTCCTCTGAGGTTCGTTTCAACAGGCACTTATTTAGGCGTACAACGCTGCTTTCTGCGCTCTCACTGCACTGAATAACTGCAGACTGAGCAGAGGGGAAATTATGGATTTCAATTTTGATAGAATTCAGGGTTTGTGATGAAATGAAGTTGTAGAACATTATAGAGTCTCTGCTAGTGTCATATAATACATAATGTGTGTGTGTGTAGGTCTATATATGAGTGTAAGGGAGGTAAATATTTGTCATTCTTAAGGCTGAGAAGAGCAGGAAGATCTGATACTAGTACAAAAGGCTTACAGTGACCCTTCACCACAAACAGACTGAAGCCGATGAGGGATATAATTAGGGAACGTTCATAAAATACCCATTTACGGTCTCGGACATGTAGAGACAGAATCAAAGCTGGAGTCAGATCAAAGAAGACAGTGGAGCTTTTCTGGCATGATGCAGCAGATCTTATTAAAAAATTATCTTGATACTGAGCTATGTGCAAACTTTTTCATAGGTTTCTTCAAATGCGTTTTTGCTTGCTTTGAGACAACAGGGGCTTTTTTTGTGGGTTTAGGAGTAAAAGAAAAATAAAAACGCTTCGACAATTAGTAATCCGAGCAAAGTTATCACCAAAAATTTCAATCTGCCAACCACTGCGACCTGGCAAGCAGCGCAATCTGATCATACTGTCAACCAAGTTTATTAGAAGAATGTCCATGCACTGAAAGACTGACAGGGGCTCTCTTCCCCTGGCTGGGCTGAAACAGAGGTTAATTGACAAAAGAAACCGTGTGTGTGTGTGTCAGTGCGTGCATGTGGGTGGATACGGCTGTGTGTCTGACAGGGTAATTGCCTTGTTAAAAGAGAAACGGAGGCAATATTTTGAAAGAACCACATCCCCATATAATCCGCCTTTGAGAATGATGAAAGAGTGAGGGATGCCTCTTAGATCAGTTGTACAGTCATTTCAGCTATTAGGAATCAACTAAATTCTATTATAAAAGGCCATTTTGGAGCATCCATTTTGTCAAATGTCCAACTTTGTCAAATCAGCCTTTTCATATAATACATATATGCATTGAGAAATGTGGCAATATAGCTCATTTGTATTTTTATGCACTGAAAATCTTAATTAACAGACATTTACTTTTCTAACTTAGTTTCCTTCTGTTATTCCACATATGACACATAGGTGGCACTGTAGTTATAAACTTCTTAGTTTTTTGTGTATTTAGTTTATTGAACATGGCAACAAAAACATTTGGAAGATCATTAGTTCATTTCAGGGTTAAGTGGAGTTTCTTTGATCTGAATTAAGTTAATTCCATTTTCCATATAATACTATCAATGGAAAAAAAAAAAAAAACATTTAAATTGACACTACCAGTCAAAAGTTTTTGAAGCTTTTTATTTCAGATAAATGCTGATCTTTGAATCTTTCTGTTCATCAAAGAATCCCGAACAAAATGTACTTAGCTGTTTTAAATATTGATAATAGTAAAAATGTTTATTGAACAGCATATCAGAATGATCTCTGAAGGATCATGTGACAGCGAAGACTGGAGTATGATGCTGAAAATGTAGCTTATTTGTCATCAAACCATCCACTTATTGACATTGCTTTAGAAATGGATTATTTCTTTTAACACACAGATTTGCTGCAAATATTACCATTCTCTCTGATGCAAATCATTTTAGATAGTTTAAATATACAACAGTAAAATGTGTTATTTCCATACAGTCTACCTCTGTAAAGTACCATGCATTCCACTGTTATTCTGTTTCCTTGAAAGTCAGATCACTATCAGCTGTTTAATCTATCTGTGCAAAACCCCAGCATCAATCGATCTATTCATCCCTCGCTCTGTATTCACGCAAGCTATTCACACTATTCAAATCTTTAAATAATTACAAAAAGAGTGCAGAGGCTGAAACGGTGACTAAAATTAGAAAAGTGCAAAAGTACATGTTCAGGAATCAGATGGCGAACCGGTCACAGGGATATCGCTTTCTTTAAGCTGCAGAGAGGATAACAATTAAGTCCTGGATTTACCGTGTGCCAAGTCTAATGCGAACATAGCATGACAATGCACAGTATCAGTTGTGTAAATAAACAAGACTCTTTTAGCATCTACTATTTGTAATTACCACTTATTTGCATCTTACTGAGGAACCATAACCGGATATGCAAACAGAAAATGAATAAGACCATTTATTATATAATACAAATGTTCAAAACCACAAAACACTATATTCAAAAATGTACTTTACTATCCATTCTGAAATGGTTTATCTTTTTCTCTTTTCAGAGGACCTCTGACCTAAGCACTTAAACCCTGACCCCTGGGAGCCGGCTGACAGAAAATGAGATTAACTCCCATTAGTTGGCTGCTCACTGAGGCTTTGCGCTCCTCAGGCTGTAGTTCTCCAAAATATAGTGCCTTTCATGGTTGGAGGCAGTCAATTATAATAAATTCACGTCAGGAGTCCGCAGTGTCAGTGTATTTCAGTGCGAGGAAACGATTCAGGTTGTAAGCTGAAAGAAAATTGTCTTTGTGCTGTAATTCAAGGATGGAAATGTAAAGTGACACGATCTTAATCTCCGCTCCTGAACTGGCCATTTGGCTTCTGTGATGTGGATGCATGTGATCAGTTAACAGGCAGATAGTGGCCGGTCAGAGGTGAGGTCAATACGTTCCCAGCCTTGGTAAAACAGGTGTACACACAGCCTAGGTTACATACATAGGAGTGTGAGTGTGTGTGTCCCACAGGACCATGTTCGACGAGGAGGGGGGGTCTGTGTGTTTCCTGTATTCAAAAATGTCTTTGACTAGACTCAACCTAGTGAAACACGGCCTTCACTCTTGAAACCTTAACTCTTCACACACATATGCGGATACAAATGCATGTGTCTCATACAATTAGCAGATTCCTATAAAAATATCAATCGGTACGAACAAATAAATGCAAGTGTGTGCGTATAAAGGCGAAAGTTGAGAAAAATAAAGCTCAAGTCACTAGATGCCAATGTGAACAGGCTCTTTCTCTTACTGTTTCGCTCTGTGAATCCAAACAACACCGTTATTCATCCACCAAGTTCCCCCCGGCAATTCACCCACCCCTCCCGCAACCCTTCCAATCCCAGCTTGGGCTGTAACCATCGCTTCCATTCTCTCCGAATGTAGCCGCACCTGAACTGCTTCACCACAGGGGCTTGTTCAGAGCAGCATGAGGGGCGGCGAGGCCTGAAACCAATCCCTGTTCGGGATCCCACCACTTCCTCCCAATTGTTCCCAACAAAGCCGGACAGGCATAAATGGGCTGCTATCTGTGTCACAGAAAAGTGGAGAGCAATTTGTTTCCTATTAAACAGGACTGTCAGTTCACTTTCTCGTCTTGTTTTTCTCACTTGTTTTTTTGTTTTGTTTTTATTGTTTCTGCCAGGCCAAAGTGTCACTCGTGAGGTTTCCCCCTGACGGCTAAGTGGCTCGGACCCCCCTTTAAACCTGAGAACGCACCTGTTTCGCCCGCACAGGTAATTGTAAGAATGTAGAGGGGAGACCTTAGGGGTAATGGATTCAGAATAGATGCTTGAACCAACACAAACACACACACACACACACACACACACACACACACACACAGCTTGAATATGGCACTGAAGAGGCCTGTTTTGCAGTTCTGTAGGCTGCACCTGCTAAGTGGGTGATCTGTCTACCCCCAGTTCATGCGAGGGTCACAACAGCTTAATGTGACCCCCATCCTCTCCCTTTCTTTCTCTCCCTCTCACACACACACAGTCGCAACACAGACCACATCTGCCGTTATTCTGCCTGAGGTGAACAGTTCAGTGGGCGCACAGACAGCCACAGTAGTTAATAACGGTTTAAATGGACGTCTTCGCATCTGTCTTTACTGCCCTGTTATTTCATTCCAGTCTAGCTTAGTCCATGGTTTGTGACATCACTGCTCCCAGCTAAATGAATGGTGCTTTATGTAATATCTAATGGCAAACGCACTATAGACCGTTCCAAAGTTTGTGGCTGGTGAGATTTTATTTAATGAATTGCATCCTACAAGGATGCATTAAAATGCTCAAAGTGAACTTTTGATGTATCTATTCAACAAAGAATCCTGAAAAACTACGTTACCTGTTAAACGTTTTATATATATATATATATATAAATATAATGTATAAATCTTTTCTACTCATCAAGCCTACCTTTATTTGATTCAAAGTACAGCAAAAACGGTACATTTTGAAATATTTGTACTATTTAAAATATTTTTTTTGTTATTTCAAAGCTAAATTTTTAGCATCATTACTCTTTAGAAATCATTCTAATATTCTGATTTGCTGCTCAAAAAACATTTATTATTATTATGTTGAGCTAAGTAGATATTTTTCAGGTTTCTTTGATGAATAGAGAGTTAAGAAGAATAGCGTTTATCTGAAATATCATCACTTGTTACAAAAGCTTTTTATTTCAGATAACTGCTTTTGATCTTTCTATTTGTCAAAGAATCCTGAAAACATATTTTCTCAACTGTTTTAAATATTGATAATAACAATAAAAAATGTAATAAAAAATATGTATGAAAAATAAATAAATTGCATTTTATAATATAATAATATTGAAAATAATGATTTGTACTGTATTTTTTATTAAATAAATGCATCCCTTAGCATAAGTGATCATTTAAAAACCACGGTAGTGTTGTGTATATGCACTAAATAGAACAAAAACTTTGTGGATGGAGCAGTGAAATTGATTAACGCTGAAATGTATGGAATTCCCCATTACTTAACATAACCGTGGGCCTGGTGACACGGAAATACAGTCCGCAGCTTTGCTGAAGGTGTGAAAGACTCTCACTGGTGTGATATTTGCATAGAGATATGATCAAGAATGTGTTAGAAGACTGTTGGATTGTGAAGAATGACCACAACACATAAAAAAAAAAATAATAATAATAAAAATAAACTATAAATGTCTCTTTATGTTAAAGAATAACAAAAACCGCATAAAATGCAGCATATGTAAACTAGCAATACTTCAGAATTAGATTCAAAGCCTTTCTTCCCAGCCTGGTTTGCATGTTTGCATGGACATATTGCCTGTGGAAATGCATGTAAATGTTTTTCTGACAATGATTTGTATTGTTACTTTTGACTTCTATATAACAAGCAACGTTGTTATCAATATTGTATCAGTATTTTATTGGAAACCCCTTTCCCATTTAACCGATAATGTTTTAATATTGTAATTTAAGACAAACACCTGCCTTGAGATTATCTTTAATTAAATATCTATGCAATGATTAACAATCAGTATTGATTTCAATATTGTTTATATCATTATACCATTAAAAGTATGCTTGTAATGGAACCCCCTGGCCCATCTACTCTATGGCACTGCATAAACTACTGAACACATATGGGTCAGTTCATTTGCAACTGAGCGCCCTTAAAGGGATAGTTCACCCAAAAATTTGATATTTATCTGCTTACCCCCAGGGCATCCAAGTTGTAGGTGACTTTGTTTCTTCAGTAGAACACAAACAAAGATTTTTAACTCAAACCGTTGCAGTCTGTCAGTCATATAATGGCAGTCAATGGCTACCAAATCTTTGAGAATAAAAAAAACATGCACAAACAAAACCAAATTAAACCCTGCGACTTGTGAAGATACACTGATGTCCTAAGACATGAAATGATCGGTTTGTGCGAGAAACTGAACAGTATTTTTTTTATAATTTTTTACCTCTGATTCACCACAATGTCCATCTGTCCTGTGCGCATGCACAGCATCTGGTGCGTGACGTGTACACGCTCTGGCATAATATCCACGTTGAAACATCCATATTGTCTGATGAAAATCGTCTTCCATTGCAATGACCTGTAATATCTTTATATCTTCACAGTGCCAGTGAATACGTCTGCACATCTCTGTGCACTGTGTAAACAATGAGTGATGTATAAGCGCAGATCACTTTCGGTGCTTGCGTATACTATACACATGTCACACGCCGGATGCTGTACATGCACTCAGGACAGATGGACATTGTGGTGAATTATATAAAAAATTATATAAATACTGTTCAGTTTCTCGTACAAACTGATTGTTCTGTGTCTTAGGACATCAGTGTATCGTCACGAGTCGCAGGGTCTAATTCGGTTTTGTTTGTGTATGTTTTTTTTATTCTCAAAGATTTGGTAGCCACTGACTGCCATTATATGAGTTACAAATCTTCATTTGTGTTCTACTGAAGAAACAAAGTCACCTACATCTTGGATGCCCTGGGGGTAAGCAGATAAACATCACATTTTCATTTTTGGGTGAACTATCCCTTTAAAGAGGTACGATGGATGAAGGATTAAAAAAAGGGTTGGGGAAAAAGGACTGAATGAAAAAATGACCCTCTCACCACTCTCCTATTGTGTGGGGAGTCTGGAACCCCATCTGTGCGAGAGGAGAGGCGTGAAATGTTCTGTAATTACTGGTAATGATGTCCTAAGATCAGAGACTCAGCCCAAACAAGGTAATTACATGATAAATGTGTGTATGAGCACACTGACCTGGAGTCAGCAGGGCCTTTGAGACAGGCGTACGATGGACAGCTAACAGAGATATCTGCTCAAAAGGCCCACTGGGACCTGCATAGATCTCTATTGTCTGAAACACTGTCTCTTGGATCAACATGGATCAGGGTTCAGCCAAGGGTGTGTGTGTGTGTTTAAATTTCCTTCTAAAAATACTTTAATATTTACAAAAGATGAGGATATATATATATATATATATATACATACACACACACACACACACACACAGAATTTATATAGAGATAAATAGATTTTTATTGTATGTTATTATATAATTTATTTAAATTAAATGGTAAAATACTTTCATATTTACAAAAGATGGTGGAGAGGAAAATTATATTTTTTGCATTTTTAGTTATAGGTATATAGATTTATTAAATATTATTTAATATATATTGTTGTATCATTTATTTAAATGCAAACAAATATTTTGTAATGGTTTATTTTTATTTATTATTTATTAAATTATGTTTAATAGCCAATATTTTTATTTTTAGTTATCTAGGAAGATGGAAAGTGGAGGGTGTGTGATATTGCTGGGCAGGTGTCAAGGGTTAAGTGCCCCACTCAAGGGCATAACATTAGTGGTCAGAGAAAGAAACGTCCTTAGGGATTTGAACTTGGATCTTCTAAGTTATAGTCTGCTGTCCTTATTTAACCATCATTATATTGCTTTGGTAAATTTCAAACCGCTGGGATGCCTCATAACCGGCATAAAATTCCTTGTATGTTACGCATACGTGGCCAGTTAATGTTGTTGTAAACAATGCACATTAAATTTAGTTTTAATATTTAAATATTTTTGTTGTATTTTGTTTTGTTTTCATATTACTTAAGGACTTCTGGACTTCTAAATGATTAGCGTGGCCTTGTTTTCAGGTTGTTTGGCCTTTTTTTTTTAATGTAATGCAGAGGTGAATTGACAGCTATTCTACAGTATAGGATGTATCCTGATCTATGTGATGTGGCCTAACTGTGTTTGCCGACATAGATTTGACTGATGTGTTCATAAATATCCTTGTATTGAATGAATGTGGGGACAGAAAGCTCCAGACAGACGGTTAGTCCATGATCACAGAGGCCATGGCAAATAACTGATCCTCTAGTGCTTCACTTTTTAAATGCAAATAAGGCCCTGCAGAGCAAACAGGTCACATGTTTTTTCTTTTGTCCTCTTTAGGTTTAGAGTTGTTTGTGATATATTACTCATCTGTTCTCGAGAACTGTTTTGGTGCCTTTACAGAATGCATGATAATAAGATCATTTAAATTCTAACACCTCGTTCATCAAAAATCTGATAGCCATGCAAAAATATTTTTTAGACTATTACGCTGACTTCAAATGAGGAATCATAGTCAAGAAAAAACAGCCAAGATTTGCCTGAGATTTGCCTAACCTCTAAAAAAAAACAATGCCAGCTTCATCGATGAGTATTTTATGCTCCGTAAGCTTGGCTGCCGTTATACAAATGACTGTTGTATTGCACTCTTGAAAGAGGATATTAAACATTATCACATTTTATCTGTTTATTCATTAGCCCAATTCCATACCAATATACATCAACGGTTTTAGGGGAAAGCAGGCCTTCTGTTTGTCCTGAGTTTTTTGTCTGCATCATTATTTACCTCATACAGAAAATGTCAGGTATTTTTCATTCACTATGATGTAATAATGCATAATGCAATGATAAATCTCTTACAGAGACAGTAGATTACAATATAAAATCAAAAATATGACATCTGGAAATTAGGAGGTGACCCACCAATACCCCATGTCACCTATAGATGGCGACAGTGCCTAATTTTCTGTGCAATGTCTGCATAGGAACATTTAGATAAAAAAAGCCATCACTATTGCTACAAATGATGGGACTCTAGTTCCATCAGATTACCTTTTATATTTATTATTGTTTTGTATTTTTATTCATTTATTTATTTATTTATTTATTTTTGGCCAGCATTTCTCAGAAACGCTTTGCTCTCGATGTGAATTTTATGGGACAAATACATTTAAATAGAGAAGAGATAAAGCAAGATATGAATACCATGTAAATTACCTGATTTGTATGGGTGATAAACTGTCCTAGACTCGTCTAAACATACACAAGCCTAGTTTATGTCTGTTAGTTTTATGTTGAGAAAAAGAGCAGCTGTGCCTGGTAAACAGGTAAGATACAGTACCTGCCATACAACAAGCATTAGGGAAATGACGGTACACACATCTGTATGAGTATAAAGTCAAACAAAAGAAATAGCGTGTGAAAGAAATAAAGGGACAGCGACAGACAGAAAAGGCAGAAAATGAATGAGAGAGGGAGAAAAGGGACAATTTGTCAAAAAGTCACCCGCATAAAGGCTGAGAAATGTGCGAAATGCAGTAATTGCGTGAAGCAGTCAGTGTGTGCTGAATAGAAGCGCTGTTGAGTCGGATTCTGCTTCCGTGATGCGCGCGATCGGAGGCATCTTCAAGAGCGTCTGCGTGAATATGTTACTCATTACCGCGGGCAGATAAAAAGCCAGAGAATGCAGAGCGATTGTTCTCTAGTGCTGGAGAAAGACAGTCCTCCCCTCTTCATTAGCGCTGGAGAGAGATCAGGGAGCGAGTGTAATGAAGAGAGGGATCACTCGGTAATGTTTACCCGGCGACGCGGGTGAAGTTGACGGCATAGCGAGCGCGGTTTCCCGGCAACTGCCTCTTGTGCGAGGCGACAGAGACACGGCCATTATTAATAGACAGACGTGTATTTGGGTAATGAACAGAGTGGACAGTGACACAATGACCTCTGCCACTAAATGAGTGTCTTTGAGTCCGAATATATGCTGTGAAGAATTACTGACAACTGAAGCGTCTTTATATGTACAAGAATCTTATCTGTAGTTAGGTTTCAAAGTGATTAGCACTTGTTATGTTGCGTGTGTGTGTGTGTGTGTATATATTTACGTGAATTTACAGCTGTTTCTGGTGCGGAAAGTCACTGATGCTTTATTAGTCATTAGAACCTTTCCATTGGACAAATATACTTTGGTAAAAGACAGTTCTTTACACTCTAAAAAAAATGCTGGGTTAAACACAACCCAGCGATTGGGTTGCTTTGACCCAGCATTTGGGTTAAAAGTTTAACCCAACCTTCTGGTTAGTTTTATTGAACTCAGCTATTGTTTAGAATATTTAGAATAGAATATGTGACCCTGGACTTTTCATTGATGTATGGTTTGTTAGGACAGGACAATATATGTTAGAGATACAATTACAATATTTGGAAATCTGGACTCTGAGGGTGGGGAAAAAAAAAAATAATACAAAAAAAAAAAAACAATACCCTGAGAAAATCACTTTTAAAGTTGTCCAAATGAAGTTCTTAGCAATGCATATTACTGATCAAAAATAAAGTTTTGATATATTTACGATAGGACATTTACAAAATATCTTCATGGAACATGATCTTTGCTTAATATATAAAAGAAAAATCAATCATTTTGAGCCATACAATATATTTTTGGCTATTGCTACAAATATACCTGTGCTACTTAAGACAGATTTTATGGTCCAGAGTCACATATGGCTGGCTTAAAATGAACCAAAAAAAGACTGTAAATTTAAAATCAGACACAGGCATCAGCATTAATCAAAAGGTAAATGTTTTTTGATAAGCAATTAAAACATATATATATTATTTAATTAATATTTATTCACATTGTTAATAAATGTTCATTTTCACCCTTTTTTGGGTTTATTTTACGCAGTTTCGTTTTCTGTTAAATAAAACTGATGACTTTGTTAAACATTTGCTGGGTTTGTTCATATTTCACTCAGCGCTGGGTTGTTCTAAGCCCAGCACTATTATAATGTTCCTCACACCTAAAAATGGTTACGTTAAGAACTGTTTGCTGAAAAGTTCTTTGTGGAACCCAAAATGAAGGTTCTACAGCTGCGCAAACTCCCTTTTGGAACCTTTATTTTTTTTTTAATGAGTGTACATTGTTGGAAAAAACAGCTTGAGATACTTTGTTGGATGATTAAGCTGGTCTCTTGCCTGGTTCTATAGGAACTCAGCTTGCCAGTCTGTTTGGCCATTTAAAACCAGCTAGGATCATTTTTAGGCTGGTTTAGTTGTATTGATAGTGTAGGCCACTAGATAAGTGTAGAGTTTTACAACACGCAAGTAGTGATGTGACTGTGAATATCAATTCATCTTTAACATATTTCCAGCCAGGACACCGTTTAGATGGTAAAGACATTGACGGTGCCGGCCTGTAGCAGAAACTAAGCATAGATTTGTGTTCATATGGTCTGACAGAGGGGTTTATTTTCCATTTTATGCAAATCAAAAAAGCGTAAAGAAAAAAAGTGGTCTTAGATGGAGATTTTAAACACACAAGCCCCCCGTAGCCCTCCTAATGGTGTGTATGACAATGACAGCGTGTGTCTGCGCGTTGCTTTATGGCCCCAATGACTTCAATCACTCCCTGGAAAAACAAATCTGATCTGGTCTACCTGCCTCCATCACGCCATCCTCCAGAACAATGATAGATAGATAAAAGCCAGTGTCTGTGGGTTTGTGTATTAAATAAAAAAGACGGATGTCCCCGCGGCTGGCTGTTTGGCATTGCCTGATGCGAGTCATTTATCTAAATGTAGCCGTGGCAGCCGGGGCCCTGGGCTGACAGAAATGACCCATAATTTGCTGCTAACTGCAGTAGCGGGTTCTGTAATAAAAGCTTTTCATTAGGGCTGAGCAGCCTGCACCAGGCACAACTTAGCAAAAGGGCCCTTCCTCTAATTGCTAACCATTACAAATATGGTCCATTTGGTGGAGAGAGAGAAGAGGAGGAGAGAGCGAGAGAGAGAGAGCAGAGAGGAGAAGAGGGTGTGGGATAGGTCTGTGTTTCCCCTTCACAAAGCGCACCAATAATTGAACAATTAAACTTTAGCAATGTGATTACCACTCACCATAACTAAAAGCAGCTGTGTGAACGGCACAAGGCCACAGTGGGCGGAAATGCCGAGCCTGTCTGAGAACGCCGAGCTCGGGATGGATGGGGTGTCATCGACGGCACGTGATTACTTGCTGCTTTGAGCCTCGGATCCAAAATAACAAAAGAAATGCCAGCTGATTTGTGTGATTAAATAAAAGGTGCACATAAAACAGCAGCAACATAAAAGAAATCTGCGACCCGTACGACAAAACATCCACCAGATATACGAGCGCCGTTTCTCTTCCTTCTCCCTTCCTTCTCCCTTCCTTCTCCTCCGCTGCGTCGCTCGTCTCTCTTGTTGAAAAGCAGGCGTTATTTCGAGATCTGAGCCGCTTCATCATTTTTCCATAAATCCTTGCTTGAGTACATACCAAGAGTGCCACGGGCCAGCTGAGGGTGTGAATGCAGCCTTTGTTTACACACAACACCGCAATCATAAATTAGCATCTTAACACGAATATGGACACGCATCAGTTTTTTGCGCTAAAGTGCTTCTGTCCATGTCTGGCCTGTGGTCTCCAGCAAAGATGCTCTTTTGTATGCATTTGTGTGCATGTGCTGACCTCTTCTTTTACACCGAATGAACCTCTCAATAATCTCCTCAAACAAAATATAAACACAGAGCAGCACCCTGCAGCCAGCGTTTGGTTAACAGGGTCTGATTAGAAACAGCAGGTGTTCCTCTCTGAGCTTTCGGCTACAAGAAGCCATGAATGGTGGGATACAGTAAGAGCTGTGACCTCTTTATTCAAGTATACAAAGACACTGATACTGCAACAGATCCTGTCATTACGTCCCTTCCCTCCCTGCCAATTAAAACCCACTTGTTTGATGTCCCAATTAGCCTGGAGTTCAGCCGCTCCAAACATCGTGTGCGCATGTTGGTGTGTGTGCATACAAAAACACTGAACATCTTTCAATTAGCAAATGCATAGCTAGATAAATTAAAAAGAGAGAAACACTTGAATGCAGAATTACTGAGCTTGAAAATGTTGTCGTTTACGTTGTGCGAGATATGTATAGGTACCATTTGCTTTCTTGGTCTAGTGTTTTATGTACCACAGCGAAGTCATATTGTTGTGAGTGCAAGTTTTTCTCTATGTTGATTCTGATGGAATAAAAGGAAAAAAACATGCTTCTATTGAGTCATCATCACACACTGACTGCAAGCAGACACCACATAGAATGCAACAATTATATTCACAAACAAATGATTCATGTGAGTTTTTTAGTGAATCAAAACAACACTGCCAGTGTAGCCCAATTTACAAAGAAATGACTCGGATGAGGCAATTCTTTTTATTGAATCAAAAACACACAGAGGGGTTAGTATAGCCCGACTCACTAACAAATGACTCTTAACAGACGCTTCTTTTTAGTGAACATCTAAGATGTATGTGTAATCTAATTATTGAAAGAATTTACTCTTGTGAGGCGGTTCATTTTATTGAGTCTAAAACACACAGCATGGCCAGTGTAAACCGATTCCTGAACAGCTGGTTCCTTTTAGTAAATCAACAATATCTACAATATAACAAGTTTTATTATTATTATTGAGTCAATTTGTTGTAGTGAGTCAAAAACGTACTTCGCAAATGAATGAATCATCTGAACAGCTTCTTTACTGAATCATTTAAAAAGATGAGTTGGTGGTTTGAATCAGTCTGATGAATCTATCAGGTAAGTGAATCAACACCTGGCTCACTGAATTGCGAGTTATTGTTATTTTTTAGATATGGCCGTATAAAAATGAAGAACGTTTTGTGTCAGTACCAGTCTTAAATATTATTGATTTTTAACTATTTTCTTGTATATTCTTATATTTTGTTTATTAGAAATATACCTTAATTTATTACAAAAAACTTGCAAATTTTTATCTTTAGCGATGTTGTCTTATGGAAAATAGTGATACTGAAACAAAACCTGCTTCATATATATATATATAGAGAGAGAGAGAGAGAGAGAGAGAGAGAGAGAGAGAGAGAGAGAGGGAGAGTAAGAGAGACATATTGTTAATAATAGCGTGCTTACATTAACAAGATTAGCGTTGTAATAGCTGTGTGAAATAATATTAAGTGCAGGCAAATTCCTACATTAGTCATGCACATATAGTGTCTGTCATCATATACGTGTAGTACTTTAATTATAAGTGTAGGACCAGCAGCTCGCTGCGGTTTTTGATGACCTATGACTTGCGACACTGATCTATGTACTGTCATCCAGGCAATTCCTGGGACTCTGCAACAACTGCCATCACTCTAGCCTGAACTGTGCTGAAGAGCGCTCTTATCTGACACATTTGCTGTAAATGGCAGCCATATCGGAGTGAGCAAAAGAAGATAAAAATCACCATACCAACAAATTTGTTCTTGCATTTGCCTATCAGTAAAAGTTCTAGATAACAGGGTTAGAGGGCAGCTCATATCACATAAAGTTTCAGTTAAATAGCTGCTGGTTATTGTTGTCCGGCTTTAGAGAGAACCATGCAGTTTTGCATTGCTGGGGCCTGCTATACAAATACAGTTTATATATGCAAAGTTACTGGTGCTATGTACAAAACAAAATCCCCTTCCCCGACACCAGGAAATTATCCACGATTCGAATTTAGACTTAGGAATTAGACTAACTTTCCCCCTTAGAGCCATTTGACTATCACTGAAAGAGTCACTCAGGTATGGAACAAGCTAGCGATTGTTCCCTTCATCTTCCTTCAAAAGAAATAAGAGAGACAAAGAGAGAGAGGTTGTTTGTATACAGTAAATCGAATCAGACGTGCACAATAATTGAGCAATGTATATGGACATTTATAGGAAAACTTTTATTTATTTATTTATTTTGTGACTGTAATTAAAGTTTCAAATGCAAAACTGCTTTATAAAATCATCTTCTCTTAGGTTTCAGTGAATGCATCAGGAATGAATGTGAAAGTACCAAACACCCAACACTAGGTGTCCCCCCTTCTCCTCCGGACAGTGCAATCCTATGTCATAAGATTATGATATCACAGACAGTAATGGCACCAATATACGAAATCTTCTTTTAGATCATTAGCTGTTCTGGCGTGATCGACCGGTCTTAAATGAGAGAAGGGAATTCATTTATGAGATGGATTTCTCGTTAAGGCCAAACAAAGAATGACCCGTGTAACAGTCCACCTGAACGCTACCTATATTGCCTATTGGCAGTATATGTTGATGAGACATTAGTAATCTACTTTTGTAGCATAAACTAGGACCTGTGTCAGATCATTTCAGGCTGGTATGTTTTCATAGATTGCAGTTATAATGCTTTATTAGCTTGAAACCCAAAGCCACAACCAAGGTGAAACTATTGCTATATGTTTATTGCATTTTTTTTAAATAAAAGATTTATAAACACTGTAAAAAAATTAAAAAAAATTATTAGTTTTTTATATAAATGTATAATATAGCTCTTATTTCTGTCTTCAGTGACAGTAAAAAAATTGTAAATGAAGCAGGGACGACCAGAATAGCAAATATGACTAATATTTTGTAAGATTAGATGTTGTAGCCCTGCATCTTTCATCTTTTTTTCATAACAGTTTACAGTAAGGTACTATTGTTTAATTATTTACATTAACGTTAACAACTTTACAATAAGGGTCCATTCGTTAATGGATTAACTAACATGAATGAACAATGAACAATACATTTATTATTCTTTGTTGATATTAGTTAATAAAAAAGTTGTTTATTGTTTATGCATTAACTAATGTTAACAAACACAATTTGTGGGTTTAATAACGCATTATTAAATTGTTCATTCTTAGTTCATATTAACTAATGAACCTTATTGTAAAGTGTCACCACATTAACTAAAAATACATTTTTTACAGTATTAATCTTTAACATTAGTTAATAAAAATACAACAGTCGTTATTAGTTCATGCTAGCCATTAAGTAATATTACTAAATATAATTTTGATTGTAATAATGTATTAGTAAATGTTAAAATTAACATTAAGTAAGATTAATGAATTCTTTAGAAGTATTTTTCATTATTTCATGCAGTTAACTAATGTTAACCAGTGGGCCCTTTACTTTTTAGCATTTTATTTAACTTTTAATTTATCTTTTTTTGTCTTATTTTTCCATATTGCAGTTCCCTCACCAGATGTAACCATTTGTGATGCCTAATGATAATATCATTTAAGGTAAGAAAATTGCATAGAGCATGGTTCATTATCAGTGTAATCGGTTAGCATTATGTCAAGATATCTTTAACTTTAGCTTGCTAACACAGTCTTAATACAACATATACTAGACTGAAGGGATAATTGAACCAAAAATGAAAATTCTGTTATCACTTCCCCTCATTTGGTTCAAAAACTCTTATGACTTTTGAAGATATTTTAATGAATGTTAGTAACCAAACAGTTTTGGGTGACTATAGGCCATTGTGTGGCATGAGGATGAGTAAAAGATGACAGAATGTTAATTTCTGGGTGAACTATTCCTTTAACACACTGTATTCTAGGTTTCATAATCATGTGGCTAATAGGGTACTCAAAAGAAGTTCAGTCAGCCAAAGTGGGTAGGCTTTAGATTTGGCACGACACCGGCCCCCTGGTTGAGAAACTTAGGATTAAAATGAATCAGGTGTGTAGTCTATATTACGGAGCAAAAAGATCCTCCTCCCCCCTCAGGCGGCAGCTGGGAGTGTAATTACCACACCTGATTTATACGTGATTAACACGCAGCTATAACTTACCTTTGGCGCCAAAGCACGGCCATAAGTTTCCAGTACTTTTCACCAAACAGGCGTGATATCGCAGCAGAATGGATGTGCGTGACTCTGGCGGGAGCATATGGTATATTTCTCCATCATCAATAATTCACGCGAAATGAGCAAAAATTAGTCGGCCCGGTTACTGCCGAGTTTGTTCCGCATTAATTTTGCCGACGTGTTCTAAATGGGGTCGTTAGGCTGAAAACAAAGTGCCTCTCTCAGTGTATTTAAAAGAGAGAATTGCTTTGTGAGAGTCTTGTTCACGATCTTACACCTGCTCTCTTTGTAAATAAGAGTATTGTTTACAACCCATGCAGGCTATGAAGTTACGTGACTGATTATCAAATTTACTTCTAATTGAGAAATACTTCACACCCTGCCATAATAAAGAGAGAGATCTGCCATGCAATCCTAACCGATTTTGCAGCACGATCGTTGTAATGATGGACTTGTCGTCTGCTACACACAGATACACACACACACAGTCATATACGTCTGTATATCCTACACGATCCTTAGTGCTTCTACATATTGTTGGCTTAACCCCGCATGGCCCTAATCTTTCCGTGCACCGGCTGCTTCTCTAGTGGCACTCTGTCACTCACGGTCTATGAGGTTCAGCTAAGCAAGAAAAGGAAAAGAAAAGAACAGGAACAATAAGGTGAGAAAATGTTCCTCTCAGCTCAGGCTGGCTCAAGTGCTGGCCGTGTGTGAGCGAAGAAGAGAGCTGGAGAGGTGGAGGACCATTAGACCACAGGGATTATTAGATTTTTAGGGGTGGTGTGACCCCTCCTGTCCTCTCCTCTGACACTCACACTCATTCATGCACACCTAACCTGCCATGCCAAATGTAATGAATAGACGCTGACAATGTCGCAGAATTGGATGTTTGAGAATTGTGCTACTCTGTGACATGGTGTCAGAGAAAGGGAGAGAGAGAAAGAGAGAGGGTCGGGGAGCAAAGGTCTGGATGTCACCTTCTGTTGATGATTTCTAGAGAGGTTTTATTGTTCAGAATGGAATTACTAGTTACTGAATATTGTGAAGTATACACTTGGGATGCACCAATAAAAAATTGGGCCGATACAGACAAACCAATATCTTTTATGACTTGTTTATTTGATTTATTCATTATTTTCATATATAATTTATCTTAATAATTTATAATAAGGCCAATCATTTGGACTACATAATTATTTGTTTTTAAATAAAATAAAAATTGTATTATATTAAATCTTATTCTTTACTGTATGTATGTGTATATATATATATATATATATATATATATATATATATATATAATAAAAAAATACATTACATATATATATATTATATATATTAAATATTATTTTGTCTAAAAAAATAAAACACTAAAATAGGAAAATGGGTATTTATTTAAACATTTTTCTAAAGATTATATTTAAATGTTATTAAATTGTTGCAGTTTTTAAAAAAATAACTTTAAGTGAGCATTAGGTGACGGCTATAGTAATCTAAATGTAAAATGATCATGAACAATTCAATATCTAATGTCAGCCTATATCAAAAATACTGATACATCCTTAGTGTATACTGGTTGTTTCTTACTATTGAAATACTTCTTACTTTTTGAAATAGCTTGTAATAGCATGTAAACAGTAGCTGTTATTGTTATTGTCACATTTCCTCATCAGATTGCATGTGAAAAAAGATATTTGGCATTTATAATTTAGATTTGTATAACTTGTCTCAATTTTGACAGTCTGATCAAATACTGTTGAGGTCAAACATTTACATACAGCAAAACATGCAGAATCTGCAAAATAAGACTGATCATACAAAAAGCATGTGACCTGAATAAGATATTTCACATAGAAGACGTTTGCATACAGTACACAAGAGAAAATAATAGTTACATTTATAAAAATGATCCTTGACACATGATTCTGAGGGACTCATATGCAACTATTAAAAATGGTTCAAATGCTCACTGATGCTCCAGAAGGAAAAAAAAACTATGCATTAAGAGCTAGGGGTGTAAACTTATGGATAAAGCTATGTACATTTTTCTTATTTTGCCTAAATATAATATAGATTTTTTTCATTTAGTATTGCCCTTCAGAAGCTACAGAAGATACTTACATGTTTCCTAGAAGACAAAATAAGTTACATTTACCCTAATCTTCAAATTCAAAACGTTTTCACCCCCCCAGCTCTTAATGCATGTGTGTTTCCTTCTGATGCACCAGTGAGTGTTTGAGCTTTCTGTAATTGTTGCATATGAGTCTCTCAGTTGTCCTCAGTGTGAAAAGATGGATCTCAAAATCATATAGTCATTGTTGGAAAGGGCTCAAAAATGCAAAAGATGCTGAAAAACCATACAATTTATGGGACCTGAAAGATTTTTCTAAAGAACAGCGGGCAGTTTAACTGTTCTGGACAAACAAGGGACTCATGAACAACTATCACTTAAAAAATAAAAAAATAAAATTTATACCTCAACTGTAGTGGGTTCAGAAAAAGACTTGTTTTGTGTCTTTGTCGCAAAAAAGATGAATGAAATTAAAATAGTTGTTTACATCGCATTGTGGGATATCAGTGAAGAATGCTCTGTTGTATATGGCATATTTTAATAAAAGTACTAAATAGTCTGGATTTTGCATGCAAACTGAATATTTGCATACTTTGCACAGTATACCACTGTTAAAATAATGAACAGCGTATGGTAAACTAGCAGCTCAGCTCACAGTATTTCCTCCTGCACAGCTGAGAATAAGCACCAAATGTGGAGGAGTTCATGCATTAAAAGAGAGTGGAGAACACAAGGTCTCATTAATTTACAAATGTGGTTAGTTAAGCTCAGTCAGATAGATGAAAAAGAGCTTAAATCATTTGCCTAGCTTTACATAGTTCACACCCTCTGCTCATATCACTAAATACTCACTAAAGCATAAGCAAGCGAAACTTTTATCGCTCCATTGGTGCATACAGTAGATTTCAGTCAGTGTACAGGTTTGTCATTAAACACCTAGGCTAATGTGAAAGTCAGCCATGTGACAGCCATCAGCCCATACCTGCTGCATGCTGTACTTGCTGCCTATCCTGTTTGCAATCTCGAAAGTGGACCACTAAACCTCAGCAATGTGATTTGAGTTTGTAACACTGCCAAAGATGTCTTTATTTTGTGTTGATGTTCTTAATTTTTGTGGTTTCGCAAGCTGAGTGTGACACATGCACCCATTCTTTGTGCGCAAAGAGTATTATTGTAGCTTCATAAAATTAAGGAACCACTGATGTCACATGGACTATTTTATTCATGTCTTTACTACCTTTCTGGGCCTTGAACGTCAAGGCTCGCAAAAACGCTAGCCCAACGTCCCGGGGCTATTGTGTTTTCCAGTCGGGCTACCAAAAGTTTCACCGTCCTGTCCGACGGGCTGTCTTAAACTAGAGGGCTCCTGCAGGTCCTTAAACACTTTTCATTTTAGTTGTATCAAATTTAAGGCCATAAAAAGTTTTAAATACGTTAAATAGTATAAGAAATGTCTTAATTATAGTTTTAAGAGGTCCACAGATGTCACTGAATAAACATGTGCGCTGCATGTTGCAAAGTCACAACGCGGCACGGATGTCTTTATATGAATGCAGGCTATCTGAAGCGAACCGACTGTCCTCAGAAATGTGTCGTTGGCATTTTCTTACCTATGATAAAACAGCGTTAATGAGCGCAGTGCTGTTTTGTGTACAGCTGTTACTATGGAAACCGCAATATTTCAGCGCTCATAAAGCGCAGAGAATGATTTTGCATTTCCAATACATTTTTCAACGGTTTGTGGTCAGATTATTGCAAATATCGACCCATGGTTTTATGCAGCAAATACATAGTTGTAAATGTGAAAGAAGTTCCTACTACAAGTCCGAACAATTAAGACAGTAATATTCATGTTTTAATACATTATAATACATCATATACTTCATTTATCCCTTTTAATGGTCTAAAGGCTAAAATGCCGTTGTATAAGATTTTTTGTGTTTGTGAAAACCTGTATGTGGACTGTAAATCATGTAAATCATTTTATGGCTTAATACATTACTGTACATTGCCCAACCCCACTCATACGGTTCATTTTACTTGTGTAGCTGTTAAAAAGGGTCATAAATTGATTAAATTAAATTGATTTTTAAAAATTCTGCAGATACCCTGTTAATAGTGACATAAAATTCTTTCCTTGATATTTGTGTATTGAAAATATTTTTGATTTACATTTAGACTCCTATCTGATTTTCTAATTTATTAAAAAACGTCTTTTTTATTTGGGCTAGTTAAAGTAATTTTCGGGCTACCAAAATCTGAAGAGTACCAGCCCAAAGGGCTACCAGAGATTTAGAAATTTTGCGAGCCCTGAACGTTGTAGTTGTGTTGCTGTCTATGCAGGGTCAGAAAGCGCTCAGATTTCATCAAAATTATCTTAATTTGTGTACCGAAGATGAATGAAGGTCTTACAGGTTTGGAAGGACTTGAGTATGAGTAATTAAAGGGTTACTCCACCCCAAAATGAACATTTTGTCATTAATCACTTACCCCTATGCCGTTCCAAACCTGTAAAAGCTGTGTTCATCTTTGGAACACAATTTAAGATATTTTGGATGAAAACCAGGAGCTTTGTGGCTGCCCCATTGACTGCCAAGTGAATAACACTGTTAAGGCCCAGAAACGTATGAAAGACTTTGTCAAAATAGTCCATCTGCCCTCAGTGGTTCAACCATAATTTTACGAAGCTACGAGAATACTTTTTGTATGCAAAGAAAACAAAAATAACGACTTTATTCAACAATTAGTCTCCTCCAGGTCACTATAGCCCCATTTTGGATAGTATCCCCTGGACGCAAACAGCGTTCTCTGTTCTCTGTCAGCTGCAACATGTGGATACGCTGTTTTCATTCGAATTAAAGTGTAAATACATATAGAAAACATATCCGTGTGTTCTGGCTGAAACAGAACAACGTACACTGTTTACGTCCAGTGGATACTTTCCAAAATGGCGCTACGGTGAAATAGAGGAGACTAATTATTGACTAAAGTCGTTATTTTTGTTTTCTTTGCGTGCAAAAATATTTTCGTAGCTTTGTACAAATATGGTTGAACCACTGATGGCAGATGGACTATTTTGACAACGTCTTTCATATGTTTCTGGGCCTTGACAGTGTTATTTACTTGGCAGTCAATGGGACAGCCACAAAGCTCCTGGTTTTTATCCAAAATATCTTAAATTGTGTTCCATTTTAACCGACTACCGACAACTTTGACCGGTTAACGTTGATACGGTCAACCACCGGTCAAACGGTCATCGGTTAACATCACTATTCCATAGATGAACAAAGCTTTTACGGGTTTGGAACGACATGGGGTAAGTGATTAATGACAACATTTTCATTTTGGGGTGGAGAAACCTTTTAATGACAGAATTTTCATTTTTGGTTGAACTATCTCTTTAGGATGGTGTTTGTGTCGTGTTAGAGGTTATATGTGATGATGCAAGCAGTGAGACCAGAGGGTTCAGAGTTAAATGTGTTGGAACAAATGCCTTTCATCGCCATTGATTGTTTTAATTGAACAGGGTGAGAATGGGCCATTTTTTGCCAGAGCCTGCGGTTAAAAGGTCTAACAAATCTTCAAGACAGGTATGATGGAAAGTAAAGGAAAAAGTCAAACCGAGACAGCTGGCTTCAAATGGAGCGTTATTGTAAATACATGCAGATTGCTCAAAATGAGATTAATGGACGTGTATTGCTAAAAACATTTATACTGAGTATTGACTCTTTCTCTCTCTCTCAGACTCTCTCTGTCAGGTGAATGTCACTTCACTGCTGGGAAATTTAACGTTGCTTTTAACCTGTGCTGCCATGTAATTACCTTGACATTTACCCTTCATTAAATCAACTCTACAGCAGCCATTTTATTTTCCTGACTCTCTCCATCGAGGCAGACGCCAGTAATTATGCATGCTAATAATTAGAAACAGTGGGCTGTGGAGCTATCAGGCTGAAATGCAGAGCAAATACTGCAATTTCCCATGATTCCTGACCTCCCCTGCGTTGTTCATTATTTTTGTGATGAGAGAGAGAGTTGAAGGGCAGAAATACGATTAGAGAACTGTGCGATGAGACCAGTGAATGAGTCAGTGACAAGGGGAACGCCTGCTACTTCTCTCATTTCGTCGGTCGCTTCCGTTATTACGACAACTGCCGGGGAATTGGCGCAATGGTGGATGGCGGCGGTAACGATCCACCAGGGACTCGTCAATCAAACTTCCCAATGCCACCCCGAATTGAAATTTCATCTGCATTTGAATTAGCGACATTATTCGCCAATTTACCTCAGAGTGAACATTTTTCCATTGGAGATGGAATTAAATTAGAAAATGAGTGAGTCTTTAATTTCCAGATTATTAATCACAGAATATAATTCACCTCCACATACCTTAAGGGCAACCACATTATCCTAAGTGCCATTTTATCTCCTGACCGTGAAGCTGATGCCCTGATGGCGAGGTGTCATACAAATCTAGTTTTTCAGAAGCAGATGATAAAAGAATACATCTCGCTCCATCATTGAAGACATAATATTAGCAGCACTTCCTGCCTGAGAGCTTATTTGACATGAAATTGGGTAGTTTTTAACCTATAAATGCCGCAGTAAAATTACTTTTCTGTAAGTGGGGGAAAGTCAGCATAATTTGAGATTTATTCTGATGGGAAGTGGCTCATGTGCAAAGGGACTGGCTTAGCTTCAGATGAATGAAAGTCTTGAACTAGCAAAATAGTCAAGTGCTATAAAGGAATCATCTGCAGATTTAGAGGCTGATTTAATCGATTTTTATGCTTACCAGTAAGGCTTTCTATATATCCGCATGTACAGTCTTGGCCTGTTGTGTTACGTACTGAAGCTGCCACATACTAACCAAATTATTTAGCGATTAATTTCAAAAATGAAATATAATAGTTGAAACTTTCTGTGCATGCTTATCATGCCTATTTTTTTTTTTGAATACATACATTCCCTAAATTAATTTCTGAACATTCATTCTGTAAATATTAATTTGTATTCAAGTAATCTATACATTTAAAGTAAATAATTATAAATTATTTATGCATACTAATTCAAATATAACAACAACAACAAATTATTATTGTATTTTAGAATTAATTTAATTTATAAATAATATCTAATTTAATTTATAGTGCTGGGCAACAATTAATCATGATTGATCACATCCAAAATAAATGTTTTTGAAACTTTGGATTTAAATTTTTTATTTTATTAATTACATGATGTGTTGATTAATTATTCTAATTAAACGCAAAATAAATATGACAGTGAAAATACCCACAAAAGATTATTTAAAGCTATTTTTGTGAGAAAGTACTTGATACTTTCTCACAAAAATAGCTTTAAATATTTTTTTTAGACATTAAAAATTGTAGCTTTAGAAAGAAATATTTTATATTCGGGACAAAATCATAATACTGCTCTCTCTGCTCGCGTGGTATCGATTGTCATATGATATAAATATGAGACAAAAACTCATTCAGGGGCATTTTGTGCAAGAATGTCTTGAATTTTAGGGCATAACTGCATTTATGGAGATGTTGCTCTGCGTCATATTTGTCAACAGTTAAATATATGAAATATAAGACAATGTACAGGTCTGGGGGCGGGGCCAGTGCATTAACTGAGTTTAAATATTTATTTTTTCATAATTAATGAATTGAGTTAACACGCTAAACTGACAGCTCTAATAAATACACATGCATGTATATTTAAGAAAAATATGTTATGTTTATATAGTAAATATATTTCTATACAATAAAAATTCTATGAATATTAATGTATACATGCAAATTCATGTAAATATTTTCAAAATATATACTGTATGTGTGTCTTTAATAACAAGTGTACACAGCACACACACATATTATGTACACAAAAACGTTTATTTTAGATTAATCGTGATTAATCGTTGTCCAGCACTATTCATTTAGTAATTTATATACTAAATATCAAATATATTTACAAATAATTATTAA
Source organism: Cirrhinus molitorella (assembly GCA_033026305.1). NCBI lineage: Eukaryota > Metazoa > Chordata > Actinopteri > Cypriniformes > Cyprinidae > Cirrhinus > Cirrhinus molitorella. The sequence goes on along the minus strand of CM065135.1, from coordinate 23,467,096 downwards.
ATTAGTAATTCTATAACATGTTAAATAACAAAAAAAATGTCATTTAAAAAATAATTATTATTATTTTATCATTTTAAAATGAAGCATTCATGATATAAGTAGGCTACTCTGCACTGTATTATGCAATAAATCACCTCTTACAGTAAACTCCTATATAGTAAAACCCACATTATTTCTCTAGTCAATTTCTTTTGTGCTTATTATCTTTGGTTGTTGAAGTTTTTACTGTTACATTCACTTCAGTTTAAATATGCTTATTGTTTTAGATAAATGAAAAGCATTTGTGGGTGTACAGAACTGCAATTGTTTCACTCTATATGATTTACATGGTGTTTCAATACAGAATCTATGTCTAAATGTTTATATAAAAGGCTTTTTTTTCTCACTGTGGTGAATTCAGGCGGAGTTTGAACCATGACATGGTGGAGGGCAGCGCTGCCGTCAGACTGAACTCAGTGCCGGGCAGTAATGGTGGCTCTTAGTCAAACCTGAAGTCCTGGGGTACCACAGCGCTCCCTGTGCAGGTGTGCATGAATATTAATGTTAATACTTTTAAAGCATTACAGACTTAAATGTGACAGAGCAGCTAGCGGCTAATCACAGATAAAAGCCCATTACAACTCTAACTACTGCTCTGTCTGTGGACTGAGCCACTCTGAAGGTCAGTTTGAAATGTTTCAAATCAGAAAACACGAACACGATACTGACTTTAACTCTAGGTTTTATAGACTCACATTATGAAAATGGTCTTGTTTAAAATAGTACATCAATTGTGCCTAGTTGCTAATGGCTATTATGTGCTAAAGCTAATGTGTATGGCATGTTTGCTGTTCAGAGACCTAATTCATTTTGACTTTAGGACAGTTTGTAAACTTTACCAGGCAAGACAAATAACAATCATCAGGAGGTGAATTTGCTGTAGCTTGAGGAAAAACATGCGACATCTGTGGTTTGAGGAGAAGAAATTGAATAAAGTCGTTATTTTTGTTTTCTTTGTGCACAAAAAGTATTCTCGTAGCTTCATAAAATTAGGGTTGAACCACTGAAGTCACATTGACTATTTTACCAGTGTCCTTACTACCTTTCTGGGCCTTGAATGTGGTAGTTGCGTTGATGTCTATGCAGGATCAGAAAGACCTCGGATTCATTAAGAATATCTTAATTTGTTTTTCCAAAGATTAATAAAGGTCTTATGGGTTTGTAATTAATGGGTGAGTAATTAATGACAGAATTTTCATTTTTGGGTGAACTATCCCTTTAATTTGATAAAAAGTGGCTTTTATACCATAAGACTTATTTCTACCTGAACTAACCCTTAGCATTAGCTTTTGTTTGTGTAGCCTAAAGTTGTCAGGTATATTAAATAAGGCTTTAAATAAAATCAAGCCAGTTTAAGATTTTATCATATTTGACTGTGGTCCACAGAAGCGTTGTATGGGTAATTTTTTTAAATTGAGATTTAAACATCATCTGTAAGCTGAATAAAAAAGCTTTCCATTGACAAAATCGCCTTTAAAGTTGTGAAATTTTTAGCAATGCATATTACTAATCAAAAATTAAGCTTTGATATGTTTATGGTAGGAAATTTACAAAGTATCTTTATGGATCATGATCTTTACTTAATATCCTAATGATTACTGACATAAAAGAAAAATCATTTTGACCCATACAATGTATTGTTGGCTACTTCTGACTGTTTTTTTGGTCCAGGGTCACATATGAAGCACATTTTTAGTTCACCTGACAGTGTACCATTTCTTTTGTAAAACGGTTGAAATGTGATCCTGACACATTATGCTTGAACAAGAGGAACACTTTCTATGGCTAAACCGTTACATCCTGTAAATAAATAACCATGGTTAAGCTCGTGATCATGTCAGTTGATCCAGCACATCCATTAGAATTAATTTGTGAAGAATTAGATATTTGATTGTACTTAGCCCTCCTACCTGGTCGGCTTTATCAAAGATTGCCAAAGCTCATCAGATGCCCCGCTGTTTTGTTGAAAAGAGTGTTTGTCTCGAAAAGACAGAGGTAGTTTTTCTGAATTGTGATCTTAGGTGGATGAATTAGAGAATTAGCCAAACCGCTGAGCTAGGGAAGCCTCTGGAAAGAAATCTAGATATATAGGCAAGAAGGGCAAGAGCGTATAACAGATAAACAAAGGCTTATATATACTTCCAGCAGAGCGAGGGGAGATGTCACACAGCATGTAGGAATACAATCTAAAGCAAGCGCTACACTCCATCGCTAAAAAGAGATTAAGACCTCATGGGGTCAGTTGCGGAGAGATAACACACTGCTAACAGCTCTCGCAGCTAATGCCTCCCGACTTTAACAACAGCAGCCGGCTTCACGAGACACCGCGCCACAACAATCCATCACGGTGAGGACGTGCTTGCCAACACGATAGTATGACAAATGACGGCTGGCTTGATTGAAACCTGACAAAATTACCTTTTATTTTATAATAATGTCTGGCAGCAAAGCCCAGCCCACGATAAACACAGATCCATCACCTGACTGTCACCGAGCGACTCTCTGTAATGGCTGATCAGCGAGTTTAGCCTTCTAGACTCCAAACTTACCAGCAAACTGTCAACACGAGCCCGTACCGCCCCGACACTGACAAATACTCACCCTGACAGGGCCACAAATCACACGCTGAAGAGTTTTAAAACTCAATATTCACTGGCCACGCATCTGCGGCGCTCTTGTTAAAAGTGTATTACGGCGGCCTCAGCTACAAACACACTCTTTATTATTACTGTATTGACAGCGACTATAATAAAGTTGTGTTTTTGGAAAGCTCGGAAGATGGGAAAAGCAGGAACGAGGGAGAAAGACACAACCCGAGAAGGGGGTAAAAAAGCAATAGCTGTAATGACAAAGGTCCCTTCTCTGGAATATGGTGAAATGGCTCATTGATTGAAAAATGTTATGGTGGAAAAAACGTGAAAGTGTTGTGATTGATGACTCTTTCTCTCTTTAATTCCTAGCCTCGGCCTTGAAATACACAAGCAATAATATACAAAATGACTTTGCCTCTCGATCGCAACTGTACAGATGTATTTGCAGCTTCAGGCCCGACCAGATTATCACACAGCGTTAGAATCATCACCTGCTTTTGTAGTCGCATCTGTTTTGTTGACAGGATTATATATCCATTATTCTTAAAAAGTCACTTTATTCTCACCGGCAGATTTTTCTTTTATTAAAGAGATGGTTCACCCAAAAATGAAAATCCTGTCATAATTTACTTGTCCTTGTGTCATTGCAAACATGACTTTCTTTTTTCTGTGCAACACAAAAGAAATGTGGTGCAGTGTTGTTTTGGACCCCATTGACTTTCATTATTTGGACAAAAAAGTTGAAACATTCAATTCATGACATCCAAGATGTTCATGTCTTTCTTTCTTCAGTCAAAGAGAAATGAAGGGTTTTGAGGAAAACATTCCAGGATTTGTATCCATATAGTGGATTTCAATAGGGATCAGTGGGTTGAAGGTTCAAATTAAAAGGACTCTACAGCTGAGGAATAAAGGTCTTATCTAGCTAAGCGATTGGTCATTTTCCAAAAAAAAGGTACTTTTTAACTACAAATGCTCGTCTTGCACTAGCTCGACTTCAAGCATTACGTAGTTATATTGGAAACATCACGCTTGATGTAGACAGAAGTACCAACCCAGTATTTATAAAGCGAACATGCAAAGAAGATCAAACGCCCCTCACAAAAAATGGTAAAAGAACAACGTTGGACAATTTTTACTAACCACACGTGATTTTCCAATGTGATTATGTAATGTGTAAAGTATGGTTAACAGTTTTATATATATATATATATCTTTCTCCTTTTATCTTTTGAAAATGAGAGATTGTTTCACTATATAAGACCCCTATTCCTCAGCTGGGATTGTGTAGAGCCCTTTAAAGGTGCACTGACACTGCAATTTGCACCTTCAACCTATTGATCCCCATTGAAGTCCACTATATGGAGAAAAATTCTGGAATGTTTTCCTCAAAAACCTTTTTTTGTTTTTGGAATGAAAAAGAAAGACATGAACATCTTGGATGGCATGGGGTGACTAAATGATCAGGAAATTTAAATTCAGGTGAGAACTAATCATTTAATAATGACAGAATTTTTATTTTTGTGTGAACTATCCTTCTAATTATATGTTGTGAATACAGTGATTAATTAGTTGTCTTAGCCCTACAATGACAATCCCATGCTCACACATCGTGTCTAATCGTAGTATAGAGATCATCCTGGTTAAACCACGGCGGCCACATAAGCTCTGTCACACTCTGGATACGGCCCACTAAGTGTGCTTAGGGCTCATTGTTAACATAAGGCCAAATCTGTAATATAGCATGGACAATTAAGTGCACAATTTTTGTATAAATGCAAAATCCTTCACTGTGAATAATTCAGTCAGCCCTCTCCAGCTCGTTTAATAGAATGGCGGGAGAGTGAGGGAGCTCATTTGGCCGTGCAGCCGGGTTTAATTAGATTTTATGATGTATGGTATTGCTAATTCGGTGGCCCTCTGTGCGCTGTCTAAGGCGGCCCTTTGCTCTCCAGCTCGGCTGTCACGGACCCATTTTTAACCGTATTGAAAAATTCAGGCTTTATTATCGCCCAGCTCACTCACTCCACCCAATCAGAGCGCAAAGTAATGAGCTGCTTAACTCTCTCTCTCTCCCTCCCTCCATATCTAATTCCCTCCCTCTAAAGGAAAAGTAGGAAGAATGAGGGAGGAGAGCATTGGCTATTGAGTTAAGAGGTTAGTAAAAATGAAAGGAAAAGGACAAGAAGTTAATGGAAAAAGAAAAGAGGCGCGTGCCAATAACGGACAACTGTAGAGGAAATGAGTGACTGGAAAAAGCTAGTAAAGAAAGTGGATGAGGTAATGACGAGATAGCAAGTTAAAATGCGAAGATAGAGCGACATTGATGTCCCGTCGTCAGCAGCCTCGCCGCATTAGTATTAGCGGTACTGATTCATGAGGGAACTTTCTATAAGCCTGTAGCCATTAGCCCACAGTTCCTGCTGCTGTCACCGGGCCACGGCCAGTGCTGCCTAATGCACTGTTCCTGCATGAGCTACCAGCCTAATACATCTCACTCGGAGAAAGGTCAGCACTGGAAGGCAAACAGATTGGGGGAAACACAGCAGGACAGCAGGGCACTGGGAAGTGGGGGTGCAGAGAGTCACTGACCCCTTGCCAACACATACACACACTTACATGAACAAACATTTCCCTGCTATTCTAGAATAATCATTCTGGCTTACTAGGTCAACAATAGCATTATAATTTTTTTCTCAGAAAAGGGAGAAATGGTATCATAGGGAGAATTAAGAGAAATAGAACGAAAAGTGCAGTCTGAGCAGACTGGTGAGAGAGTGTGTGTGTTAGAAATGAGATGAATGTGGCAGAAATGAAATTAAAGGTGTAAAAATGAGATTAACGGTCAAAGGTGTCAAAACTTCAGTTAATGAAAAATATCTTTCGACTTCTCTAATTACTTGTCTGCTCGAGCAGGTAATGGCAGGTAAGAGATTAAATGAGATTCCTGGCTATGAACGGATCATTGCAGCACTCCTGATATTTTAGTCTTCTGTTGTGGAATGTTAGATAAAGTATACAGTTTTTCACATATTGATTTGAATTGTAAGAAACATTATTTCATTTTGTATTATAAAACCACCTTTTATTCTGGAATACAGAAGTCTCGCCCAACTAGAAGGGTGTAACATTTTACATCTGGTGTTTCTAATCAAATTAATGTATTTTCCCGAGCCAATAATATGTGACCCTGGACACAAAAGCAGCACAGGTATTTTTGTAGCAACAGCAACAATACATTGTTCGGGTCAAAATGATATATTTTTTATCCCCAAAATTACTAGGGTATTAAGTAAAGCTTATGTTCCATGAAGATATTTTGTAAATTTTCTACTGTGAATATATCTAAACTTTATTTTTGATTAGTAATATGCATTGCTAAAAACTTAATTTGGACAACTTTAAAGGCAATTTTCCCAATATTTAGACTTTTTTGCACCCTCAGATTCCAGATTATCAAATAGTTGTATCTTGGCCAAATAATGCCCTGTGCTAACAAACCATACGTCAATGGAAAGTTTATTTATTCAGCTTTCAGATGATGTATAAATCTACATTTCATAAAATTGACCCTTATGACTGGTTTTGTGGTCCAGGGTCACACATAGCACATGGCACTATAGTTTACAGTTCACTTTATAGTGTTGCAGTGACAGTTTTGTTTTTTTTGTTTTTTTGCAGTAACACTACGCACCTGTCATAGTTGAATAAGTGGGAAGATGACATGAAGCGATGCGAGGTTAGCTGCATTGAAAACACATAAACAAATAAAACAGATTATTTTATTGTTTTACACACAGTATTTTAACTTAAGGGCTTTAAGTCATGCTCATTTTCTTTGGTCATAGTTTATGCAAGTCATACAGCGCCGGACACAGACAGATATGCTGGTACACAAAATGAGTACTTTACAGGAATTCCTTAAACTTTTTGCTGTTACACCTTTTTATATTTAGTTTGAAAAATTATAGGTTTTTATTTAAATAATTTAAATCTTTTTACCCATTTTAACATGGATTTCTAACACGAGAGCACATAAACAGAAGTTAGAGTCCACCATGGTGGCACTCATCTGTTACACAGGAAAAAGGTGAATAGGTTTTAAAATGAATAAAAATAAGGTTAAAATAAAGAAACAAAAAACAAGTATAATATTACTTTCTGAAAATACATCTTAAATGAAGTTCATTTGTCTAACTCGGTTAGCAAATTTTGCAAGCATTTTGACTTAAGCACATGCATCTCTGAATATTATTACATTTGTTTTATACAAGAGAAATTACCAATGGAATGTTTAAAGTTTTATAAATATCTTGAATATTAATATAAAGATGTAGTCTATTATATAAAGATATGTGACCCTGGACCACAAAACCAGTCATAAGGGTACATTTTTAAATTTTTAAATATAGAAGATTTTTTTTTTTTTTTTAAAGAAGTCTCTTCTGCTTACCAAGCCTTCGTTTATTTGATACAGTATTGCAAAAACTGTAACATTTTGAAATATTTTTATTATTTAAAATAACATTTAACAATGTTTTCTTTTTAAATATATTTTAAAATGTAATTTATTCCTGTGATAAATTTTCAGCATCATTATTCTAGTCTTATTTTAATATAAGGCAATATATATATATATATATATATATATATAATATATATAAAATATTATGACATTCTTGTAAAAACTGAAATAAACCATTTCAATATCTGTTATGTGAGATATAAAAAGTATTTATATGTGACCCTGGAACACAAAACCAGGGTAAAAATTTTGTAATTAAGATTTATACATCATCTGAAAGCTGAATAAATCGAAAAATCGAAATATTAAAAAAACGCCTTTAAAGTTGTCCAAATTAAGATCTTAGCAACGTATATTTCTAATAAAAAATTAAGCTGTGATATATTTACCTTAGGAAATTTACAAAATAGCTTCATGGAGCCTGATCTTAAGTTAATATCCTAATGATTTTTGGCATAAAAGAAAAATAGATAATATTGACCATACAATGTATTTTTGGCTATTACTACAAATATACCCATGCAACTTAAGACTGGTTTTGTGGTCCAGGGTCACAAATAATTGTATTTTTTCATTTCCTAGATTCAGCTATAAACGCCTAGTGAAAACACAGCCACGCAGGTTTGGTACCCATTGGGGAAGTCCGATGCCTGGCATTGAGCCAATGCAAAAGCCACATTAAAACCTACCAACCTCAAAATCTAACAGTAATCCATTTACAACTAATCAAACATTTACAGAAGTGCAGCTCCAGCCAGAGAGAATGATTCATCAACCACAAACCCCATGTTCCCTTTCACCCCACATCTCGTTATTCACACTGTATCTCAATCTACCTATGCAAATGAGGCGTGAGGGCCGTAGAGAGCTGACTGGGAGAGGGAGAGAGAATGATAAACAAATATTCATCCATCCTGCTGAGGAAATTAGAGGAAAGAAGGCTAGACGTAGACATTTGGGCCTGGGTGTAATGCCAGGTTTGTGCGAATGTGTGTGCGTGTCGCATTCTCTCGCGCTCTCCATCTTTAGCGTGTGAATTATGCATGTGGCAGTAGCCTGTCAGCACCGTCGAGGTGAATTAACTGAGCACGTCGTAGCTTTTGTTATAAATCCCACCGCCTGGTTTTGTACCCGTTTTCCCAACATTCTGTATACCTGTGCGATGACGGATTAGCACGCCGCTCAGATTAATGTCACCGCCTGCGCCAAGTTCACTAGCCGTGTGAAGCTAGCGGGTAGGGGGGTAGCTGTCTGAACCCCAGGGCCTTGGATTGAGAGACCTCGATTTTTTTTGTTTTTTTTTTTACCCTTCATTTTTTGAGAGACAGGCTCACCCCTTTTGTATGGTAATCCTCTGGTGGGGTCACCACAGGCTAGGCGGCTGTGACTGTTCCCCCATTACGGGCCCCATTTGTATATCAGGTTGTAATTACACCGCGCCTGCCCTCGGGCCTACATTGACCGATCTCACCTTTCAGAAATATACGATTCAAACACAATATAATTATGGCTGTATTAAATGACTAATGAATTCACATGCTGCTAAGTTCACTCGGCTGCCGTCATTTGTAAATATTTCCGCCGTAATTCTCGGACGATTTATCCTTCCGAAGCCGATATGAAATAAGGGAAGGTTTACCTCTTAAAGGCCTCCATTTTTTCCCTCTGAGGCTCTAACTCACCGGCACAGACGCGAAAACATCTTGTCCCAAAACCCTTCTGTGGTTACTGAAATTTCCACGCTTATCATAAAATCGGAGTGTGGCAGGTTATTATGCTAAGGGCCATTTGCGGTGTTGCTCAGCTTTAAATGGTTAAAATCAGGGAGCTGTTTTGAAATAAAAATCCGCTGCCTTCTCAAACACCCCAGACGCTTATAATGCTGCTGAAGGTGGCGGCGGCCAATTCTTTCTCCCTCAGAATAAAGTGTACCCTTTTTTATTTGAGATGAAAATGTCAGTAATTTATCTAAGATTGATGATGTCTTACATTTGTACCCAATAAATGAAAAATAGATGAGCCCAGAGTTCTTTCGTTTAATATTTAAGGCAATATTAAAGCCTCCGTACAGCCAGTGGAAGGAGTTTTATTTAAGAGGAATAAGACTATTGGGCATTGTTTGCCGAGCACCTCATGTTTATTTCATGGGATTTTTGTGGCTTTCTGAGGAATTCAGACGCTGTGGAAATCGCACCCGCCGCACAGTACTTATAAAACTACTTGGTGCTTTTTTATATAGCTGGCATTTTAGAAGTTTGTGTGTCTTTGTTCCTGTTTGTCTGAATATTAATAGCCTACATCTTTGGTTATGTTTGTTTGTTCTTCGTACACTGTAAAAAATGACTTCATAATGAGTGTGTTTTGGCTCGTTTTCCATGAAAAGTATTTAAGAACAAAATGTTCTTGAAGTTTAAGTGGTTAATACACTGTGTTTAAGATGTAAAGACATTATTATTATTATTATTATTATTATTATTAAGAATACTTTTTTATTTCCACCTCGTTTTTAACTTGTTTTACCACTTAAAAAGTCTTAATTTTATAGCATTTAATAATATTTACATATAAAATTTATTTAATGTATATACACTACTAGTCAAAAGTTTTTGAACAGTAAGATTTTTTTTTTAAAAACGTCTCTCAGCTCACCAAGTCTGCATTTATTTGATCCAAAGTACAGCAAAAACAGTAACATTTTGAAATATTTTTAGTATTTAATGATTAAATGGTGCTAAAAATTCAGATTTGAAATCACAGGAATAAATTATTTTAAATAGTAAAAACGTTTCAAGATCAAAAACAAAAGTTAAACAAATTCTTATCTTTGGATATGTCTATTCTATTAGTCAAATAATCCTGAAAAAAAAAAATACTGAACTGTTTTAAATATTGATAATAATAATAATAATATGTTTAATTCTTAAACAGCAAATCAGCATATTAGAATGATTTCTGAAGGATCTTGTGACACTGAAGACTGGAGTAATGATGCTGAAAATTTAACTTTGATCACAGGAATAAATTGCATTCTACAATATATTCAAATAGAAAGCAGTTATTTTAAATAATAATAAAAAAAATCACAATATTTTTGCTTTACTTTGGGTCAGGCTTGGTGAGCAACAGAGAATCTTACTGTTCAAAAACTTTTGACTGGTGTATCTTATATCAAGATATTTTAACTGGAAAATGTAAACTCATTACTCATTATGAATGTAGCTTTTTTGTTTGGTTTATATTGTGGCCTACGTTAAATTTCCAGGTATTCAGACAGCTGAGAGAGTTTCCAGAATAGCCCAATGGGATTTTGGACGTCTACCTACAAACTTTTTTTTAAAGTACACAATCATAATTCAAGTTTTAAACAAGAGAGCAACCTTTAAGCAGGTAATAACGCATCTTCGTGAAGAGTTCATAAATGTCAATTGCTCGAATACCGGACTGATTCGTAATGAACAGTACCTAATTTCATCCTCCGAGGGCTGCATTAGTCAATAAGCTGCTGTACTCTTGAGGTATTTGCTTGATATAGATATATCTCCAAGCAATCAGGCCTGCCATGGTGTTGAGTAGTACTTCTCACTCTAGTGCTGCATGGTTAACTGCCTTATTCAATCTAAGTGCAGAACAACGGCGGGTGCCGGTCTCTCCCGCATAAGGAAATTAAATCAAGCCTCAAAATCCGTACCCTTAGCAGGCAAAATAAAAAGAACCCCTCTCTCTCTCTCCATCTCGCTCTCTCATGTCTCTGAGATGGGACTTTACAAGCTTGATTCTGGGCCTCCGCGTTATTTGATTAACGTCAATTTGCCGGTGTTTGAACCGTACATCAGAAGGGCGAGTGGCAGCAAGTCGGCCGCATGAGCAGGCCTCTACACACACACTTGAGCACGAGGCCTGCAATCAGCCACAGCTGAGGAACAAGTGGCCCAAACACAGCTGTCTGTCGGCCCACACCCGCCCCGGTAATAACGGGCAGGAGCTCAGCATTTTCACAGAGATTAAAAAAATGAGTTAAGAGAGGAGGTGGGAGGGGGAGGGAGAGAGCTAGAGAGATCTTAGCGCTGCCGTGACAGACAAAGCGAATGCACTCCATGAGAAAACGAGTGCGCTGTAAAGTGGAGCGGTCTAATGCAGCCAGATGGAGAGAGAGCTGGATGGTGACCAAGGTTATATAAGCTCCTAGAGTTTGAGAGATCTGATTGGTGGGATCAACACTTTGGCACCGAGAATGAACGGATCTAATGAGCGCTATCTGCAAAATGGCCTCCTGTAGAACTTCAATGGGTTCGTCCTATTATAGCAGACGTAATCCTCGTGGAAAGACAGAGGTGGAGGATGAGGATGGCCCACTCAAAGCTCAGCCGTCGCACTCCATCTTGGTTCGCACATCTAGTCAAAATATTAAATTCTGATGATCGCTGCCTCGATGAAGTTCGCCCTCCTGGGTTGCATGTTATACATATAACAACTGTGATATGTCTCGTGATTTTGTACTATAGTTGTAATGGACATTTACGAAAATAACTTTACATTTCAATCAAGTATACAAGTTAAGCTCAATAGACTGCATTTGTGTCAGAATTTTGATAACCACACAAAATATATTTTGAGTCCAGCGTAATCTGGGTAACACTGATGTACACTACCAGTCAAAAGTTTGGACACACCATCTCATTTAATGTTTTATTAAGAAGTTTCTTATGCTTATCAAGGCTGTTTTCACTTGATCAAAAATACAGAAAAAAAATAATATTGTGAAATATTATTACGATGTAAATCAATGTTTTTCTATATTAATATACATTACAATTTAATTTATATCTGTAATTAAAGTTGAATTTCCAGAATCATTAGTATAGTCTTCAGTGTTGCATGATCCTTCAAAAATCATTTTAATATGCTGATTTATTATCAGTGCTGGATATTTTTTTTGGAACCTGTGATACTTTTTTCGGGATTTTTTGATCAATAAAGGTTAAAAAAGAACAGCATTTATTTAAAATAGAAAGGTCTTCTAACAATATACACTACTGTTCAAAAGTTTGGGGTCAGTAAATTTTTCTTCTTTTTTTTTTTTTTTGAAAGAAATTAATACTTTTTTCACCAAGGATGTTAAATTAATTAAAAGTGATGGCATAGATTTACATTGTTAGAAAAGATTTATATTTTGAATAATTGGTGTTCTTTTTAACTTCTTTTAACTAATCCTGAAAAAAGAATCACAGGTTGCAAAAAAAAATTGGCAGCACAGTTGTTTCCAACACTGATAATTCTAATGATAAATCAGCCTGTTAGAATGATTACTGAAGGACCACTTGACACTTCAGACTGGAGTAACAGCTGATGAAAATTCAGCTTTGCATCACAGGAATAAATTATATTGTAAAGTATATTAAAATAAAAAACAAGATTTTATATTGTAATAACATTTTGCAATATTACAGTTTTTTTCTGTATTTTTGATCAAATAAATGCAGCCTTGATGAGCATAAAAGACTTCTTTAAAAAACATTAAATGAGAGGGTGTGTCCAAACTTTTGACTGGTAGTGTATACATACAATGAAAGTGAATTTTAACCCAAAAATGTTAAAATACTCACAATTTCAATAGTTTTGTCAGGAGATGTGAACAATATTTGTGTTGATTAGACGGAAACATCTTGGAATGTTACTTGCTGGAAGGGCCTCATAAAATAGTCATAGAAGGTGCTCTTCTGAGAGTCATAAACATTAGAAACAAAGGTCCAAGGAAGTTCGTCTAGTACAAAAGGTTAAAAGCACCATATTTTCAAAGGATAGTTCACCCAAAAAAAATTAAATCTGTCATGGTTTACTCACCTTTAAGTTGTTAGAAGTTTATTTCTTCTGTTGAACACAAAAGAAGATATTTTGAAGAATGTCGACAACTAGACAGCTGACGGTGGCCATTGACTTCCATAGTATGGAAACAATACTATGGAAGTCAATTGCTACCCTCAACTGTTTGGTTATCAGGGTTAAGTACTACTGTAAGGTAAACCCTGCGTGCTTTAAATGTTTCAAAATGATTAACAGTTTAGAAAAAAATGTGACATTTACGTTTAAATCCATCTGACATCTTTCTTTAAAAAGTGCATTTTTATCAGGCTCTGATGTATAGGTTTCTATGTAAGTACTGGTACTTCTGATTGGGCTGAGGTAAAAGTGAAAGTGTTTGATGGATGTATAATATGTGTCGAGAGCATTCACTCAGTATCATTATCTCATTTTTGAGATGACTTTTAGCTGGTTTCACCTCTGAACTCTTCATATATACTTTGCTTTTTTAATATAAGAAAACAAAGGATGAGGCAAAATTGATTTATTCTTGTAAAAGTTTGTGAGTGAAATATTCTGTAAAGAATGTAAATCCTTAAGCCCGACCTCATCCATTAACCTCAGGTGAAGAGGTTCGGCTTGCTAGCCAGCGCAATGTAGCCTCAGGCTCTTCTTTAACCATAGCTGCAGCTGACTGTGTGTTCGCTGTTGTGTTATGCTGGCGTCTGCGGCCACCAGATGGGTTCCATGTTGTAATTCACCCGTTGAAACCCCCTATTGGCTTATTCAGAAGATATTAACTGACAGTCATTTGCTTACGGGACACAAATTAAATCATCCGATGGCATTAAGGAGCTCTCTGTAGGCTCTAGAGAATAAATACAGCACTGTGAGAGATTTTTGTTGCATGATTTAGGGAAAGAAAGCAATTGATTGAACTGGCGCACTGCAGCTGTGTCCAGTAACACAAAGTAGGCCTGTAATATATAAATGCATATACATTATACATCTCGTGTCAGTTTTACTACACTGTTGTGTAGTTTCGAAGCGTGTACAGATACCTAGATTTTACAGTCAGTTATGATTATGACGGATGTCTTCAAGCAGGCCGTGCTGGCATGTTCGATCTGGACACCCTGGCACAGAGGGCCTGCCCTCAGCACAGCTGATATGAATTACCCACAGGTAAAGCAGAACAATCACAAAAGAACTGTGGCCCGTCCATTGCAGCAGCATTTACAAGAAATCAATATCAATACTTAATGTAAGCTGGGTGAAAAATGAGCCAGCATGGAGGGGGCATAATAACAGAACAAATGAAAGACCTTGGAGTGTCTCCCCTCCCGGTGGGGAACGAGGGGAGAGGGGGATGGAGAAAATAGGAGAAAAAGAGGAGAGGACAGAATTTCTACTTAGGGTTCATTGCTTGTATTCACAAAACAAATGAACAGCTACTGATCGTTTTACAACGGCATCACATGTAAACTTGGACTGTGAAGCAACTAGAAACTTTTGAGCTCTATTCTAATACTGGAAATTTAGTTTGAAACTTTGTTTTGGAACTTTCTACCATGTTAAATCACGTTACTTGTGTTTTTAAGACTTTACTACATTGGGCGAGAATTTAGTGTGCATTTTTTGAATATACATTTCAGTAAGTAAATATGTAATACCGGTTTGTCCAAGACAGGGGGGTTGATTTTTATTAAAACCAATGAACAGATTTTTACTTTTTTGGTCCAAATTTATATTAGGTGGCCTTAACTACTGTGTACTTACATCAAAAAATAAGTACAGTGTGCTTACTGTTACTGAGATGGGATACGGGTAAGGTTAGTGACAGGTTTGGTGGCATGGGTAGATTTAAGGGTGGGTTAAGGTGTAAGGGATGGGTCAACAGTGTAACTACGTATGTAATTACAGAAATTAATAGCAGATGTAATTACATGCAGGTATTTTTATATGTAAGTACAATGAAAAACATGTATGTACACAATAAGTGCATTGTATCAAATGATTAATTTAAATGTAAGTTCATATTTGTTAAGACCACCTAATGTAAAGTGGGACCACTTTTTTATTACCTAATAATCTGTTTTTACTACTTTTCAAATGTTTTTTTCTAACTTTCAATCCTAAAATATGTTTAAAAAAAGTAAAAAAAAAAAAAAGATATATTTCTGCTGCTGTTTTTAATTTATATTGTTGTCTGAAATAAACCATTTCAATATTGTGTGAGAAAAGATATTTATATTAGTTTTTAGACACATTTATGATCGTCCTTCAGTTGTGCTCGTTGTGTCATTTCCGTTGTGTCGTTTTTTTTTTTTTTGTTAATATACTTGGTTACCATAAAGATGACAGTGTCTTTAATATCAAAATTATGCAAAAAGAGTGAGGAAAATTAGCTTTAGAAAGACAAAAACTTGACCATCCTATTTGGAAAATGTTCAAACCACAATTTCCACACCATTTCAAATGATGCATTATTGACAGCAATTTATGATGGATTTTTTAGTGGAAAAAAATCCTGTTACAGTAGCCTATATAGTCAAACCAGAAATTATTCAGACACCAGATATAACTTTTGATATTTTTCTTACTAGTTGGTGCAGGACATTATAGTTCATTTATCTAAGTAGGCAGAGCAAAATAAAGTTAACTGTGACCTATACCCAAAAATTCTTAATACAGTGGACTACCAGTAAAAAGTATAGTTTTGGGACCAAAAATTATTCAGACACTTTGACCTGACCATGTTTTTCTTAAGTCTTCACAGACTGAACAAAATTAAGCATTGCTTGGTAATTGGTCAACAAAGTATTGATAGATGTGTAAATACTGCCATACAAACAGTTGTCTAGATTAATTTGTTCAGACACAGTTTAACTCTGAGTCCTTGTCATATTTTATTACCATTTTCTAAACTATAGCAAATAAACTATGATAATGTGAGAAATGTTAAAGGTGTCTGAATACATTTTGGTTTGACTGGATGTATACATTTTAAAAAACCTATTTAGAATGTGATTGCGTGTTATGAGAGGTTTTTTTTACAGGTTCACAAGTGCTCATAGTCGAAGAATCACCCCATACCCGATTTATTCACCAAAATGTTTACAAGCTCTAACTGACATACTATTTTATCTTGTGAGGTGTTTATATATGTAGTATATTGTATGCAGCATGATAGTGTGTTATTTTGAACATAGCAATTGTCAAAGTCAGTTACTCCGTTTACCAGATGAGGGCACTGCAACCAAGTTCTGAAAATCTTCACAGCTCCCAACACTCACAAGAGCCATTCATTCAGTTTCCTGCTGTGGAACGTTCTGGGAATGTCCCTTTACCTGTCAACACTATGGCCGGCAACACAAAAAGAGTTTCAGAGAAAGTGTACAGAATATACGAAGCCACGGTTTCAAAGCCCAACCCGCGCTTTCTCAGAAATACTACGTTTGAACATTTTCAAACTGGCCTTTTCCCTCTTTGCAGGCAGTTTACACGCAACAGCTGACTCTCCAATGCCTGACTCCTCCTGATCCTAAGGTGAACATCGCCAATTAGTCCTGGGAGGACGCGGTAGGTTTGCATTGTGGAGGGTGGGTGTCATGTTCGTGTTGTGGGGGGATAGAAAGCTTGGGTGCTCCCTGAGGTAATCCGCACTCAGGGCTGATAAAGTGTTCGACAGGCTCAGTGGAACAAAGGCGGCCAGATATTCTTACTGACGCGCATAGTTTGTATCGTCTTTTCAGCGTGAGCTACAGCAATCATGGCGATAGGACTCTGGCAGGCATTCAAAAGCAGGCGAGGCTTTGAACCCTGCCTGGCCCGGTTGGATTATATTTTACACCTGGGGTCTGCTGAAGGACCCATATTAGCAGCACAATGCCGTTGCCTTTGAGGGGTTTAAGGTATTATGTGGCTGTAAGAAAAGGTCAGTTTGACTGCGGAGGGGAGAGGGAGGCGACCTGCGTGGTGACAGTATGGCACTGGGACATGACAAGGGGGCGCTTTGTGGTAGAGCAGGTCTTGGCTGGAGGCGAGCCGCAGGTACGGCAGGCGGACCGCGGCAAATGAGATGCGTGATTGTCAGAGTTTACCTGTTTTTGTGCTAATGTTTAGATATTAGTTCTGCTCAACACGCATGTAATGAGCCACCTTGGTTTGTTTGGATAGCGAACTCGGCCTCTCGATCAGCGTCTTCCCGCTCGCCTCTCCCTTCATCTATTCACTCCCGTATGTTCTTTAATTTCCTCCATTAACACAGACATATCAACATCTAATTACTCTCTCTCGCTCTCTCTTTCTCCCTCTTTCAGGTTCTCGTTTGCGCCATCCGTTCGCAAGGTGCTCGTTAAGCGAATGTGCTTAATTATATAAGAAGATAATTGCATGTAAATGCAGGGCCTAAAAGCTGCAGCGCTGGCTCAGGATGACTGAGAGCTGGCTTTCGCTACTCTGTTTGTTTATTTTAGAGTGTGGTGATTACATTGAATCTGCTAATGAAGCTAATATGTCGCAGGCTGAGTCCAAGGTGGCGACTGCCCAAATTGGACACAATTAGCATTGGGGCACATACACACACACGTTCTCACAACGGTTTGTGGCGTCCAGAGTGTTATTGTGTATAATTTCCATACTATTAAGGCCTGACTCGTATTGCATTAGACACATTTGGCAAAGACTTCCCAGCTCAATGTGATCCAAAGAGATGGAAAATATTGCTCCCCTTTAAGCCGTTTGAGACTTTGTTGTCGCTATAAACTCCTAAACCGACATCAACATGCTTATTAACCGAGCATTATTCTGTTTTCACTCACAAATTATCATGCAGGACTAACTGGAATTCAACATCTTTTCTTTCGTTTTGTTGTCTGCTTTATTCCCGTATTAAATGCAGTCTGTTGCTTGTTCGTTCAGACTTGGCTGCGTGTAATGATGAGGTTTAAACTCTAGTCAATTTCGGTGGATGTCAAATGAAGGATTATTTATTATGTTTTAAGCAGCAGAAGTCAAGGAGAGCGGGCAGGGAGAGGGCAGCCCCAGAGGGGTCCTTAGGGATGTTCCTTTGGTCCTGATGACATGCGTCGTCCATTATGGGGTAACAAGGGACTGGCGACAGAGGTGGAGGGGGTTTTATGGGAAGGGTTGTCGCCCTCGGCAACAGAAGGCGGTCCCCCCCCCCTTTGGGACTGTCAACGCTGGGGCCTTCTTGAGGAATCCAGTTGTCCTAAAAACACACACACATACTCCCGAGTCCGAAGTCAAGACACCAAACAGATGGTTACATCTTCACTAAACCTCGTTCGCAATAGCACAAACCGCTCTCGGATCTGACAGACTGGCAACCTTCCACGAATTCCCAAACAGATGCTCCGAGTTCAATACTGACCCCCTGCTTTGCACCCCAAGAGGGTCTTCCGTCTTCCCACTGGGATGTTACATAAAAACACGATATGTTATTTACAAAGAAATATTTGTAAATGGAGGATGAACAGGCTGGCGATAAGGTCCATGTCAGATCCCAGTGCCGCATTGCCCTTCAGAGACCGAAACATGAACCAAGCGTTGGATTAGCCAACGCGAAATGGAGGGAAGAGAAGTAATACGAATGGATAAAATGAGTGCAGGGCGGTTGAAATGGACGGATGGATGTCAACGGAGGTTGGCCACAGACGCCTGTACTCCACCGCGACTGTCTGCACAGCTAAGACATCCTTACATTTTCTCCCACCTCCATTTCTGCCGACTCTGTGTCTAAAACACAATCGTGAATCAATAATTACACATTATTACGATAATTACGAGCACACATAATGACAGTAATGGGCTTCATTCACCCCATCCATTATTACTTACCGATGAAGTATTGATCAGGTTATAACTATTGGCACTGGGATTTTTATTGACTTTAACCTTTAATACACATGTCTAGATCTTAATTTTTTATAAATAATTCACATATTTATATTAAATGTATATATTCAGTATGTTTATATATATTTGTGTAAATATATAGATTTTACATTCATTTTATGTACAGCATATGTTTATAACGTTCCTTTAAATATGTAAATATTAGGGCTGTCAAACGATTAATCGTGATCAATCGCATCCAAAATAAAAGTTTATGTTTACGTACTATATGTGTGTTTACTTTGTGTATTTATTATGTACATACAACACACACATACATGTTTATATCACAACTAAATATTTATATGTATATACAATTTAGATTATAAATAAATATAAATATTTTAGATATACATCTAAAATATTTTTCCTTAATATATACATGTAATATAATAAATATACACAGTACACAAAAATATAGTATAAAAACATACTTTTTTTTTGGATGTGATTAATCACAATTAATTGTTTGACAGCACTAGTAAATATACACTACCAGTCAAAAGTTTTTGAACAGTATGATTTTTTTAATGTTTTTTAAAGAAGTCTCTTCTGCTCACCAAGCCTGCATTTAGCAAAAGCAGTAACATTTTGAAATATTTTTACTATTTAAAATAACTTTTCTATTTGAATATATTTTAAAATTAGATTTTTTTCTCATGATTGAAGCTACATTTTTAAGAAACGCTCATAGAATATAATACTTTCATTTATCAAGGATGCTTTAAATTGATCAAAAGTGATGATAAAGATGTTTATAATGTTACAAAAGATTTCTGTTCCAGAAAAATGCTATTTATTAGATAAATTCTGAACTTTCTATTCATCAGAGAAACCTGAAAAAATTCTACTCGGCTGTTTTCAGTGTAATAATAATAAAATAATAATAATAAAATGTTTTTTGAGCAGCAAATCGGAATATTAGAATGATTTCTAAAAGACCATGTGACTGGAATAATGATGCTAAAAATTCAGCTTTGAAATCACAGGAATAAATTACATTTTAAAATATATTCAAATAGAAAACAGTTATTTTAAGTAGAAAACATTTCAAAATGTACTTGTTTTTGCTGTATTTTGGATCAAATAAATGCAGGCTTGGTGAGCAGAAGAGACTTTAAAAAACATTAAATCTTACTGTTCAAAAACTTTTGACTGGTAATGTATGTATATACATTTATATGAAAAAAATCTATATATTTACATAAATATCTATAAATATATCAAACTATAGAAGCGGTGGTAAGTAAAGTATCTGCATAGTGGTCTCTAGAGTGTAATGTTCAGGTAATATTTGCATAGCCTAGAATTATTATTGAAATCAATTTAAAGTTTTAAACTTCTACTTCAGCAAGTTTCTTGTCATGGTTTGGAGAAACCTTTTTCTTCATGTATATGCTTGCATAAACTCTTTCTGCGTCTCACACACACACACAAAACTCAAGCGTTTTATCCTCTCTAATCTGAAACTGAAATAGATCAGAAAGGGCGTCGATCAATCAGGATGCATTAATTTCTTATTTTCATATGCACTCTGGTTACAGTGATGCAGGTCCTGAGGTGAGGCTGTTCCTGGAAGAGCCTGGTGCTTTAGGAGCTGCCTTTTGAGATAATGAATTGACGTTTCGATTCAATGGCCTTTATGCTCAGCCTCCGTGGAAACAAATATGCCCCTAGAAACCAAATATTGTAGGGAACTGGTGGACAGAAGAACCAGCCATTGATTTTACCTCTTCTCTCTCTCGCTCTCTCATTCTCTCTCTCTCTCTGTGTAATTTTTTTATCGTGTAGTGCATAAATGTTGAGTTACAGAGCATTTACACCACTTTAGCCCAGAGAAAATTATAGTAATATACCGAATGTAAAATTAGGAGTATGTTTAGTTTTTCTCATCAGAGGCTTTTGATTATCACCCTAACTTCTGTTACCCTAGGCTATTGATTTCCTCCAACTTATATTACAGTAAAACCCTTTTAAATGGATCCAATTATTCAAGATATCATCCTTAATGCTGCAAAGCAACTTCAAACTCTGAGTTTGGAAAGTGGACGTCCAACGCCGCCACCAGATGGATTGTAGTTATTCTCCAGAGTGAGAAACATCATCTCTATGCATCAAACACTTCCATCCACTCTCCATCAAAAGCATTTTATTAAGGGTTCTGTCATGGCTGTGGGCTGATCCATGGCGGGGTTTGGCGGACAGCATCTTTTGGATTGCGAGGAGTTTGTGTGCAGAGGGCAGACACCTGATAGCCCCCCAGGCGCTTTCCAGCAATACATAACCAGCCGCACGCTTGATTCTCTTTGTTGTAAACAGACTGAGGATTGTGGCCTTGTCTTGATCCTGGGTCTTATTCCATGATTTGCCATTCTGACAAATAGAGGCTCTGTTAAAGATTAAGTAATTGCCAATCTGGTATGAAACTGATCTTGGTGACACTTTACGATAAGGTTGCACATAATGACATTAGTTAATGCAGTAGGTAACATGAACTAACACTGAATGATACTTTACAGCTTTTATTAATCTTGGTGCACATTAATTTATTAAATGTAGTTACATTCTGACTTTATTTAGTTCATTGTGAATTATTATATTATATTATATTATGGGCCATTCTATAGAATTGACGCAAACTGTTGCCCCACAACCAAAAAACACACTTAGATGTTTACTAAGATCCTTTTTATTATCTTTTAGTGGTGTCAATCGATTAAAAAAAATTAACTAATTAATCGCACATTTTACCTGAAATTAATCGCGATTAATTCTACCTGACATTAAAGTTTTTAATTATACTTTTATATTGCAATAATTTCACTTTAATGCTTCAAATTAATGTAGAAACAATATAAAGAACATATATTTTTAATATTTGTTTAATGCCATCTTGTTTTAGGACTGAAGGCAAATATCACTGATTGATTTTCCCCCCCTAATACTTAACCATTGAAAATATATATATATATATATATATACATAATCATTCAACATTACAGTATCATTAAGAGCTATCACTTTAACATTTATTAGACTTTAAAAAAAAATAACTAATAATAATAATTTAAGTGAACTTGAAACAATCTTCACACAAACCCATTATAATAAATGTCATATAGGGCTAGTAGCTACCTGTGCCCTTCAGCAAGAAAATATAGCCTAAATTATATCAAATTCTAAATTATATAAAGATAAAACTTAGTTATTAATTTCCTCTTTTTAATTTTGTTCCTTAATTAACAGACATCACAGCAACTGGTTATAAGGATATTTTGGCTGCTGTTACTATAAAGGTTGTCACTGCTGAACTTGATCTGACACTGCTTTGACCTATAAATAATAAATTCTAACACGCACAGTTAAGGCAGCTTTACATTTTTTTTTTTTTTTTTTGGTGAATTCATGTTTTACCTGACGATATAACTACGACTTTGCATGCTCGCAGTTTCATTTGGGTTTAATATAGCCTAATACAGCGCGCGTCTGCACATTTGCGCGTGAACTTCAAGAGCGCGTGCTACAAGCAGAGTATATAGGCTGACAGGACAATTAAATTCGTTTTTACCGACATATGGCCTGACAGCATCTCATCTGACCGCAGTTCACTAACGTTTTACTTAAGCTCCCCGTCACCGGTACCGCTTCCGCGGTCGTTTGACTCGCGTCTGGTGCTGAAGTAAAGTTGGAGCGCGCATCTGAAAAGTCTCCTGTTTGATGTGTTCGTAAAGACGCTCTGCGCATTTAAATAAAAGCATTTCATAAGCAGTTGTGAGTGGGGTGGCCCCGCCCATGCGTTAATTGCGGTAAATATTTTGAACGCGTTAAAATGAAAAAATTAATCGCCTGCGTTAACGCGCTAATTTTGACACCACTATTATCTTTTGAAGCCAACAATATTTAAAATATCAGGAAGCTTAATATTTACAAAATTGCCATTTAGTGGGCTGTCCCGAACTCTAGCCCCTAAATTTCAACTTGATATTGAAAATTATATTGAAATAATTTTTGCATTTTATTTCATTGTTGTTTTTAAAAATGTATTTGATTTTTCCTTTTTTTTTTGAAAAAAATTTTTAAGTAACTTTTCATGTCACTACCGAAACTGTATATTTTTTTTGTTCATTGGCTGAGACTGATTTTTAACTACACCCTTATATTTTTGATCAGGAAATATTCATGTGTGTCTCTCTTATAGCTACATGGTGAGTAGACAGGCCCCATCATTTTGAGGTACATGTGTTCAAAATATGAAAAAATCTGTGTAACTTTAAAGAATATCACTACTGAACACATTTTTTCTATAATTTAACCTTTTTTTTTGGGAGTCATTCCATAACATATAGTTTTTATATATGTGCATCTTTTCAGAACTATGCTAGCTAACCATGTGTTGATTAGCATGTTTGAGCGTGGTTCAAAAGTCTCTCTCTATTGTCACTACCTAAACAGCCACAACCAAAACATTTGATGAAATTTCAGTAGTGACATCTTTATTTTTTCCAATGTTATCACATAAAATTGTCACTACCGTAAAAAGTTAAAATTCTGTAATGTGATGTGGTTGCTATCAAAACGGTCACTACCGAAAATGTGCTGTCACGACTGAAACATGGGATGTTTTGTCAAAAATAAAGTATATTGAATTATTAACTAAGATGTTGTGATAGTATTTGGTTCAGTGTACGTCCAAATGAATTCTTAAGTTTGAAATCAGTATAATCAACTTTTTGCCTTTTAAAAAGAAAAATGGATTCAAAATAAAACAGATCTCTTAAATCACACTTAAAATATTGTTAAAATTGGTCGGCGCCGACATACAGCGCCATTGCGCTTCGGGCGTCCCGAGTTCGAATCCCGGCTCGAGGACCTTTCCCGACCCTACCCCCTTCTCTCTCTCCCACTTTACTTCCTGTCAATAATGATCTGTCCTGTCATAATAAAGCCAAAAAAAAAATATATTGTTAAAATTGTAAATGTTATTGATTTACATCTGAAAATCTTTTAATAAAATAGAAAAATATATATTTACAAGGAAGATGTAAGCTAAATCTTAACAGGTCAATACAACCCTTCTTATTAAATTATAAATCACTGTGTTTCGGTAGCGACAAATTTGTAGATAGGACAAATATTCCAAAACTTTCTAAAAATACAATATGAAAATTAACTGCACAATTGCTAGAAATGTGAACCTTGGATATTATACAATTTGCATACATACAAAATGTGTGGGAAAAGACAATTTCTTTCAAGACATTTCCAATTCTGTAGAATGGTCCATATAGTTTTACTATAAGTTATATTTTAGATTGATATATGTATCTGTGTGCATGAGTGTATGTAGAGAGAGAGCTCAAGGGTCTGGCATGCTTGTGCTTGAGTGTATTAGTGTTTGTTTCATGTGTGTGATGTTGATGAACTGCTCTGTTTATCTTATCTGATGAATCATACAGTAATTGATTGTAATGAACTCAATTGTTTTGAATACCCTGCTCTTGGCAGCCGGCTGGATGGTAGGCAAAAAACAAAAGAAGCATAAAATGTCATTCTAGAATAATGAGCCTCTTAATATTTAAAGCAGCTACAGTCTCTTTTTTTCTCTTCTGTATTTTGCTCAGTTTCCCATGAAAAAAGAATAGAACGTGTCAGAACATTCTGATATTAATGGTTCGTGACACAGGCAGGATGCAAGAACTGAAAAGTGATGAAAATGACAAGAGTTTGAGTGAGAAGGGCAGAGAAGGATGAGTCAGGGTCACGTCCAGTGTGTGTATGTGTGTATGAATGGGGGGTGGGGTGGGGGACGTGATGGTTTGGACGTGTGGACAAGGAGACAGCGTGTGGTAGACTGTCTGCCTCCAGCAAGAGAATTTGAGGCGATGCGGTGAGCTAATGTGAGTAGAGAGAGAGAACGAGTGAGCGAGAGTGGAAGAGAGAGAGTAAGAGAGGAGGTAAAATGTCATGTCCCTCTGTTGCCTAACAATTAAATGTGGCACCTCAAGCAGATCAATTTAATTTCTCTCAGCCGAGGGCTTTCGTTTCCCTTTCGCTCGTTTTCTCCATCTCTCTTCCTCCTCTCCCTTCTCCGCTATCACGCATTCTCTCGTTCTCTTTTCGGATGACTTTCTATTGACCCGTTCCTCTCTCTTTTCACGTCTCCCGGCGCTGTTTTTGGAGATGCTTCGGAAACAAAACACCATAATAAAACAGCACTTGAAATATCAACATAACCCTCGGCTAATTAGACTCTGGCTAATGGGGCCTAATTGCATCTGCTCAGAGTGCCGAGTCAGTTCCCCGTACTGTAACCCGACGCCCCCTGCTCTCCCGCCTCATTGATGGAGTCTGTTCTGTAAAGTAAAATGCAGTTAATTTATCGTAAAATCTATTAAAGGGACGAGTAAAAATAAGTAGGGGGGAAAAGGCGGAGATGAGATGCGCCACTGATTAACTCTTTGTTTTCTGTCTAAACTCTTCATTTTTATACGCACGTCAGCGATCTATTGAACCGAGGTTGCGAGTGGCATCTCTGTGAGAAATAGAGAGTGAAAAAGGAAGAAATGGGAAATGGCGGGGGGGTGTTGTATTGAGGCTCTATTTCAGAATAACAAGTGCATTAAGAGCCACATGCTTTTAATTTCATGTAATTACACCAAGGGGACAAGAGAAAGCTAGTGTGTGTGCGCGCTAGTGTCTGTTCACTGAGAACAGAGCAAGCGCGGCCTGGGCTTTTATATATTTCTGTTCTTTTATAGCAACCCCCCTTTTGTCACTGCATTTTTTTCTCATTCTCAAAAGAAAAAAAAGGATTTGGCCCATTTTCGGTCTCAAACGAGACAAAACAAGCTCAATAAGCACAAAATGTACTTGTTTAAATTACCCTTTTCCCCTATGTGAAAAACCATTAAGGTTGCTACCGCGAGTAAGTTTTTTTTATTCTTCCATTCTTTCTTTTTTCCCCCCCTGTCCTCTGTGTTGCGGTTCTGCCCCTGATAACAGCTTTTATCAGATTTTGTTATTAGTCCATTAGATGGTGATAGTCGTCGAGTCTAATTCTGTTTTTCATTGGACAGTTCGCGAATTGAAAGCACGGCGAGAGGGCTTTAGTATTTAGACTAATGTGCTTTCGATCTCAATGCAGTGTCCATTTAAGTGCTGTGACCAGGATGTTTATTGAGAAATGTGTTTTTAATCTTGTGCTTGTTAACCAGCCGCTTGACTGGGTAAAAGGAAAAGCGTGGAAACACGTCTCAAATGAAGCCTCAGCCTTAAATCATAAATGATGGTCTCTCTCGTTCTTTGCGACCCTGAGCGGGAGGGCAGGAATGGAGAGAGAGAGAGAAAACAAAAAATAAGAGCGGAATAAAACAGAAAATGTAATCTTTTCATTTTTGTTAAGGTTCCTGGCACTTTTCATCTCTGCGTTTTCATCTTTTCACGTATCATTTCTTAGCCAGTCTGATACGCCAGAGCAGATCTACACTAAGCACTTGCTTGGTTGGCATCTTAAGTCTATCTTCTAGTTGTGAACGCCTCACAAACTTGTATTCTAACTGTGTTTTCTAAATAATATCAGTTCCAAAATTCTGTTGTATCTGTTTGCTACTCATATCTAAGTGTTAGAGAAGCTACTTTGAACCTCTAGACAAGCTACTTATAATTTGAAGTGGTTAACTAGGTAGCTTAACTATACTACAAGCTACTCAAGTATTAAATATATTCAGGAGGGCATTATCTTTTTCAAACAATGAAGTATTAGATTATAAAACTGGCTTAATATATAAGTATATTTTACACTATACTAAGTGTTATAGGTAACATTTTACAATAAGGTGTCATTTGTAAACATTAATGTATTAACTAACATGAACGAACAATAAACAGTACATTTATTTCACTATTTATTCATCTATTGTTAATGCTTGTTAATCAAAATGCATTATTTGTTGATGTTAGTTCACAGTGCCTTAACTAATGTTAACAAACACAAAGTGTGACTTAGTAAATGTTGAAATGAACATGAAGATTAATAAATGCTGCAAAAGTATTGTTCATTCTTAGTTCATGTTAACTAATAAATCTTGCCGTATTTTATATTTATGTTTTATGTAAACTATAATAATAATTTTTTTTTAAGACCACGAATGTACTTAAAAATATCTTCTTTTGTGTTCCAAAGTCATCACAAAGTCATAAGAGTCATAAGAGAGTAAACAGTGACAGAATTATGATATTTGGGTGTCACGTATGCTAAATTGTAATATATCTACAGCTGAAGTCAAAAGTTTACATACTCCTTGCAGAATCTGCAAAATGTTAATTATTTTATCAAAATACTCTGACTGTATGATTTTGAGGTCCATCTTTTCACACTGAGGACAACTGAGGGATTCATATGCAACTATTCGCTGATGCTTTAGAAGGAAACACAATGTATTAAGAAAAACTGAAAGTGAAAACTTTTGAACAGAACAGATTTTTCTTATTTTGCCTAAATATCTTTTAGTACTGCCCTTCAGAAGCTACAAAAGATACGTACATGTTTCTCAGAAGACAAAATAAGTTAAATTTACCCTGATCTTCAAATTCTAAAAGTTTTGACCCCCCCCAGTGCATCTTTTTTCCTTCAGAAGCATCAGTGAGTGTTTGAACCTTGTAATAGTCGCATATGAGTCCCTCTGTTGTCCTCAGTGTGAAGAGATCGATCTGAAAAAAATCATACAGTCATTGTTGGAAAGGGTTCAAATACACAAAAAATGCCAAAAATACTGAAAAACCGAAGAATTTGTGGGACCTGAAAGAACAGTGGGCAGTTTGACTGTCAGGACAAACAAGGGACTCATAAACAACAACAACAATAACAACAACAACAACAAAAAGCTGTGGATCATTCAGGTAACAACACAGTATGAAGAATCAAAATTGTAAACTTTGAATGGTGTCATTTTTATAAATTGTGCTATTATTTTCTCTTGTGGACTATATGTAAACACCTTTATGTGAAATATTCTATTTAGGTCAGTACTAAAAAAAACATGCATTTTGTATGATCCATCTTATTTTGCTAAAATAATTAACATTTTGCAGATTCTGCAAGGTGTATGTAAACTTTTAAATATCTACATTTATGCAAGGCCTTGGATAAATCAATGAAAGGTTTTAGTAAATTGGTTCATTCATAAACTTTCTAATATAAATAATGTGAAAACAGCTTGGTTTACAAGAACTATCCAAACAGACCTATTCATTAAAATGAGCGAGTGCATTAGATACATAATTCAGCCCACTCAGCTGCAGTTTTAGACAATGAGATATAAAAACAACTGTCATTCTGCTAAAAATGTGGTTATACTATACAGTGTTATTTGAAGAATTTATATTTAGCTGATTCCTTAAAATGCCAAGGCACAATTTATTTGTAAAAAAAAAATACAGTAAAAACAGTAATAGTGTGAAATATTATTACAATTTTTTGTTTATATATATATATATTAATGTATTCCTGTGATGACAAAGCTGAATTTTCAGCATCATTACTTCTGTATTGAGTGTGAAATGATCATTCAAAAATCATTCTAATATGCTGATTTGCTGCTCAAGAAACATTTATTATTATTCATGTTGAAAACAGTTGTGCTGTTTTAATATTTTTGTGGAATTTGTGATGCATTTTAACATTATAAATGCCATTCTGTCACTTTTGATCAATTTAATTATTCTTTGCTGAACAAAAGTATTAATTTCTTTTAAAAAATCTACTGACCACAGTTTTTTAACAGTAATGTAGTCGTTGCCACATAAAGCACATTTTTATGTTTTTAGGGTTCTGCATATTGAAGAGAAATGCGATATGCAATAATTCATTAAATAATGCGATATTCAATATGCGATATGATAATGCTTCACATGCTCAGAGGAAACCGTTTTAATTTTAAAATTTAAAAAAAAAATAAGTTTTCAGTTGTGTCAGTGCTTGTGTATACATATACATATGTATGTATCAAGAGCTCCTGTAAAACCACAACAAACTCCTTGTGTTTGCGCACACTTGGCGAATGAAGCTCATTCTGATTCTGATTCTAACATAACTAGTATACCTTTCACTTTTTGTGAGAAGAAAGCACCCCTACAGAGTAAAAAATGCTTTTCTTACTAAGTCAAATTTTATTTGAGTTTTTGCTTAAAACAAGCAAAATAATCTGCCAATGGGGTAAGCAAAATAATCTTATTTTAAGCAGAAAACTATATTATTTTGCTTACTTCATTGGCAAATAATTTTGCTTGTTTTAAGCAAAAACTCACTTAATTTTGACGACTTTTCTGAAAACAAGGCAGTAATTTTTTACTCGTCTAGAAAGGAATTTTAGGATATTTTGGCTGGAAACAAGACAAAAAAATCTAAGTAAGAAAATAATTTTTTGCAGTGTACAAGAACTTCTGGAAGTGAACGGTAGTGTTTTACTCTAGCATTACATAAAAATGTCATTTTAACATTAGCGTAATCATTTTAAAATCAGTTTAAGAACTGAATAATAAAGAGGAAAAATAAAATACAGCTTAGTCTTCACTCTATGAGTTCAACATGCACTGATTCTTAAGCTACAAAAGTTATTTAGGCAAGAGCAGTGAGTGATTTTCTCTTTTGTTCATGGCCCCAAATATTGCAAGCGATATGCATATATCGATATTTCAATAATTTCAATATATTGCACAGCCCTACTGCATATTAAGCAATTTTCAAAATAGTTCTTCCAAAAAGTTAAAGTAATAGCATATGATAAACTAGGATATGATGAATTATTTTATTTTTTTTTATATTTGATTCTTAATCCCAACCACTCTGTGGCCTAAAAAAAAAAAAAAAAGATTCCTTGACATCTGTGAGAAGACTGTGGTCTCTGTAATCCCATTTCCCTCATTTCTAGAGCGGCTTGTCTCGATGACCTGGACAATCAGACTTGTTTTGTGCATGAGTGAATCATTACAGGCTTCGGTCTGTGTAAATGCACACATCAGGGCTTTAAAGGCAGCCCATCATTTCCCCAACACAATCTCAATAGGTCTAATTGGCTGCAGCATATTTTAATTGGAGCCATATTGATTTGCGAGGGCCTGTGTCTGCGGAATTGTCCGACAATTACATAGTGCTTTTGTTCGAGCTTAATTTTGTTTCATTTGTCCAGACATAAACCGTCCACCCCTTCATCTGCCAGTAGGAGCACTGGAGATCACTGACAGATAATTATAGTGCATGTCTCTGTGTGTTGGCTGCTCAGTTCAAATACAGACTCTCAGTTTCATTAGGCTTCAGATCTGGCCTAAAAATCTGGCCCGCACACACACACACACACACGGTCCCTGTATTATTGCTAATTCTTGTCGTGTGGTGCATCTATTCTGTCCCGTTGTTGGCGTCCTAATTGGTCTGGCCTCACAATGGTCATCCTGGCAAGCAGGAGGCCTCTTCCCACAAGTCCATTTGTTTCGGTGTGTGGACAGCATTGTGTGTGCATGTGTGTGTGTGAGCAACACTGGGTAAAAAGGAAATCAATAATGTTTCATTAGAGCAGCGTTGTAGCAGTCTTTTGCCCGTGCATGGCTTAATTATTCTTTTCTAGGCGTTTGCTTTAATTGGGAGAATAAAAGAGTGAAGTGGAGAGAATGACTGCATTAGCATATCTATTAGAGACATGGCCACAAGTACACACACATCCTCATGGCCATGAGTTCACCCTAGTAACCTCACACACACACACACACACACTCACGTTTGTTTTTATTTTATGGTGTGAACTTAATCAACTTCCACTGTTTTTATAGTGAGTTAAGGATATTTGTTATATCTGGTGACAATTTTTTATTTATTTGAATATTTCTCCCAAAAATAAATATTCGGTTATCATTTGTACACTTTCATGCTGTTCAGTTCCTGTATGAAGAACACAGAAGAATACTTTTGATTGAAGTTGATTGAAAGCCATTTTTGCCCATAACATGAGACATTTTCTTTTTTGTTACATGGAAGAAAGAAAGCCATACAGGTTTGAAATGACATGAAGGTGACTAAATGATAACTAAATGATTCATTTTTGGCCAAACTATCCTTTTTACTATGTCTTTGAGTTGTTTTCCTTGTTGGGACCATTAGCTGCGTCCCACAGTGTTGTTGATTTTAGATTTTACTGTTCTTTTGGGGATATTTGCTCCTCGAAATCGCTCATTTGAATCAATTACACTGATTTCAGGTCTATTGAGGAAGTCTTCTCTATTTTTCTCTGTCCGTCTTTTCTCTCCGCTATCATTTCAAAGCGACAGTGACTAACGGCCCGCGGTAGATGAAATATAATGATTCTCTTGGAAGGAGACAGACACTTTGAGCTGTCTGGTCTCCCCTGGTGGAAACACGCACACATGCACACTTTAACTCTCAGATCCGGGGTTAATCACTCTATCAGTGTAATGAAGTACTCACTGACAGCTGTAAGCAAGCTATGTAGATGAACTTCCCTCATCAATTTCTGCCACTCTCCACACACACAGCATAAATCTCCATGAAAACCCTGTCTAGAAAGGTAGACGCATAGACACTTTCACTGAGCCTGTGTGTGTAAAGCTGCGGCGTTTGTATTAGATTTAATGTTAGATTAAACACACATGGTTTGACTTTATAATGGGCTTGTGTTCCCAATAACGACGTGTTTAAACACTTCATAAACTCTCTGTTAGTGATATAGAGCCTACATGTTGGCATTTAATTTTTTAATGATGCATGTATCAGTACGTTTGTGTCAAGTGAATGGAATATTTTACTATTAAAGAAGTAGTAGTTAGTAGTACAGTGCATTTTTGTTTTCTAACACAGTGTGTTTAACTAGAATGTGACTGTATCTGATTTCTACCTAGATTAGGCTTGTGCTAATACTTGTCAGATTTGTTTTGCTAATGTTACTAATATTCAATCATCAAGTTTTTAATAGCATTGTGGCTAATATTAGAAAATGTTAATTAATTGATTTTGGATATGTTACTAACAATTATATTGTGTTATATGCATTATATTATTTCCAAAAACTTAAAAACAAAAAATACGTGTAACATGCATCAAGCAAAAAAGCACAAGAAAATAAAAAATCTATTGTCTAAAATGTTTTATTAATATTAATTATTGTTGTTGTTGTTGCAAGTGTTCTTTTTAATTAATTGATTTTGCGATTCGATTCGATTACTTTATTTCCAAACATGGTGCAACAGGCATCAAGCAAAACACACACACACACACACACACACACACACACACACACACACAAAATCTATTGTCTAAAAACTAATATTAATATAAATTATTATTGTTGTTGTTGTTATTACAAGTGGATTTTTGGATTATATTATATTATATTATATTATATTATATTATATTATATTATATTAGATTAGATTACTCTCCAAAATCTTAAAAACAAAACAAAAAATAATTATGTGCAACAGGCATCAAGCAAAACACACACACACACACACACAATCTATTGTCTAAAAACTAATATTAATATAAATTATTGTTATTGTTGCTGTTGTTATTGCAAGTGGATTTTTGTATTATATTATATTATATTATATTATATTATTTTATTGTATTTCCAGAACCTTAAAAACATGTAAAATATGTGCAGCAGGCATCAAGCAAAAAACAAACAAACACACAAAAAATATATTGACTAAATATCAATATTAATGAATATTTTATTATTGTTGTTACTGTATTGTTATTGTTGTTATGTATATTATATTATGTCATATAAAAAAAAAACATGTGCAACAGGCATCAAGCAAAAACCTACAAAAATCTATTATCTAAAACACAAATATTAATATAAATAGTAATAATAAATTCTAATTATTATTATTATTATTATTGTTGTTGTTGTTGTTGTTGTTGTTATTGTCATTATTGTTGTTGTTGTTAATTAATTGATTTTGGATATATGTTATTAAAAACTATTATGATATTATATTTTTCGCAGAACCTTACAAACAAAAAATTATGTGCAACAGGCATCAAGCAAAAAAAAAAAAGAAGAAAATTAATTATTATTTTTATTATTGTTGTTATTGCAAGTGTTGTTAATTAATTGATTTGGGTATATGTTACTAAAAATAATATTATATTATATTATATTATATTATATTATTGCCAGAACCTTCAAAATAAAAAATATGTGCAACAGGCGTCAAGCAAAAAAAAAAAGGAACAAAAAAAAAGCAAAAAGAGAAAAAAAAAAAAACATTTTTCCATGAATGGTGGTAATTTTTTATAAAATCGCTTCAGCACAGCAGTCTGTTTTCCTTTCAGCTCTGGAAGCACAGGTTACGGCGTGCAGGATATTCAGTTTTGAAAAGCTTGATTTATAATTTGCAGCATTCCCATCTGCCAGTAGTTCACTGTTCGCTGAACGGACAGATAAACCAGTTAGCAAACACTTTTCCCCACTGTCTGTTGTTTTGATAATCACCCATAATAGCATCTAGCTTCAGTATGGTCTTTAAACCTGATTTACTGTCTAATGGAATAAGAGAGACTCAGAAAAGACAGAGAAAGAGAGAGAGAGAGCGGCAGCCAGTCACTACATGCACCTTTTGGGTAATGTCATTAGACATGTTTTGAAGAATAAATTAAATCAGCCCTAAATTGTGCTCTCAAGTCAGACCAGGAAAAAAAAAACAGATAGAAAAAAGGGAGGGGGGAAAAATGAGTGGACCTCATTGAAAAGAGAGAGAGAGTCATATTTGAACCTCTCGCAGGGAAATGCACTTAACCAGATTAGAACGGGCCAGTGTGGATGGATGGGTACGGTAATTGCGCTGGCTGTAATGGGTTCCTGTTGCCCGTAGCAGACAGTGGGCAGTTCAGTGGATAATGCGGGTCTCTGTAAGGTTCGAGGACCTTACAGGCTCAACCTGTGATTGGGGTCAGATCTGTGGATGTCAGCTGATAAAAGGTAACCCCACTCACAATCCCACAGGTCACACATAACCCTGCTGCCA
Organism: Cirrhinus molitorella; assembly: GCA_033026305.1. Classification (NCBI taxonomy): domain Eukaryota; kingdom Metazoa; phylum Chordata; class Actinopteri; order Cypriniformes; family Cyprinidae; genus Cirrhinus; species Cirrhinus molitorella. The sequence continues at coordinate 23,433,181 of CM065135.1, read as the reverse complement.
CATCGCAGGAGAGTGTAAAACACACACGACTACGTGACAATTATGTGAGGTAAAAGTACATTTCTTCACGGTGAACTAACAAAAATTGCAAAAATGATTTAACATTTACAGACAAGTACCCTCGTTCCAGTCCAGATTTGTTCCTTAGATGTACCGCACAATAAGAGTCATTGAACCCTATAAACAAAAGACCTGCTTTTTTCTGCTCTGAATCTTATTCTCCCCCCCTCGTTTCTTCCCCCACCCAGTGATGTCTGTTTCACGTCTGTTTTTGTTGTCCTAAAGACAGAAACATTATCTACACTTAAACGAATTCTAACTTAACCTGTGGGATTGCTTTAAAATAATCACTTCCTGTCTGCAGAGGGCTTGGGAAGTACGCTGTTTGTGGCTTTTGTCTCACAGAAAGAGAATCAATGGTGAAACTGAAATTGATCTGCGGTGTGTAAATGTATTTTCTCTTTCAGCGCCGTTGTTCCCTCGCTCACACACACATACACTCACTCAAACTCCTGCCCCTCCCCAGATGGTGTGTGTTACCTGTGGTCCTGGGCTCACCTGTAACAGAGTCGGCTTGGCTCCAGGTGAGGGCTGTGGTAACGTTGTCCATTGTGTGTGTGAACAAGCAAAAGGCTGCAGGGATTGAATAGCAAACATGCAGGTGATGACATAGTCTCCTTGAACACAAAGTGTGTGACACTAGCGAGGAGGTGAAAACACACACATACACGTGTACAGACACACACACAGCTTGACAAGGGCATTTACCTTAATTCACTCAGCCAATTAAGAGCTATATCACTATCTTTCAACTGGAAATTTGTAAACAGACTGTGTGTACACAGAATGTAATTTCAGTGCCAGCCGTTTCCAGTTATTTTAGTAGTACAAAAACAACCTGTCATGTTGTTTTATTGATTGCAAACTGGTATTTGGTTTCTCATTCAGCAAAGAAAAAATATTTTCAAATATATTTCACATATACAACAAAAAAATGGCTAAGAAAATATATTTATTAAGAAATATTATTACGAAATATATTTACATAAACATTATTTTGTAGATTTTTGAAAATATATTTATGCATTTTAACTATATTTAATAAAATATATACCAAAATTGGCCAAAAAAAAATGTATGCAAATATATTTACTACCAATATATTTTTGGCTGTTTTTTGGATATTTTTAAAAATACATTTAAATGTATAAATATATTTTTAAAAGCTTTTAAAACATATTTGACCTATGTTTTAGTCCAAGTAAATGCATTGTCTTTACCCAGAAATATATTTAGAAATATGAAGTTTGAAACTATGAATTTCCTATTTTAAAAATATATTTCATTGAGCTTCACTGTTTTTTGCCAAATGGGATATCTTATTATTTTAATTCATTATATAATAATAAACACACTGGTTTGTAACTTATTCTAGTTATTTACTTAATGAATCTGAAATCTTGCACACCCCAGTAAAAATTTAATATATTTAAAATACATTTATTTCTGACTATGTATAGTTAAAATCTGTTAACATAATACTTATAAATTGCTTGAGGCTTACTGATATAAAAATGTAAATTAATTAAACTTTATTTGGAGTACAACTTGTACACAATGCACATTTCATAATATTAAGCCTAAAATGTGTTTTAATTTCACTATTGATGAGGATTGTATGATCTTTGAATAATAGCATATTTAGCACAATCAAATATTCTTCAGTATATCTTTAGTTGGACTTCGGCACTACTTCCGCACAATTAAAATGTGTTAAGTACAAAATTAGTTGCTTCAGTTCAGCTGACTTTAAGTATAACAGTTTAGTATACTAAAAAGCTTATAATTTTACAAAAACACTTTGTATAGATTAATTGTGTTGTAAAGTTGTTCTTGTTGGTTTTTTACAGTTGTTTTAAAGGTATAGTTCACCCAAAAATGAAAATTCTACTCTCCAAAATGGCGCTAGAGTGAATAATGTTCTTATTTTAGTTTTTTGTGCACAAAAAGTATTCTCGTAGCTTCATAAAATTATGGATGAACCACTAATGTCACATAAACAATTTTTTCAATGTTCTTGGAACCTTTCTGGACCTTAAACGTGGTAGGACCCTTGCTGTCTATGGATGGTCAGATAGCTCATGGATTTCATCAAAAATATCTTAATTTGTGTTCTGAAGACAAAGGAATGTCTTACAGGTTTGAATCGACATGAGGGTGAGTAATAATAACAGAATTTTTATTTTTAGGTGACCAGTCATTTTAAAGTTGCATTTTTCTGGCAACAAATTTATAAAATTGAATTAAAGAAGCATTTTTTTCAAACAAGTTTTTTTGTTTTTTATCTTGTCGCTGTACTTTTGAAACAATGAGTATTAATGTTGATATTGATATTAATATTGACTCAAGTCCTTACCTTAACCATAATATTTGTCCAAAATTAAATGATTTTTTGTGGTGATCAACATAATTCCACATTTATTGATTGAGCTGAACCCAGAATATTTCTTTAAAGAGTGTCAGGATTTGGGTGTATTGGGCATAAACAATGAATAGAGCAGCGCTCTTCATGAAGGCATTATGGGTGGGGCTAAAAGAGCAGGCAAGAATCTCATGACCTCATCTGTGAAACATCATACAACCGTTGTAAGGTTTTGTTGCTTGCATCACCTGTCCCTGTCGAAGGGTGTACCTTTAAGAAAAAAAAAACAAAACATGTTTTTCTGAAAGAATGACAAGAGAGAGTTTGATATGAATGGCTGGCGATCTTTCAGACACAGATGATACTTGCATCCACCATCTAGATCTGAAGACTTGGAGCTGCCATTCCATTAATCTGTTACGCAATCATGTTTTTTTTTTTTTCCTTCAGATGTATTCTAAGCCCTGAAAAAAAATGACTTGTGTGTGTGTCGGTGCGTTTCACAGGTGTTCCGTGAGGCCTGCAGAAAGACACTGCAGGCTGGTAACCAGAGACCTCTCAGACCTTGTGGGAACTCTGATAAGATACTCTTGCTCTTTTCCTCCCCTCCCCGCTCTCGCTTTCTGTCTTTCTCAGTACGACGGGGCAAAAGGTGAGGGCGGGAAGCCAAACAAAGGCATGTGTGCCTCTGCCATCGTCGAGCGGGACCCCTCGCTCGTCTGTCAGAACGCACCGTTTACAATGGCATTCCGCATTCCGACACTGGAGAAAGTGGCCGGTGAGAGGGCAGCATGTCGTCCCCACGGTAACAAGACCCTTGGGCGGGTTGAGAAAAAAAGGGGGTGTAGAAGCACTCCGGGGCCTTGTCCTTACTCTCAGGTGATGTGAGGAACTTTTTGTGTTACGTTGAGTATAACACACTGTTGCTTTTGACCCCACACACATCCATTACTGTAGAATGCAGCCCTGCAGGGTCAATGGGGACACCTGATCTAGTCGTACGTTAGGAAGCCGTTGAATGAGTTATGTTAACATCACTATTTTTTTTAAAAATCAATATTTTTAATAACACGTTGAACTTGTCAACACATCACGGCTGAAAAAAAATCCCCAGTCTGTGCCACTTCCAAGTAAACCAAACTTAAATTATGTTGGCTACACACACACACACGCACATCCCTCTAAATTTACTTTGCTTTGTCTCAATTTGTTTCTGAGCCATTTGCGATCCTTAAAATCGTCTGAAACACAATAGAGGTGAAATGCGAAGCTTGTGTTGTCTGGCAGCAGATATGAGTCTGTCTGGATGTTGCCTTCATTCAGAAATTCCCTGGCAGCCGTAGAAACATCGTCAGACTCCGGCAGCTTCCAGAGAGCTCATTCAACCCCGCCCGCCGCTGGATCGCATTACTTGCGCAGGCCCGGCGGCCAAGAATTCAGGATGGAAAGGATAAAAATCGGATGAAATGAAAAATAATCCCTGTTGATGCCAGGTGAGTTTACCTGCCTTTGCCTACCTGTCATGGTATTTAATCCTTTGTTGTTTGCAGTTGGATTTTTGCGGAGAGAGGAATGTAATGAATGTGGTAATTTGGATTTCCCCGGACAGCGTGAGGAGGTTTGCCGGGGTATGTGCTCGGGACAGTCGAGACTGATGACAAAATGTGCAACTTGCTAAAATGTTGTTTTTATGTCTTCATATTTCCTCGGTGGTTGCCGTCGCAGCACACCATTACTCTCGCAGCACAGCCTTGGCTGTGTCAGCTGGTAGAGGGTGTCCAGAGGGTGAATGATGTTGTTTGTTGGTCTTGTTTGGTGTATTAATGTATTTGTGTGCTTTTATAATGGATGACGTGCTGATATTCGGACCCCTCTGGACACTCGAAGCTGATTTTGTTTGTGGAACACACCTCAGTCTTCACTGGAGTCTCCAAAGCACCAGGAACCAGGTACAACGTGCCCGAGGCTTTTGTGTGTGAGAGTGTTTGCGGCGTGATTAATGTGACTGACAGGTATAGGTCTCCCTGTTCTTTGTGATTTCACCTTGATTCATTTGTAATGAACACACTTAAAATTCACATTGTGAAATCCAGTCTCTTTGTGTGTGTGTGTGTGTGTGTGTGTGTGTGTGTTTTGCTTTGACAGGCCATTTCATTTTCCAATTTCTTGCATTGACTCAGGGACTAGGCCTAGGCCTGGCTTGGATAAGGCCAACATTTTGCTTCTGTACTACAGGTGAGATCTAAAAGAAAACCATTTGAAATAGTTCAAGAGTGTTAACGATTATATACTACTGTTCAAAGGTTTGGAAGATTATTGTTTGAAACTATGCATTAATCAGATATGACAGTAAAGGTATAAAATGTTACAAAAGATTTCTATTTCAAATCAATTCTGTTTTCATCAAAGGATCTTAAAAAATGAATCAGCACACCTGTTTTCAATTAAAAGAAAAAAGAAATGCATCAAATCGGCATATTATAATAATTTCTAAAGGATCATGTGACACTTAAGTCTGCAGTAATGGCTGCTAAAAATTCAGCTTTGCCATCACAGGAATAAATGATATATTTGAAACAAATGAAAATAGAATTTTTTAAATAGTAATAGTGTTTAAATATTGTTGATTTTTGATTAAATAAATGTAGCCTTGGTGAACATAAAAGAGAAAATCATTAAAATGAATGAAAAAAAAAATCATTAAAATAAATCCAAACCCATACTTCTGAATGGGAATGTAAATAGTTAAAGAGCAGGTCATATGTTTTTTTTTTTAAGTGTCTTAATGTTGTGTTGGAGTCCCCTACAACAGGTAGGGGAGATATTCTCCTAAGATCAGAATATACATTTAATATTAGAGTTATTCATCAATGATTTCAAAACGATTCGTTCAAAGCAGTTCTAAACTTCAGGTCCCATAAGCCTACTCTACTCTGATTGGTCAGCTGGCCAAGCTAGTTGTGATTTGGTACAGAGAGGAGTACTTAGCAAGTTAGCGAGCGCTACTATTGTCAAAGCATGCACCTTTACATAAAACAATAATATAGTGTTCCAATCCATTCTTAAAATAATGACAACACTTATGCAAGCGAATCACTCTTCAAACTTCACAAAACAATAATGGTGGATATGTTAGCCGAGTGCTAACATGACTGATGAAACAATACAGTTTGTAAATGTCTACATTTTCAATTATTAAAAGTAATTAGAACAATGACAGTTTACATTAATCGACACATTCTTAGGAAATAGTGGGTTCATAGCGAATTATCCGAACCATTTCAGTAAGACCTAAAACCTAAAGCTGCACTAGGTATACATCACATATTAGCACAAAAACCTTGTGATTTTGAGCACAAAATGTACATGCAACATATCAATCGTACTTACAGGTTGTGGTTCGGAGACACCTGTTGATCCAAATAAAAAAGGTATGGACTTATTTTTCATGGACAAGTGTTTATCGAATCCAGCATTTAACTCTCCAAGATTAGTGAAGCAGTTCTTGGTAAAATGACGAGCACACAACAAAAGGTTTGAATTGTATTGCTGTGGTATCATGGAAAAAATACAGATTCTTCACATCATCATCTTTCAGCAATGAAAACCAAACAAACTTGCTTTCACAGCGTCATTTCGACATGATGTAAACACACTAACTAGCGGAACTAGCTAGTGTTTGTGGGCAGGTCAGAGTGGGTGTATTATGCTAATGTGTTACCTAGTGATTTATATTGGTAATGGAAAAGTAAAAAAAAAATGAAAAAAATATAAAGTTGACTCTTTTGCAGACTGTTTACATTGAGGGATAGGTACGTTACAAACTGCAAAAGAGTTTTTTGTTTTGTTTTGTTTTTTCGAAAATGACCTACTCTTTAAATATTTTCTCAGTCCTAATATCATGCAAAATATTAAAAGATTAATTAACTAAACTAAATTGCATTTTTTTAAATGTAAAAAACAATATTGTGCCGTAATTTTCTGTAAAACATCTATACCTTATTCATGAAACACAAGCAGAGCAGATTTCTGTAAATTCATTCATATGTAAATTTTCTTATATTGAATTATATATAGTTTGCTTAAAAATGTTTTAGAAATTGTCTGTACTTGTGTTTCATGAATAAGGCCCATTCTGTTTACCAAAGAGCTGCACATTGACAAATTGAGCAGAGAAAATCCCTTCACATGCTCAGTGATTGCTTTGCAAATACACTGTGTGTGAATGCCCATGTTGTTCTAGTAATATGAAGTATATGGCACCCATGTTTTAGGCTGCATATCTTCAATACCATAAAACCATTTTTGGCAGCGCTCAGCGAAATAATCCCTGTTGTGTCAGACTGTGGTTACGGGATGATGGCATATCATTTCTTGGGCTGTTATTCACCATGATATAATTGTGTGTGTTGGTATCATCAGAGGTCCTCCCTCTTTTTGAGGTGTGTCATGTCTTGTCCTGTGATTGTAATCTTACACTGAGCCTAATCAAAGACAGGCCTGCTGAATGCCCTTCCATAACCACAAGCGTTCATGCCCATTAGAGCTAACAGGCCCCTGAATGCATCAGATAACGTCTGTTCTTTTGAAGGAGAGTGAGAGAGATTGCGCCAGGGAGAGAAAGAGAGAAGGTGGTTGGGACATGTGGCTTTTGCGGGGGCTTATCTAGGCTTTGAGAGTGTCACAGCCTTGCCCTCCCTCTCATTCCCTGCATTATCTGGCCATATCTTGAGGGCCTTCCCTGTCCATTCCACATAATCACTCAGTAATACCAGCCACCCTTTTCTCTATTAAAATAATCACCGGCAATTAGGAGGAGAATGGGCAGGGAGAGAGGGAGAAATCACACACAAAGTAATATTTTCCCCACCTTACACGCTTTTCATCTGTTTTTTTTCTCCTAACCTCCCGCAATGCATCAGGACCCTGGGCGGCCTAGGCTCGATCCAGCACTATTAAGGAAAAAGGCTCTGACAATTTTTCAAGAGCGGAGAGATGAAAGAAAAAAAGAGAGAGAGACAGATAGGAGCAAATAATTTAAAAATTGACCATCTGTAAAATGAAGAAAATGGAAGTGTAAGAGGAGCATTGTGATTTACTTTATCCCTCTCAGAGACGCCCGGAAACTAAGAGGCGCTATTAAATCTCCCTTTGAAATAAATGTGTCGCATTTATCTGTGTGGCCAAAAACGACTAATGAAGCTATTGTCAAAGCAAATAAAGCAGGGCGGATTTGCCGCTCGCAGACGGCACCGTATCATCCGGACAAAGGTAGGGGGTGTGTGCGGTGGGGGCTCTGAAAGATAGATTCACATAAATATTGAGACAGACAGACAGACAGACACTGCCTCTCGGTGACAGAAAAGAGACGGCCTGAAAATAATTATCAGACACGAGAAAAACTCTGTTCGCATTCAGCGTGAAAAACAAACCAAACAAACACCAAATTAATAAATGACAGAATCAGGTGAAGAAAAGGGCACAGAATGTAACTGCCATTCTCATATCTCGATGAAATGGAGGAGAGGATGTAATTACGGTGAAAGAGTTGCTCAATTACAGTAGCCGCTAGCTGCGTTTGGCATAAGTCACTTTAAATGGTTTTACGAGAGCTTGTTTTCAAAATGGCGTTTTGCTGCCTTTTATTTTAATTACCAGGTCATAGCAGTGCCGCTCACTCTCTCTTGATCTGCCCTGGCTGTCCAATCGTCAGTCTCTCTCTCTTTTCCTCTTAATGAACTAAGAGCATCTAACCCTCGATAGCTGAACACTTTGTCCCTACTGATGCCTGGATGATTTTTTTTTTTTTAAAAAAGCAAATCAACCTTGACTGGTTTGCGCAGCGGAGGTAAAATGTTCATGGAACAGAACGTATCGTTCTTCGCACAGCATTTTAAGCCTCTGCTTTTTACTATTACTGAAGAATTATACATAAAAACTCTGTAACTTAGGCTTGTAGAATGTATATCCGGCTATAGAATTGATAAGTTGTGCATGTCATGTTGTTGTAAACAACGTATCCCAGTGTGTGCAACTAATCTCTCCGTTTAGAGCTAATCAATTTCACGTTCAGGAAGAAGCTGTGAACCTGGAGGGTCAAAGGTTATTGTCCTCAATGTATGTTCATGTCCAGACGAGGGGCCACAAGGTCTCAGTCAGGGTCGTGACCTTGTTGACCCCCTGATGTCCATAACACTCATATTTCTCCATAACGGGATCATTCTCTCAACATCGTATTTCGCGTGTCATATGATTGAACAGGCCATTGCTATATAATGTTGCCAACAAAGCCACATTTGTCTGACATTTCATTCATTTCATAGGTTTGTTATTTATGTAAAATAATCGAACAAATAAATATTCATTTAAATATGCTTACTTTACGTACATTAGAAGGCAGTCGTTTACAAATATGTTCATTATTTATATAAATAAGTATTACATATAAATATGGATTTATTTATTATTCAAAAATTAGAAGAGCAAGGCTCAATCTTTAAAATGAGCAACAAATATACATTTATAAATGTAATAATCATCAAATTTTAGTGATGCAAGTTCATTTCTTTTTCATTTCACATGGATGAATCTGTTTCTGCAATCACATTTAAGCATCTTGGTTAAATATGATTGATTGGGTTTTTATTTGTTAATGAAGGTGAGGAACTTTCTGCACTGAGACTCTTGCCTTATTGCATCACTTGACGGCTTGTTTAAAAACAAACTATTCAGTTCCAGAGAACAGCTGGTGTATTAAATATAACAGCTTATGGACTGCCACCCAACTGTATGGCCCATTCCTTCATGATTATTTCATATGTGTATGATTAACTCTCTCCATGCTGACTCTGACCCCATTTAGCACAGTAGTGGTTGCGGCCCTGACTGGAGAGATGTGACTTTTTCCAAGTCATTTAAATTTTACAGATCCATTTACACCACCTTTTAATTTAGTGCATAATGACGCCATTAAAAAAAAAAACCATCTGGGCGTTCTTTGGGGAGGGAGGTAATTTGCCAAAGCTTTCCACGCTAATGTTTTTCCCCTCACGCAGGCAACAGATGCTGGGAAAGAAACAGATACATTCTCGACAGTAAGCACAGCCTGACGTGGCCATCCAGGACAAATGTGTCACAGCATTCAAATTACTACAAAAAATAACTTTTAATAAAAATAATAATAATATATATATATATATATATATATATATATATATACACACTACCAGTCAAAAGTTTGGACACACCCTCATTTAATGTTTTTTAAAGAAGTTATGCTCATCAAGGCTCCATTTATTTGATCAAAAATACAGAAAAAACAGTAATATTGCAAAATGTTATTACAATATAAGATAATGGTTTTTATTTTAATATACTTTACAATATAATTTATTCCTGTGATGCAAAGCTGAATTTTCATCGGCTGTTACTCTGATAACTGTTACTCTTAAGTGTCACGTGATTCTTCAGAAATCATCCTAATATGCTGATTTATTATTAGAATTATCAATGTTGGAAACAGTTGTGCTGCCAAATATTTTTTTTTGCCATCTGTGTTTCTTTTTTCAGAATTCTTTGATGAATAACAAGTTAAAAAGAACAGCATTCATTCAAAATATAAATCTTTTCTAACAATGTAAATCTATGCTATCACTTTTGTATTAATTTAACACATCCTTGGTGAATAAAAATATTAATTTCTTCCAAAAGTCAAAAAAGAAAGAATAAAAATGTACTGACCCAAAACTTTTAAACCATAATGTATATTGTTAGAAAACCTTTCTGTTTGAGATAAATGCTGTTCTTTTTTCCTAAAAATCACAGGTTCCAAAAAAAAAATATTAAGCAGCGCAACTGTTTCCAGCACTGATAATAAATCAGCATATTAGAATGATTTTTGAAGGATCATGTGACATTGAAGACTGGAGTAATGATTCTGGAAATTCAACTTTAATTACAGATATAAATTAAATTTTAATGTATATTAATATAGAAAAACATTGATTTACATCATAATAATTTTTAACAATATTACTTTTTTCTGTATTTTTAATCAAGTGAAAACAGCCTTGATAAGCAAAAGGAACTTGTGATTTTAGCCATTTTGGACATGTATGAATAGTCTAGACAACCGCATTTACAACACTGAAAGTGAGAAAAGTTTTAGTACAATGTTTAGAACGATTTTAGAAAGTTGCACAGTAAGTTGCCGTCACTTTTAAGTGCACTTCCCATCAGTCCTTTATGACAATAAAACTTTCCCAAGCCTTGATACAGTACGAACCATAAATAAAGATCTAGGTTATTAAATAATAATACAATTAAGTAATTGCTCAAGCATGATAAACTGTGCTGCGAGAGACTGAGCTGCGGTCCCTGCGCCAGAGCGAACTTTAATCCTACCCGCCTCAATTATGCTAATGAATGCATTTCTCCTGAATAATTAGGGTGATTAATTTTCCCTTGTTTTGAATTACAATTCTGCTGCCTGCTAGCACTTTAGTCCACTCGTTAATTACCAATTAAATCAGCTGGCTCGTTTGCTCCAGGTTCATTGCCCGTGTGGTTCTGTAGCACTTAGGGGTGGTGTTTAATGTGCTAATTGGAAGAGATTAAAATGTGTGACCTCTTTTGACAAGGACCGGATGTAGAATGTCGTCGTCGCCGCTGTAAATGACACTGTTTCCCATTTGGTGCTCGGAAATATATTTCTTAGAGTCTTAGTTTATCTGTTATTTAGCATTTTAGCTGCAGCGCCGTTGCGTGTTTGATCCAGGAGTGTGACTGCTTTTATGTCTCAAGCATCAGAGGCTTCGTATTCTAACGTTGGAGCCTTTTTTCCCTTTTACCGCCATTATTAGCAATCACTGAACTACATTTGTCATTCTTAGCCTCTTTTCAGAGGTGTCTGTTCTTGCGTTATCTGCCCTCTGCTCTGTGTCTCATCTTAATATCCTTTCATTTCTACTCTGTCCTTCATGACGTCCACTTGAAACGCATTAACAGGTCTTCCATCCATTTTTCTGAGGCGAGATTGACTCAAATTTAGTTTGCTACATCAATACCACAACGCTCTAGGCAGACTTGAGAGTACTCCTAGTAAAAAGAGAGCTTTTTTATGTCCTGATGCCATCTTCTTGAATGGCAACTGGATTATTTTTTTTTTATTATGGGCCGAAGCTCTTTGGGCCTCACCGAAGATCAGAGATTTGGGTGGGGAGGTATCTGTTGGCGGGTATATTGATGGAAGGACCAGAGGCTCTAAGATCCATCAATGGAGTCCATCAACCAGAAGGCTCTGCAGTCCATTGAAAAACTTCAGAGTGCTGAACTGCTCGGCTCTCACAACACACCGAAAGGTTTTGGACTAATGTCCGAGGCCTGCTAAACTACTAAGCTTCAATCATCTGGGGCCATATTCAAACTTAAATGCTACTGGAGCTCCTGGCACCATGGACTCATCAAACACCAAAACTGAGGTACTGTTTGGTATCTTTCCACAAATAACTTTCTCGACTGATAACTTTCTCTAGTATCCGTTCCACATTCAAAGTCGACTTGCTTTTAAAAACCACAAGAATACCCCCATAAACTGAGAATGTATTTCTCCTCAGGATTTGTACATCAGTCCCATCTGCAGCTCAGAAAGAGTTATTAACCTCAGGGCAGGTGTGTAGCATCCTCGTTCTTCATCAGACCCCCTCATCGAAGGGAGAAAAAGGAGAACAGAGCATATACAAAACAACACAAAACAAACAAACTCATTTCAGGCACCAAAGGACTTCGCTGCAGCTCCAACCTTCATGTTGCCCTGACCTCCTCCAAGCCTCAAGTGTTCGGATACTGGCAAAATCTATTAGCTTGGTATCAGAGGCACAATGGCGCGAATATCAGGTCTATTAAGTGTGTTTTGTTCGGGTAATTTATGGAGCTTGAGGTAAAGTGCTTTGTACAATACTAGAGCATCAAGATGAAAACAAATCGCTTTGTGTGAAGCCGGACACTTGCGTGCATCACGCACGCACTTGTCATTTACATGGAAATGTAATAATGTCCTGTCCTCTCATCTGTTTGCTTGTCATGGGTCATTGTTCGCACAATAACAGGAAATAAGAATCTGAAGTATAGGTCTATACGCGAGACTGATGTGCAGAGAAAGGTCAAAGGGAGCACAAGCTCCGTCTAATAGAGGTGTACATATGCCTAGAACTGTCTGTGGTCAGATTAGTAGTCTTGGAACTTCAATGTGACCTGGGAAAGTACCTCTTTACATACTGTGTACTAGGGATAGTTTACTCAAAAAATGAAAAGTTGCCATTATTAACTCATCCTCATGTTCTTTCCAACCTGTTGGACTTACTTTCTTGCTTATTTTTTAAAACAAACAAACATTTAAATATATAATTCCTCCAAAAATGAAAAACCTGTCATTAATTACCCTCATGTCGTACCAAACAGCGCAAGACCCTTGTTGTTTTTCAAAACACAAATTAAGATATTTATAATGAAATCTGAGAGACAGCAACACTACAGACACATCCAAGCCGCAGAAAAGTAGTAAGGACATCATTAAAATAATCCATGTGGTTCAACCATAATGTTATAAAGCTATGAGAATACCTTGTGTGCACAAAGAAAACAAAAATAATGACTTTATTCAACAATTTCTTCTCTTTTTCTTCTCAGAACGCAGACTGCTGCATCAGCCACATCACATCGTGAACACATAACAGAGACTGACACAGAAGAGAACAAATTGTTGAATAAAGTTGATATTTTGGTTTTCTTTGCGCACAAAAAGCATTTTTGTACTCATAAAATTTTGATTGAACCACGGATGTCACATGGACTATTTTAACAATGTCCTTGCTACCTTTTTGGGTCTTGAACGTGTCAGTTGCGTTATTGTCTATGCAGTGTCAGAAAGACAAATTCAAATTTAATCAAAAATATCTTAATTTGTGTTCTGAAAATAAACAAAAGTCTGAGGGTGAGTAATTAATGACAGAACTTTAATTTTTAAGGTGAACTATCCAGTTGGGTGAACTTCATCTTTGTGTCATCCAGCACTTCACATTGCAGTCCAGCAGGTGGCTGGACTGAGTGTGACATTCAAAATGTGACATTCTTCTGCTAGCATTTGAATGGCAGTTTGCTATTTATGTTATAAATTATGCAAATGCTAAATTATTTTTAATTATATTTATACTGTACTGAGTTTACCAAAACCAAATGAAAATATCTGAGTTATATTAAAGTGTGATCTTTTGTGTTCCGCAGAAGGAAGAAACATCATGCGAGTTTGGAACGACATTAAGGTGAGTAAATGATGACACAATTTTTGTTTATCTTTTAAAAACTCCTTTACTGATTAACCATATAAACTGTTTATGTAGGTGTGTATAAATTAGTCATACTTTTAATGGTTGCTCTAGGCCCTGTCCCAAATGCCATGTAATGCTGCATAAGTTGCCAAGTAGTGGCATTGTACTTTGGGCCTTGGATAACTGAAAAAATATTCATTCATTCATTCATTCATTCATTCATTCATGTCTTCCTCTACATTGTAAAAAAAACAAAACAAAAAAAAACATATTTTCATGTGACTTTTTGAGTCACATAATTTAAAATGGGTTTTACTTTAAACTACATAGTGGCCCATGTTAGATAACAGAATTTTAAAGAATAATTCACCCAAAAATGAAAATTACCCCATTATTTGCTCACCCTCAAGCCATCCTAGGTATATATGACTTTCTTCTTTCAGACAAATACATTTGAGTTATATTTTAAAAATATCCTAGCTCTTTTTAGCTTGTTTTATAATGGCAGTGAATGGCTGTTTATATTCAGTAGTCCAATAGAAGTCAAATAAAGTGTGTTTTTTAAACATTTGTGTCAGAAAAATATCCATATTTAAAACTTTAGAAACCATAATCTACAGCAAAGGAAAACCAGTCTCCTTTCGAATTATAGCAAAATCCTCTGACATTTTTCTTTAAAAATCCTTGTTTTGTACTTTTAATTCATGACCAGTGTTTTGTTTTGCTTTCTCCACTACACTTCCTTATTTGTCAGTTCCGCATTCGTCACCGCATTTACCTACATCCTACATCTTTCACTGAAAATCCACACACATGCAACCTTTTTTTTAAGCATTTGTGTCAGAAAAATATCCATATTTAAAACTTTAGAAACCATAATCTACAGCAAAGGAAAACCAGTCTCCTCTTGAATTATAGCAAAATCCTCTGACATTTTTCTTTAAAAATCCTTGTTTTGTACTTTTAATTCATGACCAGTGTTTTGTTTTGCTTTCTCCACTACACTTCCTTATTTGTCAGTTCCACGTTCGTCACCGCATTTACCTACATCCTACATCTTTCACTGAAAATCCACACACATGCGACGGTTAACAGAGATTTACAGTTTTAAATATGGATATTTTTCTTAAACAAATGCATAATTTCGCTTTAGGAGACCTTTATTAACCTCCCAGAGTTGTGTGGAGTACTGTTACTATACCAAAACCCTCTGACATTTTTCTTTACAAATCCTTGTTTTGTACTTTTATTTCATGACTGGTGTTTTGTTTTGCTTTCTCCACTACACTTACTTATTTGTCACTTCCACGTTCGTCACCGCATTTACCTACATCCTGCGTCTTTCGTTGGAATGCCACACACATGCAACGGTTAGTGCAAGCTACAGATTTACAGTTTTAAATATGGATATTTTTCTTAAACAAATGCATCATTTCACTTTAGGAGACCCTTATTAACCTCCCAGAGTTGTGTGGAGTACTTTTTATGATGGATGGATGCATTTATTTATTATCTCAACACCCATTCATTCCTACTATAAAGTTTTAAAGAGCCAGGACATATTTTAATATAACTCTGTTTGTATTCGTCTGAATACAAACGATAAACTATCCCTTTAATATTGAGCAAAATGTGCAATTCGTCCTCTCAATTTATATGTTGTACTCTCACATTCTAAAGTTGTTCCCATAGTTTAATCCAATCCGTGCTCTCAGATTTGTAAATTGTATCTACAGTTTTTTTTGTGTGTGTGTTGCAAAAGTATGTGCAGTTTATGAATTTGTGGGCAAATTTGAGAGAATGGATTGGAAACTCATTGGTATGGTTTATTAATCCAATGATCACTATTTGTTAAACCGTAGTAACCATTTAAGAATGTGTATTTTTTAAAATGGTGACTTACAGGCTCTGTAGTAATGTGAAAGTTTCCCAGCACACTGCAGCATGAATTAAATGTGGTTTTGCTTACTTTTTAAAAATCTGTAGTTTCTTTTGCACATTTATTGACAGAATGATGCATTTTACATTTTATTTAACAGCAAATTAGAATTGACTAAAAGTAGTGTTATATAGGACATTAAGTCATTAAGAGAATATACAAATCTGAATGCATCATTATGCAGCCTTAAATGAACTTTACTCATTTATTTTTTACAGTGTACTCTGTATCCTGTGCAGGGTTTGTGTGTGTGTGTGTGTGTGTGTGTGTGTGTGTGTGTGTGTGTGTGTGTGTTCAAAGGTCGCGGTCTGTTTAACCACTCCCTGTCATCACATCATATCAGGAACCCCAGCAACTCTCATCAAAGGGTCATTATATGGGGACCAGATACCCATCACCCATCCTTCTGTCGTTTTCCCTCTTTCTCCGTCCTCCTTTGAAAATATGAGTGATGGCTGGTGCGTGGCCTACATACAGAGACATATAAGACTGGGCTGCTCAGCTCGTGTCCCAGCTCCAGACGAGTGGCGACAAAGGGGGCCTTGTCACTCTGGGGGTGGGCGGAGAGGTTTCATAAAGTGACTTGCCACTACAACGTAGGACGGTAAAAAGATCCTTCCTGGAGTGGGCCTGGGGGGTGCTTGCTGAGGGGAAGGGGAGGAGACGTAGGAGCCGGCAGGATATTGCTGGCCAAATCATCCAGTCAGTTAGAGATCATCTTACCTGTACAGGTGTGTGCTGTTAGTAAAGCTGTGTGTGTGTGTGTGTGTGTGTGTAGCTACAAAATTGACCCTAGCAGTCAACTAAATCTGACAAAAACTTCCTTTGGGGACATCTAGGGACACTCTCAATTAGACAATTATATCCTAATTTTTAATAATAAGAAGAAATTGCTTGAGTATATTAGAATGATTTCCAAAGGATCATGTGACACTGAAGACTGAAGTGATGGCTGCTGAAAATTCAGCATGCCATCACAGAAATAAATTAAATTTTAAAACATATTAAATATAAAACATGTAATTTAAATTTTAATAATATTATACAGTATTGTTTTTACTGTAGTTATGATCAAATAAATGCAGCTGCGGTGAGCATAATAGACTTTTTTTTTTAAATAAAATAAATTATTCAAAACTTTTGACAGACAGTATACATATAATCACTTATTTATTATTTTTACTAACACTTTTGTAATTTTATTTGTCAAAAACTACATTATTTGGACTGTAAAGTTGTTTATATCTTAATTTGTACAGTTGTACCACAGACAATGCCCTTTATTTATGCATGTCTTGAATAAAAAAGAAAGAGGTTTTTTTAATCATTTATTTATTTATTTATTTTTAATCAAATCAATGCAGCCTGCATGAGAGAGTCTTTCAAAAACACACAAAATGACCTAAACTTCTGAACAATATATAGCCTAATATTTATGCTTCAGATGTTGCCAATATGTTTTGTATGTTCAAATATATACAAAAATGATTTGCTCAAATACTAATGAGATCAGGCTGGTTTATGTACAGTACATTTGACTGTGAAATTGAAGGCCAACCCTTTAAAAATATCATCAGAAATAATATAAGAATAAAGATTAGCTTTTGAAAAGATTTAAAGTGCTTCTCAATATCTGACATGCTCATAAATCAGCCACACTGATATCAACAGGTTTGTTATGAGTTAGTGGTAGATTTAGAGGTCAGGGTTGAGATCACTTCCTTATAGAAAAATTATGTATGAGATATCACCACTAATATAGTATGAAACCAACATTATTTCACAGGCTTAGATAAATAACATAACCTAGCAGACATTACAAATTGTCTTAAACTGCATTAAAAATGCATTAAATAAAATACATGGCTTTAAACCCTGGAGTCTAGCATACATTTTAAAAAATGTTCAGTAAAAATATAGTAGAAAGCAGAATCTGTTCTCAATAAATAATGATTCCCCTTCTTCCGCTCACTTTCTCTCTTACACACGCTGACCTATCTATGACAAGCACATCATCTCCCTCTTCAGCTTGTGTCTTGTTGTCAGAAGGTGACGTCGGCCCGAGCCACACGAACCAAAGTTACTCCTGTGTTACATATCGATCCCTCTCCTTTTTTGATGGCCCAGGATACCGCTGTAATTAGCGCTAACCATTAGTGTAGCACTCTATGGGCTAAAATCACCATTAACGTCGCTGCGGGGTCTTTCATTCCCGTTAACATTCATTGTGACTTGCTCTTTTCTAAAGACAGCCGAGAGAAGGAAATGGTGCAGAGTTATCTGAATAGGATAAAGAGAGAGCCTGCTGAAGTGTAGGTGTAAAAGCATTAGACAGGCGCTGGATTTAATTAACAGTCTTTAATAGCACCAGCCTTTGTTCCACTACTGAAAATAATCGGCTGGAGGGAGTCTAGAGTGCCTGGGTTTGGAAGGTGTCACTAAATGGTGCTCATAACAAAGCTGGCCTCTTTTTTTTACTTGCTTCACTTATTTTGTCAGTAGTAGCCAGTACAATGACTTTCTTCTACTGACAAGCTTTGATCGGGCAAAAAGCAGAGACCCCATCTACCTCTCGGTGTCACCCCCTGTCATTGTCCCTTTCTGCGCTTTACATGCCACACAATAGAAAACTGAGCAGGCCATTGTTAGCCTCACTAATCTTTATGAGTGGAACCCATTATGACATCATTAATAATTGCTAATAAAACTGATGATGTGTATTTTCAAATAAATAAGTTTATTGTACATATCTATCTATCTATCTATCTACAGTATCTCACAAAAGTGAGTACACCCCTCATATTTTAGCAACTATTTTAGTAAATCTTCTCAAGGGACAATACTATAGAAATGAAACTTGGATATATTTTAGAGTAGTCCATGTGCAGCTTGTATAGCAGTACAGATTTACTGTCCTCTGAAAATAACTCAACATAAAGCCATTATTGTCAAAATAGCTGGCAACAATAGTGAGTACACACTAAGTGATAAGAGTACTATGTCGTTTAACAATGCAAAGCCACACATTCCTTTTCATCTTGTTTATGTTTTTGTCTGCTTGAGAGGACCATACAAAGTTGTGTATCTTGTATTAGAGCAGTTACAGTTTGGTGCTTTGAGTACAATTCTCTCATACCAACCACTGGATGTTCAACATGGCACTTCATGGCAAATAACTCTCTGTGGATTTGAGAATTAGAATTGTTGCTCTAGGCTATTTAAGGTTCAGTAACATTTTGAAACAGAGTTACACTACAGTGGCTAGGGTGGAATTGGCCTTGCAAGAGTCAATAAACGGTTAGGGTTAGGGTTAGTTGAGTACTCATTCTGAGTGTGAGGTGCAGAACCTGGCTTCAAAAAACAGATGTATTAGTGCTGCCAGCATTGCTTTAGAGATTGCAGAAGTAGAAGGTCAGCTTGTCAGTGCCCAGATTATACAAAGCACACTGCAACAAGTCGGTTTGCATGGGCACCATCCCAGACGGAAGCCTCTTCGGAAGCTGGCTCACAAGAAAGTCCGCAAACAGTTTGCTGAAGACAACCTGTCCAACAGCATGAAATACTAGAACCATGCCCTATGGTTTGATGAGACTAAGAAAAACTTGTTTGGCTCAGATGGTCTCCAGCATGCGTGGCGATGCCCTGATGAGGAGTACCAAGAAAATTGTGTCTTGCCTACAGTAATGCATGGTGCTGGTAGCATGATGGTCTGGGGCTGCTTGAGTGCTGCTGGTACTATGGAGCTGCAGTTCATTGAGGAAAACATGGTTGCTATTATTTATGTACATTCTGAACTAAAACATGATGCTCTCCTTTCAGAAACTTGTCTGAATGGCAGTTTTCCAACATGACCTCAAACACACCGCCAAGATGACAACTGCCTTGCTGAGGAAGCTGAAGGTGAAGGAGTGGCCAAGTATGTCTCCAGACCTAAACCCTCTTGAACAACTGTTGGGCATCCTCAAGCGCAGTGGTTTTCAATCCTGGTCCTGGGGACCCACTGCTCTGCACATTTTGTGTGTCTCCCTTATTAACATACCAGATTCAGATCATCAGCTCGTTAGGAGAGAGATCCATGAACTGAACTGAGTGTGTCAGATAAGGGAGACATACAAAATGTGCAGAGCAGTGGGTCCCCAGGACCAGGATTGAAAACCACTGCTCAAGCGGAAGGTAGAGAAGCACCATATGTCTAACATCCAGCAGCTCCATAATGTCATTACAGAGGAGTGGAAGAGGATCCCAGCAACAGCCTGTGCAGTTCTGGTCAATTCCATGCCCAGGAGGATTAAGGCAGTGCTAGATAACAATGGTGCCAATACAAAATACTGACATTTTGGACACTGTTTTGACAAGTTCACTTAGGGTGTACTTACTTTTGTTGCCAGCTATTTTGACAATAATGGCTATGTTGAGTTATTTTCAGAGGACAGTAAATATATACTGCTATACAAGCTGCACATTGACTAATCTAAAATATATCCAAGTTTTATCTATCCGTATGTCCATCTGTCCGTATGTCTGTATGTCCTTCCATCCATCTGTTTGTCTGTCCGTCTATCTATCATCCATCCATCTATCGTCTGTCCATACATCCTTCTGTCAGTCTGTCTGTCTGTCTATCTATCTATCTATCTATCCTATCACTGCATTGATGCACCGCACCATTATTCGTTATTCTGTCTGTTGCGAACGGAGATGATAAAAATATTATCTGTGAAAGTCTATTTTTTGCTTCTTCTGTGGTTATCATCTGCCTGTTCCCCCCTCTCAAATGATGTTTATGTTCCCTGGCAGGCAAAGATGCTCCGCTTGAGTATAAAAGCCCTAGACCCTCATTACCGTACTTCGACATCAGTGTGTAGCACCATGCTAGCATAATGAGCATCCGTGCAGAAGGCCAAAGGAGCATTTCTGAGGCCTGCTGAGCAACAAAACAACAGACGCTACATGCAAACACACATACCCGCATACAAGAGCTGCTGCTTCACCTTTCACCCTGAAGGAGAGAGAGAAAACAAGTGAGAAAGAGTGATTGCTGTTGGCACTCAGCCTTGACAGTGATTTAACATCATCTGAGTCTAATAATCATAGTGTGTAGTAAACACTACAGGAAATCTGCAAGCCAGAGAAGCGCAGACTGCAACCTAAGCTGCAAATATGGCGCATTGACCCTTGTTTTTCAATTGAATCATTTCCGATGTGATTTGTACCTAATGGCTGAAGTGAAAAGAAGAGTTGCTGTAAATGAGAGAAAATAATCATCAGGCTAAAATAACAAATTCTTATCCTTCTGCGTTCATGGTTTTATCACAAACTGATTATTATGCTGGCTCTAAAATGTCAGTATCGCACTGCTATTTAATATAATGTACTGTTATTCAGTATTCCATATAACACTGTCAGATGTTAAATATTCATTATAAATATCAACAGAACTCAAATAAACCCTGATCAAAATTAGAGATCGCTTACAGATACCTCCAAGTTATTGGTATTAATCTGGCACCTGGTGCTAATTTCATTAATTATATGACAAATCCTATTTAACTGATAGCATTCCTCCAGTTTTTACTGAGATTGCAAGATTGCTGAAACCCTGCGACAGGAGGGTTAAAGGGATGACATTTTCAGCCATTGCAAAAGAAGTTTGTCATTCCAAATCTGTGATTTCTTGAATATTGCAGATTTACAATGACACTAATTCATTCAAGTTCCCCAAAAAGGCTAGCCGTCCATTAAGACAAATGCACAAGAAAAGTGAATAATGCAGAGAATCTCAGTGAGGAATCGGTTCAACACTGCAGCTGGAATTGCTTGCCAGTTCAGTACTAAACATGGTAAGGATCTGTCTCTGCATGTTGAAGAGAAGTCGGACTGAAAATAATATCATGTCACAATGTAAAAAAAAAAAAAAAAAAAGAAAGAAAATCAAATGAAATTGTAAAAAAACAAACAAAAACAAAGTGGAATTGTTGTTTTGGTGCATGTTTTGAGTCTGTTAGCATTACTGTCCTGTAACTTCTCCTTATCATCTAAATGCCGCTTTCTTTGCTGTTCTTCACCCTCTTTAAGGGCTGAACCTGGGATGAGTGTATATCAGCCACCCGGGATGCGGTCGTCTCCCTGCCGAAGGCTGCAGGCTGTCTACTCCTCCAGACAGACAGCGGTAAATAAGGCCTAAGTCTCATTATCCCAGCACCAGGCCTCGACAGCTGCATTCATCCAAAATGCATTTCTACCTAAAGGTTAAGAGTAGTTATGAGGACAGTAATGTATTATTAAAATACCTTTCGGACTGAAGTACCTTTTGATATATTTTCCCAGGTAATGAAAGCAGCGTTCGGAAGGGGGGAAATGTAGTAATTTGCTGTCCCATTTTGTCGGCTGCTTTATTCTCTCTCTCTTCCTCTCTCTGTCTCTCTTTCTCTCTCTTTACCTGCCTGTCATCTCAGGGGTGAAGGGGGGGTGTAGTAAACTGGTCTGTGAAAGGCAGAAACGTATCTTACATTACCCAGCTTTCATTTATGAGGAAAAAAACTGCAAAGCATTCAGCGCATGAGGATGTCTTTCAATTTCTCTCTCTCTCTCTCTCTCTCTGATGTTGCCAGGGCAGTGATTGGGCGAGGAAAATGGCTGTTTGGTGTCTGATCCTGGCATGATAAGGGGTGGCAGGAGGTTTTCAGGTATTCAACGGCGAATGGCGCAAAGATGGTTTATGTCTCTGCTCTTTTATCTGGGAGAAAAAAAGAAAAGAATAGAGGGAGGGATGGGTAGATTTTTGGTGTGAGGGAAGAGAGGAGCTGCAGAGTAGTCACTACTCAGAGCTCTATTAAAAGCATCAGCCTTGTTAAAACCAGTCAAAAGACAGGAAATCAGGCAGTGAAATGAAGCCTCTCGACCAATTATGGGATCTGAGTGGAACATCTTAGTGCTTTTTGTGTCTAGCATCACCAGTCTATCTCTCTCTCTTTGTGTCCTATAGGTGTAGAAGTGGTACCTCGCTCTTCAGATGATCTTTAAAGGTATATAATATTACTTTATAAGACATCCAGTCAACTTATCATTAAAAGATTAAGTAATTATTTGAAATTTGCAATTAACAGGTTAACCAAGACTGTTGTATGACTGTTGTATGAAAGAATATTCTCTCCATCTCTCCATTTCAAAAAAAAAAAAAAAAAAACTTGATTAACCATGTCTACACAGTTAGCTTATTAGAAATAAGAAAAAAATCCATATTTCCTGTTATTCACAAAATAAAACCCATATGAATGATTTGATTCCATCCATGACTTGGATGGAATCAGGTTGCCTTAAAGGGACAGTTCACCTAAAAATTAAATTCTGTCATTAATTACTAACTCTTATGTTGTTTCAAATCCCATTTTCGAAACACAGATTAAGATATTTTGGATGAACTCCGAGATCTAATGACAGAATTTCCCTTTAACCTGTGTTGATTGAGATGTTGCTGATTCTAGGCCTGATGAACTCTGTCGGCATGTTGTTTACATTTAATCTCAACTTTAAGTATCAAAACAATATAGACAAAAGACGCTGAGTTACATCTGAGTTTTTTGTAATTTTTTAACCTGTCTCAGATTCAATGATGCTGCATTGACATCAGTGTGGGAACAAAATAAATGTTCTTTTTATAACATTTATTCTTTGTATTCTTACTCTGCGTTCCTATGTAATGGCTTTTTAGCTTTAAGTGAAGGCAAGAAGTGTAAGATAAGCCAGGCATTATGGTGATTATATATCTGTCTGTAAGGACTAATAATCTTAATACTTCAAGACATTTGATTTTTTTTTAAAAGTGTTTGACAAGCCAACATTCATTTGTTTGGACAAATCTTTTCTAGTTACATTACAACTTTCTAGCAATGTTTCCCGCAACATTACACACTGCTGTTATGTAAATTTATTAGAATTTACAAAGGGAAAGTTTACCCAAAAATGAAAATTCTCTCTTAACTCTCTTTGTTTACTCTTAACTCATGGTGTTCCAAACCTGTAAGACATTCTTTCAGCTGTTAAACACAAAAGATATTTTGAAGAATCTTTGTAACCAAACAGTTGACGGTAGCCGTTGACTTTCGTTGTATAGGAAAAAAAATAGCTAGGCTAGGGTTACCAAATTCTTCAAAATGTATACTTGTTCCTTTAAGTTCAAATTGGAGTTGTATTTCTTTATGTAAAACATTTTAGAAATTTGATGTGGAATTCAAAACATAATTGAATGGAATTCAAAACGTAATTGAATTCTGAATGATACGCAAGCGTAACCCTGTCAGTCATCATTAGCGCTTCTTCCGTTACGTCACCGAAGCTCTTTGGTTACGTGCGGCACACTTTCAAAATCAAATTTTCCGAATCACTCAACGGCGTTTCGCTATAAGCGCCGGGCCATAATGCTAACAAGAGTTTCATTCTGTACACCAACAACATAATGCGCCTGGTGTCGAGGCGCAGGGGATTTTAATGGCTTTGGCTTCTGTTTAATGTTAATGTCAACAATGACAAAGTTATTAGGAGTTGAGGGAGGTGTGCGCGCATGTGTGAGTGTGTGTTGCGTGCGCGTTATGAATCTCTGACAGCTATTTGCAAGGTTAATGTAGCCGAAAAACAGCATCTATCCAAGCCTATCCCGCACCTCCCCTTCCCTTTTCTATGGCTTAACAGTTTCATTAGCCCTCTAGATACAACCTCCCCCCAGCATAACGTTGTCAAATGTGACGCGCATCAAATTATCAAAGAGGCCCGAGATCGATCAATATGCAACGCCGGTGTTGAGCTCCAGCGCTCCTGGCGTTCAACGGCACAGAAATGGAGGCCGGTGTGTGTGTTTGGCCGCCTCTCTCTTCTCATTCGTCATCCGTGCGGCTGTAAAGAGAGTGTCAGAGCTGAAAGATCCATCAATAACGCGAGCAGAGCGACTGGAGCAGGACCTGGACTGTGTCAGATATATTAGACTTTTCCTCCGTGCCTCCGTCATTCTGATTCATGGCACGGCCAAATGATCAGCTACTAGACAAACACGCTGAATCTGGGGATTACATTAGTTAAACAAATACACAGTATAATCAATGCTCTCCCTCTCCCTCCCTCACTCCTGACACGAACATCTCAAATTTTTGCTAAAGTAGCAGCTTGTAATGCAAGCGCTCGCTATCTCTGTCGCACAAACTGTTTAATTAAAACAGGATGTAACAATGCGAAAGTGAGGTAATAAATTAATATTAATTAAGCTATCTGTAATAGCGTGAGTTGTTCCCGCTATTAGTTGTTTGGGTCACAGCGCACTGGAATCTTGCAAGTGCTATAGCCTACAAGTTAAAACAGAAAGCGCTATCTGTATAAATCTATATGTAAAAGAGAGATGAATATTTCAGATATTTTGTGTTATTAAAATATAGGCCTATTGTGTGAATCAAAATACTGAATTTTTCATAAATGTGAAATGTTTTGTTCTTTAGAATAAAAAATAAAATAAACAGAGTATAAACCTTTTTAAGAAGATACAGTGGTGGCCAAAGTTATTAGAACACTAGTATTCTTTCCAGCTAAAAAATGTTTTTAAGTCAGTTATTTCTATCTTTTGCTGTAGTGTGTCAGTAAGAAATATCAGTTTATATTTCCAAACATTCATTTTTCCATTAATTGTAATAATCCAGCGAGACTTTTGTTTGCACAAGGAGTCAACAACAGCCAGTGCTTCACACAGAGATCTGATCTCATCATCATCCAGTCTGTCTGGAATGACATGCAGAAACAGAACAAGACTGTACTGAGACAGACTAAATCCAGAAGAACTGTGGCAACGTCTCCAAGATACTTCAAGAGACCTAACTATGCACCTAAGGCAAAAGCTGCTTTAAATGCAAAGCATGGTCACACCAAATGTTGATTTATTTTAGTTAATAGAAGTTAATTGATAAAGAAAATGTATTTATGACATTATTTTTGACAGCTTCCTCATTTTACAGCATTCTGTAGTGCTGTAGTATACTGTAGCTTTGCAGGTTTCTTGAAGCATCTTGGAGTTTGCATATCTTACTAGCCATGATTATTCTATTCTGTTAATAAAAAAGCTGCTTATATGCATATCAGTTAATTGTTTATGAGAAGCACACATGTAAATAAGCTGAACATAGACTTGTTTCAGTAGTGACACTTAGCCTGCATTTTAAAAAAATGTATTTGAATGTGGCAACACTATTTTTAAGACTTTAGTTGAATATGGCAATATAATATCACACTCTACAATATTTCTATGAACAAATCTCTGACAGAGACTCCTCCCACTATCAGCCATCACCGTGTGCATAGTTAGTAAGCATGGTGACATCATCCATAGCAACGAGGTCAACCCCGCCCTTACTGTTATAATAAGACTTCTTTCTATTCATAAGTAAAAGTTTTAAGAGATAAGAGAGAGTTTTAAGAGAAAACTCTTAGCTTACAACTTTTACTGCTATTTAGGAGAACTCTTAGTGGTAAGATAAAATGTTTTGTGAATACGGGCCCAAATCTCTGTGTGGTGCACTGGCTGTTGTCAGACTCCTTGTGCACACAAAAATCTCACTGGATTATTACAATGTGGCAAAAATGTTTGGAAATGTAAACTGATATTTCCTACTGACACACCATAGCAAAAGATCGAAATAACTGACTTAAAATACTAGTGTTCTACTAATATTGGCTACCAAGGAAGACTTGGTATAAAGCTTTTTAAAATTCTTCTTAGTTAGTTAGTGTCAACAAATAGCATGTGACAACTTGCCCCATGTGTAATATTAACAGAGTGGATGTATAAACGTTTAAACTTAAACTTTATGCATATAATAATATACTTTTTTTATATACGTGATACTTGTTTTGAAATCAAATGCATTATGTGGCCTCCAGCAAAAATAACCGTAACACCTCTTTAAAGATGCAAAGGAGGAGTGTGGTGGATTCGCTTTAAAAGAACCCTCTTTGCAACCTTCTCATTGTATTGCAAAATGGGAAAAGCACCAGCCGTCCTGTAAATGGCAGCTTCACTATCAGACTTCAAAAGCAAGGCCAACCAATCAGAAACGAGAGATTGTCCTGCGCTTTAACACACCTTCACCAACCAAATAGGAGACTATAAAGTGGACTGGAAACAAAATGGAACCGAGAAACTGCGTGATTATTCAAAACTGGCAAATTAAGTGAAAAAGAAAGAGTAAATTAAATACAAATGTTTCAAGTAGAGAATTATGACCTATGTTGGTTAATAGAGGTGATGTTTTAGGGTTTTTATTTGTTTATCCTGCTCGCACATCTTCATTCTCCCACAGATTCTTCATGCCCTGTTTGTCTTTTCCATCTTCCCTGAGCAGCCACACTCTTTTTTTTTTTTTCATTTTCTCTGTCACTTTCTATCAACTCTGCCCATGTCTTGATCTCTCTGCCCCCAGACTGAACTTTAGAGAGAGATTTAGATAAAACCGTTATCAAGGTAATACATTCATTTCTAACCTTTTTTTAAAAGAAAAATCTCTTTTTGTAATTCAGCGTTTAAAAAAAAAAACAGCCGTTGATCACGATGTATGTTGCTCCATGTCTGATAAAACAAGCTTCTTCAATGAGCAAAATAATTGCTGCCATTTCTGGTGGGAGCACAGATACATTATCGACTTTCTGCTAAAAACCTTTAGCAGTAAATATTGGCAAGCAGCATTCATTAAACAGAAGTGCTATGGGCCATATTGCGAAATGTGAATCAACCATTACCTTGAATTACTCTGATTAGCTAGGTAATTATTTCTCTTTGCTAAACTGTAGATTCAATCCACTGCAATTACAGATCAGCGAGCAGCAAAATCTGCCAGATTGTGTGTGTGTTTGTGTGTGAGTGAGTGTGTGTGCCTGAATGAATGTTTCTCCTTGTGTTTCTTTTGTGTGTGTGTGTTAACACAAGTGCATATACAGGCCTGCACAATATATCTAATGTTATTTTCTACTCATATTGATTAGAAGATGGTGGGAATGATCATGAAAAGATATACATGTAACATTAGCTCAAATAATGTCCTCTCAGCATGTGTCAACATGTATCTGGAAGTGCTTATGGCAGGACAACAGGTTATTGATTGGAGTTCCCGATCACCCCAATGGCCCAGTCACAACTGATCAATAATTGGCACCCTTTTTCTTCTCCGGAAACTGTGTGTGTTTGTTTACATGTGTGCATCCATTTACACGTGGAAAAGCGAATGGGAGTTTAACACATTAAGTTGCCGCCACCACCACCCCTGAAGTATGTGCTCATCCCTGTCAGATGTAACAAACGATCGGCTAGCAGCAGTAAAGCATGTGTAAGGTGTTTGATTTCATGCCAGAAAAGAGAGCAAGTAAATATATCAAGGGCAGCATGTTCCTATTATGTCTATTATGAAGGAGGACAAGTGGAACTTCTCAGCCTCTCTGAAAGCTAACGGGTGGCGTGAGAACATTTCTTAATGACCGATGGAGAAGTGACATCCAAGACCCATGAGATGACACCACTCCGAATAAAGGACAGGAGATGCATGTATGACTTTACAAAGTCCGATGAGATCACAGAACAAGATTCATGACCTACATGCTTGAGAAAAGGCTGGAAATTTTTTAAACATCTATACAATGAGGGCTACAATTAGCTTGTAAAATGAAATACTTGTAAATTAATATTCAGGTGGAGCTTGTTCCTTTAATCCTGTTGATCACAACAAAAGGGCATTTAAGAAGCCGCTTCCTGGGGAAATTTTTCTGGCAGCGTTTGAATTTGGTAGTAGTAGTAGTCATTTTAAAATTAAAATAAAAGAAAAAGTATAATTTAAGATAAACTTTAAATGTTGGCTTGACAAAGGCTTATTTGAATGTTTTGATAAAATTATTTATATTGTTATATAGCTTTATGTGGTCGGGCTGTCACAATATCAGATTTTTCACTACATGATTATCAAGGCCTCAAAAATTCACAATAACGATATATCATGATATCTATAGAAATTTTGAAAAATAAAAGAAAATAACTAAATCATGCTATTAGTCAAATGTATCTTTATTTATTTAATTAAAGATTTACACTAAAAACTAAACAAAGAAGACTAAAAAGCTAACCATTTCAAAATGAGACAATTTATGAGAATAACTACATATTTTTACTCAAAACATGCGTTGAAGTGTTGATCGAGGATTTGAAATAACTTCCTTCTGTGAATGGATTCTTATTTTATAGTATTCTGTCCACCTTATTTTTCCCGTAAGAACGGGCGCAACCATTTTGTACATTTTATTTACAAAATGTATTTATCGGTCTGGCTTCTGGTCTCATCCACGTTCTACTATTTCAGTGTCCTGCTATTTTTTTTTCTTGCGTATTTTGCTTATTATTGCTGCTGAAAATGGTCAATTACTAATTACTAAGTCAGACTGGGAATTTTTTTTAATACTACAGACTACCAAAAGTTATAACAAATTAAGGAGAAGAGTGCAAAAACTGTCTGAGAAACAAAAGTTGTTTGTTTGTGGTTGGCCAAACTGAGCCAGGATTTCCAGAATCTTGACAACATTTGTGTTTGTTCTTATCATTTCTGGTCATGTAGGTGAAATATTAGGCTAATATGTTAATTAATATTGCTCATACATGTACATATTTTTACCACCAAGTAACTTTATTTTGTCAAATAAAGTTTTCTGCTTAATAAGGACTTCTCTATATGATTTAGCAGCTTCCACCTGTTTTTTTCTGGGTTTTTTAGACAGAACAACATATTCAGTAGTACATTAACCCTGCAGTCCATGCTGTTGTGTACATCCGAGTATCGGCAATTTGGCCACGCATCTGGATAACTGACCAAACGGTGACAAAAGTGCAAACCCTCTGTATAAATATACATTATCCATATGAAAATACCTGAGATGGCTTGAAGAACACAGATAAAATCGTGTGCTGATTTTCATCATGTTTCATCATATAAATTTTTTTTTCTGCATTTTGTTCATCAACAGACATTGTCCATGTATGGGATTTCGTGGAAAGTTATTTGGTATTTGTTTTGTTTTTTTACTCTTATGAATCTCGCTTGTGGACTTTCTGCACAAGGGCACCCTCCGGTGTTGAGTATGAATGAGTTTAACGCTCATTGCAAGATAATGGTGCTGGCGCTGGTTTATTGCGTCATATTTTTGAATGTGTACGATTAATTTTTATATATCTCCACTACCAATATATTGCAACACCCCTAATTAACACAATAACAATATTTCATTATTTAAAGGGTTAGTTCACCCAAAAATGAAAATTAGCCCATTATTTACTCACCCTCAAGGCATCCTAGGTGTATATGACTTTCTTCTTTCAGACAAATAGCGAATCAATGCATTTTTGTAAGAAAAATATCCATATTTAAATAGTAGTAATCTCTTTTCTTTAGCTTGCGCTAACTATAGTACATTGTACAAAATTATGTGGGACATATGCGTTGCTCATGCGCCGCTGAGAAGTAATGAACGTGGAAGCGCAAAAGAGAGAACAAAACAAAAGACCAGTCATTAATTAGAAGTACAAAAGGAGAATTTGTAAAGAAAAATGTCAGAGGATTTCTGTATAATTTCTTTGCTAAAATAAGAAAAACTTTGTATCCTTTGCTCTGGTAAACAAACGTTGTTTTTCACGAGGTAAGCGGCGCATACGTCCCACGCCATCCACTCGGAACGGCTTCTGTTCAGATTCAGTTGAAATTCCAACTCATCAATAGAAAGAGAGCCAATTCTTCAATTCAGAGTTTTACCTTGAGTTTAACTGTGAAAACAGCAATAGAAGAGCATCACAGACTAAAAGTAGATAGAAAGAAGTCAAAAGATTGACAGCCGTAATGGGGTCCTTTTCAAATGCACCGTTTTAAACACACACTGGACAGTCGCCCTCGGCTGTTATGTCTTCTGTCAGGGATACAGTGTTTGAAGAGCAGTAGCCCACAAGACATGTGCCCTCTGTGTGTGTCTGTATGTGTGTGTATGAGAGAGAGGTTCTGTTGAGTGTTCTTTAAGCTGTCAACTGTCAAAGAAACAGGTATAAAAAGAGAAAACCATTCTCTTCAGTGGTTCAGACTGAGCATAGGGATGATATATAGACTGTATTGGTTTCAGTTTGCCATTAGATTTCTTTTTAAAAAACAAAATGAAAAGGACAAAGTGAGGTCTGGCAAGCAATTCTTTTGTTTACCTTTGAAACAGGGCTAATTTTTTCCCGGTCAGAAACGGCACGCAACAAATCCCAGAGTCCCACAGGCTCAAGAGTTCTTATTTTTGTTGTTTTTTGTTTTGAAAACAACCCCATCATTAACTTCTTAAGCACTCACCTCCTCAAGGCTAAATACGTCCCATTCGCAGTGTGTGTGCTCTACTGTTTTTGCCCCCGTGGAGAGCAGACTACCAATAACCCAGCACCCTAATAAAGCTTGTAATGGATCTGAAGGGTTTGTTCTCTCTCTCTCTCTTTCTTGTTCATCATCTCTCTCTACAGTCTAATCTGCCCAGGGGTTCTTCGACAGCGAGCACGTAACTCAACACTCTTAGATTCACTGCATTAGTTCTGCTTAGCTAACCGTGAATGCTAATTGCAGGAAGGACAGAATTGCTACCTTTCCCTCCCTCTTTTTCCTCCCTTTCTCTATATATCCTCTCTTTCTGTTAAGACCCCCTCTATCCATTCATTCTTTGGGAGTTTGAAGGCGCAGTGTAGCGCTTTGCAGTCTTTCAGTGGGGATCACAGAGGGGAACGGGTTTGACAGTTCCTCTGTCTCACAGGAATATGATTTGATATGTGAGAGGTGTCACAGGCAAGCTGTAAATTCTGCCCATAGCCATCTGTGACAGGTGATGACATCGTAAAGACTTGACCAATCACTCAGCACACTGTTGGCTCTAATCCTCCATAAAGCTTTCAGATCTGTTCTCTTTTTCTTTCAGATCTCTTTCTTTGGCTGTGGATCTCCTCCTTTCTCTCTGTGTCTTCAAGCCTCATGGAGATTGATCTCGCTTTGCCGGGCTAATGGCTACAGGTGAATTTGAAAAACCAAGGTTTACCCATGTTATACCACAGTGTGTTTGAATACATGACAAATATTGTACAAAATTAAGTACTTTAAAGCTTCAAGAATATTTAAAACTTGTTTATATATATATATATATATATATATATATATATATATATATATATATATATATAAATAATATCAAATTGCATAATAAATAAAATACATAAAACCTAATGTTTAAAATATAGTTTTACTTAATATCTTCAGAATTCATGTTAAATAACTGCATTTTCACATTTAATAAATTATTTAATGAAATGAATAAATGTAATATAATACTTTCGATATTTCTGTAGACTGAAACAGTCTTTATACAATTTTGATTCATAAATTTCAATTTATATAAAAAGCTGGACAATTTTGGGCAATCATAAACTTAAACATAATATATATGGTGTTTAAGTTTAAGTGAGAAATGTTGAAGGTGTCTGAATAAATTTGTTTTCTGATGCAATAATAATATAATTGTTGGGTATAATATGTCACAATTTATTTTGTTAACCTCACTTACATAAATGAACTATAGTATCCTGCACCCATATTATATCTGGTGTTTGAATAATTTTTGGTTCCACTGAAGTTCACATTATGGATATTCTACCAGCATTTATATAATTAACCAGAAAGTTTCCAAATATCACTTGTCTTAATTTTGAACAATATATCTGTTATCTGTTAATATATAAACCTTTTTCTGTTTGGTTACTTTTTTAATTGCTACTGAGATATCCAAATATTTTGGGGCCACTATATATCCATATTTTAATGTGGATGAAATACTGAAAGTGAAACCGTTAAAGGGCACTGGTATATTATTTCATTCAAAACAAGACTTTAACAAATTGCAGGCAGTACATGCAGATGAGGCCTGCTACATATGTCCTTCAGCACCATGTGTCTCATTCTGCCAGGATTCAACCACCCGTTGCATGTAATTTTTGGAGCACAAAGACTGAGACAGAAAGACAGAGGGGTTTAGTTAGAGGGTGGAAGTGAAATAAACACTAGTTCTGATACTGATACTAATCTCAGGTGAAGGTCAAAGATCTTTATTCACTCTGAGATGGCAACTCCACCTCTGTGTCTGTCTCTGTTCCTCCAAGCCATGAGTCAGAGGTCATAACCCTGATCACAGCCTGTGACCTCAGCCAATGAGAGGCCAGAAGCCCACAGGCTGGTCCAGAGCTTGATGTCCCTTTTTGTGGTTCCGAAAACCTGGTGGCCTGTGAAGGATTTCAATGAGTCCACAATAAAATAAAATAATTTGACAAAACCAATCAAATTAGAAGTGTTATCTCCCTATAACTTAACCATCAGTTAATAGATTAACAAAATTCAAAGAACAAAATTAAAAAGAGGAAATTAATAACTTAATAAGCTTCATCTTTATATAATTTAACTTTAACTTAAGCCTGGGAAACTGAGTAACAGCTGATGAAAAATCAGCATTGCAGGAATAAATTATATTTTAAAGTATATGAAAATAAAAAACATTATTTTCTACTGTAATAACATTTTGTAATATTACAGTTTATTTTCTGTATTTTTGATAAAATAAATGCAGCCTTGACTTCATAAAAACAAAACTGCAAGTCTTACTGACCCCAAACTTTTGAACGGTAGTGTACATGTTTGTAAATGTTCAGTTTAGGTAATTAATGTATTTTTTTTATTTCAGGGTTTTTCAAAACACCCTGAAATCAGATGTTCGGCCCCCTTCCTGAAATATAAAGGCAGATATCTTAAAGGGACAGTTTGCTTAAAAATTAAAATTACCTTAGGATATACTCACCCTCAAGCCATCCTAGGTGTGAATTACTTTCTTCTTTAAGACAAATACAATCAGGGTTATATTAAAAAATGTCCTGGCTCTTTTAAGTTTTATAATAGCAGTAAATGACTGCTGAGATTCTGAAATCCAATAAAGTGCATCCATCCATCATAAAAAGTACTCCACACAGCTCCTGGGGGTTAATAAAGGCCTTCTAAAGTGAATTGATGTGTTTATATGTGAAAAAATATCCATATTTAAAACTTTTTAAAACTGTTGCATGTTCACGAGAGAGTGGCGTTCCAGCAGATGACATAGGCGAACATGCAAGTAACAAAGGTGGAAGCAATACTAAACACCGGTCACTAATTAGAAGTACAAAACGAGGATTTGTAAAGAAAAATGTTGGAGGATTTCAGTATAAGCCAATATATATTTTCCTTTGCTGTAAACAAAACACAGGACAAGCATATTCTCACTGGAGCTTACACTACGCCTACATCTTACGTCATCTGCTGAAACACCACTCTTGCATTAACGCTTGATGTCAGTTAGTGGAAACTAGAGATTACGTTTTTTTAAATATTAAAATTAGTGCTGTCAACGATTAATCATGATTAATCGCATCCAAAATTAAAGTTTAGGTTTACATACTATATATTTGTGTACTGTGTATATTAATTATGTATATATAAATACACACACATGCATGTATATATTAAAGAAAAATATTTTAGATTTATATCTAAAATATTTATATTTCTTTATAATCTAAATTGCATACAGGTATAAATATATATACATATAAATATTTTGTTTTAATATATACATTTATGTGTGTGTATTTATATGTACATAATAAATATACAAAGTAAACACACATATAGTATGTAAACATAAACTTTTATTTTGGATGCGATTAATCACGATTAATCGTTTGACAGCCCTAATTAAAATATGGATATTTTTCTTAAACAAACGCATCGATTGATTTCAGAAGCCCTTTATTAACGCCCTGGAGCCGGATGAAACACTTTTATATGATGGATGGATGCACTTTATTGGACTTCAAAATCTAAATCTTCAAAATCACTGCCATAATAAAGATTTGAAGAACCAGGACATTTTTAATATAATTCCAAATCTATTCGTCTGAAAGAAAAAAGTCATATACAACTAGGATGGCTTGATGGTGAGTAAATCACAGGGTAATTTTTACATTTTTTTTTTTCTTTGGTAAACTATCCCTTTGAGAGAAGTGATAATATACAATATGTTTAGACAGTATGTTTAAAAATTCACTAACTTTTACATTGTCATTGTACTAATCCAATCTAGTATTATCTGAAAATTATTAATATTATTAATTATTTGTTATGTTATAACTAGTGGTGTCAGAATTTTGACCCAGAGAACTGCGGTCAGATGAGATGTTATCAGGCCATATTTTGGTAAAAACAAATTGACCTGTCCTGTCAGCCAATATACTGTGCTCGTAGTGCATGCTCTTCAAGTTCACGCACATATGTGCCGGCGCACGCTGTATTCGGCTATATCATCATATTCAAACCCAAATAAAACTGTGAGTATGCAATGTCGTAGTTATGTTGTGTGGTCTGTTAAGACATGAAGTTACAAAAAGGCGATTAAAGCTGCATTATAGCTGTGCATGTAAGTGTTTATTATTTATAGGTCACATTTAAAGCATTGTCAGATCCGCGTCAAGTTCAGCAGCGTCAGCTTTTAAAGTAACAGCTGCCAAAATAACCTAACTGCTGTGATGTCTGTTAATCAAACAACAAAATAAAAAGACAAAAGTAATAACTTCTGTAGTTTTAAGCTTTATCTTTATATAATTTAGGTAGTTTGATAACTTTACGCTATATTTTCTGGCTGAAGGGCACATGTAGCTAGCCTATATGACATTTATTACAACAGGTTTATGTGAAGATTGTTTCAAGTTCACTTAAATTAGAAGTTAGTTTTTTAAAGTCTAATAAATGTTAAATTGATAGCTCTCAATTATACTGTAATGTTAAATGGCTATAGTCATTGGTTAAATATTAGGAAAAACTAATCATAGAGACATCAGTTGGAATCAGTGATACTTGCCTTCGGTCATAAAAAATAAGATGGCATTAAACAAATATTAAAAATATACACTATTTATGTTGTATATACGTTAATTAGAAGCATGAATGTGAAATCATTGCACAATAAGTATAATCAAAAACTTTAATGTCAAGTAGGACTAATCACAATTAATTTCAGGAAAAATGTGTGATTAATTCATTTTTTAGATTATTATTATTTTTTTAATCGATTGACACCACTAGTTGCAACACAACATCATAAGTCATGAACTGATGTAGTTATTTTCAATAAAGTAACAAAATAGCAGTCTGCGAAAAATTGACAGAATATATAGTATAAATATAAGGTCATTACATAAAACTGTAATTCTTTTGTAATCTTCTAATTGGCAGTTTCCCCCAGATTTTAGGCTGGTCTCAGCTGTGTTGGTTAAACGGTCTGAAATTCAAAGAGGACCACTTGTCTTAACTAAGATCTAAGAGCCCATTTTTCTATCACCTTTGAAATTCCATGAGAATAAAGTCGACTCTACTTCTGTGTCATCATGATGTCATTGTTTCCTTTTTTATTGGTTGGCCGGCCCTAAATCTGCTCCGTTCCCTCTGGCTTGGTTCCTATCACATGACCGTGGCTTCTCTCTCTCTCTTTCCCCGGCAGGCAGAGTGGAGCTTTATTGTAATGAGAGGATTCCGTTACAGAGGTGAGGATCATCCTCTCCTTCTGTGCTTCCCACAGGTCTGTACCTTTGATCTGTGACCTTTGACCTTTCAGGTTAAGCCATGCTCTGCTAATATGATTCTAATATGATAACAGTCTCCTTAACGAGGACCAAGGGTAAGTGGTGACTTCGGCCACTTGGTTTAGCGTGGACCTACGTGTGTGTGTGTGTGTGTGTGTGTGTGTGTGTGTGTCACTGTTGTACTGTGTGTGTCTTTTTTTACCTCTCAGAGAACCCTCAAGACCCTCAAACACTCTTTGAAGTAAGAAATACAAGCTCCTTTTTGCCTAAGCAATACTACTTTGAGGGGGAAAAAAAGAATTGGATGGATAATCTAAGGTAGTGTGATTCACTTTACCAGGCGGACTGCGAGAGTGTGCGAGAGAGAGAGAGAGAACAGGCAAATTTGTGTGAGATAAAAAATACACATTTATTCATTAAGACCACACACACCAAAAACTGCACTTAACCAACCACAGATTATCAATTAAAGCAATCAGCATGTCTTTTACTTCAAACGGGTGCTTTCAAAGTCAAGCGCTAATGCCTCAAATTGCCATTTTCCCATTCTGTCAAATTAAATGTACTGAAATGTTGGGTGGTTTTCCCTTTATAGCATATATCTGAAATGTCACATTTGTTAACCTGTAATGTTTGTTATGCTTTTAAAAGGCACTTAGTGACTCTCTCACTCGGCGAAACAGAACAAGCCGCGGTAAATGTGTTAAATGATTACGGAGACGTGGAAAGACGGTAGTATAACAAAGCTGTCGACTGCATTTTTTCCTCGTCAAAGACAAAACGCACACACACGCTTTTCTAAAAGGTGCTTTGAACTGATGCGAAAAGCACACACACACTACTTGTGTATGTCTTCTGTAGCTTCTGTTGGCAAGCCAGAGAGCTTCTTTGCCCCTAGTGCAGTGCTAATTACTCAGTAATGTAACGACACTTCTTTTGAAGAGCTGTTTTCTCTAGCACCAAATCTCCTTAAAAGCCTCCCCAGGGCTCTGTGGGGCCACGGAGAACCACAGCCATGCTGGAGGAAGGGCTCGGGTTACTCTTTACACCCAGAATGATGCATCATCTGCGGGACGAAGAGGCACCAGAGTCTCCTTCCACTAACATGGAGCTTCAGGACACACACGCATACACATATACACTCGGATGATGCTGTTAGCTCAGAGACGACATGAAACATGAAACAGGAGACCCAACTAATGGTTACAAATATGTTCCCTGTGAGAAAAAGATCTCTGGTGGGCCTCCCTAGTATATACACACACTCTCTCTCTCTCTCACACACACACAGAGTCTGAATTGTTACCCAGACGTGACGCTTTATGCAGAGATCTTAAAAACCGAGTTGCTTGTTTACTAAAAACACCCTCTGTCAAGTGCTCTCCGGGGCATTTGCAACATAAACCTCATCTTTTTGTGTTGAAGTTAAACACTGCCTAATACAGTACTTAGCACATACATGTCAAGTTATTTTTAACGAAGTAGTCTAAAAAATGAATATTAGCCATATACATAAATACGCACATAAAGACTAATATAGATAGATTGCAATCATGTTTTCGGTCACCTCATCACTCAAGCTGCCTTTATAAAGCACAGGTGCATTTCACATTTACCTGACTGGCCTCACACCTGAGTGACCCCTGCCTCCTAGTGTCTATAAATCTCTCTAATCAGGTTTTTCCTTCCACCTACACTGATTGCCTTACAGGTGAGGAACAATGAGTGTGTGGGTTTACTTGGGGGACAAGTAGATAGATAGATTCATAGATACATATTTTGCTGCTCTGTAAAAAAAAAAAAAAATCTGCCAGAGCCTTATCCATTAATTTTATGGACATTTCCATTAACTCTAAAACACAAAGCAGTGCAAAATTGAAAATACAGCTAAAACACCTGTGGAAAATCTATAAGTTTTACAAGTGTGGGATAGAAATGTACACT
Organism: Cirrhinus molitorella; assembly: GCA_033026305.1. NCBI lineage: Eukaryota > Metazoa > Chordata > Actinopteri > Cypriniformes > Cyprinidae > Cirrhinus > Cirrhinus molitorella. The sequence continues at coordinate 23,394,827 of CM065135.1, read as the reverse complement.
GCCGCTCTAAAGTTTTGGATCAGTAAGACTTGTGAAGTATCTTATGCTCATCAAGGCTGCATTTATTTGATCAAAAATAAAGAAAAAAGCTTTAATATTGCAAAATGTCATTATAATATAAAAATAATAGTTTTTATTTTAATGTACTTTAAAATATAATTTATTCCTGTGATGCAAAGCTGAATTTTCATTTTTAGCTGTTACTCCAGTCTTGTCACGATCCTTCAGAAATCATTCTAATATGCTGATTTATTAATGTTAGAAACAGATGTGCTGCCAAATATTTGATGAATAACAAGTTAAAAAGAACAACATTTATTCAAAACATATTTTTTTTCTAACAATGTAAATCTGTGCCATCACTTTTTATTAATTTAACATATCCTTGGTTTATACAAGTATTAATTTCTTTCAAAAAAAAAAAAGAAAGAATAAAAATGTACTGACCCTAAACACATTATCATATTATAGTTTTATTATTGTTATATTTTTATAGTATTTTATTTTGTAATATTATATTGATATTTATTTTTTAGATAATTTTTATGTTTCATAATTTTTTTTAGATGGTGGGATAAAGTTTTTCCTCATATATATTTATATGTATATATAAATTACCATATTTATATTTCATAAATTTGGGATGATGATGTGTGTGTCACATACACTACCGTTCAAAAGTTTGGGGTCAGTAAGACTTGCAAATTTTTTTTTTTATGAAGTCAAGGCTGCATTTATTTTATCAAAAATACAGAAAATAAACTGTAATATTACAAAATGTTATTACAATAGAAAATATTGGTTTTTATTTTCATATACTTTAAAATATAATTTATTCCTGTGATGCAATGCTGATTTTTCATCAGCTGTTACTCAGTTACCCAGGCTTAAGTGTCACATGATCTCTCAGAAATCATTCTGATATTCTGAATTATTATTATTTATTTTTTTTGAACCTGTATTTTTTCTTTCAAGAACAACATTTATTCAAACTATAAATCTTTTCTAGCAATGTAAATCTATTATGTCACTTTTTATTAATGTAACAATTTATTCATTTCTTTCAAAAAAAAAAAAGAATGAATAAACATTTACTGACCCCAAACTTTTGAACGGAAGTGTATGTGTGTGCTTTCTTACATATACAGTCATATTGTCATATAGTTTTTATATTTAATAATTGTTTATTGTTATATTATTTTATAATATTACATTCATATTTATTATTATATTATATTTTTATTATATATTTTTTGAAATATTATTTTTGTATTTCATAAATTTGGGATAAGGTTTATTTCATGTGAGTGTGTTCGTGTGTGCATTTTCTTATATATAGTCGTATAGTTTTATTATTTTTAGATTTCATAAAAAAAATATTATTTTATAATATTAAATTTATATTTATTACATATTTATTATATTTAATTTTTTAAATATATTTTTATATTTCATAAATTTGGGATAAAGTTCGTCTCAAATATGTGTGTGTTTTTGTGTGTGTGCTTTCTTATATATAGTCATATTATCATACAGCCTAGTTTTGTTATTTTTATATTATTTTACAATATTGCACTCATATTTATTGTATTTATTATATTTTTAAATATTTTTATATTTTATAAATTTAGATTCATAAAAGTTTATCTCGTGTGTGTGTGCGCATGCTTTCTTATATATGGTCATATTATATAGTTTTTTTTATAATTCATATTTTTTGTTTTATTTCATTATGTTTGTATTTTATATTTAACCATGGAAATACAATAAAAATATGTTGAATGTAATGTTACTATAAATGTTTTATTATATATTAATAGATTATTTATGCGTTTTATTAATCCTACTTCTAAAATAAATTTCATAATAATTATAATAATAAACAGTTAGTAATATTGTTAGTCTTAACTGTGTATTTCAATAGCCTGGTAAAATGTGTTGTTTTCGGCATAGAAAGTAGAGTATCAAATCCATAACTAGTGATAACATGCAGTTTCGCTTCTAGGGAAAGCCTCAATAAGTCATTGTTCAAACAGCAAATATTTGCTTTTCTCTCTGTTGGTTTGTACAGAGTTACTCTCAAGTGAGTAAGTGAATGCATGATCAAGTTTTACTATCCAAAATGAATCTCAATGAATGAGTGAGCTTATGTGGACATGTGGGTGAGAGAAAGAAAACAAGAGAGTGAGAAAAATCAACAGAGAGCAGAGGGATGGCAGACGGACTGGCTCTACATGCAGTTGTTAGAGCTGTTTAAGCGAAGTGATTGGGCACCACTGATTGTGTGTGTATAGAAGTGTGATACTGTTTGTGTGTGTGTATTACTAGGCTGTTCTGCTTAAAAGGGGTGAGTGGGCTCCAGTGAATGGACATGTTCATTTATCCAAACCACAAAAGGGTCTTATGTTAACACCAACCAGCCGCAGTGACCTTCAGTTTCCCTCTTTCACAGTATTCACTTACGAGCACAGACCCACACACACATAATATTTGCATCCACCATACAAAATGAATGCTTTAGTAAACATTTATGAAACAAATCTCCAACATACTCTGTTCTATGTCAAAGTAACAGCCATATTTGCTTCTTGACAATCGGCCAGATCATTTAAGAAAGACAGCAGCAGCGCTCATGATGGCCCGGTCTTCAACCCCGCTGCTCTGCAAACTTCATTTTCCAATTTACGGGAACACACAATGGCAGGAAACCTCCCCCTTCCAGCCTTCCTCTCGCTTCCAACCCCTCCGAGAACCATGGGCAACTATTCCTGAAGAAGCGAGATGCCATGTTGAATTAAGACGTATCTGCATCAGAGACGTTCGGGCCCGCCTCATTACAACTAATTATGAACCAATTAGAAACATCATTTAACTAAACGAGCAAATAATGTTCAGGATATTGAGGGAGGCTGGCTGGGCCTCTGTGGACTGCAGCAAAAGCCATTACTAAAATTGTACCTCTTAAATAGAATAATGACCCGCCCCCCCCAACCCTTCCTCCTCTTCCAGTACGAAAAAAAAAAAACAGGGTCTGAAAGAAAGAGACAAAAGAGTAAGATAGTACAGATGAGATGAAGGAGAGAGAAGAGAGAGAGCTCACACAACTGTTGCTGTCACTGCATCCTCTCAGTGATATTTCATGCGTGAAAAAAGCACTTTTGCAGCATTTATTTATTCGTTTAGTGGCTTAAATGGGTCTTCAATGTTTAAAAACAACACATCTTTATTTTTAGGAAGAAAGTACCTTTTTTATTATGTATTATTATTTTTAAGTTTTTATTTTGGTTAATTTTCTTAAACACTGGTTAGTGTAACAAAATATATATATGTGACCCTGGAACACAAAACCAGTCGTAAGTAGCATTAGTATTGTAGCTATAGGCAAAAATACATTGTATGGGTCACAATTAAGCCAAAAATCATTAAGATATTAAGTAAAGATCATGTTCCATGAAGATGTTTTGTAAATTTCCTACCATAAATACACCCAAAATTACATTTTAATTCATACTATGCATTGTTAAGAACTTCGTACAGCTTTAAAGGCAATTTTCTTAATATTTAGATTTTTTTTCCATCCTCAGATTCCAGATTTTTAAATAGTTGTATCTCAACCAAATATTGTTGGCTTATTTAATTCAGCTTTCAGATGATGTATAAATCTTATTTATTTATTTTATTTTATTTTTTTAATTGACCCTTATGACTGGTTTTGTGGTCCGGAGTCACATATACTGTATATACCTAAAAAAATAAAGGTTTAAAAATATATAATTTTGTCTTTAAAAATAATAGTTCCTGTATCTTTTGGTGAATAAATTTCAGTGCACAAGCAATTGTAGTGCACCTATAAAAAGGGCTAATCAAGCGCTTTCTCGCATCTGCACAATCAATGTGAACTAATGGATAAAAGTGATCACCTTTCATCTCTGAGAGAAAAGTTCAGCCGACAAAGATACTTTTATACCATGATTATTGATTTTGCTCAATGTAATGGACATTCTTTCTACTTCCCAGTGAAAGAAGCGATCAGCCTTGCGGGATTGAAGACATTATAAAAGCTGAGTAGTTTTCATCATCACTTGCTTAGAAAAAAAAAAAAAGATTTTTAAATTTTTTCATATCTATATTTGTATATATTTATATTTCTATATATATAGCACTTTGTTGTGAATGGTACTGACACTAAAACACTACATCAATGAAATGTTAAACTCTGTCATACAACTGTAAGTTATCTCTGAGTGCATCTGGAAATTACTAAGTGGCTTTCATATTTAGTTATTGTCTGCGGGGATCCAAACATAATTTCCCTTCGGCTCCTCCATTAAGATTTGATATAAACCAGAATCAGTTCAGACTCAAGCTCCTAATTTGAGCCATTAGTCTGGAGGTACAGCCGCTCATGGGGGTCATAAGTGATACAGAGGCCAATCAGAAACCTTGTTATGTTTTTCTTAAATTCATTTAGAGAAGAGCAGCTTCTGTTAGATGCTGTTTGTAGTGAGCGACAATCATGGCAAATGTCCGTCCAAACCTGCAGCGCTCCTTCATTATTGAGCAGTTAGACGTTCAGCTGCTGTTTCAACAAAATACAGACACAAGTATGAAAACAGATCATTAGCTAATGTAGGCATGCAGTCCACAGACAGCATGCAGACACTGACATCAGTATTTTTAAAAAACAACACCTTTATATGTTTTAGTTCTAAGCTGGTGTAGGGATATGAATGTACAAGAGCAATGCTTTTTTTTTTTTTTTTTTAAGATTTAGCACTGCTTTTAAATTAATAGACCAATGTCAGTTCTGATATTAGAAGAATGGAAAAACATTTCTCTCTCTCTCAGTGTTTCTATTGCTCTCTCGCTCTCTTTCTCTCTTCCCACTTTATATATAGTGCCCATTACCTTGCTCATAAATTACATCCCAAACTGAATTACTCCTGCTTTTCGCTGTGCCAGGCAAGTTTGATGAATCCTGAGGCACAACACATCATCTCAACAAATCTGCTCCACACTGTCTTCCACCTCTTCAAACCACTTCAAATCATTTTCATTGCCTTGCTATTAAAATTTGTAATTCACACCTGCCATTTCACCTACAGATGGGTGTGTGAAGCGGGTGAATGGAAGCCTATGCGCTTTCACTCAGTGAGAAAACACTGAAAATCCACAGGATGAAATTTACACGGAAGTCACATAAGTTTATGCTCACATGTGCTCACAGTCTGACCTTTAGCCTGAGCTGTCAATCAAACAGACAGCAACAACAGTATTACTAGCAAGCTAGGAGCTTCTCTTCATCCTGCCTTTAGGGAAGCCACTGATGTTTCAGGGGTTTTTTTTTTCTTTGGCCAATTGAAATTTTAGGGTGAAGAACGAAGATGAAGAAAAATACAATATCCAATATATAACCAACGAAACTGGCGAAGTACGAATATTTCAAAGAAATCTAGGAATTAATGAATTTAATGATTTAGAAAGAGCATTTTTCTCCTCTCTGTTAAGACCATATCCGCCAACTATGAAAAATGAAGGAAGGTATTTATTGATATGTTTAGTTTCAAATGTAACTATTATTTTATTTAAAATATATTACTCAATATTGAACAGATTATTTGTGCGCAGCATCACGTTTTCCTCCAGATTCTATTAAAATTGCGTTGCTTAAACTACAATCGCTAAAAATGTGCATATTTCGAGGTGACATTCGAACTGTTGTCATCATGTCGGAAAAAAGTACTTGTGTGTGTTGATAATGAACTTTCTCTGTGGCCGGTATAGAGAACATGGAATCAGTGCAACATGACACCACTACACCCTTTGTAATTTGACAGCGGGTGCGTCTTATCAGATTGCACCGCGAGCACTGTCATTCTTGACTGCGGCTTCTCTGAGGCCCCGCTGCGCTTTTGACGTTCCGCTTGTCTCCGAGAATGTTTGAATGCGTGTTCGTGTGACAAGCAACATGTAATTATCCCTAATTGCGGAAGCATCAACTAGGGACACTTTACATGACCCAGTGTCACTGTAATACAAATATTTGTTTCGTTTGTCTTGAGCTGAGCACACGAAATATATATAATATAATATGGTGTTAACACACACACACACACACACATATGTATAACTACTAAAGATTCATTCAGATTTCAATGTAGGCCTTCTGCTGTTGTGGTCATCCGAAGACCGCTCATAAAAAAAAAATCCAAATATTAGGAAAATAAATGTTGTTGTTTAGAAAAAAAAAGCTATTTTTTAGATGGTATTAGTTTTAATCGTTGTGAATTTTATAGACCTCTTTTTAAAATAAATAATAAAAACAAATAACGTATTATTATTATTATTATTACTATTATTACTATTACTATTATTATTATTATTATTATTATTATTATTATTGATAAGTGTTTTCCTTTTCCCAAATCTCAAATGTGTTCATTTTGGAGACAGGAATCGAATGGTTACACTTTTATTTCAATGTTTTCACTCCTCATAATGTGTAAAACTGGTTAATCGGGGGACAGAAATGTAAATAAAAGTACAAAATAATCATTATACACATGGTGTATTTTATAGGACATGTACAGAACCGTGTTGCTTTTGTGTTTTACACATTGACTCGTTTAATTGCTGCATAATAAGAAATATATTTTTTTTTCACCAAATAAAGAGGTATAAATAGACATGAATTTTGTCAAACAGTTAAATGTGTATTTGTATGTTTTAGTGTGTAATAATGTGTGGTCCTTTAGCAAGGAATTTTCGTTGTGCGCAAAAGTTAATATTCAATCTTATTGTAAAGATTGTATAATGGTAAAGCTGGTAAATTACTTCCAGGGTAATACAGTGGGGTAGGAAAAGCGATGGACCTCGGAACCGGCACCCGGAGCAACGAATTTTCTCTGAAAACGAGGGGCATCCCAACCAGAGTCTGCGCCGATGCGTGCGCCATGTTCGCAGCTTCCAGTTCCGCAGAGAGCTGCCGTTTCCATTTGTTCCGCCGGTTCTGAAACCACGTTTTCACTTGTGTCTCCGTTAACTGCAGGCTGGAGGCGAGACAAGCTCTCTCGGAGCTGCTCAAATAGCGTTTCATATCGAACGTGGACTCGAGCTGATAAACCTGACTCCGAGAGAAAACGGTGCGCGTCTTCTTCTTGGCGGAGTTGCTCTGTTTGTCTGGGCCATCACGTTGTCTCTCTTCAGAAACGGGAGACATTTGGCTACACGCTCGCTCCTGCTCCTCTTTGTAATCCGGTAGTATAGATGGTGTCAAATGCGGCCGGCGGTCGATCCCATCCTGCACAGGTAGAAGTCCCTTTGTGGCACCTGCAACCAATGCAACACAAACATTTCGTCTTATCAAACTGTGTTGTAAAAACAAAGCCATCCAGACCTTTTAATAATTATATAAAAATTTCGTGCTTCCGTGTGAGCAATAGCCTATGCAATGGTTGCAAACAATAAGTGGTTTATTTTTAGTGTGGCACGAAAAGTGCTTTGAATATTCGTCCATCATCAAATTCACTCGGTGGTTTTTTTTTTCTATTAGGCTAAACATCGCCATTACTCGATACTTTACACAAGAGTTCATTAAATTTGAACTCTGACTGTTTGATCGACTGTTGAAAGGTTACAAGTGCCCTGTTAAATAAACAATACAATATGACTACCACTGGTGCAGGATATTAATTAAATCGTGTTACATTTAACGCTCAATTGACGAAATGCAGCGTTGCCTCTGAAAGCCGGCATAATCAATTAGCAGACTCGATTAAATTCGGTTAATTATTTGACCTTTCCCCTGTTCACCGAGGCGCGATAATATGTCGGGTAAAAACACTACTGAAGTTTTATGCAGTGGTGGCAATTGTGACAACATTACAAGGACAGTCACCATGGTGACAATATATATATATACTGTTTATGAAGTGAGACGTTTTATAAGAGTAAAGTGAATTTCTTACTAAACATCATGACATCAGAAATGTTTATATTGACAAGAGTGTCTCATAATAACAATACAAAGATACAATGGTAGCGTCACTTACCGAGGCAGGAGAAGTTCAGAGGCTGGTGCGGGTTGCAGGACTCTGGTACACCGGGCTCAGAGCAGTAGCAGTCGCCCGAGTCCTCTCCGGCGCTGCAGTCGTCCTCCGATGACACGGACAACGTCCGCTTTCTCGGCTGCGATTTGGGACTGTCCTTTCCAGCTGACCGGACTCCCTCGTTGGAGGTGCCCAGAATGGACTGGATCGTAAAGCTTGAAATGGGGGCAGGCGAGCACTTGCTTCCGCTGTCCTCCGAATTATTCATTCTCGCCTCATAACAGTTCAAAAATGTTCTAAAAATGATACAATACCAACGCAGTAATAAGTTCCGCTACGCATAGAGAGTGTTTTTCTTCAAATTTGCAAATGGTTCTTTAAAGCTGTTGGGACGTTTAAAAAACTTGTTTTTCGTGGGCTCAAAAGTGTTCGAATGCATTCCTCTCCACTTCCACGCGCTCTGGTCTCAAGGCGGGTGGAACGTGCCCTCATTTGCATGTAGGTAAGACCGGCGCTGGCCAATCACGCGCTCAAAGCGCGCCCGGAAATTTCAAATTTTATAAAGGTTGAGGTTCGTCAATGGCTCACGAGAAGTGCAGAGCACTAGATGGGGATTAACTTGGTGCAAAACATTATACTACACTGCCTAATGCTAAAACATGTTCGTCATTTTAACGGGAAAAGAATGTCAAAATGCAACATTGCAAACCTGTTCTTTGACTAATTGTAAGTTACCTTATTACATGGTAAACAATATGCTTTATAGATATGTTATTTTATTTGATTGTAAATTATTACAAACAATAAATAAGAATAAACTACCCTTTTAATTTACACATTTATATTTTATTTATACACGCAATAAATTTACTATAGATTGTTCTACAAAAAGTATCACCTTTTTATGTGGAATTTATGGGGATCAGTTATGTACATTTTATGTGTTTTATTTGGCATGTTACGTTATTTAGTTTAATAGTTCAGGCTTATTTAGTTAATTGACCACATGCTGGAGAGGCCAGTATTGATAAAACAAATGTGGCGACGCTAAGAGTCTAAATATGTTGGTATATTAGCATTCTATAATTTGAGGACATACAGAGTTAGGAAATGTAAAATACAGTGACCAAAATGCATTCTCATGCAAGGTGTATTTTGTACAATAAAATAAACTGCCGTTTTTTTCCACTGTGAATTTACCCCAAATGCTTTACAGTGCACTTGTCACGGTCTTGCTGTAGGCTGGTCAACATTATTTTGTCCTTTTCCCTCACAACTTGCCTACTTGACGGACGTTTGCCTGCAGAACATCACTGTAACGAGAAATTACAACCAACATTTTAATAGCTTTCTGTGAACTACGGAATGGATAATTATTCATTGTCATGTACGTGCCTCTGGTTTTCCACTTTGATAAATTGTGATTATTATTGCTTCCAATTTCAGTAATTTCCTGCTCCCTTATATCGACATAATATTTTTCTGTTTACAGGATAACGAGCTTATTTTTTATTCATTTGTTGATCTAAAGATTTTAACTTGTATTGGAGGCTCATGTGAACTATGATTAAAAACAAATGTAACAATAACCTAATTATAACGCTTCACAATATTTGACCACCATGCAATTAAGAGCTTAACTGATCCAGAAGCACTTTTTAACCAGGTTTTACTGTAGAGTGTGATCCTCACACAAACCCACTGCACAGACGAGCATGCTGCTGATTCATAGAGGTGTCTTTGTTCATGACTAGAGTTAGGCATCTCACGCACATGCCTAGAGTTCTCAAGTTCATGCCTACAACAATAACCAACCTCATAATCACAAGTCATCTGAATCCGTGGTTCAGTTCAAAATCATATATCTTATTAAACAGTCGTTTTAAATTCCACTAGTCTTGTGCTATAAATGGCAAATTGGTCAAATAATCCAACACACAGTCTGGGAACTAATAATGGATCCTATCTCATTTTTCTTGAAAATAATAAACTCATTCCACGTCCATTATCTCCGTTTAAGAATTAATTTGATCATTATGGTGGGCTAATCTACTGCCTCTGCGGGCCGGCTAGAGCGGGCAGGACCCTGTTTAATTGATTGACTAATTGATTGGGGGGTGTGCGCTCGCCCCACCCCTGACTCGTGTCTCGAGGGCAGCTGTGGCTCTGCCACATTAGCTCTCGTTAGCGTTTTCTAAAGGCTGGCGACACTTAACAAATGCTCTGGCTTTGTCGTGGTGACAGCGCACGGACACCTAATGGAGCAGAGGGAGCCAGGGTTGAGCGATCCCGACTTACAAATTTCAAAGGTCGGCAGTGATGCCCTGCACACATGGGTCTCTCAACCACAGATTAACTGGGCCATACCAGTGAAAAACAAAAACAGATACATTTATTATTATTATTATTATCATCATTATTATTATTGGTAGCCTAATTATTATTTTTGTGAATAATAAATATATATAGATCCAGCAAAAATCTAATAATGTAATACAGTCAAGAACTTTTCATTTAATAAAGAGACATAATATAAAAGCTGTTTATTAAATTAACCACTGAAGAATTTTAAACAGTGTCTGTTTACAGTGAACCTGTGGCTAACAGGAAAACATATCAATGGGTGTTAGTTTGGTCTAGTAAGACCCTGAAAGTAGCCTACAACACGTGCACTATATATGTATACACGATGATGGAAACAATGTGGTTGAACTGTCACAATCTGCAACTCTGTTTGGAACGGTTGTTAAAGAGACCTATTGTAAGCGACCATATGCCCACATATAGCCATTTAGTGCGTAAAATATGAGGGTCTAGTTCACAGCGGCCCTACGATTTATGGCGCATTCACATAAGGCGTGAAATCCGCAATGATCGTTAAAGAGCCGGTTTTATACGCTGCGCCTGTCAGCCGAGGCTGGATGGCTTAAAGGCCGTTTAGACATATTAAACAAAAACAATACACCAGAAATGTAGGCCCCCTTACAGTGTTATATAGATTCTACGTGTTTGGGGCGGAGGGAGTGCTATTAGCACAATTTTCTTTGAAAGCTGTTTAAATGTGTATAAAAAGAGCATTTGTGTGCGTTTAATGCAAAAAAGTTGTATTTCTGTTATTGATTATGAGCAATTTTATCTATGTGTTTCACAGATACATAGACAGGTGTACCGTGATGAACACCCAGCGATTGTGGGACAATCTGTCACGCGTGCAGAAAGCTAAAGATCTTTCAAATTCGGCAGAACAGGCGTTTTTGCACGTGCTGTCAGTGCATGCGGCAGACAGTAATGACTGAACATACACATCGAGCTCTTGCAAAAATGCTTTCCACTAGAAAGACAGATGAAGTCATGGGCGCCTTTGATCTGAAAATCAAGCTTCGATAAATATTAAACAAAGGGCCCTTTACACGTGTGTATTATGATATATGGCATGTCCAACTTTAAGATAAGGAAATTACCAGAGAAAATGATATCAATAAATTTTCTAAGTATAAACGCTGATTATGTTTCGATTTTCATTCAAGATTCTGAGGCTGGTCTTTTATTTTTTCTCAAATGGTTTTGCAGAGAGAGAGAGAGAGAGAGAGAGAGAGAGAGAGGGAGAGGGAGAGAGAGCGAGCAGGCAAGCAGGCGGGAAGCTCAAGCCCTGGAGGTGTACAATTTATGTAATCTACGGCTGGGAAATGAATTGGGTAATTTATTGGAAAACAGAAAGTCAAGAAGATTGGATCAGTATAGTTCAACCAAGGGCTTCTATTCATCAAGATCCAATTAACAACCTAACCATTGAGTCTTAATGGGTTTCCAATCTACTGCTCTGATATACTCATCAATCCCTGAGGGAGAAATTAAGCGAATCGACCGCCCCTCGGCGTTGTGGTGTCATTCCTCTCCGCAACTATATGTCAAATTAAAAACACAATTAAAATTTAAACTGTTTCAATCAGAGGCTGCCCCGCAACCTATGTTTCACTTAATAGAACTTTGATGAAAATCTGATGCTCGCTTTCAATCACAAAGGCAAATGGGAAAGGTGGGGCGAAAAAGAAGATATCCTTTTCCCTGAATAACACCAAAACATTTCGAGAAAGTAATAAGCAAAGATAGGCCCGCTCTCTCTCAAGCGTTTATACACGGGATTGAGTTCACGTTCTCGTCGTCTGTTGTGGGTAAATGTGCTTTGCAGAGCGCTGAAAAACATTTTCCCCTACACAGCGAAAGATAATTCAATAGGGCAGATGATAGTCCATTTTGTCAGTCTCATCCTGTGACGCAGTGAGCTGCTATCCTTTCCGCTCGAAAATGTGAGGTCGGCTAACTAAACGTATTGTGTTTTATCGAAATTGTTAAATCACCGTTCCGTCAGTTTTGAATAACCCGGGCTTTGATTAGCTGACAACCTCAAACACTATTGCGCAAATAGGAATAATCACACAGCCAGAAATAGATGACTATGGACAAATTATGCGAGTGGATTGTTTAAATACCGTTTATATGCACAATTGTCCAAAAACTCGTTCTTCCAGCTCTGTCTTCTATGTTAATACTCAGAGAGCATTTTATCTGTTTACCCCACCTCCCTTCTTTGCATAAAGATATGGTCAAATGGAAATTATCGAGTGATAGGCTATATATTTTTTTCAGTTTATGACAGTGGATCAAGGTCATCAGTGAGCCAACAGGAAAAAAATAACTGTTAACAATGCCCTTGATTTGAAACAATATTTTACAGACGTTACCCGATCAATACTCGACAGGCGATAATGCCTCTGCGATCTATTAATTCACCGTAATGGGCTCGTGCTGAGCTTGCATTATATTATACGTCAATATAGGAGTTATGATTATTAGGCGGCGGTATTTGAATGTGCTCTTGGCTGAGTGCTCAGACCCAACGCAGAGTTGATTTCGACTTTACAGAGGAAGAGTGTAATAGGAAGACCAATGCTTGTCGATGAGCCTGACTGACCCATATTAAAGATCTCTCCATACTGGTCCCTGTTTATCTTTATGCGTTTAGTTTTAGTCAAATGCTCTACGGAATTAGCCACCATGTTGATGTAGTCGTTGTGACAAACTATTCAGCTTCGTTTAATTCATTTAATAATTTGAATATTTCTGAAAATAATAAGTTCCGAATCTAAAGCCTTTATCTTATTCGTTTGCGCTGTCTGAGCATTTTAGACGGGTCGTTTTAAAAGAGCTGTTAATTATTTGATATTATGGTTAATAATAATTATCAATGTTATAATTATAGTAATTAAGTTTTTATTATTAATGCTGCTGATGCTCTTATGTAATTTAGTTGTTGTCTACCTCTTCCACTCAAGTCAATAATATTTTTTTCCCATTGGCTTATGGTTTGTAGTTACAGCTAAATGGGTCTTGTTTCAATTTTTGTGCGCATTTTACAGTGCCAGCAGTAAACTCATTACATTTCTGACCACGCTTTTATACACTTAAAATACAACGCATAACAAATGAACACAGGTTTTACTCCTGCGTCTCTATCTCTCTCACTCGCACACAGACACATTCACTCACTCACTCACTCACTCACAAAGAGCGGTAAAACTCTTAATGCAATTCCACCAGCTCTCACCGATAATTATACGGTCTTATTGACAACGCGATTTTGCAAAACATCGCTTGTAGAGTCCGCCAGATTTAAAGGTGCACCTGCTTGTAATTGAGATGGTAATGGGTGTTTCAGCTTGTTGAGGCGTAAGTGAAACAATTCCGGTTTTGCTGCACGGTTAAATTAGCCCATTGTATTTTATATTTCATAAAATATGCTGTTACATTAAAAAATAATGAAGAAGATAATGTTCTTACATTATGTGACTTTCTTTAATGTTTAGCAAAGCGCACTGAAAAAATACATGATTTATATATAAACTAATTAGCACACTTAATTATTTAATTAATACATAATATATATGTATTAACATCCTTTTAACCATATTTTGTTGTTAATAATTTTTACAAATTGTTATACATTGAGCCTCCTCTAATTGCAGCTAAAAATTATTATATAGGGGTTGTGCGATCTTGTCAGTTTGATTTCCTAATTTATATATAGCCTATATTATTTCCTGGAAATCATATTTTACCACCATTCACGCGAGTGCATTAGTCATGCAGCATGTCCATATTTATACATTAACATATCGTGAGACAGCAAAGAATCTTTCTCGTTATTCGCCTCAACGCAGCAGTCGTGCCACAAAGTCAGGTTAGTCACAGTCAAGACATGTAGACTTTAATAGTCTCCGTTTATTTCACAACAGAATTTAGCAATACAATGTAAAAAAAAAAAAAAACGTAGCTATTACTGTACAAATGACACCTTTCCTCATTTTGGTTCGTTATATCTGTACATGTACATATACATCTGTAAATAATATAGATAAAAGTAAAAGTTTTTATTCTTCGTGTTTGTGTGTCTTCAGTTTAACTGTAATTTCTGTCAGATATAGCCTATGATTGTCCATTGAACGCGGGACCAAAATCGTTTTCAGCGGTTATCTTTTCAACTGCTTGGTTAAGAAAATGTGTCTAAAATAAAAGTTTCAAAAGAATATTTTGCCTTAATATATAGATCATACACAGTAGTATTGCACATCCGTGTTCAGGGCTGTGTGATTTTTTTTTTCTCTGTGCTATAAAGAAATTCAATCATGTGTATAAAACCTTTCCCTTGACGTGTCAACAAGTTGATTTGTAATATCCATAAATAAACCGTAGCAGGTATAATAATAATAATAATAATAATAATAATAATAATAATAATTAATATGACAGTAAATTAACGAAGTCATTGTAATTCACCACCAACCAACATCAACATTAGAAATGTAGGCCTCTAAATTTCGCCTTATTCATGTGTATGGGTATTTTTATGAGTTATAAAAAAACAAAAACAAATGTAGGGCTCAAATGCATGATAGTGCGTCTTTGTACATTTTTTTCTTTTCTTTCTTTTTTAATTATTTTCTAACCAAAAATAATTCTTCTCTTGGTTTCATTTCCCCCTTTTCTCTTTCCCTCTTCTCGAGTCTTTGTAAAATCGTTTTAGTTACATAGTTACATAGAAAAAGTCATCTCTCGTCCTCTCAAACCGGTCTGAGGAGGGGCACGGAGGTGACGATGGGATGCGAGTAGTAAACCGGATGAGGGAAAGTGAGCAGCGGCTGGCTTACGGGCACGTTGCCCGCTGTGTTGGAGCTCTCTGAGGCCGAGTTCTCGTGATACAGGATGGGTACTCTCACAATCCTTTGCGCTGCTGCGTGACTTAGGTTGGCGGCCTCTAGCTCTGCGGCCAGCTGACGTTTCCATTTGTTTCTGCGGTTCTGAAACCAGATTTTAACTTGGGTCTCTGTGAGGTGAAGGGAGGCAGCAAGGCCGGCGCGCTCTGAGCTGCTGAGGTAGCGTTTCATGTCGAAGGTGGACTCCAGCTGGAACACCTGACTCCGCGAGAACACCGTGCGAGTTTTCTTTTTCCGGCAAGGTTTCTTGTCCGCGCCGTCGTCGCCCTTCTTCCAGTCGTCCACGCCGCCTTCTTTTTTACCATCTTCAGTGTCGCTTTCCTCGAGGACAATCTCGTCTCCACTTTTGTTGTCGTCTTCATCGTCCTTGGCGTCCGGGTCTGATTTGAGTACGAGCTCGGGTGAATCTCGGTCGGTGCCTGTGATCGGTGAGGAGTCTCTCGCTTTCTGTGCTGCTACAGTAGGAGAGCTAAAATTAGCATTCGTTTTCTTTGAGAAACATATTCATATCAAGTTTCACAGGTCGCGTCACTTTGCCACATGACAGGTGCAAACAAGTGTGGATCGTACTGTGCAAATCTGTGTTTTCAAACTTAAACATCCTGTAGATAATTTCAAAATATTCCACTTTCATTTTTAAAGAACGAAAACAGCTCATACTAGCTGTATTGCTTGGATTATTTATTATATGTCCGGAAACATTTTCCAAATTATGGGATGACTTGGATCTCATTAACATTTCATACGTATGCACCAACATTTGCTAGCAGAGCCACGCTATTATTTATGATAAATCCTAACAAATCAATGCACACTACACAAAAGGCTGTTCTGAGAGCTCAAACCTTACCTTCTGTTCTGTGAAGATGCGCAGATGCACTGAGTGTGTACGGGTACCACCACGCCGAGGCACGCTCAAGGTAAGCCGGTAAAGCAAAGCGCTGGGTCGGCAGCTCAAAGCGAGGAAAGTTTAATTCCCCAACCTGAGAGAGCGAGAAGCTGCCATCAAGTCCTGCTTTAGTTGACGCCAAAATAGGCTTAGGCTTTGGCGGCTTACTGTCAGAATTTAGAAGATTTTTTATGAAAAATGGAGAGTCTTTCGCCGAAGCACATGTATCCTGGGTTGTTTCGGGCATGTTGGTTGGAGTTTCGGGGTTATAATATATTTTGAAAATAGCTAAAAATCGTTTTTTTTAAGAAGAAAAAAAATCTGTTAACAGTTTGAAGGTCCTTGGTAAACTCTTCCAGTAGTGGGAACTTAAACGCGGTTGTTTACGGTCAGCACTGACGTTAAAACGAAAGACAATAATGCGGAGCGAGATAAACAATATTAATCTTGCTGATCATCTTCCGAGAGTTCCTTGGTGAAAATGATGCTCACCGCGTCCGTCTGGCGCCAGATGCTAATGATGAAATAAAAATGTCACCCGAGTTAAATGCAGAAAGTATACGGCGATTGGGCACGTACAATAGCAAATGGGATGAAGGGAGAGATGGGAAGTGGAGAGTCTGGAGAGAGGAGGGGCCTCCTAGACTCTTCGCGTTGGCTGCTGGGCTGAGAGTTCTCTCCTGTTATTGGTCTTATATAGTCCAATTAGGTGGCAAATGAGGACGGACCATTAACACAAAGGAACAAGGATTTAGCTCAAGCGGTGCGCCGATGAAGGCAATAGCGAAAAGGTGGTTTAGGCCACGAGCATCGCGAAGTTACAGTTGACTTTTTTTATCAGTGCATCTCTAAAAAGTTGTTTACAGGCTTGGCACGTTTATTTGAGCCTAAAAACCTTGATACACAGTTGATACACAGACGTAAACTGCAGTTAGGGGCAAAGATATGGAATTGCACCAATAAATATAAAGAAGAAAAAAAAAATATATATATATATATATAAAATAAAACATTTTTTAGCATAATAGTTTATTTTAAACAAATAGACTAACGTATAATTCAAATCCAAGTATGTCGATTATTTGTAATAGCAAATAATTTGTACAAGTAGCTATAGTTAAAAACGCATTTAAAGTAGCTATACTGAAATCTTACAGCATTTTAAAATTATGAAACCTTTTTGTACATAATGCTGTAAATAATATGGGAATAATATGGATTTCGTTTAGTTTTTACAGGTAAAGCACATTGCGAATAAGGTGTCCACATACTGGTAATTTTTTAAAAAATAGATAAAAAAAAAACTAAAATCAGTATTTTTTATTTTTACAACCTACCTTGCGAGCCTTTTTAAGTATTTAAAAAATGTTGAAATAACTCTTTCATTAAAACCATCCATCCATCCATTCTTTCTTTCTAAGCTTTAAACTCAAATATTAAAAAAAAAAAGTTTTAATTGCAACCAATTTAAACGTTCGATCCTTAGAATGTTGTTGCTTTTTAATTCTTTACCATCAATACATGCAGAGTTCGAAAAGTAAATGTTTATGCACTTCACTGCATTCGTTTGTGCTACGGTTGAGTATTACTTTACCGTTTAGCACAATTTGAAATAAAACAAACTACAAAATAAAACACAAAATCTTAGAAAAGAAAAATGAAACCAGTAGGTCATGAGGTCATACTTTTGCTGCCACTAAATGTTGAGTTTGCTCGGAAGCAGAACATTCTCCATTTAAAAACGCCAGTGAACACACGTGCGTGGCCATATCATCAAGTTGCCAAAGCTGTCCAACTTTAGTCAAAACCGTTTCTTGTTGGTGTCGTATTATGATAACGATAATTTTGACTCCATAATTATTAACAAGAGTGAACAGGACGCCACAAGTCACTGATTGAACAAGGCGAGAGCGTCCTCTACGGGTTATAAAGAATTACTGCATGCATGCAAAACACACTGTAAGCCAAAACAGCAAACCAATAAAATCCATCTTGTTTCTGCAAAATTACCTACTAAGATGAATTATGTTATTTGACAGTATAGCTAGATCGAGTCATTCAGTCTTGGAGATAGTAAAGCGGTGATTATGATAACAAATGCATTATTATAATTCTGATTATAGGCCTACTACTACTAATATCAGCAATAGCATATTTAAACAGTAAATGCATGGGAGTTACAACTTAGTCAGGACTGCTCTCTTATTTGATTATGATATTGATTGCTGTTAAAATTAAGATGGCATATAATCCAGATTTTGCTAGTTTAACTGTAATTTCTAAAGTGGTGACATTAAATAAAAGTGTAGACCAAGTAAAATATACTAGGCTATGCACCCGTTAAAACAGCATTTTGGTCATTTATATGTGTACTTAATCGCATGTTTATCATCAAAATCTACGACCAAATAAATCGTTCCCTAGCGCCATCAGGTGTTAGGTTAAATAGGCTAGTCAATGATGTCACTCAGGTTAAGCCTACGTGATGTCTATGCAGAGTTGTCATTATTTGTAAGGTTGTTTTATTCGAAATAAATGCTCATAATACAAATATTTCTTCAAAATACACATATCGGCTATAAAATAGCTATAAACACAAGGCTTATTTCTAACACCTTACATGAAAATAATACAGATTTTGTATTACCAAAACAATAATGCGAGGCCTAATTCATTCAGTGTAACTAAACAGCGCACAGATGGTTCACACAAAGAATTTTATCCGTCAATGATGGACGCTACACACAACCTATAAAGACTATTCGATTCAATTTCCCATGCATGCCCTAATTGGGGGCTTGTGCCATGTAGGCTGTGTGTAGATATTTCATATTAGTCTTTTGTTTCGGCTCTTTGTGTCTCTCTGCTTGGTGGGAAGATATAATGTTCCCTGACTTTTAGATTATTTATTTCAGAGCGTAGAGTTATTGATTATTTCACCGGGAAAATGACGAATGGCAGAACGGAATGACACGGTCAGCAGGTTCTATTAAAGAAATGATAGTATTGCTCATGGTTTGTTAAAAGGTCCAGTTTAGATACTTTATAGGTTTACATCCATCATCGTCTAACGACCCCGGGAGATGAGAAAAGCGCGCCGCGCGGTGACAATGACCCGACGCCGCTAACTTCGCGCTGTAATTGCCCACGTATTATATATAGATTTTTGTTTTGATATCTTGTGAGTTTCTCTCGTCTGGTCGAAATTGTGATAAAAGACATGAGTATAATATCGAAAGCACCACACGGTGAAAAATGGCTGAGGAGGTATTCTAAACCTTTAAGTCTTGGATTGTATACGCCTGTTGGGTTTTACGGCAATGTGTCTGGTCACTATGACATCACTAAAAAACTAACAAATACTTACGGGGATTATAAAAAGTATATTTTGTTAATTGTATTTAAATTTGGAGGCACCAAATTTGTTATAGATATATATTTGTGACCCTGGACCACAAAAACCAGTCACAAGGGTCCATTCTTTTATTGAGATTTATGCATAATCTGAAAGCTGAATAAATAAACTTTCCATTGATGTATGGTTGATTTTGATTTGGTGATTATGGATATGAAAACTACTTGAAAATCTGGAATCTGGGGGTGCAAAAAAAATCTGAATATTGAGAAAATTGCCTTTAAAATTGTCCAAATGAAGTTCTTAGCAATGCATATTAATAAACAAAAATTAAGTAGGCCTATTGATGTATTTACGGTAGGAAATTTACAAAATATCTTCATGGAACATGATCTTTACTTAATATCCTAATGATTTGTAGCATAAAAGAAAAATCAATAATTTTGACCCATACAATGTATTTTTGGCTATTGCTACAAATATACCTGTGCTACTTAAGACTGGTTTTGTGGTCCAGGGTCACAATTAGTGACATAGATTTATTATAGACACACAGACTGATTTGTGGATTCATACCTCCATTATAAGAGTCTTCAATAAAGCCACACCAATGAAGTGTATACCTTGAAAGCTTAATCTGCTTTCTGTAATAGCATATATGTTAAATGCATGAATGTAAATGTTTTCTAAGCATTGTTATTAGCACACTTAGTCTAAACCTTCAGTTTAAAATCTCTTCATCTGTTTAACCAGCTTGTAGAAAATGACCACTGCATGCTCTCTCTCTCAGTGCATTAATGTCCGGCACTATTGAAACGAGGCATTAAAAGCTTGAAGGTCAGGCTGCTCGTCTCACTGTAATACACACAATGGATTTAAACATGGCATTTAAGTTGTAAAGGACTGACTGTGGCCTGGCCCTGACCTGGCCCACCTTAATTGGGATGGTGAAGCTATTGATTGGCTGAGAGATAGTTAGAGGCTCTGAGTTACAGCGTGATTAGCCAAGTATCAGCGAGCTGCTTTTATATGCTCATTGGGCGCGAAGAAAAGAGCAGGTCTCAATGTCATTTGAGGGTGAGAAGAAGCTCTTGCCAAGTGGGTCACAGGGCAGTTCATATCCGTCCAGTAGGCCATCAGGATTACGGTTGTCCATTAAAGGTCACAAAAGTAGTTGTGGAAATAAGAAGAATTAAGTAGAAATTAAATTCTAAAACCCACTGAGAGCTATGAAAGCAGAAACAGTGTTTTTAAAGGGATAATTCACCCAAAAATTTAAATTCTGTTATTAATTACTTACCCTCATGTCATCCAAACCCGTAAGACATTTGTTCATCTTCCAAACACAAATTAAGATTAATTTGATGAAATCCGAGAGCTTTCTCACCCTGCATAGACAGCAACACAACTACCATCCATGTTTAACGCACACAAAGGTAGTAAGGGAAGAGAAGAAACTGTTGAATAAAGTAGTTATTTTTGTTTTTGCGCACAAAAAAGTATTCTTATAGCTTCATAGAATTATGTTTAAACCACTGATGTCACATGGACCATTTTAAGGATGTCCTTACTACCTTTCTGGGCCTTGAACGTGTCAGTTGCATTGCTGTCTATGCAGGATCAAAAAGCCCTCGGATTTCATGAAAAATATCTAAATTTGTGTTACGAAAATAAATGAAGGTCTTACGGGTTTGGAACGACATGTGTGTGAGTAATTAATGACAGAATTTTAATTTTTTTGGGTGAACTATCTTTTTAGGTTGCCATGTTTCCGGACAGAGTCATGTTATAGGAATAGTTCACCCAAAAATGATAAACCATAATTTACTTATTTTTAAGTCAAGATATTTTGAACATTTTCTCATTTTCTTAAAGATATTTTGAGTCCCACTGACTTTCACTGTATGGACAAAAACAATTCCTCCATTTATTCTTGGCAAACTAGCCCTTTAAAGACTGATAAAGAATAGAAAAGGCACTTTAATTACATGGTTAAATATATGCTCAATGACGATACATGGTCTGTTTAATCATGCTTATTGTGCTTAAGCAGTATTAAGAATGTGGTATCTGATGTAACACCTTGTGAACCGTAAATGTTGCTTACAGGTACAGAGATGTTCAACAGGTTCCCCTGACCCTCAGTGTCCTACATTGATGCAATGATCTGTGTCTTCCTTGTGCCAACCAAGAGCTAAAAGACTCCATTCATTCTTTCTGACATGGCTGAATCTGTGGAATGGCTTTGCAGCACCTGTCCAGGTTCACACACCCACACACACACACACACACACACACACACAGGTGATGCCTTCCGTAGAATAGCCAGGTGTGAGCATTCTTGGGCCAAGCGTTCTGACCGTGTGTCATTACAGCGCTGTAATCGGGTTGAGGCAGCAGTGGCTTCTCATCAGTGTCTGAGGGGAGATAGAGATATGGAACCCGTTACAAATGGCCCAAATGCTCAGGCTCTGAGGAAGCCCATCAATAAAGCAATTTCTGGTGTCATAACAGCAGCGCTTTTGCTAAAGCTAACCTTTCAAAAAACTTTTCCCTCTGCAAAGCACTGCAGCCCCGCCATTAGAGTCCTGCCTTGTGAATTTAATGGATTCCGTACAAATAATATTCCACCATAATGGAAAAGGTTGAGGTGGCTGAAGACGGATGAAGTCATAAACACCTATAATTGAGAATCAAAGACCGATAAATTTTAAACTGCTATCCATTTTCCCCCTTTTTTTTCCCCAGATGATGATCTATGTCATTCTGGCTGCAGGAAAATGGAGGAGATTATGGGTGGAAATTATAACAATAAATTTTCTAAACATACACCTTGATTATGCTTCGATTTTTTGGGAAGGAGAGCGGAGAGAGAGAGAGAGAGCGAGAGACGGTTGGCCTGGTTGGCTGAAAGCTTGCTGGCTAAATGGCGCCATAAAATAGCTTCTGTGTGCTGTTTCGCCCGGAGAGGCCAGGCGTGCCTGGAGGTGTCATTTTCTTCCCCTAAATGGGGGGAAATGAATTGTGTAATTTATTGCAAACTGAAGCACAGTGAGATTAGATCAGCATATCCCATCAAAGGCTCAACAATCAATCTGCTCTGCTTTAACAGCTTGAGACGCATAAACCAGGGCACCTAATGGCTTTCCAATCTAACAGATTGATAGACTTATCTGCTCCCAGGGGATGTATTAAGAAAATCGGCTACTTTCACACTCTTCCCCACCACTTCTGACAGAACCCACTTTTTCTCTCCCTTTCTTTCCCCACTCACAGCCCGATTGTAGATATAGAGATATAAATACATTTCTATGAGATGTGGTTTAAGGGAGGGGGGGCAGAGAGGAGGAAAAGGCAGAATGGAGAGAGAGAGGGAGCTTGTTATTTGTTATTTAGATGAGCATGGGGGTACGAGGGGAGGGGGATGCTCTTTAATGAGCTGATTATTGCTCGTTGTTTGGAGCCGAGATGGTGAGCAGTCACTCAGGGCCACTTATGAACACATATAAATGTGGCCATAGCAACCGACCTTTCCTGACTAGAGGAAACAGAGAGACGCGCCATAATGGGGCGGATTAATCAAACAAACCGAGTACAGTAATTAAAATGGGTCATTTATAGGAGCTTTAATTTCATTGTCATGTCCTCGGATACAAGCTTACGTATAAATACTTCAACATTATTAATTTTATTATTATCATTAGCTATTAAATATGCATTTTAATTAAAACGAGCACTAATGCTAATAGCAGCTGTCATGCTCAGGAAAGGGATCTTCATAGGGCATATCGTAAATTTAAATATCATTATATTATTATTATTATCATAGATACAACACACACTTACACACTTAAATATGGGTATATAAATGCAGAAATAAATATATTATTATGTATAGCAATAAAAATATATTAATATGTAAAATATATATATAAATGAATATAAAAATGTGATTATGGATGTATGTATGTATATACATACTGCTCATATATATATATATATGTGTGTGTGTGTGTGTGTGTGTGTGTTTATTTTTTTATAAAAACATGTACATGTACATTTACTATATATATATATATATATATATAAATTACATTTATATGTATACATATGAATATATACATATATAATTATTGTAGACATTAAATTAACACATTTAAGTAATAAAATAAATTTTACTATATATTATACTATATTTGTAACTAATGTAAATAAACACACATACACACACACATATATATTTGATATAAATGTAAATAAATTACATTTTTTATGTTTAATTTTTAATATAGACATATATAAATATTGTAGACATGAAATTAACATATGTAAACAATATTAAATATGGCTATTTGATATATGCTCATTTATTTATTTTAGATAATTTTATATAAATTATATATATATATATATATACATTTAAATATTAATATACATATATATTATATACATAATATATAAAAATTGTAGACTTGGTATTAATAAACGTAAATTATACAATTAATTATATATGATATGCACTCATATTCATGAATATGTCAGCTGCTAGTTAAAATATACATATTTATGTAATTATTTATTTCTATTAATATCACAGTAATATCCAAATACATTCAAAAACAAATAATATATAATAAATGTACTATTTAATTTTACTTTGTGAGAATTTATGAATACATGCATACAAAGACGGAGAGAGCAAGAGGTAGTTAAAAATAAATAAATAAATAAAAAATTTATATATATATATATATATATATATATATTAGGGCTGTCAAAGGATTAATCGTGATTAATCGCATCCAAAATAAAAGTTTATGTTTACATACTATATGCGTGTTTACTCAGTATATTTATTATGTATATATAAATACACATACATACATGTATATATTAAAACAAAATATTTATATGTATATATATTTACACCTGTATACAATTTAGATTATAAATAAATATATATAAATCTAAAATATTTTTCCTTAATATATACATGCATGTGTTTGTATTTATATATACATAATAAATATACACAGTACACAAATATATAGTATGTAAACATAAACTTTTATTTTGGATGCGATTAATCGTGATTAATCGTTTGACAGCACTAATATATATATATATATATATATATATATATATATATATATATTCATAATTTTGCTGTATAAAATGAAATGAAAATATCATTTATTCATTTAATTATTTATTTTCACAATCAACATATTATCCTCATCAGCAGTCCAGTGACATTATAGGCAAAAACGTTTGTCCAGAACACCAGTACAGATTCCCAATGCAGGTGTAGGATGACTCCTATTTGTCAGCCAGCCTGTCAAGATAAAATCTAAACCTCAAACACTGAGAGTGAATGAGATGCTATCAGCATGGACACAGAGAATAAAGATCTCCTACCTCCCTACATAATTAAGCAGCTACTGCCACCGCTCAAAGAGAGCAATGAGAGGGGCCCGTCTTAGAGGAGAGAAAGAGTGAAAATAAAAGACACAGACAGACTTCTATGGAAAAGTACTCATGATTGACATTCACAGGGATCTTATACTAAAAATGAAACTGGCTAAATAAAGCCTACTACACTTGTACTGCTTAATAGAAAAATCGAATGAGATCCAGAGGAGAATAGAATTCATCTTGAATTAAAGATTAAAAGCCCTTGTTAGTGTCACCACACAAATCTATTTGAGATAAGACTCTTTTTATTCGCCTCACATCATCCGTTCTTCATGACGGCCATATTGGATCTCACATCTGATTTGTACCACAGTCCTGGGGGCAGAGGGGCATTTTCTCCCCATAAATATCAGTCTAGCCCCACATGGACCACAAATCAATGGCAAACAAATTTAAATGCTGTTCTCTCCCCTCGCTATAACTATCAAACACACACACATAACCACTGAAGAATGTAATTAACAGTTTTATGAAAGATATGACACCTCACAGGTTAGATGCTTAGTATGTAAACTTAAAATGAGCAAATACTGATTGCAGTGAGGGGATGCTACAGACACGGGTGTGTGAATCAGACACAGGCACTTATTTTAATTACCTTAATTTAGAATGGGAATAAATGATGATAGACGGTGATAATGATGACTTGCAGCTGGATGATGATGACTAATCTTTGTAATAGTGTATTTTCTTAAGTATTTCTGAAGCAAAAACAAATCTATACAAAGCAACACGAACCCAGGAGTGAATTCAGGCCATGTTTTATAATATTCATCATGTTGTGTGTCAATTTCAAGCTGTCGCTGTCTCCAAATGAAAGTGTACCATACGAGGCGCGATCTGTTATGCGGTCAAAATGAAGCATTGATTATTTGTAAAAACATAAGTGCAAATCAAATCAGTGCTCCTAGGAAAAGATATACGGCCACCCACCTGCACACACATGAGAAGTGAGCCAATTATCGACCGATTGATTTTATGCACTGCCCATTTTTCCCCCTGCTTTAATTCTATTCGTTCAGTGTTAAGACCCTTCTTTCTTTTCTGTTCTCAGTGGCAGTGACTATATCCTATGCTGCCATAAAGCCCTTATTCCCTGGCTCCAAATGAAACCTTTCTCTCGACCTCTTATATATTTTGTTCTCTATTTCGCTTTAATAGCACTAAAATTGGTTACATATTCTTTTACAGTCCCCAGATGCCATTGCGCCCATGTTGTCATTCGATTATTTATAGAAAACTATTACCTGCTTACATTAGCGGCTTACTTCCCCCATGCGGCCTGCAACATTTTTTTTTTTAGAAAACCACAAAGCCAATTCTTTACCGGTCTACAGGCCTGCTGTTGTAGTCTTCACTGGACCAAAGATCAGGGTGAAGAAAAGTGCACATGTGTGTGATAGCAGAAGATGTAAAGAAGAAGCAGAGCTGTGAAAGTGTAAGGACTGATAGGATCTAGAAAAGAGAAAGAGCCAGTGTGATAGCGCCAAAGAAAAGAGGAAAAGAAGCCTCACAAGACACCAGAACAAAAAGAATAAAAAAGAGAAACAGAGACAGAGAAAAACAGAAACTGAAGAATTATATAGATAGAATTATAAAGAATTATTATATATACTACCAGTCAAAAGTTTTTGAACAGTATGATTTTTATAATTTAGTTTTTAATTTTTAGTTTGTTTGTTAAGCAGTTGAGTACATTTTTTTTTAAATGATTCTTTGGATTCCTAAATCTTTTTAGGATTCAAAGATCAGCATTTGAAATAAAAATAAAAATGAAATAAAAAAAAGCTTGTAACATTATACACTATACCATTCAAATGCTTGAAGTCAGTATATAGTTTTTTGTTTTTTTTGAGAAAGAAATAAATACTTTTATTTATCAAGGATGCTTTAAATTTATCAAAAGTAATAATAAAGAATTTATAATGTTACAAAAGATTTCAATTTCAGATGCTATTCTTGTGAACCTTCTATGCATCAAAGAAACCTGAAAAAAATCTGCTCAGCTGTTTTCAACATAATAATAATAGTAATAATAATAATAATAATAATAAATGTTTTCGAGCAGCAAATCAGAATATTAGAATGATTTCTGAAGGATCATGTGACTGGAGTAATGATGCTAAAAATTCTGTTTTGAAATCACAAGTATAAATTACATTTTAAAGTATATGCAAATAAAAAGCAGTTATTCTGAATAGTAAAAAATATTTAAAAATGTTACCGTTTCTTGTTTTGGATCAAATAAATGCAGTCTTGGTGAGCAGAAGAAACTTCTTTAAAAAACACAAACAACTTTTGTACTTTTTGAGTACTTTTAATTTATCAAGTGACATTAAGTACATTCATAATAATAATAATAAATAATAATAATAATAATGACAATAAAAAGACAGAAAGAAAAAGAAACTGTAAAGAAGTGAGCTACAGGCGTAAGAATCTGCCAATAAATGTGAAATTGTAACAATAAATAAATATTAATATTATAACATATTTTTTTATATTAATTATTGTATGTGTGTGTATATATGTGTATATATATTACCAGTAAACTTCACAAATAATGATAAAGAAATGGCAAGTAACTTTAAACACAAAATTCTTTTTTTTTTTTTTTTGTAAAATGTACTTCAATTATCATAGTGTTCACAACTTTGAAGAATCATTTTCATAGTCAAAAGATTTCTTTTTCAAATAACTGCAGTTATTTTGAACTTTCTATCAAAAAATAAATAAATAAATACATACTGAAGGATCATGTGACACTGAAGACTGAAATAATGACTATAAAGCACTTAATATTGTTTTATGTGAAGGTCAATATGCTTATATGACATGATCATTTTCAGCATTCAATTAATTAAAATAAATAAACACACACCTGTGTAAACCAAACTGTGATTAAGTTGGTCATGGCATTAATACTGTGGTAATTCAGCGCACTCCATAATCTATTCATCACTTCATCTGCCTCCAAATATGTCAAACAATTGAGAACTCAGACAGATAAATTGATTTATTGGCTTTTGTTTATCTACAGCTCTTTATCTAATCTCTTTTGTTGCTCCTTTACGTGAGTCCTATGTTTGTGTTCATAAACTTCCTGCTGGTCTGCGGCCCAGTTGGTTTGTCAGTGTTGTACAGGTAAAATGCATGTTATTAATGATCTCCCCAACTGCATGCTGGCATGGTACAGTGCGTGTCATGTTTAAATTCCTCCCCCTATGCATTGGAACAGAGAGGCCCAGCTGCACTCGGCCCAGAGATCGATAAGAGGTCAAGGAGGTCGAGGGTCATTCCTCCCTCCCATTATGACCTGGCCACTCACCTCATATGGTGACTAACGAGGCCTACTGGGTACAGCGCAAGATAAGAGCAGTGTTCAGGGAAAGTGAATAATACTAGAGGGGCTATTCATTCAGAAACAGAATACAGAGGTAATGGAGTACTTCCTTGTTACAGCGTCAACTTGTGTGGAGTATAAATAAAACACACTAACCACTGTGATGTGGAAAGCAACTTGGACCTTTGTATAAAAATGAGAGTGGGCTACAGAAAACACTGGGCGGAGATCATTTCTCCATGGTAAAATATCATGTGGTGCAATAGAAAACAGTTTGCAAAACAGAAGTAACTGAAACCCAGAGGAAAGAAACAAACAGGTTCGGAGGTGTAGAACTTCTGCTCTAGTTTGAAAAAGAGATAAGGAGTCTATTAGACATGATTATGCCAATGATAAGCTGTTATCAATAATCAATACTCAATTGGATTGGCCTTTTCATTAGTGCTCATTAACCTGAGATGCCCTATGTGTCTGGATGCTGTCTAATTTTTGTAATACACACAGTCAAGCATGTGCTCACACAATAATAAATGAAGAGATCATTTTAGATTTATTTACATTAAATTTAAAATTCACTTACGACTCTTTTAGAAATAGCCATTTCTATAGCACCACATGATATTTACGACCTGTAGGACTGTCTTTCTTCTGCACTACTCAAAAGAAGATATTTTTGAAAAACAGTCCTCCAATTAATGTTGTTTGGACCCCAAATCTGTGAAATCGACAGCTGTGGTTGTCAGTACTTAACCGTAAAAAAAATAGGCTATCAACATTTAAGACAAATTTTTTTTAACTGAAAATGATATTTTTTATCTTTATAATATACAAGCACAAGCGAAGGTAAATACCAATAGTGTCACACACACACACACACACACACACACACACCATCATAGTAACCCATAATACTAAAATAATGCAGTAAACATAAATAAAATAAAATAAAACATAACGAAACCCTAACAAAATCATTAGGATATTAAGTAAAGATCATGTTCCATGAAGATATTTTGTACATTTTTGAATACACATTGCTAAGAACTTCATTTGAACAACTTTAAAGATGTTAAATTGACTCTTATGACTGGTTTTGTGGTCCGGGGTCACAAATATGAGCTATTACACAGTGAATTCAGCATGTCAGTATTTTATTTGTGTGTTAGTAAATTCTAAGATGAGTTCCAAAACTAACCTTACTTACAAAAACTGTACATTTACCATAATTTTACTGTAAAACTGGTGTGAGTAAATGATGAACTGGGTAAACTCTGTCTTTAATATGTTTTAATACAAACATCTATTTATTCTGCCAATGTGCGTGAAAATTTCAAGGAGAAAACCATCTTCATCATGAACATTTGTATGTACAAATGTAACCATTTGTAGCAAAAGAGACTAAAACTAAACTACACACAATCCAAATTCAGCATTAAATCAAGTGATAGCCATACCCTGCCTGCTTTTTAAGAATTCAAAAGGCATTTCTAATGAATCTCCCTGGTTCAGTGGCCCAATGTGGCAGGGAGGCGCAGGGGTGGTGCCGCCGGATGCGCTCCACTGTGTCCGCTGGCTTGTGTAGAGCCGTGTGTTTTAAAGATTTGACAGAAGATGCTCTAAATTATCTGCCTTCAGACAGTGCTATCCATTAGTTCCCCTCTCAGCGCCGAGCATGAAATGCGAGTATTGGGGCAACTGTGCGTTGGGAGATATCATTCAGGACTATGAGCTATGGCCAAGCACTGACAGTCAGGATAAATGCCCCCACTTTTCAGGCTGTACAAATGGCATTTGGCCACAATAATTCAGCAAAGGACAGTTCATTCCCCATCCAGAGCGACTGGACCCAGTCAAAAGCTATTACAGCATCTTCTTTATTAGTGCCTATGGTTTTGGTGTAGAGATCCTCAGATAAATACAGCTAAAATGCCACTTCACTCAGAAATATTGGCCCATTCCTCTGCTGCCTGACTGGGCCCGAATGGCAGCCTGTTTCAGACATTATAAACCTTTCTGAAGTCACACATCGCTCCTGCCAGCCATCTGTCATGCTGTAAGTACCATCATTTGCAGACCAATAGAAGTGATCAGTAGTTTTTCCCCCAGGCTCCAAGCGAGGCATCATAGTCAAAGGAATTGATTATCACTTTATCATTTAAGTATAGCTTGCTTTGAAGAATAATAACTCACGTTTAAGGTGCCAAATGGCTTTGCATATAGCTCAAAACGCCGGCCATTTAAGAGTAATTGCGTAATTCGTCATTTGTGACGTTGCTTTATAGTTTTTTGCATCTCGGCGCGGCTAAAGAGCTCGACCGAATGGAAGCGCGCTGTCACCTGTGACGTTTGAAAATCTCTGCGGCGATGCTTTAATACGTTACCAGGGGGACGCGCGCGCGTTCAGACTTCATAAGGTGACAGCGGTTTTATCGTGCGTCGCCTCGTAAAGTCACGTCATCTGTAGGACGAGCCCGACACTTTTATTAAACAGCTATTCACCGCGTGCGCGCCGAGAGATGTGCAAAGATAAATCCTCATGAATAACTGAACTGTCTGTTTGAGGATCGGCGTGTCATACTAAAGTCAGAACGTGATCCAAACAGCACATATACAAGGAGGAGGTAAAATGATTGCTTTTTACGATCTATGTGACTTTTTATTGCGTTATTTAAATTAGTAGTAGCCTACACTGGCTAAACATATTCACATAGATAAATAGGAATGAAACTCCATATATATAGGCTATATCATTTTTTCAGTCTATTTTCCCAAATAAAGTTTACTCTTTGCTTTTGTATGCTGGCATTCCTTTTATTCCCATTAGGCCTATTGATTTGATTTTGGTGCATAATCAGCCAGATTGGACCAGATTTTTACAAAATGAGATCTGGCATTCGACTAAATGAGAATTTCCTGTATGGAGACATTCATTGGTTGACGCAGGAAATTAATGATAAAAACGGCCATCTTTGTGTGTGGCGCGCGTATCGCCGCTAATCTGCGCTTTTGTGCAAATGTAACCAGGGCTGCTCTTTGGCAATCGAGCGCAACGCCACGGCTTTGAGAAAAACCACTTGTTCTGTCGCATAATTAGAGATCTCATACCCGCTTTGTAAGGGGGGAGAGAGAGGATGGAGGGGGCCTTGTTTGCCCATTTAAAGTGTGATTCAGATAATAGTGTTCTCATCAAAGGCAGCAATTACATTCATTACACAGGCGGCCGCGAGGAAATTAAGTGGCAGGAAAATGAAAAGCTTAATATGTACTTCCTTTATCCTATTTCTTTTCCTTTCTCTGCTTCTACACACGCCCCGTGTCGCACAAGGGTGGGGGGCGTAAGATAGGGGTCTCTCCAGAAATAAATAGTCTTGGGGGCGTGAAGAATAAATCCAGCCGTGGTCCTCCTTCACCCTTTAGCAGTAATGATTTGGCGTTGGGGCAGCCGTTTCTATAGCTGCGCTCTTCAGGCAGGATTAAAAGCCTTTCTTCGGGGGCTAATGTCCACGGCAGCCTTTAAATGACTCCAGCATATGATTGGAGTCTTAAAAAAGTGCTCAGGGGCCTTCTCCAAATTAATACCCAATTCCTTTTCAGGACAAAATGAATTGTTTCGCGTTCTATAAAACCACAAACAGCACATAAATCAAGCGCTTTGGAGGAGAGAAGGGGGCCCGCTCATTCAAAGCCTTTTAAATGTGAATTAGGGCAGCGGGGGAACTTGCTCTGACTTACCCCCGAGCAGGTGTAGACGGAGCAGCTTCAGACACTCTGCAGATGCTAAATTAAAATAAAGAGTGAGAAGGGAAAAAGCCATAAGATGGGCAAACAAAATGAACTGATACTCATTTGTGACCGAATGACTTTGACCGAGTTTGAATGCAGAGCGAGCTATGATCAAATATTTGGATACTATAATTGTACGAGAAAGAACGAAAGAAATGTCAGATGTCAGGCATTTATAGTCATGTTGCAACCCCGTTGGATAGATAGATAGATAGATAGATAGATAGATAGATAGATAGATAGATTAGTTAAGTACAGGAATAGATAGATAAGTTATTACAGGAAAGAAACAAAGAATTAAAGAATGAACAAATTATCATATTGGCAGTTGGCATATAATAACCTTTCTGCATACTTAAAAAGACTTACACTCTTGTTTATCTATCTCGTATTTCAGTGTTGACCAAACGCATGATACATTTTATCTGCTATCTATGCAATTATTTTTTGCATGTACTGTTGCACCCCAGCTTTGAAAACAATAACGCTTCATGAAAAGAAGCCCACTTGAAACCCCAATTAATCTTTTTCAACTGACAAATTACTGTCACCCTGCTTGAATTATTTAAGGGGAAGTGGCTTCACGGGAAACCTGAGCATAATTAAATTGCTATAAAATAACATTAGTGTGGACAGGCCATTAGGAAGTGTTGTAATTGACTGCTTCAGGGGTCGTAGTTCAAACCCCACAAGGTCGGGCTGTTGTGCCTGCCTTTGGATCAGTTTACACCGCTTTTCACTGGAAAAACCACAGACTGTAAATACTGCACCTGATAGTAATTGTTTGACTTCATTCATAATTCCCATTCAATATTGATAATTTAACAGTGCACTTTGAATCAATGGGAGGCAACCCATTTATATGCAACAAACCAAATACCTACACCAGACACTCTTATTATGTTTTGTGCATAATGAAACACAAATAAGTGAAAGTAAATTTTGATATTAAAAAAATGTGAGGACCATCCATTCAGGCGTCTTATTTCTCTACATGGTCATCACAACTTGACATCCTGCGCCATCTAGTGTCCGACCTATGAAATTAAGCTGGTTCAGCCCTATTAATTGAAGAGCGCAGGATTAGACAAAGATAAACAGTTCAGGGCAAACGTTTACACACATCATGCAGAATTTGTAAAATGTTAAGTATTTTACCATAATAAGAGGGATCATACAAAATGCATGTTATTTTTTATTTAGTACTGACCTTAATACAATATTTCACATAAAAGACGTTAGTCCACAAGAGAAAATAGTAGTTGAATTTATAAAAAATTACCCTGTTTAAAAGTTTACATACACTTGATTCTTAATACTGTGTTGTTACCTGAATTATCCACAGCTGTGTGTGTGTGTGTGTGTGTTTTTTTTTTTTTTTAAGTGGTAGATGTTCATGAGTCCCTTGTTTGTCCTGAAACAGAAAGTTAAAACGGTCACTGATGCTTCAAAAGGAAACACAATGCATTAAGAGCCGGGGGAAGAAAACATTTTGAATTTGAAGATCAGGGTAAATATAATTTATTTTGTCTTCTGGGAACATGTAAGTATCTTCTGTAGCTTCTGAAGGGCAGTACTAAATCAAAATAAATATGATATTTATAAATAAGAATCATCTTTAAAAGTTCACACCCTGCCTCTTAATGCATAGTTTTTTCTTTCTGGAGCATCAGTGAGCATTTGAACCTTCTGTAATAGTTGCATATAAGTCGCTCAGTTGTCTTCAGTGTAAAAAGATGGTTCCATAAATCATACAGTCATTGTTGGAAAGATTTCAAATACACAAAAATGCTGAAAAACCAAAGAATTTGTGGGCCTTAAGGATTTTTCTGAAAAACAGCGGGCAGTTTACCTGTTTAGAACAAAAGAGGGACTCATGAACAACTATCACTAATCAAAAAAAACACAGCTGTGGTCATTCAGGTAACAGTATTAACAACCAAGCGTATGTAAACTTTTGAACGGGGTCATTATTATAAATTCAACTATTATTTTCTCATGTGGACTGTATGTAAACGTCTTTTATGTGAAATACCTTATTCAGGTCAGTACTAAGTAAAAAATAACATCTATTTTGTATAATCCCTTTATAAAATAAATAATTTAATTAACATTTAGCAGATTCTGCAAGGTGTATGTAAACTTTTGACTTCAACTGTATGTTGTCTTTTTGAGATCACAACAAATGCAGTGTCGTCTATCAGGAATCAGGAATCTTAATGGATTTCAAGAGAACTCCAAAATGAAATTTTAGGGCTGCTGTGGAATAATACATAAACACAAACAGTATGTTAGATGCTATAATAGCTTGGTAAAAAAAAAAAAAAAAAAAAAAAAAAAATAGCTATAATAGCTTGGTATGCTATAATGCTATAATGCTATAATATGCTATAATAGCTTGGTAAAAAAAAAAAAAAAAAAAAAAAACCCTTGCAAGACTTATCGTGTTTATCTAACTGAAATTTGCCACAGCACTTATACACTGTCA
The DNA here is from genome assembly GCA_033026305.1 of Cirrhinus molitorella. Classification (NCBI taxonomy): domain Eukaryota; kingdom Metazoa; phylum Chordata; class Actinopteri; order Cypriniformes; family Cyprinidae; genus Cirrhinus; species Cirrhinus molitorella. Next base: position 23,360,175 of record CM065135.1, on the reverse strand, counting down.
CTCTCTTGTTGCTCTGATTGCTTCTATTGTAAGTCGCTTTGGATAAAAGCGTCTGCTAAATGACTAAATGTAAATGTAAATGTAAATGTAAAATTTGATCTTTCTTGCTGTAACCCAAAACAACTTTTTTATTGTAGGGGTAAATGTCTAACTTTGCAATAAGGCTATGAATGGACTGTTTGTTAACATTTTAACCCACGGGATGGGAGGCCGGCAGGCTGTTCTCTGGTCATCTGAACCATGATCACAGACAATGAATTGCTGAGTGTTACACTAGAAGCCTCTCATTACAACTCTGAAGAGTGTCATAAGGATCCAAAGCTCTCGCTCTAACTGGTCATTTGTCACACCCTCTTCAATGGTTTTCCTACAACCCTGACACAAATGGGGCAATGCGATCTTCGGCTAACTTCCCCTCTAGTTAAATATTAAACGCTATGAAACATAAATGAGCCAATCCTGCTATTTAAAGTAATGCAATTGGCTCAAGTACTCATCAAATTGCTCATGACATTTGAATATGGAAATTATCCATGGATTTAGATAATCTGGTAAAAGATGATGAATCATCAATGCACTTGATGCAGAATACTAAACAGTTTTAAAAACAATCGGATCATTGCTGTTATGCACCTTTTGGAAATGATTGTCATTTAATCTGAAGTTTTATTTAAATGATATGCAAGATTTTTTGAAATACGCATTTAGTGTCAATAAATTATTTATGCTCTGACAAAAAAATCAACAGGACGGAATTACAGAGCTAGTTAGTCATTGCTAAGTGGGGGATGTGAGTGAGAGTATCAAGTTTAATTTAATATGTTTAATCATCTTTTGAATTTTTTATATCATACAGATTTCTTCAATTGTGACTCAAACTAATTAAAACCACAAAACATCAAGTTAAACTCTGCTGTAGATACGTACATATATTTGTACTGTTGTTTTCCCACTAAAATGATGTCCTGTCCTGAAAGACTGCATCATTTATAAAATAAAGGAATATCCACCTTTTTCCTGAATGCAGAAGTAAGCCTATGGGTGAATAACAACGTACAGTCAGCAGTAAAACGGTTTGCACTACAAGCCAGTGTGTTCATAATTAAGATAATACATTAAAATAATATGGTAAGACATCAATTTAAAATATCAAGCAGCAAAATGAGCTGTTTTGTACAGCTAAAATTGCTGAACATGACTGGAAGCCAGACCCATACAATTTACAAATGGTCACAAAGAAAAAGGTGGATAAACAAAAGACTAACAGTATAGAAAATGATATTTAGAGCATCAGGAAAGCTTTTAAAAAGAGTGCCAATTAAAACAATATTCCGAAGAAACATTATTTGATTTTACCAATCAAACCAAAAACTTTAACATTCGTAGCCTACATATAATACATAGAGACATGGCAACATCTGAAATCTCAAATCAAAATATGGAAATTATGTATAGTTCACTCATATGCTCAGTTATATTAAGGTACTGTGTTATGAAAAAAATACAGTCAAAGTGACATACAGGAACTAAATGTTTAACCATCGCAACGAAGTCGGAATCATTTCAGCGGCGCACCGCCTGGTTGAACTTTCACCTCTGCATTTTCTTTTGTTTTGATGTCGCAGAGCATTATTTTCACCCACTAAACTTGGGTTTTTACTCTCTGTTTACCAATGACACAGTCCTAAATGATACAGGGAGTATGTTTCAAATACGTCGATCCGACTGTCGGTCAAATGTAAAGCTCGTTTGAAATCTGTTTTTAACTGAATCAGTCGTGCTAACTCGCTGACGTTAGCTTTCCAGCATCACTATGAAGCTTTTTCCAGTCAGATTTTTCTAATATCTCGTTAAAGAACGGATCGTCGGTCAGAACATCCGAACACCCGAGTGTGGTTTTAATTTCTCCGACGTCCTTAAGAAAGGTAACTGTTGTTAACTGTTGTTTTAATGATAGCTATTGATTGGGAACGCTTAGCAACATCAGCGTTCACTCGCTATCTTAGCAACGCCTGTTACCTTGTCAACTGGATAACAGCCAGACTAATAAAACTGATTAGTGTTACAACAGTCACAAGTTCTACGATACATTATTAGCTTAAGATGTTGTTTACAGTACCCTTTGGCATGTGGATGTATGTCATTGTAGACGAATCGACTGGATTTACACTTTAAGGATTGCTTGTAAAGTTGTATTTCGTTGCTGTTTGTTGTTACAAGGGTATGTTGTCATTCATTTGCATCTTCACGATCTGTTTGGATTTTATTTACAGGCTGTTTTGTCCCGTTTAAGACAGCAGAGGACGACGGTGAAGATCTTTCAATGGGCGAGGAGAAGCCAGAACCACTGGATTTTGTAAAGGACTTTCAGGAGTACCTGAGTCAGCAGACCCAACATGTCAACATGATATCTGGCTCTGTCATTGGAGTAAAAGACGGTGATGATCTCCAAGGAGGTATTTGCCTGTTGTTTTAGGCCTAAAATGTACAAAAGATATCAGAATGCATTTATGTTTTTTTATAATTTAGTAGTAATTCAAGTTTTTATAAATATCTGCTGTCTTTGTAAGTATATGCATATTCCTATTTCTATTTTTATTATTAATATTATTAGAATGAAATCAAACGAGAACTATCGTCTACTAACTATTATTATGTTGAAAACAGCAGAGTAGAATTTTTTTTTTCTGGTTTCTTTGAATAGAAAGTTCAGAAGAACAGCATTTATCTAAAATAGAATTTTTTTTAAAGTTAACATTATAAATGACTTTATCATCACTTTTGATCAATTTAAAGCATCCTAACTAAATAAAAGTATTAATTTCTATAATTTCTTTTCCCAAAAAAAAAAAAAAGTAATAAATAAATAAAAAATTATAGTGACTTTAAGCTTTTGAATGATATAGTGTATAATGTTACAAAAGCTTTTTATTTCAGATAAATGCAAATCTCTGGATCTTTCTATTCATCAAAGAATCCTGAAAAAAATTACTCAACTGTTTTAAATATTGATAAATAATTAAAACAAATGTTTCTTGAACAGCACGTCAGTATATTAGTATGATTTCTGATTAAATACTGTAAATGCAGGCTTGGTGAGCAGAAGATAATTCTTTAAAACATTTACTTTTTACTGTGTATACCATGCAGCGGCAGTATTAAACACACATTTTACAAGATTAGATGTATGTCAGTGGTGCTTATAACTTCCGAATCATTCGCCATTGTCCTATCAGTCATCTGTCCTTACTCTGTTTATGTGGTAAGTGAAATTTTATGTACTGTAATTTAGGACTGGGTGATAAATCAATAACGATAATTATTGCACAATATGAATTTCCTCGATAAATGATAACTAGTCAAAGCGTTCCACTCGGATTGTTAATCCGCTCGGATCAAAGTTCAAACGGTGGGACAGTGCAACCTTACTAGAGCAGATGCTTTCACTCGCTGATGAGTCTCGGTCACTAAACAGTGCAAGAAGCACTTGAATTCAGTGAAAAACAAATGACTCGGTTTATAGCAAGATGAAACAGCGCTGACAAACGAGAAACACTGTTCTCAACGATACATTTAGAAGGCTTTTTAATCAAAATTGCCATCATTTACCATAGATTTACTGTTGTAGCACAGTGGTATTGTGTCAGAAATGTGGGTGTATTTGTGCTGAATTTTATTATATTATTAATGTAGACGTATTAAATGTATTGAAGGAGTAATTGGATATAATTACAGTTTTTTTTTGTGATTAAGCTAGCATTTATGCATTTATACTAAATGTATCTAGACTACTGTTTTCATACAAATACCGTGGAAAGATATTACATTTTTACCATGGTATTGAGGTGCTATATTTGTGGTTTTAACCGTTTTTATTATGGTACTATGGAAGAGATATGGTTAATTAAACAGTCAGAATGATTAAATTTCACCATATAAAAATGAGATGCCACAATTTTACAGAGATTACTGATTTTGACAATGATAATCTGCATTCTGAGACAATTTATTATTATTATTATTATTAATATTATTTGGTAACACAAACCTGTTTCTTGATATGACACATTATTACTCATTAAAACATGCAGAACTAAGACATTATTTTTTCAATTAAGATACTTATTTTGTTAAGGAAAAATGACTGTGTGAAGTGTGAAGAATTCAATGTTGAGTGACAAGTGTCATGTTCTGACTGTCTGGTTTTTACAACTTCTTCACAAAAATCTGCCTTTAAACTTGAAAGAAATACAAATTTGACATTTATCATGATAATTATCAATATTGACTGATATGAAAATAAAATTATCGTACATATTTTTGGGCCATATCGGCCAGCCCTACTGTAATGTAACAGCCTACTGCTTGTAAGCAGCTAACCATGTCCCTTAAGTAACTCTGTATAACATGTTGCTCGATTTGTGCTTTTATTCCTCTAATGCTTAAAAAAAAATTGTACCATATTAGTGAAAACTGACTGCTGATTCAAGTGTGCTGAATCCAAAACTGGTTCATTTCTAGTAGAACAAAGTCATATCTCCAGGTGTCCCAAATCTTAATATTAGTTATTTTCTGTTTATTTATTTACGTTTTTTTTTTTACCTTACAGAACTTGGTCAGAATGGCTTGGAGCACCCAGCAGTGGACATGTCCTTAGAAGATAGTTCAGGGATGTTGGTGGATGGCTTTGAGAGAACATATGATGGTAAACTCAAGTGCCGCTATTGCAACTATGCCACCAGAGGCACTGCACGGCTGATCGAACACATTCGCATTCATACAGGTAAGATTAATCTAATAAATTTGATATTTCAGCTTATGTACACTCTGACAAGTTATATACAGCTGAAGTCAAAAGTTAACATACTGTACCTCTGCAGAATCTGCAAAATGTTAATTATTTTACCAAAATAAGAGGGATCATACAAAATGCTTGTTACTTTTTTATTTAGTACTGACCAGAATAAGATATTTTACATAAAAGATGTTTACATATAGTGCACAAGAGAAAATAATAATTGAATTTATAAAAATGACCCTGTTCAAAAGTTTACACTTGATTCTTGAAACTCTGTTGTTACCTGAATGATCCACAGCTATGTTTTTTTTTTTGCTTAGGGATAGTTGTTCATGAGTTAAATTGCCCGCTGTTCTTTAGAAAAATCCTTCAGGTCACACAAATTCTTTGGTTTTTCTGCATTTTTGTGTAATTTAACCCTTCCCAAGGCTTTAAGAGCGGGGGGTGAAAACTTTTGAACGGAATAAGGATGTGTACATTTTTCTTATTTTTGAACCTTCTGTAATAGTTGCATATGAGTCCCTCGGTTGTCCTTAGTGTTCAAATACACAAAATGCTGAAAAACCAAAGAATGTGTGGGACATGAAGGATTTTTCTGAAGAACAGCGGGCAGTTTAACTGTTGAGCACAAAGGGGGCAGCCGTGGCCTAATGGTTAGGGAGTCGGACTTGTAATCAAAAGGTTGCAGGTTCGAGTCCCAGGTCCGGCAGGGATTGTCGGTGGGGTGAGTGATTAATCAGCGCTCTCTCCACCCTCAATACCACGACTGAGGTGAGACCCTTGAGCAAGGCACCGAACCCCCAAACTGCTCCCCGGGCTCCCCAGTACCAAATAAGAAATAACATGCATTTTGTATGATCCTCTCATTTTGGTAAAATAATTAACATTTGGTGTATGCAAACTTTTTGACTTGCTCTTTGGTGTATTCACCAAACATATTCATACAATATTCTCCATCTCCTCTTCCAGGTGAAAAACCCCATAGATGCCACCTGTGTCCCTTCGCCTCAGCGTACGAACGCCACCTGGAAGCGCACATGCGCTCTCACACTGGCGAAAAGCCTTATAAGTGTGAGCTCTGCTCCTTCCGGTGCAGCGATCGCAGTAACCTTTCTCATCACCGGCGTCGAAGGCACAAACTCCTCCCCATGAAGGGGGCACGATCCGCTCTCTCACACAGAAAGATGCTCAGCGTCCTGCAGAAGAGAGGAAACTCGCTTGGTTATGGCCGCCGGCTGCTCATCAACCTCAGCCCGCCGTCCATGGTATTGCAAAAGCCTAACTCAGAGCAGCACCACTTGGGTGACTTCTCTCATGACCTCCCTCCTCACGCCCACCTCCATCAGGAGGCCTATAACGGTCTAGGAAAGGATGCACAAGCTGGTGGAGGAATTGGAAGTGGCTCCAGAGAGGAGCAAGACATGGCTTTGGACAACCCGCTTAACCAGCTTTCTACTTTAGCCGGTCAGCTTGCCAGCCTCCCACCAGAAGCCCAAGGTGCACCTGTATCTCCCGGAGCGGAATCCCTACCCGACGAAAAGCCTACGTTCCTTGTTCAACAGCCTGTGACGGCACCCGCCGCTGTTTCTGTCAGCGCAGCTCAAGCTTCTTCTCCCATCACCCCCGAGCCCAGACCGGCTGCGCACAGCGGCTGTAGCCCAGGAGTTGGACCCTGCAGTGAGAGAACCAGCACTCCGAGTGGTACCAACAGCCAGCCAGGGACGCCCACCCCGGTGCAAGACCCCCAGATGCTGCACCACTGCCCTCACTGTCACATATATTTCCCTGACAACATCCTATACACCATCCACATGGGCTGCCATGGTTATGAGAACCCTTTCCAGTGTAACATATGCGGACACAGGTGCAGAAACAGCTATGATTTTGCCTGTCACTTTGCGAGAGGTCAGCACAAATAAGGACACATTGGTGTTGCTGGTCTCTTCTTTGCCCTGTTTTACATAATAATAAAATTGTAGTATCCGGAACATTCCAAAGACAGAATCCCTGCTTTGTAATTATTGTATTTGAACTGTTATCGGTATGTTATGCTGAAGTCATTAATCCACATTCAGAGTGTACATTTTTTGGTCTTTGAAAAAGTTTAGAAATGTTGATGCTAGTGGTGTCCTCGCATCAAAAATCTATCATCCCAGATTTTTCCAGTTATGAGAATTTTCTCAAAAATTTTAGATTTTGCCTTCACTCTCTTGTACAAGTGCCAGAGTTCAGTAATCAGTGCCTACAGTTATTTTCTGAAAGTTGACACTTAAAATTTTGTATTATTTTTTATTTTTTACATTTGAAATTCAGTGACATGACCGACAGTAAATGTTAGTATAATGACATTGCCACATTTGTTAGTTTTTTTTTTTTTTTCCTTCTAATTTAAAATGATCACAATATGACTTGTTTCTTGGTTGAGAGAGCTACATTATTTAAACCTAACTTAAATCAACAAGATTGTGATTGAAGATGAAAATTTCTAGCACAGGTAAGTTGACTGTTTAGCAGTGAGAAATAGTGTCCTGTAGGATTGTTGTCCAAATTTACTGTAGTGGCCTGAGGTCTATTCCTTACTTAGCACCATCACACATGGCTGTATACACTGGTTTTGTAAAGCAGTGTTGATTGTGTTTTGGGCAGTGTGAGCACACTGTTCTCTTTTTCATTCTCTCTCCCTCATCGCTACCACCAGTGCCATGCTGTAGATGTTATTTGTAATGTTTTGGAAGCGTCTGTGGTGCTACTATTTAAACATTTCATATGCCTGTCTGCATAATGAACTAAATTATCAGATAAGTATTGTATAACATGTTTTGGTGGATTTGATGTTGAATAAACCTGTCAATAAACCTGACTTATGCGATGTGTACTGAAATGTTTGTCCTGTTATTTAATTCTCAAAACCGATAATGTTATCTATTGGTTATAGCTATAAGGTATAAGTTAACAGCTTCTTTTAATATACACAAAATGTTATACATAAATTTTACCAAATTATTAAGTTTGCTTGAGAATTTCTTCCTAGCCAAAATTTTATGACTGCTTCTCCTCCTAGAGCTTTAACTCTACAAACTCCAAACTCAGCCCAGATCTTCAGACTGTTCTGACTTGAGTTGCTATATTTTTTCTAACTGATCAGAATTACGATTTGTCTTAAAAAATAACAAAACTGAGAAAAATCCCATAGACTTGACGGAATGTTCAAATGAGCCAAGACTTTTCAAACTCCAACTGTGAAATTTCATGCTATAAACATGCTAGTAATTTGCTAACCATGGCTGCGTCCGAAAGCTCTAAAATGCTGCCTTCGGAGGTCGCATTCCAAGGCTGGAAGGCATCAAGGCACGTCCGAATCCTAATTCTGCTTCACTTCCTGCCTCCGGAGGTACCTTCATCTGATGGAATTTTGAAGGCAGCATAGATGTATCCTTCGCTCCCTTCGATTTCCCACAATTCTGTGTGTGTGCTTCATATAGGCTATATAAATAAAGATATTCTGGTGAAATTAAGCTTGAAAGCTTGAAATTAAGCAATGAAAATGAGGTCTTTATGTATCGTTAAAGCATTTATATATAACTGTATAAGATTGTTTTTCTCCAGAATGTACAATTTAGCCAATAGGTAACTTGGCAACGGCGTCACGTCACGCTGCCTCTGAAGCCCGTCCGAAACTGTTCCTGGAGTTGCCTTCGCAGCCTTCAAAGTCATTGCCTGATAGGGCAGCGAGGCAGCTGCCTAGGCTTTTGGACGCAGCCCAAGCTAAAACATGCTAGCAACTGGCTAATCATGCTATAAACATAGTAGTATAACATAGTAGGTAGTAACTTGCTAATCATGATAGAAACGTGCTAGTAACTTGCTAATCATGCTAGAAACATGTTAGTAATTTGTTGATCATACTAGATTCATGCTAGCAACTTGTTAATCATGTTAAAAACATGCTAGCAACATACTATCAACTTATTAGTCATGCTAGAAACATCCTAGTAACTCGTTAATCACGCTAGCAATATGTAAGTAACTTGACAATAATGCTAGTAACATGCTAGTAACATGCTAATTATGCTAGGAACATGTTGATCATGCTAACAACATGCTAGTAACATGCTAATTATGCTAGGAACATGTTAGTAACATGCTAATAATTCTAGAAGCACGTTAGCAACTTGCTAATCATGCTAGAAACATGCTAGCAACTTGTTAATCATGCTAGAAACATGCTAGAAACTTGCTAATTATGCTAGAAACTTGCTAATTATGCTAGAAACATGCTAGCAAAATTGTTAATCATGCTAGAAACATGTTGATCATGCTAGAAACATGCTAGCAACTTGCTAATCATGATAGAAATATGCTAACAAAATGCTAATCATGCTAGAAACGGTAACAACTTGGTGATCATGTTAATGAAATGCTAGAAGCATGCTAATCATGCTAGCAACATGCTAGTAACTTGCTAATCATGCTAACAACATTCTAGTGACATGCTAATCATGCTAACAACACGTTAGTAATTTGCTAATCATGCTCGCAACATGCTAGCAACATACTATCAACTTGTTAGTCGTGCTAGAAACATCCTAGTAACTTGCTAATCACGCTAGCAACATGCTAGTAACTTGACAATAATGCTAGTAACATGCTAATTATGCTAGGAACATGTTAGTAACATGCTAATAATTCTAAAAACATGTTACCACTTGCCAATCATGTTAGAAACATGCTAGCAAAGTGTTAATCATGCTAGAAACATGCTAGCAACTTGCCAATCATGTTAGAAACATGCTAGCAACTTGCTAATCATGATAGAAACATGCTAACCAAATGCTAATCATGCTAGAAACATGCTAGCAACTTGCTAATCATGCTAATAACATGCTAATCATGCTAGCAACTTGTTAGTAACTTGCTAATCATGCTAGAAATTAATAATATTATTAATTTAATAATAATAATATTAACACAACATTCTATTTACAGTCAGACGTTTGCACTATTTATAAGTGACTTGGTTCAGTGAAAGCAAAATAAAAATATATACTGTTATTCACTGTTACAGACACAATCAGTGTGCTTTGATAAATTTCATTTGAAGAAGAATTACTTTAATGAATGAAATAAAAAATATGATTAGAAAAGATAATATCTGATTAATGATACAGATCAGAAATAAACATGCTGATGATCAAATTCGTCTGTTGCCTTCATCTTCACATGCTGTCTGTGAAAGCACATCACTGTCCTACACGCCTGCACAGTAGGGACAAAGAAAGTCATAGATTTAGAATACTAATAATTCACAGTAAAATATACCAAAATCAACCAAAATACCAAAGTGTAGACACTAATTAATACATTTTATGAACCGGAAGGTCAGGTTCTTGATGCTTTTTATTTGCAGAGCCAGTGACTTTAACGAATGTTACAATATCCACTGCAGTTGTCCGCTAATAAAAACATAGATTTATTAGTCATTATCTCTGTATGGCCATTATTTCGTTTAGTGGATGAGGAGACTCTGGCTGGTGTGAGTGAGTGGAGGCAGGACTAATTTGTATATTCATAGATCCGCAAATAGTAATTGAGGAAGGAGGGGTAGTGTTACATTCAAGCTGTTTTATGGGAAATTTATTTTCACAAGGAAAAACATTTACATATGTCATTTTGATGATCAAACATGAATTTTAAAGGATATAATTTTTGACTACAGGGGGACTTTAAGATACAGTTAAATCGATAGCTGACTCTATTTACTTATGTTGTTTACCAGAATCTTCAGAATTCTCCTTTTGTGCTCTATTGGGAAAGTAAAAGTATGTAGGTTTGGAACAACATGAAAGTGAGTAAATCATCGCTTTAAATCTGTGTAACTCAGAAAGACCTCTGACCTTTGAGTTTGATTGGCCCCAGCATCACAGTATTGTTATGGTAGGTGCTGCTGCCAAGGGATCTCTTGCGACGTAAGCGGCAACCTTGGTGGCAGCGAGAGTTGTAATCATTATTAGGGCAGATGATCACCTTACACTGCAGATACACATAGGCGTGAGTCCGGAGGAACTTGAAAGCCTGGAATCTGAACTGAGCATAATAATGATGACCGCTGGTGTAGGAATAATATGTGTTGTATTTGGGACATCTACAAAACACAAAAGATGAAAACTATTAGTGCAAATGAGCACAAGAACATATTTAGACTGGGAACAACAGAATTCTGACTGTATTAGATCTCAACTGATTCCACTGTCACATTTGATATGATGGTGGAGGGAGTTCCATTTAAGAATGAAAAGGTGTTACCCGTTACGCAGCAGGTCATAGGACTGATTTTTGAAGTCACTGGGATTTGGAGATGCTACACAGGTGTCCAGGAAGAGATCCAGACTATTGTCAGGCCTGTTTAGCTTGACCTGAACATATAGAGCCTGGTTCAGGTTCACCTCATATGGTGAGTCGTAAATTTGTTGGTTAAAACTGCTGGAGGTGAAGAAGGCTATGCTGGCCCCAAAGTGGCCCGTTCCAGTGATTTTGGAATTAACGTTCTCCTTGGCCTTGTAGAACACCTGCACCATGGTGTCTGGCTCCATTCGACAACTCACACATAGTAGGAACTGTGACTGACGAGTGATTTCACCTGACTGAGACTGAGAGGCCCGCACATTGTTGGTGTAGGACACATAACCATTCTTCATCTAAAGGGAAAGAGAGACAGAGAGTGGGTGATGTTGTGTGGTAAACATGCCTTCCAACAATGTATACATTTAAGGCATCTAACTAATTTGGCAGAGAACATTCAAGCATTAAAAGTGGATAAGCAGCTACAATTTTTTTTATTTTGCCATTGGAGTCATGCTGGATTTGGCACATGTGTAGGTCATACCTCTTTGATGGTCCCACATGTGTCGAAAGGGAAGCTGAACACAACTTCAGTATTGCTAATGTTGGGTCTGCAAAGAGGGTCATCCACATAAAGGTCATCTGCACTCAGCCCGAGTGAGTCCAGGTAAGATTTTGGAATGACAATGACCATGTTGTCTGAGGAACAATTCACATGCTCTGTAATACAAAGAGTTTCGTCATTTTGCACATTTAAAGTATTGGTAACACTATTTAATTTTATTTTATTTCATCACAACAACTTAACGCAAAGAATCCCATTTTTAATATTAACTAGTGGCTTATTAACATGCATATTTGTTCCCTAATCTAAAGTGTTACCAAAGTATTTATTTAAAACTTGGGAAAGGTTTGAATTTGACCGAGAAATAAGAGATAGGTGGATATCGCGTTATTCATAACTGTATTCATGCACTGTATTGCTGATAAATATGATAGAATTTTAAGACTGTTGCTTTTATATGAAAATAAATATGAACAAGACACTCACGTTTCATAGACGAGGTTTAAGCCAAGTCCCAGACTAAAATGCATGTCTGGGCTGTTTAAACTGAAAGAAACTTGCACTGACTGATCTTAAAATATGTCAGATTCATTATTTTGTCTCAAGATGCACACCAGTAATGTTTTTATCTGAGGCATATTTCTAAAAAAAAAACACTTAAATGTCCTGATTGAACTATGGCCTAATCCTGGCTTAACCTAAACCCTGTCTGTGAAACTGGGCCTCAAAATACTTGCCATTTAATACCATTCAAAATAAGTATTTATTATCCATTTTTACTTTAATACACAAATGTAGGCATATTTTGATATATATATATATTTTTTTTTGTTTGTTTTTTTAGAAATATGACAACAATCACATACACTCTTAAAAATAAAGTTTTTTTTTTACTGGCATCAATAGTTCTATGAAGAACCCTGAACATCCATGGAACCTTTCAAATGCAGAAATGGTTCTTTATAGGGCTGGTAAGCAATTCAAATTTTTAATCTATTTAACTACATGAGGTGGCGATTAATCAAATTTGCAAATTTGGCTTAGAAATTACTCCTGAAAGATAATTTAAAGTCATTGTTGTGTAAAGCATCAAACAGATATTACAAAAAGTAAATATTTTGTTTGATAAAATGTATTACATATACTCTTTTGGATCATGAGGGTGAGTAAATGATGACAATTTTTTGGGTGGGTGAACTATGCCTTTAATCATTTATTTCATTAATATTACTATTGAAATATGAAATTATTTCTTTAATGAAATGATACTCTAAATAATAAACTAACACTGCCAGTAGGTGGTGGTAAATTCATTTGATTCGTTCAAATGGCTGATTAATACAGGAGTGAAGTAAATGTTTTTTTTTTTTTTTTATAAATGGTCCATTGAATCATTAAGCTTGTTCGACTTGAAGATCATCACTATCAGACCGATCGGTGTGTAACATGAAAGTACCACAAGAGCTATAGAGAGCAGATGGTGCCTAATGCTTTTGAATCGCTTTCACTGTACTTTGATGTCATACACTGATAGGTCTGTGCTGCTTCAAATCCAACATGCCAAAAAACATACATTAAGAAATTAAATGCCATTGTGTGTTGCTTGGAGATGGACAGTTCTGCTTTGTCTTTATATTTTCATCTGCAAAATTGAGCAAAACAGACAACATTGTGTCTAAAATAACACAATATTAACTCGGAACTTACTGAACTGTAAGATCAGTATCATGTGCACTCGTGTGATAGCCTATTGAACTTATAGCCTATTGCTCGTGTGATACTGCTTACCTATATGATGCAAGTATGAGACAAAAACTTTTTTGCCCCATATCTTGATTTTACGGACATTCTAACTAGGTTCTTTAGTGTAACGATTAAGTCCACTGAAAGCGAGTTGAAGGATGAACCCAAGTGCAGCTTTATTTACAATCCAATGGTAAAATTCAAACAAACACTCCAAACGATAATCCAAACAGAGACTTGACATAAAAGACTTGACTTGGAAACAGACTTGACTTGACTTGACTAAGCAGGCATGGACACAGACATGAAAACAAGTTGGGGTGTCCAGGAGGGTGTTGGAGCAGAGACCAGGGGGAGGGTTGGAGGTTGGAGGTTGGAGGACCAGGCCCATGCAGGGGAACAGGATCAGGACAATGACAAGGAGCATGAAACACAGGGCATAAGTCATGGCATGGAATATGAAAGAGTGGTAACAATGGAGGGCCTTGGGCATGGAGCAGTGGTAGACAGAGGAGCAAAGGAAGCCAGTGCGGAGCTGGCAGAGCAGGACGACATGGTGGTGCCAGCAGTGCAGAAACATGGACAGGAGAGGGCTCTGAAGTGCAGTGTGCTGCCCACACACTCAAAATGGCAAATCCCATAACAAGAAGGGCAGCAGAGGGTGGCAGGACTTCTGAGAGCACTGATGTCACTGTGATGCCTGCAGCCCTCACTGACATCAAAGGTGGGTCCATCACGCTGCTAATAAGTCCTTTCAGTCTGAACCCAAGCTCTGCAGCAGCATGAGTCAACTTAAAATAATTTGTTACCTGGTGGCCTTAAAACTTTAGGTTCAGGAAGACAGACACCCGGGAGGAGGATGACAGACAGAGTCTAGGGTGGAGATGACGGAGGAAGGAGTCAAGTGGGACCCAGGCCACAGTTGTAAAGGCAACCTACAGTGAAGCCCCGACGGAGGGAGGAGCCATGGTGGAGGAAAGGCTGACAACTCCTGGGGGCCAACTGACGGTGGCAGAGCAGGTGGAGAAGGAGCCCGAGGCAGAGTTGGAAAGTCGATGAGAGAGGACAGAGGCATGGATCTGGGAGGCTGCGGTGGAACCGGAGTGAATGAGGACCAAGGTGGAGCCAAAGGGAAGGAGGAGCCTGACAGAGCTGGAGGGACAGAGGGACAAGGAGCAGCCAGATGAATGGAGTCCTGAGGTGACAGATGGTCGACAACAAATCAAGAAGGAGCTGGAGGGAAGAGGGTCACGGCGGAGACGAGGGAGCTAGGAGCCATGGTGGAGTCGTTGGGTCGATGGGCCAAGGCGGAACCCTGGACTCAGAGTCTGAAAGTGGAGACCTCCTCCAGCCATGACACTGATAGAGTGATCCCACCGCACAGATGGTGGGTTGAGCATGAGCAGAGGGTCTGCTTGATGACAGCGGTGGAAAGGCAGGAGAATGAGGGTGGGTAGGCATTTGAATGCCTCCGGGCTCTCAGGGCTGGCAGATAGCTCAGGGTAGATAGGAAGTTCCCAAACGACTTCCATGACCAAAACAGGACTGACAGGGAGCTCAGACGAAGGCAACTCTTGAACTCCCGCTCACAGTCCAACAGTCCCAGGTCCACGGTAAGCTCACCCTGCAGTGGGCTGAGCTTCTCATATCCTTCTCCCTTGTGGCGAGCGCCGTAGGCAGGTCTCTCAACTGGTCTAATGTCATTAACAGATCCGACTACATGGCAATCCTCAGCTCTGACGCTCCATACGGCGATGGCTCTTTGGTAGCGGTGGGCTAGGGCTTTGGCTACGCACAGCGAGGTGATGGTGAGCTGGGCTCTGGTTCAGGCTATGCTCTGGATTCGGTCCAGATGCTCTCCAGACACCGGACTCCTTCCAGCTCAGTCCATTGGTGTCTGGGGGGTCAACTGGGCAATGGTAATTTGCCCTGATCCAGAACAGTGAGTTGAATGTTAAAACATTGAGCTGGCTGAACTCAACTGCATATTCCAAGAGGGGTAGGTCATTACGGGCTAGGGTGGTAAATTTGGTGGTGTGTCCATATGGGCGATGGAGAAAATGCAATGCTCACTTTTAATTTTTGTTTGGTCTGGTGTTCTGTCTCAATACTACTGCGTAGACTCAAGGAGCACGAAGACAAAGGAGATAGAAAAACAGTCTTTAATATTCGAGACAGAGCGTAACACAGGGCAGGCTGGAGACGCAGGTAGTACATCAAATTGAGGTAACACCTGACAAAGGATCAAGGGACAGACTACACTATAAGTACTAACGTAACAGAGGGTAATTAACAAGACACACCTGAACCAAATGACACAATCAAACATCACGGGGAGCACATGGGGGCAGAAAACACAACAAAACAGGTCCAGGGGTGTGACACACATGATATCAGATATAAAAAGCAAACATTTTGAAAAAGAGAATGCAACATTGCAGGTGTTTGAACCAATGCATTAAGCTGTGTCGTCAATAAGCTGGGGGAGAACAACTGTGCTCAACTGCAATGCCAACTCGCTGTCGCAACAGATTTTAGGAAAAAAAACCACACACAGACACACAGAGGATATTGAGGGTACTCACTCCTCCCACCTACATTTCCTGCCCAAACTGAGAACCCACAACCTTCAGGGAACAAGTCCAACTCTCTAACCATCAGGGTGACATCAGAGCAAGACGGACTGCCCTTGGCTAAGACACATTTCTAACTGGCAGGCATCTTGAGCCTTGGTTATTATTTATTAAGTATCTTTTTGATTCAGGTAATAAAAAGAACAAGCTCATAAGAGTCATTTACTCAGAAATCAGACTGAACTTGGTGCTGAATGCAAGTGTCAGGGTTCTGTCACTTTGGTCTAGTTTATTCATAGTTTCGTGACAGAGCCCTGACACTCCTTCTTGTCTTGTGTCCTTCTGGTCTGCGTGCATTGTTTCATGTTGGATCGTGGTGTTTGGATCCCGGCACTCATGTCTTGTTCAAGTTTTGGTTTCGTGTCGGGGTTCGGACACTCACGCTCCATGTTCTGTTTTGCTGTGGGAGCATACGGTCTTGAGTTTGCTCGTGCTGTGTGCTCCTCTGTACATGTGTTTTGTTTTGCATTTCTGTGTTCTGTTTAGTTGCTTTCCTTTTGTTCTTGTTTGTCATGTTTTGTGTGAACACGCAGCTTATGAGTGTCTTCATTAGCTGCGTGTTCAGGTCCTGTCTTGCACATGGCTAGTAATTTTTTGTGTTGCTAGCCATGTGCTTGTGTTTTGTTTTGTGCGAGCACATGGCTTTTGTTTTGTTTTCGTGTGCTCATGTCTAATTGTCTTGACCCCGCCCATCTTATTTCCTGATTATTGGTTTATTTGCCCCACCTGTGTTCCCCTCATTACCCTCCTCGTTTGCTCCCTATTTATTCTCCTTGTATTGGCAGTCTGGTGTGAGTTCATTGTTAAAATGTTCCCTGTATATTGAGTCCTTGCTCTCATCCCTACACCACACCCTTGACAGCATGTGCAAGAAACAATGTTTTGATTGAGCATTCATTATGGTATTGTTTGAAAAATAAAATTAATTTTTAATTTTATTGTATTAAATGTAACTATATTACATATATGCAAGTATTTTGTGACACTGGGTTGCACAGTTTTCATTCAGGAGGTTTTTTTGTTCATACACACACATAAACACATGCATACATCCATACGTTTACACGCACGGACTCTTATTAGTGATGCACACGCCACATGTGAAAAAGTCTTACTCAGCCTGCTCCCAAGTCTCATCAAAAATCATCCCATTCGCCTCTTGTGTTGTTTACTTTTTCTTCGCCATGTTTTTGTTTATTATTTTATCCAATCCAAAACTCTGCGCTCCCTATCTCTCATTATAAATTCATCCTTCCCTCTCTCCCGGAAATCTGCAGTCATTTGCCGATGGAGCGCAAGAAAAGCGCATGCTGTTTGCTATCAGGAGCAGTTTGAATTAAATTGTCTTAGGACATCAGTGTATGTCACAAGCCGCAGGGTTTTGTCTGTGTATGTTTTTTTTTTTTTTTACTCTCAAAGATTTTCACCGAGAAGGAAACAACCACAGCGCGCTAAGCTTTCTATTTGAGCCATTTGCCTTGCTTTCGGGTGAATTAAGCAGTAGGCGTGACGGCGACTGAGTATTATTTAAGCCGTTTACTCAGTGTCATCCGTGGAGAAGCGACTTTTTCACCGAGAAGGAAACAACCACAGCGCGCTAAGCGTAAGTGTTTGCGTAATACTTTATTTAATTTAGAGTTGTGTACTTTGCAAGTTGCTGCTAGAACATCGTACATTTTAGTAGCTATTATCGTGGTGTAATTTGAAATTGTAGTTTTGATAGCACTTATTAAAATTAGACTAGTAAGCCGTCGGCGAAACCAAGCTGTTGTTATTGTTATTGCTGCCTTCCTTCAAGCACTTAAGTGTCTCGGTTTAGTTTCTATTTGAGCCATTTGCCTTGCTTTCGGGTGAATTAAAAAGTAGGCGTGACGGCTTTTTCCCCCTAATTGTCGTTCGATTGAGTATTTATTTGACATCTGAAAGCTGACGCGGAAGCGTCAGCAGAAGCGTTCAGCCTCCTCGCGTGAAGACCGACAAACGTAAAGACCTGCGACTTTTCCTGCGCGACTTTAACCGAGCAACGAAACCGACAACGCACATAGGTACTTCTTTTATTTTCTGTCTCCTCTCTTTTGCCTGCCAATTCTATCATGTGTTTTCAATATATTCCGGTTGTCACTCAACCACGCACTAACTCCTCACGCAAACGGCATCGCAATCTAGCTAACCTACGTCCTATCGCTACATCCTCTACTCCACCTCTTGCTTTTTCTGTTGGCCTCTGGAACTGTCAGTCCGCAGTTAACAAAGCAGACTTCATTTCTGCTTATTCCATACAATTTGATCTTAGCATCTTGGGCTTGACTGAGACCTGGATTCATCCAGAAGACTCAGCAACCCCCGCTGCTCTCTCTAAGAATTTTACTTTTTCTCACACTCCGCGTCAGACTGGGCGGGGTGGGGGCACTGGTCTGCTCATTTCTGACAATTGGAAATTCACAACACATTCACAGCGCGCTAAGCGTTGCTTTCTGCTTTTTCTACTCAACTCCACACTGCCAAATCCTCATATTATCATAACAAGATCAATAGTGCTTCTGACATGCGCAATCTCTTCAAAACATTTAACTCTCTCCTCTGTCCCCCTCCACCACCACCCACCACTACACTAACAGCTAATGCTTTCGCACAATTCTTCACAGACAAAACTCGAACAATCAGCAAACAATTCTTAGCCCCTCATACACATGACTTACAACCCACCACACCCACTTTGAACACTCTCACTTTCTCCTTCTGTCCCCTCACTGAGACAGAAGTATCAAAACTTCTCCTCTCCAGCCACCCTACAACATGCCCACTTGATCCCATCCCCTCACACATTCTTCAAGCAATCTCTCCTACTGTCTTACCAGCACTCACACACATCATAAATACATCACTCCTCACAGGCACTTTTCCAACTTCTTTTAAGCAGGCTCGGGTAACCCCACTGCTTAAGAAACCAACACTGAACACCTCACTTCTTGACAGCTACAGACCGGTCTCTCTGTTTCCATTCATAGCAAAAACCCTCGAACGAGTTGTTTTCAACCAGGTATCATTGTTCTTTTCACAGAACAACTTACTGGATCCTAACCAGTCAGGTTTCAAGAGTGGCCATTCAACTGAGACTGCGCTACTGTCAGTTACTGAAGCCTTGCGGACAGCAAAAGCTGATTCTAAATCATCAGTTCTAATTCTGCTTGATTTATCTGCTGCTTTTGACACCGTCAACCATCAGATCCTCCTGTCCACCCTCTCATCGCTGGGCATCACAGGAACTCCGCTTCGCTGGTTTGAATCCTATCTCACCGGTAGGTCATTCACGGTAACCTGGGGAGGAGAGGTATCCAAAACACATCAACTGATCACTGGGGTTCCTCAGGGATCAGTTCTTGGTCCTCTCCTCTTCTCCATATACACAACATCACTGGGTCCCATCATAGAGTCACATGGCTTCTCCTACCATTGCTATGCTGATGACACATAACTCCATCTTTCATTTCAACCAGATGATCCAACAGTACCTGCACGGATCTCAGGCTGCTTGGCGGACATCTCAACGTGGATGAAAGAACATCACCTCCAGCTTAACTTGGCAAAAACTGAGCTTCTTGTTTTTCCTTGCACTCCAAACTTACAGCATGGGTTCACCATCCAGCTGGGCTCTTCCACAATCACTTCTTCAAACTCAATCAGGAATCTGGGTGTCATCTTTGATGACCAGTTGTCTTTCAAAGATCATATTGCAAAGACTACTCGATCTTGCAGGTTTGCTTTGCACAACATCAGAAAGATCAGGCCCTTTCTAACAGTGCAGGCTACACAACTTCTTGTCCAGGCCCTTGTCATCTCCAGACTGGACTATTGCAATGCTCTTTTGACTGGTCTTCCATCATGCACAATCAAACCTCTACAAATGATTCAGAATGCAGCAGCACGGCTGGTCTTCAACGAGCCCAAAAGAGCCCATGTTACACCTCTCTTTATCTCCTTGCACTGGCTCCCAATTGCGGCTCGTATCAAGTTCAAGACTCTGATGCTTGCATATAGGACAACCACAGCTACTGCACCTGCTTATCTGCACTCGCTATTGCAAATCTACACCCCCTCCAGAACTCTGAGATCTGCTAGTGAGCGACGCCTTGTGGTACCATCACAGAGAGGTGCGAAATCACTATCCAGAACATTCTTTTTTACTGTTCCTGGCTGGTGGAACGATCTTCCTACCCCTATCCGGAATGCTGATTCCCTGACAAGCTTCAAGCGACAGCTTAAAACTCATCTCTTTCAACTCTATTTGCTGTAATCATAAAAAAAAAATATATATATATATATTAATCTCTTTATTCCTTCCCTTTCTAGCTTGTACTTGTCTGAAGCACCACTTGAAATCTGGTATTATAGCACTGCCTGTGTCTGTCTCCTTAAGAAGAATCGCTCTATGTTCTCCCAACTGTATGTCGCTTTGGACAAAAGCGTCTGCCAAATGCCTAAATGTAAATGTCAAAGATTTGGTGCCCATTGACTGCCATTATATGACTGACAGACTGCAACGGTTTGAGTTAAAAATCTTTGTTTGTGTTCTACTGAAGAAACAAAGTCACCTATAACTTGGATGCCCTGGGGGTAAGCAGATAAACATCAAATTTTCATTTTTGGGTGAACTATCCCTTTAAGCTGTGTGGTCAGTAAGTTGTTCCCTGTCGCAATAGATTTTTGGCATATGTCAGCGTGACATCAGAGCAAGGTGGACTGGCAGGCATCTTGCAATGATCACCAGTGATCGGTTCTGCACAGATTTTGCTCATCTCAAACGAGCCTATTCATTTTGTTATATTTATTAGGTATATTTTTGATTCAGGTAATAAAAAGAACCAGCTCACAAGAGTCATTTAAATAAATAAATAAATAAATAAATAATGTGAATTGATGTTTCAACATTCTATAAACATATGCATAAATTACTACATACACTATTTAATGTTAAATGATATTTACCTGTGGTCAGTGATTCAAAAGTAGTTTCTGTAATTTGGCATTTAGGCATAACATTAATGTAATGTAACAACAACTTAACACAAATAATAAAAAACATAGATCACATGACATCTAGTAAAAACAGCCAGTTACTTAAAAACAATATAAATATACCATGTGAATTGTTGTGTCAGCATTATATAAACATGCATAAAACAGCCATGTTCTACACTACATAATGTACACTAATGTTAAATGATATTTACCTGTGGCCAATGGTCTAGTTGTACTTTCTGTAATGTGGCATTTAGACATAACATTTAATGTAATGTAACAACAACCTAACCCAAAGACTAAACATAGATCAAATGACATCTAGTAGAATACAGGCAGTTACATCAAAATAAAAATAAATATACCATGTGAATTGTTGTTTCAGCATTATATAAATATATGCACAAAACCGCCATGTTCTACACTACATAATGTACACTAATGTTAAATGATATTTACCTGTGTTCCATGGACCGAAAGTAGTTTCTGTAATGTGGTATTTAGACATAACATTTAATGTAATGTAACAACAACTTAACACAAAGACTAAAAAACATAGATCAAAGGTCATCTCGTAAAATACAGCCAGTTACTTAAAACAATATAAATATATCATGTGAATTGATCTTTCAGCATTATATAAACATGCATAAAACAGCCATGTTCTACACTACATAATGTACACTAATGTTAAATGATATTTACCTGTGGCCAATGGTCTAGTTGTATTTTCTGTAATGTGGCATTTAGACATAACATTTAATGTAATGTAACAATAACTTAACACAAAGACTAAACATAGATCAAAGTACATCTAGTAAAATACAGCCAGTTATTAAAAACAATATAAATATACCATGTGAATTGTTGTGTCAGCATTATATAAACATGCATAAAACAGCCATGTACTGCAATACATAATGTACACTAATGTTAAATGATATTTACCTGTGGCCAATGGTCTAGTTGTACTTTCTGTAATGTGGCATTTAGACATAACATTTAATGTAATGTAACAACAACCTAACCCAAAGACTAAACATAGATCAAATGACATCTAGTAGAATACAGGCAGTTACATCAAAATAAAAATAAATATACCATGTGAATTGTTGTTTCAGCATTATATAAATATATGCACAAAACCGCCATGTTCTACACTACATAATGTACACTAATGTTAAATGATATTTACCTGTGTTCCATGGACCGAAAGTAGTTTCTGTAATGTGGTATTTAGACATAACATTTGATGTAATGTAACAACAACTTAACACAAAGACTAAAAAACATAGATCAAAGGTCATCTCGTAAAATACAGCCAGTTACTTAAAACAATATAAATATATCATGTGAATTGATCTTTCAGCATTATATAAACATGCATAAAACAGCCATGTTCTACACTACATAATGTACACTAATGTTAAATGATATTTACCTGTGGCCAATGGTCTAGTTGTATTTTCTGTAATGTGGCATTTAGACATAACATTTAATGTAATGTAACAATAACTTAACACAAAGACTAAACATAGATCAAAGTACATCTAGTAAAATACAGCCAGTTATTAAAAACAATATAAATATACCATGTGAATTGTTGTGTCAGCATTATATAAACATGCATAAAACAGCCATGTACTGCAATACATAATGTACACTAATGTTAAATGATATTTACCTGTGGCCAATGGTCTAGTTGTACTTTCTGTAATGTGGCATTTAGACATAACATTTAATGTAATGTAACAACAACCTAACCCAAAGACTAAACATAGATCAAATGACATCTAGTAGAATACAGGCAGTTACATCAAAATAAAAATAAATATACCATGTGAATTGTTGTTTCAGCATTATATAAATATATGCACAAAACTGCCATGTTCTACACTACATAATGTACACTAATGTTAAATGATATTTACCTGTGTTCCATGGACCGAAAGTAGTTCCTGTAATGTGGTATTTAGACATAACATTTAATGTAATGTAACAACAACTTAACACAAAGACTAAAAAACATAGATCAAAGGTCATCTCGTAAAATACAGCCAGTTACTTAAAACAATATAAATATACCATGTGAATTGATGTTTCAGCATTATATAAACATGCATAAAACAGCCATGTTCTACACTACATAATGTACACTAATGTTAAATGATATTTACCTGTGGCCAATGGTCTAGTTGTATTTTCTGTAATGTGGCATTTAGACATAACATTTAATGTAATGTAACAATAACTTAACACAAAGACTAAACATAGATCAAAGTACATCTAGTAAAATACAGCCAGTTACTTAAAAACAATATAAATATACCATGTGAATTGATGTTTCAGCATTATATAAACATGTATAAAACAGCCGTGTTTTATACTACATAATGTACACTATGTAATGTTAAATGATATTTACCTGTGGTCAATGATTCAAAAGTAGCTTCTGTAATGTGGCGTTTAGACATAACATTTAATGTAATGTAACAACAACTTAACACAAAGAATTAAAAAAACATAGATCAAAGGACATCTAGTAAAATACAGGCAGTTACATAAAAATAATATAAATATACCATGTGAATTGATGTTTCAGCATTATATAAAAATGCATAAAACAGCCATGTACTGCACTACATAATGTACACTAATGTTAAATGATATTTACCTGTGGCCAATGGTCTAGTTGTGTTTTCTGTAATGTGGCATTTAGACATAACATTTAATGTAATGTAACAACAACTTAACACAAAGAATACAAAACATAGAACAAGGGACATCTAGTTAAAAAAAAATTTGAAATGGCTTTCAAAAAATGTAGTTATTGATGGATAATGTTGTGTGGTGAGTTTGCAAACAGAATTTAAATATACAAAAACAACAACCACAACAAAAAACAAAAACACAAATACATTTTCTGGTTTTTACTAAAAAAAAAAGAGAGAAAAATCATGATTGAAATAATCCAAAACTTCTTACTTCAAAATGTAACTATATTACATATATACAAGTATTTTGTGACAATGTGTTGCACAGTTTTCATTTAGGAGGCTTTTTTTTGTTCATACACATACACATTTACACATGCATATACACCCATACATTTACACGCACAGACTCATTATAGTGATGCACACACCACATGTGAAAAGCCTGCTCCCAAGTCTCATTAAAAAATCATCCCAATCACCTCTTGTGGTGTTTATTTTTTTCTTTCTTATTTTATGCAATCCAAAACTATGCTCTCCCTATCTCTCAATTTATATTCATCATTTCCACTCTCCCAGAAATCTGCAGTCATTTGCAGATGGCGTGCAAGAAATTGCCGCAATAAGCCACATATTGCCGAAAAGTACATGCTGTTTGCTGTCAGGAGCAGTTTGAGAGTTATGGTAACATGAATACAGCTTAGTTTGATGTGTCAGGTTCAGGGCTGTGACACACATGATATCAGATATAAAAAGCAAACATTTTGAAAATGAGAATGCAACATCACAGCTGCTTGAACAAATGAGCATTAAAGGGATAGTTCACCCAAAAATGAAAATTGGATGTTTATCTGCTTACCCCCAAGGCATCGAAGATGTAGGTGACTTTGTTTCTTCAGTAGAGCGCAAACTGAGATTTTTTACTCAAACTGTTGCAGTGACGATACACTGATGTCCTAAGACAGGAAACGATCAGTTTGTGCGAGAAACTGAACAGTATTTATATAATTTTTTACTTCTGATCCATCGCAATATCCGTCTGTTTTAAACACGTTCACAGCAGCCCTTGCGTGAGGAGTCAAGGTGATCTGACATAGTAGAGCATGCACAGAAGCGTCACTCATTGTTTACAGTGCCGACAGATCGCTTCTGCACATGCTCTACTGTGCCAGATCACGTCGACTTGTCATACTCCAGCTGCTGTGAATGCGCTCAAAAAAGATGGACATTGCAGTGGATCAGAGTTAAAAAAGTGATATAAATACTGTTCAGTTTCTCGCACAAACCGATCATGTCATGTCTTAGGGCATCAGTGTATCATAACGAGCCACAAGGTTTCATTTGGTTTTGTCTCTGAATGTTTTTTTTTAACTCTCAAATTTTTGATGCCCATTGACTGCAATTATATGACTGACAGACTGCAATGGTTTGAGTTAAAAAATATTTGTTTGTGTTCTACTGAAGAAACAAAGTCACCTACACCTTGGATGCCCTGGGGGTAAGCAGATAAACACCACATTTTCATTTTTGGGTGAACTATCCCTTTAAGCTGTGTTGTCAGTAAGTTGCTTTTGGACAGCACAGCTGGGAGACAGAACTGTGCTCAACATCAGATCAAGGCAGACTGCCCTCAGCTCGGACAAATTGCTTACTGAACAGATTTTGCTTATCTCTAATGAGCCGATTCATTTAGCTATATTTATCAGGTAATAAAAAGAAGAAGAACCTGGTGCTGAATGCATGTGCAAGAAACAATTCTGAAATCGAGCATTCATTCTGGTATTGTTTGAATGAAAATGAAAATAATTTGTCTTACCTACAAAAACCCAGTTTGCATGAAATCCTGTTCTTGTTACGCTTTGATCACTGTAGAAAAACACAGTCAGATCATTGTTGATGGATTTGAAAGCCTGGTTCCTGTAGTCCCGTATTTCTCCCAGTAAGGGGTAGTGGGTAGAAGGACCATCATACACTCTGATGACATCGCAGCAACTTTCTAAACTGCGATAACAAAGAGACAAGAGAGAAAAACATTCAATTCAAACATCTATCTATCTATTTTATTTTATTTATTTATTTTTTATTATTAATTAACCAAATTAATTCTTTGTCACAAAATATTTTAAAATGTGGGGTATGTTCCACAAACTTTTTTTTTACTTTTTTTTCTTTGAGAAAATGATGCTTCAGCCCATAAAACAAGAAAAAAATGACATAATTAAATTCCTTTACCAAAGGTCTGGAGGAAAAAAAAAGATAGATATAACAATGTTTCTTACTCAACATTGCTGAAGGTCAGAGACACGGTCATGTTTCCTGTGCTATGAATGGTCCATGTGCATCGTGCCCCATTAGGGTAGTTATTAGGGTACTGGGGGCTAAATAATTCACCCGTAACATTTGTCATATTGCCACCACATGATTCTTCACATAGAGATTCAAAATGAGAAAAAGATCATCACAACAACTTAACGCAAAGAATAAAAAACATAGATCGAAGGACATCCAGTAAAATACAGCCAGTTACAAAATAAATAAATCATGTGAATTGTTGTTTCAGCATTATATAAACATAAATTACTACATAATGTACACTATTTAATGTTAAATGATATTTGCCTGTGGTCAATGATTCGAGAGTAGTTTCTGTAATGTGGCATTTAGACATAACATTTAATGTAATGTAACGACAACTTAACACAAAGACTAAAAACATAGATCAAAGGACATCTAGTAAAATACAGCCAGTTACTTAAAAACAATATAAATATACCATGTTAGCTGATGTTTCAGCATTATATAAACATGCATAAAACAGCCATGTTCTACACTACATAATGTACATTATTTAATGTTAAATTATATTTACCTGTGGCCAGTGGTCCAGTTGTATTTTCTGTAATGTGGCATTTAGACATAACATTTAATGTAATGTGACAACAACTTAACACAAAGACTAAAAAACATAGAACAAAGGACATCTAGTAAAATAATTTTTTGAAATGGCTTTCAAAACAGTACAGTTATTGATGGATAATGTTGTGTGGTGAGTTTTATACAGAATTTAAATATACAAAACAACAACAACAACAATAAAAACAAAAAAAGGAATCCATTTTCTGATTTTTATTTAGAAAAATAAAAAACGAGAAAAATCATGATTGAAATAATCCAAAACTTCTTACTTCAAAATGTAACTATATTACATATATACAAGTATTTTGTGACAATGTGTTGCACAGTTTTCATTCAGGAGGCTTTTTTTGTTCATACATGCACATATTTACACATGCAAACACACGCATATACACCCATACATTTACATGCAGAGACTCATTATAGTGATGCACACACCACATGTGAAAAAGTCTTACTCAGCCTGCTCCCAAGTCTCATCAAAAATCATCCCAGTCACCTCCATTGTTTATTTTTTCTTTTTTTTATATGCAATCCAAAACTCTGCACTCCCTATCTCTCCATTTAAACTCATCCTTCCTGCTCTCCCAGAAATCTACAGTCATTTGTAGATGGAGTGCAAGAATTGCCGCAATAAGCCATGTATTGTCGAAAAGTACATGCTGTTTGCTGTCAGGAGCAGTTTGAATCATGCTGATAGTGCAAACGGTTTAAGAGTTACAGTAACATGAATACAGCTTAGTTTGATGTGTCAGGTTCAGGGCTGTGACAAACATGATATCAGATATAAAGAGCAAACATTTTGAAAATGAAAATGTAATATCACAGTTGCTTGAACCAATGAGCATTAAAGGGATAGTTCACCCAAAAATGAAAATCGGATGTTTATCTGCTTACCCCCAAGGCATCCAAGATGTAGGTGACTTTGTTTCTTCAGTAGAACACAAACTGAGATTTTTTAACTCAAACTGTTGCAGTGACGATACACTGATGTCCTAAGACAAGAAACGATCGGTTTGTGTGAGAAACTGAACAGTATTTCTAAAATGTTTTACCTCTGATCCACCGCAATATCCGTCTGTTTTAAACACGTTCACAGCAGCCCTTGCGTGAGGAGTCAAGGTGATCTGTCATAGTAGAGCATGCACAGAAGCGTCACTCATTGTTTACAGTGCCGACAGATCGCTTCTGCACATGCTCTACTGTGCCAGATCACGTCGACTTGTCATGCTCCAGCTGCTGTGAACGCATTGTGAATGCGCTCAGAAAAGATGGACATTGCGGTGGATCAGAGGTAAAAAATTATATAAACTCGCACAAACCGATCATGTCATGTCTTAGGGCATCAGTACATCGTAAAAGATGGACTGTTCTAAATTCCCTATATGTGTTCATAGTGAGGACCTTTATTATGGCTGTATGGAGCTAGTTTACCTTAGTTCCACTATTCCACTTTACTTTCACTTTCACTAGCTGCTTGATCCGCCATTCCTTCAGGTGTTATTTGTGCGTGATTGAATGTAAGTTTATTTCAATATCCTTGATGATAAGTCGAAGCTGTTTAGTTCATTGTGTTTACTCATCTTGTGCAACCGAACCTTACATTGATGTCAACATAATGTTGATATATTTAAGATATACGGTGATCAAATGTGTATGGTCGCTACTGCTAATCCTCTCCTTGTTACGTTGATTCATGTATAATGTGTCAGTAGCAAGTAATTTGCATGTCTTTAATTTACATTTAGCAGATGCAAACTGATGTTTATTTTATCTGTTTTTTCAGAAAGACCACATTTAACACTCCGTGGCCATAAGTCCCACTCCAATTGCAGCATTGTTGTGCCATCTGTTGTGACCAGTTACATATTTTCAGATAAAGAGTTGAACAGTGCCCTGTCTCCTTTCGCACTTCTTACCCGAGTCTTAATTTGTTTTTTTCTCTGTATGTTTTTTTTTTTTTACTCTCAAATATTTGGTGCCCATTGACTACAATTATATGACTGACAGACTGCAACGGTTTGAGTTAAAAATCTTTGTTTGTGTTCTACTGACAAAACAAAGTCACCTACATCTTGGATGCCCTGCATGGGGGTAAGCAGATAAACACCATATTTTCATTTTTGGGTGAACTATCCCTTTAAGCTATGTTGTCAGTAAGTTGCTCTGGACAGTGCAGCTGGGGGACAGAACTGCCCTCGACTGCACGGCCGACTCGCTGACATCAGATCAAGGCAGACTGCCCTCGGCTCGGACAAATTTCTTACTGGCAGGCATCTTGCGCTGATCACCAGTGACCGGTTCTGAGCAGATATTGCTCATCTCTAATGAGCCGATTCATTTGGTTATATTTATTACGTAATAAAAAGAACCAGCTCATAAGAGACATTCACTCAGAAATCAGATTGAACGTGGTGCTGAATGCATGTGCAAGAAACAATTCTGAAATCGAGCATTCATTCTGGTATTGTTTGAATGAAAATGAAAATAATTTTGCTTACCTACAAAAACCCAGTTTGCATGAAATCCTGTTCTCCTTACGCTTTGATCACTGTAGAAAAACACAGTCAGATCATTGTTGGTGGATTTGAAAGCCTGGTTCCTGTACTCCCGTATTTCTCCCTGTAAGGGGTAGTGGGTAGAAGGACCATCATACACTCTGATGACATCGCAGCAACTTTCTAAACTGCAATAACAAAGAGACAAGAGAGAAAACAAATGCAAACATCTATTTATTTATTTTTAAACCAAATTAATTCTTTGTCACAAAATATTTTAAAACATGGGGTATGCTCCACAAACTTTTTTTTTTACTTCCTTTTTCTTTGAGAAAATGAAGCTTCATCTCATAAAATAAGAAATAAAATGACATAATTAAATTCCTTTACCAAAGGTCTGGAGAAAAAAAAAAGATGTTTCTTACTCAACATTGGTGAAGGTCAGTGACACTGTCATGTTTTCTGTGCTATGAATGGTCCATGTGCATCGTGCCCCATTAGGGTAGTTATTAGGGTACTTGGGGCTAAAAAATTCACCCGTGAAATTTGTCATATTGCCACCACATGGTTCTTCACATAGAGATTCAAAACGAGAAAAAAATCATCACAACAACTTAACGCAAAGAATAAAAAACACAGACTGAAGGACATCTAGTAAAATACAGCCAGTTACAAAATAAATAAATCATGTGAATTGATGTTTCAGCATTATATAAACATAAATTACTACATAATGTACACTATGTAATGTTAATTAATATTTACCTGTGGTCAATGATTCGAGAGTAGTTTCTGTAATGTGGCATTTAGACATAACATTTAATGTAATGTAACAACAACTTAACACAAAGACTAAAAAACATAGATCAAAGGACATCTAGTAAAATACAGACAGTTATATAAAAACAAAATAAATATACAATGTGAGCTGATGTTTCAGCATTATATAAACATGCATAAACAGCCGTGTTTTATACTACATAATGTACACTATGTAATGTTAAATGATATTTACCTGTGGTCAATGATTCAAAAGTAGCTTCTGTAATGTGGCGATTAGACATAACATTTAATGTAATGTAACAACAACACAAAGAATTAAAAAAAAATCATAGATCAAAGGACGTCTAGTAAAACACAGGCAGTTACATAAAAATAATATAAATATACCATGTGAATTGATGTTTCAGCATTATATAAAAATGCATAAAACAGCCATGTACTGCAATACATAATGTACACTAATGTTAAATTATATTTACCTGTGGCCAATGGTCTAGTTGTATTTTCTGTAATGTGGCATTTAGACATAACATTTAATATAATGTAACAACAACTTAAGACAAAGAATATAAAACATAGAACAAGGGACATCTAGTAAAAAAAAAATTAAATGGCTTTCAAAAAAGTACAGTTATTGATAAATAATGTTGTGTGGTTAGTTTGCAAACAGAATTTAAATATAAAAAACAACAACAACAACAACAACAACAAAAAACAAAACCACAAATACATTTTCTGATTTTTATTTTAAAAAAAGAGAAAAATCATGATTGAAATAATCAATAATCAATAACCAAAACTTCTTACTTTAAAATGTAACTATATTACATATATACAAGTATTTTGTGACAATGTGTTGCACAGTTTTCATTCAGGAGGCTTTTTTTGTTCATACATGCACATATTTACACATGCATATACACCCATGCATTTACACGCACAGACTCATTATAGTGATGCACACACCACATGTGAAAAGCCTGCTCCCAAGTCTCATCAAAAAATCATCCCAATCACCTCTTGTGGTGTTTATTTTTTTCTTTCTTATTTTATGCAATCCAAAACTATGCTCTCCCTATCTCTAAATTTATATTCATCATTTCCACTCTCCCGGAAATCTGCAGTCATTTGCAGATGGAGTGCAAGAAATTGTCGCAATAAGCCACATATTGCCGAAAAGTACATGCTGTTTGCTGTCAGGAGCAGTTTGAGAGTTATGGTAACATGAATACAGGTTAGTTTGATGTGTCAGGTTCAGGGCTGTGACACACATGATATCAGATATAAAAAGCAAACATTTTGAAAATGAGAATGCAACATCACAGTTGCTTGAACAAATGAGCATAAAAGGGATAGTGCACCCAAAAATGAAAATTGGATGTTTATCTGCTTACCCCCAAGGCATCCAAGATGTAGGTGACTTTGTTTCTTCAGTAGAACACAAACTTTCTACGATTTTTAACTCAAACTGTTGCAGTGATGATACACTGATGTCCTAAGACAGGAAATGATCGATTTGTGCGAGAAACTGAACAGTATTTCTATAATTTTTTACTTCTGATCCATCGCAATATCCATCTGTTTTAAACACCTTCACAGCAGCCGGTGCGTGAGGAGTCAAGGTGATCTGTCATAGTAGAGCATGCACAGAAGCGTCACTCATTGTTTACAGTGCCGACAGATCGCTTCTGCACATGCTCTACTGTGCCAGATCACGTCGACTTGTCATGCTCCAGCTGCTGTGAATGCGCTCAAAAAAGATGGACATTGCAGTGGATCAGAGTTAAAAAAGTGATATAAATACTGTTCAGTTTCTCGCACAAACCGATCATGTCATGTCTTAGGGCATCAGTGTATCATAACGAGCCACAAGGTTTCATTTGGTTTTGTCTCTGAATGTTTTTTTTTTTAACTCTCAAATATTTGATGCCCATTGACTGCAATTGCAAACTGCAATGACTGACAGATTGCAACGATTTGAGTTAAAAAATATTTGTTTGTGTTCTACTGAAGAAACAAAGTCACCTACACCTTGGATGCCCTGGGGGTAAGCAGATAAACACCACATTTTCATTTTTGGGTGAACTATCCCTTTAAGCTGTGTTGTCAGTAAGTTGCTTTTGGACAGCACAGCTGGGAGACAGAACTGTGCTCAACATCAGATCAAGGCAGACTGCCCTCGGCTCGGACAAATTTCTTACTGGCAGGCATCTTGCGCTGATCACAAGTGATTGGTTCTGAACAGATTTTGCTTATCTCTAATGAGCCGATTCATTTAGCTATATTTATCAGGTAATAAAAAGAAAAAGAACCTGGTGCTGAATGCATGTGCAAGAAACAATTCTGAAATCGAGCATTCATTCTGGTATTGTTTGAATGAAAATTAAAATAATTTGTCTTACCTACAAAAACCCAGTTTGCATGAAATCCTGTTCTTGTTACGCTTTGATCACTGTAGAAAAACACAGTCAGATCATTGTTGATGGATTTGAAAGCCTGGTTCCTGTAGTCCCGTATTTCTCCCAGTAAGGGGTAGTGGGTAGAAGGACCATCATACACTCTGATGACATCGCAGCAACTTTCTAAACTGCAATAACAAAGAGACAAGAGAGAAAAACAAATTCAAACATCTATCTATTTTATTTTATTTATTTTTTTTTTATTATTAATTAACCAAATTAATTCTTTGTCACAAAATATTTTAAAATGTGGGGTATGTTCCACAATTTTTTTTACTTTCTTTTTCTTTGAGAAAATGAAGCTTCAGCCCATAAAACAAGAAAAAAAATTACATAATTAAATTCCTTTACCAAAGGTCTGGAGGAAAAAAAAGATAGATATAACAATGTTTCTTACTCAACATTGCTGAAGGTCAGAGACACGGTCATGTTTCCTGTGCTATGAATGGTCCATGTGCATCGTGCCCCATTAGGGTAGTTATTAGGGTACTGGGGGCTAAATAATTCACCCGTAACATTTGTCATATTGCCACCACATGATTCTTCACATAGAGATTCAAAACGAGAAAAAGATCATCACAATAACTTAACGCAAAGAATAAAAAACATAGATCAAAGGACGTCTAGTAAGATACAGCCAGTTACAAAATAAATAAATCATGTGAATTTGTTGTTGTTTCAGCATTATATAAACATATGCATAAATTACTACATAATGTACACTATTTAATGTTAAATGATATTTGCCTGTGGTCAATGATTCGAGAGTAGTTTCTGTAATGGGGCATTTAGACATAACATTTAATGTAATGTAACAATAACTTAACACAAAGACTAAACATAGATCAAAGGACATCTAGTAAAACACAGCCAGTTTCTTAAAAACAATATAAATATACCATGTTAGCTGATGTTTCAGCATTATATAAACATGCATAGAACAGCCATGTTCTACACTACATAATGTACATTATTTAATGTTAAATGATATTTACCTGTGGCCAATGGTCCAGTTGTATTTTCTGTAATGTGGCATTTAGACATAACATTTAATGTAATGTGACAACAACTTAACACAAAGACTAAAAAACATAGAACAAAGGACATCTAGTAAAATAATTTTTTGAAATGGCTTTCAAAACAGTACAGTTATTGATGGATAATGTTGTGTGGTGAGTTTTATACAGAATTTAAATATACAAAACAACAACAACAACAATAAAAACAAAAACAGGAATACATTTTCTGATTTTTATTTAGAAAAATAAAAAACGAGAAAAATCATGATTGAAATAATCCAAAACTTCTTACTTCAAAATGTAACTATATTACATATATACAAGTATTTTGTGACAATGTGTTGCACAGTTTTCATTCAGGAGGCTTTTTTTGTTCATACATGCACATATTTACACATGCAAACGCATGCATATACACCCATACATTTGATCCGCCATTCCTTCAGGTGTTATTTGTGCGTGATTGAATGTAAGTTTATTTCAATATCCTTGATGATAAGTCGAAGCTGTTTAGTTCATTGTGTTTACTCATCTTGTGCAACCGAACCTTACATTGATGTCAACATAATGTTGATATATTTAAGATATACGGTGATCAAATGTGTATGGTCGCTACTGCTAATCCTCTCCTTGTTACGTTGATTCATGTATAATGTGTCAGTAGCAAGTAATTTGCATGTCTTTAATTTACATTTAGCAGACGCAAACATGTTTATTTTATCTGTTTTTTCAGAAAGACCACATTTAACACTCCGTGGCCGTAAGTCCCACTCCAATTGCAGCATTGTTGTGCCATCTGTTGTGACCAGTTACATATTGTCAGATAAAGAGTTGAACAGTGCCCTGTCTCCTTTCGCACTTCTTACCCGAGTCTTAATTTGTTTTTTTCTCCATATGTTTTTTTTACTCTCAAATATGTGGTGCCCATTGACTACAATTATATGACTGACAGACTGCAATGGTTTGAGTTAAAAAACTTTGTTTGTGTTCTACTGACAAAACAAAGTCACCTACATCTTGGATGCCCTGCATGGGGGTAAGCAGATAAACACCATATTTTCATTTTTGGGTGAACTATCCCTTTAAGCTATGTTGTCAGTAAGTTGCTTTTGGACAGTGCAGCTGGGGGACAGAACTGCGCTCGACTGCACGGCCGACTCGCTGACATCAGATCAAGGCAGACTGCCCTCGGCTCGGACAAATTTCTTACTGGCAGGCATCTTGCGCTGATCACCAGTGACCGGTTCTGAGCAGATTTTGCTCATCTCTAATGAGCCGATTCATTTGGTTACATAACGTACACTATGTAATGTTAATTGATATTTACCTGTGGTCAATGATTCGAGAGTAGTTTCTGTAATGTGGCATTTAGACATAACATTTAATGTAATGTAACAACAACTTAACACAAAGACTAAAAAACATAGATCAAAGGACATCTAGTAAAATACAGACAGTTATATAAAAACAAAATAAATATACAATGTGAGCTGATGTTTCAGCATTATATAAACATATGCATAAACAGCCATGTTCTACACTACATAATGTACACTATTTAATGTTAAATTATATTTACCTGTGGCCAATGGTCCAATGGTAGTTTCTGTAATGTGGCATTTAGACGTAGCATTTAATGTAATGTAACAATAACTTAACACAAAGACTAAAAAACATAGATCAAAGGACATCTAGTAAAATACAGCCAGTTACATAAAAACAAAATAAATATACCATGTGAACTGATGTTTCAGCATTATATAAACATATGCGTAAAACAGCCATGTTCTACACTACATAAAGTTAAATGATATTTACCTGTGGTCGATGATCCAGTGGTATTTGCTGTAATGTGGCATTTAGACATAACATTTAATGTAATGTAATGCTTGTCTTTCTGTACAGTATGTGCAGTGTATTTAATCTTTTTTCTTACATTTATGATTACTTTATAAAAAAAAACCTATGGGAATTTTTATATCGCTTGAGCGAAACTTGATGCTCAAGCTAGGAGTTGTTTTTCATATATTGCAAAATCAGTCAAATATAAAATCTTCAGAGAGTAATAATCCTACCTTGAAAAGCAGTTAGAAGCAGACAGAGAAGGAGAGTCAGAGCTTCCATCTTTCTCTTCTGACCAAATCTGTGTTTCAATTTTCAACCATCATTTATATACTCAAAACCACAAGGAGGATTTCCTTATGACACATGAACAGAAAAAACTATAGATCAGCATAATCATGGAAAGTTGCATATTTTGCAACCTTTGTTGTTACTCTTGAAGCTGTATTAATTTATGGATATTTCTGTTGACACAAAATGTGTGATTGTGAAGTGATTGTTAAAGTTATATTGTACACAAAATTGCTCAAACTTGTCAATATTACATTAAAATAGGTACAGTTTTACAGAAATATGAAATATATAAATGAAACAAAAAAAGAGCAAATCTGCGGTATGACAGGAAAGTAGCACCAGGTTATTTAAAAACAGACTGTTAAATGCTGCATAACCTACGTTACTTTCTGTAATGTGCTGGAGAAAGCAGGCTGATATGGATCTAGTTTTTTATGGTCTATGTATTTCAGTACTGTTGTACTATCAGACCAGAAGGACGATTGATGAAATTGCAACTCTGCATTCAACATCCTGTCCAAGTGTACAGCTAAGATGGCAGCTGCCAGTTCCATTCTTGGTATGGTTGTTTGTTTGGGTGGCACTGCTTTGGCCTTTCCATTTGCAAATGCAACATTCACTTCTCCCTTGTCATTCAGCAATCTAAGGTAAGACAGACTTGTACCCAATCTCACTTCCATCAGAAAAGTTATGCTAAAGGTGTTCAAACACTGTAAAAAATGACAGAATTCTCCAACTCTCAATCTCAATTTTTCCTTTGGCCTAAATGAAATCCTGTGAATTGAATTTTATCATGTGTGGCAACAGTCTGTTAACATTGGCTCAGTCAAAAATAATGTAATAATGTAATAATGTTGAGCTAATGGAAAAATAAATTTTACCAGACAGTGTTGTTGGTGCAAGTTATAAATTACCTGCTCTTATCATACGATCATAGCTGTATCTCTATTAATGCTGCTGGATCTTAGCACTGCATTCAACACTATCGACCACAACATTCTTTTGAATAGGCTAGAATATTATGTTGGCATTAGTGGAAGTGCCCTGGCATGGTTCATATCATACTTATCAGATCATCATCAATTCGTAGCACTGAATGATGAGGTATCATAGCGATCACAAGCGCAGTATAGAGTACCACAAGGCTCAATACTAGGACCATTGCCTTTTGCGCTTTACATGTTATCTTTGAGAGATATTATCAGGAAACATGGTGTAAGCATTCACTGTTATTTTGATAAAACTCAGCTCTAGATTTCTTTGTGCCCAGACAAAGCTTACCAATTTGCAAAACTAACGAAATGCATAATTGACATAAAACACTGCATGACTAGTAGTTTCTTACTGTTAAATTCTGAAAACAAAAACCAGAGGTTTTAATTATCAAAACAAAACACTGTCTTGCACTTGATGGCTGGTCTGTCAATTTGTCATCAGTTAGAAACCTGGGTGTGCTATTTGATAGCAGTCTTTCTTTCAAAAGCCAAATTTGTAGCATTTGTAAAACTGCATTTTTCCATCTTAAAAATGTATCTAAATGAGGACCTATGCTTTCAATGTCAAATGCAGTAATATTAATTCATGCGTTCATGGCCTCAAGCTTAGATTTGTATTCTAATGCTTAATAAACCCCAGCTGATCCAAAATCCAGCAACTAGAGTTCTTCCTAGAACCAGGAAGTATGACCATATTAGCATGGTTCTGTCAACACTGCACTGGCTCTCTATTAAACATTGTATACATTTTAAAATCTTACTAATTACTTATAAAGCCATAAATGGTTTACCACCTTAGTACTTGAGCAAGCTCTTAGTGCATTATAGTCCTTCACATTCGCTGTTTAAAAACTCTGACCATTTGATAATACCTACAATATCAAAATCAACTGCAGGCAGCAGATCCTTTTCCTATTTAGCGCCCAAACTCTGGAACAATCTATCTAGCTTTGTTCGGGTGGCAGACACACTGTCAGTTTTAATCTAGATTAAAAACCCTTAACCTGGCAAAACACAAACACACTAACACAGTTCTATTATTCTATTATTATTATATTATGAGAACACTTCACCTAACACATGTTGTACTCATTACATTATAAGAAGAATGGCATCTACGCTAATATTAGTCTGTTTTGTTCTTATTCTGAGGTCACCGCAGCCACCCAGATCCAGTCTGTATCCAGATCAGATGGTCACTGCAGACAATCGGATCCAGTCCATATCCAGTCCAGATGGTGGATCAACACCTAGAGAAGACCTATACAGCCCTGAATGTTCCATCAGGTTTATCTTCTACCATAGGACAGGCCCTTTTCTCTGTTTTATTTGGAGAGACCTCCAGAGTGAGAACCCCCCAGATGTATATAAATGGCAGGTTCCACAATTTGGTACAAGCATTCCATGCTGTGCCATCTTCAGCCTTTCTAATTGCAAATGCAACATTCACGTCTACTTTGTCATTCAGCAATCTAAGGGAAGACACAGACCAGTACCCAACCTCATAGCATACCATCATGCTTGAAATTCTGAAGTCAAATATCCAAGGTTGCAAGAATAGTACACCAGAGCTTCTATGTGGACATTGCCTTGCAAGCTTTCCTACTGTTGCTGCAGCCAAACAAACAGTCCTTGCCGTTACTTAACAGCCTTCACAACTGCAGGAGAACAGCACATTTTGCTTCATGTGTGCTGCGATGCCTCTGAAAAAGCAGTGGCATATTTCACAGTTCAATCCAACAGTGACATTCACGTTTACTTCATAATGGCCAGATCGAGTGTTGCTCTATAGAGGCAGCATTCTATGCCACGTCAGGAGCTTTGTGCCAACTTGGCTGGAGCTCAGCAATGTATAGTTTATGTGAAGATTGTTATAAACTTAAAGGGGTCATTGAATGAGTTTTCAAGTTTTCCTTTCTCTTTGGACTGTTACAAGCTCTTGGTGCATAAAGAAGATCTGTAAAGTTCCAAAGACTAAAGTCTCAAATTCAAAGAGATAGGCTATTCTTTATTAAAGTTAGGAGTCTGCCACACCCCCCTAAAACGACTGGGTCTAACACACCTCCAAGTATCTACGTCAGCATGTGGTGACGATTTGACCGCCCAAAGGAATACAGTTTGTACATTTGCACCTAAACAAAAATGGTAAGAATACAACAGTATGCTTTTAAAGCATTATATTTCTTCAGTTAATGATAAAATAAATACAGTTTTGAAAGTTCTTATAATGTCGTATATACAGTATATTGAAGTGATTACATATAACGTTAGTGAGCTGTTAAAATTAACAACGTGTCTACACCGGCGTGACGCGACACAACTGCTGCTGTGTTATATTTATGACGTGTTGACACAAATTTCAAATAATTTTCAGTGGTCGCTTTGTATATGTTCACAGACTTTTGCTGTTGCGTTGCGACGAATGTCGCGTCAGGTGTAGACATGGTGTAATAGTTATTTGTAAAGTAAAACCTTACCAATCTGCTACGTTTTGATCAAGTCGCGCTGGCCGAGTTGACTGATCAGCTTGGTCTTCTGCATTTTCTGGATCAGATTCGGGCTCGAATTGATAAGGTAGTACAGTCAACATTATCACCTGTCAATTGCTCGGGAGGATGGGATTCCACATATTGTAAGGGGCGTAACATTTCAGACACACGCTTAGAGTAATCGGCTAATCACAACGCACGATACAGCTGGCCAATCAGAGCACACCTCGATGATTTTCATCGGTGAACTGTGTCAAAATCGACCAGTTTCAGAAAGGCGGGGCTTAGAGGACATAAAATAAAATAAAATATGAGCAAAATAGAGCGATTTTTTTTTTATTTAAAACAGGTAAACACATTGCATTAAACCAAATAAACATAAAAATGATATTTTCTCTACCCATTCAATGACCCCTTTAAATTAAAAGTTAATTTTTTTAATTAAAAGTTAGTATTTATTGCTTATATATATTTCAGAGCCTATTAAATGTTAAAAAATAATGGCTTTCAATTATACTGTAATCTTGAATGGCTATTAATAGGTAAAACTG
Organism: Cirrhinus molitorella; assembly: GCA_033026305.1. Lineage (NCBI taxonomy): Eukaryota > Metazoa > Chordata > Actinopteri > Cypriniformes > Cyprinidae > Cirrhinus > Cirrhinus molitorella. The sequence goes on along the minus strand of CM065135.1, from coordinate 23,320,518 downwards.
AGAAAAAAATGCACTTAATAGAAACACGAGTAGCAGTATTGAGTAAAATGATGCCATTAAACACATTTAAAATATACTATCTTTATGTTGTTTTCTACATTAATTTGGAGGTTGCTGATGAGCTATGGTGGAGACGAGGGAGTTTGATGGCATGGGGGAGCCGCTGGGTCAGAAGGTCCAGGAGTCTGAGGCTGGAGACGACAAACACTGGTGGGAAAAAAATGAGAAAAAAAAAATGCTGGGCCAAGTATGCCGCTAAACTGTTGTTTCGGTCGGGTAATCTGTCACGGTTGCACGAGTGAAAAAAACGTTGCACGACATATCCAACACAAAGTTGTTTAATGATATCGACATGTAGGTAATCCACAGACAGTTAACAGGGGTGTGACATAACATCTGTATTAATGATACAGTCTCAATTCTGTATATATATATTATATTTCATTGTTTTTGTAATCTTCGCTGCACTATGCAGATTGTGATTCTCACAGAGATATTGCTGATATATTGCTCATTTTATATTCCATGCAGCAGTGCACTTTACAAGTTGTTTATTATAGAGTTAGTGATATGCTGAGTCGTTAATTATCTTTAGACAATTAATATTTATTTCTGCTATTTTATTTATTTCAGAAACTACCTCAAATGCACTAACCTGTGTATATGGTCAAATCTTGTGCAATAAAAGGTCAAACTCAATATGATGACTCTGATTTCCTGACAAGAGTTCTGCAGTGGTCAATAACCTATTAACTAGCGTTCAGTGAGACAATCTCCAATACCAGGAAACAGCTGTAATTTTGTTGAGAAATACACCTAGTACAGTAGGTCAGGCAATTACACAGTGACCTTTGTTATTGCTGATAGATCTAATAATTAAATTTGCAATTAGGGAAAGTGCAGACCCAGTGTGAGCAGGAACAGTTGACATTGAAATCCAGATTTTTGGTTTGTTCCTTTGTTTTTAATATTCAACTGGGAAAGTTATTTAGTTTTCTGTATCTGAATACAAAAATGTTCATAATTGTTTGAATAAACCAGGCTTCTGTGAGAGAGAGAGAGAGAGAGAGAGAGAGAGAGAGAAACATATTATATAAGAATATTTATCTTCTGACTCTTTTAACAAAAAACAACAATAAAAACAAAAACAGCAGCAACAACAACAAGAGCAAACATTTTGGTCATAACATGGATGGTGGCCCTCAGCTTGGTATTGTTGGCAGAATTTGGCCCTCTGTGAAAACTATTTGAGGAACCCTGCATTATAGCCTACTGGATTCTGCTGTCTCTAGTTGCATTGTGTCACGCTGCTTACATCTGGTGTAGACACAGTTTAACAATAGGAAAGAGGGGATTGACCTTGAACTTTGAATCATCATTCAACAAACTCTGGACAGACCTATGTAATTTCATAAACTCACTCAGCACCGAGTTATGTTTCAAATGTTTAGCAACAGTTTATTTAAACAGTTTATCCACAGTTCAAAACCTTTATTTATCTACTTTCTCTTCAGAGCTCCATGAGATGCGAGCAACAGTTCCCTTTTTCCCATAATCACTTTCTTACCTTAAACTGCATGACCATAAAGTTCTGTGTGAATATCACTAGGGGAAGTCTTATTTTTGCTGACTGCTAAAAGAGCTTCCCATTCTGCTTCATGCCATTTATCATGACTTTTGGACACCATTTTGCATACCAGTGAAATAATTATGTGAAATAATTAGCTGCCGGCCATTACAGTATTACTTTACTTCTGAAGAACAGAAAGATAAGCATGCCTAACAACCGTAACATTACAGAACAACGCACCCTTAACCTGAAGAAAAGATTTGTCAGAGATGCATTATTCCATAAGGATTACGCTGCTTTCATGAATAAGCTTATATCCAGTGTCTATGCAAAAGGGTTGTCTTTGATTGTGCAGCATTTCAAGGTGAATCGCTCAACACACAACTTCTGAGTGGTCCTGATCTGACTAGTATATTGATTTGAGTCTGTTGTTCTGATGTCTGAAATTAAGGCAATGTTTCATCAGGTTCAAGTTTCAGAGGAGAATGTGGACCTACTGAGATTTCTTTGGTGGCCCAGTTGAGACTTCAGTGTTTGGAGGAGTACATGATGATTCATTTGAATCATATATTGTCAAGACTACGCTAGAGACATTGGATCCCTGGTTTTAGTGGTTCTTTAAGGAAGATCTTGGCAAGATGTGTGGTGTGTCTGTGGCTGCAGGGAGCTGCAGGTCAACAACATATGGCAGACTTGCCTGAAGATAAAGTTTCTTTGAAAGAACCTCCCTTCAGTCATGTTGGAGTTAACTACTTTGGCCCGTTTGAAGTCAAACGTGGGAAGAGTCTTGTGAAAAGATATGGAGTTATCTTCTTGTTTTTGACAATAAGAACAGTGCTAGTTGCATCATCCCTAGACATTGCATTTCAACATTTCATTGCAAGTCAAGGACAGATCAAAGAATTGTGGTTAGACAATGGCATGAACTTTGTTGGCGCAGAGCACGAGTTGAAACAAGGCTTTGAAGGATGGATCTTGGAACAGATCGATGATGCACTCTTGTTAAAAGGAATTAAATGGAACTTCAACCCTCCCACTGGATCACATCATGGAGGAGCATAGAATAGGTGGAATCATTCTGTCAGAAAGGTCCTTAATTCTACTTTGAGAACACAAAGTCTAGATGAGAAAGCACTCAACACCACGCTCTATGAAGTGTGAAGTGGAATCAGTTCTCAACAGTAGACCTATCACCAAAGAATCTACAAACCCAAATGACTTTAGCATTAACTCCAAATCACCTTCTGCTTCTTAAAACGAAACCACGTTTACCTCCATGTTTATTCTCACAGAGATATTGCTGATATATTTCCTCATTTTATATTCCATGTATCAGTGTACTTTCAAGTTGTTTACTATATAGTGATATGTTGAGTCGTTGATTATCTTTACACAATGAATATTAATGTCTGTTAATTTATTTATTTCAGAAACTACTCAAATGCACCAACTTATGTATATGGTCAAATCTTATGCAATAAACGGTCAAAATGATGACTCCGACTTCCTGACAAGAGTTCTGCAGCGGTCAATGACCAGCATTCAGTGGGGCAGTCTCCAATACCGGGAAATAATTGTAATTTTGTTGAGAAATATGTACAGTAGTTCAGAGCATGAATTACACAATGACCTTATTAAAATATTAAATTATTAAAATATTGATACTCATTGCTTTGCTATTGTTGTGTTATGTATTTCTCATGGTTTTATTTATTCATTTTCCCCAGGTTTATTTTGTCTTTTGTAGTTTTTTTGTACAGCATTTTGGTCATCCTTGTTTAAAAAAAGAAAAAAAAAAAACTTGATTCTAGTTGTGTTGTGTCACCGCTTACATCTGGTGTAGACCCGGTAACAATTAGAAAGGGGATTTGCATATGCATATATATATATATATATTGAGTGCTTCCTCCCCTTTTTTAATGCAGCTCAGGACAGCTTTAACATGGACAAGTGAATAAATAAGTTTGTACTCATTGGAAAAACCAAACAGTTCATTGGAGGGGATGCTACTTTCCAAGGCTAGCACAGTCCAGAAAGCACATTACAGCGTGCATTAAGTCAGAATACCAGACAATGAACAGATACAAAATTTAGGGCATAAATACACAGGGAACAATAAAGACATGCAGGTGAGCTTAATCTTCAGCTGTAGAAACAAACATGTGGTGGGTAAATAGGAACAAAAACAAGGTAAACAACTAGACATATGAACAAGGAATACTAGAACCAAGGCTGGATTATAGTGTCTGTTCCCCCCTTGGTTGAAGTAGCAGGATCTAAAATATGGTCATGCAGAATAAGGCATTAATATGTGCTTATAAGTACTAATGAATAGGCAATAGGCTAGTATTATGCATGCTTAATAATAAGCTTGTTTATAGTATGAATTGGTCCCTAAACTGAAGTGCTAACTTAAAAATAACATTTAACATCCCTCCAAAATAACATTTTATTTTTAATATAGACATTAATAACATTCAAACCTCCTAATGAATGAAAAACCTCATGTTTTGTACCTTCTAAAATAATTTCAGTACGGCCATATAAACCCAATGAATAGAATGCTAGTGAATATATACAACTGCAGACACTAGTGATAAGAACTGCTGTTTAGAAATGCTTTATTGAATTATGAAGATACAATTTGTGTTTAGACTGAATTGATGGGAGGTTTATAATAGTTGATTAATATTGAGGATTAAAGTGACAATCAAGATGATTACTTCATTCCTTCCATTTCAGTTTATTCCTTTGACTTCTCTGAACCCTTCACACTACGTCTTCTTCCTTGATAGATAGATAGATAGATAGATAGTTAGATAGATAGATAGATAGATAGATAGAGAAATAAATGGAGATTCATTAAGAAAATTTCAGTATTCAGTAATACATCAAGCACTGACATAAATTCATTAGAAATTATTCCTGCTACTGGCCTCTGACCTTTGAGTTTGATTGGCCCCAGTGTCACCATATTGGTGTGGTAGGTGCTGCTGTCAAGGGATCTCCTGCGACGTGAGAGACAACCTTGGTGACAGCGAGAGTTGTAATCATTATCGGGGCAGAAGATCACCTTACACTGCACATACACATAAGTGTGAGCCCGGAGGAACTTGAAAGACTGGAATCTGAACTGAGCATAATTTTGCAGACCGCTGGTGTAGGAATAATATGTGTTGTCTCTGGGACATCTACAAGAGACAAAAGAAGAGACAATTTGGATACCTACAGTAAAATTATTACTGCTAACAAAGACATCTTAACTGTTTTCACTGTCAGATATGATAAGATGTTGGAGGGAGTTACTGTACATTTAAGAATGAAAAGGTCTTACCCGTTACGCAGCAGATCATAAGAGTGATCTTTGAAGTCATTGGGATTCGGAGACACTACACAGGTGTCCAGGAAGAGATCCAGACTGTTGTCAGGTCTGTTAAGCTTGACCTGAACGTACAGATTCTGGTTCAGGCTCACCTCATATGGAGAGTCATAAATTTGTTGGTTGAAACTGCTGGAGGTGAAGAAGGCTATGCTGGCATTGAAGCTGCCTGTTCCTGTGATGTTGTCATTGATGTTCTCCCTGGCCTTGTAGAATATCTGCACCATGGTGTCTGGCTCCATTCGGCAACCCACATGTAGTAGGAACTGTGACTGATGAGTGATTTCACCCGACTGAGACTGAGAGGCCCGCACATTGTTGGTGTAGGACACATAACCATTCATCCTCTAAAAAGAAAGAGAGACAGGGAGCGGGTGATGTTGTGTGGTAAACATGCCCCCCACTGATGCACAAATTTAGGTTGTTAGGGTGATCTCACACTGCAAATTTAAGCATTAAAAGCTGACAATAAGCTATTATGACTAACTTTTAGTATTGTCACATGACAGCTATGCTGAATCTGGAACATGTGTGGATCTTACCTCTTTTGCGGTTCCACATGCATCAAGAGGAAAGCTGAATACAACCTCAGTACTGTTAATAGTGGGTCTGCAAAGATGGTCATCCACATAAAGGTCATTTGCACTCATCCCAAGTGAGTTCAGGTAAGACCTTTGAATGAAAATGACTATGTTGTCTGAGGAACAATCAACATGACCTGCAATATAAAAGAGTTTCATCCCCCTCAGTGTAATTTTGCACATTGATAGTATTTATATAAAATCAGAATTGACAAAGGTTTGGATATAGGCCCTTATTTCAAAAGACAATACCTTTATCTTCAGAGAGAGAGCTTGTGAAAAAGCCCTTAAAACCTTGGCTGACAACAGAGTAGTCGCTCCTGAAGGCAACTGTCAAGTATTGTGAAGAAGAGTGAAACACTTGGTGTGTGGTGTCACTGAAGCAGACATTTCCCAGCTGTGGATAACCAGTGGAAGAGCCATCGTATACTGTGATGTAGTCACAGTTACAGCAGCGCTCCAATCTGCAAAAAACAGACAAAAAGAAAAAGTGTTTTTGGCTTGACTTCAACAACGGAATATATAAATCTGACTATCCTCACTGGCATTCATAGGGACATTTGTAATTGGTTCCACCTGCAGGTTTCTAGTGGTGCTGCATAAATAAACTGTAAAAAAAACTCAACAATCGAACTACTCCTAAAGTGCATATAACGTTTTAGTAATCATTTAACCCTTTAACTGTCACTACCATTTTTGAACATAGATGTGAAAATACAGTATTCAAACTTAATTTTTTATAGTTCATGAATGAAAACATTTTGTAATATGATTTTGATGTACATTCTAAAATGGTTTTCAAAGGAATAATTTTGAGATTTTAAGTTTTCAAGTGATATATAATTTCTTATGATTTCTAAAGCGTGATAGGAAAAAAGGCAACAAAGAAAGTCTCCTGTTATGAAGTAGATTTTTGAGGTGCACTCTTGTCATAAATTAATCTATTACTTTTCCTACATAACAACTCCTACATTTAAGAGTCTAAGACCTTTCCAATGATATATAGTTTGTCATGATTAGATTAGGATTAATTTGTAAAATGGTGAAGTAAACTTCACAATTTAGGGGGTAATACAGCATTAAAACAGCATTCACTACTGATATCTCACTTACTGCACATCAGTAAATGTCAGGAAGATCCTCTGTCCTTGCTGAGCAGTGAGATACCACACATGGTAGGTATTGTCATTGTAATAGTTTGGGTAGTTTGGACTGGTAAACACCCCAGAACCATACAGGTCTCTTCCAACTGGAGTGTAAGAAGCTGAAGATCACGAAGAAAGAAATGTGTAAAATTTTACAGTTACAAACAAGTGTCATCAGAATTAGATACAAGTGTTAATTTAGCCTCAGGCATTACAAAAAACTAGTGACAACAGTACCTGGTGTTGAGTACAATGGGCAATACCCTGAATAAAGAGAGGGACATAAAACTGGATGAGTTTTCTAATTATACTTCACCAAAAAAAAAAAAAAAAATAAATAAATAAAATGAAGCCCCTTGTCATAGGATGCTTAATGGAAAATAGCAGCGTGAACATTCTGCAAAACATTATTTGTATGTCTATGCATATTATACATTATACATAGTCTTGCATAGCCAGACCTTCAGACTGACAGCAGGACTCTGGGAACCTTGCTTACATGTTCCCAGAAGGCAAAATAAGTTAAATTTACCCTGATCTTTAAATTCAAATGCATACTCTTAATGCACTTTTTTCTTCTGAAGCATCAGTGAGCATTTTAACTTTATGTAATTTTTATTACCATAGAATTCATTTTAAAGTGTCTGTGTGATCAAGAGGAACTCACTGTGATAGTCAGGGCAACAACCGCCATAGTACTGACAGTCATCTTCACAACTGCAGAGGGGAAGCCTTTGGCCACAGATGTTCTCACAGGAGTATGCATCTGTTGTTGAATGTAAAAATATAGGTTTGAGAAGGTACTGCAAGTGTTCATTGTAATGAACAAAACCATCAGTAGGCCTACATGTGTGATAGAAGTAGTGTAGTATATACACTGGTATATACGGTTTGAAAGAAGAGCATAACTGGAATTGACTTTCAAATATTTTTGAAAGTCATCTGGGTCACTTGAATTCATATATTATGACTTCAGTACCTGCTGTATCTGCCATGTGAGTTGATGTTGGTGGTGATGTTGTTGTTGTTGTTGTTGGTGTTGTTGTTCTGAAGCATACGCCTTTTAAGAAAAGTAAAAAATAAAGAAGGAAGAAACATTATATCACATATCCACATACATTTGATTCCTAATGCTGTGTTGTTACCTGAATGATCCACAGCTGTTTTTTGTTTGTTTGTTTGTTTTGTTTAGTGACAGTTGTTCATGAGTCCTTTTGTTTGTCTTGAACAGTTAAACTGCCTGCTGTTTTTTAGAAAAATCCTTCAGGCCCCACATGTTCTTTGGTTTTTCAGCATTTTTGTGTATTTGAACTCTTTCCAACAATGACTGTATGAATTTGAGATCCATATATTTACACTGAGGGACTAATACACAACTATTACAGAAGGTTAAAATGGTCAGTGATGATCCAGAAGGAAAAACAATGCATTAAGAGCCAGGGGTGTAAACTTTTGAACAGAATGAAGATTGTAATTTTTTTCTTATTTTGCCTAATGTCATATTTTTATCATTTAGCACTGCCTTTCAGAAGCTACAAATTATACTACATGTTCCCAGAAGACAAAATAAGTTACATTTACCCTGATTTTTAAATTCAATTAAATTAAAAATTAATTATTAATTTTAAAGTGTCTGTGTGATCAAAAGGAACTCACTATGATAGTCAGGGCAACAACTGCCATAGTACTGACAGTCATCTTCACAACTGCAGACGGGAAGCCTTTGGCCACAGATGTTCTCACAGGAGTATGCATCTGTTGTTGAATGTAAAAATATAGGTTTGAGAAGGTACTGCAAGTGTTCATTGTAATGAACAAAACCATCAGTAGGCCTACATGTGTGATAGAAGTAGTGTAGTATATACACTGGTATATACGGTTTGAAAGAAGAGCATAACTGGAATTGACTTTCAAATATTTTTGAAAGTCATCTGGGTCACTTGAATTCATATATTATGACTTCAGTACCTGCTGTATCTGCCATGTGAGTTGATGTTGGTGGTGATGTTGTTGTTGTTGTTGTTGTTGGTGTTGTTGTTCTGAAGCATACGCCTTTTAAGAAAAGTAAAAAATAAAGGAGGAAGAAACATTATATCACATATCCACATACATTTGATTCCTAATGCTGTGTTGTTACCTGAATGATCCACAGCTGTTTTTTGTTTGTTTGTTTGTTTTGTTTAGTGACAGTTGTTCATGAGTCCTTTTGTTTGTCTTGAACAGTTAAACTGCCTGCTGTTTTTTAGAAAAATCCTTCAGGCCCCACATGTTCTTTGGTTTTTCAGCATTTTTGTGTATTTGAACTCTTTCCAACAATGACTGTATGAATTTGAGATCCATATATTTACACTGAGGGACTAATACACAACTATTACAGAAGGTTAAAATGGTCACTGATGATCCAGAAGGAAAGACAATGCATTAAGAGCCAGGGGTGTAAACTTTTGAACAGAATGAAGATTGTAATTTTTTCTTATTTTGCCTAATGTCATATTTTTATCATTTAGCACTGCCTTTCAGAAGCGACAAATTATACTACATGTTCCCAGAAGACAAAATAAGTTACATTTACCCTGATTTTTAAATTCAATTAAATTAAAAATTAATTATTAATTTTAAAGTGTCTGTGTGATCAAAAGGAACTCACTATGATAGTCAGGGCAACAACTGCCATAGTACTGACAGTCATCTTCACAACTGCAGACGGGAAGCCTTTGGCCACAGATGTTCTCACAGGAGTATGCATCTGTTGTTGAATGTAAAAATATAGGTTTGAGAAGGTACTGCAAGTGTTCATTGTAATGAACAAAACCATCAGTAGGCCTACATGTGTGATAGAAGTAGTGTAGTATATACACTGGTATATACGGTTTGAAAGAAGAGCATAACTGGAATAACTGCTGCCTTTATAAATATTTTTGAAAGTCATCTGGGTCACTTGAATTCATATATTATGACTTCAGTACCTGCTGTATCTGCCATGTGAGTTGATGTTGGTGGTGATGTTGTTGTTGTTGTTGTTGTTGTTGTTGTTGTTGTTGTTGGTGTTGTTGTTCTGAAGCATACGCCTTTTAAGAAAAGTAAAAAATAAAGAAGGAAGAAACATTATATCACATATCCACATACATTTGATTCCTAATGCTGTGTTGTTACCTGAATGATCCACAGCTGTTTTTTGTTTGTTTGTTTGTTTTGTTTAGTGACAGTTGTTCATGAGTCCTTTTGTTTGTCTTGAACAGTTAAACTGCCTGCTGTTTTTTAGAAAAATCCTTCAGGTCCCACATGTTCTTTGGTTTTTCAGCATTTTTGTGTATTTGAACTCTTTCCAACAATGACTGTATGAATTTGAGATCCATATATTTACACTGAGGGACTAATACACAACTATTACAGAAGGTTAAAATGGTCAGTGATGATCCAGAAGGAAAGACAATGCATTAAGAGCCAGGGGTGTAAACTTTTGAACAGAATGAAGATTGTAATTTTTTTCTTATTTTGCCTAATATCATATTTTTATCATTTAGTACTGCCTTTCAGAAGCTACAAATTATACTACATGTTCACAGAAGACAAAATAAGTTACATTTACCCTGATCTTTAAATTCAATTAAATTAAAAATTAATTATTCATTTTAAAGTGTCTGTGTGATCAAAAGGAACTCACTGTGATAGTCAGGGCAACAACCGCCATAGTACTGACAGTCATCTTCACAACTGCAGAGGGGAAGCCTTTGGCCACAGATGTTCTCACAGGAGTATGCATCTGTTGTTGAATGTAAAAATATAGGTTTGAGAAGGTACTGCACTTGTAAATTGTTGTACATTTAGATGACAATTTATTGTCATTATAGTCATAATATCAGGTCAGATCAGTAGAACTGAGCTAGTAATGAATGAAATCATCAGTATGTGTGTGATTAAGGTAGTGTAGTATATACATCAGTATACATTTTAAAAGAAGAGCAAAGCTAAAATAATTGCTGCCCTTGTAAATATTTTTGAAAGTTATCTGGGTCACTTGAATTCATTAATTATGACTTCAGCACCTGCTGTATCTGCCATGTGAGTTGATGTTGTTGGTGGTGCTGTTGTTGGTGTTGTTGTTCTCAAGCATACACCTGATTAAAAAGAAGAGATAAAAATGGAGGAAGAAACAAGACATCACATCACATATCTTCATCAATTCAGCAAAATCCATTTCATGACATGAAACACAATGACTCATGCTTATTACAGGAGGAACTCACTTTCATAGTCATGGCAACAGTCACCAAAGTACTGACAGGCTCTGGAGCATGAACAGTAGCCAAGGTGGTACCCACAGTTATACATGCAGGAGGGTGCTAATAGAGAGAGGAGCAGATTTTAACTGTAATGTACACATTATTGGACAACTTCATTAAGTAAAGTACATTTAGTTACAAAAGAAGTGCATTCAACCAATCCATCTGATGTCATTAGTGTTACTTAAATTCAAATGAATGCCGGCAGCACCTGTTGGATCATCTGGTGGGTGAATTGTTGCTATACAGAAGCCTGCATGAAAAGAAAAGTCAATTGAAATCAGAAGAAAAGTAATGCCACAAGTATGCTTTGACCACACTTTGTGGATTTGATTTTAAAGTGTCTGTCTGATCACGAGGAACTCACTTTCATAGTCGGGGCAACAGTAGCCATAGTTCTTACACTCGGAGGAGCATGAGCACAAGCCAAGGTCATATCCACAGGAATACCTACAGGAGGAGGCTAGTAGAGAGAAATGTTATCTGTGAAGCAATTAATACATGTACTGTATGTGTGTGATGCATGACTACAGGGAGATCAGCTATGAAAGGCAGACGGGCCAAAAGTCTGGTCTTGGACGCTTTGACTGTGTTAACATGGCAGTTTTGAACAGTTTCTTTTTTCTGTTTAGACACGCACATTCTGGTCTTGTTAAGGCACCAGTTTTTGCCGTTGTTCTGACGATTTGTGCTACCCTGTTTGTGCTACCTCCCATTAAAACAGATGGTAGGATATTTTGACAGCGAAAAATGCTACCTATCAGATTTTGCTTCCAGCATGATATTAAAGTGGTGTGAGGCGTTATTAACATGTACACCTACACCTGTATGAAAAACACAGTGTTGGTAGCATAATCTAATAGGTAGCATTATTTGTTAGAACACCCGTCTTTCTTTAGTACGCGTAAAGATGCACAGTTTTACAGTGTTAAGGCGACAAATTTGAAGATGTCTCGGATACATTCTGTCTGTGCTCAAATACTTTTTAAAGTAGATTTATTGCTTGATTTACCCACATAATAATCCTTTTTTAGTGTATAGCAACATTGCTTTACTGATCTACTATGCTAGAAAATTAAATAATGTTACAATGTACATTAACACTTTTCTACCTGAGAAAGAATGTTGCACTAAACAACTAAAACAGACAAATATTGAAATAAGACTGACATTACACACAGCATAACTGATGCATTATCCCTCATGAACAAATTTAACTTCTATTCAAGTTTGAACTTCCAAAATGCAGTTCAAATGCAGCTTCAAAGGGCTCTAAACTATCCCAGAAGAGGAAGAAGGGTCTTATCTAAACGATCGGTTATTTTCTAAAAACCTCATACATTTTTAACCTCAAATGCTTGTCTTGTCTAGCTCTGTGTCAACTCTTATGGTTGGTTGAATCTCATTATCTCCACTTCAAAATCATCCTGCATCACTGTTACCTTTTTTTTTAAATGGCATTTGATCTTCTTCGCATGTTCACTTTGTAAACACTGTGTCAGTGCTTCTGCAGCGACGGTTTTGAAGTTGGAGGAGAAAATTAGATTTTTTTTTTTTTCGACCTACCCTAACTGTTTTGAACCAGAATACACAGAGTTGATGCAGATATAAGATAACCGATCGTTTCACTAAATAGGACCCTTTTTATTAGGAGGGAAGTTCAAACTCGGGGACACCTGTCCACTATACAGAGAGAAATCCTAAAACGTTTTCCTCAAAAAACATAATTCATTTACGACTGAAGAAAGAAAGACATGCACATCTTGGATGACAAGGGGGTGAATAAATTATCTGTAAATTTTTGTTATGGAAGTGAACTTCCGAAGCTTAATTCGGAAGATTTTATTTTTAGGCTACCTTTGTTTTTCGTATGCTTGTGTTGCTTACAGGTAAAGTCCTATCTGATTTTATTATTGTTTGCAACATTACTTGGCAGTCTTTTAAAGATATTATTATTTTTGGTATTTTGCATGGTCTGTTATTGTCACCCGGGTGACAGTTTTAACTCCTATTCACTGGGAGTAATAATAATAATAAAAAAATAATAATTTAGTCCATGCAGAGACATATAGACCGGGGGCATCCCCCATCTCCCCACCCTTTGAATATTATGTATCATATAATATTCGATTGTGTTCTACTGAAGACACAAAGTCACCTACATTTTGGATGCCCTGGGGATAAGCAGATAAACATCAAATTTTAATTTTTGGGTGAACTATCCCTATACAGCTATTTCATTGGCTGCTCTGTGTGTTGTCACAAGAACGTGGTTAAACAGTGCGTGTTAACACAGTCAAATTTCACACAATCTGTTTAAAGACCTTTGGCCCCATCAGACTTCCATAATCAGCCTCCTTCTACACACAGGACACCAAGGAAGGGGTTGAATCCTACAGACAAATAAAAGAGTTTGCACCTGTTGTAGTTGGCCAAGTGGTTGTCTTTTGGCAGAAGCCTGTATAATATAGGGAAATGTTAAAACTACATGAACATTTTGGAAATCATCTTGCTCAATACTAGTGAAATTAGAGAGTAGTATTTGATCTGGAAATGTCTGATCAAGATGAACTCACTGTTGTAATCATCGCAACAGCTATGATAGTACTGACAGTCATAGGCGCATGAGCAGATGCCGAATACTTGTCCACAGTTATTCTTGCAGGAGCCTTCATCTACTGTTGAATGTATACATTTTTTTTTAAATGATAGGTTGAAAGTATTTACATAAATGCTTGTTGATTCAGTATATTACTTAATGTCATGTAACTAATTTGCAGTTGTACCTATTATACCATATGTAGTTGTTGGTTCTGTCGTTGTCGTCATCATCGTCGTTGTCTGTAAGCAGTACCCTGTATAAAGTGAAGAAATAAAACTGCATTTTTGTTTAAAGTTACATACATGAACATCAGAAATTCAATTAAAATGAGTCTGTGTAAAGAGAAGAGATAAAACTGTGATAATGGCACAGTTAATCAATTAATTAGTTCTCCATTGATTCAGCAAAACCCATTTCATCACAAGAAACGTAATGACCCATGTGCTTACTACAAGAAAGATTAGTATTTTTGTGTATATTGCATTTCAAATTGTCTGTCTGATCAATAGGAACTTACTGTCATAGTCAGGGCAACAGTCCCCATATTGTTGACATAAGCTGTCACATCCACAGATGGGAAGTAATTTGCCACAGTTATTCTCGCAGGAGCCTTCATCTACTGTTGAATGTACACATTTCTTTTAAATGATAGGTTGAAAGAACTTACATAAATGGTTGTCGATTCAGTATATTACTTAATGTCATGTAACTAATTTGCAGTTGTACCTATTATACCATATGTAGTTGTTGGTTCTGTTGTCGTTGTCTGTGAGCAGTAGCCTGTATAAAGTGAAGAGATAAAACTGCATTTTGTTGGACATTTTGTACTGTAAATTTAAAGTTATGAACATCAGAAAATCCCAATATGAGAGAGTTTTGTGTATAATAATTGATTTTGAAGGAACTCACTTTCGTAGTCAGGGCAACAGATGCCATAATAATGACAGTTGCTGGCGCATGAACAGCTACCGAAGTCTTGTCCACAGTTATACATGCAGGAGGGGAAATCTAGAAGACAGAAGCCATTAATACTTGTACATCCTCAAAACACCCAGAAAACCAGGGAGAGTTTTGAATCTGACAGACAGGTAAGATTTAAGTGAACCTGTTGTGGTTGGCCATGTTGTTGTTGTTGTTGGTAAGCAGTAGCCTGAATAAAGGGAAGAGATAGAAAAGCTTTTTTGAACATTTTGTGCTGTAAATTTAAAGCTACATATATGAACATCAGAAAATCAGTTAAAATTCTGGAAATTACCCAATAAGAGAGAGCTTTGTGTATAATAATTGATTTTGAAATGTCTGATCAAGATGAACTCACTGTTGTAATCATCGCAACAGCTGTGATAGTCCTGACAGTCATAGGCGCATGAGCAGATGCCGAATTCTTGTCCACAGTTATTCTCGCAGGAGCCTTCATCTACTGTTGAATGTATACATTTTTTTTTAAATGATAGGTTGAAAATACTTACATAAATGCTTGTTGATTCAGTATATTACTTAATGTCATGTAACTAATTTGCAGTTGTACCTATTATACCATATGTAGTTGTTGGTTCTGTCGTCGTCGTCATCATCGTCGTTGTCTGTAAGCAGTACCCTGTATAAAGTGAAGAAATAAAACTGCATTTTTGTTTAAAGTTACATACAAGAACATCAGAAAATCAATTAAAATGAGTCTGTGTAAAGAGAAGAGATAAAACTGTGATAATGGCACAGTTAATCAATTAATTCTCCATTGATTCAGCAAAACCCATTTCATCACAAGAAACGTAATGACCCATGTGCTTACTACAAGAAAGATTAGTATTTTTGTGTATATTGCATTTAAAATTGTCTGTCTGATCAATAGGAACTTACTGTCATAGTCAGGGCAACAGTTCCCATATTGTTGACATAAGTTGTCACATCCACAGATGGGAAGTAATTTGCCACAGTTATTCTCGCAGGAGCCTTCATCTACTGTTGAATGTATACATTTCTTTTAAATGATAGGTTGAAAGAACTTACATAAATGGTTGTCGATTCAGTATATTACTTAATGTCATGTAACTAATTTGCAGTTGTACCTATTATACCATATGTAGTTGTTGGTTCTGTTGTCGTTGTCTGTGAGCAGTAGCCTGTATAAAGTGAAGAGATAAAACTGCATTTTGTTGGACATTTTGTACTGTAAATTTAAAGTTATGAACGTCAGAAAATCCCAGTATGAGAGAGTTTTGTGTATAATAATTGATTTTGAAGGAACTCACTTTCGTAGTCAGGGCAACAGATGCCATAATAATGACAGTCGTTGGCGCATGAACAGCTACCGAAGTCTTGTCCACAGTTATACATGCAGGAGGGGAAATCTAGAAGACAGAAGCCATTAATACTTGTACATCCTCAAAACACCCAGAAAACCAGGGAGAGTTTTGAATCTGACAGACAGGTAAGATTTAAGTGAACCTGTTGTGGTTGGCCATGTTGTTGTTGTTGTTGGTAAGCAGTAGCCTGAATAAAGGGAAGAGATAAAAAAGCTTTTTTGAACATTTTGTGCTGTAAATTTAAAGTTACATATATGAACATCAGAAAATCAGTTAAAATTCTGGAAATTACCCAACAAGAGAGAGCTTTGTGTATAATAATTGATTTTGAAATGTCTGATCAAGATGAACTCACTGTTGTAATCATCGCAACAGCTGTGATAGTCCTGACAGTTGTAGGCGCATGAGCAGATGCCGAATACTTGTCCACAGTTATTCTCGCAGGAGCCTTCATCTACTGTTGAATGTATACAAATTTTTTTAAATGATAGGTTGAAAATACTTACATAAATGCTTGTTGATTCAGTATATTACTTAATGTCATGTAACTAATTTGCAGTTGTACCTATTATACCATATGTAGTTGTTGGTTCTGTCGTTGTCGTCATCATCGTCGTTGTCTGTAAGCAGTACCCTGTATAAAGTGAAGAAATAAAACTGCATTTTTGTTTAAAGTTACATACATGAACATCAGAAAATCAATTAAAATGAGTCTGTGTAAAGAGAAGAGATAAAACTGTGATAATGGCACAGTTAATCAATTAATTAATTCTCCATTGATTCAGCAAAACCCATTTCATCACAAAAAAACGTAATGACCCATGTGCTTACTACAAGAAAGATTAGTATTTTTGTGTATATTGCATTTCAAATTGTCTGTCTGATCAATAGGAACTTACTGTCATAGTCAGGGCAACAGTCCCCATATTGTTGACATAAGCTGTCACATCCACAGATGGGAAGTAATTTGCCACAGTTATTCTCGCAGGAGCCTTCATCTACTGTTGAATGTATACATTTCTTTTAAATGATAAGTTGAAAGAACTTACATAAATGGTTGTCGATTCAGTATATTACTTAATGTCATGTAACTAATTTGCAGTTGTACCTATTATACCATATGTAGTTGTTGGTTCTGTTGTCGTTGTCTGTGAGCAGTAGCCTGTATAAAGTGAAGAGATAAAACTGCATTTTGTTGGACATTTTGTACTGTAAATTTAAAGTTATGAACATCAGAAAATCCCAATATGAGAGAGCTTTGTGTATAATAATTGATTTTGAAGGAACTCACTTTCGTAGTCAGGGCAACAGATGCCATAATAATGACAGTCGTTGGCGCATGAACAGCTACCGAAGTCTTGTCCACAGTTATACATGCAGGAGGGGAAATCTAGAAGACAGAAGCCATTAATACTTGTACAACCTCAAAAACACCCAGAAAACCAGGGAGAGTTTTGAATCTGACAGACAGGTAAGATTTAAGTGAACCTGTTGTGGTTGGCCATGTTGTTGTTGTTGTTGGTAAGCAGTAGCCTGAATAAAGGGAAGAGATAGAAAAGCTTTTTTGAACATTTTGTGCTGTAAATTTAAAGTTACATATAAGAACATCAGAGAATTGTTTTAGTTACATCATGGAAATTACAGACAAGCTCAGTACAAGGGAGATCTGAGTATAATGATTGATCTTGAAGTGTCTGATCAAGAGAATCTTACGGTTGTAGTCATAGCAGCAGGTTCTGTTGTTCCGACAGGAATCGTCACATGAACAAGTGTCAAAGGAGAATCCACAGTTATTCTTACATGAATTGGAATCTAACAAACCAAGAAATAGATTTTAGCTATTATTATAAATAATGGAAATCACAATAAAATATTTGTTTCCAGTTCCTCTTAAGAATTTCACTTTCTCAAAGGTTATATTGAATTTTTTTTTTTTTGTATTTCTAAAGAGGAAATATTAGGTAAAGAGAAATGCATTCAATCTCCAAGTGATGAGTTAACTTAGAAAAATTAATAAAAAAAAAACATTAGCAAATGGTGGGTTTCCAAAAAAAACAACTACTGACAATATTCATATGTACCTTTAAACATTGCTCTTAGATTAGTAATGCATTACTAAGATATTAATAACTGGAATTTAATCACTTTTTCATTAAAAACATTACTCCTATTTTTTCTGTATTTACAGTTACTTCTGTAATTCTATATGAAACAGTGCAAGCATCAAAATGTTACATCAGAACATAACATCTAGCATTAAAATGGTTGTTTTTAATGTTGCCTTCTCCATTTAAATGCTTCAGTCATAATTTATGCACTTTTACATTATTTATTGGAAAGAAGTTTCATGCCTGTCAACTGTGTGATGCAGATTTTTGTAGAAAGTAATTAGTAATTAGTAATAAGTAATGCGATACTTTTTAAAGACAGTAATTAGTACAGTACTCTTACTACACTGTTAAAGATGTACTAAATAGATTAACTTACCCAATACTGAAAATGTTTATATAAACTAGTCTGTATCTACACTGATTTAAGCCTTAATAACTTGTATATGGTGTGTTTCTATTACACAATATAGAAGCAGCTCATAAGAGTCTTGCATTCTGTAATCTGCCTATACCCTTTTTTTTTAGTATTTTTGATTAACAAAAAAGAAGTGGCTCACAAAAGTAATAATAATACAATATTTTTGATTCAAGTAAAAGAAGGTAATTGATTTGGGAATAGAGGGAAGATATAGGGAAATGAACCAAACTTCTCAGTGAATGCATGTGCAGAAAAATATTGCCAGATTCAAACATTTAGTCTGAAATTGGTTGTAAAAAATGATATGAATTCTGTTAATTTCATTTAATTGCTTACCTACAAAGAACCAGTTTGCATGAAATCCTCTTTTTGATACACTGCCATCACTGTAGAAAAGCACAGTCAGATCATTGTTGCTGGTGTTGTACTGTTTGTTCTCATAGTCCCGTATTTCTCCCAGTAAAGGGTAGAGGGTTGTAGGACCATCATATAATCTGATATAATCACAGCATGTTTCCAAACTATAGCAAAAAGACAGAGAAAGAGAGAGAAAAAGAGATGCATGTTAAATTACACAATTAAATTACTGCAAAAGATTTAGAGACAAAATATATAGAGGTAATGGTGGATAACAAATGTTTCCTACATAACATCAGTGAAGCTCAATAACACGGTCGTTGCCCCTGTGCTATGAATGGTCCATGTGCACCGTGCATTGTTAGGATAGTCATTAGGGTACTGAGGGCTGAAGAATTCACCCATCCAATCTGTCATAGTGCCACCACATGATGCTTCAAGTAGAGATGGAAAACAGAGAATAAAAAACATCACAACAACTTTAATGAAGAGATTCACATCTTAAAAATCATAGCATCTCCACTGCCGGATTCTTACCTTGAGAGGGTTTAACAGTTAGAAGCAGACAGAGAAGGAGAGTCAGAACTTCCATCTTTCTCCTCTGATCAAGTTTATCTTCAGTTATTCAGTTACCACTTATATAGATAAAGCCGGTCTAAGGATGATTTCTTTATGACATATCAATATCCTGAAGCTTCTGATGGAATAATATCTATAGAGCAGCATAATCGTGGAAAAGACACAGCTGAATATTATACAGCTTATATTATTACTCTTGGCTCTGTATTAATTTATGAACATGTCTGTTTACCCAAAGTTTGTGATTATGAAGTGGTCATGTTAATTAATTTACTCTCATAGGCAACGTTATCTCATTACATAAACTCATTTACTTTTTAAAAACATATATATATATATTCATTTTTGTATATATATATATATATATATATATATATTCATTTTTGTATATATATGTTTTTAAAAAGAGAGCAAGTCTGTGGAAGTATGAAAGTAGTACTTGTTTCAGTTACCTGGATGAAAAGATATACTGAAACAACATAGAACAGCCACAGTATTATTTGAACTAAATTAAATGCATACAATAGCGTCATTAACATTACCTGTACAGCAATCTCTGATCACACACACCACTATCACAAACTTTTTGTGTCAACAGATACTGCATCCAGCTGTGTCCTTTCCACAGTCACATAGTTTTAGCCTCCAGGATATTGATCTGTCATAAGGATATCCTCCTCTAATTGTCCTTCGCTGTATGCTTTTAACTGTTAAAACCTTTCAAAGTAGGAATATTTTTTCATTGGCAGCAATTAAAAGTATCTAGCAAAAACTTTAGTAGTTAGCTACCATGCCAAGAATCTTTTGACAAAAATGTTTATTAGTTTCAGCGACATTTATTTTTTCATTTTTAATTAAGTTTTCATTTAATTTTACTCAACAAACTGGTTAGTCTGTTTTAGGGAAGGTTAAAACTTTGGCATTCTACGTATTGTACAGAAATGCACACAATTAAATATTTTATTGATTTTATGTTAAGTTAGCTTTAAGATAAGAAATAGGACTGTTTGTAAAATGAAATGTGATTATTAAGTTAGTTTTTAAAAGAGAAAAATTATCTTTAAAAATTTCGCATGGGTTTTAATCAGATTCAGTCAGATGGTCAGTTTTCACTCAGATGGGTCATCTTATCCACTGACTTGGGTCAACTTACCCCTAACCTGGGGCAAATTGAGCAACAGGAACACTTTTTTTTTTAATAAGAAGCCATAAATTTAGAACCCTTTGTCATAGATACATTCTGATCATTTAAAATTATAGGAAGCATCCTGAAATTACTGTAGATACATTTATTGTACTTCTGCCTCATTTTCCTTTATCTTGAGGATCACAAAAATTAAAGTAATTCCAATAAAAAAAAAAAAAGAAAAGAAAAAAGGCTCATCTTACCCCACTCTCCCCTACATGTTTTTTTGTTGGGGTTCCCCTGGTAAATTCGCATTTCAGGGGCTAAATATGACATTATTGGGGTCGTTTCAACCGTGGACATCAAAAACAACCCACAGCAACAGTGTTAAAGTAGCCCAATTCCACGGGAAAGCCACAGACTTGGCAACACTGGGTGTGCTATGCAAATAAGGCATTGTGATGGTGACTTCGAGAGTAGCTCAGTTGCTTTCAAAACAGCTTTTCTGTTAACAAGCTACTGTTTCCAGTGATAAGTGGTGTACAGCAATGTTTTTAATATCACATTTGTGCTATTTTAGTTCTGAGCGCACAGAGACACCCACACTTTTGACTCTCTTGCAGGTTGCTCTGTCAAATCATTCATTTTACTTAACCAAAACAGCCCAATCACTGGGTTTGGCCATATTTCAAGTATATAAGTATATAAGTTTGGTAGTGGAGTGATGCAACTGACACTGGAAGGTCACATAATAATGACAATGTGGTGAATATAGTATGTCATACTACACATTCATACTATAGAACATCATTTGCAAAGTAATTCCTTGAAAATAAGTACCTACTCAAGAGAGCATGTGATTTCCGACACAGTGGCTCTGTTTTGAATCAGTAGGCCTATGTCTTGAACATAGACTTAATTTGGAAGTATTCTAGTTTTTTATTATTTATATTTAGTATAATTGTATATTTAAGTTTGATGTTGTAACCATAATTGTTATTGTTAATTCAAAAACCCATAGTAAAATAGGCTAATTATAATATAATGCACAGAATAGAGGTCTACCTTTCATCAAGATCCAAATTTCTGGCCTTGGCACTGGAGTCCATTATAAATAAATGGAAAAATATTTTTTGTAATAGATGTGTTAAGTTCTTAAAAATGCACTCTCCCTATTAAGCTGTAAAAACACAGTTTTTTCATGCACCTCTCAAATTTGAGATTTTGGGCTTTTTGGTTTTTCATAAAGTGTTTTTTCAGACTAGTGGAAAGAAAACATCCAAAAGACAATGATAAATGTTTCTTTTATAGTTGTGTCAATAGATTTCAATTGCAATACATATTTTTAAAGGCTGTTTTCTCAAAAAAATTTTCTCCTACACTGAGCCATAAATCTCAACTTCAGTAGCACTTACACACACGAGTCTTTACATTTTTATTCCCCTCTATATCCTGAAGGTTTTTACAGAGGGATTTGTTCATATATAATTTGCTTGATTATATACAACATTTTATTCCCCCCAAAAAAGTATGTTTTTCTGTCAGTTCTAAGTATTTTCTGAATTTTGGAGTGACAAAATGAGATACCCCAAATCCCCTCTGTAAAAACATTTGACTCTAATATGGCAAACAATTAAACAAGAATTTTGAAACTGACTTCATTCAGTGTTTAGATTTTTGTACCAGAAATGTATGCAAATTAGTGCATATTTCATTAAATAATCACTCATTTGCATATTTAAACCTAATATTTTAGAAAACTTGTAATACAAAAAATGTTTGCAATTATAAATGTAATTAATCAACTGTGTAAGTAAGGTGAGGTTAGGGTTATTTGTTATTTGCTATTTGTTTTTGTTTTTTTACCCTATTTATCTGCAGTGTCTTACCTTAAACTATTAACCATGACATTTGGCTCAATACACTCCTACTTTGCTGCGTATTAATTGTCATTAAGATAGTTGTTTAGTGGGTAAAGGATATATTAAGGCATTAATATGTGTTTTATTAGTACTAATAAACAGGCAATATGCTGGTAACATGCATGCTAATAAGCAACAAGTTAGTAAGAATGGTATAGTGAGAATTGGTCCTATCCCAAAAATATCAAAGTTAATTTTAATATAGAAATGAATAACATCCAAAACTCTAAAAACCTTCAAATGTAGCAGGTTTTGAACAAAACAAGTTTTGAGCAAGAAATGTTATGTTTGTCGTTCTCTTTCAGTCATTTCACAGAGGCCATATAAACACAATGAATGCAATGCAAGAGAATAAAAACAACTGCAGACACTAGTGATCAGATCTGCTGTTTAGAAATGCTTTATTGAATTACAAAAAAATAAATTATCTTTAGATTCATTTGCTAGGTGGTTAATAAAGATTGATTAATAGTAATGATTAAGGTGATAATTGAGTAGATGATTAATTCTTTCCTTCCATTCCAGTTCATTCCTTTGACTTCTCCAAATCCTTCGCACCATGCCTTAGTCCTTGACAGAAATGAAGGGACAGACATTAGGAAAATCTCAGTATTAAAACATCAGACACTGACAGGTAAATTCATTACAAATTATACCTTCTACTGGCCTCTGACCTTTAAGTTTGATTGGCCCCAGCGTTACAGTATTGGTGTGGTAGGTGCTGCTGTCAAGAGATCTCTTGCGACGGTAGCGGCAACCTTGGCGGCAACGAGAGTTGTAATCATTTTCAGGGCAGATGATCACCTTACACTGCAGGTACACAAAGGCATGAGTCCGGAGGAACTTGAAAGCCCGGAAACTGAACCGAGCGTAGTATTGATGGCCGTTGGTGTAGGAATAATATGTGTTGTCAATTGCACATCTACAGAAGATTAAAAAGAAAAAATACAATACGGATACAATTTGAACTACAGTCAAACTATTTGTGCAAATGAGTAGAAGAACACATTTAGACTAGGAACATCAGAATTGTGACTGAAATACTGTCTTAGATCTCAACTAATTCCACTGTCACATATGATATGGTGGTGGAGGGAGTTACATTTAAGAATGAAAAGGTCTTACCCATTACGCAGCAGGTCATAGGAGTGATCTTTGAAGTCGTTGGGATTTGGAGACGCTACACAGGTGTCCAGGAAAAGATCCAGGCTGTAGTCATGCCTGTTTAGCTCGACCTGAACGTACAGAGGCTGGTTCAGGTTCACCACATATGGAGAGTCATAAATTTGATAGTAGAAACTGCTGGAGGTGTAAAAGGCTATGCTGGCATTGAAGCGGCCTGTTCCTGTGATGTTGGCATTGGTGACCTCCCTGGCCTTGTAGAATATCTGCACCATGGTGTCCGGCTCCATTCGGCAGCCCACATGTAGTAGGAACTCTGATTGACGAGTGATTTCACCTGACTGGGACTGAGAGGCCCGCACATTGTTGGTGTAGGATACATAACCATTCATCATCTAAGGAAAAAGAGAAACAGAGAGTGGGTGATTTTCAGTTGTGGCAATAGGAAACAGAGATACAACCCCTTATATTAGTACATATATCAGAGCCATGCTGGATCTGGATGTAGGTCATACCTCTTTGACAGTCCCACATGAATCAAGTGGGAAGTTAAACACAACCTCAGTACTGCTAATTGTGGGTCTGCAAACATGGTCATCCACATAAAGGTCATTTGCACTCAACCCGAGTGAGTTCAGGTAAGACCTTTGAATGGTAATGACCATGTTGTCTGAGGAACAATCCACATGACCTGCAGAGCAAAGAATTTAATCCCCTAATGTATTTTTGTTCATTTAAAGTATTTATTAAAATGTATTAATATTTTATAATATTTTAGCATCTAAAAGTTATAAGTTAAGTATATTTTAGTATTTTTTTACAGGGCAATACCTTGATCTTCAGTCAGAGAGCTTGTGAAAAGGGCCTTGAAACCATGGCTGACATCAGAGTAGTCGCTCCTGAAGACAACAGTCATGTATCGTGAAGAAGAGTGAAACACCTGGTGTGTAGTGTCATTGAAGCAGACCTTTCCCAGCTGTGGATAACCAGTAGAAGAGCCGTCGTACACCGTTATGTAGTCACAGTTACAGCAGCGCTCCAATCTGAAAGATACAGGCATTTTAACCTAAACTAAATAAGCCATATAACTGGTTCCACCTGCAGGTCATAAGTGATAATGCACAAAAAAACATCAATAATAACACTGCTTCTATAGCAGTACACAATCAATTTTATTGCTGTGTATATGTTAAAGACTAAAGTAAAATGAGCTTAAATTTTCTAAGGTAAATACTTTATAAATAAGAGATTTTCATTGATCAAAGATTGCTTGTAACTTTAGATGGCAAACCTAATTCCACTAGTTCCACCACAGTGGAAATCAGTCACATGTTTTCTCACTTACTGCACATCAGCAAATGTCAGGAAGATCCTCTGTCCTTGCTGAGCAGAGAGATACCACACACAGTATTCGCTGTCATGGTAATAGTATGGGTAGTTTGGACTGGAAAACAGTCCAGAACCATACAGGTGTCCTCCACACTCAGGGTGAGGAACTGGAGATTGTGATGCCCCAAAATACATGACATGCATTCAACATTGTCCAGGTATGTGGAAAAGGAGGAGAAAAAAATAACAAAATTGGCACAATAGATACAGTTATTGATCAATGTGTAAAGGTATTGACAAGAGGCTGAGACATTTGCAAATGTAAAAATGGCCATTACCAGATGAGATGGTCTCTGTTGCAACAGTTGTGTATGTGTTGTTGATACTCCCAACATCTGGAAGAAATTATTTAATAACTAGTTATATAAAGAGACACACGAATGTATGTGTATGAGAGTCACAAATTTGATTACCTGCACAGTATGCTAAATAACAGAAACTTGGTTCAACAAACTCATAGACATAATAATTGCCTAGACAGGCTTTCACTCTAATGGGAGTAGATTTGAAATAGCAGCAGTCATTGGACCAGTGACCACAGACATCTCGGGTGACCACTCCATCCTCAACATTTGGGTGTGCACCATTTAACCACAGTGGGGCATGAGTGCCACATTTGTTCATATCAACACATGTGTCTGGCATCTGTGTGCTCTGGCCATGAATGAAGAGACGATACCAGCCAAACCAATTCACACTCTGGTCACACATTAAGAATGAATCATTCTGATGATAGTCAGTGGCTCTCCAAGGATCGTCCAATACAGTGTAGTTGTAGCAGGGGTCATCTGAGGGAGTCTCTGTTTAATCATTCAAATAATTATTGAAAAAGGAAATTAAAGTGTTGTCAAACTAGTGTTGCAACTATGTTCACAATCAGTTATTTTTTAAACAGTATGTATATTAGTGTCATGGATTGATTATACTACTGTGTGACAGCTGTACCTGTTGTAATAATAATAATAATAATAAATTTCAAATAATACTTGCAAGATTACTAGATGTAGGTTTAAATTCATATAGATGAAGTTCTATTTATTTATTTTAATTGCATACCCACAAAGACCCAGTTTGCATGAAATCCTCTTTTTGTCACACTGTAATCACTGTAGAAAAACACAGTCAGATCATTGTTGCTGGATTTGTAAGACTGATTCCAGTAGCCCCGTATTTCTCCCAGTAAGGGGTAGAGCGTGGAAGGACCATCATATACACTGATGTAATCACAGCATTCTTCCAAACTAGCGAGCAGTAAGAAGTTAGAACACACACAAATGTATTAGTTTTGTGTTTGTAAAACTGTACTAATATTTTATTCTAAGAATATTTAAGGATCATCAGATTTATTCTGTAAATGAATATAATTTTATTTAACCATGGCAATGAACTAGCAACAAACAGATATAATGAACAGTTTCCTACTTTACATCAAAGAAGGTCAATAACACAGTTGTGTTCCCTGTGCTATGAATGGTCCATGTGCACTGAGCGTTATTAGGATAGTTATTAGGGAACCAGGGGCTGAAAAATTCACCATTCCAATCTGTCATATAGCCATCACATGGTTCTTCACATAGAGATGGAAAACAAGAGAATAAATAAAAATATAATCAGCGAATAAGGTTATTCGGTAACAGTTTAGGGAACACATATTCACTATTAGAATTTATTAATTTTATTACTTTTCCCTCAATAAACTCCTAATTGCTGCATATCAATAGGTAGTAAGGTAGTTGTTAGGTTTAGGTATGGAGTTGGATTAAGGGATGTAAAATATTCTCATTCATAATAAGTACTAATAAACAGCCAATATGCTAGTAATAGTCATGCTAATTAGCAGCTACTCAATAGTGGCAGTTGGTCCTTAAAATAAAGTCTCTCTAGCATTAGAAAATTTGTATAGATAGATAAATAAATAGATAGATGCATACATGCATACCTGAAAAACCCTCAGTGGAATACAGCCAGTCACCTACAAAACCAAGATATCTTATTGAATGATGTTTTAACGTTATATAAAAATATGCATAAAAAAACATGTTTTACACTATATATTGTTGAAAGATTTTTACCTGTTGTCTGTGACCCAATGACATTTGCTGTAATATGACATAGGCATAACATTTGAACTGAGAACTGAGAAATCATTTGAGCAAAACATGTGATGTTCAAGCTAGCAGTTATTCCATATGTTGAATAGTTTTCTCTGGTGAATGATACTCTTACCCTGAAAGGCAGTTAGAAGCAGACAGAGGAGCAGAGTCAGAGCTTCCATCTTTCTCTTCTGATCAAGTTTGTCTTTAACTTTCCAGTTATCACTTTTATAGACATAACCACCCTAAGGAGGATTTCCTTATGATACATCAATATCCTGGAGCCTCTGCTGGGAAAAAGCTATAGTACAGCATAATTGTAGAAACGATACAGCTGAATTTTATGCAACTTTTATTATGACTCTTGACTTAAATTTTAAAATGTATTTACAGTTATAATAAAATGTTTTGAAGCAACATCGCACTGCCACAGCCTTATTTGCACTAAATAAAATACAGTTGCGCCTGTAACATGATCTGTACTGCAATCTCTTATGACATCACTATCGCAATCTTTGTGCCAACAGATATAAAATACATACTGCATTCAGCTGTGTCATTTCCACAGTTATGTAGATAGGGATGTAGGGGGTAGAAATGTTGTTACTTAGTCTTTCCCTAGTCTTATTGTGCAAAATGTTCTTTAAATGTGCAAACATTTAACATGTGCAAACAGCATAACATTTTAAATCTGCCTAACTTTTTTAGGATAGACATACTAATTTATATTTATGTTGTTTACATATATACACATATCGTCCAGGACTACTTTGTTTGTTTGTATTTATAATAATAGTCATTTTATTTTGTGAGTCCGCTTTCACAGTCACGTTAAATTTAACATGGTGCCTAACCTGCCTAATGTTTCCACAATAAACTAATGGAAATGTATTTTCAAACGTGTTAAGTGCACTCTTTGTATTCATGTTGATGCCCTGTGGTTTTGAATCTTTAGTATGGTTTTATATTATTTTTACATTTTATGGCAGTCATCAAGTAATAATAGAAATTTCCTTACACCTTTGAAACAGCTAAGTGCAAACTTCTTAATCACAACTTTTTTGTTTTAAATATATTTCCTATGCATGCTTCTGCATGTTGGATGTAAGACATGACTGATGATTTAGAACAGGGTGCCCAACCCTGTTCCTGGAGATCTACTATCCTATAAAGTTCAGTTCAACATAACGGGTTTTCTTTTTAATAATTTCATTCTTATATTAGGACAACTGTATCACTCTGACATTTTTTTTTCTTTAAAAATATCATAGTTTTAGTATAGAAATAAACAATGGGGGTTGAGCAAACATGTTTTGAATGAGAAATGCCATGTTTGTTAATTTTGGGGTCATTTTGGTTAATTTTAGATGTCCTTTCAGATGTATTTAATTATACAACCCTTTATAGACTATAATAACATTACAATTATTTCAGATTATGGCCACATTAAAGATTTTTGTATGTCGTGTGCTCCTACTGAACAGAAATTATATTATATCCCATTATAAAGCGATATTGACTCCTTTTTGTATTTATTTTTTAATGTATTATTTTTTTATTTTGTAATGATGTTTTTCTAACTTTAATAGATGTATGTCATTTTTTCAACATTTTTAATTAAACAATAAATTGATTTTGAAATAATATGATACAATTAGAAAGAATAAGTTACCAGCCAAATGAAATCAGCAACAACAATTCACATTTGTAGGCCACAGAAGAGCACAAATGTGGCATTAAAGAATATTTACAGATTTTTGACAAGATTCAGAAGTGAAGTAATTGAAACAGCGCTGTGTAAAAGACTATAGATAAGCATCGGCTCAGCTGTGACTTTGTTTGGAACTATTTTTGTTGACGAAATATAGCACAATCAGACAACAGTGTTTCTAGAATGTAAGTCACTTAATATTAACTTTTGTATAAAATCAAAAATGTGTAAAACTGTTGTGTAATTTCATTTTCACTTTTGCAAGCTCTCTTTATAATCATCGACTGTCACTTTTCTTAGTTCATTCGCAACCTGCTTTTTAATTAATTAGGCTCTTTACACGCCATACTAAATATATTATTTACATTGTCTCTACACTTAGTTTGTTATAATGAATGACAAAACTGCAGTCTACAGTGCTTTTGCTGTGTAAGCCTGAAAATGATCAAAAATTCCTGTTTTACTGCCCTAAACATATCTTCAGTAACAAAAGGGCCATTTGGCATTCCTGAGGACACAGAGGAGGTGATAGAGATCAAGGCCTGTAGGCCAAAATGTGTATACATTGGGGGTTTGCTAATTGTCACACCTTTACAGTGGTGAAGCTGTAACTGTCACATGGTCAAGGATGGGATAAAAAGAAGATTGTAACTGTTGCTCTGTCTCTTCTTTTATTGGGCTCTTCTTTTTCTCTGCTCTTTCTTTCTTTACTGGAGCTCTTCCTGGGGCTCTGTCCTCTCTCTCTCTACCTCTCTCTCTCTCTCTCTCTCTCTCTCTCTCTCTCTTTCAGGTAACATTTTACATACATTCTGGCTACAATTGACTGTTTATGTTTTACCATCCTTCATCTATTTTGTAACCAATTCAAGTGTAACCATTGCGAGATATTGTTATTAAACCATTTCAATTATAATTTATGTGATAACTAGTCGTGATTTAACAGTAATTTTAAAGTGCTACATATTGCGATACAATATAGTCACTCAATAGCAACGCTCTCCCACATATTTAGCTATTCTAACTGCGCTTATTTCCGTCATTGGTATAAGTGGCAGTGGGTGGTAATAGACAAGAAATGTACAGTTTTTTACCATCGTGCTGAATACGTTTCTTTAGTCCTTCGGCAATCCTTCAGCCTGAACCACTGTAGGGAAGCCACCCTTACAGCTGTGAGGAGATACTATAGATCAGGGGTTCCCAAAGTAGGGGTCGGGCCCCCCAGGGCAAAACCAGGAAGAGGGGTCGCAAGATGATTTCCAGAAATCAAATAATTTTTAAAGCATTAGAAATAGCATATTTTACCAATAAAAAAAAAAAAAGGTGAATTAAAAGTAAAAATCCAGCATGTTGCCCACCCAGCTCAGTAGGTAAGCTTAATGTTCAAATGTAAATAATGAGTAAATAACTATAAAATAATATTATGGTTATAAGACTGTTGTGTTGCTTTGTGTTGTCATTATGCTTGTGCGCCGTTTTGCAAAACGTTCATATACTTTAGGAAAGTGGGGGTCCCGAGGTACTGGCACTGTTATTTTGGGGGTCGTGGGCTGAAAAGTTTGGGAACCCCTGCCATAGATATGTATTTACATCTATGAGCAGGACGCGCACTGATAGAGAAACATTTCTATTGGCTGCAGTCTGCAGGTATTATGGCCAATCACAAAAAACGGTGTTGCGCAGCGATATTCTGCTATGTTTTTAGCGATACGTTTATGTGCAGAACCCCCCCACCCCCACCCCCCGAAATTTACTCCCCAAACTCCCCGTGTATAATAGCAACCCTAAAAGGAACCCTAACTAAATAGTATAAATGTATATTTAAATTTGATTTTGTAGCCCTAATTGTTATTTTTATTTTTGTTAATTCCATTTAGAGGTTCAGGCCTTGGCACTGGTGTCCATGACAAATAAATAGAAAAGTCTTTATATTCTTAAAAATGCACTCTCTGTATGTATATCCTATGGTTTTGAATGTATGATATGGGTTATCTTTAATATTGGTTTTCGTTTTAAGAATTTTGTTCTTATATAAGGACAGTAGCCCTTTCCCTGCCTTCCCTGACATTTCTGTTTACTTTATGTTGGTCACAGTCTTAATTTGTTGCTTGTTAATAGTTAGTAATGCATTTGTTAAGTTTGGGAATTGGGTAGGATTAGGGTCTAAAATATGGTCATGCAGAATTGCAGGCATTAATATGTGCTTTATAAGTACTAAAATCTGTCAATATGTTAGTAATGTGCATTCTAACAAGCAAGTAGTTAATAGTGTAAATTGGTCCCTAAACTGAAGTGTTACCTTTATTCCCTCTAAAAAATATCAAAAAGGTTTCTCCTTCTAATGTTTGTCATTGTCTTTTGTACCTTGTATCATGTTAATTCATTTCAGAAAGGCAATATAAACACAGTGAATAGAATGCAAGAGAATATAAGCAACTGCAGACACTAGTGATCAGAAGTGCTGTTTAGAAATGCTTTATTTAATTGCAGAAATAAAATTTGTGTTTAATGAAGATTAATAGTAATGATTAAGGTGATGATCGAGTAGATGATTCATTCATTCCTTCCATTTCAGTTCATTCCTTTGACATCTCAGAATCCTTCACACCACGTCTTAGTCCTTGAGAGACATTAAAAAAATCACATCAAACACATCAAAAACTGACAGGTAAATACATTAGAAATGATACCTGTTAATGCCCTCTGACCTTTAAGTTTGATTGGCCCCAGCGTCACCGTATTGGTGTGGTAGGTGCTGCTGTCAAGGGATCTCTTGCGACGGTAGCGGCAACCTTGGCGGCAGCGAGAGTTGTAATCATTATCAGGGCAGATGATCACCTTACACTGCAGATACACATAGGCGTGAGTCCGGAGGAACTTGAAAGCCTGGAAAGTGAACCGAGCGTAGTAGTGATAACCACTGGTGTAGGAGTAATATGTGCTGTCTCTGGCACATCTACAAAAGACAAAAGAAGAGAAATACAATTTGGATACAGTTTGATCTACAGTCAAACTATTAGTGCAAATGAGTACAACAACAAATTTAGACTAAGAACAACAGAATTCTGACTGAAATACTGTCTTAGATCTCAACTGATTCCACTGTTACATATGATATCATGGTGGAGAGAGTGCATTTAAGAATGAAAAGGTCTTACCCATTACGCAGCAAGTCATAGGAGTGATCTTTGAAGTCATTGGGATTTGGAGACGCTACACAGGTGTCCAGGAAGAGATCCAGACTGTAGTCATGCCTGCTTAACTCGACCTGAACGTACAGATTCTGATTCAGGTTCACCTCATATGGAGAGTCATAAATTTTATAGTAGAAACTGCTGGAGGTGTAGAAGGCTATGCTGGCATTGAAGCGGCCTGTTCCTGTGATGTTGGCATTGATGACCTCCTTGGCCTTGTAGAATATCTGCACCATGGTGTCCGGCTCCATTCGGCAGCCCACATGTAAAAGGAAATGTGACTGACGAGTGATTTCACCCGACTGAGACTGAGAGGCCCGCACATTGTTGATGTAGGACACATAACCATTAATCATCTAAAGGGAAAGAAAGACAGAGAGTGGGTGATGTTGTGTGGTAAAGATGATCATTTTCAGTTTTGGCAAAAGAAAACAGTTCTAGAGCCATATGCTGGATCTGGCACATGTGTAGGTCATACCTCTTTGACGGTCCCACATGTGTCAAGTGAGAAGCTGAACACAACCTCAGTACTGCTAACAGAGGGTCTGCAAACATGGTCATCCACATAAAGGTCATATGCACTCAACCCGAGTGAGTTCAGGTAAGACCTTTGAATGGTAATGACCATGTTGTCTGAGGAACAATCCACACGACCTGCAGAGCAAAGAATTTCATCTCCTCAGTTTAATTTTATATTAAGTAATTATTTAAATTCAGTAAAAAACAGGTCTTACATTTTTTTGAATGCTTGTGTGTATTAGTTTTTAAAATAAATTACATTTTTGAAGAGAAAACTCAAGTAACGGTCAGAGGAAAGATAGAATACATGTGAGTTATTCAGCATATAACTTATCTTAACTTAATTTTTATACAGGGCATTACCTTGATCTGCAGTCAGAGAGCTTGAGAAAAGGGCCTTGAAACCATGGCTAACACCAGAGCTGTCACTCCTGAAGACAACAGTCATGTATCGTGAAGAAGAGTGAAACACCTGGTGTGTAGTGTCATTGAAGCAGACCTTTCCCAGCTGTGGATAACCAGTGGAAGAGCCATCGTACACCGCAATGTAGTCACAGTTACAGCAGCGCTCCAGTCTGAAAGAAACGGACAAAATTCTGTTGGCCGCGCTAGAATTCATTTAGAATTGGTTCCACCTACAGGTTTTTAGTGGTACTGCTTAAATAAACAATAAAAATCCTTAATAATCACACAACTCATAAAGTACAAATAACTTTTTAGTAATAATTGTATAAATTGCATTATTTTATACCTTAACAAAATTATTATTATTTTTTTAAATTATAATGTATATTTCAATTGTTAAATTATAGCGATTAGACATATGATGTTTTAATCAGCGTAGCAAATAGCAAATATTATTCCACCAGTATTGCACTGTTCAGCATTGATATCTAACTTACTGCACATCAGAAAATGTCAGAAAGATCCTCTGTCCTTGCTGAGCAGAGAGATACCACACACAGTACGCATTGTCATTGTAATAGTATGGGTAGTTTGGACTGGACAACAGTCCAGAACCATACAGGTGTCCTCCACACTGAGGGTGAGGATCTAAAAGAAGAAATGTGTTAAATCTTACACTTACAAACATATGTCATAAGTATCAGATACAAATGTTGTGTGAATTTAGCCTCAGGCATTACAAAAAAGTACCTGGTGTTGTGTACGATGGGCAATACCCTGAATAAAAAGAATAAAAACTGGATGAGTATGAACCAGAAGTCTTATAATAATAATTTACAAACAAATGAAGTCCCTGGCCATGAACATTCTTCAAAACATCATTTGTAAATGTATGCATTACATATTATATTTATACTGTACATTATCCGGTGAAGTTTATGTTTGGCTGGTTAAGGGCAGTTTCACCTGATTTTAAGGAACTTACAGTGAAAGTCATAGCAACAGTTGCCATAGTACTGACAGTCGTAGGTGCATGAGCAGCTGCCGAAATGGTGTCCACAGTTATACATGCAGGAGTAACCTACTATAGTAGAGGAAGAAACATATTTTACTAATAATGTCATCAATAGGTTTGTAATATATGTTATTGTCTTAAATATTGGTATGTATATTTAACTAAATGCCTAACTGGACTCATTACAACCTTAGAAAAAAATAGCTGTTATTTTAACTGATTCATTTCATGTCATTAATACCATCATTGTCACTTAAATTCAAACGAATGGCAGCAATACCTGATGTTTCTAATGTTTCTGATGTTACTGCTGTTGATGAGCAGAAGCCTGTGTAAAGAAAAGAGATAAAACTGAAGTTGGAAGAAAAGTAATGCAGCTATTCAGCTTTGATTCAGCAAAAGCATTTCATCATAGGCAATGCAATGATCCATGTGCTCTACAGGAAAGATTTGTATGTATGTTCCCAATATTTCATCATAAAGCATCTGTCCGATCAATAGGAACTCACTGTTGTAATCAGGACAACAACTGCCATAGTACTGACAGTCGTAGTCGCATGAGCAGATGCCGAAGTTGTATCCACAATTATACCTGCAGGAGGGCAAAGCTAGTAGAGAGAGAAACAGGGAGATCAACCTTTCTCATTTGGGCTGTAAAATAAATGAGTTGCAGTTAATAGTTTCCAAAATAAAAGTTTGTGTTTGCATAATATATATGTGACAAATAGATAGATACATTATTAAGTCGCTTTACTTAGTGTATACATTTTATTAGAAAAGCATAGCTGGAATAATTTCTGCCTTTCCATGTCTTTTTTTTGTTTTGTTTTTTATGTCATTAGTAGTCCTAAAAGAACGGCAGCAGCAGCAGCACCTGTCGTAATTGGCTGTGAAGTTGTTGGTGGTGCTGATGTTGGGCAGTAGCCTGTGTAAAGAGAAGACATAAAACTGAAGTAGGAAGAAAATAAGAAAATTATGTAATGATCCATATGCTCAAAAGATTTGTATTTGTGTTTACAATATTCAATTTGAAAGAGGAACTTACTGTCATAGTCAGGGCAACAGTTGCCATAGTACTGACAGTCGTAGGTGCAGGAGCAGCTGCCAATGTAGAATCCACAGTTATACATGCATGAGGGTAAATCTAGAAGGGAGAAACATATTAGCAGTGAAGGTTTTAATACATGTATGACTACAAAAAACGTCAATATGAGTGTGATGTATGACTACAGGGCCATCAGCCTCCCTCAACATCCAGGAAACAATGGAAAGTTTTGAATCTGTCAGACAGATAAAATGTAAGTGAACCTGTTGTTTCTGGTTGGTGAGTTGTTGTAGAGCAGTAGCCTGTATAAAGTGAAGAGATAAAACTACATTAAAAATTTAGAAACAAGTTTGATTTCTAGAATCACAAAGGATCATATATGCAGTACAACAGATATTTGCATCTATCTATATCTTGAAGTGCTGATCAACTCACTGTCATAGTCAGGGCAGCAGTTGCCATAATACTGACAGTTGCTGTTGCATGAGCAGCTGCCGAGGTTGTATCCACAGTTATACCTGCAGGAGGGTAAAGCTAGCAGAGAGAGAAACAAAGATAGTATCCACCTTCTACACCCAGGAAACTAGAGAAAAGTTGAATCTGACAGACAGATAAGAAAGATGTAATGCACCTGTTGTATCTGGCCAGTTGGTTGTCACTGAACAGTAGCCTGTATAAAGGGAAGAGAAAACAATTAAAATTTTGCAAATGACCCATATGCCTATTACAAGACAAATTTGTGTATAGCATTTGATCTTGAAGTGTCGGTTCTAAACTTACTGTCATAGTCATAGCAACATTTTCCATAATACTGACAAGAGTGTGTACATGAACAAGTGCCAAAGTCGTATCCACAGTTATACCTGCATGAATAGGCATCTACAGAATAGAGAAAGTGATGTCAGACATTATTAGGAGTAAAGATTAAACAATTTCTTATCTGGCTCCAATTGCTAATAATAGTTCTGTTAATGATTGATTGATTTTTTTTTTTTTTTTAAGAAATGCAATTATATTGCTAAATAATGTGTTAACATTCATTGCTGTAATGTGATGATATTTAGTATAAACCTTTCTTTCTGTATACCCAACATACTTTATGAACTGAGAAAGTATATATCATTAGAGTGAAATATAATGTTCTAGCAAGCAACTGTTTTTAATAAATTCAATAATTTTCTATTATTTTAGTATGATATTCTCACAGGCATGTAATGACATAATAACAATATGGTATTAGTACTCTGGTCAATGATCTGACCAAATGTTCCTCACAAGACAACTTGGTTTATATATGTATAAAATATGACACTTTAACCTTATTTTATCCAATAGATAGATAGATAGATAGATAGATAGATAGATACATGAAGGATCTTCTGTGGAAGACATCCCGTAATCTATACAAAACAAAAATAAATACATCATGTGAATGTAAGTTTCAACATCATATGGAAATAATCATATGAAAACAATCAATGGTATAAATGGTATGTACATTAGTTTCAGGTATTGATTGTACTACTGTGTGAGCTGTACCTGATGTTGTGGACGCTGCACAATAGTCTAAATAAAAAGGAGAAAAACTTGTCAGTATGAACCCTTTCAAACAATCATGTTTGGCAAACAGTGCTTTACGGATTCTTACAACATGTTGCTTCTTGGCCTCTTTGGCACAAATATTAATCTCAGAAAAAAAAACAAGCAATACCCTGATCTGTTCGTAATACAGAAGATTTGTTGGAAGTGTTTTCTTTGAAATGTAATTTGAATCAAAAGGAACTCACTATTATAGTCAGGGCAACAGTCGCCATACCCTTGACAGCTTTCGTCACATGCACAGGAGATCATAAAATAGCCACAGTTTCCATTGCAGGAGTCTCGAGAAAAGAGAAAAGTTATTATTATTTTTTTTTTCAGGATGCCATTAATAAATGAGTGTACATAACTAATGGGAATCATGGTGCATATCTCAATACTGATGAGGAGGGCTGATTTGAAATAGAAAACTGGGGAAAGATTCTGAATTCTTATCATTGATGTGAAAGTGGAAAACACATATTCACTATTAATTAAGAGTTTTCCCTTAATCTCTTAATTAGCTTATTATATTAATAAGTAGTTGTTAGGTTTAGGTGTGTGGTTAGATTAAGAGATCTAAAATATGCTAATGCAGAAGAAGGCAAACAGCCAGTATGCTAGTAATATACATGTTAATAAGCAGCTATTCAATAGTGGGAATTGGTTTTTAAATACCAGTTAGTTATCTCTCTAGCATTATAAATTCCAGACAGACAGACAGACAGACAGACAGATACAGAGAGATACCTGTAAAAACTGTAGTGGGATACAGCCAATCTACAAAAGCAAAATATCTTATTGAATGATGTTTCAACGTTATATAAAAATATGCATAGAAAGCCATGTTCTATATACTATATAATGTTGAAGGATATTTACCTGTTGTCTGTGACCCAATGATATTTGCTGTAATATGACATATAGGCATATCATTTAATATAATGTAAGACTTATCATTCTGTTTGAGCAATGTATTAAATGTTTTTTTTCTATGATTACAAAGTCATCTCACTGAACTGAGAAATCATTTGAGCAAAACATGTGATGTTCAAGCTATAGCAGCTATTTCATATGTTTCATATGTTGAACAGTTTTCTCTGGTAAATGATAATCTTACCCTGAAAGGCAGTTAGAAGCAGACAGAGGAGGAGAGTCGGAGCTTCCATCTTTCTCTCCTGATCAAGTTTGTTTTCAGTTATTCAGCTACCACTTATATAGTCAAAACCAGACTAAGGAGGATTTCCTTATACATCAACATCCTGGAGCCTCTGCTGGGAAAAAGCTATAGAACGGCATAAACGTGGAAACTATACAGGTGAATTCAATGCAATTTTTATTATCTTGACTCAAATTGTTAAATGTATTTACAGTTATAAAGCACTGCCACAGCCTAATTGCATTAAATAAAATACAGCATTAACATTATCTGTAGGCTTTGTGCTAACAGATATAAAATACATACTGCATTCAGCTGTGTTATTTCCACAGTTATGTACATAGGTATGTTATTAGTCTTATTGAGGAAATGTTTGCACTTTCTTTAAATGATCTCACAATAGCTTAAAATGTGGCTCATCTAGGATAGGATTGTCATTTACAAATATATTTTTGTATTTATAATAATAATTTTATTGTATTTATAATAGTAATTTTATTTTGTGCCTCTAATGGATCCGCTTGGCTCTATAGAATTGCAAACACTATTCAAGTTTTTTTTTAGCTGCTTTGGTACATTTCTTAGATCACAAATAAAATACTCTTCACATCATCCACATCTTTTGTGCACATCATTAAAGCAATTTCTCATTCTTTTGAATAAATTGCCAGTGCTTTGGTACTCTGATACTCTGATAAATTTTCTGCTGTTTCCTATACAGATGATGCAGAATTATGAGGAAAGTTGATATTCTGGTCATATTTTTTTTCCAAGCACATTTTACCAATTCCAAACCATATCAGTCTATATAACTACTTTTGATTTTGTATTTAATACATTTTTAAGTGATATATAATTGTCCATGAAGGCTGGAAGTGAATAACTTGCTTAATTATTAACCATGTTGTCTTTTACAGATAAAAAGAGCCAAAAAATAGATTTAACAGTCTAAAAGTCAAAAACTATTAAATACCCATAAAAAGAATGCAATAGCAATGCAACAACAGAATTTGCAAAGTAAAAGCTGCAATCTGTATATTTTGCCTCTTTGTTGCAGGACACCTTCTTTATGTTTACAGACGTGACGTAATGACGCAGTGGCATGCTTTAATTTCCCGCGAAAACCTAAACAAACATTAATTGGTTATGTACTTGCTCAGAAATTTATTTTGTATAATTTGTAATCAAAAAAGTTATGGACTGCAACTTTAAGGTATGACCATTGGGCAGCAAAATGCTCACTGGGTCAGCACGGTCAGAGAAAAAAAACACAGGAGGAGAAGAAAATTCATGTTAACTGCAAAAGAATAAATAATTAAGGTTAAGAATAATGTGTGTAACCATTTAGTCTCCAGCACCACCATTATCCAGAACTGCAATCTACCTGGAACCTCCAGAAGTGCAATGTGTCAGGTTCTCAGAGAGTTTGTGTTTGTAAAAATTTCCAAAAAAAAAATGACCCTCACTTAATAAGAATAACATGCTGAAGTGTTGTGAAATACATTTTTTATAGGCTATGTAGACAGATAAGTTGAGAGTGACTCTTGAAGAATTTATCTTCCAGGATTTAACAGTAAGTTTTGGGAATTCATTTTTAGTCTTCTATCCCGAAAAGTCTGTCTTGCAGAGATGGAGGCTAAACGGTTCCTGATGGTTTCACGTGTAAATCTTAACCTTAGTTCCTAATTCTTTTGCAGTTAACGTGTCTTTTCTTCTCCACCTGTTTTTTTTTTCTGACTGTGCTGACCCAATGAGCATTTCGCTGACCAATGGTCATGCCTTAAGTTTGCAAATTCTATTATTGCATTGGTATTGCATTCTTCTTATGGGCATTTAATAATTTTTTTGCTCGTTTTATCTGTAAAAGAAAACATGGCTAATAATTATGCATACCTGAATATAAAACGTTTATTATATATTATAATATATATATATATATATATATATATATATATATATACTGTATATATATGTGATGTGGTTTGGAATTGCTAAAATGTGCTTGGAAAAAAAATATGAGAATATCAGTATATAAATTGCTTCACTGTTTTCTGTTGAATAGTCTTGACCCCCAAAACGTCTAGGCATACTGTAGTTTATTGCAGTCGAATTGAACCAGTTGTCAAAATGTGTCAAGGTAATTTTTTCTATAATTCTATTAGACAGTTTTGTAAATGCAAATCACTGTGCATTATTAGGGTACTGGGGGCTGAATAATTCATCCATCCAATCTGTCATATTGGCAATACATGGTTCTTAACATAATGGGAAATGTTTAAAAGTATAATATATAGGGGTATATATAGGGGCACAGAATAGATTTAATCTAGAGGTTCAGGCATCGGCACTGCTATCCAAATAAATACATGACAAACAAACAGAAAAGTCCTTAAGTTTTTAGAAATGCACTCTCTATGTTTATGTACTGTAGATGTCCTATGATTTTAAATATTTGATACGGGTTATCTTTTATGTTGGTTTTCAAAGACAGTTGCCCTTTCTCTGCCCTGTGATTTCAGTCACATTTTAGTTTGAGGACTAATTCCACTACTAGCTAATTATTAACTGTGACTTTTGCCTCAATACACTCCTAATTTGTTGCTTATTAATAATTAGAAAGGTAGTTGTTAAGTTTAGGTATTTGGTAGGATTATGAATCTAAAATGTGGTCATGCAGAATAAGGCATTAATATGTGCTTTATAGGTACTAATAAACTGCCTATATGTATGGTAACAAGCAACTAGTTAAAAGTGTTACCTTTATTCCCTCTATAAATATCAAAATGATTTTTCCTCCCAATTTTTCTTATTGTATCTTGCATTATTGTTGATTCATTTCAGAAAGGTGATATAAACACAATGAATAGAATGCAAGAGAATATAAACAACTCAGAACTGCTGTTTAAAAATGCTTTATTGAATTGCAGAAATACAATTAATGTTTCAGCTAATTTGCTGGGTGGTTAATCAAGATTCATTAATAGTAATGATTAAGGTGATGATCAAGTTGATGATTAATTCATTCCTTCCATTTCAGTTCATTCCTTTGACTTTTCAGAATGCTTCACACCTCGCCTCAGTCCTTGACAGACAGAGAAATTAATGGACAGATGTTAGGAAAATCTCAGTATTAACACATCAAACAATGACAGATAAATTAATTCGAAATTATACCTGTTAATGTCCTCTGACCTTTGAGTCTGATTGGCCCTAGAGTCACCGTATTGGTGTGGTAGTTGCTGCTGTCAAGGGATCTCTTGCGACGTGAGAGACAACCTTGGTGGCAGCGAGAGTTGTAATCATTATCAGGGCAGATGATCACCTTACACTGCAGATACACATAGACGTGAGTCCGGAGGAATTTGAAAGCCCGGAAACTGAACCGAGCATAGTAGTGATAACCACTGGTGTAGGAGTAGTATGTGCTGTCTCTGGCACATCTACAAAAGACAAAAGAAGAGAAATACAATTTGGATTCAGTTTGATCTACAGTCAAAATATTAGTGCAACTGAGTACAAGTACATATTTAGACTAGGGACATCAGAATTCTGACAGAAATAATGTATTCGATTTAACTGATTCCACTGTTACATACGATATGATGGTGGAGGGAGCCACATTTAAGAATTAAAAGGTCTTACCCATTACGCAGCAGGTCATATGAGCGATCTTTGAAGTCATTGGGATTTGGAGATGCTACACAGGTGTCCAGGAAGAGATCCAGACTGTAGTCATGCCTGCTTAGCTCTACCTGAACGTACAGATTCTGATTCAGGTTCACCTCATATGGAGAGTCATAAATTTTATAGTAGAAACTGCTGGAGGTGTAGAAAGCTATGCTGGCATTGAAGCGGCCTGTTCCTGTGATGTTGGCATCTATGACCTCCTTGGCCTTGTAGAATATCTGCACCATGGTGTCCGGCTCCATTCGGCAGCCCACATGTAGTAGGAACTGTGACTGACGAGTGATTTCACCCGACTGAGACTGAGAGGCCCGCACATTGTTGATGTAGGACACATAACCATTCATCATCTAAAGCGAAAGAGAGACAGAGTGTGGGTGTTCTTGTGTGGTAAAGATAATAATAATAACATTAATAATTAATAATAATAATTTTTTTAGCGTTGGAAAAAGAAAACAGAGATACCACCCCTTGTATCAGT
Source organism: Cirrhinus molitorella (assembly GCA_033026305.1). Taxonomy (NCBI): domain Eukaryota; kingdom Metazoa; phylum Chordata; class Actinopteri; order Cypriniformes; family Cyprinidae; genus Cirrhinus; species Cirrhinus molitorella. Next base: position 23,278,750 of record CM065135.1, on the reverse strand, counting down.
ACTAGAGCCATATGCTGCATCTGGCACATGTGTAGGTCATACCTCTTTGACGGTCCCACATGTGTCAAGTGGGAAGCTGAACACAACCTCAGTACTGCTAACAGAGGGTCTGCAAACATGGTCATCCACATAAAGGTCATACGCACTCAACCCGAGTGAGTTCAGATAAGACCTTTGAATGGTAATGACCATGTTGTCTGAGGAACAATCCACACGACCTGCAGAGCAAAGAATTTCATCTCCTCAGTTTAATTTTATATTAAGTAATTATTTAAATTCAGTAAAAAACAGGTCTTACATTTTTTTAAATGCTTGTGTATATTTGTTTTTAAAATACATTTAATTTTGTGAATGGTCAGAGGAAAGATGGAATACATGTGAGCTATTCAGCATAACTTTTCTTAACTTCATTTTTATACAGGGCATTACCTTGATTTGCAGTCAGAGAGCTTGAGAAATGGGCCTGGAAACCATGGCTGACACCAGAGTAGTCACTCCTGAAGACAACAGTCATGTATCGTGAAGAAGAGTGAAACACCTGGTGTGTAGTGTCATTGAAGCAGACCTTTCCCAGCTGTGGATAACCAGTGGAAGAGCCATCGTACACCGTGATGTAGTCACAGTTACAGCAGCGCTCCAGTCTGAAAGAAACGGACAAAATTCTGTTGGCCACACTAGAATTAATTTAGAATTGCTTCCACCTACAGGTTTTTAATGGTACTGCATAAATAAACTGCAAAAAATCCTTAGTAATCACATTTAGTTGTATAAATTATATAATTTATACCTTAACAAAATTATTTTTTATTTTAAATTATAATATGTATTTAAATTATTAAACTATAGTGAATATAAATGATGATTTCATCAGCTTAGCAAATAGCAAATATTATTCCACCAGTATTGCACTGGTCACCATTGATCTCTTACTTACTGCACATCAGAAAATGTCAGAAAGATCCTCTGTCCTTGCTGAGCAGAGAGATACCACACACAGTACGCATTGTCATTGTAATAGTATGGGTAGTTTGGACTGGAAAACAGTCCAGAACCATACAGGTGTCCTCCACACTGAGGGTGAGGATCTAAAGAAAGAAATTAGTTAAATCCTACACTTACAAACAAGTGTCATCATAATCAGACACAAATGCTGTGTGAATTTAGCCTTATAGGCATTACAAAAAATAGTCAAACGAGCAGTACCTGGTGATGTGTATGATGGGCAATACCCTAAACAAAGAGAAGGACATAAAACTGGATGAGTATGAACAAAAAGGATAATGTTTCAGTCTTATAATAATAATTTACAAACAAATTCCCTGTTCACAGTACGCTTTTACTCTATGGAAAATGGCAGTGTGAACGTTCTTCTAAACATCATGTTTACGCATTACATTTTATACATTTTACTGTACCCAATCTAGTACAGACTGTGTTTTTGAGGAACTTACAGTGAAAGTCATAGCAACAGTTGCCATGGTATTGACAGTCATAGGTGCATGAGCAGCTGCCGAAATTATATCCACAGTTATACAAGCAGGAGTGACCTGCTATAGCAGAGAGAGGAACAGATATTAGTCATAATGTCATCAAAAGGTTTGTACTATATATGTTATTGTGTTAAGTATTGGTGTGTATATTTAGCTAGAAATGCCAGACTGGACTCATTACTGGACTGCTTTTGAAAAATAGTTGTACATTAAACTGATTCATTTCATGTCAATAATCTCATCAGTGTCACTTAAATTGAAATGAATGGCAGCAATACCTGTTACTGGAATTTCAGTTGTTGATGAGCAGTAGCCTGTGTAAAGAGAAGAGGTAAAACTGAAGTAGGAAGAAAAGTAATATAGCTATTCAGCTTTGATTCAGCAAAACACAGTTCATCATGGGAAATATCATGTATATGTTTCCAATATTTCATCATAAAGCATCTGTCCGATCAGTAGGAACTCACTGTTGTAATCAGGACAACAATTGCCATAGTACTGACAGTCGGAGTTGCATGAGCAGTTTCCGAGGTTGTATCCACATTTATACCTGCAGGAGGGTAAATCTAGTAGAGAAAGAAACAGGGAGATCAACCTTTCTTACGATTAATAGCTTACAAAATAAAAGTTTTTTTTTCATAATATATGTGTGTACTACACAGTATATGAAAATATAAACACACACACATACCTGTGTGATTCAAATGTGATTTTGTGCCTACCTACAGAGATCCATTCTGCATGAAATCCTTTATGTGTTACACTGTGATCACTGAAGAAAAGCACAGTCAGATCATTGCTGCTGGATTTAAAAGATTGGTTCCTGAACACCCGTATATCTTCCAGTAATGGGTAGAGGGTAGAAGGACCATCATACACTCTGATGTAATCACAGCATGTTTCCAAACTAGAAAGTACAGAAAAGAGAGAGAGCAAAATGCACTTTTTTGCACCATAGAACATATTAAAACTTTGAATACTTAACATTTAAACAGATATATTTACACAATTTCAGTATTCTGTGGAAATATATTTAGAATCTATTATAAATATGAATGTAAAAAAATGAAGTAAAATATAGAAAGTGTCCTACGCCACATCGGTGAAGGTCAATGACACAGTTGTGTTCCCTGTGCTATGAATGGTCCATGTGCATCGTGCATTATTAGGGTATGTACTGGGGTATTGGGGACTGAACAATTCACCCATCCAATCTGTCATGTAGCCACCACATGGTTCTTGGTGGAAAATGGATTGAAAACAGAACAAAAAAGACAGAATAAAAAAGGTTACTCTAATCTCTCTAGCATGATAAACTCATTTTGTTTTGAGGGAAATGTGTCTAATCGAAAACATAAATTCAAATATGAGTTGCATAGGAGTCCATACATTTTAAAACAACTGAATACAGGCTATAAGCAAATTAGAATGTAATATGTGACCCTGGACCACAAAACCAGTCTTAAGTAGCATGGGTTTATTTGTAGCAATAGCCAAAAATACATAGGCCAGGATTAACTATCTTTCTTTTATGCCAAAAATCATTAGGATATTAAGATCATGTTAAAGATCATGTTCCATGAAGATATTTCGTCAATTTTCTACAGTAAATATATCAAAACTTAATTTTTGATTAGTAATATGCATTGCTGAGAACTTTATTTGAACAACTTTAAAGGCGATTTTCTCAGTATTTAGATTTTTTTGCAGCCTCAGATTTTCAAATAGTTGTATATCTGCCAAATGATGCCCTATAATAACAAATCATACATCAGTGGAAAGCTTATTTATTTAGCTTTCTAGCTTTTTATTCAGATGATGTCTCAGTTTTGAAAAAATGACACTTATGGCTGGTTTTGTGTTCCAGGGTCACATATAACTACTGTTAGTGCTCTGTATAGTGGACCTCCCACATGCTCCTCACAAGGTTACCTGTTTAATATCCAACAGACAGACAGACAGACAGAGAGACTAGACAGACACATATAGATAGATAGAACTAAAGCACCTGCTGAGAAATCCGTCCAGTCGTTTACAAAAGACAAAATAAATGCATAAAGTGAACTTGTTTCAACATTTTATAATAATATGCTTGAAAGACCCATGCCCCACAACATGTAATGTTGACGAGAAAGATAGATAGATTTTGTCATTAGTGTCACTTAAATTAAATGAATAGCATCATCAGCACCTGCTGTATATGCCACTGTTGTTGGTGCTGGGCAGTAGTCTGTGTAAAGAGAAGAGATAAAACTGAAATAGGAAGAAAAGTAAAGCCACATTCTTCTTGATCCAGCAAAATTTTAGCACAGGAAATGCAATGACCCATATGCTCGAAAGATTTGTATATGTGTTAACAATATTTCATATTAAATGGTCTGATCAAGACGAACTCACTGGTATAGTCAGGGCAGCAGTTGCCATAATAATCACAGTTGTAGTCACATGAGCAGCTGCCCAAATGGTTTCCACAGTTATACATGCAGGAGGGGAAATCTAGAAGAGGAAAAACACATATTATCCATGAAGGCATTAATACATGTACAACTAAAAAAAAACAACAACACATAGGTGCACCTGTTACAGATGTAAATTCAGCCGTTGCTGTAAAGCAGTAGCCTGTATAAAGGGAAGAAATAAAAATGGATTTTTGGAATCACAAAGGATCATATATGCACTACTATTTCTATCAACGTCATGAAGTGTCTGATCAACTCACTGTCATAATCAGGGCAACAGTTGCCATAATACTGACAGTCGTAGTCGCATGAGCAGCTGCCAAAGCTGTATCCACAGTTATGCATGCAGGATAAAGCTAACAGAGAGAGAAACAAAGACATCAGCCTCTTACACCCAGGACACTAGAAGAATCTGACAGACAGATAAGAAAGAAAGTCATATCCACAATTATGACTGCACGAATAGCCATCTAGAGAACAGAGAAGGAAATGTTGGGCATTATTATGAATAAGGATTGAACAATTTATTATCTGGCTCCAATTGCTCCTAATGGTTCCATTATTATTGTTGCAGAACTTCTAATGATTATTTTTTTTTAAGAAATGCAAAATAATGTGTTAACATTACATACATAATATTTAGCATAAACCTTTCTTTCTGTATGCCCAACATACAATCTTTTTTTATTCATGTCAGATTTATAAACTGAGAAAGTATATATCAAATGAGTGAAACAGTTCCAGCAAGCAACTGTTTTCCATAAATTTGATAATTTTCTGTTCTATTCTTACAGGCAAGTAATGACATAATAATTATATGTTGTTAGTATTCTGGTGCAATGTTCTGACCTAATGTTTCTTACAAGATGACCTGGTTTATATATGTATAAAATATGACATTTCAACCCTATTTTATCCAACAGATAGACAGAAAATATGACAGACAGATGGATAAAATAAATAAATAAATAGATACTTGAAGTATGATCTGTGGAATCCGTCCAGTAATCTATTCAAAACAAAATACATATATCATGTGAATGTAAGTTTCAACATTGTATGAAAATATGCATAAAGTACACGTCCCACAATATAAAATGTTGATGGATATTTACCTGTTGTCCACCATGCTGCAGTGGTTTTTGCTGTTATATGACAAAAATGTATATGCTTACAGAGTCATATGTTTGAGGTAAACACAGGATGTTCAAGCTAGCAGTTGTTTTCCATAAATTGTTCCATAAGAGATCATCTTACCCTGAAAGGCAATTAGAAGCAGACAGAGAAGGATGTTCAGACCTTCCATCTTTCTCTTCTGATCAAGTTTGTCTTCAAATGTTCAATCATCACTTATATAGTCAAAAGCAGCCTTATGACACATCAATATCCTGGAGCATCTGATGGGGGTGAAAACCTATAGAGCAGCATAACTGTGGAAAAGACACAGCTGGATGTGTTTTACAACTCTTTCTTTATAAATTTATGGATATACTTGTTGACACAGTTGTTTGAGATTGCAGCGATGAAAGTATACACCGTTTAATTTGAATAGTACTGAAATCTCACTGATGTTTCCCATTCCTTATGGCATTTAGAATATGAATATGAAAATATTTCATTTTTGTGCATGCTATGGCTAAGACAATTTCCTTACCAAACCTTGTGAGTCATGAGAATGAGCAGTTCATCAGGATACAAAGGCTGACTTACACAAAAATACATATGTAAATGAAAAATACAGCTTAACAACAATGCAGACATTAGGTGTTCTTAATTTTTTTAGCAGTGTCATCATTTACTCACACTAAGAATGGCCATTATCTGGAGTACAATGTAACTGGGTCATATAAACAAATATATTTTTCATCTATATATAGCATCTTTCTAAATCAAAGGTCACAAATATAAAATACAGAAATGAGTGTACAAAAAAAAAAATAGTAGACGTTTACTCAATGAGAAAATAGTTTCAAAACTTCTGTAGAGCACCCCATAAAAAAGAATAACCGTAAACAAAAAATGCATAAACGTAAATGTATAAGGATGGAAAACACACAGCTGACTATGTTGTAAAATAGATGCTGTTGTCAACCAGCTGATAAAGTCTGATGCAAATTCGCATAAACGCACTTCCCTGTGCCCAGACCTATTTCAACCTATTTTTGTGTTTGGAATTAAATAGTGATGTTCCTGAAGGGCTATTAAATCTAAGACAGAATATCAGCGCATAAATGTTTTGATTAAATAGCCTACTGTGTACATCATATAATACAGTTATAGTATATAATTATAACTGTATTGTACAGTATATATATAATTTATTGCAGACTGTTTTGTACCATGTTTTAAGAATCTGTGTATTAATAGCAGTTAGGTTTTGTCTTTACATTTGTCTTGATTAGGGGGTTAATAAACATTGAGAAGCCATCTGAGACACAAAAATAAATTACAGTACTAAATACATATCAGACATTTTGTTTAATTTATTTTTGCTTATCGTTGGGGCTAATATTGCTAGATTTATTGTAGTAGCTATGCAATTTTTTTTCCTGAATAATTTATTTTCCACACTATTTGCCTTTTAGGAGTACGAGCCATGTACAAAAACAGAACAAAAATATAAATATAACTATTTTAAAAGTGTCTTTATAAAATTATTAGAGTAAGAGAACCGAAAGAGAAAAAAAGCAAATTTAACCTGACGCAGTGACGTAACAGCCACTTCCGCTCCTGCAGGAAAAACACTCGTGAAGTTTGTGAACGGGGACACGAGTAGGAGATGGGCTGAACCGAACCACTTCGGCGATAATAAACCGAGTGAGTAGTGTGAGAAATGACCCTTATTAGTACATCTGTCTTTGTTTGAGTGCGTTTATGGATATGGAGTTATGTAAAAGTGTAAACACGGATCCTGCTGTAGATTCAAGGCAGGATTAAATGGAGACAGGGCGAGGTTGGCTTTTCCGCGCTGTTGCTAACTGACAGACGTGGATTTTAGACACATCATCCTTGTAATACAATAAAACAGTGTTTATCCAAATAGAGATAATATTTTAAGGATAGTATTTGTCATATGGTGCTAGACTGTAACTGTGAGCACGCTTCCATTGCCATAATAATAATATCACTAAAATCACATCATAAATAAATGTCGATCTCTTTAAGAAAGGACAGATTTGAGTCTTATGTATGCGTTGATGGATTGATTGTCAGTCTTCGTTCTTATCTTATCTCATCTGGATTTTATCCCATTTAAACAGTAGGTTTACATTTACTTTATCATGTAAAGATGGCAGTTTATGTAAATCCTTGTAAAAGTGAATATTCTTTTGGTTTGTGTTTAAGCACGTATGTTAGCTTGATAAAAAATATCTAGGTATAAAAGAGAAAGGTACCCTCACTCTCTTTTTTTTTTTATTACATTTATTTATTTATATTTAGCATTTTTTATCTAGTAAGCACAAACAACTGTAAACATTTTGGGAATTGGGAATGAGAACATTTAAACTAACCACTGTGGCAACATATCTTGTATTATTATTGTATTATTGTCAGTGTTCAGTTTTTTGGCTTGCCTTTACCACAGACCAACCAATGGGCACCTGACCTCAAATGTGTTGAAATGTTGCGTAAGAGCAGGTCATTGTGTTTGAGGACATCACTTTGTGTTGGTGTGTTTGTAAACAGGCATGATGAATGGATTGGTCAGCAAACACTTGGCTTTGGTTTACGGACAATATGTTGACCGCATCCAACATGATCTATCGCTTACACTTTCCATGATCCTTTTTTTTTTTTTTGTAGATAGAGCTGTTGTTACATGCAGAGTTGTTTGTTTAATGCATTAATTTTACGTTTGTGACCCTGGACCATAAAACCAGTATAAGTAAGATTTTTAAGGGTTTTTAATACCAATTTAATACCATAGGGCAAGCATCATCTGAAAGCTGAATAAATGAGCTTTCCATTAATGTGTGTTTGTTATGAAACAATATTTGGATGAGATACAACTATATAAATTAAGTTTTGATATATTTACAGTAGGAAATGTACAAAATATCTTCTGATATTTACTCAATATCCTAATGATTTTTGGCATAAAAGGAAAAATTGATAATGTTGACCCACACAATGTGTTGTTGGCTTTTGCTACAAACTTCAATCTTTACAACTTTTTCAAGACAACTTTTGTTTGAAAGACAATGTTTGTAAACAATTAAACATTTTTAATGGAAGCAACTAGAAAACTAAAATGGAACAAAGCTATGAAGAAACCTCTAAGATTTTGCTTATTTTAGCAACAATGTTAGTTCCTGATTCCTTTACTATAATTGGTACAGCTATAACTGAAATGAAATATATCATATTAAAAACACACACATACAGTTCAATACGTACCACGGTTTTTGGTTTGGTTCTGATAGCTTTTTTTTTTTTTTTTCTTTGCAGCAAATTAACAAAAAAAAAAACACTCCTATAAACCTCTATTCACTGGAAAAGGCATGGATTATTATATGTTTGCTTAATATTTCTTTTGTGAGAGGTATTATTTTTTTTATTTTTACTCAAAATAGGATAGGTTTCATTCATACTGGACGCCAGAGGGCGCCCTCGTGCAGAAAATCCACATATGCGTCAAATAAAAGTAACACTGGTGATGTTCCGTTCCAGCCAGGAAATCTCTAATGTGGATAAAGGCATCGCTAGCGCTGTAACTGAATAAAAACAAGATATATAACGTTAAACATTTTGAATGATGAAATGTAAGGACAATAAACACTCAATAATATATGCAATAATATATGGTTTATCTGTGTCAATAATATAATCAATAATATAAGCCATCTTGTGTATTTTCATAATGATAAAGTAAATTTGTAAGACACTGCTAATTGACAGACATAGAATATGAATATAAAATATTGTCTGCCTCATTCTGTGATGTGAAGCCACATCAGATCACATAAGGAAGTTATTTCAAACACTCGACTGATTTATAACTTGTTGTCTTATAACTTTTGTTTTTATAACTCTTGTTGGAGAACAGGTTTAGAAAGTCTTATCATTGCATGTCATTAGAAGAAAAGATGATCTGCGTGTGTTGCTTTTTAAATATAAGCGGGGAAGCATTTCCTCATCTCATCATGTGAAATCACGGGGACACACAGCATATTCTCAGAAATAAAACAAGGAAATGATTTATATATACATAACGAAAAACCACAATTCACAAGCACGTATTGAACCGTGGATGTCGTACTGAACGATTCGATATTACATTGAGAACTGTAGCATCCATCCAAACCCATTAGATGTTTCTACCATCTTTGAAACACAACTTAGGATATTTTAATGAAAACTGAGAGGTTTCTGTCCATCCACTGAAATTTGACACTTCAAAAAGTTCAAAATAGAGCTGGAAAACGATTAGTAGCAATTCATTGCTTCAAAATAAGTTTATGTATGCATACTGTGTGTGTGTGTACTGTGAATATTTATTATGTATATATAAATACACACACACATACATATGTTATATATATTATATATATAAAGTATATATTAAGGAAAAATGTGTTAATTTATATGTAAAATATTTATATGTATATATAATATAAATGATATAGACGTTTACATACAAATACATATACCGCATACAAATATTTTTTTAAAATATATTCATAGTTTGTGTGTGTAATTATATAAACATAATAAATATACACAGTATACACACATAGTATGCATTTTATTTTGAATCGATTAATCGCAAATAATCTATTACAACTCTAGATCAAAACAACATTCGAGCAGTTTAATCCAAGTCTTCTGAATATAATTTTTTAGAATTGATCTTTGAAAATTTGTTTGGATGGACTTTCAATGGGAAAAATATTGTCGTTTGTGTTTTGAACATAAAATAAATCTGTGTTTAAAATGACATGGTGACAAGTAATCATAAAGGAGACTGATTACTATTATCATTTTGTGGATGAACTAACCCTTTGAAATAAAAAGATTTGAAAATGTTAAACTATAATAACCTTAATGTGTGAGCATATTTGCAATTGCTGACACTAGCTCAAGGGCAATAGCTTGGTACAGCCTCTCTGACAAACTTACCTGGTTCAAAACAAATGTGTGAGATGCACATGCTTGCCTGTTTTGCCTGAATCGTTGCACAAGTATGTCAGCTTTTGGTTTATAACCATATGGGCGAATTAGGTCGCAGTGAGTATGTCTTGTGCCATGCACATGCAAACACACAGTCTGGGTTAACATGGCGTTTCATGTGCTTTATCTGTGACGTTCAACTTTGTCAGTGAAATGAAAGATTTGTTTTCTAATCAGGGATTCAAAGAAGGATATGTGCATGCAAACCAAGCTCAACTTGTGTAATGAGTGTCTTCCTGTGTGTGTGTGTGTGTGTGTGTGTGTGTGTGTGTGTGTGTGTGTGTGTGTGTGTGTTAAAGCACACCAAATAACATAAATTTAGCTCAACATGTAATTCTAAACTTACACACACACGCTCATCTAAGATCTAGAGATAAGGAGTTTGGCCTCTTAACTTCTTTGTGTGTGTGTTAATGTGGTTGGTCTAGTCTAAAACAAAACAAATCCTGTCTAGAACATGACCAGACGTGTCTTGGAGACTATCTGCCCAATCTAAAATGAAAATCAGGAGGAGAGCGAGAATAAGGGATCTGAATCCTCTCCAGCTGTTACCCTGCTTTTGCTGACTTTGATAAGCAGCACATCAGCAGATAACAGCTCAGAATGAGATATCAGTGTGCTTTTGTTTAAACCCAAATGCTGTAAACGTCATGTTGTGCTTTTGACGGTACAGGCCTGCATATTCTTAGAGCTAGAAGAACAGGGGCTTCTCTAGAACCTATGAGCATACCAGAACACAAGGCTGATTCTGTGCTCTGGAACCCAGGGTGGGGCCGAACAGCGCTCCGTGCTAATTGGTCAAGTGACTCATGGTCATTGTTGCCTCTGCAGGCGATGACACAGCAGGCCTTGTCTTCCTTCACAGCCTTTGTCTGTTTATGACTTACACTCATGCCATTAATGCCCCGGCCCTCAGAATACAAGAGGAGAATGGTGGAATTATTCTTGGTTTTCCCAGTCTGACACGTTATGTGCCATTTTCACGTGTTGTCAGAGTGTTACATAATGCAGCTTGAGAATGCAAGTTGTAAAATATGGCTATGCACACTAAATTTGATCAGAAATGCAATAAAACGGTAATTCTGTGAATATTATTGCTATTTAAAATGCCTTATTTTCTGTTTTATTGTATTGTAAAATGTGTTTTTTGTCTTGATGGCAAAGCTGAATATTTAGTAGCCATTACTCAAGTCTTCAGTGTCACATGATCCTTCAGAAATCATTCTAATAAGCTGATTTGGTGCTTACGAAATGTTTCTAATTATTATCTTGTTGAAAATGGTAGTACTGCTTTTTTTTGAAAACTGTGATTGGCTTTTTTAGAATTCTTTTTTTTATATACTAATTTAATACTCCCTTGCTGAATAAAAGTATTCATTTTTTTTTAAAAACACAAATCTTACTGATCTATTGTGAATTATGAACTAACGCTTATACAGTACCAGTCAGAAGTTTTAGATTTTTAGTTTTAGTCTCTTCTGCTCTCTCTTCTCTCTTCTGTTCACCAAGCCTGCATTTATTTGATCCGAAGTACAGCGAAAACAGTAAAAGTTTTAGGGCTGTGCCGATATTTGCATGCGATTATCATGCGTATCTCATCAGTAATGCTGGTTCTGTGATTAGTCGTAAATCTCATTCACGTGTTCATTCATGCACTAGTTCACTGACAAGTTACGCAGTTTCGCGTGCATTATCTGCGATAATGAAGGCGATATTGCGTAGCTTGTCAGTGAACTACGGCTCTGTGTAGTAAACGCCGCTGCGTGAATGAACGCATGAATGAGATTTACGACTAATCACGGAACCGCCATTATTGACGAGATACGCATGATAATTGCATGCAAATATCGGCACAGCCCTATTGAATATATATGAATATATTTTAAAATGTAAGTTATTCCTGTGATTTCAAAGCTGAATTTTTAGCATCATTACTCTAGTCACACGATCCTTCAGAATAATAATAATAATAATAATGTTTCTTGAACAATAAATCAGCATATTAGAATGATTTCTGAAGGATCATGTGACACTGAAGATTGGAGTAATGATGCTTTGATCACAGGAATAAACATTTACATTTTAAAATACATTCAAATACAAAAACGTTATCGGATGTATCTAAAAAGTTGCAGAAGGAATGAATTCTTTAAAAAAACACATTTTACTGTTCAAAAACTTTTGACTGGTAGTATATGTTCACAATTATTACTTTGAATATACAATAATAATAAATATTTGGTAAATTGAAAGTATTTTTTTCCCCTCCCAAAATCTAATTGCCTTATTCTTTTACAAGTTGCCATTTTTGAAAGCTGTTTTTTAATGTAGATCTTATTTTTGTGTTTTAACTTTTTCGTCTTTGTATTAATTTGGTCATTTACCATGGTTATACTTTTTTCTTCTTCCTCCAAATAGAGAAGGAAAAAGAATATTACCAGGCTAATCTAATCTAATCTACGATCTTGTCAGTTACTAATCCAAAGCAGTGCTATGATTCATATCCTGTGCCGAAGACTTTGACACATCAGAGAAAGAAAATATTTTTCAACTGAAGGAGCACAAGAAAGAAAGCGAAAGGAAGAGCAAGGGGTCATCGAGGAAAGAGGGGGGATTTTTACAACCACATAATGGCATCAGCTCATTTACAGTTAGTCTGACTGACTCTTTCTTTCTTCCCAATCTTTGTATCCTATCCCACGCTCCTCCCTTTCCATCTCTGTCTCTGTCTTCAGCAGTTACTGATATCAGAGAGAGGGGGAATGAGTAGTGTGAAGAAACGGGGACATGCCTTACGTGGACCGGCAGAACCGCATCTGCGGTTTCCTGGACATCGAAGAATTGGAGAACAGCGGCAAGTTCCTGCGACGGTATTTCATCCTGGACACGCAGCAGGGTAGTCTGGTCTGGTACATGGACAACCCGCAGGTATGATCTGACTGAAGTCTAAATGCACACTGGGTAATGTAGTTCTGATTCATTATCTTGGATATATATTGTTTCTTGGTCGTCTAGAACCTGCCTGTAGGTGCCAAACATGTGGGTTCCCTCAGTCTCACCTACATATCGAAGGTAAGCTGCCACCTTTTCACACACAAAACCATTTTCACACATTCTGTCATTTCAGCGTCATAGCTTTTTGAGAAATTGCAATAAGGCCCCCTCTCTTGTTATAGGTCAGTGATGCCACCAAACAGAGGCCAAAAGCTGAGTACTGCTTTGGTAAGATTTTCTCACATCTACATGCACTTAAACTTTACAATTAGTAAAAATTTAGTAAAAAGTTGGCAAATTTAATTTTAATATAACCGGGTGTTTTTTGGAATGTTATGATGCTTTAGATGTAGTCTTTATTGTAAAAGCATAAAACCTGATATTTTACGTTTTATTTTTTTCCTCTTTATAATTTTATACATTTAAGTATTTTTAAATTGCTTGAATGTGATAATATCCTATAATATAATATAGCACTTTCATGTTATTTTGAAGATCTCACATAGTGTAAACAGCTCAAGCCTCAGTTCTTTACTGAAGGGTCTGTGGTTTGAATCTTGGCTAGGTGCTATTCAGAATGCTTACAAGTTTGATTTCAGGTCATGTTCTTACTGTAAGCACTGCCTTTGTACTTTTGTGATGGTGCGCCACTTAAAATTTTTCCTACTCATCTATTTCACACAAAATGATTTTAAGCCCATACTCGTTCTCACAGCTTATACATGCAAACATTTGTGTTGCTTTGCATGTACTCTTACTGCAGTGCACATGGTAACCTTCTGTGCAACATGAGTGGAAACAGGAAACGGTGGTCTGGTCACTTGATAGATGTGTGTACGTGTGCACATGTGCTTCTAAAATCTTGCTCTTTGCAGGATGCTTCTGTAATAACCTGAACTTCATACTGAAGCATTTATGAAATCCTGTTTATTGGTTTAGTTAATAAGCCATAATAAGTTAAAAATAACCACCAGTCCTTCTAACTTTTAACAGTTGCTTTTATCCAGATATAGCTTAAGGAATCACTCACACATTTCACTCATTTGTTATTTATGATTTATTTATTCATCTTCTTTCAAGCCAATATGTGACCCTGGACCACAAAACCATTTGTAAGTAGCATAGGTATATTTGTACTAATAGCCAACAATACATTGTATGGATCAAAATGATTGACAAAATGATCTATTTTTCTTTTATGCCAAAAATCATTAGGATATTAAATAAAGATCATGTTCCATTAAGTGTTTGTAAATTTCCTACCGTAAATATATAAAAAAAATCATTTTTAATTTGTATTATGCATTGCTAAAAACTTCATTTGGACAACTTTAACAGCGATTTTCTGAATATTTAGAATTTTTATTTATTTTTTTTATTTTTTTTTGCACCCTCAGATTTTTCAAATATTATCCTAACAAACTATACATCAATGGAAAGCTTATTTATTTAGCTTTTATATACATACTTGTACACATCTCAGTTAGAGAATGACTCTTATGACTTTTTTGTCCACAGTCACATATTTATTTCTTAAAGCACAAAATGAAAGAAACAAAACAAAAACTCATACTACTCTGTGGCTGTGACACACTAAAATGACAAAAACTTCTTTTGGGTCAGATGAATCAGTTGATTAATTTCACAAAACCAGTCTGATCTTGTTCTTGTGGACCAACTCACTCAGTTATCCGTTTTCAACAGCTCACTTTATCAGTGATTCCTGACTTTTATTTTGGTTTGAATTGCAAAAAAACACAAAGCAATTATTTTCACAATATCATCATCAGGAAAATATTACATAAACACCTAGAAATACACACTGTCAGCAAAATTTAAACCATACAAGGACACATAATGATATAACTTGTATGCATGAGAACTATTGGTAGAAGTTCAGTACAGATTTCAGGACAGCTGCGAATAATGAACATTGCACATGCACAGTGGAGTTTATTGTGATGTAGTGAATTCTAGCATTCGCCTTTCCATCCCAGAAAACCACTGAAAGATACAGAATTAACAGACATAACAGGAAGAAATTGAGTCGAGCTTCATTTTGCTGTAGCTTTTTAGTCTGAAATTGATTTGTGCTGCCTTATTGACTGGGCTTGAGCAGATAATCCATAAAGTCAGCTGGGCTGTAAAACAAGCTATCTGTGGGCTTTTGGGATTTATGGGCATTTTAAAAATACACTGAGACCTTCTTTCTGATACACTGATGTTTCTCAGAACTACTCAGCAAAATTAGAGGTATGGCCGTTATGTTATGGGAAATGGGGTTAAGCTCTTTCTCTCTGTCTGTGTGCAGTCATCAATGCAGGAATGAGGAAATTCTTTCTGCAGGCTAATGATCAGCAGGATCTTGTGGAATGGGTCAACGCACTCAATAATGCAACCAAAATCACAGTGAGTACACACGTGCAAAATGTGAGCGTGTACATGCATCTATATCTGTTTAGAACCCTATACAGAAATCTACCACCCTAAAACTTCCCAGTTTCATATTTTTTAACACAATTAAACATAATCAGAAGCTAATTGTATATTGTAACACATATCACATATTTATCAGAATTATTATGAAGAGGGATTCCATAATCAATAGGAATAATTGAAAGTGTGCTGCCCTAGTTCTCATGGCTGTAATAAAATCATTTTACTTTGTTACACTTGTACTGTAATATAATAATTTATTACAGCACACCAGTATATATTCCCACATTGCTTAAAAGAGATTTATGCTCAGCAAGGCTGCATTTGTTTAATGAAGATCTCACATAGTGTGAACAGGCCTTGAGAGTTGCAGCTCAAGCCTCAGTTCTTTACTGAAGGGTCTGTGGATTGAATCCTGGCTAGGTGCTGTACAGAGAGCTTATAAGTTTGATTTCAGGTCATGTTCTTACTGTAAGCACTGCTTTTGTACTTTTGCGATGGTGCTCTACGTAAAATTTTTCCTACTCATCTATTTCACACTAAATGATTTTAAGCCCATACTCATTCTCACAGTTTATACATGCAAACTTTTGTGTTGCACCAGTACATATTCCCACATTGCTTTATGCTCAGCAAGGCTGCCTTCGTTTAATCACAAATACAATAAAACACACATAAAAAATAAATAAAATTACAGTTACATTTCTGTTTTAAGGTATTTTAATTAAATAAATAAATAATTATTTTTTTTTAATTCTGTGATTAAGTTGAAATTTCAGCAGCTATTACTCCAGTCTTTAGTGTCACATGATCCTTTAGAAATCTTTTTTTTCTTTTTTTTTCTTTTTTTTAAGATTAATTTTTTGGCATTTTTGCCTTTAATTAGGATAGATCAAATTGACAGGAAGTGAAGTGGGAGAGAGAGAGTGGACGGGATCAGGAAAGGTCTGCAAGCTGGGACTCGAAATTGCGACGCCCGAAGTGCAACAGCACTGTATGTCGGCGCACTGCCCACTAGGCTACCGGCGCCGACCTTCAGAAATCATTCTAATATGCTGATTTGGCTCATGAAAGATTCATCAATAATATTTTATTTTCTGTATACCTATAATAGGTTATTAAAAAAAAAACATTTTTTGTAACAATGTGGAGGTCTTTACTGTCACTTTTTCCCCTTGCTGAATTATATATATATATATATATATATATATATATATATATATATATATATATAAAAGATAACTTTTGAACAATAGTGTTTATTTAGTTTTTCATTGCAGGTTAATATAGATTAAATAGATATTTTGTGTCCCTTTCAAGCTTCTTTACAGTCCTGGATTGTTTGCGTTAGTTATCTAGCTATTAAACAAGCTCACATGCTAATCTGATATCCCACACTGAAACATTTAAAGAAACAATGAAAGCATTCAACAAGTTCATTCAGTCAGTGTCAGTGGTTCTGTCAATGCTACAGACGTGCATTGGCAGGTATGTTCTAGTTAGTATTCTCTGGGAGTTTATCTATTAAAGGTAACATGCATATCAAAGTTCAAGCAGTTTACAAGCAAATTACAGTTAAAAAAAAAAAAAAAAAACACATCCGCACAATTTAAAAATCAAGTTTCCTTATTGGAGTGTGCTTCCCCTCTCTAAGTACATGTGCAGGCAAACACATACATGCGCACGGGAAGTTGAAAGTTTCTCAAAAAAAAAAACAAACAACTTTATCCTGTTTCATCCTGATGGCGTTTTCCGTGTGCGAGTCACATGGCTGACTAATGGGAAGCTTTATTGTTTGAACGACCCTCACCTCTGAGTCATCAGTGCTTCAGAATGCGGTCACAAAGTCTCTGTCTCTCTTCTACACTTTTTCACTCTCTCTGTATCAGTAATATGTCACACTTCCACATGCAATGCCAGGAAGGGCTCTAACTGTAGGCCAGACACTTGGAGCGTGGGCTGATGGATTGAAGGGTTACACAATAAGCCGTTGTTGAGTTATCCTATGAGTCTCACAATAGATGGTTAATTCAGCTGTGCTCCATTCATGTTCTTTTCTCTCCATCTTTTTGTGCATCGCTCTGCATTTTGCTACTGCCCTGATTTTGCTTGTCCTTAACTCTCTCTCACTCGTTCCCTGTCATTTTCTCCTTTTTGTCTCTCTCAGGTTCCCAAATCCTCTGATGCTGTTCACTCTGAGAGTCAGAGGCTGGCTTCAAACGGAAACAAGAAACAGGTCCCATACAAGACCGAGATCATTGCAGGAGTGGCTGTTGTCACACAGACACAGGTATTGTCACTCGTGTAGGCTTAAACACAAAATATATACCTGTTTTAGTCAATCAAGACTAGGGTTGTCATGATTTAAAAAAAAAAATAGTAATACTAGAAATTTAAATATTGTCTATAACTGTTTTAATACCACATCAAAATAATATATTGCATTAAACGAGATCTAATCCAAAATTCACTTTTACATGGTGTTTGCATATAAATGTGTTAGCAGTGCATTTTTCTGCATCTTATATGTCTGATTTTTCCCTTTTCCCTCTTTTAGCAGGATGGAGAGGTGGGACACAGTGTTGGAGTGGAGAAGGTGGGCTTGAGGAAGCCTCAAAACCATCCATCATATTTGCACACCAGAGCAGGGCAGGATCAGGCCATTATTAAAGCAGGATACTGTGTCAAACAGGGAGCTCTGGTGAGTCTAAAAGATTTTTTATTTTTTTTTATATCCATGGTCTTGTGGAACTAGGTTTGTGTGTTCAAAAATGCAAAAAAAAAAAAAACAACGATATAAAATATTACATTAAAAATCAGATTTTTGAAATGTTTGAAACTGGGTGATTCCTGGAGAGAATTCTTTATAGGTTACTATTTTCCTTTTGTATCAGATGAAGAACTGGAAAAGGAGATATTTTGTTCTGGAGCAGAACTCAATGAGTTACTTCAAGTCTGATCTGGTATGTTTTATTTATTTTTGACTTATGCAGCATACTTGTACATCTGCTCAATGCCTTGTACAATTACAATTTTAGGATGAATTGCTACTTATTTGTGTTATGTTGATCTTGACATGTATCTGAATTGTACTAGCAAATTTATATATTGAAGGAACAAGCCACAAGCCTCTCTTCTCTTAGAAATGGCTTTAGTCAGCTGTTTTATGAAAGAAAGAAAGAAAATTAATTGAACGGTTATTTTTGCACTTTTGCATTTGAGTTTTTTTTTATCTGAACAAAAGATAAAGCAAATACCAGCGCTCTGTCTCAACTTGAACAGCACTATACCTGAGAAATTCCTGGCAGCTGCCAGTTGTGTGAGATTAAACTGCATATGTACAGTGAGGGGAAAAAATATATTTTTATAGTGTTTTCCCTCTGACAAAGAAATGGTCTATTATTTTAATGGTAGGTTTATTTTAACAGTGAGAGACAGAGTAACAACAAAAAATCCAGAAAAACGCATTTCAAAAAAGTTAGAAATTGATGAGTGAAATAATTATTTGACCTCTTCGCAAAACATGACTTAGTACGTTGTGGCAAATCCCTTGTTGGCAATCACAGGTCAGACGTTACTTGTAGTTGGCCACAAGGTTTGCACACATCTCAGGAGGGATTTTGTCCCACTCCTCTTTGCAGATCCTCTCCAAGTCACTAAGGTTTCAAGGCTGACGTTTGGCAACTCAAACCTTCAGCTCCCTCCACAGACTTTCTATGGGCTTAAAGGGTTACTCCATTACTCCATCCCAAAATGAAAATGTTGTCATTAATTACTCCCATGTCGTTCTAAACCGGTAAAGTTTTGTTCGTCTTCGAAACACAATTTAAGATATTTTGGATGAAAATCGGGAGCTTTGTGGCTGTCCCATTGACTGCCAAGTAAACAACATTGTCAAGGCCCAGAAAAGTATGAAAGACGTTGTCAAAATAGTCTGATAATCTGCCATCAGTGGTTCATAATTTTACAAAGCTATGAGAATACTTTTTGTATGCAAAGAAAACAAAAATAATGACTTTATTCAACAATTTGTCTCTCCTGCGTCACTGTAGCGCCATTTTGGAAAGTATCCACTGGACACAAACACTGTACGCTGTTTTTGTTCGAATCAAAGCGCAAATAAACATAGAAAACATATCCGTGTGCTGCGGCTGACAGAGAACAGCGTACGCTGTTTGTGCTCAGTGGATACTCTCCAAAATGGCACTAAATGGCAACGGAGGAGGTGAATTGTTGAATAAAGTCATTATTTTTGTTTTCTTTGCATACAAAAAGTATTCTCGTAGCTTCATTATGGTTGAACCACTGATGGCAGATGGACCATTTTGACGATGTCTTTCATACTTTTCTGGGCCTTGACAGTGTTATTTACTTGGCAATCAATGGGACAGCCAAAAAGCTCCCGGTTTTCATCCAAAATATCTTAAATTGTGTTCCGAAGGCAAACAAAGCTTTTATGGGTTTGGAATGACATGGGGATAATTATTGACACAATTTCCATTTTGGGGTGGTTAGGCCACTCCAGAACCTTAATGTGCTTCTTCTTGAGCCATTCCTTTGTTTTGGGTCATTGTTATGCTGGAATATCCATCCACAACCCATTTTCAGTGCTCTGGCTGAGGAAAGGGAAGGACATGGCCTTGTCCATCGTCCCTTTGATGTGGTGCAGTTGTCCTGTCCCTTTAGCAGAAAAACATCCCAAAGCACAATGTTTCCACCGCCATGTTTGACTGTGGGGGTGATGTTCTTGGGGTCATAGGCAGCATTACTCCTCCAAACATGGCAAGTTGATTTGATGCCAAAAGCTTGATTTTGGTCTCATCTGACCACAACATTTTCACCCAGTTCTCTTCTGAATCATTCAGATGTTCAGTGGCAAACTTCAGACAGGCCTGTCATGTTTCTTGAGCAGGGGGATCTTGCGGGCGCTGTAGGATTTCAGTCCTTCATGGCGTAGTTATGTTACCAATTGTTTTCTTGGTGACTATAGTCCCAGCTGCCTTTAGATCATTGACAAGATTCTCCTGTGTAGTTCTGTGCTGATTCCATTCACCATTCTCGTGATAATTGAAACTCCATGAGGTGAAATCTTGCTTGTAGCCCCAGACTGAGAGAGATTGGCAGTTATTTTATATTTCTTCCATTTGCGAATAATCACACCAATTATTTTCTCCTTCTCACCAAGCTGCGTGGCGATGTTCTTGTAGCCCATTCCAGCCTTGTGTAGGTCTACAATCTTGTCCCTGACATCCTTGGACAGCTCTTTGGTCTTAGCCATTATGGAGAGTTTGCCGTCTGTTTAATTTGATTCTGTGGACAGGTGTCTTTTATACAGATAACAAACTGAGATTAGGAGCACTCCCTTTAAGAGAGTGCTCCTAATCTCAGCTTGTTACCTGTATAAAAGACACCTGGGAGCCAGAAATCTTGCTGATTGGTAGAGGTTCAGAAACTTATTTCACTTATTAAAATGCATATCAACTTTTTTGAAATGCATTTTTTTTTCTTTGTTGTTCTGTCTCACTGTTCAAATAAACCTAGCATTGAAATTATAGACTGATAATTTCTTTGTCAGTGGGCAAACATACAAAATCAGAAGGGGATCAAATATTTTTTTTTTTCCTCACTGTCCATGTGTGTATGGCTGTTAGAGGGTAAAACTTCACTCCAACAGATTTGTCTCTGTGACACATATTTGTCTTTTCCTTCAGGAGAAGGAGCCTTTGCGGATTATTCTTCTGAAGGAGGTCCATAGGGTGCAGGAGTGCAAACACAGGTACAAACTGAATGTCTGCCAATCATATGCTTTGGAATCTCGTTATGTGACTGAACATTCCTATAAATGCAGATACTTCTGTTCTCATCAATAAGAAATAATTGCATTGTACATTTACACCACTGTTCAAAATATAATTTAAAATAACTTTTCTTTTTTTATATTTTAAAATGTAACTTATTCCTGTGATGGCAAAGCTGAATTTTTAGCAGCCATTACTTCAATATTTAGTGTCACATGATCCTTCAGGAATTATTCTGATATGCTGGTTCAGTGCTTAAGAAACATTTATTAGTATTATAAATGTTGAAAACAGTATTAGTTTTCCATCTTAATATTTTTGTGTAAACCTTAATGTATATATATTTTTTCAAATCAAAATCTTTTTCAACATTGTAAATGTGTTCCCTTTTTTTTATAATCAATTTAATGTGTTCTTGCTGATATATTTTTTTTCTTTTTATCTTACTAACCCCCCAAACTTTTGAGACATAGTGTATATTTTGATTTGCAGGTTTGCATTTATAGTTATAGTTTTAACATATAATTTATTCTCTTCCTGTTTCACTTTCAGTGAAATAATGATGCGAGACAACCTTTTTGAAGTCGTCACAACCTCCAGAACATTTTATGTCCAGGTGAGAAGTCTTGTCAAGCATCAGCATGCACTTAACACTCCAAGATCTCAAAATTTAATTAAAAGGGTGGTTAAAATGGATTTCTCTCTTTTTAAAAAAAATTATAATTTTACTGTATTGCGTGTTGGTTCCACACTATATCTCTGAACCATTAAGACATCTGTGGGCTCAAACTTTGAGCAGTTATAACTAGGGTTGGACTGATAGATGAAGACATCGCCCAACCCTAGTTATAACTTTTGTAGCATATCTTTGCTTCTTTTAGAATATGTAAAAACGACACATTCTGCCATTCAATTTCAGGCTGATAGTCCAGAGGAGATGCACAGCTGGATCAAGGCTATTTCAGGAGCCATTGTGGCTCAGAGGGGCCCAGGCCGGTCTGCAGCCTCTGTATGTATACACACACATGCATTTAAAAGCAGGGAGTCACTCTGTCTCTGAGCAAAACAATGGAGCATGAATTCATGAGTCAACCTGAGAACATGTGGAGAGTGTGTGATTTTTCCCTCAGAAGTTTTTTTGCATATCATGTGCCTTTTTCTCTTTCTCTCACTCACACGCACATAGGAGTGCACACACAAACACAGGAGTGAATAATATGACTGCAGTGGTTGGCTCAGAAGTGTTATTTCACTCTGAAATCAGAGAGTACACTAATTTTGTGTGGGCCACAATCTGTTCGTTTCATACTTTTTCTCCCACTCCCCTCTGAACCTAGTGACCCCAAAAATATTTGGACACAGTCACACTTAATGTATAAAAGTCATAGATATATTTTGAAGAAATACAATTCAAGTAGCATTTATTGAAGCTCATTTGAGCTAAACATTTAGATGTAGATGGAACAATAATAGCAACAATACTTCTTTATTGTGAGTTATGTCCAATTGAAACAGGTTCTGTTCATTGGTTGTTGATTGGATAAAGGCAGATCTGAATGAGAGCTTGTAGTCGTTTATAAGAAACTCTGAAGATCAAGTTATAACATTTATAATTAGAAATTACTAGTAAGGAAAAAAAACTCTGAAACATTCATGTATGATCATTCATAAGATAATCATAATAACCATACACAATAAAATGCATTTAGAAACTTAACAGGGTGAATTTCCGTTTCATGCTGACTTTAAAGGAGAAGTTTACTTCCAGAATGATCCTGATATTTTACATGTGTTTCAAAATGTTCATGTCTTTCTTTCCTCAGTCGAAAAGAAATTAAGGTTTTTAAGGAAAAGATTTGAAGAGTTTTCTCCATATAGTGGACTTCCATGGTGACCAATAGGTTGAAGGTCCAAATTGCAGTTTCAGTGCAGCTTCAAGGGGCTCTACACGATCCCAGCCAACGGATAAGGGTCTTTTCTAGTGCGGTGATTGGTCATTTTCTAAGAAAAATAAAAATGAATATACTTTTTTTTTTTTTTTTTTACCACAAATGCTCATCATGCACTAGCTCGACCTTAAGCATTTAGCAGTCACACATGCGTGATGTAGGCGGAAGTACCAACCCACTGTTTACAAATGCGAATATGCAAAGTCAAATGCCCTTTTACAAAAAAAAAAGGTAGAACAACGATGTCAGGCGATTTTGAAGTTGGAGAAGGAGCTCTTGCAGTACACAGATTCAATGCATGAAGGTGACATGAGCATCGCAGAGCACTTGTTTAAAAGGTACATAATTTTATTATTTATTTTTTTTTAATTTTTAGACTGTTTCACTAGATAAGACCCTTATTCCTTGGCTGGGATCATGTAGAGCCCTTTGAAGCTGCATTGAAATTTAGACCTTCAACCCGTTGGCCACCATTAAAGCCCACCATGAGAAAATTCCTGGAATGCTTTCCTCAAATTTAATTTCTTTGCGACTCAAGAAAGAAAGACATGAACATCTTAGATGACGTGGGGGTGAGTAAATTATCAGGAAATTTTCATTCAGGATGTATTGTTTAAAATGAAAAATGTTTTTGTTAAAGGATTTTTTTTTTTGCTTGCAGATGCCGCTCGGTTTGACATTTTGTTTATATATGTAAATATAATGACATTCATACATGAAGTGTCCAAATACTTTTTGGGGCGCCTGTATCTCTTTCTCCCTTTCTTCCTCTAATGTAGCTTTGCACTGTTGTTTCAGATGCGTCAGGCCAGAAGGCATTCGAGCCCCTGTATTCAGAGATACACACCACGTGTCACTCAAGGCAGCACGTATGTGAGCTCCGCCCCTTTGAGCCGCCCCTTTTTCCTCTTCCTCGCTTCGCTTTAGAGGAGTCGCTAACGCACAAACGCACGCGGACGTACTCACCTAGCTTAATCTTTTCCACTTCGCTTTTCCAGAATAACTTGACACACACACGCACACCTAACAGTTCAATTGCAGAAATAAACCTATTCAGCAGTTCATTTCAGAAATACATTCAGTTTTCCGCTGACCTTGTTTTCCCGCTAATTCTACCTTTCTTTTTTTTTTTCTCTCCTCCATTTTGTTTTCTCAACCCTGTGGCTCCCTCATTTGAACCTAACGGTTAATATTTGACGCACTTCTCCATTTCTAATGCTTCAGCCTCTCTGCCAGCCCACTGCAGTCTCCTGCTACACACCCAAAACGCATGTTTCACACATTTCAGTTGCTCATCTGTATTTCATTATTCTTTATTGTCGTGTGTAACATGGTTTATACAGTTTTACTTTTTTTTTACCATCCTAAATGATGATCCAAACTGGTAATTACTGATTAAAATAAACAAAAACATTATGTCCCATTTTTCTTCCATTATGTCATATTTAATAGTGAAACAGCATATTAAATGAGAAAATAGAACTTTATTGTATCTTTTGGAAATTTTGAATTGGGTTGGTGTGTGCGTGTGTATGAGTTTTTATGATGAGGTTATGTGTGCTTTAGTGTTTGAGAGTTGCTCTGTGTTTCATAAAAGTCATCTAAACAAATAAACTCCTCAGTATTGACTTGCAGTAAGCCTTTAGTCTTATAAGGTAAACCCTTAAATCTCGGACATCAGGTTCTCAATCACTGCTGTTATTAGATTAGACATGTCTGTGCTTTCTCACACAATTATGTAAAATGTTTTGGACAGTCTAGAGCAATGACTAAGATGCTTTTTTTCTGCTATTGCAGTTCTCAAACTGATGATAATATCTGTGGATTCATTTGTAACTCTAAACACAATGCAGTTCTAATCTTGTCTCAATATTTGTTGTCTTTCTCTTACTTACATTCTTATTTTTATTCTTTCATTAAACCTTTCACTTCCAACTCTTTTCTTTCATTATGTTTATCTCTGTTTCTGTCTTCCACCTTCTACCTAGGGCTAGCTTAAAAAATCATTCTTTAATATTTGTAAAACTTTGACAGTATTTAAGGTGCATCTTAATGTAAAACTTAAGGGTTGTTGTATTTATCTAAACAAGTATTTATTTATTTATTTGTTTGGCTGTCATTATAAATTCAGAATATATACATTGCCATTCAAAAATTTGGGATCAGTAAGATTTTTTTTTTTTGTAGAATCTATAAGGCTGTATTTATTTGATCAAAAATACTGAAAAATATTGTGAAATATTATTGGAATGTCTAATATTAGTTTCCTATTTTAATATACTTTAAAATATCTTTTGTTTCTGTGTTGCAGCGCTGAATTTTCAGCTTCATTACCTGTGATACTTTTTTCTTTGATTCTTTGAATAAAAAGTTAAAAAGAACAGCATTTATTCAAAATAGAAATTTAGAAATTTCTAACAATATAAGTCTTTACTATCACTTTTTATCTATTTAACACATCTTTGCTGAATAAAAATATTAATTTATTTAAAAAAAGACTTACTGACCCCAGTCTTTTGAATAGTAGTGTATATTGTAACACAAAATTTCTGTTTTGAATAAACACTGTTCTTTTTAACTTTTTACTTCAAAGAATCCTGAAAAATGTATCACAGGACCCAAAAAATATTAAGCAGCACAACTGTTTCCAACACTGATTATAAATCAGCATATTAGAATGATTTCTGAAGGATCATGTGACACTGAAGACTGGAGTAATGAAGCAGAAAATTCAGCTTTGCTTCACAAGAATAAATTATATTTTAAAATACATTAAAATAGAAAACTCTTATTTTTATATTCCAATAATATTAAAAAATATTTTTTTCCTGTATTTTTGATCAAATTATTACAGCCTTTTTATATATATAATATATATACCATTTTTGAAAATTTGATTCAAGAGTTTTTAATCAAGTCATTTGTAAATAAGTTGAACTGAAATTAACAACAACAACAACAACAAAAAAACTCAAGGTGATTTTGTAACGTGATTTAAATTAGAGATGCTATTAAAGCTCATGTTCTCATATTTAAGAATTTAAGCTTATTGGTCGAAAGAAAGCACATCTCCAGATCTTTCTTAGTCTTTACTGCCAGCGAAATATCGTTCAGTCCAGCTTCTACCTCTATCTACTTCTCATGTTCTCTCTCATGTTATGTTTTCCAGTGAGTGGGACAGCTGGGCTCTCTGAGTACTAACACTTCTGATCTGGTGCTCTGCTGGCTCTGGTCTCTGGTACTTCTCATCTTCTACTGTCACTGCTAAGCTCATCTAAAACTTCTAATACGTTTCTCGGATGTCCTAACTCACAGCAGAGACTGCTCTCAATCTTCACCGCACTGCATCAATCTTAACGCTTTCCTAAAAACACTTCATTCAGACCAGAACTTATTCATATGTATTTTCTCCCTCGTTCTTCCCGTTTAGGAGTTCATTGTTGGCGGCTCCTGTTTCTACCGCCAGCACACGAGTCACGCCATCCCCTGGACGCCCAGCCCTGCCGTGTCAGCAAACCCAGAATGCCATGGTCCCACGCGGCCTGGCATGGGACAGCGAGCACTTCATGAGCCTGCTGCCCCTGCCCCGCCCACACGCCCGCTTGTCACTGCAAGAGACCCGCCTCTCCAAGTGACTCACGAATCGCCGTGGAGGAGACGTAGCAGCTTTGGAATGTGTGACGCTCCTTTGCCCCAACTTGATCTGGATAATGCAGATCTTCCTGTCAGCGAGGTCTGACACTTTTACCTTAAACTCTTACCTGTTAAGATGTGTGTGCCGAATTTAGGTGATGGAAGGATCGTTGGAGGATAGATGACCAGGCACTCGGATACGAACTGATATGACCTGTTGACCAAATTCTGAACTTTCAAAAACAGGTTATATCAGATAAAAGAGCTTCATCTAGATCAAGAACACTACCGCAATGATTCAGACACCAAAGATTCTTCAAAGTACCTCCTAAAGATTTGAGGAATATGGGTTCAGTATCATCTAAACTAAAATTGTTTCTGGTGGAAGGAAGTGAAGATTTGTTCTTGTGATTACTTTTAATATTCAGAAAAATCCCCTTCGCTGAGCATTACAGAACATTTTTTTTCTGTACAGTTTCCTGTTTTTAAAGGTTATTCTATGTGCTGTTAATGTGACTAATTGATCCTGTGGACTAAGCTGGGGTTTATTTTGACTGACATCTTTTATCCACGCTTATAAATATGGGTGAATTCTTGTAGCTGTAATACTATTGTTTGTCTCTTGCTCCGCTAAATGATAAATCAAATCCTTTTGTTTATTTAATAACTCAATGGGTTGGATACAGTAACGCTGAGTAGACTGATGCTGAATTATCTGCCCACATCCTTCTGGTTATGACTGTACATGTCTGATTATATAAGTGAGAGTTTGCTGTTGAGTTGTTCATTTCGTTTTTGCGAGTTATTGGGATTTGAGTATGACTACTATGATGAAATGCTTTTTCAGTGCGTTTATTTGCACTGATTCATTTTGCTTTGTCTAAAAAAAGTGCCTGTCTTTTTTCTCTTAAAGGTCTGTCAGTTTTAACCCTCAGTTGTTTTGTCTTGTTTTGTGCTGTAACCGTTTTAATCTTGTTTGTTTATATTATTTATTATAAGAAAAAGCAATAAACCAAGTCTGAATTTATGGTGTTGGTTTAAATATCATATTTTAGCTTTCCATGCAATGAATTGAGGTGTGAAATGTTTGGTATCATATTAATTTGTTCTCTGTTGCCCTCTGTTGGACATGTAAAGCTACTGTCGAACTGCTAACTCGTTTTATTGCTCATTGCGGCTTTGAAAACACCTGTTAAACTGCTGTAAATAACTTGACTCATGACTTGTTAATTGTAATACTATTTAAATAGATTAGGTAATTTGACCAAACTATCAGAACTGTTATTCTTGGCTTTGTAACATGTCTAGTTGTCGAAATGCAGGCATGGGTTTGCATGTCCTGTTCGTTTTGTACATGTAAATTTGCAGTGACCTCACTAATACTGTCATATTAAGGATATGATGTAACCAGCTATTAGACCATGACATCAATGGCTTCAGCTGGAATAATGCAGGCGGACATTTTGTCGTCAAGATTTCACAAGGCCATTGGAAAAAGGTACGGCTCTACAGTCAAAATAACAGTTTTAAATAGGATAGTTCACCCAAAAATGAAATTCTGTCGTTATTTACTCACCCTCATGTCGTTCCAAATGTGTGTGGGTTGTGTAATTTATTGTAAGAGGGTACTTATTTCCTCAGCGAACCATCCATTCAAGTCATAATCACAGGCTGTAATTTGTAGGGTAAATGTTAATTCATGTATGCAAAGTTAGCAGTTTTTCTGACCTCATGCTTTATGCTTTTTGCTTTCTTTCTGAAGGAACAAAATCAAGTCAGGAAACCAGGTTAAGGTTAAGAAATTTAATATTTCAGAAAAGTTGACAGATCTTTTGTTGTTTGCTGTTAGTTTAATGCAGGTTGTTTAAAAAAAAAAAAAAAAAAAAAAACGTGATGTTGATAACCAACATAAATATATAAACTAATATACACTACCAGTCAAAAGTTTTTTTTTTTTTTTTTTTTTTTTTTTTTTTTTTACTACAGGATTTTCTTCTCACCATACCTGCATTTATGTGATACAAAATTAACATTATCAGTTACATTTTGAAATATTTGCGCTATTTTAAATAACTAAATTTTAAGCATCATTACTCCAGTCTTCTGATTTGCTGTTCAAGAAACATTTATTATTATTATTAATATTTAACTGTTTTCATATTAATTAAATAAATTAATACTTCTGATTAGCAAGGATGCTTTAAATTGATCAAAAGTGATGATGAAGACATTCATAATGTTACAAAAGATTTCTATTTTAGATAAATGCTGTTCTTCTGAAGTTTCTATTTGTCAAAGAAACTTAGAAGAGGGAGCTTTTTTCAACATAATGTTTTTTGAGCAGCAAATCAGAATATTATAATATAATATTATGATTACTAAAAGATCATGTGACTGGAGTAATGATGCTATAAATATTCAGCTTTAAAATTACAGGAATTATATTTTAAAATGTATTCAAATAGAAATTTTTTTTTTTTTTTTGACGAGTAAAAATATTTATTAAAAATAAATGTTTTTGCTGTACTTTAGATCAAATAAATGCAGGCTTGGTGAGAAGAAGCAGACTTCTTTTTAAAAAAAAAATACATATATATTTTTGACTGGTAGTGTATATTAAAATATGTTTTATTATATTTAAAAAAAAAAATGTTAATTGAAATAAAAATAAAATATCAATATTACAAATTTCCTTAGTGCTAAAATTACTAAAACAGAAAATGAAGTTAAAATAAAATACCTGAACTTAAAGTAACATTAAATTCTAAATATGAACAGACACAGTACTACAATAGTATAGTATATAATGCTTAAGTAACATTGTGTAGTTCAGTCTCTAGAGAGTCTCTAAAGTTGCTAAAACCACTGTTAAGTTAATTTACAGATTCATATTGCCTGAAAAGTGATTTTATTAAGATACAGGCAACATTTCTCTTCACTCGCCATCTTTAGACATGTCTTTTCGAAGTGCCTATATTATAGTGCTGACTGCCTTTCAGTGTTGTCACTGAAATTGAAGAGATAACAAAACCATTAGTCAGAACTGTCAAACTTAATAGTCATTGTTCACGAGGAAAACCATAAAATCCCCCTCTTTGAGTTTCTCGGTTCCACTTAACCACAAAAACAACCCAACCTTATAGTCTCCAGGCCAGAGGCCTCTCCCACGGCTAAACCCCTCGTAAAGACGCTAGCACTAAAACAGCCGGAGGTTCTGGCCAGTGAAAGCATTTAAAGTCAGTATTTAGACTAATTATTTTTTTTTTTAATTAATTTTTTGGCACACAGCATCATAAATATAGACCTACCACTAGAATCTCAGACGTGTAGTTTGTGTGCGAACAAGCTCTGCGAGACATGTTATAGGCCTGTAAAATTCCTGGACTCACTCTCATTCGTAAACGCTGCAGTCCATGTGTTACCACAAAAATGTTTATCAGGCTTAATTCAAGCGCCTGTAAATTATAGCAGGAAGCTGAAGCTCAGCCTGCCACAAGTAAATGACTCTGTTTGCTGCAAGCTTTAATTATGGGTTCAATTAATTTGCTATTTGGAGGATGGGGTCTGTTTACCATTAGATTCATAAATGTGATAGTTTTCCATAACAATGGGAATGCATAGAAAGAGGCCCGGATACACATTCTGACACTGTGTTTGTGCTGGATAGGAATTAGTTTATTTGTCTTCCTGTTTTGTTTTTTTTTTTTTATGCAGTTAACTATTGACACCTGAGTTGTTACAATTTAGTCTCCTTTGAGACATTTTTGATAGTCTTGAGTTGAAGCTTAAAAGTTTAGCTTTTATTTTAATATACTTATATACAATATAATTTATTCCTCTGATGCAAAGCTGAATTTTACTCCAGTCTTAAGTGTCATGTGATCCTTCAGAAATCATTCTAATATGCAGATTTATTATTAGAATTATCAATGTTGGAAACTTTTTTTTTTTGCGACCTGTGATTCTTTTTTTCAGGAATCTTTGATGAATAAGTTAAAAAGAACAGCATTTATTCAAAATATAAATCTTTTCTAACAATGTAAATCTATGCTATCACTTTTTATTAATTTAACACATGCTTGGTGAATAAAAGTATTCATTTCTTTCAAAAAAAGAAAGAATAAAAATTTACTGATCCAAACTTTTGAACAGTAGTGTATATTGTTAGAAAACCTTTCTATTTTAAATAAATGCTGTTCTTTTTTAATGGTTAGAATGATTTTTTAAGTATCATGTGACACTGAAGACTAGTAATGATTCTGGAAATTCAACTTTAATTACAAATCTAAATTAAATTTTAATGTATATTAATTTAGAAAAAACATTGATTTACATCGTAATAATATTTCACAATATTTATTATTTTTCTGTATTTTTTCTTCTTTAAAAACATTAAATGAGTGGGGGTGAACTAGAACAACAGTAATCATATGTTTGCAGTTTTGGTTTCTAAAATTCTTTCTCTTTATACCATCTGTAGTACTTGGTGAGAACTGTCAATATGGTAAACTCTAAATAACAGCATAAGAGTAATATTAATATAACTGTTATATAATAATATTTACAGATATTGAAACTGTGTTTTGGCTACTACTTTAGCAGGCCAACCAGCTAAAACCAGCTACTTTAGCTGTTGTTGTTTTTTGTTGGTTTGTTTTGTAGCAGGGAACCAAATTTTTTTGAACTGTGTTTGTAATAAACAACATCCATAAGTCACCTTGTCTGATTCAGGAGAGAAATATGCACAGATCAAGCACCATTTACAACTGAAAACAGTTCAAAACATATCTAAACAAATATGTTCCTGCATTTTGATCTGAGAGGACTAAAATGTATAGATTTTTCTCACTGTATGAAGAGTTATGTTGTGTTATGATGTAAACAGAAGTGACTGTTTAAAGCTAAAAAAAACACTTAATTGAATAGTTTCTTACAAACACGGAGCTATGCGCTTCACATTAAGTTAATTGATGGGCTGGAGTTGTGTCAGTTACATATGAATTATTGTGATGTTTTTAGCAGCTGTTTGGACTGATGCTGTTTAGACCATTCACTGCAGAGTTTCACCAAATCTGTTCAGTGAGGAAATATCATCTACTATTTGAATGGCTTGAGGGTAAGAAAATGTCAAGCAAATTTTTACTTTTCGGTGAGCTATTCCTTTAAGTACAAGACATCACTCTGGTCAAAAATGACAAACAAAATTACAGAAATGTCTTTTTTTCAGTAATCCCATTATAATTGATATATTTTATTTATTGATTGATTTTATATTAGTAAGATTTTAATGTTTTTTTAAAGACATGTATTATGCTAATCAAGGCTGCATTTTTTAATAAAAATAAATACAGGGGAAAAATCATTTTGTGAAATATTATTGCAATCTAAAATAAGAGTTTTCTTCTTTAATGTACTTTAAAATACAATTTATTTCATTAAAGAAACTAAAGCTGAAGAAATCAGCGGGGAAAATAAGTATTGAACACGTCACCATTTTTTCTCAGTAAATGTATTTCTAAAGGTGCTGTTGACATTAAATTTTCACCAAATGTCAGTAGCAACCCAAGTAATCTGTAAATACAAAGAAAACAAAACAAATAAGCTCAGAAATTAAGTTATGTGTAATAAAATGGAATGACACAGGGAAAAAATATTGAACACGCTTACTGAAATTGTTTTAATAAATCATACAAAAGTCTTTGTTGGTAATGACGGCTTTAAGAAAACTAGTCGCATACATTGCTCAGATGTGATTTTGGTCCATTCTTCCACACAAACAGTCTTCAAATCTTGAAGGTTCTGTGGGCCTCTTCTAAGAACTCTGATCTTTAGTTATTTCCATAGATTTTCTACTGGATTCAAGTTGATTGGCTAGCAGCTTTATTTTCTTTCTTTGAAACCAGTTGAGTTTCCTTGGCTGTGTTTGGGATCATTGTCTTTCTGAAATGTCCACCCTCATTTTATCTTCATCATTCTGGTAGAAGGCAACAGGTTTTTATCAAGAATATCAATTATATGAAGTTTGCTATTGTCACGTGCTGAAAAACAGCCCTACGCCATGATGTTTCCACCACCAAACTTCACTGATGGTATGGTGTTTTTGGGGTGATGTGCAGTGCCATTTGACCTCCACACATGGTGTGTATTGTGGCATTCAATTTTGGTTTCATCTGACCAGACTATATTCTCCCAGTATTTCACAGGCTTGTCTAAATGTTGTGGAGCAATCTTTAAACAAGCTTCAACATGCTTTTTCTTCAGCAATGGAGTCTTGCGTGGTGAGCATGCATACAGGCCACAGCAGTTGAGTGCGTTACCTGTACCTATTAATTCCAGTTCTTTCTGAATCTCTCCACAAGTGGTCAGTGGCTCTTGGACAACTCTTCTGATCATTCTTTTCACTCCTCTGTCAGAAATCTTGTGAGGAGCACCTGGTCGTGGCCAGTTTATGGTGAACTGATGTTCTTTCCAGATTATGGCTCCAACAGTGCTCACTGGAACAGAACCGAAGTTTAGAAATCTTTCTGTAATCAGTGCCATCGGTATGTTTTGCAATAATAAGGTTGCAAAGGTCTTCAGAGAGCTCTTTGCTTTATATCATGAGATATTTCTTTTGTGACACCTTGGTAATAAGACACCTTTTTATAGGGCATCAATTGGACTAAACCAGCTAATATCATTTCACTGACAAGGGGTAGGATTGCTCTCTAATTACATATAGATTCCAGCTGGTATTTTGGCTTTCTATGGCTTTTTCCCCCTTGCTTTCTTCATATGTTCAATACTTTTTCCTTGTCATTCCATTTTATTACACATAACTTAATTTCTGAACTTATTTGTTTTGCTTTCTTTGTATGTATGGATTATGTGGGTTGTTACCAATATCTGGTGAAAATTTCAAGTCAACAGCACCTTTAGAAATATATTTACTGAGAAAAATAGTGACGTGTTCAATATTTATTTTACCAGTGTTGGAGGTAACGCATTACAAGTAACGCAAGTTATGTAATAATATTAATTTTTTTATGTAACTAGTAAAGTAACGCATTACTTTTTCATTTCCAAGAAAATATCTGAGTTACTTTTTCAAAAAAGCAACAGCAGTTACTTTGTTTCCTTTATGTATTTAATCCCATTTTATTTACCAATGACTTTGCTGCTGACCTTTGTTGATCCAAAATGAACCATACACTGCAAAAATACTTTTCTTACATTTTTTGTCTTGTTTCCAGACAAAATATAAAAAAATCTTAAATCAAGAAGGATTTTCTAGACAAGTAAACAGATTAAACAGATTATTTTAAACAAAATTATTTTGCTTACCCCATTGGGATATTAACAATAATAACACATTACTTTCCATAAAAAGTAACTAAGTAACGTAATTAGTTACTTTTTTAGGGAGTAATGCAATTTTGTAATGCATTACTTTTAAAAGTAACTTTCCCCAACACTGTATTTTACCAGCTGTATTAGGCAGCGCAACTGTTTCCAACTTTGATAATAAATCAGCATATTAGAATGATTTCTGATGGATCATGTGACATTGAAGACTGGAGTAATGGCTGATGAAAATTCAGCTTTGCATCACAGAAATAAATTATATTTTAAAGTAGGCCTATGTTAAAATATAAAACTGTTATTTTAAATTGCAATCATATTTCATAATGTTACTTTTTTCTGTATTTTGATCAAATAAATTGAACCTTGATGAGCGTAGGAGACTTCTTTAAAAAACATTAAAAATCAGGACCTATGTAATACCATGGTACTATATTTTTTGTTAAAGTGGTAGGGATTCACTACAGTTTCAGGAACTGAATTTGCATCAGAGACCGCTTTGCTCTGATTGCACATCAGTCTGAGAGAGTTTCCCACATCCAGGCCAATCGCGGCGCTTGTTGTCATTGTGGTGAAGTGTGCGCGTGGAATCCGGAGCGCTTTTATAAACGCTGCGCCAGCAGAAACTCAAGAGACGCGCATTGTGCTCGCTCCCGAGGCGCACCAAATTTACACAGCTCGGTCCAAAGATTATTCCCTGCTTGGAGGCAGCTCAGTTGGTCTCGTCAGAATTTAAAGACCGCGTAGTTTTCAATTTCACATTCCTAATTTATTAAACTTTGATCGGTATGATTTGGGTAACTCTGTTCTGCATCTGCGTCTTGGTAACATCGCTGCAAGCTGATGCGCGCCTCACTAAACGCTATGTGATCGGCGGATGTCCGAGTCAGTGTGATAAGTCCATGTGTCCGTCGATGCCAAAGGACTGTCCCACAGGACAGGTGATGGATCACTGTAACTGCTGCCTGGTGTGCGCGTCCGGAGAGGGAGAGGCATGCGGCGGGGTGGGTAAGCTGGGTGACCCGGTGTGTGGAGAGAGTTTGGAGTGCTCCGTGACCGGAGGAGTGGGCTACTCCGCTACCGTCAGGAGGAGAGGGAAACACGGCATCTGCGTGTGTAAAAGCAGCGACCCGGTGTGCGGCAGTGATGGGGTCTCCTATCGGAACATATGCGAACTAAAGCGGGTCAGTAACCGAGCGCAGAGCCTGCAGCAGCCGCCGGTGCTCTTCATACAGCGGGGAGCTTGTGGGACTGGTGAGTACCTTACCCAAACAAACAGGGCACTGTTTACCAGTACAGTACAGTGAGTCTGTGTGTACTAAATGATAGATAGATAGATAGATAGATAGATAGATAGATAGATAGATAGATAGATAGATAGATAGATAGATGGAAAGAATGATGGATTGGTTGCGTGAAAGAGAGAGAGTCCAGATGTTGGTAACAGATGCAGATGACATCTTTGCCGGGTGGTATATACATCATCGGCCAAAATCGTCTGTGCAGTGCACCCAATTTTTATGATCTTGTTCCTTTTGTAAACCCTCTTGTTTGGGAATGTGGGTTCTTTTTGTACAATTAAACAGCAGACAGACTGATTTTAGTCATATTTGATGGGCGTATAAGGAGGAAAATGCCTTTAAGTTTATAAACAAATCAGATAAAATTACAATTTTGTCTCTAACAGTAACAGAAACTTTGTGTTTGAGTCCAGCATGTGTTTGTGCCTGTTTTATCTTGTTTGTGTTGTACATGAGGCCATTCTTGCTGCATTATTTGGACTATGAGATCCAGAAGTGATCTGTTTTAGAAAGGCCAAACTTCAGACATGCATCTTATATATTGCGCAAGTCTGCACTCACTCATAATTAGTTATTTTAATGCATTTTGACTCTTACGTGTAGTTTGTTCATAGAATTTGCTCATTGGGTACACAAACACAGTCTGACCCATCAAGACCACTGTGAATGGACAAAAACCAGAGCAGCTTGTGTGTTTTTATTGTGTGTATATGTGTGTGCCCTCAGAATATACAGTTTCACCTCTTAAATTTAAACCTCCTGCATCTTACTTTCTGCATTTGTGTGAGATAGGAGGTTATTAGAGATGAATTTGAGCAGGTTTTCCATTATGAGATTGCATTAAAAACAATAAAGTTCCTATTTTATATCCCTAAATGAGTTGAAATTTGGTCTCTCTTTATCTTGTTCTTTGTTACTTCATTATTCTTACTGAAAGAGCCTCAATGTATTCATTTTGGCAGACACTGGCTTTTAAATTGTGTCTGAAAGTGGATAGCTGTCTTGGTCTGGATAGTGGATTTGTGATAGTGAATCCTCACGCACTTGTTGGCTCATAAACAATTGTGCTGCAATAGTATAAGCTCCTCATGTCAACTGTCGACTATCAGCTTGTTCTTAAGAAGCTTAAATATTAAGGACATGTTTGGCGTAACTGTTGACATGTGTCTAGTCTTTGCATATTGGCCTAATAAAGGCTTTAAGCAAAGTGCCAAGCTGTGAGAGGTCTGTGGCTTCCAAGTCCTGGCCTCACCTAAAGAAAACACACTGTGCTGCAGAGCTCATGATGTCATTTGCATCTGGATCTGAAGGCCTGCCTGCATCTCTGCACACTTCTCCTTCCCTGGCTGCAGAATTAGGTCATATTGTGAGTCTTATGCATTCATTAGGAAACAAATTTTTACCGAAGAAGAAAGAACGTCACCCAGCCGCCCTCCTGCTAGACTAGACTAGACTAGATGTTTCAGTCTGTTTCGGGTTTTGGATGATTGTGATTGAAGGAAATGGCCTGCGCACCCCTAGCCCAAGGAGGGGAATGGGAGTGACGACACCAAATGCTTTCCAGACTCACATCACACCTTGAGCTATTATATTAGCACTGTTCTAAAACCTAGTAAACTGCCTTGCGGTCTACTGGAGACTAAAGTGACATGATATGAGAATACTACAGAACTTTAAAGAAATAGTTCTCCCAAAAATTTTAATTTGTTAAAAATGTGCTCATCTTTAGGCCATTCAAGATGTAGTTTAATTTGTTTTTTCATAAGAATGTATTTGGAGAAATTTAGCATTACATCACTTGCTCACCATTTATATCATCTTCAGTCAATGGGTGCTGTCAGATGAGATTCCAAACTGCTGATTACAATAATCCACTAGTAATCCACAAGATTTAAGTAAATCAATGAATGGCTTGTGAAGTGAAAAGCTGAGTATTTTTAAGAAACAAATAAACAAATTCCATCATAAGAAATTAAGATACAAACCAATTCCATCATAAGGAAGTTTTTAACTTAAAACTGTCACTTCTGGCAATTATCCATAATAACAGCTTCTCTGATAAAAATAAAAACAATATAAAAAGATGCTAAAAACATCATCATTGTGATGTTTTTAATCAGCTGTTTGGACTCTCATTCTGATGGTATCCATTCACTGCAGAGGATCCTTTGGTTAGTAGGTGATGCAATGGCAATTTTTCATTTTTGGGTGACATATATTACTTTAATAATAATTTAAATAAATAGCCAAACAAATATAAGATGAAATAATATATACAGTTGAAGTCAAAAGGGTTACATACACCTTGCAGAATCAGTGAAATGTTAATTATTTTGACAAAATAAGATCATACAAAATGCATATTATTTTTTGTTTAGTATAGACCTGAAAAAGTTTGAATTTGTTAAAATGACCACGTTCGAAAGTTTACAAAAAGTGATTCTTAATACTGTGTTGTTACATGAATGATCCACAACTGGATCTTTTTTAGTAATAGTTGTTCATGAGTCCCTTGTTTGTTCTGAACAGTTACTGCCTGCTGTTCTTCAGAAAAACCCTTCAGGTCCCACAAATTCTTTGTTTTTTTGTTTGTTTTTTAGCATTTTTGTGTATTTGAACCCTTTTCAGTCTGTATGATTTTGAGATAAGGGCAACTCAACTCAACAACTCAAATGCAACTCTTGCAGAAGGTTCAAACACAATGCATTAAGAAACTTTTGAACAGAATGGAATTTATTCCTATTTTGCCTACATATCTTTTTCGCATTTTATACTGCCCTTCAGAAGCTACAGAAGATACTTGCATGTTTCTCAGAAGACAAAATAAGTCAAATTTACTCTGATCAGGTAAAGTACTAAATAAAAAAATAACATGCATTTTGTATGTTCCCTGTTATTTTGGTAAAATAATTAACATTTTGCAGATTCTGCAGGTGTATGTAAACTTTTGACTTCAACTGTATATATATATTTTAAATTGAAATAGAAGTTATCATTAACATTTCTCATGTTTTTCATTTCATTTGTTTGCCATCTTGGATTTATTCTTTTCACTGAGCTTGTCACAATGCATTATGTGATTTGGCTCCACTGCAAAAGACATCTTAAAATGAACTTTTAGCAAAATTAAACCATACTTAAAAATGTTCCAAAGCCTACTGAGCTGCCTACAAACTGAGTTTTATAAGGAGTGAGGAAAAAGATGAAGTGAATGTTTATGTGTATTATGTGAATGATTTATTGATATTGGATCTTTGGGATCAGCTGTAATCCTAAAATCTCCATACGGGCCCTGTGCTGGAGAAAGTGGTGGGCAGTGTGTGTGTGTGTGTGTGTGTGTGTAAATTTATGGCAGTGTACTCTTCTTTTCCATGGTTTTCATTAAGTATTTCAGGCTTGTTTCCAAGAGCTTGTGCATTGTTTTTTTTTTTTTGTTTTTTTTTCTACTGGCAATTGTAAATTGTCTTTGTTCTTGCTCATTCTCAGTTGTGTATTAAGAACCAAGAATCGCAGTTCTTTATTGTGGTGTAATTTATAACTGTAGAATTGAAATTCTCTCACAATATGTACTCTCAGCATGTCTGTGTGTATTTGTTTCAAGCATTTAATTACTCTCTGTAGTGTGAATGTGCACTGGTTTATGTGGTTTTATCTGTTTTTTTATGTTGTGTGTGTTTGTTCTGTGCTTTTTTTTATAAGCGCTCAGAGGTTTGTCCCATCCAGACTTCTGCAGATTGGTTTAGTAGCCCTACAAATGCTGATGAGGCACATATTTCTCCGGTCTCTATGGCTTCTCTCTTTCTCTCTCTCTCTCTCTCTTTCTCTTTCTTTCTCAAATCATATCACCACAAAATCAAAAGAAGGAAAATTATTATAAAATTATTATATTATAATATTTTATTATTTAATTTTATTATTCAAATTATTTTCATAAAGAAAAGAGCTTATTTATTTATTGCATTTATTTATTTAACTGTTATTTTATGATATTAGACTTTCACTTTTTTCACTTATTCTTTTGTAACTTCACTCTGTGTTCCTTTGCTACAGTTTTATTCCTCGTTACTTGCCTCCGGTTTGGTTTATGCTCATCCGTTCCTGTTTATTTGTGGATTCTTTCCCTCACATCCTGCTTCTAACTCCCAAATAATGAATCTCAGATTTTCACTAATGACATTTTTTTAAGACACTAAACAGCAGTGCGTGTGGAGGTATGGTTTGATATGGTTAGAAAAGTATCTCATCTCATCCTTTCATTGTCTCTTTGTTCCGATAATGTGTATTGTTTAAATTCTGAGTAAGGTTTTGTCCTTTGTATATATGTGTGTGTGCTCTGTTTGTGCAGAAACAGCCTTTGTTTAACTCACTTCAATTAGCATGATATGAAAGACATGTTTGTTTATGAGTGTAGTCAAGTGCTTGAACTCTTTCTACTGATACAAACACACACACGCACACACAGATCTACATGTGGATGTTCAGTCCAGAAATTAGTTATTTATGAGAACAAGAATAGACAGGCACATAAGTGTGAATGAATTCTGTTATGACTGGATCATGAAAAGAACAAGAAGGGACTTATTATTAATGATTCGTCAAATTCATTTATGTCTCTTCCTCGCTGCCCTGGAGCCTTGAGCTTCTCCCTTCCCTCAGACTCTTGTAAATAAATTTTCTTCAGCCCTCTTTCTCTGCCAGCCGTCTCTCCTTCATAGTTTCTGTGCTTCTGTAGTATAATATAGGCCAGTAGGACTTTCCCACAGTAAGGACTCATTTCCTGCTCTCTGCTCACCTACATAGGCCTCGCCTGAACTCAAATAAACATACTTCACGAGTCTGAATCCTTCACAAACCCCACAGAGAGGCCTCAGACAGAGCTTACACAACTGTAACTGGACACCATAACTATAGGTCAGAGCCACAGGCATGACCTGTTCTTCATGTTCACAAGGTTTCATCCCTTGCCGATTCTGTTGACTTTTGTGAGATCTGTGCTAGCCAAGAGTGAGCTCTTCCTATGCCAGAACATTGCAGAAGATAGAATAGAACAGAATAGAATAGAATAGAAGAATTTACCCTTCACCTCTGTCCACATACAGTACTGTTTAAAAGGTTTGGGATGGTAAGATTTTTTTCAAATGTTTTTAAAGCCTGTTTCTGCCACTGAATAAAAAAATTAAAAATAGGTTCTTGCAACTTTTTATCTCACAATTCTGACTTTTTTTCTCAGAATTGTGTGATATAAACTCACAACTGTAAATTATAAAGTCAAAATTGTAATATATAAACTCGCAATTCTAAAGAAATATAGTCAAACTTTCAAGATATAAACTCGCAATTCCGACTTCTTTCTCAGAATTGTGTGATATAAACTGAAAGTTCTGACTTTTTTTCAGAATTGTAAGATAAATTCGCAATTGTAAAAAAAGTTATAAAGTCATAATTGCATGTTTATATCACAATTCGGACTTTATAACTCGCAATTGTGAAATAAAGTCAGAACTGCAAGATATAAACTCACAAGTGTGTGATATAAACTCACAATTGTGAGTTATAAAGTTTTCTCGCAAATGCGTTTTTGTATCTTGCAATTCTGAACTTTTTTCTCACATTTGCATGATACAGACTCAGTTCTGAATTTTTTTTATCAGAATTAAAAGATAAATTCACAATTGTGAGTTATAAAGTCAAAATTGCAATATATAAACTCACAATTCTAAAGAAATATAGTCATACTTTCAAGATATAAACTCGCAATTCCAACTTCTTTCTCAGAATTGTGTGATACAAACTGAAAGATATAAACTCACAATTCTGACTTTTTTTCTCATAATTGCATGATATAAACTCACAATTGTGAGATATAAACTCTTAATTGTGAGTTATAAAGTCACAATTCTGACCTTTTTTCTTGCAAATGCGAGTTTGTATCTTGCAATTCTGACTTCTCGCAGTTGCATTACAAACTCACAGTTCTTTGTTCAAACTTTTTTCTCAGAACTGCGTGATTCAAACTTGCAGATAAATTCACAATTGCGAGTTAAGTCAGAATTGCCATTATAATTGACATTATAACTGACTTTATTTCTGACTTTTTTTTCCTCAGAATTGCATGATTGAAACTTGCAAATGCAAGTTGTAAAGTCATAATTGCATGATTTAAACTTGCAAGTGCTAGTTATAAAGTCAGAATTGTGAGATATAAACTTACAATTTGGACCTTTTGTCTCGCAAATGCGAGCTTGTGCCTAGCAATTCTGACTTAATTTCTCAGAATTTCAAGTTTTATGTAAACAACTCAAAAAAAAAGAAAGAGAAAAAAAGAGTCAGAACTGTGTTGTATTTAATGAAAATTGTTTTTATCATGCAATTCTGAGAAAACTCTAATTATGAGATTAAAAGTCAAAATTACCTTTTTTTAAAAAAAAAAAAAAAAATGTATTCAGTGGAAAAACGGGCTTCCATACTTATGCTGACTAAGGCTGCATTCAATAATAGTAATATCGTAACATAATATTAGAATTTAAAACAACTATTTTAGGAGAATTTTCAGCATTATTACTCCAATCTTCAGTGTCACATGATCCTTCTGAAATCATTCTAATATACACTTGATGAAGAGAAAGTTGGTTTTAACACTAGAACCGCCACGGGGTAAATTTTACCCGTACGTGTTTTTCAAATGTACATAAAAGATTTTCATTAAAACACTCAAGTCTCCCAGTCATTGACTTTTACTAAAATTGTGTCATTTAAACTTCCCTGGTGTTAAAAAGTGTTTAGATAAAACCAGATCGTAAAACGGGGCATTTATACCTAAAAGCGCCAGCACGGGTCAAATTTACCCTCTATATAATACATGTATTTTCGCGCTGTCATTATCCTGCCGCTTATGTTGTAACATTGTACATTGCTAGGCAGTGACTTTTACTCACTAAATTAGTGGTTATTAGTTTCAAAAATAAAGACAAAATGAATAAAATGAAGGAGATTTATGGATGCCGAAGAGGTATTAGAAGCACTAAATACCATGATGGATTCGGAGAGTCTGGTGCGTCTGGGTCGGCTCAGCATCTGACGGCTCATCTTGACAGCGATCTCATTTTTAGATGTTTTAGCCTAACGTTAGCCCCACTTATATTGTTCAAACTCTGGACTAATTATTGAATTTTTGTTTTGCCATTTCTATTGTTTCATGTGTTGCTATTTATTCTAGTCTGCACGTTCCCTGAAAAAATAAAAATAAATAAAATAATCCAATCAATGTAATGAATACAACCTTTTTTTTTTTTTTTTGATTACCCGTAGTTTATTGGCGTTGTTCTCTTATTTAAATTATAAATGATACAACTAAACAAATTAATAATTCATTAGGTGAAGCTGTACGTGCGCTTGAATTTGTCATCGCATCATCCTATGCAGTGTGGTGAATTATTACACATTTACTGTCTATAGGCTATTTTAGTCATTTAAATAAAATGAATTGTCTTAATATATTGATTAATGACAATGAACAATAATATTACAGCACCCAAATATGTAGTTACTTTCTTTTAATTATCTTCGTAAGTGCGGACTTGTTTAGCTTATATGGACTGTAATGAAAACTGACTGTAGCTTGTATAAAAAGCCTTAAACATAAAATAACAGGACAAAAAATATAGTGGATGACTAGACATTCATTTTTTATGACTCCAGACACTTCTTTATGAAGACAGTCGCATAATACAGTGAAACAAAATGCTCTTTAGTCATATAAAACACTACTTATTTGCGTGGGTAAAATTTACCCGCATGGCGCTTTTAGGTATACAGCGACCCCCGGCGGTTCTAGTGTTAAATAAAATTTAACATTAGAAACATTTTATTGTCACTTATGTGTCCTTGCTGAGTAAAAAAATTATTTATAATTAGTTTTTAAACCCTCTGACCCCAAACTTTTGAACGGTAATAGCAAATATTATTATAATGTCCTGGCTTGGGTAATATACATGAGTTCATTGAATGCAAACTCTTTGAAGATCTGGCTTAAAGATTTATTGTTTTGGAATCTTCCAACGGTGGTAAAACTATTGTAACATGCAGCATTTAATCTGTGTCTAAAAGTGTTTCCTTTTCTTTTTAAACATGCAGTATGAACAGCTCAACCAACCGCTTTATGTATACACTAAATTTCAAGATGACATATTTTGGAATCAAACAGAAAAGTAGTGCTCATATTGATGGTTCAACCTACTTTCTACAGTCAGATTGTCTCCACCTCCCCAGGAGAGACATCCAGGATCTCTAGGACAAATGTAATTTCATTCTCTCAAACAATATGTTGTTATCTGGCAGTGCTTCAGTGAAAAAACAAAGGGCTCATATTTGTGCAGATTAAACGTAGGCTTTGATGTATTTAGTTCAGAGACGGTCACATTCTTGGCAGGTTTGGATACCAGCCCAATAATTCATAAAAATAAACTTTTTCTAAAATTTTGCTGAAATAATTAGCTCTGCAGAGGGTTTAACCGTGGCTCATCCAATCAGAATTTAGAGTCAGAATTCTTCACTTTATAATAAGGTTTTACATTATTGGATTACTGATGCACTACTTTAGATTGGCAATGTGAAAGAATCCTCATGTGCAAGGTATACTTTGTCCATCTTGACTAGGAGTTTTACTGTTTTTTTTATTTAGTTTGTTTTGATAGCTTTTCTCAAAACATGTGATTTTCAGTTGAATGCCTTGTTTAATGTTGGTCTGGAGCTGGTCAGTCTCACCACACTGGATATTCTGTCGCCATAAAATAAACTTTTGTTTCCTTTTTCCTGTTGGTCTGCAAAGGATGGCTAGTTGTAATGGTTTGAGTTCTGTGCCCAGTACTGTGTGTTCAAACATTTCATCGGATGAAATGCGTCAGCAGATGCACAGACCCATGCAGGTGTGATTGTCAACAACTTTGACTTTGGTTCTGTCAGGGTTGGCAATGTGATTAACTGCCACAGTCTTGCAGCTGTGAGAACAAAAGTTATAGTCTTAAAGCATAAATGCATCAACAGTAGCACTGGTTAAATCATTTTGAAGATTTTAGCGGAAATCTAGCCAGAATATACACTAATAATTCATAAAATGTCCAGAAAGGTTTTGTTCTGTCAGAGATAAGAGGTTATGGATATGGTTAAGTCTTTGTGATCCTCTTAGGTTTCAGTACCTGAGTGTGGGCCAAGATGAGACAAGCGTGTCTGATTCTATTGTCTCTGCCAGTGCATTTGACCTAATCATA
The DNA here is from genome assembly GCA_033026305.1 of Cirrhinus molitorella. Classification (NCBI taxonomy): domain Eukaryota; kingdom Metazoa; phylum Chordata; class Actinopteri; order Cypriniformes; family Cyprinidae; genus Cirrhinus; species Cirrhinus molitorella. Next base: position 23,233,912 of record CM065135.1, on the reverse strand, counting down.
GGTCTCTTTTTCAAAGAGGAAAAAAAACAAATACTTTTTCGTCTCATGGCTAAAGGGAGGATTTGTTTTGAATTCTTTGGCCTTCAACTTCCCAGAGTAAATCTTAAGCCAGTAGGTCTGATGTACACTAAATGTAAGATGACATTTGATGACTGAGGAGTTTATTTGCATTCCTTATATTCAAGCACAGTTGACCTTTTAGAGCAGCTTTCAGTGTCCTAAACTCTCTATGGCGAAATACACATAGATGTGCTCCCAGGGTTAAACTTGAGCTCTTTTTTAAAAAAAAAAAGCTGTTTAGTCAACAGTAATATAGCTGAATGGACCCCAGCAACCTGTTTCTGCTTGTTCCTGTTCAACAACAGCCCTGGAAAACAAACTCCCAAGCCACACTTAAGCCAGATTTTTAACCACTAAATCACTAGTATTAAGACACAGGGATGAATATTTAGAGTTGAAGTCAGAAGTTTACATACACCTTGCAGAATCTGCAAAATGTTAATTATTTTACCAAAATAAGAGGGATCATGCAAAATGCATGTTATTTTTTTTTAGTGCTGACCTGAATAAGATATTTCACATAAAATACATTTACATATAGTCCACAAGAGAAAATAATAGTTTGATTTAGAAAAAAAATGACCCCGTTCAAAAGTTTACACACACTTGATTCTGTGTTGTTACATGAATGATCCACAGCTGTGTTTTTTTGTTTAGTGATAGTTGTTCATGAGTCCTGAACAGTTAAACTGCCAACTGTTCTTCAAAAAAAAAAAAAAAAAAAAACCTTTGGGTCCCAGACATTCTTTGGTTTTTCAGAATTTTTGTGTATTTGAAACCTTTCCAACAATGACTGTATGATTTTGAGGTCTATCTTTTCACACTGAGGACAACTGAGGGACTCATATGTAACTATTACAGAAGGCTCAAACACTCACTGATGCTTCAGAATGAAAACACAATGCATTAAGAGCCAGGGTTATACCTTTTGAACAAAATGTGTAAATTTTTCTTATTTTTCCTACATATCATATTTTTTTCATTTAGTACTGCTTTTCAGAAGCTACAGGAGATACTTGCATGTTTCCCAGAAGACAAAATAAGTTAAATTTGCCCTGATCTTAAAATGTAAAAAGTTGCACTCTTAATGAATTGTGTTTCCTACTAAAGCATCAATGAGCATTTGACCCTTAATAGTTGCTTATGGGTCCCTCAGTTTAGAAAGGGTTAAAATATGCAAAGTGCTGAAAAACCACAGAATTTGTGGGACCTGAAGGATTTTTCGGAAGAACAGCAGGCAGTTTAAATGTTCAGGACAAACAAAAGGACTTACGAACAACTATCACTAAACTAAAAAAAAACACAGCTGTGAATCATTCGGGTAACAACACAGTATTAAAAATCAAGTGTATGTAAACTTTTGAACAAGGTGTACACTACTTTTTTATGATGTACACTACTGTTTTAAAGTTAAGAAATTAAGGGCCCAGATTTACTAAACAGGGAAAATTACTGTGAGAACGCAATCTTATAAAAAAGCTGATGGGAGTGGAAAGTTCTGAATGTGATCTACTGACAATGTGCAAATTAAAGAACATGGACGCAGCCAGATAATTTCCGTAATGACCTACGCAATCCACCAAGAACATGGCAAATTTGCGAACAGCCGATAGGTTAAGACATGCTTTTTTGGGCGTTAAATAATGTGCAAATACCAGTACACTGACTACTGCAGTCTTTAGTAAATCACCATGCATGATTCATTAAAATACTCTCCTCACACAAATTTTACGTCTGAAAGGGAAACTACAAAGCACAGATGCAAAAACTGTCAACGGTGATGGGATGTTTCACTGCATGTCTTTAGTAAATTCTGACCATATTTTTGTTTAATACCAGAAGAGGGTTTGCACTAGTGCAAGCTATTAGTAAATTTGGGTCTAATACTATTATTCAGCAAGGACACATTCCATTGGTCAAAAGTACAGTAAGACTTAATGTTACAAAAGATTTCTATTCCACAACAATATTAAGCAGTACAACAGTTTTCAGCATTAATATTAAGAAGAAATGTTTGGAGCACCAGCCTTTTAGAATGATTGCTGAAAGATTGAAGTAATGGACTACAAACTTTTGAACAATAGTGTATTTATTTGCATGTATCTTTATTTACAACAGAAAGCTAAAGAGTTAGATTGTTATACGGGTGAGAAAAGTGATCCGGAACATTTTCTTCGGAAGACTGGGTGTTAAAACTATAATTAGGTTGAATTTCTCAGGTCAGAATGCGTGCCAGCGCCACGCTGGATATGACTTTAATTACACTTGAGCAAACATTATAACTCTTCATAAACCATTCCACTCTTTCATTTTAATGTTCTCTCACTTAGCACAACCCCAGCTGGCCACAGACACATTTACCTTTTGAACTTGCATGCTTTCCATCACACAGGTCTTCTAGGGGTCCCTGTGATCCTGTATAATTAAAAGAGCCCCTCCATCATTGCAGCGACTGTCTTACTGATTGGATCAGAAGACAGTTGCTATCGTCTGCTAAGTCTGTGATACATACCAAAACCGTCTGACCCTGAGGGTGATGAAATGAAAGCATGAAATTAAAAGAGCAGTTTCATACACTTTATGTATATTATGAGCTTCTGAGTGCTGATGATAAACTCCTTTGGTTGAAAGGGAAAAAATATCTCTCACTTCTTTTCCTTCATGCTGAAATTACAGAGGACGAGAGTCAACATTTCCAGACACGTCCTCCAAGAGACTCCTCAGATCTTGCCCCTCACGTGTCTTTCTCTTTGTGTGTGTATGTGTGTGATGCTGACTTAAGCAACAGAAGTCCCATATATATATTTACACAGAAAAATCCCACTTCTTGTCTTTTTTTAGTTAACAACTAGTCTCCTTTTCCTTTCCGTATCCTGTTTAAATGACGTCATTTGATATTTTCAGATGTTTGTCCTCTGCTGTCCATTTCTTCCATTATACATTCTCATTACATCTTATTTTCTTTTTTCAGCTCTCCATGATAACCCCAACAGCCTGAGATACAAGTACAATTTCATTGCAGATGTTGTAGAGAAGATCGCCCCTGCTGTGGTTCATATTGAACTATATCGCAAGTAAATTTCTCACATTATCATTAAAGAGGAATATTTAACCAAATGTTTAATTCTTGACCTCCATTACCATTTCTTTCATACTCTTTCTGTCTTGTTTAGGATGGTGTATTCGAAGCGTGAGATGGCAGTGGCGAGTGGATCAGGGTTTGTGGTGTCAGACGACGGCCTCATTGTGACAAACGCCCACGTGGTAGCCAATAAAAACCGAGTGAAGGTGGAGCTTAAAAACGGAGCCTCGTATGATGCTAAGATCAAAGATGTTGATGAAAAAGCAGATATTGCCCTCATAAAGATCGATCCACCGGTAAGAGGAACCAACACAATGCTACTGTTATAGCACATTCCATAAAAATGGTACACATTACATTTTTTAGCTTTATAAGCAAAAGCATGCTCAGAGAAAGCGGCTGTCACGTGGCGTGTGAGTACTAAAGTAAGTTCTCTTTCATCTCTTATTGCGCTTAAACTGTCAAATACACACAAGTTTGTTAAAAACACAGGTAATAACCTGTGGTTACAAAACAGTCGGATATGTCTGTAAAGGTAAACAGCTAGGAAAGAAATTGCATATTTACATTAGATATGTGTGGCAGCAGCGTAATATACAGTAAAAAAATAAGTATAGTGCTTGAACATGGAAAAAGCCAGATTTTCATGATATGCCACCTTTAAGAGTTTTAGATTCTTTTTTTTTTTTACCCTATTCAGAGCCATACATCCTTCTAAAACAAACCTGAGCTGGTGTATAGCAGGTAACTATATGACAACATTCAGGTTGACATATAAAAATAATTTCCTTTCCTTTAGCTGTTCTCCCATTTTAGCTTGACTAGATGCAAGGGTAAATTAGGCTGAGGAAGGTAAAGACAGGTGAGGATATAAATACTTACAGAGAGAGGGAAAGTTTACCAGGCCTCAGGAACAGATGCTGTACTCTCATCAAGCATAAAAGTGTTTTCACACAGTGACTTGAAGGCTAAAGTAATGCTCCAGAAAGTAGTTTGCTAAACTGTTTTAATGACCATTATTCTCTCAGCAGGCACTTAGCATGTTTAGCCCACCACAGACCAAACATCTGTGTGGTTTGTGTACTGAGGTGGACAGATTGAACAGTTTTATAATGTCTTTTTACACAGGAAGCAGCCTCACCGTAGTTTATAAATGGAAACTGAGGTTTTATTTTTGAACCTTGATTGTTTATACCGAAGAGGTTCAACCCTGAATTCAACCTGCAATCCACTAAACACGCCAAGCTCTGTTTTAGTTTCTATTAGTGCAACATCAAAAACCAAGTCCAAATAACGCAAGAGTGTTTCATTAACAGAAAATAACAGATGGCCAAGCTAAAGATTGCAGGAATTCAAACTTGGCATCTATATTTCAGCAATTACTGCATTCACAGAGCCCTGTAGTATTTGGAAAGGAGACTTTTCATGTAACCAAAATAGGAACATTACTGACCCCATAAATACAGAATGACCAACACAATCCTTATAAGGCATCTTAGATGAAATTTTCTATTACACCACAACCCCCCACTCACTCAGGTCAGTGCAGTGCACTGTGGAAACTCTTAAATATATGTCATGCTGGCTGATAGACACCAGGCAGCATGTTTGGCTGACAATCCTAACCTCACAATCACTCAGACTCCTAAACATATGTTCTCCAGAGAAATAAAGCTACACGCAAGCCCAGACTGCATGTTTAATCTGATCCGGTGTTCCCAAAGAATGCATACTGCTCCAAGATCAGATTCCTCGACTGTTTCTTATCCCGATCCCTGTAGTCATAACAGGTCCCACGGCAGTGCCTATACTCTGAGATTTTATGTGACTCTCTCTCAGCTGGTGTTTCTGATGCTGCTGGATTGAATCAGTGGGCTCTTTAATGCCCAGCTGCTAAAGAGTTTGCCCCAGTTTGAGTGAGTGATCATAAATGACATCATATGGTCATGTGTGTATGTGCGAGCAATAGCAAGAAAGTTTGAGAGAGACAGACTTGTCTCTAATATAGGACTCCCATCTAACTAAAAGGGCATTTGGGAAAAGTGAAAAGAGAAGCAGAAAAAGGCATTGGTTTGAATGGCACAAGTGAGTTGGAGGTCACACTCTGGAAAAGGATCAGGCACCGCAAAGACCCTGGGGAGACTGAGTGTGTGTGTGTTTGAGAGAACTTGTGTGTGCCTGCATCCCTGAAAGCAATTACTACAATTTCTTCCCTTTTTCTGATGCATGCTGAGAGGTTTTAAGTAGGTCAGTACTGTCAAACTTTCAGTAAGTGCGTTTACATTTACAGTAATAATCGAGTTTTTGAGTAGTCCAGCTACAGCGCAAGGATCAAGCCGAGCTACAATCGCATTATTTAGGTCTGGTAGTCCAATTTTTCAAAACAATTCTGGAACGTTTACAGTTAGAATAAAACAAGTATAGCATTTTAAGAAGTTAAATTACTGCTTTGGTCAGACTGAAATCGAAAACATACATGAAACCACTTCTAAGTATTTTAAAATGTGTTTTAATGTTTTTGTCAGTTCATGCATTCTCTGGGAATTGAACCCTTGAACTTGTTGTTTCTAGCACCATATAGCTACAGGAATGTTTCAGTTGTTTAGTTGTTTTACGTTAGTAGTAAGTAGTTACTACAGTGAACCTGCACTTTGAAAAACACAACTTAAAAAAAAACTAGAGACACACTCTTAAAAATATAGGTTCCAAAATGGTGTTTTTGCAGTGCTGCCATAGAAGAACCATTATTGGTTCCCCTTTCAATAAACAGTTCTTAAAATACCTATTTTAAAGGACATTTTAAAAATCTAAAGACCCTTTTTTGACTATAAAGAACCTTTTCTGCACTTGAAAGGTTCCATGGATGTTGATGCCAATAAAGAACCGTTATTTTTAAGAGTGCAATCTAATCTCAGTACTCACCACGATCAAAAGCATAGCAATGAATGCAGAATTTAAAGGGGTATTCCACCCAAATATCACCCATGTATGGTTCCAAACTTTTATAACTTTCTTTTGTGAAGCAAAAAATATATAGATTTTTTTGAAAAAGTCATTCAGTTTTGGAACAACATCTGGTAAGTAAATAGAATTATAATTTTTGGTGGAATATCCCTTTTTTTCATTTTTTTTCTACCGGGTCAAGACACCACAAAATTAGAAGATGCCACACAGGAGCTGATACATTTGATACATTTGATTCTCTAATATAAATCAAGCTCAGTGAATCAGAACGAATCAAACGGAACAAACTAAGAGCTTGTAGAAAGGACAGAACCTGATCTCATGACGAAAACGTACCTGTGGGAACTTTCACAAGACACAAAATACATACCACCATGTACGTTTTGTGACATATTAGGTATAAAATGTAAACAGAGTGGCACTAAAAGAGTGTTCTTTTTTCCCCGGAACAGATGAACGTACATATGGTACATTTTTTGTGATGTTGGTTTTGTATATGTCACTGCAGTTCTGACTTGAAATGTCTGTTGAGTGGTGCTATAACTATAATTAATAACTCTATAACACTATAGCTCTGTGCCATTTTAAAATAACGTACCACCTGCACTACACCTAAACCTACCCAATAGTATTAACCAAAAACCCCTTGAACTTGGTGTTTCTAGCACTACCGGGTCACGGCACCAAAAAAAATTAAAAAAGAAATTGGAACAGAAAAGGTGCCACAGTTACGTATTCGTCATGAGAACAGGTAGGACAGAACAGAATGTGTTGATTACTCTTCAGTCTCTTGGTTATAACAGAAAACTCATTGTAGCTTATTGTCATGCTGCTCTTTTTTGTTAATGTATTCGTAATTAAATTGTTAGTTCCACCACTAATTGGAAAACTGCAAACTTTACAGTCTAAACTTACATTCACTCACACTTATACTCATGCCTTGAATTGATGAGGGAGAAATAAGCATACTGTATATATCACACAACGCAGTTTCACTCATGCAGAAAATGGGCAGCACATGGTGGATGAACTGAGAGAGGAGTCGCAGATTATTTATTTTCTTCCCAATCTTTTGTCCTTCACGCTGTCTTTATTCTTTTTTCTCTCTCTCTCTTTATTGGTGGCTGTCTGTCTCTTGGGAAATCATTACTCTGTCTGCAACAGCTAGACTTCAGAAACAGAAAAGAGGGGAAAGTGTTTTCCCTCTAAGAGAGAGTGAGAGAGAGAGGAAATGTGGTTAGGGGGCTGAAAATGAATCCATATGTATGTGTAAGTGAATGTGGATGCAAATTTCACCCACATTCAAGGCAGCGTTATATGGATGGGAAGCTCTTGAGGGTCCCCCTTCCATGATCTGTTGAACTTTCCATCATTCCTGTTACTGAACTCAGAAGCTCCAGGAAAATGAATAATTTTCATGTCTCGGCCCATCACACATTTAGTCAACTCATTTGTAAATCTTCCATGTCTTTCTTTCCATTCCTCTGCTTTGGTCGTGAGCCAAGGCAAAGAGAAAGTTTCCCGTTTAAGTTAGGAGCTTTAAGGCTAACACATAGCGTGCACACACACACAGGTTTTCTTTGGATTATCGATGTTCCAGTGGCTTAAAATGCAGTCCAGACTACTAATGTGGCTGACTGCTGGTTGGGCCAAAATGAGTCATTTAATATTACAGGGTAAGATGTGAATCACACGTGGGAACAGAGAAGCAGGTTTAGCCATGTGGAAGCAAAAGTGGAAGTGCGCAAATGAGAAGAGGATATACAAGGTATAAACTACCATGTGGGACAGCGACGTGGAAATAGTATGTCACTGAACCCCCTCCAAGCACACACTCAAAAACTCACAAGTCTGAGCTCGTCACAAGTATACAGTATCATTCCTGATTCCATGCTGATATTTCCAGCTGTGATTGAATACACCAAGAATACATATGAAGGAAGGGAAATCACAATTAGGGTCTCTTTAATATCTCAGTTGTTTCTTCCAAAATGCAAATGGAGTTTCCAACATCTCAGATTTATTTCCAAAAAAGAGCCCTGCTAAGCACATATGTCTCGTATACAGCTGAGGTCAAAAGTTTGCATCCCCCTTTCAGAATCTGAAATCAAAGGGGCAGGGGCTCGAGCACCACCTCGTCACGTGATCCTTCATTCTATATGCTGATTTATTATTAGAATTATCAATGTTGGAAACAGTTGCATTGCCAAATATTTTTTTGCAACCTGTGATTCTTTTTTCAGGATTCTTTGATGAATAACAAGTTAAAAAGAACAGCATTTATTCAAAATATAAATCTTTTCTAACAATGTAAATCTATGTTATCACTTTTTATTAATTTAACACTTCCTTGGTGAATAAAAGTATTAATTTCTTTCAAAATAAAAACTTTTGAACAGTAGTATATATTGTTAGAAAACCTTTTTAAATTAAATTATATTTTAAATTAATTCTGTTCTTTTTTAACCTTTTATTGATCAAAAAATCCTGAAAAAAGTATCACAGGTTCCAAAAAAAATATCAAGCAGTGCAACTGTTTCCAGCACTGATAATAAATCAGCATATTAGAATGATTTTTGAAGGATCATGTGACACTGAAGACTGGCTTAATGATTCTGGAAATTAAATTTAATGTATATTAATATAGAAAAACATTGATTTACATCATAATAATATTTCACAATATTACTTTTTTTTTTTTTTTTGGATCACGTGAAAATAGCCTTGATAAGCATAAGAAACTTCTTAAAAAAAACATGAAATGAGAGGGTGTGTCCAAACTTTTGACTGGTAGTGTATATAAATAGATATACTTTTAGCATGCAAGTAAATAAAGCTCTTCACATTTATTTTATAGCTCTACACTCTTACTGTTTGTCAGTAATTGTCTTATCTTTGTCTGTTTTTATTACACATAGGGAATTTACAGAGAAATCCCAAAGGCAAAGATTAAGCTATACTTAAATGAAACATAACTGAGAACTCTATTAAGTCTACTGTGCTTTTAAAAGAGAAACTTCTGAGGTTTCCTTTGGGAAGAACCTTCAATAGCTCACTCACTGAAAATAACTTACAGCCACATCCAACACAAACCCACCAATTGGAGAATTTAATGCTTGCAATTAAACTGGTGCTTATCTTTTAAAGTCACTCACAGTGCAGTAATTAGAGGCACAATGTGGGACGAGGTGCCTACTGACGGGCACAGTGATGACAGAGCAGGACGGTAAGCTCAACTCCAGATCCTAGTCACTGTTACTGCAAGTAGTCAGTGATGTCTTTTGAATGCTGCTGATCTCTGCTTTTGTTCAGATCCTGACTAACTGCAAACTGCTGTTTAAAAGCAGACACACATTTTTAGTAGTGCATGTGAATGTCAACCTGTGGAAACGTTGTGTTATTTCTCCGCATCATAACAAAAAGGTTTGAGAGGTGTCCTTACACTACAGAAAATCAAGGGGTTTTTGTTTTCATTGTTGTTTTTGTGTTGTTCTGTCTGACATGAGTCTGGTTAGTATTATATGTGCATATACTGAAAGTAGATAACATCTTGTTTTACTGTTTTCTTTGCTTTCCTCATGACACATGTCTTCTACCTCTCATTGGAGATCCCTATCCTAGCCTTATCTTGAAGTTTTTATATGACAATGTCTTCTTTCTCAAAGTTCCTCTTGTGTTTCATTAGCATTGGGTGAGTGTGAGACTGTTTTTACATGTCCCGTATTGACTGGTATTCTCAGACTGCACTATCAGTAACAAAGACACCTGGGTAGCTGTCGTGTTTTTATAGGCCAGATGGATGCAGGTGTCTCTGCTGGTAAATGTTTATAAGGAATTGCTGACCTGTAGTCTCGCATAGTAGAGCTTTATTAGAGTTCATGGCCTAAGCCTAGATTTATGGTAACCTCACAACCTGCTAAAATGACCAACGTAACGGTCTTATATTCGTGTAGATGCCGCATCTAAGTTTTAAATATTTGTTTGTTTTTTATGTAAACTTTTATGTACTTTGACAGCCATTTGTGATATCCTACCAGTGTATAATCACTGCTCCAATATACTGATAATAGCCTATATTTTGAGTTCGGACATGAACACTGAGTCATCTTTGTGGTGAGGAAAAAGAGCAAGAAATAGAGATGGAAGCTTTCAGGGTGGTTTTTCCATGTAGATTTTAAATGGAAAGTATAATTTCACAGACACAAAATGGTTGACTAACATGCCACATTGACACAAAATGGCTGACTTAGCTTCATTGTGGCTAATAAGTGGTGTGAGTTCTGATGTGAACTTTGTGTCTGATGCATGATCTCATCTTTTTGCAATGGTAACCCAACAGAGCACTGATGTTCCCACCACTCTTTATTAGAGTTCTTTGATTGTGGAACACGTACATAATCGCAGGATATATATATATATATATAGCATATTTCACAGAACTGGATTGAAATTGATTGAAGGTTTAGTTCATGCTTTTTGCCAGTTAATTATAACTGTAAAAGTGCTGTAAACATTTATAAACTACATTTAAGAGATGTCAGTTACAGTTTTTTTTATACTTGCTTGAAAAGGAAGTTCACATTTAAAGAACGCAGAATCACATTGACTGTAATTTAGTCCATCTCTGCGCATGTTACACCCCTAGTATAGGGAGAAGAGAGTGATAAATTTTTTGTCTATTTTGCCAGTCATCGTCATCTTTATCCTCTTCTATTTTAAAACGCTGTTAGCACAGGTCGAGTTCGCTGAGAGTTCACCTCGTGATAAAAGCTTAGGATCATTTTACAGCACTGGAGTTTTCGTCCTCTCCATTGAGCAGGTAAAGCTTGAGTTAAAACTGTACAGCAACAAGGCAGCCATTTTGTTTCTTTCTAAAGTTTTTCTAAGCCTGACATTTTAAGGAAAGACGGTGGTAGTATTGTAGAAAATCTTTGTATAATCTTCAAATCAGGTCTTAGAGAGCGCAGAGAGACATTGCACATCGCAAACCATGTAATATTAAAAATATAAGGTTTTCATTGAATATTTCATTTGTTAACCTTTCAGCTGATGCTTTTTTGGGAAATAAGCTCACACTGCTGTCATCTGAACTATTCCTAAAATACAGAGCCCGTACATGCGAGCAAAATGAGAACGTAAGTGTGCCTGGTGTGTTTATCAAGCTCAGCGTGTCTGCTCTCCACTCTCCGACTCTATTTTTACAGTCAGTAAACAAAATAGACACCAGTGCAATAGCTAAACAAGCATATTCTGTTGTCACTGTGATCGTTCTAATCAAGCGCCTGTGTTGAGAGGGGAGATTCCATAAATGATTCCCCACAGGAAGGGCAAAACAGCATTCCGATTCGTCCCGTCCTGTCCTAAGTGGCTAGTTTTCCGTGATGTCATAAAGGTTACATGGCGATAAGGTTTCAAAGATATGAACTGAATATCCAAACTCCTGTTTGGCAGACACTTGATAGCGGATGCACAGAGGTGTTAGAATAGAACTGTTTGTATGGCAGTTCAGGAAATTAAAGGCTAGAATTATGGAACGCCTGCATACGAGCATTTTTCACATGACTGACTTTGCAATGTCATAAAGTTGCTAGAATGTCAAAAACAGCTGTGTTGGGTGGCCACTACTGGATTTCAATTAAAGTTCTTTTATAAACTTTTGCAGGCTTTAGGATTGTGAAGGGATGGGATATTTCTGTTTTATAAGCAGATACTAAAATAAAGGCCGCATTCTCTACGTAACAACAGACATGTTTTTTTTTTTCCCTGTCCAACAGAATAAGCTTCCTGTGCTTTTGCTCGGTCGATCGGCTGACCTCAGACCAGGAGAATTTGTGGTTGCTATCGGCAGCCCGTTTTCCCTCCAGAATACGGTTACCACAGGAATAGTAAGCACCACGCAGAGAGGCGGGAAAGAATTGGGTCTACGAAACTCGGATATGGATTACATTCAGACTGATGCCATCATTAACGTAAGCATTGCTTAAAGTTTTGTTTTATATTTTATTATTTATTATCTTAATGTGTGTCTCTCCATCTGATAGTTATACCATGGGGCTCACACAATTAATCCATGAAACACAAGCGTGTCTTAACACATGAAATGTCTCTTTTACAGTATGGCAACTCAGGAGGACCATTAGTCAATCTGGTGAGCATTTTCTCATTCCAAAACTGTTGAATAAATCCCATGTGATCATTCATATACGCTACTTTAATTTACACAGAGCATGACTGTGTGGTAATCATCAGGGCCTATTTTCCCAGAATGCATGTGTCTGGTGTTACAGTAATGTTACCCCAGCGAGACTGTAATTTGACATTGTGGAATTCAAGCCATCAATCAAATGTGTCTTTTTAAAATTCATGTCCCAAGTTAAAACATAATAGTAAAGAGTGATTTGAGTGGAAGGGCCTTAAAGGGTTATGAAACCCCAGACTACTTTTTCAGAGATTTTAACAGAGGTGTTTGTGTTGTACATCATAGATGACAATGTAAGCATCTGTTAATTTTAATTGTTGGATAAAACTGGTTAATTTTTAACTTTTCTGCGCTATTTTCATCTTCCGGGTTTAAAATCAATATTGTGTGGCAATGGGCTATAGTACATCGATGACGCGTTGGTGTCTCATAATTAGAAGTAAACACCCACTGCTATGATTGGCTAACAGACAGTTGTGTACGTTCTGTGTAGACCTGCGTTTGCCTCCTTTAGTGCCAATCAGTTGACAGGGCTAAACAGGCAGTGATGTAGAAGCAGGTGTTGATGTTCACATTCCATAACCTGTCTTTTTCCTATAGGATGGTGAAGTGATTGGGATCAACACACTGAAGGTGACGGCCGGAATCTCCTTCGCTATTCCGTCAGACAAAATACGTCAGTTTCTCGCTGAGTCATATGACAGACTGGCCAGAGGTACAACACAGTACATTCATATCCAGAGCTGATATATAAGATAGAACATGTTACCAGTTGACCCTTCGCAAACAGCTTGATTTGCAGGTGATCTGACCAATCATAATGCAGAATCCGCCATTTTGTCCGACAATCAAATTAGAGAGTTAAAGGAATAGTTCAACCAAAAATGAAATTTACCCCATGATTTACTCACTCTCAAGCCATCCTAGGTGTATATGACTTTCTTCTTCTTCCAGACAAAGTCACAGTTGTTTTAAAATTTATTTCCAAGCTTTATAATTGTGGTGGATAGTGGCTGTTATTTTGAGGCTCCAAAGAGCACATATATCTGTCATAAGAAACTAACCCATATGCGTCTGGGGGGTTAAATGCATGTCTTTTGAAGCGGATCCATGGGTTTTTGTAACAAAAATATTTCTTTTTTTTTTTTTTTAATTACAAGCTCAAATCACTGACTTCCGGGAACATGCTTTTTGGAGTTTCAAAATAATAGCCACTATCCACCACAATTATAAAGCTTGGAAGAGCCAGGATCAATTTTAAAACAACTCCGACTGTGTTTGTCTGGAAGAAGAAAGTCATATACACCTAGGATGGCTTGAGGGTGAGTAAATCACTGGGAAATTTTAATTTTTGGGTGAACTATTCGTTTAACGTTGGTGGACTTAATCTTGAAAAATTGTGTGTATTAACATCTTTCTGCAGTTTAAATAAAAAACTTGCTGATGTTCATTCATGTTTATTATTACAATCGGTTTACATGTTGATTGCTCTAATAAGGCAATACAGTGATCAGTCACAACACATTAAAGAGCCACAAAATGATATTTATTGTTTGAACTTTTTTAAAAAAATGACAACATCTGAAAGCTGAGACTGAGTTTAATACCAGAAGTAACCTGCTTAGTCTTGTCTGTCGGCATGTTGTGAGTTTCCTATTTGCTCCGCAATATATTTTTCAATGCATGAGATTAGAACAGGATGTGTAGTGAGAGTGGCATTGTTTGTCGGACATAGCAACAGTAACTAATGAGGGTAGGGTTTTTTGCAAAGGGTCATTTTCTGTTTTTCAGTGGACTAAATTTGATTATGATCTTCTGGCTGTTTGACAGGTCGAGGAGTGACAAAGAAAAGATACATCGGTGTACGTATGATGACCCTCACTCCTTCGTGAGTACATAAGCACATCCATGCATCAAATGAATAAATACCTGCTTTAAAGGGATAGTTCATTCAAAAATTAGAATTCTGTTATTAATTACTCACCCTTATGTCATTCCAAACCCTTAAGACCTTCGTTCATCTTCGAAACACAAATGAAGATATTTTTGATGAAATCCAAGAGCTTTCTGACCCTGCATAGACAGCAACGCAGCTACCATGTTCAAGGCCCAGAAATTTAAGGACATCGATAAACTAGTTCATGTGACATCAGTGTTTCAACCATAATGTTATAAAGCTACGAGTATTTAATGAAGTCCTCACTACCTTCCTGGTCCTTGAATGTGGTAATAACATTGCTGTCTATGCAAGGTCAGAAAGCTCTCGGATTTCATCAAACATAACTTAATTTGCGTTCTGAAGTCGAACGGGTTTGGAACGACATAAAGGTGAGTAATTAATGACAGAATGTTCATTTTGAGGTGAACTTACTCTTTAATAAGCTTATTAGCACAACCTTATGGAAGGTCTTACATGATTATGTAGTTCTGTTAAGTCTCTGTTTTTATACTTTATACTCTGTTTTTTTGTGTGATTTATAGTATCATATTATAATTAAAAATTTTTGGATGGAAAATATTTTACTGCTTTAATTCTTTGTTGAAAACAGATGTGATGTAATTATATGAATTTCTATTCACAGACTGTCCAAAGAGCTGAGAGGTCGACTTCAAGACTTTCCTGACATCACGTCAGGAGCCTATGTGATTGAGGTTATCTCTAAAACCCCAGCTGCAGCGTGAGTCACCAAAACTCAAAGTCCCATAATGCCAAGCAGGTTAAGAGTGCAGGTCAACTGGTTTGGCAGAATTCATGTTGTTTTTACTGGCCACATGCTCTGTGCCGTCATGCTTGGAGAGATATTGTCTTTGGCTGCATCTATCTCCACATGTTTTACATTTATGTTTGACCCCCACCTATCCAAACACACTCACACACATACACACAAAACTTGCTGATGTTCATCTTTTCAGCTCATTGTGTTTATTGACTCACACAAAACCTCTTCCTCTGTTTTATAACAGCGAGAGGCATCTAGGGTGCTATAGATGCATTTAAATTAAAGGGATAGTTCACCTAACAATGAAAGTTCCAGAACCTATGAGTCAAACAGGTTTGGAACGATTTCTCATTAATCATCCAAATCCTATGACTCAGGCCTTGTCACTGCCACATCATATCCTTGAACCTTTTTACGGTGTCTTTTCTTTATTATATGCTTGTTAAAAACAAACGCAAACACATACTCAAAGGCAAATTTAGGTTTTGCATGTTCATATGATGAAATTCTTTGTGCATGAAATGTTGTTTTGATATAATTCCACAACCACAGCCCAATTTACTGCGCGCCACATCCTGATCCAGGACATTTTTAGTTTTCCTAAAAACTTAAACATGTTAAGAACAAGCTCAGATGGCACCCAGACACACAAACGACTGCTTCTTTCCTCTCAGCATGACACCACTACGCTTATGATTCACAATTGAATAACAGATGATCACCAAATGTCACACTTGCAGTCCAACAAACAGGAAGTACTTGTGAAGTCTAGTATATAACCTACTGTAGGTGGTTACTCAGGGCATGTGAATGTGTTTTGTTTGACCTAATATAGGTGTATATTTCTAAAATATGATTTAAAAAGCATTTAAAGTGTTAAGGTCAGAATTATAGAGTCATTACGCTTTTGATATTGATGTTTTGATGAAGCATACAGTTCTACAACAACTGTAAAAATACATTACGCACAGCCTTAAGAGTTGATTTTGGAAGCTACTGGAAGTAATTCTGGGAAATCCAGCAATATTTGATTTGTACTGGAGAGGTTTCAGTTTCTGGGATGTAAACTGAAGATTAGGACTTATTCAAAATGAATTATTTCAGTCCTCCTCAAATGCTTTTTTCTTTTCTGCAGAGGTGGACTTAAAGAACACGATGTCATCATTTCTATCAACGGTCAGCGGATCTCCACAGCGACGGATGTGAGCGCAGCCATCAAAAAGGACACCAGTTTACGTGTGGTGGTCCGACGTGGCAACGAGGACGTCATCCTCACTATCATTCCCATGGAGATTGACCCTTGACCCTGAACAGAGCTGGTGTTCATCGACCCCACCAATGAACTTGCCGGGTGTGTCCTCTGCCCCGCCCCCCACGAGGGACATCTGGCCGATTGTCCATGTTCTTGAAATGACGGGCAGAGTAAAAGCTCAGCCTGAGATTTTAGACTGTACAGAGCACAGTGATGTAGATTCACATTTACTAATGTCTTTATTTTAATCATCATGAATGATTTAGGGGATGCTACTACTGTTTACTGTTCAACATAAGTCATTGAACATGATTTTCCAGAATATAGATTTGCTCTTTTATTACCAAACAGTTTAGTGCATAGCAACTTGAGGAGTTTATCAGAACTTGATTGGAATTTCTAACCATTTTTGTAAAATACATCTACATTTTTGTTGTTAGAAACGATTAAAAACCTTTTGATATTGTGCTTTTCTAGAGCAAAAATGTTTTAAATGTTTTTTTTTAATAAAAGTTTATTTGATACATTGGTGAAGACTACAATTGTACCAAAAACTGTAAAAATAAATAAATAAATAAATAACTGTGACCCTTGACCACAAAACCAGTCGTAAGTTGCTGGGGTATATTTGTAGCAATAGCCAAAAAAACATTATATGGGTCAAAATTATTGATTTTTCTTTTATGCCAAAAATCATTAGGATATTAAAAAATGTTCCATCCTACCATAAATATATCAAACTTAATTTTTTAAAAATATGCATTGCTAAGAACTTAATTTGGAAAACTTTAAAGGGGATTTTCTCAATATTTATTTGTTTATTTTATTTTTTATTTTATTTTTTTTTTTTTGCATCCTCAGATTCCAGATTTTCAAATAGTTGTATCTCCGCTAAGTATTGTCCTATCATAACAAACCATGCATCAATGGAAAGCTTGTTTATTCAGTTTTCAAATAATGTATGAATCTTAAAATTTAAAAAAAAAAAAATGACCCATATGACTGGTTTTGTGGTCCAGGGTCAAAAATAAAAATACACCAAAAACATAGTGGCATAGTACCAAGTAACAAGACATTCATGGCAGTTACTGGTGGTACTTTTGACCTCTACATCACAATATTAGATTCTGTTTAACTTTCTATGTATGACAGTATCCACAATAACCAACATAACTGTTTTCAACATTGATAATAAGAAATATTTCTTGAGTATCAGATCAGCCTATTACAATGATTTCTACAAGATTGTTGACAATAATGACTGAAGTAATGGCTACTGAGAATTCAACTTTGCCATCACAGAAATAAATTACATTTAAAAAAAATATTCAAATATATTTAAAATATATTATGCTGTATTTCTTCTTCTTACTCTTTTTTTCTTTCTTTCTTTTTCAAATAAATGCAACATTTTGAAAGAGAAAGAGACAAACACACGGCAAAATCTTACTGACCTCAAACATTTGGATGGTAGTACATATGTATTTGCACATCTTTGTGCACAGAGAGAATAAATTGAATCATTTTATTGGATAAAATTTGTTTTTATTGTTCATCAGTTCCAGCTGCTCAACCTAACTCAAACTGTTCAAACAAAGTGAAATAAAATACAAAACCTAACAGAATCAGCTAAAATCACGAACTTTCGGTGTGTCATACATGGCACACAACCTTCAGCTGGCATTAACAGCTGCCAAAAATAAAATAAAAGAGTCAGGAATCAGGCCTATTATGAAAAAGTCCAGAGCCTTTGCCAAAATACTGCCAGAATGTTCAGTGCTGTACAGCATGAGCAAGTCTTTTAAAGTTTTGATTAAGTTTCAGTTTGATTTATGACAGTCATATAGCAAGTTAACGCTCCAGAAACATTCTAAATTGTTTAGGCAAGTGTTGTAAAAAACTGATGAAGAAATCACTGATTTTGTATACAATATATAACATATAGCCTACAGTGATTGGAAAATTCCCATGACAGGTTTAACTGGCAGACCTTAGTTAAACCTTTGTTTTTTTCAATAATGAACGAAATGAACCAGAGAGACCTTTTGACTGGATCGTCTGTATTCAGTAAACTTTTGTTAACACTGGGTCCATCTAGCGGTAATAGGATGTAACAACATTCGCATGAGCCGTTACATAAACAACAGACAGAAACCATTAGGCTACATATTTAAAAAATAATAATAATAATAAATAATAAAAAAGAAATACAAATACAAAAGAAAAGGGTAAATAAGGAAAAAGGTAAAACATGAACCTAAAGTAAAGGGAACAAACCTAGTACTCCCATACATAGTATTTCACGCAAGTAGGGGGCGCTATACGTGAAAGTGGAGAGCAGACAACAACACAAGCGTCTTCTCTCAATGCCTGCCACAAATGAATCCGCTCAGTGATGTCATAATGATATCACAGTGATGTCAGACCAAAGGAGACGTGTAGGCTATGTTTCAATAAGTGTTAAGTGAACAGTATTTTATCATAACGTCTTTCTCAGTTATAGCCTGTTATGTGTCTTGCATCACGGTTGAGTATGTTAACAAAGGCTGTTAAAACAGCCTGTAAAAAAACAGTTCGTTTTGATGCTTGCTATTGCAAATTAGTGGGTCTTACCATCTTATTTTAATCTTATCTTAATTATGAAAGCACTGGTTTGTAGTGCAAACAGTATCTTTTACTGCACGTTGTTATTCTTGTGTTATTTTTCTGTGAGGCATTAACCGGAAGTCTCGCCCAAAGGCTTACTTAGCTGTTGAAGAATAAGGTGGATAAAAAAATATTTTAAAAATTTATATATATATTAGCATCGAGTTTGGGGTCAGTGAGGATTAGTGAAAAAAGAAAAAATACCTTACTTTTTTATTCAGCAAGAATTCATTCAGTTGATCAAATGTGACAGTAAAGACTTGTTACAACAGATTTCCATTTAAAGTAAATACTGTTCTTTTAAATGTTCTATTAATTAAAGAAAACTGAAAATGTATCACAGTTTCCATTAAATATTACAACAGTTTCCAACAATGATAATAATAAGAAACATAAACAAGAAAAGAAAAAAAAAAACAAGGAGATAAATTAAACATTTAAGGAGTATATTATTTGTTTAATACTGTAATACTGATGGGTAATAACACTATTAGATGTTATAAGGTCAGTGGACAGTGTTATGTAATCAACCATGTGAGAGTTGTGTCTCAAACAGTTGGTACCATGGATGGCTGTCTCTTATGACTTATGACACCGTCTAAGGACACAAGTGTGAGATCATCTATTATCTCAGTGGTGATGCCAGTAGCAGAAAGTGCATTGATGCCTCTATCGCTCATGCATCTGTTTAGACTGTAGCCTACTAATTACAGTATCTTTACTGTAAACAGTCTGAAGAATGAACGAGTGTGCTGATGGATAGAGTTTCTGCTCTAGTAAACATTAGCATAACAAAGTTTGGGCTTACTAGAGTTCATCCTTAAATAATTTTTCATTATTTATTTATCCTCATGTTGTTCCAAACCCATATGTCTTTCTTTGTTCAGTGGAACACAAAAGGAGATGTTAGGTGGAATGACAGCTTTTCACAGAATGACACTATTAATTGTATATATAAAAAAAAAAAAAAAAAAAAGCAAACAAAGTGAATTTTGCCTGAGGCTGTCAGTCCCTAATATTCTGTCTAACATCTCATTTTGTATTCCATGGAAAGAAAGTCATACATGTTTGGTTAGAACGACATGATGGTGAAATGGCGAGGGTCACTCCAGTGTGCTTTATTTAAAAAAAGAAAAAGAAAAAAAAGAAAATTTTACAATGTATCAAGACTCTACAGTGGTGGCCAAATTTATTAGAATACTAATATTTTCACCAGCTAAAATGTTTTTTAAGCCTGTTATTTTATTTAATTTTATTTATTTATTAATTTATTTTGCTGTATTGTGTCAGGAGGAAATATCAGTTTACTTTTTTCTTTTTTTGCCATTAATTGTAATAATTCAGTGAGATATTTGTTTGCACAAGGAGTCTGACAACAGCCAGTACTCCACAGAGAGATGTGATCTCATCATTATTCTGTCTGTTTTAGATAAAGTGTGTTAAATGTGTATTTTGGATGTGTTTGTCCCATATATGTGGTTTTCTTATATATATATAGCCTATATATATATGGTTTTGACTGAGTCTTCCCTTAAGTTGTTACAAATCTTAGGGCTGTCAGCGCTGTGGTTTAGATCTAAAACACCAGGTGGCAGTATAAAACCCTATCGAGATGATGAAAATAAAATGAAAACAAATTTATCTTAGAAATACACCCTTAATAGCGCCTAAAACACATTTCAAGATTTTTAAGAATGCTTCGTTTCATTCTCGTCATAGAAAATCCTAAATCCTTTTCACCAGCAACTCATAAGACAAAACAGACTAACAACAATTTCGTGACAAGCTTAGAAAGACGGGAACGTGTGATGGTTAGCTTTTGTGCGTTTTTGTTTTGATTGACGTGTAAGAAACATTCCTCATTGGTCAAGCCAAAAGGCGTGACGTAACTGTGCCACGCAGCTCGATGGATGAGCATCCCACTACTGCGAAGGCTATGAATATTAACAAGGTCAAGCTGACGTTGCTTGGTAACCTTGGGGCGTCCAGTCACGTTTCCTTATTAATATTTACAAGCCAACCCTTAGCGTAGTAGGATTTGCTACTTTTCAGTCAATCAGAGTTTACGTCACGCAACGTATTTAATATTCATAAGACAAGCACTGAGGCTGTTTAAAGTTAAATAAACGCCGCGGCGCGACTCGTGTTGCACTCAGTGTGCAGTGGCGCTGAGAGATAGGCACAGAACCGAACCTGCACGGCGACAAGACTCTTCTAGAGAATGACGTCCATTTGTCCAAGATGCGATAAGACTGTGTTTTTCGGTGAGAGTTTTCCACTAGAATTATCACTCAGCAGAAGTACAAGCGAAGTTCCTTTCATTCTTACTGTATGGGCTGGATAATATGTATATAGTATGTGCAGAGAGTTAAGGGGTAATTTATTTTTAAAAAGGAATAAACTTCTGCAAAACTTGACAGAGTTACATAACAAGGTTTTGAAAAGCCTGTTTGTTTGTTTAGAGTCATTAGGTTATAAGCAGTGTGATTTGAACAGTTTGTTTTCTTTTTGGAGTCTTAAATCGAGTTGGTGGTGGTGGTGGTGGTGGTGGTGTGTGTGTGTGTGTGTGTGTGTGTGTGTGTGTGTGTGTTTGTGTGTTTGTTTGTTTATATTCTTCATAACAAAAGTCCACAGATGTTCTTTTTCACTTTGAGTTCTCAGAGATTTCTATGCATAACTGTAATTAATTTTCATATACAAATATTCTCTGCTGAACACATTAGTAATCGTGCCAATAGGGAATTTATATTTGATTAATTCGATTTATTTATTGATTTATTATTATTATTATTATTATTATTATTATTATTAGTATTATTTTATTATTATTTTTTTATTTTTGCAATTTTTTGCAAAACATTTTATCAAGGACAGTTGTGCTGTCCTTGATAAACATGAAAAGTATGTGTCTTTGTAAAAGGGTTAAATGCATGTGTCTAGTGTGTTTAACTGGGTCAGAGGAATAAATTTAAGGTAAAATAATAGGTCTATTTCAAAATTACTATAATTGTTTTTCCTGCATACAGCATAGAGATCACTGGGACCCCAAACTGTCAGTCTCAAGAAAAAGATGAGTGTTCATTTTGCAGCCTGTGCATAACTAAGTATTGTTATTAATAGGTCAAGCACAAATGACCCTGACATTCCCACAACCACACTGGTGGATGTTTCCTGGTCTGTCCGTTATTGTCGGCTCCTGTTTAGTATTCTGTCCCGGGATCCAGTATCCGCGGGGCTAGTAAATGCTATAGCCCATGAAAAGAGAATTGGGTGACGGTGTTACGTAAGAATTTGGCAAGGGACTCTTGAACAAAGTGAGCAGATCTGTTGTGCTACTGTTGCAGGTTAGCAGATGGAGTAACTCTTTCTGGCAGCGTTGAAGAGGAGCTTGATGATTTGATATCCCCGCTGAGCCTAGACTTCTGAATATGTCTGAGTCAGTGTGCTCTCTGTTTGACCTGACTAGTTTTGTCTGATGGAATGTGTGTGAGAGAGACAGACCCTAGGAATGTCGGCTAGTTAGTGTGTGAGGCATTGGGGAGGTGGGTTTAGTCCCCCATATGCACAATGCACAATGTCAGACTGGAAAATCTTTTTGTCATATCATAGCTATTTCACTAGGTATACTATAACTACAAAAATATGCTGATTGATTGTGGGATGTTGACCAGTGTGTTTTTCCCTGAATCATTTATATTTTTCACTGCTGTGCTCCAGAGTCCATAACTGTTTACTGTGTGTTTGCTTATAGCAAACTATTGATCAGCCATTACTTCAGTCTTTAGTGTAACACAATCCTTCAGAAATCGTTCTAATATGCTGATTTGCTTCTCAAGAAACATTTCTTTTTATCAATTTTGACAATAGTTCTGCTTAATACTTTTGTAAAAACAGAAAATCAATGGACAGTATCCTAGAAAATAATCTGGCTAACCCTAAACATTTAAATGATGTCCATCTAGTTTTTCATCTTCTCATGTTTTTTTCATCTTGTTTTTTTTTTTTTTTTTTTTTTTGAAATATCAGTAAAATGTCAGAGATAAGATGCACTTTTCAACATCCGCTTGATAGGAGCAGAAACAGGATCTCCGTTTTGAGCATTTCTTTAGAAGGTCCAGCTTGTTCTTCCTCTCCTTTGATGCAGAATTGTTCAGCTGCAAATGCAGATACAGACTCCACCCTAAAAGAAATTAGTATTTTGTCTGGATAGTCTTCTCGGAGCTCTTGTAAATATTGTTTATAGATATCTCTTTGGATATGAATGCACAAACACACCCTAAATTGTAGTTGGTTTGTTAAACTGCATTTTAGCATTTGCTGAGCAGGACACACCTGTAATCATTTTTGAATTTACAGTTACAGTAACTATAAAAGCCATATAAATAATGATTCTAAGTACATTACCATTGAAAGTCTTTTATACACTTGTTTATATTTATATTTAAAATAACTTATATTTTTAATATATTTAAAATTTTGAGCACCCATTACTCCGATGTCACCCTTAGTAAAAAAAGTAATAGATTTAAAATGCAAATTTTATACTTATTTTAGTTCAAATCTATTCATATGTTTACTGACATATCGCTTGAGATTTACTGATATAAAAATTATAATTAAACTTTATTTGGAGTATTACTTGTGCATGTGCACAATGCACATTTCTTATTATTAATTCTAAAATTGATTTTAATGTCACTATTGATGAGGGTAGTATGATCTTTAAATAATAGTTAATCTTTAAATATTTAACATTTTAAAGTGTATCTAAAGTAAAATTGAAATCACATAATGAAATATTCTTAAGTATATCTTTATTTGTAATTCAGCACTACTTCCATACAATTAAAGTGCATTAAGTACAAAATTTGTTGTTATATGACTTTAAATATAGCAGTTTAGTACACTGAAAGTTAATAATAATAATTGCAGGATATTTTTAAAAAGTACATACTATGTAATTGTATTTGTAGTATATTTAGCATGAAATAAATACATTTTAGTATATTTAGAAATTTCAGAAATCAAAATATGCTGATTTGCTGCTCAAGAAACTTTTATTATTATTATCATCAGTGTGGAAAATCATTATAATGCTTAACATTTTATTAATGAAGGTTGAAAAGTACAGCATTTATTTGAATGATAGTGATAGTGCTTGATATTTTTATTTTTTTTCCCCTTGCTTTCTTTTAGTTCAAAGATATCGAATACCACATGATGCTAGTCATACAAAGTCTTTTGTTTTTGAGTAATATATATAGTCTGGTTCACCTAGAAGATTTTACTCCCTAAAACCACCGACTTAAAAAGGAAGAGATGTTTGACTGAGATGCAAAGCAGCCAAACAGACGTTTATCACTCTGGACAACTGCAATCTTATTAACTGTGTGTAATTTAGATATACATTAGTGCCATTAAAGCAGTAAAGCATTATACATCAAACATGCTGATTAGATAACACATCACTAGGGATATGCCGGTATCAAATTTTCATGTTGCGATAAATTGATAATGTTTTTATCACGGTATACGGTATTATCACGGTATTGAAATTTAGTTGCAAAAAAGTGATGTCATAATACAGTAAAAAAATTCTGAACATTAAAACACAATAAAGCAATACACAAAAAATGTATAAAGTTCAAAATTTTACACAGATTAAAGTGCAAAAGAATTAAAAGACCAATAGGTATCGCTTTACAGTAAGATCTTATTAGTTAATTATTATTAGTTAACATGATCAGTAAACAAAAGCTACATTTGATACAGAAGTTATCAATCTTTGTTAAAAATACAACTTTTAGTTCATGTTAGCTCGGTTTATTTAAAAAAAACAAAAAAAAAAAACAACATTGATTTTAATTTTAATTTGATTATTATTATATTGGAATTATCTAAGATTAATGCATGTTTAGAATAATTTTTCATTGGGAGTTTATGTTAACTAATTAATTAATTAAGTAAGTAATGTTAACTAATGAAGCCCTAAAGTAAAGTGTGACCGAACAATAAAGAATCACTTAGAATACACTTTCAAACAATATCTAGGGCATGTTGTAGTCCAGATTAAAATGTAAAAAGTGTTAAAATAAATAGCCTATGGAGTCTGAATATTTAAGTATTTGGTGTTGTGATAAACACCACTGCAAATACAAAAATCTAAATGGCTAAATAAATCATTTAAATACGTTTTAGAAAGTAGCGCAGCTGCTTTGTTTCTGGGTTAACGTTGCATTTGCGGTTTAGCGCCATCTGCTGTCAGAGAGTGAATGACACTTTCACTTTAATCCGGAGCGTCCCTTAGGCGTTCTGCCATGTGCTTCTATTTACATCACGCATCTTCGACGCAGTTTACAAGTGTGTTGTGCATTTAACCAGTTAATGGGAAAAGTATGCTTAAAATGCTTTCAAAATTCGGAATAACTTTTAATAAACAATTATTTTCGGTATTTTGAAATGCCCACAATAACAATACCGTGCATATTCATTATCGTGATATATCGTATTACCGAATACCGGCACATGTCTACACATCACACTCTCTTTCTTTGTTTTAGCTGAGAAAGTGAGCTCTCTGGGGAAAAACTGGCACCGTTTCTGTCTGAAATGTGAACGATGTAGCAAGATTCTGTCTCCTGGAGGCCATGCGGAGGTAAGCAGATATTGATATTGCTGATATTGCAGACTGAGATGACATTAAAGAAATCTCTCTCTGATCATTGTGCTTTTCCCTGTTAGTATTTTTTTTCTTTCTGACTTTTTTTTTCTACCTTCCTTCAAGAGTGTTTTTTCCTTGTTAATTTCAGTGTGTGGTTCATTAAATACACTACCAGTCAAAAATATTTTTTATGTTGTTTAAAGGAGTCTCTTCTGCTCACCAAGCCTGCATTTATTTGATTTAAAGTACATCAAAAACAGTAACATTTTGAAAAATTTTACTATTTAAAATAACTAATGTAACTTATTCTTGTGATTTCAAAGCTGATTTTTTTTTTTTTTTTTAGCATCATTACTCCAGCCACATGATCCTTCAGAAATTATTCTAATATTCAGATTTGCTGCTTCTTATTATGTTGAAAACAGCCGAGTAGATTTTTTTTTTTTTCATGTTTCTTTGATGAATGAAAGGTTCAGAAGAACAGCATTTATCTGAAATGGTAATCTTTTGTAATATTATAAATGTCTTTATCATCACTTTTGATCAGTTTTGACTTAAGCTTTTGAACGTTATATTGTATAATGTTACAAAAGCTTTTTATTTCAGATAAATGCTGATCTCTGGATCTTTCTTTCATCAAAGATCCTAAAGAACAGTTGAATATATTTCTAAAAAAATCCTAAAATGTACTGTTTTGAATATTGGTAATGGCATAAAAATGTTTCTTAAACAGCAATCAGCATTTTAGAATGATTCTGAAGGATAATGTGACACTGAAGACTGGAGTAATGATGCTGAAAACTGGTGTTTTAAATAGTAAAAATATTTTACTGTTTTTTTTGCTGTACTTTGGATCATATAAATGCAGGCTTGGTGAGCAGAAGAGACTTATTTAAAAGAACATTAAAATCTTGAGTTTCTTTAAAAATCAGTTCATTAGACAGTTTGACTCAAGTTCTGATATCTTTGCGCAGACAGGATCCCTGATGATGGATAAATGTTAGACTGTGATTCTAAATGTCCTACTTCTGGGTCTGTTTCGATGCCCCTCATTGTCTTTTTTTCCCCTTCTTCCTTGTTTCCTCTCTCACTTGTATTGAACTGACATGTGTGATGGTCCTGTCTGATACGATAAGAGACATTTTCTAGTTCAGTGATCAGAGTTGTCTAGTTTTCCTGGCTGGAGTTAAATGATCATTCAGCCATTCTTTAGTAAGTCTGTATTTCAAGTCTGTATTTCACCCGTAGACTTGTCACTCATCACAAGTAGATGTTTATGGAGGAATCAAAAGTCTTACACGACTGTAAACACAGATAATTAGTATTTATAGTATTCTCTCTGGAATTTTTTTTTTTTTTTTTTTTTTGACTGTCAGGGAGAGATTACAATCACAGATATATTTATTATTTATCTATTTAATATTGGGTGAAACATTTAAGCATGTTTGTTTTCTTGAAACTGTTACATAAACTCATTCCCATACTCTTTTTGAACCCTGAACGTCAAAATAGCAAAGAATGAAAGGACAAGAAATAAATATCCCCAGTACTTCTTACTTTATTCAGTTGGTTTTACAGTATAAAACAGATTGACAAGAACAGCAGGGTAAAGACTGACTGGCTGTGGTAACAGGAAGTGAAACGGATTCTTTTAGTATTGAGCTTTACTGCTACTTGCCTCTTAGAGAAAATGTAAATCATAATATTCTTGACCGCAGTGAAATCCCTAGAGAAATGGCAGTAATCTGTCATTTTTCAAACACAGCCCAATACAGCTACTCCAGTTCAAATCATTTTACTGAACAACTAGGTATATCTGTTAGCATATGGTCTCTCTCTCACACTCAGTGTTACTGTGGGTCTTCACCAGAACTATTACAAGGACAATGGAGGGACAAAGATAAGTGTTCATTCAAACCAGAAAACAATAGTCTGCTTTTCTCTCTCTTTCCTTTCCTTCCTTTTCCCTCCTTCCCTCTTTCTCTCTCTTTCTCTCTCTGTCTCTCTCTCTCTGTCTCTCTCTGTCTGTCTCTCTCTCTCTCTCTCTCTCTCTCTCTCTCTCAACACGCTTGCGCTTGCTTGCACACAAACAGAATAGTCCCACACAGCTTTAGTTTAATTACAAGGTGAGTTCTGACTTAAAATGAAGGATGGTTTTGTCTTTTCTATTGCTTTTTCATTTGTGTTGATAAAATTGACAAACAGCTCTTCATTGTCTCACTGAATGATATATTTAGTTTTGTTACTCGTTTATTACAACTACTGTGTTCTTTTATTGTGTGTGTGCTCTTTTTTTCTCTCTTATTGTGTTTAAAACAGCAGGAGGTTGAGTTGCTGTTGGTGTTCGCTCACTGCAGGTGTCAAGTGCCTTTTTTTTTTTTAACCAATTCTATTCTTTAGAAAACCGCTCTCAGTGAAACAAACTGTATTTTTAGCTCATGTGACAACATACAATGAGATAGATGTTGGTTTATTTATATATATATATATATATATATATATGTATATGTTGTGTATATATAATACATTAAAATCCCTGGTGCTAAATGTAAAAATGAGTAAATAAATATCTTCCTAATATGTATTCATTCAATTTTGGCGTGTTATTTTGGCTTTATTTTTTTAAGAGCACTGTTATGTGCACACACGCACACTAAAGTGCTTACACACTAAAATAGAGTGGTTTGTGTCTGTGTGTGTAGAGGCTTGAATTTCAGCCCAATTTGAGCCTGACTGAGTCTTTTTATTCAGTCTGGGAGGAGCAGGAAGGAACAGAAGGATAAACAATGACCTCTAATGAATCCAGCACAACACAAGCGTCTCCCTTTCATTCTGTCCCCCACACACTCTTCTGATAATTTTACCTTGCCTGAAAATGCAGGTTTAAGTAGAAGAGTGCCTGAATCAAGTTTTAAAATTTACAAAGTTTTTATAGAAAAATAATGAATATTGCTAAGCCAGCATATTTCTGTTTGTTCAGGTTGTGTGAGCACTTAAATTGAATAGTGAAAAAATATTCTTTGTATTTCATTGTTTAATGTGTTTTATTGACACAACGCTTTTATGTATGCATCAGTACTAGTTGAAATGGGCTAATAAAGAGATTCTTTCTCTCTCTCACAGCATGATGGATTGCCTTACTGTCATAAGCCCTGCTATGGAACTCTCTTTGGACCAAAAGGTATGTACAGTAAGTTGTAACTGGAGTTTGTAAGTCATGATGTGAGTGTGTGTGTGTGTGTGTGTGTGTGTGTGTGTGTGTGTACGCAACTAGATACTTTACATTTTAAAATAGAATGTATTTTCATACAAAGCTGAGATGGAGCCTTGGGGCTAATAGGTTTTTACATGTGAATTGGGTCTTTTTGAGTCTAGTTGCTGTTTATGCGGCATGTGTTCATGTACAGGAAATAAGGGTTTGAATCAGGGCTTATTTAGTGACATCTGACTCGCGTGACTTTTAGAATAACCTTCCAACCAAAGACTGTACACTTGCCACTAGAAATCTTATCCTTATCCTGTGTGTGTGTGTGTGTGTGTGTGTGTGTGTGTGTGTGTCTGTCTTGAGAAGAGAATGAGTTCATAATGAGTTCATAATGACTATATGACTTCATAGTTCAACTATGGTTTTAATGTTGACTGTCTTGTTGGTTAAAATCATTCAGATTAAACGGATATTTCACCCAAAAAAGAAAATTACCTCATGATTTACTCACCCTCAACCCATCTCTAGGCGAATACAATCTGAGTTATATTAAACATGTCCTGACTCTACCAAGCTTTATAGGTATAAATGCCTTCTGAAATGAATCAATGTGTTTGTATAAGAAAAATATCCATATTTAAAACGTTTAAAAATACGTAATCTCTAGCTTCCGCTAAATGTACGCGCATTTACAAGAAAGTACGGTTCCAGCGGATGATGTTGTAGCAAGAGATTATTGTTTATAAAGTTTTAAATATGAAACGCACAAATACACAATACATAAATGCATAAATACATTAAATACACAAATGCATCGATTGACAGAAGGCCTTTACAACGGAGCCGTGTGGAGTACTTTTTATGATGGACAGATGCACTTTATTGGATTTCAAAATCTCAGCAGCCATTCACTGCCATTATAAAGCTTGAAAGAGCCAGGACATTTTTTTATGTAACTACAAATGTATTTGTCTTAAAGAAGAAAGTCTCATACACTTTGCATGGTTTGAGGGTGAGTAAATCATGGGGCATATTTCATTTTTGGCTGAACTATAGCTTTAAAGCAGTTCTTTCAGGTTAAACCAGAACTTACAGGGACATTTCATTCAGAACCTTTATTTAAACTCTAATTAGATCATTTCCTTGTGAGAGTAAGGAATCAACTAGTGAAGTAGAGATTTATGTCTTCGGAATCTGTTAAGGGGGATACATCTACATCACATCAATGTGAATAGATGATGACATTTACAGACAGTCCTATTTTCACTTACAAATCTTATTATTTGCTCGAATGCATACTAATATGATCATGTACACATACATCCATAATAAAAAAAGTCACCATGTTTTCCTAAATACCTCAGACTCTAGAAGAGTTAAAGCAGATCTAGTGACGACTTAAGAGAGACACTCATAGTGGCTGACTGTGGTTTGTGTTTGTGCATGTGTGTGCGTTTTTATAAGTAGGAAATTGTAGTGGTTGGTAAGATGCTAGGTTTCAGTATGTAGCTTATGTTAATGTACACTTAGGCTTTAAAATATGCTTGTTTCAGGCTGTAATATACTATCCAAGTGAGTGTGCACTTCAGGAGAGATACATTTTATCAGGATGCGAAGAGGATATTTTTGGCTTTTGTCTAATGCTATCTGCATTAGTAGAGTCTGAACCCTTAGATATGAGCTTTATCGACTACTAACACTTACTCATGCAGTAATGGAATGGTACTCACTGTTCTGTCTTCTCATTGGTAGGTGTAAATATTGGAGGGGCGGGGTCTTACATATATGACACACCTCCTCAGACACCGGTCAGCAAATCAAGTGACAGCCCTTCAGACGGATCGCCCACAACACCTTGGACCAACTCACAGATCGGCTATAATCAACCTAAAGGTACTGTCATTTAGACACAGACTGGTGTTGGAAAGTTTGGGGTCAGTAAGAAAAAAAGAGTTGTATTCAGCAAGGACACATTATATTGATCAAAAGTGACAGTAAATGCATTTATAATAATATAATAGCTTTACTTTTTAAATAAATGTTGTTCTTTGGAATTTTCAAAGAATGAAATGGCATAACTGTTTCAGCATTGCTAATACTAAGAAATGTTTCTTGAGAACCAAACCAGCATCTTAAAATTAATTCTGAAGGATCATGTGACACTAAAGACTTGAGTAATAAATGCTGAAAATTTAGCTTTTCTATAATATACTGTCAAAATTAAAACAAAGTATTCGGACACTTTTTAAAGTGTCAGATGTTAGTGGTATACGTGACACTGGACTACAAAACCAGTCATAAGGGTCAGGTTTTTTTTTTTTATTTGAAATCTGAAAGCTGAATAAATAAGCTTGAGGTCAATATTTAAACAAGATACAACTATTTGAAAATATGGAATCTGATGGTGCAAAAAAAGCGAAATATACCCATGCTAAGACTAGTTTTGTGGTCCAGGGTCTCACATGTCCTCAAGTAATGTGGTGAACTACATCTGTGGTTTCTCTGCTGGGACACCTGTTGAACTTGAACAGAACTGGCTTCGTACATCTACTAAAGTCACCTTGACATCAGTTGGTTAAAAGTAATTGAAAATGGCCTAGGGACATTATTCCTGAGAAAAGGTATAGCATCAGTCTTGTAATGAAATAACATTCAGTCATAGTTAAGAGTGACTTAAGTGTCCAAATGTGTCCGTAAGCTATTTTTAGCCATTCTATATACAGACACACTTTTCCAAGCTGCATTGTTGCACACATTCCATTATACATTAACACTTCCTCTGCCCTTTTTAACACACACATGCACAAATTCCCACACACTGAGTGGGAGGCAAAAATAATGTGTTGTAATTGAG
The DNA here is from genome assembly GCA_033026305.1 of Cirrhinus molitorella. Classification (NCBI taxonomy): domain Eukaryota; kingdom Metazoa; phylum Chordata; class Actinopteri; order Cypriniformes; family Cyprinidae; genus Cirrhinus; species Cirrhinus molitorella. Next base: position 23,202,269 of record CM065135.1, on the reverse strand, counting down.
GGCTGGGAGGATGGTTTTCCAAAGTGACCCCCTTGGGATTTTACGCGGTGGAATTTTAATGGGCTTCGTTGATTGGCTCCTTTTCAGAAATATTTCCCCTTAATAGGTGTTTTCCGACAGGCGGGACGTTGCAGGAATGTTAGGGGAGGGTTTTAAGGACCGTTGTAGAAATGTCTAGAGAATTTACTCAGAATGCGTTTCCTAAACACGTGAGGCAAGAACCATTAAAAAAATTAACAAAGGAGAAGACATTAGGATCGAAAAATGGTAACAATCTGTCATCTATGATGTGAGACTGAAGTGTTGATTTTGAAGTCTGTAGGTTTCTGAAAGGAAGTGCCGCAGATCCTTATCAAGGCACAACATAAAGCACAGCTTTAATCACACCAGCCTGAATCTGGCTTTCAGAAGCATCAAAACAGAAGTTATTTAAATGTTTTTTATTTTAAATGTTCTTTATTAATATCTATTATATAATAGAAAGGAAACACAATGCAAGGGGGAATTTTAAGATCGGAGTATATGTAACTTATTTTGTCTTCTGGGAAACATGTAAGTAGCATCAGTGACTTTGAACTTTCTGTAATAGTTGCATATGAGTCCTTCGGTTGTCCTCAGTGTGAAAAAAATGGATCTCAAAATCAACACAGTCATTTTTGGAAAGGGTTTAAATACACAATGTTGAAAAACCAACAAACTTGTGGGACAAAGAATTTTTCTGTAGAACAGTGGGCAGTTTAACTGTTCATGACAAACAATGGGACTCGTGAACAACTATCACTTAAAAAAAGAAAGAAAAGAAAAAAAAACAGCTCTGGATCATTCAGGTAACAACACAGTTTAAAAAAATCAAGTGTATGTAAACTTTTGCACATTTTTATAAATTCAACTTATCTTCTCTTGTCGACTATGTGTTAACATCTTTTATGTGAAATATCTTATTCAGGTCAGTACTAAATAAAAAATAAGATGCATTTTGTATAATCCCTCTTACTTTGGTAAAATAATTAACATTTTTGCAGATTCTGCAAGGTGTATGTAAACTTTTGACTTCAACTGTACATCTAAGTTTAAATGAATTGTGATGCTCCTTGGCTAAAATTATAGTTATAATTCAGCAGCCTTTAACATGCACACAGATACAAATATATATACGTTTAAAAAAAAATTGCATGTATGCAGATGCATAAAGGTTTCGCTTTTGTTTGTAGCTTCTACTGCACCTACACGCATGTTTGCTGGAGAGACTTATCTGTGTCCCGGCTGTGGAAAAGCAGTTTATTTCGGTGAGTCCAGTGAATCAAAACTATGACTTTTCAGACATTTGAGAACTTTCAGGAATGTCTGTGGTTGGTGTGTGTGTGTGTGTCTGTGTGTCTGTATGGTTTTGTTCTGCTGCATATGCACAGAATTCAGTCTGGCCACTCTAAGATTTTGAGTCCACTTAAAGGGAAACATAAATAAAGACAAATGTTTTTAAAATAGTTTAAGTGGTTACTTGTCATTTAGACTTGAGTGTAACATTTAAAGACTTTGTAGTTATTTTCTAGCCATACATAGCCAAGTCGTAAATTATATATAAAATTGCATTAATTTTGTGTATATATAATTTGTGTGTGTGTTCTCTGTTTTATATCAAATTACTTTTAAATACCTTTATTTTTGTATATATGATTCATATATATGATACATTCATATATGATGCAAAAGCCTCTAAATCCATCTGACATCTTTCTTTAAAAAAATGCATTTTTATCAGGCTCTGATGTATAGGTTTCTATGTAAGTACTGGTACTTCTGATTGGGCTGAGGGTGGGATTTTAGCGAGTTTAATGGATGTATAATGTGTCGAGAGCATTCATTCAGTATCATCTCATTTTCGACTGAGATGGCTTTTAGCTGGTTTTGCATCTGAACTCTTCATATTTACATATATATATATATATATATATATATATAATAATATTATGCAATGTGTGTGTGTGTGTGTGTGTGTGTGTGTGTGTGTGTGTGTGTGTGTGTGTGTGCACGCACCTGGTATTTATCATGTTATGAGGACCAAATGTCCCCACAAGGTCAAAATTGACTAGTTTTACTATCCTTGTGAGGTCCCTATGAGGAAACAGGCTTATAAATCACACAGAATGACTTTTTTTGAGAAAGTAAAAGGTATGCACATGTCTCATGGAAACAGTGTGTGTGTATTGTGTATGTATTTTTTTATATATGTAACAATTAAAAACAGCATTGTGTGCTATTAATGTTATGTAATTGAATGATGTCATGTTTAATGCTGTAGCTGAGAAGGTGATGTCACTGGGTCGCAACTGGCACCGGCCATGTCTTCGCTGTGTGAGGTGCAAGAAAACGCTGACCCCTGGTGGCCATGCAGAGGTCTGTACAACCTACTGCTTCTATTAAAGAAGTTCACTTCCACAAAAAATTTCTTGGTCATTTACACCCCCATGTCATCCAAGATGTTCATGTCTTTCTTTTTGCAAAGAAATTAAGGTTCTTGAGGAAAACATTACAGGATTTTTTCCCCTATAGTGGACTTCAATGGGGATCAACGGGTTAACGGTCCATATTTCAGTTTCAATGCAGGTTCAAAGGACTCTACATGATCCCAGCTGAGGAATAAGAGTGTTATATATACATTTTTATTGTTTTAAGAAACTGACTGATCGTTTCGCTGGATAAGACTCTTATATCTCGGCTAGGATCGTGTAGAGCCCTTTGAAGCTGCATTGAAACTGGAATTTGGTCTTGAATGTTTTCCTCAAAAACCTTAATTTCTTTTTGACTGAAGAAAGAAAGACATGAACATCTTAGATCACATGGGGGTAGATGATCAGAATTTTTTTATTCTGAAAGCGAACTAATCCATTAAAGAACAATATGCAGTTGATGCATCTTCACTACTTCAACTTCCTTACTCTGATAGAGATGTTTCCAAAGGCATTTTTGAATTTTGTAATATATATATTTTTTTGGGGGTTTGGTTTATTAAATATAAAATTCCACAATTAAAACAATGGCTAAATCCGAAATGTAAATGATATATTGTGTAATATTTGTCAAATATCTCCTATAGTGATTGCTTTTTCTTTGCTCCCTAATAATGCATTATATTTTCTCTATTTTCTGCAGCACGAGGGCAGCCCCTATTGCCATGTGCCCTGCTATGGCTACCTTTTTGGACCAAAAGGTGTGAACATTGGAAAGGTGGGCTGTTACATTTACGAGAAAGAAAACGCAGAGAATGAAATGCCAAGTGAACATTAAGCCTCAAAGAAAAAGCGCTTTTTTTTTTTTTAATTTGTTACAGAAATATTTTTTACATATGAATAAAATTGTAAGGTGTAAAGATTTATTTTCACATAGTCAGATATGTGCACGTCATTGCAATTTGCATGTATTCTGATCATAAGCCGCTGGCATCTTAAAAAAAAAAGTAATACAAAAGCCACTTAAAAATGCACACATTCATCTCTCTTTCTCTCGTTTTTCTGTTTTTCTCTTTCACAAACACACAACTTCCACAATAATAGAAAATATCTGTAATTATTACATGGCACTGGAGAAAGTTGTAAATTCTTATGTAACTAATAAAACATATTTTAAAATAAGTTTTTTGTGCGCATTTACTCTCCTAAGATTTGAACATGACACTAAACAACTTTGCTAAAACATAGGTTTGAATGTCCACACAATCTCAGCAGTTCTCGGTGGGTTCTTTCATTGTTATTTTCTCCTCATCCTCTTGCTTCTCATTTTCTTTAAAGAAATTTTTCCTATTCAGTATGATTAAAAAAGGACTTGGTTAATGAACACACAATATCAACTTTCCAGATTGTTTTAGATTAAGTATATGTCTGTTTTGGTATGTTAATACACGTCTTCTATAGTTGCTTTAACAAAATGCTATAGGTTATGACTTACCCAGTACCCTCGACATCTTCTATAGTCTCAGGTAGACACCTGTCTCGTGTCTCTGGTAACTGCCAGGCCACCACAGAAGCAATGAGTGCCACAGAACACAGGATGGTCTGAGAGAAGTGACCCCAAAAACTGTCCAGCAGCAGAACTAGAGGAGCCACTGACACTCCCAGACGACCCAGGAACGAGTTATAGCCCATCCCATTTTGTCTGAAGGATAAATGATTTAGTGAAATACTGTGCACTGATGTATAATGAGGAAATGTATGAGGGATGCAACTGTAAATACTTAAATATAAGTGCACTCCTTTATTTTACAATTATATGAAATGGTATATTATATTAACTGTTTTTGACTGTTACCTGAGGACAGTGGGGTAAAGCTCCGAGGTGTATAATACAATTGTACAAAAAGCAGCAACCGCAAAACCTTTACCCAGTACTGCCACCACAGTACGACCAACCCAATCTGAATGTGAAAGAGAGAATAATGAACACAGTGTGTATGAGTAAATAAACAGATAAAATGTATCTTCTAGTGGCCATTCTGGTAGATTCAAGTTGTACTGCGCTTATGCTATCTCTATAATGAAACTTAAACAATTACAGTCCACAAATCTAATCGACCAAGCAGCGTCTCATGATTGTTTCTGCAGTTACACGATTACGCCAGCAGGTGGAGTCATATCTCAGACAACCCATTGCTAAAACTCATTTCAGGGAGGTAGCTTTCAATTTAAATATCGTTAGTACGATAAATAACAGTTGTTCTCACTAATCTTTTTTTATTGTGTTTTTTTTTTTCTTCTTGCTCAACTTTAAGATGTGGTTTAAAGGTTATTAACATTTGTTACCCCCGTCTATTTGACACAAAATGGCTTTAATGTTACCCAAATTTACTCTAAACTTCTTTATTTTATATCGCAGAAAGCATTTTGTTCTGATGTGAACAGTAACATCACAGTCACCAAATCTGACAAGCCAGTGAAGGTTTCCAAATTAATACTCCTCTCACACAATGTTACCTAAATTCAGTCTAGCGATGTATAATCTCCTATGTTTTGTATTCCAGAAAGCACTTTGCTTAGATGTAAACAGCAGTGGATATACAGTAGGGTCACCAAATATGACAAGGCAGTATTAAAGGTTTACTTAAATATGTTACTTGTATTTCATGCAATGGTTTTAATGTTACCCAAATACACACTGGTTACTTTAACTTCCCTATTTTATATCCTAGAAAACATTTTGCTCTGATATGAACAGCAAATTTAAAGGTCAATGAAATTAGTTACCCTTCTCAATTTGGCACAGAATGGTTTTAATGTTACCCAAATTTTCGTAATTTCTAAACTTTTCTGTGTTTTATAACAGCATTTTGGTCTGATAACAGTAACAGACACAGCAGGGTCACTAAATCTGACAAGACATCATAACAGGTTACAGAAATCTGTTACCCCCCTCTACATACAGAATAATTATAGCCTACTGTAGCTATATATTTACAGACACAAACATAATTAAAACAAAGTTACACATTATTCAAACGCAATGGCACTCGGATAGCTTGCATAATAACCATATTTCGTTAAGAAAATGAAATGTTTTGTACAGTTCAATCGGCGTGTCTGTTTCCTCACAGGACCTCAACAGTAGCGCGCTCACGACAGCTTGCACGATCGCCATGCGCGTTTTCGCCAAACATTAAAGGTTTAGTTCACCCAAAAATGAAAATTCAGTCATTACTCACCCTCATGTCGTTCCAAACCTGTAAGACCTTCATTAAATATATCTTAATTTGTGTTCGGAAAATGAACAAAGTTCTTAAAGGTTTGGAACGACATGAGGGTGATGAATTAATGACTGAATTTTCATTTTTGGGTGAAATAACCCTTTAACTCGTCTGTGTAATCGAGTTCAAGCTAAACGGTGAACAAAACCGCCTTCTACAGTCAGAATGTCACAGAATTTGGTGTAACACCGGGATATTGCGTATAATTTGAAGGTATCGGGGAGCTGCTATCAAAATGCGGGGGTCATTGAGCAACTCCCTCTTAAAGGAATAGTTCACCCAAAAATTACAATTCTGTCATTATTTGTGTCCCTCATGTCGTTCCAAACTCGCAAAACCTTTGTTCATCGTCGGAACACAAATTAAGATATTTTTGATGAAATCTGAGAGCTTTCTCTGCATAGACAGTTCAAGACCCAGAAATGTAGTAAAGACATCATTAAAATGGTCCATTTGACATCAGTGGTTCAACCTTAATGAAGCTACGAGAATACTTTTAGTGCACAAAGAAAACATAATATATAATTATATATATATATATATATAATATTGTGTGTTTGGAACGACATGAGGGTCAGTAATTAAAATTTCAGTTATATTTAATATTCAGTAATAACAGCACATGTACATGCACATGTAATCATAATCATTGCAAAATCATTGGTTGGTTTTGCCACTCTTACCTTTGGGTATGAATATATTAATCATAAGGCTGATTCCAGCCAACAGCTGAGCTCCTGCTTCAGTTTTGCATCTGCCAATCTTCTCCAGCAAGTAATATACTATCAGTTTAGATGGCACCTCAATGGCTCCATACACAAACTGAGTGAGGTATATATTTAGTCCAAACCCTGTGATGTTGAGGCTTATACCATAAGTCATAGTGGCAACACAAAACCTGTAATAAGTAAAACGCCATTAATAGATTATTTATTATTCAGACAGTGGAGTTTGTCCTTGTTCTGTAATCTAGTGCCACTGAAGTCTATACTGCATAGTGAACTAGTTTTTAAATAGTTGCGTTTAATAGCAGGAATCCTCAAGAGAGACATTACCCATGATTCTGCAATGAAATCTTCACCAATCAGAGAATCGAAACAAACAAATGCTCTGTACTCTGAATATACACACAATAAATGTAAAAATTAAAGCTGTCAATCACAGTCTTGAACCTTGATTTTTTTGTTTGATTGTGTGAAGTTTGTAATGTTGTGATTCGCCTTATTAATGGGTGTTTGCTTCATGGCTTTTAACTTTTTAACAAAGAAATTTTAAAAAATCCCTGTAGGAAAAATTAATGTGAAAATTATTTCTGGGACCAAGGCAGGCCCTGTTGAACTGTGGTTCATTTACACACCATATGGTTCCTGTGAGCAGAGCCAATCTCCTCATCTTAGGGGTTCTGACAAGGTCCAGGTATGAATAATTTTTCTTTCCCTCATCTGTAACTATTAAAGAGAGAGCCTATAAAAGACAGAAAGAGATGAAGACCTACAGTTAGCATACAGACAGACAATTGTTTAAAAAAAAAAAAAAGTGTCCAACGTTACATAACATTTTATCTTACCTCAGGTTTGATTCTTGAGATAACTTCCTCCTTGCGATTCATAACAGCACATTTGTGAAGATAATAATGAGCTTTATCTCCCTTCCCATTGGCTATCAACCACCGAGCTGACTCTGGAACCCACCTACATCAGAAACACTTGCTCTATAGAACATTCTTACCCTTAATTGACTCGGGAATGTATGTTTTTTTTTTTTTTTTTGACAGAATATGAAGGTCAATTACCACCAGAGGATTGTGGATAGCAGTAAAGGTGATGTGACGGCCACTGTCAGCAATCTCCAGTCTCTGATACAGAACGCAATAAGAGACAATGAGGTGCTTCCAACAGCCCATGCCATACTGTCAATTATACATACAAGCCTCCTGTGCTTAATATCCACCCACTCCATATCTGAAAAAACAAAAACAGACATATACGGTAAGACATTTTACTAAGGTTTATATTTGCATTCAGTTAGAATTTGAGAACCTGAGATAGGGGTCTTACTGAGTACAGTTGAGATGATAACGATGCCGGTGATGGTGAATCCACTGAAGAATCTCAGCACTGCAAACATGATGAAGGAGGATGAAAAGATGCTGGCCAGTGCAAAAGCCATTCCTGATATATAGGACACCAGCAGCATCGGCTTACGTCCGAACCTGCATGCCAAAGATAGAATTATTTAGTGCTTGTGGTGATGGTCTTCACAAAATACAAATCGTACGTAATATTTTGCATAATACACAGCTTTCTTTGCAACATCACCTGTCACTCATGCCTCCAAAAAAGGCTGCTCCAAACATCACCCCGACAAAGAAGATGGTGGCCACAGCTTTATTCAGACCTTTGTTATCACATACCAGATCCCACTTTGAAATCAAGAGAGATGGAAAATAACTTTTCTTAAGATATTGTGTGGTGAACTGCTTCATGAACTTTCAAAACCATGTGTAGATTAAATATATCACTAGTTTTATCATGACACTTTTATCAGAGGTGACCCTATAGGGCTTGAACCTTCAACCTTGTCATATTACAGCCTTTAACTTCCAACTAAAATTTTTTTATTTTTTGAGCATGTGAAAGGGAGGACAAACAGCATATTTACTTACACTGTAACCTAATAGGGAAATGTACTAAATGAAACAAATAATTAGTTTAAACTGTTCCGAGTTTTGTTATTTTGAAGATTTTATGTTCGACTTTTGGGTGGATTACAATTGTGCTCTAGGGTAGAACTTGTTAGGTTAGGTTAGGTTGAAGATGAGCCAATGACTAAAAAACTGTTACTTTATTTGAAAACCTATAACTCTACAATACAGTGACGTTTTTGATTGCAATTGCACGTATTCACTACTAGTCAGGTTTTTGAACAGATTTTTTTACTTTTTTAAAGGTCTCTTCTGCTCACCAAGCCTGCGTTTATTTGATCAAAAGTACAGCAAAAACAGTAAAATGTTGAAATATTTTTACTATTTAAAATAATGTTCTATTTTAATATATTTTAGAAAGTAATTTATTCCTGTGATTTTGAAGCAACATTTTTAGCATCGTTACTCCAGTCACATGATCTTTCAGAAATCATTCTAATATTCTGATTTGCTGCTCAAAAAAAAAAAAAAATTATTATTATTTATTCTTATTAGCATTTTTTCAGGTTTCTTTGGTGAATAGAAAGTTCAGAGGAAGAGCATTTATCTGAAATAGAAATCTTTTGTAAACACTGAAGACTGGAGTAATGATGCTGAAAAATAATTCAGTAAAAATATTTAGAAACATATTTCTAAATTTGACTGGTTTTGCTGTACTTTTTAATCAAATAAATGCAGGCTTGGTGAGCAGAAGAGACTTCTTTACATAAAAACATAAAATTTGGTAGTGTATGTGCAGGATTGCTAGCTAATATTTAACCAGTTGAGACTTGCTTACAGTATTATTGTTTTATTTTATGATTTCTCTTAAGATTTAGCTACACAGTGTATTTAAGCAGAGTTTATAGAGTCCTTTAATAGTTACAAATGTTTTCCTTTTTAGTGCATTTAAAAGAAAAAGTTTACAGTATTTCAATCCTTAAAAGATTAGTTAACTGTAACTGTTTAATTTTTCAGCGCACAGGCCCATCCTAGTAAGAAAGGTCAACAATGTTGATTTTCTTCACTGAAATCTCACCTGTGTTGCGAGAGTGCTGATGAACGTGCTGTTGTCATACTCCCATCCATTGTGGCACTGAACTACTGGAAGTTCTGTGTCGCTGGAGGAGTTTGCCAACAGATGAAACTGAGGAAAAGAGAACATGTGACAAGAAGCAGGAGTCCCATCATCTTGAGCTGGAATACTGACAGTCAGTCTCTCCTCCTGAGTCAGATTTCCAAAGATACCCTCATCATCCAGAGTGCTTATATTGCAGTGGTGAGGTGGGATAGCGGCTATAAAGTTGCTCAGTAGAAAGTGACACGGAATAGTAAATCGTCCTACAAAACTGATGCAAAGAATCATCTTCTGGAACCTCCCAAAGCCATTGATCTCTGTAATTAGATCTTCAAACTTCATGGTTTTTGTTCATACACAGACTTTCCTCAGTGTTCTCCCTACAAAATCCCTTGTTTATGTGGTGTGTTTTTATGGGATATCAAAGGTTAAGGTAATTTGAAGTCAGATGCATCTTGTACTTTGGTCATTAAAAAAACTGCTGTGGTTGTATGTCTGTGTTTAAAGTGTGTGTGTGCATCTATATCTTCAGACGATCTGCTACTCATAGTAGCTTGTCAGCAGGAGTGAATGATTTGTGATTTGGTAGTAAAAGAGTGTCTCGCCATGTGTGCAGTTCACATGGTTAATGCACATGGACATTGACACCTTTCTTTATCTTACAGATGATATCTTATCAAACTATCAATCTTTGGCTAGTATACACAATTTGCTCATATCATTGTCGAGTTATTTCAGGTTTCCACATCAAACTGCCTCAAACTCGAAAAGGGCTTAATCAATCACAGACACAGAGATCAACTCCAAAAGCTTTACTGACTTCAATCTTCAAAAAATGTTTGCTACAATCTTGGTTGCAGTGATATTAAACATCAACAACAAAAGCCAACAGATACAATTCACATAAACTTGAAACGTTCTTGATTACAGTATGTTCTAAGCTCAAAAGGTCTCTCAACTTAAGTTCCAACTAACTTCAGTCAGCTTCAGATGAATTCAGTTAACTTCAATTGGGTTCCATTTGCTCCAGTTAGCTCCAGGAATTTCCAGTTAGCTTAAAGTGGATTCAGTTAGCTTCAAGTGAGGTCAATTAGCTTCAAGAAAGTTCAGTTAGCTTCAAGTGAGTTCAGTGAGCTTCAAGTCATTCAGTCAGCTTCCAGTGAATTCAGTTAGCTTCAAGAAAGTTCAGTTAGCTTCAAGTGAGTTCAGTGAGCTTCAATTCATTCAGTCAGCTTCCAGTGAATTCAGTTAGCTTCAAGAAAGTTCAGTTAGCTTCAAGTGAGTTCAGTGAATTCCAAATGAATCAGTTAGCTTCGAGAAAGTTCAGTGAGCTTCAAATAGGTCGATAACCTTTCAAAATAAAGTAAAACAAAACAAATAAATTAACTTACGTATAGCACATCTTGTGCAATAAACAATACTTTATACAAAACACACACATCGGTGTAACCAATAAAACATTAATAAATATCACATGAATGTTTCAAGGTTCTCCACTTAACACAAGATGGCACCAATCAGCTAAAATTCGAAATGAAATGTTCTTAATCCTACCATCAGCGTGTCATGTTGATTAATCATTGATGTGCTTTCCTGTCTTCTCTAACTCACGTCCGTTGAGAGAAGAAATGTGTACAAACGGGGCATTAAAATGATTCTGCTACTCCTTTAGACCGCAGCATTCATCCCTCGCACGCAGCATTGCTCAGCGTGTTCAGCTCGCGTTCGCCATGCGCTCTCGCCTCTTCCGCCTTTACGCTCCTATCCGCCCGTTGCGTCATCAAACAGAAGAGCGAATCATAGGCATCAAAGTCAGAAACGACGAATCATCATTCCGATTTTCGTGTCATTCAATCATGTTGTATCACATTCAAATCAATCCCATTCATCCCGATTGTTTCTGGCTTCACACCTCCCACTTGACATTCTTGGTTCTTGAACCAAAGATGTCACTCAACTACCTCCTTTCAAATTCTTTAATTGCTCCTCCACTGGAATCAGCACAACTAATCGCCTGACATCCCTGTGAAGAATGGCTGATGGAAGTTTGGTACTTCCACTTTTGATGATTTTCCTTGAATTGATCTCTTTAGGACGACCAGAACGATGAACTGGATGACTTGAGCAAACTCTGACATCAACATCTCTCACGATGCCATTAGAATCAGCATTTACCTTGACGACATTTCCCAATCTATATTGACCTCTCAGAGCATTCTGGTCCGCAACCCATACGATATCTCCCACAGCAACATTCCTCTCTCTTGTATGCCACTTGTTTCTTATGAACAAGTTTGGCCCAGCTAGTTGGCTCCACCTTTCCCAGAATTTGTTAACTTCCCTTTGGATAACTCTCAATCTTTTGTATGGGTATCCAACAAAATCAAAATCACTTGGGTCTCTTCTTGTATTGACTCTTCCCAACAAGAGAGAATTAGGTGTAACATACTCCAAACAATACTCACGACTTTGTGTCCGTGCATCTATGGGCCTTTCATTTGCCAGGTTCGCTGCCATGTAAAGAAAAGTTTGAGACTCTCCCCATGTAAAGATACCATCTCCGCCGAGATTGTGAAGGGCTCTCTTCATTACTCTGACAGCAGCTTCAGCTGCCCCATTTCTATGGGGGGAGTCCGCTGGATGAAATTTCCATGACCATTCAGTTCCATGTTTTGCAGCTTCTTCTTCAAGCTCCGGTTTCTCTACTTTCCCCAGAAACGTATAGAGATCTTTCAGGACTGACCTAGCCCCTACAAAATTCGAGCCTGAATCCGACCACACTTTCTGGGGATGTCCCCTCAGAGCCGTGAACCTTTTATAAGCCAACAGGAAACCTTCAGCGGATTGGTCACTTACGACATCTGCATGAATAGCCCTTGAAGCCATACAACAGTAGACAATTCCCCAAACCTTTAGTCGCACCCTCTTCTTCACTTCGTCCTTCACCTCATAGGGACCAAACAGATCAACAGTCATGAACTCAAACGGTGAAGCTGGTTGAGTTCTTTCAGGTGGGAGCTCACCCATAATCTGCCTGCATCTCCTTGCTCTTGCTTTCCTGCAGACAATGCATCCGTCCACCACTTTCTTCGCTAATCTTCGACCTTTCACCACCCATGCTACTTTCCTCATCCTCAAGAGAGTCCCGGCAATCTCCTCATGGTTTGCATTATGTGCTTCCTGAGCCAATAACATAGATACTCTTGCCGTATTGGGTAATATCGGAATAGGTCTCTCCCCAAAGCCTCTGTACCTACCACCACATACAAGGAGCCCATCCTCATCCTTGAATGTGGCCAGTCTACACAAAGTGGTCTCTGTAAATGTTGCATCCTTTTGAACTGCTAGAAAAAGTGCCTTCAAAGCGTCCTCTCGTTCTTTCACTGTTAGTACACACCCACTGAGTCCTTCTTTTAGATGTTGATTGGCACATTTTAGATCGTTGGTCTTTAACATCTGCCACTTCCTCACACTGCGACACACCCATCCAATAACTCTTGTTAGCTTGGAAAGGCTACTAAATTTTCCAACATCCACCAAACCTTTGGTAACCACTCTGCTCAGCATTTCCACTTGAGATGACTCCGATCCTTCATATACTCCCTTCTTAACCATGCCCTTTCTCACCTGAGATCTTGTTAATGCAGCTGAGAAAACTTTTCTTTGAAGTTTGTTTACCTTTTCTCTTGCATCATCAGCAATTTCAGATGCTGATCTCTTGGGCCATTCATCCACTGGCTTTTTAAGAAATTCAGGTCCATTTTGCCACACAGATGCCTCATCGAGATCTTTAGGGCTTGCTCCTCTTGTTATGAGATCTGCAATGTTCAAACTCCCTGGAATCCACCACCAGTCACTGTTAACGGTTACCTTCTGTATCTCTCCAATCCTATTAGCAAAAAATGTCTGATACCCATAACTGTCACGCTGGATAGATCCCAGTACTGTCTGACTGTCCACAAGATGGAACCACTTCTCTACTTCAATTTGTCCATGCTTTTCAAAGTACTTTCTGAGACGTACTGCAAATACTGCACCGCAGACTTCAGCTTTTATGGGATCCCCCTTCAGTTCCAGTGGTGTCAGCTTAGCTTTCGACTCTACAAGTCGGACCTGTACTCCTTGGCTTGTGCTCCATCTGAGATATAGCACTGCTCCATAGGTCATCTGAGACCCATCTGAGAACGTGACCCCCCATGGTTTTCCTCTCCAGTTTGGAGGTGTAAGACTTCTGTGGAACTTAATTTTCTGGAGCTGCACATACTCTTTAAACAACTCAATAGCCTCTCCTCGGATACCTTCTGAGAGTGCTGAGTCCCATGTATGCAGTGTCAAACATCCACCTCCAGCTTCCTGAAATGCCTTCCTAACAATGATTGCGCCTTTCTGCTTAGCTGGTGTAACAAGGCCAATAGGGTCATAGAGTCCAGCCACCTGACTTAACAGATGCCTTCTAGTTAATGGATTTGGGGTCTTCATACTCACTTCATCTTCAAGGAGGTTCTGCTCTGTTCTTAACTTCTTTTTCCTCTTAGAAAAGTTGACAGAGGTCATAACATACAACTTGTCCTCTCCTGCTAGATACCCAATCCCTAGGGCCTTATCATCTTCTTCACCCAGCTGGTTAGGAAGCATCACAATGTGTTTTCCTGGAATCAGGTTTGAGGACTCTTTTGCAGACCTCCCACTTTGCCCAGACCAGACCCACGCTTTCAAGAAGAATCCGCCAGCTTCTAAAATTTCTTCAAGCCCCTTCACTATCTTGACAAGTCCGTTTTGATCATTGTGAGATGTGAGAATATCATCCACGTAGCTATCTTCTTCTAAAACTCTGCATTCTTCCTTTAGATGAACGAAAGCTGCTAGATGAGCCGTTTCCCGCATTGCCAGTTGTGCGATGCACCCAGCTGGACGATCCCCTATATTGACTCTAGTTATGGCATACTCCTCTATCTCCTCTTCTGGTGTGTCTCTCCAGAGAAACCGGTGAAGATGCATTTCCCGTTCTTCTAGCCACACAGAATTGTACATCTTTTTAATGTCTCCCAAAACACCGAACACTCCTTTCCTGAACCTGAGCAAGACAGCTCTAATGGGATTCAACACATCAGGCCCTTTCAGAAGGAGGTCATTCAAACTGAGCCCCTTAAACCTCTGGCTGCTGTTCCACACAAGACGCACGGGCGTGGTAACTGAATGTGGATTTGGTGCAACTAAATGGCTTACGTACCAGACTGGACCAACCCAGTTTTGGAGTATTTCTTCAGTGAGTTTTATTGCAGCACCTCTCTCTACCATATCGTGAACTTGAGCAGTGTAGACCTCTTTCCACTCAGGTACCCTCCCAAGCTGCTTTTCAGTCCTCAAGAAAGTTGCCTTAACTCCACCTTTATTATACGGGAGAGTCATTGGATCTTGAATCCACGGATATCTTGCATCCCAATGAGGGCGATCACTGTGAGCATCTGCTTGCACATAAGTGAGACCATTCCTTATAATCTCAAGCTCTTTTTCCTCTGCTAGAGTCATCTCTTTTCCTCCTGGCTGGCAATTCCCACACCGACAGCCTCCACACTTTGGCTCGCATGCAGCTCCTATGCTATCCCAGCTCCACCACTGAAGAAACTCTTTGCCACTTACATGTGTGCTCCTTGCTCCAGCACAGACTGCTTTAGCTCCTCTAGAAATCCATGCCGTTCCTCTTTTCCTGGGGACTTCCTCATATCTGGCCACAGCAGTTCTCATAGATCGTGCAAAGTGTGTTTTCGACTCATACGCCGCCATGCTCACTGCTTCAAACAAATCTGGATGTGCACCGCCCACTATCTTTCCTAGTGGACTGTCCCACAGAACAAGATCTCCTATGATTTTCACCCTTTGCGGAGCAAGTCTTCCCTCCCTATGGCTGAGAAGTAGTTCTATTGTTTCAGGCCTCTTCAGCTCTGCTATGTCTACTTCTGGAAAAAATGTTTTCAAACGTTGGGGACTCACACTTTTGTGCACCTTTGCAATCTCTTCAAGCCCATAACAGACTAGCTGGTGAGCCTTTTCTGTTCCTGCTGGCGTTCTCACTCGAATTCTGAGAAGATATCTCTTAGTGCTCACTCGAATTGCCATCTTTCCAACTCCATAAACAACCAAGTTGATCTCCTCTCCTCTCAATCTGAGTCTATGGGCTGCTTTATGAGTTATATAGTTTGTGTCAGAAGCCAGGTCAATGAGGGTGCCGATCTTCTGCCCTGCATTAGTTGTCACTTCTTTGAGCATCATGATAACAGGAAGTTCTTTAAATCCACTTTCCTCTAACAATTCCAACTGGCCATTTTGTGTTGGGGATTTGCTTACCCCAGCTCTATTGGTGAATGCCTTCTTGCACTTTTCCGCCAACTCAGGAGACAGCTCAGAAAGGAATTCTTCTTGCTCGACTGTTAGTCTCCCTCCTTTAGTCCCCTCTCTGAGGTTCACTCTGGCTTCAGACTCAGGCTTGGCTTCCCATCTGGGTCACATGAGGTAGTGATGATCTGCAAATGATCCTCCTCTGCAATCCTTATTTCTGCACAGAAAAGCTTTTACACACTTACTATCATCTTCATGATGTCCCAGGCACTTCCTGCACACTCCAAGCGTTCTCAGGATTGCCTTCTTTTCCCTCAGCTTCAATTCTTTAAACTTTTTGCAGAAGAAGATCTTCCCTTTATGTCTCTCAGACCCACACACAATGCACACACTTCCAGGCGACACAGTTTTTATAGATCTAGTGAATGCATGACTTCTTTCTAGCTTCCTTTCATGCTTTTCCCCCTTCTCAGGTACTTTAAGATGGTCGAGTCTCTCAAGGATTCCCTCCTCTTTCTTTAAGAACTCAAGAAGCTTGTCAAAGTGATTACCTACGGTAACGTCACTTCCAGAAGCCATCATCAGAGCCAGCCAATCCCTCTTCATGAATTCAGGAAGTTTACTCTCGATGGATTTGACTACAAGAGGATTTTTTATAGCTTCAGCATCTCCAAGGTCAACCAAGTCAACCACAGCTTTCTCCACAGTTTGAACTAACTCAATCACTTTGCGTGGCTGGTTTCCTTTTACAGCAGGAATCCTATCGAGTTCCTCCATTATTTCCAATGTGATTGCATACTTGTTACCATACCGATTCACAAGCACTCTGAATATGTCTTCCACTGTGTTATAAGAGGATAGTCTTAGATCTTTTACAATTTTATCATCCACACTATCAAGTAGCTGGATCTTCTTGACCTCTCGGGATCCAGATGGGTCCCCTTGGTGTTGGAGGCTCTCCCAATCTTTCTTCCATCGATAAAAATCTCTTTTACTTCCGCTAAATACAGGTAAGGTGGTTGGCTTTAATCTCACAAGTGGTGCAACTTGAGATGTGAGTGGTGCAGTGTTTAACATCGTTGCTGTGCTGACATTTGTAGGTGCTTTATCTTCAGCCATTCTACGAGCTCTAGCAAACTCACCTCTTCTTGCTTCAAGGTCAGTGCTGCTTGCTTTGAGTTCTCTCACCCGTTTCTCTAAGGCCTTTCTTTCAGTATCTGGGGTCCACTTCTCCCAACGTGACAAAGCAACAATTGCTTCTCTGACGAGTTTTGCAAGAAAACTAATTTGAACTTCATAATTTTCATAGTCACTACTGCTGACGGCTATATTTGTCACTGAATCACAGGCTTTTTCTGCTGAGGATATTAAACCAATCACTTCATGCGAACCATATCTTGACCACAAATTTTCTTGAACAATACTTTCAACTTCATTGAACTTTGTCTCACACTCACTTGCAGTCTTTATGATGTCTGCTTCCTGTTGTGCTGAAAGTTCCGCTTCTTCCTCTTTACCTGCATCAACTTCCAAGTCAGCAAGAAGTCCAACCTTGTAATCATCGTTAGTCTCAAAAACTTTCCTTGCAGCAAGTGAGAGCTTCTTATATTCTTCCTTGAGCTCCTCTTCTACTAATCTATGTACTTCTCTATTAAGGAAATTACCTTGTCTGGAAAAGATGATTTTTGCTGCCGTTCTATCTTTCTTAAGCTGCTCAATTGATTTTCCCACTGCCTCTTCAGCCATCTTTCCACGAGCAGCAGCAACCTTGCCTTGATTCACCTTCCTGCTCCAGTGGTACACGATGAACAGTTCCACACACCGTCACCTTCCGAGCTTGGCTTCTTTACACTGCCACAATTGTGAATCCACGTCTGTTGTTGCTGAATATTGCCATATGTGGTTATAGCTGTTGGCTGTGGTTATCGACTGTCGAGTTATTTCAGGTTTCCACATCAAACTGCCTCAAACTCGAAAAGGGCTTAATCAATCACAGACACAGAGATCAACTCCAAAAGCTTTACTGACTTCAATCTTCAAAAAATGTTTGCTACAATCTTGGTTGCAGTGATATTAAACATCAACAACAAAAGCCAACAGATACAATTCACATAAACTTGAAACGTTCTTGATTACAGTATGTTCTAAGCTCAAAAGGTCTCTCAACTTAAGTTCCAACTAACTTCAGTCAGCTTCAGATGAATTCAGTTAACTTCAATTGGGTTCCATTTGCTCCAGTTAGCTCCAGGAATTTCCAGTTAGCTTAAAGTGGATTCAGTTAGCTTCAAGTGAGGTCAATTAGCTTCAAGAAAGTTCAGTTAGCTTCAAGTGAGTTCAGTGAGCTTCAAGTCATTCAGTCAGCTTCCAGTGAATTCAGTTAGCTTCAAGAAAGTTCAGTTAGCTTCAAGTGAGTTCAGTGAGCTTCAATTCATTCAGTCAGCTTCCAGTGAATTCAGTTAGCTTCAAGAAAGTTCAGTTAGCTTCAAGTGAGTTCAGTGAATTCCAAATGAATCAGTTAGCTTCGAGAAAGTTCAGTGAGCTTCAAATAGGTCGATAACCTTTCAAAATAAAGTAAAACAAAACAAATAAATTAACTTACGTATAGCACATCTTGTGCAATAAACAATACTTTATACAAAACACACACATCGGTGTAACCAATAAAACATTAATAAATATCACATGAATGTTTCAAGGTTCTCCACTTAACACAAGATGGCACCAATCAGCTAAAATTCGAAATGAAATGTTCTTAATCCTACCATCAGCGTGTCATGTTGATTAATCATTGATGTGCTTTCCTGTCTTCTCTAACTCACGTCCGTTGAGAGAAGAAATGTGTACAAACGGGGCATTAAAATGATTCTGCTACTCCTTTAGACCGCAGCATTCATCCCTCGCACGCAGCATTGCTCAGCGTGTTCAGCTCGCGTTCGCCATGCGCTCTCGCCTCTTCCGCCTTTACGCTCCTATCCGCCCGTTGCGTCATCAAACAGAAGAGCGAATCATAGGCATCAAAGTCAGAAACGACGAATCATCATTCCGATTTTCGTGTCATTCAATCATGTTGTATCACATTCAAATCAATCCCATTCATCCCGATTGTTTCTGGCTTCACAATCATGTATACTAGCCAAAGGTGGACAGTTTCAGTCCCTTTTCGATCAATTTTCTCTCTTTTCTAGGAAAAAGTTGTCATGTTGAGTTGTTGACTACTAGTGTTAAAAAGGATTTTCTTAGATATAACTAGAACGGTTTAACTGTCATACATGTTTGACACAGACTAGCAAAATATGCCATCTAAATGCCTCATTAATTTAGAGGAGTGGAAATGTATAAACAAATTTTATGTGATGCTGACAGATTGTGTTGTCTGTATGGTCATTTATACAGATTAACTTTTGTTTTCACTGAATCAAAAATGTCAGCAATAATCTAGGTTTAGAAAACCTTTCAGTCAGCAGTTATCCAACAAGCTGATTGTGCAAGGATTTGTGGTTCACAAAACTTGTGTATTAAGAGCATTAAATCAAAGGCCTTTAATCTGATGCTTTATTTTGTGTGCATAAGCCTAAAAGAAGGAAATCATTTTATTCATATCCTAACATTTACATTCTGCATTTTATAAACACTTTTTTAAGAAGCACTAGAGCAAGATTCCAGATTACTGGTGAAAACTAAACTTAGGTTTCATGTTTCTTAACATGTTATATGAAAAGCATGTAGTATGCGCACATTCAAATAACTTTGAGCAGGTGCTCGATTATCAGAAACACTCAGCCGTCAATAAACAAAAATCGGCACACTGCTCTCAAAGTTTATTAAAAATGTATTAATATCTAAATGTGTTTTTAATCAACTTTGAGAGCAGCAGTGGCAGTGTGCCAGTTTTTGTTTATTGACTCTTAACATGTTATATGCCACATAACATATGCCATTATCCCAGATGAAGCACCTTGATTACACTGAACTTCTAAAGTTAGTAAACCAGTGCCAAACTTGGCTTTGCATATATGCAGGCAGTGTTGAGGGTAAGGCATTACAAGTAATCTAAGTTATGTAATCAGATTACTTTTTAAGCACCTAGTAAAGTAACACATTACTTCTAAATGTACAATGAAAAATCTGGATTACTTTTCAAATAAGTAACACAAGTTGCTTTGTTTTCCAATTTATTCACTTACACCTCTCCCGTATTGAGAAAAATTGGCAACGAGATGCAGAGGCATTTCCTTCAGCCTGAGGCTTATTAATTTCACTTTTAATTTGGAAGGGCATTTACAGTTTAAATATAACTTTACAGCCTAGGTGATGAACAAAAACAAAGTTACTTAAACTACATGATGCAATTAGTCACTTTTTTATGGAGTAACGCAACATCGCAATGCATTACTTTTAAAAGTAACTTTGCCCAACACTGTTTCCAGTCACAAATGATTTCTTGTCCAGTAAAAAATTAATCAGGGCAAAGTGTAATTTATCCTGGTCTTGCTATGAAACTAATATAGCTCCCCTGTGGTAAGAATCCCAATCAATTTGCTTTAAAGCAAATTACAGCATGTTGATTAATTATCAGAAAAGAAAACAGTTTTAGGATCACTGAGTGTGAAAGACCTGTGAGCTATTCCTCCTATCAACCTTTTTCCTGAGTAACCGATGAGCGCCATCATTAACTTTCATTTGGGTGCTCTGGTGTTCTGGTCTCCATAGATATCCATGTTAAAACGGGGTAAAAAAAACAAACAAACCGATCTGTCCGTGTCCGTTGTATGCCTTGTGTGTGTGCTCATGTGTTTTCATTGCAGCTAACCGTGATTCGCTTCTTGTCCATCTTCCCTCTCATTAAACTATGACAGGTGAGTTAGAGCAAAAAGACAGTCATTGCGCCACTGTAAAGTGAGCAAACGATGGTGTCGTGCTTTTTCAAACTATTTTCATTGTTTTATTTGGAAAATACATTAATTTGACTAGAAACACCAGAGACCAGAAATGTAAAGTATCGGTCCAGTGGGGCGAGACTTCCGCATTCAGGAAAAAGGTGTATATATTCCTTTATACAGCTGAGGTCAAAAGTTTCCATACACCTTGTATGTATGAATCAGCAAAAGGTTAATTATTTTACCAAAATAAGATATTTCACATAAAATATGTTTACATATAGTCCACAAATGAAAATAATAGTTGAATTTATAAAAATGACCCTGTTCAAAAGTTTACATACACTTGATTCTTAATACTTTTTCGTTATATGAATGATACACACACAGTTTTTTTTTTTTTTTTGTTGATAGTTGTTCATGAGTCCCTTTTTGTGTTTGTACTAAACAGTTGGTGCTGTTCTTTAGAAAAATCTTTCAGGTCCCACAAATGCATTTTTGTGTATTTGAATAACATTTCCGTAATTACTGTACGATTTTAAGATCCATATTTTCACACTGAGGACAACCAAGGGATTCATATGCTTCTATTATTTTGCCTAAATATCTTTTTTTTTTTCATTTAGTACTGCCCTTCAGAAGCTACAGTAGATACTTACATGTTTCCCAGAAGACAAAATGTCAAATTTACCCTGACCTTCAAATTCAAAAAGTTTTCACCCCCCTCTCTTAATGCATTGTGTTTCCTTCTGAAGCATCAGTGAGCATTTGTAAATTCTGAGTCCCTCAGTTGTCATTAGTGTGAAAAGATGGATCTCAAAATTATACAGTAATTGTAAGAAAGGGTTCAATACACAAAAATTTTTCTAAATAACAGTGGGCAGTTTATGTGACTCATAAACTAAACTAATCACCACAAAAAACAACAACAACAACAACACAGTATTAAGAATCAAGTGTATGTACACTTTTGAACAGGGTCATTTTTATAAATTCCCTTAGGGAAAACTATTATTTTCTGTTGTGGATAATATGTAAACATCTTTTATGTCAAATATTTTATTCTAGTCAGTACTAAACATGCAATAGCATGCATTTTGTATGATCCCTCTTATTTTGGTAAAATAATGAACATTGATTGTGCAAGGAGTATGTAAACTTTTGACATCAACTGTATATGTGGATTTGTGAGTCTACACAATTCTGTCAAAAACATCACAATGATCAAAACATTCAACATCTCCCTTCAAATTTCTCACAAAATTGTTTTAATTAGCTGAACGATAACACATAAATAGGGTTATGGTTAAAAAACAACAACAACAATTCTACTACAGTTATGTGTTCTGCACAATTAAATTTTCTTTCCATTGCAACCTACTGCCTTCTTGATCCATTTTTTGATCTTGTAATGGCGAGCTATCAGTGTTCTTCCTGTAATTTTAAACAACAAAATGAACATTCTTAAGAGTTCAGTTTCCCAGACACACATTACAGATGGTTTTTCCACATAACCTTACCTGATTCCCTCAACATCCTCTATAGTCTCCGGCAGACACCTGCCTCGTGTCTCAGGTAACAGATAAGCCACAAAAGCAGCAGAGAGTCCAAGAGAAGACAAGATGACTTGAGGGAAATGACTCCATATATCATCCGACAGCAGGATCAGAGGAGCCACAGACACACCCAAACGTGCCACAAAGGACGTATAGCCCATCCCATTTTGTCTACATATTGCATATATTTTTAATTCAATTTCAAAAACAACTTTACTTTTGTTCCTGTTCACAAGTTCTTCTGTTTTATTCAGCAAGGATGCAATAAATTAATTCAAATTTACAGTAAAGACACTCAAAACCTTTCAACTGTAAAGTAGCTGTTGACACTAGATCTCATTTTCACCACAATATAATTCAGAATAAAATTGTATTCATACCTGACAACAGTAGGGTAAAGCTCAGTGGTGTACAAAATAACTGTGCCAAAAGATGTCGCAGAGCAGCCTTTTCCCAGCACAGCAATCACCGTACGAGCCACTGACTTATCTGAATGGCAAGAGAAAGAAAACATTGTTGCACTAGATCTTGTCGTAGGCCAAAATGTTTAAAGGTGCTGTATGTAATTTTTTTACTCTTCGTAAGCCAGAAAATAACATAATATGTTTGTAGATATTCAGGAAACATGTTATGCCAGTAATTCTACTCTAAAATGCGCATTTCGGGCAGATTAAGGGACAGAATTGCAGTACCCATTTCAACCGCTAGCTGGCAATATTACATACTGCACAATGATCTATGAGCAAAGGAACATTAAAATACAGTAAATCAACTCATCAAATTATAGTACAAGTCTAGTCGCGTGTCCTCAATCTGGCAAACCCACGTGACCATCGAGTCTGAGTTTCTCTCCAATATTTTGATTTTGGACTGCAGTACCAATTTCAACCGCTAGCTGTCAATCTTATATACTGCACCTTTAAGAGGAAACTGTATACATTGTCATTTCATTCTTAAATTAAAGGTCAGTAAATTGTAGTCTCTCACCTTTGGGTATGAATATGTTAATCATCAGGCTAATCCCAACAAATAGCAGTGATACAGACTGAGTTATGTGTCTTCCAAATTTATCCAGCAGATAATAGATGCTCAGTTTAGCAGGAATTTCAATGGCTCCATACACAAACTGAGTGAGGTACATATTTAGTCCAAAGCCTGAAATGTTGAAACTAATTCCATAGGCAACTGTGGCAACAGCAAACCTGGCAATGAAAAAAACCCAGCAGAAATATTCAAAATGAGATTTATCTAAAAGTCCTTTTACAGATATAACTGTTGAGTTTGTTATTTGACAGTTCAGTACACACCAGGTGATTCCTGTGAGTAAAGACAGTCTCCTCATCTTAGGAGTCCTGACCAGATCCAGGTATGAATACTTCCTGTTTCCTCTGTCAGTAACTATGATTTTAGCCAAATTCTAGTGGGAGAAACAAATATATAGGGGAAAAAATTAATATATGCTCTTTATCTAAAAACATCTTTAGTTTTATGACTCAACTAAGAACTGAGTAATGTTAGCCAATATTAGATACTGTTAGCAAAAGTGACTTTTTGTTATATAATATGTAACAGACAATTTTATGACCATCCAATCATTTTCTGATGAATAAAAACCAAATTTGTTCTCATTTAAAGTTGTCATGAAATAGAAATTCACCATATTTACCAGTCAAAAGTTTTTGGACAGTTAGATTTTTATTGTTTTTCAAAGAAGTCTCTTCTGCTCACCAAGCCAATTTATTTGATCCAAAGCACTGAAAAAAACTTTAAACAAAAATGTTCTATTTGAACATATTTTAAAATGTAATTTATTTCTGTGATTTCAAAGCTAAATTTTTAGCATCATGACCCTTCAGAAATCATTCTAATATTCTGATTTGCTGCTCAAAAATATTATTATTATTAATGTTATTATTATGTTGAAAACTGAGTAGATTTTTTTCCAGGTTTCTTTGATGAATGGAAAGTTCAGAAGACCAGCATTTATCTGAAATATGAATCTATTTTAACATTATAAATCTCTTTATCATCACCTTTGATCAATTTTAGCATCCTTGCTAAATAAAAGTTTTAATTTCTAGAATAAAAAAAAATATATTGACTCCAAGCTTTTGAATGATATAGTGTTACAAATGCTGTTTATATTAGATTAATGCTGATATTTGGATCTTTCTATTCATCAAAGAATCCTGAAAACTAACAAATTTGAAATAGTACAAATATTTCTGTATTTTGGATCAAATAAATTCAGGATTGGTGAACAGGAGAGACTTGAAAAATATTTTTAAAAATAATAATAATTTTTAAAAATTTTACTGGTATCAATGAATATGTTTATTTTGTTTTATTTTTTATTTTAGTATTTATTTATTTTACCTTTTTTTTTTATTAAATTCTCATTTTCAGCTTTTTTCATTGACAAAAATATATTGGTGCTATTTTAAAATACCATATATTTTTTCACTGACATTGTAGATTTCATTCTGGAAATTTAACAAGATTCTCTCACCTCAGGTTTTATTCTGCTAATAACTTCCTTTTTGCGGTTTATGACAGCACATTTATGAAGATAATAATGAGCTTTATCCACCCTCCCATTAACGAGCAGCCACCGAGCTGACTCTGGAACCCACCTATGACAAAATTCACATTAATGAAATGTAGATTATTTTATATCTGCAAGCTACTTTTTGAAAAAAGGCATATTACATGTACCAAATGATATTCATGTGTTTTTTAAGATAAGGTTTGGTTTATATATACTCACCACCAAGTGATTATGGCAATGACAGTTGGCAGTGAAATGGCAACTGTCAGCCATCTCCAGTCTCGAATCAAGTATGCAAACAGTGGAAAGCTCATGAAGCCAAATGTCCAAGAGAGGCTGTCAATCACCCCTACCAGCTTTCTGTGTTCAATGCTTACCCACTCCACATCTGATGAAGAACAAATCAGCAAAAGAACGTATACACACTCTCATCACTTTGTCAGTTACAGGGATACAGTGATCTTGATGTGTTAGAGCCACAATAACTATAAAAACAAAACAATTTAAAAAGAGAGAGAGAGATTCTTACTGAGTACAGTGGAAATGATGACAGTGCCAGTAATGGCGAATCCGGTGAAGAATCTTAGCACAGCAAACATGATGAAGGAAGAGGAAAAAACACTACACAATCCAAAACCCATTCCTAATATATGCGACACCAGCAGCATTGGCTTACGGCCAAACCTGTGCAGAAACAGACATGTATCCATTTAGAAACACTCGCTTTTTTATTTAAAAAAACATATCCAATGTCGTTCTAATGCAGCTGATATTTATTTTAAGGGAAAGTTTACCGAAAAATTAAAATTATGTTGTTCCAAACCTGTATGATACTTCTTTCTTCTGTGGAACTTAAAAGAAGATATTTTAAGAAATGTCTCAATGTTTTGTTTTTTTTTCTCACATACAGTGGAAGTCAGTGGTAACTAAAACTAACATTTCTTCTTTTTTGTTCTGCAGAGGAAAGAAAGTCACAGGTTTGGAATGACAAGAGGTTGAGTAAATGATTACAGAAGATTTAGATTTTTGGATGAACTACTGAAGTGTTAAACTTGAGATGGTAAAAGTTACATTTCCATGATTCTTTTAAACCTCAAAAGCCTTAATAAACCAATGTAGTTGCACCAACATTGCGCTCAAGCTCCCAAAAGCAGCTGCTCCAAACATGACTCCAATAAAGAAGATGGTGGTTGTTAATCGGCTCAAAGATCTTTTTTCGCACACTAAATCCCACTGAAGGACACATAAAAAAGAGAGAGGGAGAAGATAGAGAATAAGTACAAAGTGTATAAATCAGCAATAAATAAAAGAGCAAGAGTCTTCTCACCTGTGTGGCGAGAGTGCTGATAAACGTGCTGTGGTCATACTCCCATCCATTCTGGCACTGGACTACAGCAACCTCTGAGGGGCTGGAGGAATTTGTCAGCAGGTGGAACTGAGGATAAGAGAACATGTGACAGGAAGCAGGAGTCCCGTCTTCCTGTACTGGAATACTGACAGTAAGTCTCTCCTCCTGAGTCAGGTTCTCAAAGATCTCGTCAGCATCCAGAGAGCTGATGCTGCAATGGTGAGAGGGGATAACGGCGATAAAGTTGCCTAGCAAGAAATGACAAGCGAGACTCAATCGGCCAAAGAAATTGATGCACAGGACCATCTTCTGGAAACGTCCGAATCCATTAATTTCTGAGAGAAGATCTTCGAACTTCATCCTCGCACTCTGTTGTGTTCGACCTGGTTGAGGATCTGTCTTGCCTGGCTCTTTTGTTTATACCTGATAGATATAACACTCCAAAGCAAGAAAATGGTTAACAGAGAGACTGTCTAAAGCTTTGTAGAACATTTGTAAAAATTAAACTGTTTGGTTAAAACTTTACATTGTGGTGATTTTACAGTAACAGTTCAGTCTTGCTTTGTCATTCTGAGATTATCATAACTTTGCCTGCAAGGCAGCTACAATCTGTTTACTTGTAAAATGAATGTAGCATTTATTTTGTATTTACTGTGACATCTGGTTTAAAAGAAAAAAAAAAGAAAGAATTAAAGAAAAATATATTAAAATAGAAAACTGCTACTTTAAATTATAATAATATTTTACAACACTTTATATATATTTTTCTTTTATCAAATACATGATTAAATACAAAGTAAACTTATTTAAAAAAAATAGTCCACAAGAGCTTTTTTTTTTTTCTTTTAATGATAGTTTTAGTGAGTCCCTTGTTTGTCATGAACAGTTAAACTGCCCACTGTTCTTAAGAAAAATCCTGCAGGTTTTTTAACATTTTTGTGTATATGAACCCTTTCGAACAATGACTGTATGATTTTGAGATCCATCTTTTCATAACCAGGACAACTGAGAGACTCATATGCAACTATTACAGAAGGTTCAAACACTCAGTGATGCTCCAAAAAGAAAAAAGGATGCATTGAGAGCCAGGGGTGTAAATTTTTGAACAGAATGAAGATGTGTACATTTTTTTTATTTTGCCTAAATATTATATTAGTACTGCCCTTCAGAAGGGTTCAAATACACAAAAATACTGAAAAACCAATGAATTTGTGGGACCTGAAGGATTTTTCTGAAGAACAGTAGGCAGTTTATCTGTTCAGTTTACAAAAAACACACAGCTATGGATAATTCGGGTAATGACGGTATTAAGAATCAAGTGTAAACTTATAGTAAACATTATTTTAAACAAATAGTAAACAAATAGTAAACAAACTTTTAAACAAAGTAATTTTTATAAATTCAACTATTATTTTGTCTTGTGGACTATAGGTAAACATTTTTTATGTGAAATATCTTATTCAGGTCAGTACTAAATTATATGATCACTCTTATTTTGCAGATTCTGCAAGGTGTACGTAAACTTTTGATCACAACAATACAGTGTATATTTAGGAAATCTTTTGTGGTTTGTCACAAGAGTAAGTTAAATAAAAACAAAGACAATTCAATGACGAATTAGTTTTTATTCAAATCATCTTCTGAACAGTTTACAGTTATTTTGTCTGCTTGTAGGGCTTGGTTCCAAGCTGATATTCAGGTTGTGAACACACAGATCTTTTCCTGAGGAAAACAAATGAAAAAAAAAAACCTTTTTATTTTTATATCAAGTTCCTGTAGAACACTTCAAGATATTTTAAGTACCAGAATTATAATGTGACAATCAATTTTATTATCTTAAATATGAAATGTTTACTTGACCAATTATTCACCTAGTTTTCTCAACGTCCTCGATAGTCTCTGGAAGTCGCACATTGTGGGTCTCAGAGAGGAGCAGCGCGAGGAAACCTGCACTGACGGCTACAGCGCAAAACAGGACCTGTGGAAGAGGAAGCCAGACCTCGTCCAGGAGGCTCACAAGAGGTGCAAGAGAAACACCAACACGACCGACAAATGAGCTATAGCCTAATCCATTTTGCCTAAGGTCAAAGAGAGAGAATGTTAATGGCCCTTTTTTTTCTAAACAAATTTTAGTCAGTTTTTATTGTACCAACACAAGTAGATTTGCAAATGATAAACAACTGACCTTAACACAGTCGGGTAGAGTTCAGTGGTATAGAGGAAAACACATGTGAAGGAGGCCTCTGAGAATCCTTTACCCAGCACAGAAATGATTGTACGGGGCAGCCACAAATCTAAAGACAGGACCAGAAAGCCATAAATTACATGACTGAAATGCGTGACTATAATGTGACTAATAGCTCCAGATTCACAGGAGATTCTTTTATTTTATTACTTTATTGTAAATATGCAGGTCTTT
The DNA here is from genome assembly GCA_033026305.1 of Cirrhinus molitorella. NCBI lineage: Eukaryota > Metazoa > Chordata > Actinopteri > Cypriniformes > Cyprinidae > Cirrhinus > Cirrhinus molitorella. The sequence goes on along the minus strand of CM065135.1, from coordinate 23,173,693 downwards.
TTGATAGGCATCAATGGAGAAACATGCTTTTTTGTGGCTGGAAGATAGGAACATATTCATAATATTTACACACACTGCTAGTCAACAGTTTTTCAATAGTTGTAAAAAACAATGTTTTTTTTAAAGAAGTCTCTTCTGCTCACCAAGCCATACATATTTTTACTATTTAAAATAACTGTTTTCGATTTGAGTATATTTTAAAATGCAATTTATTCCTGTAATTTCAAACAGTAATTTCACAGTCACCTTCATAAATCATTCTAATATTCAGATTTTCTCAAAAAAAAAAAAAAAAGAATTATTATTATTACTATGTAGAAAACAGCTGAGTAGATTTTTTCAGGTTCTTTTAACGAATAGAAAGTTCAGAAGAACAGCATTTATCTGAAACAGAAATCTTTTGTAACATTATAAATGTCTTTATCATCTCTTTTGATAATTTTAAAGCATCCTTGCTAAAGAAAGGTATTCATTTATATAATGTAATGTAGATTTGCTCACAGGAATAAAAATGTTAATGTTTTTTTTTTCGGTACTTTGGATTGAATAAATGTACTGGCTTGGTGAGCTTCTTTAAAAAATATTAAAAAATCTTACTTGACTGGTAGTGTATATTACATATTATTAATATATTCATTTATAGATAAGTGGAATTAACCCATACATGCCCTACTTGTAGGCTTTTCATATTAAACTGGGATAGAATGAAGTATTTTAACAAAAAAATACACACTGATTTGAATATCAAACATGATTTTGACATCATAAAGTCTTTTAAAATCTTACATTTTAGACTGACTGACTGACATGCTGAACACATGACTGTGACATCACAATGAATAACTTCTACATATTTACATTTAGTCTTTCACAACTGTGGCATTCCAGTTAATTATTGCTCATTTATTTAAATGAACTGAAAAGCCAGACAGGTGATTGTGATGTCATAATCAATGACTGACTGTCTAAATACAAAACATTTACATATTAAATTCATTGAAATGCCAGACTCACTGTGACAACATCATAATAAATGGTTGTTGTGAAACAGAATAAACCAAACAAAACAAACATTTACATGACTGTGGCATCATAATGATCTTTTCTCTGTCTTTTACCTCTGGGAATGAGGACAGTGATGCCAATGCAGACCCCTGTTGTAACCAGCGTGCCCACCTGGCTGTACCTGCGGCCTAGTTTATTAAGACACAAATAGGCCACCAGTTTTGATGGCACCTCTATGGCACCATAAATAAACTGGGTCAGGTACAAGTTCAGCCCAAAACCAGTGATGTTCAAACTGATGCCGTAGTAAGTGAATGCCACTCCGAACCTGCAAAAACAATTTACTTCAATATCTTAGACCTGAATTTGAAGAGTAAACTATAATTTTATCTATTATAAAGTCTATACTCTAAACAAAAAAAATCCCACCAGGTGATTCCAGTAAGCAGAGCCAGTTTCCTCATCTTAGAAGTCCTCACAAGATCCAAATATGAGTACTTCCTGTCACTTCTGTCCTCAGCAATTATAACATTGGCAAGAGTCTGAAAGGTCATGATCTCAAAAGCTTTAGGAAAATGATTAGGAAATTTTGATCGCTTCCTCAATATCACATGTTAAAATACTACCTCTGGTTTGATATCTCTGAGGTTGTGTTGTCTTTTATTGGCTGAGGCACATTTGCTCAGGTAAAAATGGGCCTCTTCCAGTCGTCCATTGGCTATGAGCCATCGTGCTGACTCTGGGATCCATCTGAAAAACAGGAATGTAGGTGACTTGGGAAAAATAGACATCTGAGTCAATCATAGTAACATCTTACCTCCACGTGAGCACTGCCAGTCCGAGAGGAGCGGTTACTGTGATGATCAGAGGCCTCCAGTCTTTGACGAGATAAGCAATGCCAGGCAGTATCATAGTGCTGATAGACCAGTCAAAACTGATTATGACGCCAGCGATCGTCCTGTGTGCAATATCTGCCCATTCTACACCTTATGAATAATAATAATATGTTTTATTATTTAAAATAGAATGTCAGTCTGTGCATTAGTGCAGGGATTTTTAAGTGACTTTCTGCAAGTTAAATCTTTATGATAGTAAAGTTCAAAAAATACAGGAATGACACGAGTGAGCAAATCACTGAATCATTCATTTAACCAGTTTATTTAAAAACTGTCTTAGCCTTGCGAAAGTATTCATACCCCTTGATTTGATGATACAGCAAGCTTTGCACATCAGTATTTGGCAATTATCTGCCTTTCTCCTCACCTCTTTAAGCTTTGTCAGTTTGCATGGGGGCAGAAGCAGATTTTCTGGTTTCTCTAGAAATATTTGATTGGGTTCAAGCCCAGGCTTCTGCTAAAAAACAGCCACACAGCACACTTTACTGTTGGGATGGTACTGTGCAGGTAATGAGCAGGGCCTGGTTTCCTTCGAAAAATGATGCAATGAATTGAGGTTCATCAGATGAGAGAATCTTGTTTCTCACAATCTGAGGGTCCTTTAGGTGCTTTTTTGCAAATTCCAAGTGTGTTTTCATGTGTCTTCACCGAGGAGAGGATTGAGTCTTGCCACATCACAATTAAGGCCAGAGTGTTGCAGTGATGTTTGTCCTTCTGTAGGTTTCTTCTATCTCCACATATGAGCATGGTGCTCAAATAGAGTGACAATCAGCTTCTTGGTCACCAGTATAACCAAAGCGCTTCTTCATCAGTTGCTCAGTTTGGCAAGGAGGCCAGCTCTAGGAAGAGTCCTGGTTGTTTCAGACTGGAGGCTACATGAATGGAGGCTACATGCTTCTGTGGAGCCTATTCAAAGCAGCAGAATTTCTGGACTCTTCCCCAGATGTGTGGCTTGAGACCTGTTTCTGAGCTCTACAGGCAGTTTTTTTTTTTTTTTTTTTTTGCCTCAGGATTGGTTTTTGCTTTGATATGCATTTTCAGCTGTTTGACCTTTTATTAAAATGTGTGTTTCCAAATCATACTCAATCAATTGAATTTGCCACAGGTAAACTTCACTCAAAGTATAGTAACATCTACAAGCAATATGAATACTCCAGAGCCAAATTTCAACTGTTCCAGGAATATGAAGTTTTTTATTTGAATAAACTTAAAAAGTTGTTGAAAATGTTTTTTGCTTTGCCATTATGGTGTGTGAAAGGAGATTGATGTGGAAAAAAAAAAGTAATTAAAAACGTTTTAACATATAGAGTGGATATAAAAAGTCTACACACCCCTGTTAAAATGCCAGGTTTATGTGATTTAAAAAAAATTAGACCATGATAAATAATTTCTGAAATTTTTCCACCTTTTATGTGACCTATAACCTGTATAACGCAATTAAAAAATAAATGAAATCTTTATTCAGTGGGAAACAAAAATAAAAAGCTAAAATAACTTAGTTGCATTAGTGTGCACACCCTTTTACAACTGGGGATGTGGCTGTGTTCAGAATTAACTAATCACATTCAAACTCATGTTAAATAGGAATCAGAATCAGTCTGCCATCATTTAAAGTGCCTCTGATTAACCCCAAATAAAGTTCAGCTGTTCTAGTAGGCTTTTCCTGACATTTTCCTAGCCACATCTCACAGGAAAAGCCATGGTCTGCAAAGAGCTTCCAAAGAATCAGAGGGATCTCATTGTTAAAAGCTATCAGCCAGGAGAAGGGTACAAAAGAATTTCTAAGGCATTAGATATACCATGGAGCACTGTGAAGTCAGGCATCATCAAGTGGAGAAAATATGGTGCAACAGTGACATTACCAAGAACAGGACGTCCCTCCAAAATTGATGAAAAGACAAGAAGAGCACTGGTCAGGGAGGCTGCCAAGAGGCCTACAGCAACATTAAAGGAGCTGCAGGAATATCTGGCAAGTACTGGTTGTGTGGTACATGTGACAACAATCACCCGTATTCTTCATATGTCTGGGCTGTGGGGTAGGGTGGCAAGACAGAAGCATATTCTTCCCATTTGACCCATTTGAAGTCTTTCAAAAGCATGTGGGAAAATGTGTTTTCCCACAATTCCAAAAGGTATGTTTGGCGCAAAAAACAACACTGCACCTCACCAAAAAACACCATACCCACAGTGAAGCATGGTGGTGGCAGCATCATGCTTTGGGGCTGTTTTTCTTCAGCTGGAACTGGGGCCTCAGTCAAGGTGGAGGGAATTATGAACAGTGCCAAATACCAGTCAATATTGGCACAAAACCTTCAGGTTTCTGCAAGAAAGCTGAAGATGAAGAGGAACTTCATCTTTCAGCACAACAATGACCCTAAGCATACATCCAAATAAACAAAAGAATGGCTTCACAAGAAAAAGATAAAAGTTTTAGAATGGCCCAGCCAGGGCCCAGACCTGAATCCAATTGAAAATCTGTGGGGTGATCTGAAGAGGGCTGTGCATAAAAGATGCCCTCGCAATCTGGCAGATTTGGAGTGTTTTTGGAGTGGGCAAATATTGCCAAGACAAGATGTGCCATGCTGATAAACTCATACCCAAAAAGACTGAGTGCTGTAATAAAATCAAAAGGAGCTTCGACAAAGTATTAGATTAAGGGTGTGTACACTAATGCAGCCACATTATTGTAGTTTTTTATTTTTACTTTCCACAGAAAAAACGATTTCAGTTTTTTTTAATTGAGTTGTACAAGTTATAGGTCACAATAAAGGTGGAAAAAGTTCTGAAATTATTTGTGGTATTTTAATTTTTTAAATCACATAAACCTGGCATTTTAACAGGGGTGTGTGGACTTTTTATATCCACTGTAACAGCAACCTAACAAAACGGAAAAAAATGAATGAAAAAATGAATACTTTTGCAAGGTATTGTACAATGGATTTGAAGCATATTAATTATAAAATACATAGTCGATCTCAGGCATGTCAGAAAGCACTCACAGAGGACGATGGAGATGATGCTGATGCCTGTAAGGCCAATTCCACTTAAGAACCTCATAATGGCAAACATGATAAAGGACTGAGAGAATGCACTGGCCACCCCAAATATAATGGTAATCAGGTAAGACAACATCAGCATTCGTTTCCTACCATACCTGGAATAAATAGAATCCATGAGAAATACCACAATATTGGCGACCCTGGACATCATTCACTACCCTCTCCCTCCTTCATTTTTTAAGTTAGACATCAACTTTCTTAGTATTTCTCAATCTATTCATTATAAACAATATAACAAGAAAAAAAAGAGAATTCAGTATAAAAGAATGTCTGTTTTCCAATACTTTTTTGGTAAAAAGTGTATAGGCTCGCTAGTGACCCAAGGTAGTACGTCCCAATAGTGACCCAATAGTGCAAGTATATTTTTTCCTGTGTAACAACAATTAAATGTCTAATGACTCAGTAAGTGCAATTTACCTTTATTCATCAAGGTGGCACTGTTTGATAGACAATGGTGTGATGTTTAATTAATGCAGGCATAAAACAAAAGATCTGCAAAAACTGAACTGGCTTGAACAGATTTACGGCAGAGCAATTATTGTACGCAATATGTAAGTGTCAGCTAACAAAATATTGATTTTGAAGTCATTGAAAACGGCTCTTTGTGACAGTTAATCAATTTGTCCTGAATGATCCTCTCTCTCTGGTTCATTCTAGTGAATTGATTCATACCAAATGGTCTTCTCTTTTACATGCATGTAATAGTGTTGTAAAGTAGTTCATTCTGGTGAATTGATTCATCCTAAATAGTTATATTTGTATGCTGTGTTGGAAAGTCTGATTCATTGTAGTGAATCACTCCAGAAATGGTTGAGTCTCTGTACTATATCTTAATTTTTGACCAAGTTATGAACATTACAATGTTTTTATTGTATATAGTATAAATGTACTTAATACCTCAAAATACCTCATAATTTTTTTATTAACACTTGCTCCCTTAAGTTACACCAAAGTTTTTGTTTGTGGTGGTATCAGTAAACTGTAGTTTAGTAACTACTTCAACTTATGATTAGCTTATAACTTGGTGTGTCTTACCTGTCACTCATCCAGCCAAAAATGGCTGCTCCTACCATCACACCAACAAAGAAGATAGTGGCTGTGGCTTTATTCAGACCTTTCCTGTCACACACCAATTCAAACTGAAAGAGGGACACATACGTTATCAGAAAGATGTAATTTTTCCTTTGATCTGTGAGGTGCATTTGAATTAGGCATTAATCAGAACTTCAACCACAGGCTTTAATAAAAATTTCCATTTAAAGCTGAAGTGTGCAATTTTTCACCAGCCAGAGAAACAAAAAGTCCCGCCCCCAATCTTGCACCATTGGTTGAGCCAAAAAAAAAAACATAAAACAAACTACACACTTCAGCTGTAACATTTATTTAGGTAAAGTACTGTGGTGAGAAGTTCTGTGGAGACTATATTTAACAATTCTAAAATTAAATTATATAGTTATAAATATTTATTTGAATGAATAACAAGTAAAGAAAATTACCTCAGTAGCCAAGGCTGATTTAATTGTGCTGTTGTCATACACCCATCCATTCTGACACTCCACTATGGGAAGTTCTGTGCTGTTGGAGTAGTTTGTCAACAAGTGGAACTGAGGATGGGAGAACATGTGACAGGAAGCAAAAGTCCCATCTTCCTGTGCAGGAATACTGACAGTCAGCCTCTCTTCTCGACTCAGATTCCCAAGGATCCCATCAGCATTCAAAGAGCTGATATCACAGTGATGAGATGGGATGGCAGCGATGAAGTTGTTTAACAGGAAGTTAAATGGCAGCGTGACTCTCGGAATCACCAAAAGGGCGATGAGACTGATCTGGTATTTTCCAAACCCCCCAACCTCAGCCAGCAGGTTCTCAAACTTCATCTTTGCTGATCAGATCTTCTGATGTGGCTCACAAGAAGCAATGAGGGTGATACAGACTTTAGTTTGTTCAATCATAAGTCTACTACACATTCACTGCTCTGGCGTAGATCATTAACCTCTCATATACTAACATAAAAGACATTCATACATATTTTTTTTCTTTCATTTCTTTCTCTCACAAACATACACATACACATGCACACAGAAGTAAGTAAAGTATGCTGACTTAAATAACATACTTAAAGTAACAAAAACACTGAAGAAACAGTTATATACAGTGAAACAGTGTATAATTCACCAATGGACATAGACAGACACTGCATTGAAAGATTGTACTTTAGTGTTTTCTTTAGTAAATTAACATCCAACACAGAATGTTGAAACCATAGTGGAAGGCCTGAGCTTCTGCTAGTCATCTGGATGGACTTCCTGTTTAATAAATGACAAGCAGTGTTAGCCAGTAAATAGTCCAACCGGGGACAAAGGCAGGTCTCTAAGAAACTATATATTCTATTCTATTCTATTCTATTCTATTCTGAACTACTATTTAAAAGTGAATTATTATGGAATTATTGAATTAATTATTAATACAAAAATGTATCTATATATCTCCCTTATTTTTGCCATAAAAGTAGGCGCAGCCATTTGCAAATTTTATAGGTCTGTCTTCCAGTCTTATCCATGTCCAACTATTTTTAGCTGTACAAATGAAAAAAAAAATCTAAAGTAAGTTTTGCGTATTAGTATGGTTGAATTGGATCAACAAAGGTCAGCAGCAGAGACATTGGTTAATAAAATGGCATTAAATACATAAAGGAATCAAAAGTAACTCAGACATTTTCTTGTAAATGAATAAGTAATGCGTTACTTTACTAGTTACTTGAAAAAAGACATCTGATTATGTAATGCATTACCCCCAGCACTGGTCACTATTGCCATCTAGAGTTTCTTTAAAATGGTACCATTATTAGAAGAACTGAACATGTAGAAACAGAAACTTGCATTAGTTATGTTCAGGTGCAGCAAAGACTTTCCTCTCTTAGATACTGCTAGTATCTAATTAGACAACTGTATATAACTGCATACAGTGGGATGCATCTTTGGCCAGATTTGTTAAACATAAGTTAGACAAGTCTGTTAGCTTACATTCATGCCTTTTCTCTGTAATTTAATATTTACAGCGTATCATTTGGTATAAAGTTTAGGTAATAAGCAAATATGTTTACAAAACTTTTTTCTCTGAATGAGACATCACATTCATTTTGTGTAGAAGTCTACACGATACAGAGTATGTTTTTAACTAATGTCTCTGATTGGATATATGAGCTGTTATTATACTCTGTATAATAACTTACAATTTAACTCATCCAAGCAAACAGAGTTAAGTCTAAGTTACTCATTATATCATATATTTGCTGCCAATAAAATAATTTGGAAAGAATATGTGATATATTGGTTTTTATTGGAAATTGTCAGTTATGGGAAAAGCCTTCCACAGCTCATTAACAGAGGTCAAACTCAGGTAAATGTAGGAGCTGTCCAAGGTGCTGTCAATCAGAGCCCATATATTAATACTGGTGCTGTCCATAGTGCTGTGTGAGAGAGAGATTAAAGTGATAATTCACCCAAAAATGAAAATTCTGTCTTTAATAACTCATCATCATGTCGTTCAAAACCCGTTAGACCATTGTTCATCTTCGGAACACAAATTAAGATAATTTAGATGAAATCCAAGAGCTTTCTGACCCTGCACAGACAGCAACGCAACTACCACGTTTAAGGCTCAGAAAGGTACTAAAGACATTGTTAAAGTAGTCCATGTGAAAGCAGTGGTTCAGCTAAATGTTGTAAAGCCACGAAAATACTTTTTGTGCACAAAGAAGATAAAAATAGTGACTTTATTTAACAATTTCTTATCTTCCATCTCAGTCTTCGGATGCGGATGTGGTACGCCTTGTTTAAAAGCAGAAGAAGAAGCACATTGTACATAAAACAGTCTTTGTTAACATGTTTGAAGATTTCAACAGAGAGTAATATTTTTTGTCCATCCTTACTTGAATATACAGACAATGAACTAAGAAAGATGGACGTTCTACGGCTTTGAATGTGGAAGTTGTTGTAACTACATTGTTTCTAAAGTATATCTAAAGTTAGGAAATGCATGAGCAAAAAGACTAAATTTAGATTTCTTTAATACTAAGCAAGCAAGTAAATAGGTACACCAAGACTCTGTTACACAAGAGTTTAATTGGTTATATACTTAAGGCAGGATGTGATGCCAAGTACAGCTTATGAAACTCATTACTATGACAGGATGTCTTTTTGTGCTTGTGGAGTAGTTTGCATATCACTGCGTTGTGTCTGCGGAGATAGGCAACTTTAACGGGATGTTACTCTGATCCTCTGATGTGAAATAGATAGGCTTCTTTCTGTGAAAGATAAATAATAAAGAAATTATTGTTAATTAAAAAATAAATAAAAGAGGTTTCGTGTCAGGTATAAAAGCTGATGTATATAAATGTTCATGCATCAAGATCTTGTATTTTGTGTCATTTTTTCTTATACCTCATCTCTTCAATATCTTCAATAGTTTCTGGCAATCTTGTGTTGTTGGTTTCAGGGAGAAGCCAAGCGATGAGACCAGAAAAGATGGCCACCGTGCAGAAAATGACCTCTGGAAGGAACTTCCAAATGTCTTCCAAGAGCATAATAAGAGGAGAAATGGATGCTCCCAAACGTGCCATAAAACTGGCATAGCCAAGCCCATTCTGCCTGTAGATGTGAAAGAGAGAGAACGGAAGCTTTTTTGAAACTAAGCGAGCTTAATAATTGAAAAGGAACATGGCAGACACTAACCTCATGACTGTTGGATAGAGCTCAGTGGTGTACAGGAACACAGTCGTGAACGAAGCCTCTGAAAGTCCTTTACCCAACACTGCGATCACAGTGCGAAATGTCCAGTATTCTAAACCCACAGATACGTTCACAAAAAAGAGGCCAGAGAAAATCATCACATAACACATACTACAGTCCACAATTAAAAAAAAAAAAATGGGCAAAACAGTTTTAGGCAAAGCAGTAGTTGCAACCTGATCTGATTTGCATCAAAATGAATAGAGTTTGATTGGCTATATGGCTTTAATAAAACAAAAACAAAAGCTGCTGCATTAATGTATTTTTCTATCCTTACTAATTTGCTTTTAGCATTGTTTTTTCCTGCTGGCCTTGACCTGTCAGAACCACTGTGATGAAACCATTTTTCGGTTGAGAACCATTGATTTAAAGTGCACTTGAAACAAAAGGGCTGCTTTGTTAGAAATTGAAATGACAAATTTGATCTACAAACCTGTAGGTGTGATGATGTTTATAAGTATGCAGAGTCCTGTGAGCACCAGTGTCCCAGTCTGAGTGATTCTACGGCCGACCTTGTTGAGAATAAAGTAGATGAGGATTTTTGCTGGCACTTCTATGGCTGCATAAATGAAGTGTGTCAGGTAAAGATCTAGTCCAAAGCCTGTGATGTTTAAGCTGATGCCGTAGTATGTTGAAGCAACTCCGTACCTACAAAAGAAATGTAGTTTCTTTGCTTCCACATATTCAGTAAATAGAGGCACTTTCTTTGAATATAAAATACCTAAAGGGATAGTTCACTTAAAACTGAAAATTCACAAATTAAGATATTTTTGATGAAATCCAATAGCTTTTTGACCCTCTATAGACAGCAAGGGTACTACCATGGTAAAGGCACAGAAACACAGTAAGAACATTGTAATTGTAAAAATGATGTCACTGATGTCGCATGGACTAATGTCCTTATGTCCTTACTATGTTTCTGTTCCTTGACTGTGGCATTACCCTTGCTCTCTACAGAGGGTCAAAAAGCTCTCAGATTTCATAAAAAATATCTTAGTTTGTGTTACGAAGATGAACGTAGGTCTTACAGATTTGAAAAGAGATGAGGGTGAGTAATTAATAACAATATTTACAAATATTTTCATTGTTGGGTGAACTATCTCTTTATATTAGTACACACACATAAACCTACCACACTATGCCAGTAAAAAGTGTGAGTCTCCTGAGTTGTGGGGTTTTGAACAGGTCTAAGTAAGTGTAACTGTGATCTTGGTGTTCCACTGTCATTACAGTGGACAAAGCCTGTGAAGGAAACAGAAAGAAAGAGGTTTTTGACCATTGTTGAAATTTAGTTCTTTGCTCATTTTTGAATGATGACAAATATGACAAATGAGACCCTGTTTACCTCTGGTTTAACTCTAGATGTAAAGTCTTGTCTCTTGTTAAAAGCAGCACATTTTTGCAGATACTTGTATGCTGTTTCTGTCTTTCCATTGGCTATTAGCCACCGTGCTGATTCAGGGATCCACCTATGAACGTTTTAATCAATCATTATTTCTTCACAAAAGAATATGGTTGAAACTATTTTAAAGGGAACCCTGGGTATTAAGACATGCATGGCATAATATAATATAAATGATGAAAGATTGACTTATATTTTTAAAAATCCACATCGTTTTATACATATTTTGGACTATAGGGGAAATGGTTGCACTAGGTGAGCTACTGGCACTACCTGTTGCTATTTTTACCACAACACAACTCGGAAAATAAAATACTGATACAATGACCACAGCGATGTGAATTTTTAAATAATGTAAATATTATTTTCTACTACATATTTCAGTATTAGACATCATTTACATTATATTAAGCCATAAAAGTCTTAATACCTGGGGTTCCCTTTAAGAATTTTAAGCAATACCCCAAACTAATATATAAGTAAACTGTAAAATACAAAACATTTAGGTAATTTAGGACGTTTTCCGGAGCTCAAGGATGTAGCCAGTACTACACAAGTTTTATTTTTGTTGAATTTGCTGATTGGTATGTGAGAGGAACAAATTAAAAAAACAGGAGAAAAAGCTCTTTCCAGCTGAGAAAAAACATGACATGACCTTACAAACAGGTCCTGGCTGTGAGGACAATTCTGATAAACAAACACTTTTTTTTCTATAAAAACAGTAATGGTTTCCTTACCACCACATGGCTGTAGCAAGAAGAAGAGGAGAAGTGACAGTAATAATCAGCATCCTCCAATCAGTGACCAGATAGGCAAGACCGGCCAGCAGCATGTTGCCTATACTCCAGGAAATACTGCCGAACACACCCATAAATGTACGGTGTTTAGTGTCTACCCACTCAATACCTGCAGAACAGATCACATTTAATCATCAAACAGAAATGGCACATCGGATGCCCATTTTTAGGGTCTTGTAATACACTTCAAAATTCCTCAATGGTCGTGTAAAACAACACCTTTTTACCTTGTGAAAAACAGCTCTGTTCACAGCGACCGGTTACGGTGCATGTGTCTTTAAATGATAATGAGCTAGTGTTCACCCCACCCATTTTTCATTTTTTTGTGTATTTGGTGGCACATTACCATCAGAAGCAAAACTAAATCCACTGTGTCTTTAGTCATAAGATTCTTTACATCCAACTACAAAACACCTGCATTGCTTACAAGTCATTGTCGCCTCTACAGCTGCTCAAGTGCAGAGAAAGTGGTAAACAGCGTACAGCTGGCTGAGGGCGGTAATATGCTAATACGAGACAGTCGTCAGTGGTTGTGCTCGGGGCCTGAGCAGTATGACGTCATTTTATTTCGGACCCTAAAGTCTTGAGCCTGGACAAACAACTCAATGTATCTCAGTCTTGGATAATGGCAGCTAGGCTTCAGAGAAGACTTACTGAGAACAACTGATATGTTGATGATTCCCGTCAGTGCGAATCCGGTCAGGAAGTGGAAGGCAGCAAACATGATGTATGTACTTGAGAAAGCGCTAACAACACTGAACACTATAGATGACACATAAGACACCAGCAGCATACTCCTACGACCATACCTGTACAACAACACACAGAGATAAACAAAGAGCATACAGGACATCAGTACTGCATTAATGATATGATTATGTTTTATATTACGTTACATAATGTACCTTTAAAGAACACATATGTACCATTATTTTTAGATTTTGCACCTTTGCTACAGTCTTAAGAGTCTAAAAGTTTCTAAATGAAGGTTATTGATGTTTACTTATCACTGAGCACTCCGAAGAACACAGCTCCAGCCATGACGCCAACAAAAAATATGGTGGCTGATGCTTTGGCCAGTCCCCTCTTCTCACAAACTAAATCAAACTGAGAGAAACAGGAAAAGCTGTGAGTATTGAGAGAGCTGAGAAGGAACTACAGGGTACACCTTCATTGGACTTCACCTGTGTGGCGAGAGTGCTGATGAACATGCTGTGGTCATATTCCCATCCATTCTGGCACTGGACTACAGCAACCTCTGAGGGCCTGGAGGAGTTTGACAGCATGTGGAACTGAGGATTGGAGAACATGTGACAAGACGCTGGAGTCCCGTCATCCTGTACTGGAATACTGACAGTCAGTCTCTCCTCCTGACTCAGATTTCCAAAGATTCCCTCAGAGCCCAGAGAGCTAATGTTACAATGGTGAGATGGGATGGCGGCGATAAAGTTGTTCAGCAGGAAGTGACACGGGATTGTGATGCGAGGTATAGACAGCAGCAAGACCAGTGCAATCTGGTATCGCCCAAAACCATCCGTTTCTTCCAGAATGCTCTCAAACTTCATTGTCACCTGGAATGTCATAGACAGTAAAAACATCAGTGACATAACTGATATAAAGGCTCAAGAGATTGACATTTACACTACTGTTCAATAATACAAAATATATATTTTTTTTAAATGCAGCTGAGGTCAAACGTTTACATACACCTTGCAGAATCTGCAAAATGTTACTTTTACCAGGGGTGTAAACTTTTGAACAGAATAAATTTAATATTTTTTTCATTTAGTACATGTTTCAAAATAAAGTTTACCATGATCTTAAAATTCTGAAAGTTTTTACCCCTCTTAATGCATTGTTTTTCCTTCTGGAGCATCAGTTTAAGCCTTTTGTAATAGTTGCATATGAGTCCTTCAGCTGTCAGTGTGAAAAGAAGGATCTCAAAATCATAGTGTCATGTTTGGAAAGGGTTTAAATACACAAAAATGCTGAAAAATCATAGAATTTGTGGGACATGAAGGATTTTTCTAAAGAACAGTGGGCAGTTTAACTGTTCAGGACAAACAAGGGACTCATAAACAACTATCACTAAAAGTGACACACAACTGTGGATCATTCAGGTAACAACACTATTAAAAATCCAGTGTAAACTTCTGAATGGGGTCATTTTTATAAATTCAACTATTATTTTCTCTTGTGGACTATATGTAAATGTCTTTTATGTGAAACATCTTATTAAGGTCAGTACTAAATAAAAATAACATGCATTTTGTATGCTCCCTTATTTTGGAAAAATAATGAACATTTTGCAGATTCTGCAAGGTGTATGTAAATTTTGTCCTCAAATGTAAATGCTGTTCTTTTCAACTTTGAATTTGCAATTATCAAATCAGTTAGCAAATGGTTAGAACTATCTGTAATGCAGCTCAGATCTTTTCAGTGATTCAGTAAGGACTTGTATTAAGCTCAAGTGTGCTGATAGACTCTGAAAACTCTGTGAACCAGCATGAAGTCCATTCCTTCACCCCACATTAGCCTCATAGCAGGCAACGGACCACAGGAGGTACAGCACTCTGTTTGAACACTGTGCACAGCTGTAGAAATATATCAGCTGGACTAAAACACAACCTGTCTTAACACATTTAATTACAGTTTAGAATGATATTTGCCTGATTGAAATGATTTCATTCCCTTATCAATAATGTTAAATACTTTTATTTTCCAGTTGCCTCTCTTTTTTCCTTTTTGTACAAATATCCTCAAATGAATCAAGAATTTATTTAGCTTCCAATCAAGACATTCAGTCAAGACATTCAGTAATAAAAATAAATAAATAAATACAACTAAAAAGAGTCAACTGTGAAGCCAATGACTTCTTTATTCATTAAATTATCACATTTATTAATATAAATATATGTTATGTCAGTTTTTACACTATTAGAAGCACTATGATACAATTCAAACACAGTTTGAATACAAGAGTGAAAAAATACTCACCTTTCCTTTAGCTTGATTTTTGAAATGTGTGGATGATCTTTGTCGAGTGCCGTGATGGTGAAGAGCTTCAACAACTAGAGTCAAACATAGACAGAAGGTTATTGAAGGACATGAATGACCAGTAATAGTCATAAATAAAGGCTAAATGAGGCCCCTCCCCAAACACCCTTCCTCTCCCTCTCTGCCTCCTTCAGCCATTGAAAGATGCTGTTTTTGGCTGTTGAGTAACTTTCTGTCAGTTCAAGCATTTCTGCTTTCATTATACATTTGTTTATCATATACTGTGCAGTACATGTCTCTCAAGGTAATATACTGTCATGATAACAGCACCAGAGTTTAGAATCAGAGCTTTTGCTGTGCAATACTCAGAGGAAATGGGGAGAGACATTTCACCACGGGGATTCGCTGTAGAAACCCTTCACACAAAAATCCCAATCAGAATAATCAGACAGGAGTATGCTGACGAGCAGTTAATTTGCAATCACTGTAATGGCCACTGACAGGTATTATACAATCAAATTATTACACAAAACCATTTCAGCAACATGAACCAACCAATTAAAGAATCAGCGATCCCACTAGCCTAGCATGTTTGACTTTACAAAATACCTGTTTATCTCAGTCCTCAATTAGTCTCAATAATGCAAACAGAATCCAAACCTGTAGAGTTAAGATTAGACAATGTTTTGTTGACAGTTTTGAGAGACTGACACGGAAGAGAAAAATACATTCGTTGAATAAAGTTGTTATTTTTGTTTTCTTTGCACACAAAAAGTATTCTTGTAGCTTTATAAAATTAAAATGTGTTGTTTCATGTTATTTACACTGGTAAAGAGTTGGATTCTCATTGTAAACATGGCCAAAATTTCAAAAAACGACTTGGATGTACAACAGTCAGTATTTCTGTGCCAAATACACACTTCCAGGTTTCTTACAAGTTTCAGAAAGTTTTTTTCGCTCATGGCTCCTCATGACACCCTGAAGGGTGGAACTCCTTATATGGGTATTTCTCCCGGAAAAGCGCGCCCGCGCACACATCGACCGGAGCGAGCACAAAAGCGTGCCCATCAATCACTGCTGCGTGGGACTCACTCGGGAAGAATGTCTTTGAAGAAGTTTGGTTTTAGTTGTAAGGATAGAGATAACCCTTTCTCAGCTTCCCGAAGAGCCCAAGGGTGCGTTCCATTTCACGGCAAGTGGACTGCAAAGTGGACTTCACAGGGTATTCCGCCATCTTAAGTGAGATTCCAATTCGAAGGGAGCGAACATGTTCAGTTCGAAGGGCACTGCGAATGGCATAAGGGAATAAGGGAACATCGATACATCACTTCACAGGAAGTGAAGAAGGAAAATCACCCAACTGTCATTGCGCACTGCGTCACTAGTTAGAACAATGGAGTTTTTTTAAAGGCTCTGCAGTTGCAATAAATGTTGGTATTATACAAATTAGAGCATTTACGAATGGTAGGGCGACGAATGTTACATTTGCATATTGTATGAAAAGGTGAAACTAAGTAAAACAGGCAAGACAATCATTTGTTATTTTACTTTATTTAGCACAGGATAACGTTAGTTAAATATAAGGCTGTGTGTTAAACATATACAATTTGATTATATTTATTAGATAAAGTATTGTATAGGTATTTTATATGTCTTTTAAATTCTACATAAATTACAACATTTATTTATATCATAATCTGCGTGACCCCGTCATTGCCTTTCTTTGATGACGTTCAAGGGCATTCCAAATTTATTCAGATTATTGTCAGCGAAGTCCACATCTATGGATATACTGTGCTTAGGGAGTAGGGAGCAGTGAACACTGCGTAGGGACCCTGTCAATCGGAACGCACCTCCAGTGTTATGTGAACAGTGGATGCAGTTTGTTTTTCCGGGGCAGAAACAGAATTTGGAAGTGTGTTTGTCAGCGCACGCTGGATTTGATACTGAAAGATGGAGCGGTCCTGGCTATAAAAGATCCCAGTCATGATTCAGAACTGCAGATGGTAAGTGAAACAGCATCAAATGTATGTGTTTTTATCAGGTTTTTATTGGCAATGGCTGTGCCAGTGCTCCTCAATCTTTAGCTCCGCCCACGGCGTGCCTCCAGGAGCTTGGCTGTTTTCGGAGAGAATCATAAAGCTGTATCTTTCTTTTGTAAACCATAAAACTAAAGGCTTTTTAGATATGAAGGATGCAGCACTACTCTGTAGGTACTCAAGATGAACAAGAGATTGGGTGAAACTGTGTGTGTTATGCCCCCTTTAAGGTTGAACCACTGATGTTACATGTACTTTTTTAACAATGTCCTTACTATCTTTCTGGGCCTTATACATCTATGAAGGGTCCGAAAGCTCTCGGATTTCATCAAAAATATCTTAAATTTGTTTTTTGGGTGAACTAACCCATTAATTCATCCACTGAGTTTTTCTGGAAAGAAAGACACAAACCATCAACCGAAACAGTGATGGATCTTGCGTTTATTGAATGGCATCATTGATAATTTGCTATAATTTTTAATTGTATAACTCAGAAAGGTTGCTTCGTAGTATAAGTTAGTCAATCATGACTCATGAAACACATTCATGCAAATTTTCTCTATCTCAACGCAACACACTGAAGAGAGATGTGATCAACCAGGAGGAGACGTCTTTCCTCACATCTTGTCGATATTAAGAGCAGAGAGAGTCTTCTGGATTCTCCGCTTGTTGGAACATTCTGGAACATACTGCAGAGAGTATTTTCCTGTTATTTCATCCAAACAACAGCATGCAATGGTTCTGCAGTGGGCATGGTCCAAATAAAGCACTCCCTTCAAGTCAACTGACAAATAACACTGGCTAGTGTGCATTAGGACATTTTTCTCTTCCGTTGATTTGACGATTTTCATAGAGGTTCGGGTTTTAATCCAAGAACAGGACGGAAAAACACCAATGACTAGCAGGCATGAAGAAACACTCTTTGATAGCACCTTAGTCATTTAAACTCCACATCAGATTACCAGCTTTTGAACACATGCTGTGGACACTCAGGAGTAGCAGTACTGCATAAAAATAACATCCTAGAGTACATTTACAAACCCCACACATGCTGCTTTAACACACATTATTGGTTCCTGCTGCTTTATCCTCCTTGGCATGTCAGATTTTTGAGATACTTTCATGTTCTCTTCCACCTTCCTCAAGCGTTCTTTGAACTGTAAAGTTTGCATACAGATCACAATGGTGCATTTTCAGCTTGAGGCTGAGACAAATGCAACTAAGTTAGTCCTATTTTATCCATTAATCTTTTTTGTTGTTTTTTGGAACAAAAATATAACTTTGTTTTTCAAAAGTACTGCTTACATTATCTACAGTTTTGCAAAAGACAAACAGAGAAGCGGACAAGCATTTCCAAATGCATGCCGCTGATCCGGGATTCGGTTACAAAGAAATTTAGCAGATGAGTGTCACAGATGGATTGACCCAATTACAGAGAGTAGGCGGGGCCAAGATGATTGTATGATTGACATCAAACTGTAGCAGCAGGTTAGTCATATTATTCTGTGTCAACATTAAATTTAGGTATTTATACCAGATTTCTGATTTTTTTTTTTGTGCATATTCTGCACAGAACCACCACATTTTGGTGCATATGACTATTATAATTATTATTTGAGATAAATACAAATTTTAGCACACACAAATTGACTGCAGAAGTTGATATAAAAGTCCCAAACACCAGCTAGTTGAGTAATTAGTGCATTTGGGATTTGAAACATTTTAGGGTTTTGTAAGTTTCAATAAAGCTATTTTTTCCAGATTTTGTAAAATCTCTGATCAAAAATGTGCATTTTAGAAGTGATATTCAATTTTAATAAATAGCATGTACTGTAACATATTTAAATGCTTTAAAGCTGCAGTAGAACCCGATTCTAACATGTACAATGTGATTGGTTGTATTATTGAACATGATATTGGCGTTTGCGGCGTGAAGAGGAGGGTAGAGCCTGTGGAAGCTTTGTTGTGATGGCAGCAATTATTTCCTTTGCAGGTTAAGGCATATGAGGTGTGTTCATCTGTCCAACACACTTCAATAATGACAACTCGCCCGCACACACACTGTGTGTGTGTGTGTGTGTGTGTGTGTGTGTGTGTAAATGTCAGAGGTTCTCCTCATTAGAGGTATTTCATAGCTGCTGCAGTCACTTGGCTGAATAACGAACATGTCCATCCATATTGTTTGGTAGAGTTTGTTGTGTTTAATGAGAAGTACAGTCCAACACTGATGACTCAGAGAGTGATAGTGATTGTGGTGATGATGATGATGATGATGATGCTGAAGATCACCTGCAGGAATGAAGTCTTAATTATCTTGTTTTAGTCTTTGACTCCGGTGGATCTTTCTTTGCCTTTTGCGATGAGGTTGATGGGTGGGTTTTGCTCTTTCTGGGAGTGGAATCCTGAGCTTTGGATTTGGACTGCGGCGGGCAAGGAGGTTTGGGCTGTCGTTGCGTTTCACTGGCTGCAGGCTGTCGGCGAATGCGTTGAGGCGAAGGGCTGTCGGTGCGAGAGGTGGTGTAGCTTCGAGGGGAGGTGCTGATGCTTCGGGTAGCATTGAGAGCTGAGGTACGAGTAACGGTACGTGTGGCGGTCCGACTTGCCTGTGCTTGGGAAGGGCCTGAAGATGGAGGACGGGGTGGAAGTGTTTTAGAGGGACGGAGCTGAGGTTTAGGCGGCTGCTGATGGATATTTGTGTGCAGACTTGCAGACTTTTGAATCCTGGGATTGACAGAACTGTTGGTTCTGTTGGCAACAGAAAAAAGAACAAGTCATATTAGTCAGACGTATTATAGGACAGTCTGGATAGTTTTCTTTATATAGTTTGTCAGTAATGGTGGCAAGCAAAATCTGAGGTAGGCCATTCAATGTTCACAAATTTGCAGCAAGAAGCTTTTTTGTTTAGTTGATGTTTTTTAGTTAATAAAACTAAAAACAAAATAGATAAGGTTTAGTGCTCTTATTGAAATCACAAAAGGCTTCAGTTTAGTTAAAGAGCCTGTTGCTGAATGTTTTAGAGTGAAGCACAACACTGTTTATTTTTAGTGTCTCAAAACAGAGCAGTTCACAGAAAATGCTGCGCACTCTATCTTTGCATGTGCTGTGAGTTTAACATACATTTAGGAATGCAACATGCTATTGCATAATTTCAAACATTTTGAGGAAAGATGCTTGTAGAATTTCACTAGATTTGTAATGAGAATCATTTGTAAACCTGTGGGTTCTTGTGATTGTAGAAATTAAGACAGACATATGTGACCCTGTTCCACAAAATCAGTCAAGTTGCATGGGTCTATCTGTAGCAATAGACAAAAATACACTGTATGCAGGGATTGAAATTAACTTTTTCACTCACTAGCCAATTTGGCTACTAAATTAAGTTACTGGCCATTCAGAATTTCTACTAGCCAAAAAAAAGTTATTTTTGTTATTTATTATTGATATTGATTTTTATCGATAATTAGACAATATTTTGCAGAGTGCGTTATTGTGCTGATATCTTAAGGACTACTGTGGACAGCTGACTCAAAGTTTTTGATATTCTTCATATTCTCTGTGGTCAGTTCACACAAGTGATAGAAATTAAACATTTTCAATAAGTTTAAATTGATTTTTACCTTTTTTGGGTGCATTTTTACCATTTTTCTAAAAGTGTTTATCATCCTTTGAATCAAATTCTAAAATTTAATTATAATAATATTAATAATAATACATTTAGGTTATTATTAAACAAATGAAATCAGTATCAACAAAATTCATATTTGCATAAGTTGTATATGAAGTCACATTTAGATGTATTTACACATGGTAATGCAGCTCAGAGGGACATGGAATGCTTTAACCTGCAGTTACAAATGCATAAATAATATTTGGGTATTTTAAACACGTAACGTTGAATAGGCCTACTGATCTTTGAAATTATTTTAAAAAAATGAAAAGATACTTAACTTCAAATGTGAAATTAAAGAGTCATTGTGACTGAACCAAATCATTTTAACAAAACATCATATTGCTCAGAGACGCAAAACAGTAATGTGGCTGTGTTTGGAAAGATTTTTGTTTGGCGAAATAGAGCAAAAACTCATGTATCATGTAGTCGTCTATGCCTGCACTCTGTAGGTGTGTTTTCTTTGTTTTTTGCAATAGTGTCATTATGTCTCACAAGTTCAGTATTTGTGCTAAACCTGCACAGATTTGGCTTGCATGAAGTTCCCCAAGAAATTAATGAGTGAACATAACTTACAAAAGTAACCTGCCAAATTGACTAGTGATTTGACAGCATTACCTGCCACAGCTGATTTTTAACCGTATTTGATGAGTTGGCGGGTAAACTCTGACTATATAGATCAAATTTATAGATTTTTCTTTTATAACAAAAATCATTAGTCCTATCCTAACAAACCATACATCAATGGAAAGCTTATTTATTCAGATTCAGAAAAATGTTACCTATATAATTGGTTTTGTAGTTTAGGGTCACATATAATAATTTTACTACTATACTGTGAAGTACAAAAATTGTTATATTATTATTAAATATTCTTTTGTTGTTGTTATTTTACAGTGCAGTTGTATTAGTAGCACTAGTGTAATAGTAATGTATTTCTGTCTTAGAGATACAATATGAATGAAAATATTAATAATAGAACATTGATATTATTATTATTGTTGTTGTTGTTATTATCACTATATTAAAAATGTTGGGCTTCCTAAAAACATAAATCTCAATTTATATATATATATATATATATATATATATATTCAGTCAAGTCCGAGTCCAATAAAGTGCATCCATCCATCATAAAGAGTGCTCTACATGGCTCCTGGGGTTTAAAGAAACGCCTTATTTAAAACTTTATAAACCATAATCTCTAGCTTCTGCTAGCTTTCTTAAGCTTGTTCAGGAGAGAGTGGCATTCCAGCGGATGACGTAGGACATAGGTGTAGCGTAAGCTAGGCTTGTGAGAACCAAGTTGTGTTTACAGCAAAGGAAAACCCCTTTGTTGCTTACTACTTCTTACACTATGCCTACATTCTACATCATCCGCTGCAACGCAACTCTCTCATGTACGCATGTACTATTGTTACTGGAAGCTAGAGATTATGCTTTATAAAGTTTTAAATATACACAAATGCATCGATTCACTTCAAAAGTGAAAATAAAAGCTACTTTTATTAATCCCCTGGTGTAGCTTGGAAGACCCAGGACATTTTTTTTATATAACTCTGATTGTTTTCGTCAGAAAGAAAAAGTCAGTTTTTTGGGCAAACTATCCCATAAAAGATGAATTCCTGTCCACTCACCTGTATTGAATGAAAGACACAGATCTCTGGGTTTGCGGAAGGGTCGTGCCCCCCAGTTGGTCGGATGACCCCCTGATAGGTGTGACTGGACGAGGGATCCTGCTTCTAATTCTCCCATCTGCTCCTCTCGCCGAGTCATCTGATTGGTGGGTTTCATCTTCAGATGCAGTGGTTGAGAGCGTTGGGGAGTGCGAGGAGGCAGAACGAGAGCGAATCAGGTGGGTTTGTTTACGCTCCAGGACAAGACGAGCCAGCTGTTGTTGTCGGCTTTTGCGAGTTCGCTGCAACTGCTCTTGACTTGCCTGTGATGACTTGTCCGAGCCCGTTTCCTCCTCTGACATAAGCACAGGAATACGGCTCCGCTTCTGGGGGAGTGGCTTTCTATCAGGTGACTCCGCCTCTGGTGGAGACATATCCTTCTCATCCTCCACCTCTGCATCTTTGTTTTGTTCAGGTGTTTCTGGTAAGCTCTCTTCCCGCTCCCGTTTCCTTTGCTGGTCTACTTCTGGTGTGACACCGTCTGGTTTGACTTCCAATTTGGCTTCTTTGGAGACCACTTCTTCCTCAATATCTGCAGTTTCTGGCTGCTCATGTGACTCAGCTAAAAACAAAGCCTCTGGTTCCTCTTTGTCACTCTTGTTTACATTTTCTTCAGCCTGTCTCTCATTTTCAGCTTCGCTTTCTTCGCTTTTCCCCTCATTCTCTTTTTCCAATGCAATCCCCTCACTCTCCTTTTTCTCTCGTTCACTGACCCCTTCCCTCTCCTCTTTCTTTCCAACCATCTCCTCACGCTCAGTAGAAATAATCTCATCCAGTCCAGGTAGACGGTGTCTGGCTGTCATGACAGTGAGACGTGTCGTTTCAGCGATGTGGATAAAAGTGCGTTCCACCTTGGTGAACGGCGGTGAAGAAGAACCGCTGGTGATCACAGCTGCAGTTGTCATGACAATAGGCCTGGGCTCCGACCTAATAACGGAGGAGAGTGTCCCGGGTTCAGATTCATCTGGCACAGGTCGCTCTCCCTGCGGTGTCAACGCAGCAAGAGTTCCCTGCCCATCTCCAGGTGAAACCTGCCCATTACCAGCAGACACAAGCACCAGTGTGCGTGAGCCCTCTTCCTGGTCGTGATCCCGGTGGGCTGGGGCGAGTAGAGTGGACGCAGCGCCTTCTGGGCTTCCCTCGCTACTGCGAGGACTTCCCTCACTTCCTGAGCCTCCAGTCTTCACACCCTCCTCTCTCAGATCATCAAACATCAACACACCAGACACAAAGTCGACTCGCTTCAGACGCGTCTGAGAGGAAGAAGGTTCAGCCATTGCGGCTTCCTGTAGCAATGCAAGAAAATGAGAAAATAATTTAGTGAATTTATATAGAGTGCGGTATTCCAGTGATATTGGAATATCTCCATTTGTATCACTCCGCTTGCAGTAGTTCTCACAGCGAGTGTCAAGGCGGAAGTCCAAATTTATTACACATTTATAGATAATGATGTTTTTATGTAATGGAAGGCAGGTTTTCAGAGTTTTTAGGTGAGAATGTACTTGTTTAAACTTCAAATATGTGGTTTGGTAATAAAGGGGAGGTGTGTGTGTTGAAGTGTCACTTTGTGTGTGTGTGTGTGTGTGTGTGTGTGTGTGTGTTTGTGATGATGATTTTATTTATATTATACCACCATTAGATGGTACTACTAAAGATACTATGACAAAGATATCGCTTTCCTCAGTGTTTTATGCTGAATATAAGATTGAGCTGAAGAATGAATGCTGTATCAGATGCAGGTAATCACACTCGGTCAGTCTATCTCTCTCTCATAATACTCTACATAATACAGTGAGCTTTTAATACAGTAATACAATAAGCTTTCATTGAAGCAACTAAATGTTCTAAAGTGACGTTGTTGAATTAGTAACGGAGGCTTGGCTCAGCTGTTAAACTGTCAACTTTAGATTTGAATCCATGGCAGAAGGATGACAAAAGGCATTTGTGGTTGGCCAAACTGAACCAGGATTTCCAGGGTAAGAATCTTGACAACATCTGTTCTTACCATTTTCAGTCAGGTAGGTGAAAAATACGGCTAATAACGTAATACTGCTCATACATATCTTTTCCACCTATTACCTTTAGTTTGTCAAAATATTGCACCCTTTCCTGCTTATTAAGTCATTCTCTATATGATTTTGCAGCTTCCACACATCTTTTCTGTTAGACAGCATAAATTAGCAGAACAACGTATTCAGTAGTACATTAACCATGCAATCCATGCTGCTGTTTAAATTTGAGTATCACCAGTGTGGCCACACATCTGGGTAACTGACCAAATCGTGACATAAGTGCAAACCCTCTTTTTACACAATTGTGCCGTCAAACTGTTGTATAAATGCAATAGCACACTCGTAAAAAAAAAATAAACCACATGGTGAGAGAAGAATCCACTCTAGTAATTTTTTAGATTATTTACTTGTGATTTGGTTGTATACAAGCTTTGCAGGATTGTCTTTTAAGAATGACATACATGGTTAAAAAGGCACAAAAGTCCATTTTACAGTGTAGTATTTTCTCTCTATTTTTTAAATGATTTAGCCCATTTGTGATTTCAAGTGTAGACTCAAAGACAGTGCTCAGCCAACAGTATGTACAGCGGTGGAGACACACAGAGCGATGAGACAGAGGAATGTGTTAGTACAGCAGCATGTTCAGCTATCTGTCCAAAGACTTACAATTTTACAAAAGCTTAAATTACATGCTTGTACATATTACAAGTCTACTATACAGTCGCTATAGTGTTTATTGCACTAGCTATTTTGTGAAAGACTCTTGCTGTTCAAGGTTGACCCTGATTCACACACGTAATGCTTCTATGAGCAGGTCTGGGATCAGCTGATGAGTAACATTTTATAGCAATAAAAATCCAGCCTATGATATAAATTTTGACTCATAAAATTCCTTAAAATTGATTCATAACAATACTGATCTGTGAGAAGCCACCTACTTGGTTTTAGGCTTGTCTCAATACATTATTAAATACATAAAATAATACATTTTAACTTTTTTTTTTTTTATACAAACAGATGTTAAACGCTGTTGCACACTGCTCAGAGCTCAAGGTTTTTTCCTCTGGGAAAATCGACAAGCTCAAGTTTGACCCAGTTAGAGACTGAGAATGTGAGAGGTTATGAATGTTGAATGGCATGAAGCTGAGTGAATATTGAATTTAGCATAAAATATGGTAGTACATGGAACACCATTTAGATTCAGAAGTAATGGACAACATTATTTACAATCTCTCAATAAAGCAGAGAAGACATTTGAGAAACTTCCTCTAACCTTCCTCAAACTATCTGAACACATTACCTCACATTATAAATCTTCACCAGTTTGCAAACACTTGATTTCCTGGGAAATTATTTTCTTCATAAGTGTTCTGAATTTAAATATACCAATAACAAGATATTTGTCTTTTCAAGATTTGAATGTGACATAATGTGCATATACACTACTTTTTGAAAATTTTGGGGTTAGTAAGATATATATAATTTAAAGAAATGTATATTTTTTATTCTGCAAGGATGTTTTTAATTGATCAAAAGTGACAGTAAAGACATTTATAGTGTTAGAAAAAGTTACTATTAAAATGCTGTTTTTTTCCAACTCAAAAAATCATGGATCACATTTTTCACACAAATATTATGCATACCTAACTGTTTTCAAAATAATAATAATAAAAAAATCTTTTAGACCAAAATAGCATATCATAATAATTTCTGAAGGATCATTTGACACTGAAGACATTGACACTGAAGTAATGGCTGCTAAAAATTCAGCTTTGCCATCACAGACATAAACAATTGTTTTTAGTATATTCAAATAGAAAGTTATTCTAAATTGTAATAATATTTTTTAAATATTATTCTTAGTTAGCATAAGAGATGCCTTTAAAAAAACACAAAAAATGTCACAGACCCCAAAATTTTGTATGTTAGTGTATGTGATATGACCACATCAATTAATAATCTTTGGGATGCAGAAATCTATTCACTTACTATTTTCCTGCATAATGAAGGGGAAAAATGTTTTGTTACAACCAAGCTTTTGTCTCTATGTATAGTCATTCAATCTGTGCTCATCTTCTCTATTAGGAAGACATTTGGATCAGCTGTCTCACACAGTTCACACTACAAACTCTTCTGAACATACACATTACAGTACATTGGTTATTCCAGATAAACAGTGACTGGTGTAAATTGCATTAAAACACCCAAAGCAGCACGAACACCAGGAGCCAACTGCTCAAACCCAGTATGAAATAATGTATTCTTGTAGTCATACATGTGATTTTTCCACCACTTAAGAGTTTCCTGCAGTTGGCCCAGCGAGACAAATTATAGTTTAAGAAGAAACTCTGTATCTTCAGAAAGATTCGCATATGAACTGATATCCAGCATTGAGTCATATAGCATTTTACAGCATGAATTTCAAGTGAAACATTAATACACCGACAAACAATCAATCTTAATTTCCTCCCACAGATATGAACTGAGGTTGGAGGACTTTACAATACAGATAAAGCAAGGATTTCAATGTGTAATGCTACTTTATGTTTCATAGGAAGTTTCTAACACTGTGTCCCAACCAGGCACAACCAAAATGTCAGTCCATTAAAACGAGACACAATCAGCCAATCAGAGCTGGCATTGTTATTAAGTGAAACTAAAGTGATTAAAAGTACTGTTGTTAATTGAAATGAAGCTGAAATATATACAATATAAATATTAGGTGAGAAACTTAAATTTAAACAAGTTAAAAATGTCACCTTGAGAAATGACTAAAAAGGATGATTAAAACTGGTCAACGTTAATTAAAAACACTAAAATATGGAAGCCATTTCCACTAAATAATAAAAAAAGGTATTGCGACTTTTTCATCTCACAATTGTGACTTTTTTTCTCAGAATTGTGATATAAACTTACAATTCAGACTTTTTTCTCAGAATTGTTTGATGAATTGTTTCCTCCCAATTGTGAGTTTGTTTCTTGAAATTCCGACTATTTCTCTCTTAATTTCGAGTTTATACATCGCTATTTCGATTTTTTTTCTTGCAATTGCGAGTTTATATCTCACTAATCAGACTTTTTTTCTCGCAATTCTGACATTCTAAGAATTATGACATTGCAAGTTCAGTTTTGAGGGGGAAAAAAATACTGATATGTTCTCAGAATTGTGAGTTTATATCTCACAGTTCTCACTTAAAAACTCCAAAATGCATGTTATAAAGTCAGAATTGTGAGTTTACTTCACGCAATTCTAACCTAATTTCTTAGAATTGTGTTTATATCATATTTCTGAGGAAAAAAAAGTAATTCTGAGATGTAAACTCACAATTGCGAGAGAAAAAAGGTAAAAAGTTGATAAAAAATTACCTTTTTTATTTTTTATTCAGTGGCAGAAACGACTTCCATACTAATAATTACTATAATAGTATAGAAATACTAAAATAACACTGATCAGGGTATAGGATGTCTAATGTACAATTATGTGAAACATGATTTTTGACTTCGAAATAAAGTAATCGACAAAATGGCTACTGTTGTGCCTGGTTATGACAAAATGTGTGATCTATATTCTATGACAGATGCTGCACTTCTGCATTCAAAAGCTTATTTATGCATTGATTTATGTGACTATTATGACTTTAACACTGAAGTAGCATGTCAAGTCTATGGCCATGAACAAAAAATGGCAACATTCATTTGCTGAATGATAAACTATAGTCAAGTTCAAATATCTGCATATGTGTATCGAACCACTAATGCATGTGTGACAAAACCAAAGAAAGAGGCTCAGTCTTCCTTTTACACACCTATTGCCTTAAGCTCTATTGCACTTCAATATATAATTATTTATTTAATATATCTCTTTTCCAGATCTTTAATCGATTCTCAACTCTCTATTACTCAAACGCCTTGACATCGAGGATGTCGTGTTTAGGACTTTCTTGCCCTCAGATAAACACTGCTTAAGTTCACACGGAACCTAATGTTATCTGAAAGCAGTATGCATACGTTTCTGTAACACTGAAATATAATAAGTACGGTCGAGAAAATTATCTTTTTATAGCTAACATGGAAGACAAAAGTGATATCACAATTAATCTACATAGCCAATATGTGAACACACACCAAACCCACATTCAGTTGTTAAGCAGATCAAGGCCTTTCACCTAAAAATGTCTTAGGAGGCATTTTATAGTTGATTTTTCTGCACCTGTTAGTAAAAGATGTAGCTGAAAATTCTGTCATTTACTACTCGCCCTCATGTTGTTCCAAACCCTCATCTTCGGAACACAAATTAAGATATTTTTGATGAAGTCCGAGAGCTTTCTGACCCCGTTTCATCAAAAAAATTGTGTTCTGAAGATTAACAAAGGTCTTACAGATTTAGAACTTCATGAGGCAGAGTCATTTTTGACAGAAATATCATTTTTGGGTGAACTATCCCTTTAATAGAAATGTGTGTCTACATATTTTTAGCCATGTAGAGCATTCAATACATGCCTAATACTCACACCTTGTTCACATATACACTCAACACTTTCTCTCCATCTTTGTTTACTCATTTTACCTTCTACACGGTGAAAATACTCTCCTTGAAATGCCAGAGGATCCAAGAAACTAGATTATTATACAGGTCCAACCCTGTGAGAATACACACGCTGTATGCGGTTAATGCCACCCTTTCTCTCGGCTACGAAAGACGGCTATAGGGATCTATATAAAGAGATCCATCACTTCACATTCTGTCATGTTTGCTTAAGAAAGCCATATATCCCGCCTTGTGGCGTTTGACAGGTTCTATATGTGCTGAGACCGTATTGATGTGAATAGACTGTGCAAAAAATAGCTTAGCAAGCACTCATTGTCCTTCTAGTGTCCTCTATACTAACACTCAGGAGGCGAACACATCCTTTTTAAGTATCTGCTTTAAGCCGACATTCTCTGTAATACAATGATATTCAACCCTGAAAAACATAATCACACTATTCAGCCTGCATCATAACTCTCCTCTTACACAGACGACAACAGTGTTGATGGGAATCTAAGAGGCCTAAGCAACAACAAAACAGAAAAACGATATTCTCGTCACTTTAGTCAAAGTGCCTGTCCCACCAGACACCAGCAGCTCTGCACTAAACATCCTTGATGGAGGTAAAAATGTGTTTTTGTCTTTGTTTTTTGTTTTTCTTTTTTACAAAATGTAGTGTACAGTGTCTCTATGAGTAAATACATCATACAGCATTGTACAGAATTGCTTTGTTTTGGAGAATACAATATAATTTATCTTTCTCCAATCATGCTTAAAGGGAAAATTCACAAAAAAAAAAATCATGTCATTCCATGCTTTTTTTCTTCCGTGGAACATTAAAGATGATATTTTAAAGAGCTGTTTTTGTCAATGCAATGAAAGTCAATGTGGTCCGAAAAAACAAAAAACAAGGACATTTTTCCAAATACCTTCTTTTGTGTTCCACAAAAGTCATTAAGGGGTTAAAATGATATAAGGAATAATGATAGAAACCCGTTCCAAACCCGTAAGACCTTGTTTCCTGTGCGCACAAAAAGTATTCTCATAGCTTCATAAAACTATGGTCGAACCACTGACGTCACAAGGACTATTTTAATGATGTCCTTACTACCTTTTTGGGCCTTAAACGTGTCAGTAACATTGCTGTCTACTTTATGCAGGGTCAGAAAGCTCTTAGATTTCATTAAAAATATCTTAATTTGTGTTCCGAAGATGAACAAAGGTCTTATGGGTTTGGAACGACATGAAGGTGAGTAATTAATGACAGAATTTCCCTTTAAGAATATCCCTTTAAATCCAAATAACTAATAAAAATGTACTTTAGCTGGAGAGCGTTTTGTATCTCACTTACACTCACACTCACACACACACACACACACACACACACACACACACACACACAAATCTCACAATCACAGACCAAGTTTATTGCCCGTACTAAACTTTGTTCATCTATGGGCACAAAAGTGGGCACCCGTGCTCCCCTTCTATTAAACGGCATCACATGTGCGTGCGCTGATGATGGGGGAATCATGTCTTGTTCATAAGTTTGGCCAGCATTTGCTGAATGTGTAGACGTGGGAGATTTAATACTGAATGCCGGGCTCTGGGATTGCCTGGCAACAGGGGCATGTGTCTGCGATGGGCGTGGCGGTGGGCGGGGCTGCTTTCAGCCGAGCGGCTGCGCTGAATGGCCGCTCCCCCGAGGGCGGGGTCGTGGGGGAAGGGCTCCGTGTCCATGGTAGCGGAGGAAAACACGTACGACGCCAGTCTTCTCAAATGGGCGGGCCTCGGGAATGAATGATGTGGGTGTGGCCTGTCCTCCTCCAACTGAAAAAGACCAATAAGAGCGGAGGAAAAGAGGAATCAGGCTGAGGAAAAAACTTAAACGCGAAGTATTGAAAAAAAAAAGCGTGTTTTTTTTGTCTATGGTTGTGTGTGATGCACACACAAAAACACACCAATAAAAAACAAGAGATAAACGAAACATTCTATCAAATGGGTGGTACAAACACATAGATGTGCTGTAACTCGTTCAGAGGACAAGACCAGCCCACATCTGTCTGAACGCTAGAGACAGGCTTGTTTAAGCTTACGTACGGGTGAATGTATGTTCTATATGTTGTGAAGGAGCCAACGTGTGCACACAGACCCCTGTATGACCAATGAGCAAACTAAGCTTGGCTGTGAATTGTTGAGCGTGACGCACGCACACACACACACACACGCACACAAACACACAACCACAGAACCCATGCAGCTCAACACGAATGCACAAGATTACATAACACACAATAGTGTACATCAAGGGTGTATACAAACACATACAAACAACATATGCTAATTATCTTGCAGTACAAGTTATCAAAGGCTTAAAGAAGCCTTTCTTGTACTGGTGATGTCAATATGTAAAAATATTCAGCAGCCTACAAACAAATGCTAGTAGTATATCATAACACAGCATAAACAAACACAGAGATATTATAACACCTAGCGCACAGTGATTTCACAATCACAATCTTATTTAAACAAGGTACACTTTGTTAAAATTATTCAACGCATTAGGTATCATTAGCAACAAAACATTCTTACTCCATTTATTAAAGGGAACCCTGGGTATTAAGACCTGCATGGATTTATATAACATAAATGCTGTTTCTTACTGAAATATGTAGTAGAAAACACATGAAAGACATATGTTATTTAAAAAATCCACATCGTTTTACACATATTTTGGACTATGGGGTGGCCCATTATTTTGATGATGTAAAATGGTTGCACTCTGTGAGCTACTGGTAGTTTTACCACAACAGAACTCTGAAAATAAAATGCTGATATGATGACCACAGCTACTGAAAGAGCTTACAGAGTAGTAACCAAATGCCGTACCATCAGTTTTCCCCACAAGGAGTCTAAATGCCCCCCGGACATCGAGTGAAATCCGCATTTAGAAACTCCTTCAGTGGATGCAGCGTCATGAAAAGCATTGGCATGTTTACATCCTGCCAGGATGGCATCTAGCATTTCTTGTCTCTGCCGTTTGCAAGCTCTTTCACAAGCGCAGCCTTTTCACGTCATCGACATAATGGCTCCACCCATAGTCCAAAATATGTATAGAACAATGTGTTTATTATTATAAACACTTATTAACATGGCGTATTAAGTCTTTCATGGATTTTCTACTAAAAATTTCTGTAAGAGACATCATTTACGTTATATTAATTCTAAAACGTTAATTCTAAAAAGGCCTAACTAATTTGCTCTTTCTTTGAAATTGCAATCACAGTTTTCTACTGACTTTTTTGTGAAATATCCCATTTCATTCAGATATATCACGCTAAAATTAATTGCCTACTAAAATTCACACTGACTTTGATGATAACGATGCACTTGGAGACCACTGATAATGTGATACAGTTGAGGTCAAAAGTTTGCATCCCCCTTTCAGAATCTGCAAAATGTTAATTATTTGACCAAAATAAGAGGGATCATACAAAACGCATGTTGTTGTTTATTTAGTACTGACCTGAATAAGATATTTCACATAAAATATGTTTACATATAGTCCACAAAAGAAAATAATAGTTGAATTTATAAAAATGACCCTGTTCAAAATTTTACATCCCCTTGATTCTTAATACTGTGTTGTTACCTGAATAATCCACAGCTTTGTTTTTGTTTTTGCTTTTTGTTTAGTGATAGTTGTTCACAAGTCTCTTGTTTGTCCTGAACAGTTAAAATGCCTGCTGTTCTTTAGTAAAATCCTTTAGGTCCCACATTTTACAACATTTTTGTGTATGATTTTGTGTGTTTTGTATGATTTTAATATCTATCTTTTCACACTGAGGACAACTGAGGGACTCATATGCAACTATTACAGAAGGTTGAAACGTCATATTTTTTTCATTTAGTACTGCCTTTCAGAGGCTACAGAAGATACTTACATGTTTCCCAGAAGACAAAATAAGTTAAATTTACCCTGATCTTCAAATTCAAAAAGTTTTCACCCCCTGGCTCTTTAATGCATGGTTTTTCCCTTCTGGAGCATCAGTGAGCATTTGAACCTTCTGTAATAGTTGCATATGAGTCCCTTAGTTGTCTTCAGTGTGAAAAGATGGATCTCAAAGTCACACAGTCAACTGAAAGGGCTCAAATACACAAAAATGCTGGAAGATTTTTCTGAAGAACAGCAGGCAGTTTAACTGTTCAGGACAAACAAGGGGCTCATAAACAACTATCACTAAACAAAAAAACACAGCTGTAATCGTTCAGGTAAAAACACAGTATTAAGAATCAAGGGGATGTAAACTTTTAAACAGGGTCATTTTTATAAATTCAACTATTATGTTCTCTTGTGGACTATATGTAAACTCTTTTATCACATCTTTTATGTGAAATATCTTATTCAGGTCAGTACTAAATAAACAATTACGTGCATTTTGTATTGACCACTTTTACTTTGGTAAAATAATTAACATTTTGCAGATTCTGAAAGGGGGGTGTAAACTTTTGACCTCAACTGTAAAATGTGATCAATTATATTTCAAACTAGGATTAAACTGTTGCAGCTAAAGATCAACACAATATTAAGTGATCAGGATAACCCATACACACACATGCCCACAGATACACACTCAGGTGTGTCTTACCGGTCCATCAGGTCCAAACGGCTCCGATTCCCTCCGTCTTGGGCAGGTATGAGGCAACGAGTGACAAGGTGAATGGGCAGGGCTCGGTCCTGCCCCCTCCTCCTCTGCTACAATCATCATCCCACGTTGCGTTTTGGGTCGTACCACAGCCTCAGCTCCACCCATACCATGCATATGTCCTCTCCTTCTCCTCTCCTCGTGATCCTCAAGGGGGCGTAATTCCTCTGGTTCCTCATCCGTGGTGCCTGAGGTGGTGGGCTCTGCCCCAGGATGGAAGTCTTTCAACTCTGTTTCTTTATCAATCATCACCCACTCCCTGCTGTCAAAGTCCTCCTCTTCTGCCAGCGGGACAGAGCGGATGAAGGCATTGCTGTGGGCTTCCTGGTCACCGTCTGCAGAGACATCATGGTGGCCACCGGCCAGTCGTTCTCCCTGTCCAGCTTCTACAGAGAACATTTGAGCAGGCTGGGAAGAGTAGACGTGCCTGGATGGAGAACCCAGCATGTCCAAACGAGAGCTGCCACAAAAGAAACAGGCTAAGACACAGAATCAACTAGACAACAATATATTAAACTACAAATTTGTAGGAGCATTACCATTCAAAAGTATGGGGTCAGTCAAGTTAAATAGCATTAAATCAAAAGTTTTATAACTTATAATGTCACAAAAAAATATATATTTCAAATGCTGTTCTTTTGAATCTTTAGAATCTTAAAAGAATCCACAAACAATATTAAGCAGCACAACTGTTCAACATTGATAAGAAATGTTTCTTGAGCACAAAATCTGCACATTTAAATGTTTTCTGATGAATCATGTAACAAATGTATTTATTAAATGTAATCATTTGTTTAATTAATTGCATCCAAAGTAAGTTTGTTTACATAATATATGTGTATATAGTGTGTACATTTATACCTATATATAAATAAATATAAACACATAGATGTGTATATTTAAGAAATATATCTAATATATATTTAGATAGAAAATAAATAATACAAATATATATATATATATATATATATATATATATACTAGTGGTGTCAATCGATAAAAAAAAATTAACTAATTAATCGCGATTAATTCTACCTGACATTAAAGTTTTTAATTATACTTTTATATTGCAATAATTTCACTTTAATGCTTCAAATTAATGTAGAAACAACATAAAGAACATATATTTTTAATATTTGCTTAACGCCATCTTGTTTTAGGACTGAAGGCAAATATCACTGATTGATTTCCCCCCCTAATACTTAACCATTGAATATATATATATATATATATATATATATATAATCATTCAACATTACAGTATCATTAAGAGCTATCACTTTAACATTTATTAGACTTTAAAAAAAATAACTAATAATAATAATTTAAGTGAACTTGAAACAATCTTCACACAAACCCATTATAATAAATGTCATATATATATAGTAGCTACCTGTGCCCTTCAGCAAGAAAATATAGCCTAAATTATATCAAATTCTAAATTATATAAAGATAAAACTTAGTTATTAATTTCCTCTTTTTAATTTTGTTCCTTAATTAACAGACATCACAGCAACTGGTTATAAGGATATTTTGGCTGCTGTTACTATAAAGGTTGTCACTGCTGAACTTGATCTGACACTGCTTTGACCTATAAATAATACATTCTTACACGCACAGTTAAGGCAGCTTTAATCGTTTTGTGTGTGTGTGTGTGTGTGTGTGTGTGTGTGTGAATTCATGTTTTACCTGACGATATAACTACGACTTTGCATGCTCGCAGTTTCATTTGGGTTTAATATAGCCAGTGCGCGTCGGCACATTTGCGCGTGAACTTCAAGAGCGTGCGCTACAAGCAGAGTATATAGGCTGACAGGACAATTAAATTCGTTTTTACCGACATATGGCCTGACAGCATCTCATCTGACCGCAGTTCACTAACGTTTTACTTAAGCTCCCCGTCACCGGTACCGCTTCCGCGGTCGTTTGACTCGCGTCTGGTGCTGAAGTAAAGTTGGAGCGCGCATCTGAAAAGTCTCCTGTTTGATGTGTTCGTAAAGACGCTCTGCGCATTTAAATAAAAGCATTTCATAAGAAGTTGTGAGTGGGGTGGCCCCGCCCATGCGTTAATTGCGTTAAATATTTTGAACGCGTTAAAATGAAAAAATTAATCTCCTGCGTTAACGCGCTAATTTTGACACCACTAATATATACACATATATATACACACACACACACACACACTGTCTGTGTATTTATATATACACATAAATATTAAATATAAACAGTACACACACGTCGATTAAGTACTTTGACAGCACTAGTTTAGAAATGCAGAAATACATTCAAAAATGTTAATTATATTAAGTATTATACATTAAAAACTTTACTATAACTATAATTACTTTATTAATTTATAATAACTAATAATTATTAATATTCCTATTAGATAAATGAATAATCATGGAATTAATGAAAGATTAGAACAACAAAAAAGGTTATCTCAAGATCATGCAACATTATATCCAATAAAAATTGTTTAGTCTTTAATTAGAATTTTTTCCTAATATAAAATGCTTCTTTAGCATGTCAAGCTATTTTGATTATAAAAATGCTATGTTACCATATTAAGTACAGTACATATGCACTTTCCCTTTCATTAAATTCACAGAAATGTCAGAGCAAAATGTTGTTGTACAAAACAAAAACTTCACATGTTTTCTTATCAGAAAGCCACTTTTGCATGCTTTCCTTACTAACAAGACACATGCGGTCAAATGACCTTTAGAAAAGCTAAATGTCAGCCAGAAGAACAGAGATACATTTTCAAGCACACGCTCTCCTCACCGTTTATCTGCGGCATCTCCTCTATCCTCTGCAGCAGACAGGCGGTCAGATTCTGGGCTGTTGACTCTCCGGTATCTTGGAGGGCGGGCCTGAGCTTCTGCTTCTCCACCCCTCGCTGGGGAAACAGACCTCCCTCCTCCTGCAGGCTCCTCCGCATCCTCTGCTGCTACTTGCTTCTGAGAAGAAAAGCAGTATTAAACACTCATGCTGATCTAAAATCATGTTTCTTATTAATTAATGTAAATCATTTGGCATAATACATGAAAAATAGTACCTTACTGATGCTGATCCTGAGTTTGTTACGGTTGAAGTCAGTTTCATCCCATCCTTCACCAGCAGGTGGGGCTGGAGCAGGTTCGCTAGGCCTGCTGGGTATCAAAGCAGGTGGAGCATTCTCTTGGTCACTCAAGTGTTCATCTTGCAGAACATCATCAGTGTTTTCCCTCGGTAATTCACCAGGTACCGGTGTCACATTCACAACCCTGAGTGAGACAATTATGTTTTTTTAATGTTATTGTGTATTGTGTATTACAATCATATGTATCCAGAATCCCATCCAACTGTGCAAAAGGTCTGATATTGTTATAAGAGTGTGTGTATATATTCTTACCCCACGATGGCAGCAGTTTGCCTTGTGTTTTGTTGTGGTGGTGTGTGTGTGCTGGTGGGGAGGGCCGTATCTGTTCCAGATTTTTCCCAGTCATAAGGCTCGTTTTCTGTTATTACTCTCTCTTTCATGCTGTTCTCAAATACTGACATTAACAACTAGAGCAGAGGAAGGAAGAAGAAGAAGGAAAAAAAAGAAAATTAATTATTTACTCAAAATAGTTACATTGCATAGACACAAAAAATAAACACACACACATATATACATATATATATATATATATATACACACATACATACACACACACACACACACACACACTACACAGTCAAAAGTTTAGACACACCCTCTCATTTAATGTTTTTTTAAAGAAGTTTCTTATGCTTATCAAGGCTGTTTTCACTTGATCAAAAATACAGAAAAAAAAAATTTATATTGTCAAATATTATTACAATGTAAATCAATGTTTTTCTATATTAAAATACATTCAAATTTAATTTATATCTGTAATTAAAATTGAATTTCCAGAATCATTACTCCAGTCTTCAGTGTCACATTATCGTTCAAAAATCATTCTAATATGCTGATTTATTATTAGTGCTGCTTAATATTTTATTTTATTTATTTATTAATTTTTTTTGGAACCTGTGATATTTTTTTCAGGATTTTTTTGATCAATACAATAAAAGGTTAAAAAAGAACAGCATTTATTTAAAATAGAAAGGTTTTCTAACAATATACACTACTGTTCAAAATGTTCTTTTATTCACCAAGGATGTGTTAAATATGAATATGAATATGAATTTTTATTTTGAATAAATGCTGTTCTTCTTAACAGCACAAACATTGATAATTCTAATAATAAATCAGCATATTAGAATGATTTCTGAAGGATCACGTGACACTTAAGACTGGAGTAATAGCTGATAAAAATTAAGCTTTGCATCACAGGAATAAATTATATTGTAAAGTATATAAAAAAAAAAAACATTATTTTATATTGTAATAACATTTTGCAATATTACTGTTTTTTTCTGTATTTTTTGAAGAGAATTCTTTAAAAACATTAAATGAGAGGGTGTCTACACTTTTTACTGGTAGTGTATATAAATGTATATAAACTCGTAACATATATATATAAACGTTTAGGGTCTGTGAGATATATATATATATATATATATATATATATAAAAACTCGCAACTGTGAAAAAGAAAAACAGAATTGCGAGACTTTTTTCATGCAATTGCAAGTTTGTGTCTTGCCATTTTTACTTTTTTTTTCACAATTGCGAGTTTATATCTCGCAATTCAGACTTTCTTCTCAAAATTGTAAGATATAAACTTGCAATTGTGACTTACAAAGTCCAGTTTTGAGGGGGGAAAAAAGACTGATATGTTCTCAAAATTGCGATTTTATAAAGTCAGAATTGTGAATTTATATTGCACAATTCTAAGAAAAAAAATTCAGAATTGCAAGAAAATCTTTTTACATCTCGCAATTCTGACTTTATAACTCACAATTGTGAGTTTATATCATGCAATTCTGACTTCATTTCTCAGAACTGTGAGTTTATATCTCACAATTCTGACTTTATTACTCACTATTGCAAAAAGTGTGAGAAAAAAGTCAGATTTGTGAGATTAAAAAGTCAGAATTACCTAATAAAGTCACAATAACAGTAATATTATGACTTGATTACAATTTAAAATAGCTGTTATTGTTATTGTATTGTAAAATATGCATTCCTGTGGTGGTAAAGCTGAATTTTTACCAGCCAATTCTCTAGTCTTCAAAAATATATTTTTTTCATTATTATGGATGTTGAAAACATTTATACTGATAAACATTAAAAGAGCAGAATTTATAATTAATTAATCAAGCTAATTCATTCTTGTTGAAAAACAAAAGTGGGAATAAGCGGGTGTTTGGATGTGTTTGTTATTTTTACCTGATAATCAGGTTTGGTGTAGTAATCTAAATCCAGCACATGATCATAGAAGATATGAAACTCAGCAGGCATGTGTTTCAACAGCATCCTGTGCTCGTAGCGCTCTTTAATCTGTCCCACCTGCTCCTGTTCATCAGATGCACATTATGGACACAATTAACAGCAAAAACCACCCTGAAAGCCTTAAATATTTAAAACAAAAGCTCTTAAGACTGAGTACAATGAGGATTAATTCACTCAATTCCGTTCCATTATGTTCATAGTGGCTAATGTGAGTGTGATACAAGTGCCTTACCTTATCTTTTATCTTACGCCATGGTAACTGTCCAACAGTAAACTCTACCAGCATATAAAACAACGACCACAAATCATCATGACGACCCATTTCCTGCAAAGAAGAATTAACATTTTTAACAACCGTGCTCTTCTTTAAAAGAAATGGTTCTTAAAGTAGCTAATTCTGCCCAAGAATCACCCTCTTAAGACTCATTAGAGTCAATAAATCAGATTCAGACTGGCAAATACAGCCAGCGCTCACCAATTTTTGTATGTAATATGCTTTAGACAGTCTTTGAATGGATTATGTACAGTCTGAGATGAGACTACACTTACCTTGTTTTTATGAGCATTAATGGAAGCATAGCGTACTGTCCCTCTGAACCCAGCCACCGTCCTGGGCTAAAGCAGAACATTTAAAAGAGTCTCATAATAAGAATTCATATCACTTTCATTTTATACTTAGGTTGGAATAAGTCAAGTCATAATCAAAACAAAGCAAACAAGAGAAGGAAATATAATGACGGGTGGAGCGACAGGAATTTGTTATTCGTACATTTTAGCAACTTTTTATGACCTTTTGGGATTCCTGGGCTGATTGAGCAAAATTAATTTGAACACACATACAGGAAGTCTCTCACATAGAGGTAGCTAAAGTATGAGACAGTACGGCAGGGGTGTGGATATGTGGATATGGCTTTATGATTTAGCGTTCAGGGCACATCTATTACAGAAGACTGGGTAATTTCTAAAAGACCTTCAGAGGGTAAGGAAGGAATCTTTTCAAGATTTTGGAAAACTCACAATATGACTGTCGCTATGGTAACAGGGACAAACATCTTTGGCAGGGGAGCATGCGATTCAACATGAGAGCCAAAACAGAACTGCAAAACAAAACTGAGAAAAGTAAAACATAAAAATGAATTCAAACACACAAATAACAAAATTCATTAGTAAAAGGCAAATAAAAAATAAAATAAATAGGGATGCATGATACTTTGGAACCATATCGGTTATTGGCCGATATATTATCAATTGCTATTATTTCCCTTGCTTTTACATTTAGTTTTTATATTAGAAACTAATTAAATAACTCTGTTAAACATAAACTTACATGTGACCCTGGACCACAAAACCTGTCATAAGGGTCAGTTTTCTGAAACTGAGATTTATACATCATCTGAAAGCTGAATAAATAAGCTTTCTATTGATGTAAGGAGAATATTTGGCTGAGATACTGAAAATCTGGAATCTGAGGGTTTAAAAAAAATACAAATATAAAGAAAAACGCCTTTAAAGTTGTCCAGATGAAGTTCTTAGCAATGTATTTTACTAATCAATTTTTTTTTTCAAAGTTCTGATATATTTATGGTAAGAAAATGACAAAATATTTTCATGAAACATGATCTTTAGTTAATATCCTAATGATTTTTGGCATAAAAGAAAAATGAATAATGTTGACCCATACAATGTTTTTTTGGCTATTGCTACAAATATACCTGTGCAACTTAAAATTGGTTTTGTGGTCCAGGGTCACATATATAAGGATATATATACATACAGTGCCCTCCAATAATATTGGCATCCTTGGTAAATATAAGCAAAGGTAGCTGTGAAAATCTCTTTTTCATTCAAAAAAAAAGTACAAAATTCTATCCTTTCACTGAAGTAAAACAATTGAAAGTCTGAGGAAATTCACATTATAAAATAAATGTTTTTTAAAAAGCATTGCAAATTCCTATTTCCACCACAAGGGTAAAAGATCTTTGAAAAATTCTTGTTTGAAATTTTTGCATGTTAAAAAATAAATACAACCTCATGTTGTGTCATTCATGTTTACACACCGCCTCCAAAACTTTCATCTATCATAAAAAAAAGAATAAAAATCAGCTTGGTTTCGATTTCCTGTTTTTTCGCATCCATAACAAGCATCTTGATAAAAAAAAGAATACAGAAAAACGCATATGAAAATTTCGGACTCAGTGTGCAATGACCTTAATAATTAAGAAGTTCCAGTCAACTAAAGATGTTACAAATCTGCCTGAAAGAGGACTTGTGTCTATATTATCCTAATCCACATTAAGAAGTTTGAGAGACCATAGACTCTTAGGATCATAGTCTTGGGTTCAGAAAGCCTAAAAAATAAAATCAAAACTCAAAATCAAACAGCCCCTACATCACCACATGTTGTTCCACAAGAAAATCCTCCTTGCCTAACCAAAAAACAAACTCCAGCATATTCAGTTGTCAGACACAACTAGAACTTCAATTATATTTTATCTATATAAAAGGATGTTGCAATAATTTCGTGCCAATAATTGAAGAGAAAAGCCTAGGGAAAAGCATTTATTTCATAATGAGATTTACCCCCCACTTTACATTGTTTTACTTCGATGATAGGTTAGAATTTTGTC
The DNA here is from genome assembly GCA_033026305.1 of Cirrhinus molitorella. Classification (NCBI taxonomy): domain Eukaryota; kingdom Metazoa; phylum Chordata; class Actinopteri; order Cypriniformes; family Cyprinidae; genus Cirrhinus; species Cirrhinus molitorella. The sequence continues at coordinate 23,132,086 of CM065135.1, read as the reverse complement.
AATTCTTAAATTTTTTTGAATGAAAGATCAAAAGGATAAACAATGCAGATTTATTTTCACAGCCACCTTTGCCGTTATTTATCAAGGGTGCCAATATTATTGGAGGACACTGTAGATTATTACTAACTTAAAGGTACTGGCCAGTGGCCATAATTTGAATATCAGTGCATACCTAAATATAACTTAAAACATAAAACATCACAACTAAATATAAAAAGTGCACATGCACGAAACAGAAATGTGAAAAATGCTGCTCATTATGCAACTTCTATTAAAAAAACAAACAAACAAAACAAAGAAAAATAGTAACTGGGAGAATATAAAGAAAACATTACAAAAAAATATAACACAAGAGCAATACTTACAGGCCGCACCTCCCCATTCGTATTAGTGTACTGTCGTGCCAAACCAAAATCCAGCATGTAACACTTCCTACAGGTAGACGGCAATCGGCCCATGGCAAAATTAGACTGAGGGTAGGAGAGAGATCAGTATCAGCAGACAGAAGCCGGGTAAATGGATTGGGAAAGAAAAAAGAAGAGATTAACAGTAAGGCATACAGGTTTAATGTCTCGGTGCAGGAAGCCCACAGAGTGAATAGCTTCAATGGACTCCAGAATCTGTTTTCCCAACCGTAGCGTTGTGCTCATACTGAACGTCCCTCTAGGCTGACTCCTCCTAAGATCAGCAAGATTCCTTCCCTACAAAAAAAAAGAAAATGTGCTGTGTTATTTTTTTCCACACACACAAACACATAAAAACTGAAGTAAAAAACACTGTACCTGCAGCTGCATGACAACATAATTGAACTTGTCATTTCTTCCACATCCAATAAATTTGCAAACATGATTCTTTCCTGCAGAAGAAATGAAAGCAGTAATATTACAGATATTACATATAAGTCACGCATATTACGACTGACATTTTCCTTTCTGTGTGAACTGTGGATACATACACACTCACACATACAAAACACACTCAGCAAGCAGGTGGAAACAGAGGCGGTGACATTTGGAATTCCAGCGTGTCCTTCTTGAAGGTTATGAAGATATGAGAGAGCAAGAGAGCAGCAAATAAGAGATGGAGAGGGAAAAGTGTGGTAATCCCACTTTCCTTCAGCTCTTCACGCTCATTACCCTTACAGACTCCCAGTGGTATGTCTGAACTACAGCTGAGGCAAACTGCCTTGACAGGCATGAAAGTCACAGTGTGTCTCTGTGTGCATTTCATATGTGCACATCTAAACAAACATTATGATGGGCATATTAACAGATAAAGTGTTGCATATCTTTACATGTACGCTATCCTGCTTGCTGCATCATTATCTCAAGACAAATATGTACTGTACACTACCATTCAAAAGTTTGGAGTCAGTACATTTTTTGTACATGTATTTGAATGAAATCTCTTATGCTCACCAAAGCTGCATTTATTTGACTGAAAACACAGTACAAACAATAATACTGTGAAACATTATTACAAATATATTTTTTAAATACTTTAAAATATAATTTATTCCTATGATGGCAAAACTGAATTTTCAGCATTATTACTCCAGGCTTCAGTGTCACTTGATCCTTCAGAAATCATTCTAGCATGCTGATTTTGGTGCAATAACAGTTGAAAACTGTTGAAAACAGTTGTGCTAACCTTAACTCATCAAGTGACATATAAGTAAAAATTAGCTTTGGCAAAAGCATAAAACAGTCAATAACTCATAACTGTAGAAACAACAACATTACCACATAATATTAAATAATGTTTAAGAATTTATAATAATGACCATCTCCTTACCTTGTAGTTTCTTTAGCACAGCAACCTCCATCTTTAGCACTTGTTTTGGCTGTTGGGCGGATTCCACCTTAAGAGCCACATTCTCCCGTGCCAACAGGTCATAGGCCTCATAGATTTCCCCGAACCCTCCACCCCCAATCTTCTTTAGCTGAATACACAAACAAAAGCAAGGTCAGTCATGACAGAGCATTGATTTAACCTGTGTGTCATCTATTCCACACACTACTGACTCAGAGCTGGTTTTGCACAATATATACTGTTAAAAATGTTCAAATGATTCCAAAAGGGGGTTTTCGCAGCAATGACATAGAAGAACCACTTTTGCATCTTTAAAGAACCTTTCAAAAAACATTTTAAGAATGTATTTAATATTTAATTGAAATAAATTGAATTGAATTTAATTTAATTTTCTTATTGTGAAGAACATTTTAATAATCTGAAGAACCCTTTGTAAGTAAGTATCTTCTGTTCAGTGGAAAGTTCTTAATGGAAACACAGATGTAATAAAAAACGAATATGAATAAAGATTACAATTTCGTCATTAATTACTCACCCTCATGTCATTCCAAACCATGAAGTTTATCTTCAGAACACAAATTAAGATATTTTTCTGACTCTACATAGGCAGCAACACAACTGACATGTGCAAGGACCAGAAAGGTAGTAAGGACATCGTTAAAAATGTCCATGTGACATCAGTGGTTCAACCGTAAGGTTATGAAGCTACAAGAATACTTTTTGTGCACAAAGAAAACAAAAGTTTCGACTTTATTCAACAATTTCATCTTTTCCGAGTCATACGAGTGGTGCTGCTGATGCAGGAACCATCTTTGCCATCTCGTCCATCTCTCTTAGTTTATCATTGTATATTCTGGTTCAAATAAGTAAGGCTAGGCACAAAACTGCAAGTCATTCTCTCTGTGTGAGTCTTCCTCTGCTTGTAAACAGGGCGCAGTGCATCCGGGTTGTACATCTGAATGCCAGCATCTGCGTCAGAAGCATCTCACACATGTGTTGTGGTACTCTTGTGAACGGGTCGGCGGAGTCCGACAGAGAAATGACAAGAAATTGTTAAAAGAAAATTGTTATTTTTGTTGTTCTGTTGTTGTTTTAATTGTTCTTTATAAAACTGATGTTGAAACACCCATGTCACATGGACTACTTTAACAATGTTCTTACTAACTTTTTAGGTCTTCCAGATCGTGGTAGTTACATTGACATCTATGCAGGGTCAGGAAGCTCTCAGGTTTCATTTAAAAAATCTCAACTTGTGTTCCAAAGATGAACAAAGGTGTTATAGATTTGGAACAGCATGAGGGTGAGTAATTAATGACAGAATTTTCATTTTTGGGTGAACTATCCCTTTAACAGCATACTATACATCATAAATAAACATCATCTGGGAAAGTCCACTAGCTAAACAGAACAAATACATCAGCTAAATTCGGAGAAAAGCTTTGTGGATTTTCTGGCTAGATTTGTTTGACATGCCGTAAATCGTATGACAAAATTAGATTGGCTGAGTTACTCTAGCTGCTCTAATCACAGAGCATATTACTTAACATGAAAGATTTAATTAAATTCCATGCAATTCAGTTCTAGTAGCATAAGCATATTGATTAATCTTGGCTTATACATGCTTTATCACATGAGTTATGAAAGAATTAAGTTGAAGCCAGTTACAGATGAGTCTGTTTTAAGGACATCTACAATCCCCATCAAAGATACTATTACAGTAAAACAGCCACAAATCATTTCTAAGGACATCTGCTTGTAGAGGAGAAATGCTACGAACTGGCCCACAACCAAATGGTTTGGGTGCATTTTGGAGAGAAGCCAGACTGAGTTGATTTGAAAGCATCTGTTGTCATACGTGGACCATTTTGTCCTGTGTGATGAGGCTGCAAAGGCAACAGACAATTTGGACATCTTTATTCCACAAACACACTCCAACCTAAATATAGACACACTTACCACTTTCCAGCGGTCTTTTACCAAGCAGTTGGAGGGCAGGATGTCGACCTGCTCCCCCGCCCCGTTCATGTTTTCGTCGCCGTGGACACCAGGCCCTACGCACTGCATCGGCTGGCCAGCACTTTACCAAACCCTGCCATTTACCTGCAACACAGTGTGCACACAATTGCTAAACATGCATGCTAAAATATTTAATTTTTATATCTTGCACAGTGGAGTCAAAATAAGTATTTTCTTCATTAATTATAATTTGAGTGAACATTTGGTCAAAAAATATAATAATAAAATAACAGTTTGAGAATGCTGTATTTGTTATGCTCTCCTTTGGCTTTTATTTGACTAGTTATCATTAGTTACGGTGAAATTCTTGAATATGAATATTCAAAAAATTCTATGAATATTCTTGAATATGAGATTTAAAGTTTTAAATCCCAGATTTTCAAACATGTTTTCTGGAAAATTAACATATTTAAAAATACATCAAAAATAGGCACCCCCCTAAATTAATAATGAACATTCAGAAAAAACACTTAAAAAATGACAATAAACAAAGTATTTAAGCTCCACAAACCCAACACAAGACAAGTGACAAACTGACAACGAAAATAGCATTGTGTCCATCAGAATAAAGAATACAATACAGACACCAGAAGGAACTGACATATGTTTCTCTGGAGGTCAGTATCCAGGGCCGGGCTTTTTTCCATAATCAATGATCCCAATTTCAGATCATACAAAGGCATCCACTGCAAAAATGTGGACGAAATAACATAAACTTCTTTCATTTCAATCATTGTTAAACAGACTGTTTATAAAAACAAAGAATTCTAAAAACAATCACAAATCATTGACTGTCTTAAAATTATTCAGAGACCCTCAAAAAGGAAGTAAATCATCTATCGCCTCTTTGAGATCTCTGTAATGTCTGCAGAGTATCAGGTATCCACGAGGGCCGGTCAGACACAGAGTCCTTGCCTGTCAGAACTGGACTACACCCTTAAGCATGCTCTTATAATGTCACTTATCAACTTCAGTAAAATGGAAACGCAAGAGAATATTTTTCACATGAGTGTGTCTATGTTTGCAGGCTCTGTGTGTGCTTAAGTTAAATTCTTGAAAGAAACATTTTTTTTTTCTGTTTACCATTATAAAATGAATCTGCTCCCTAAAGAATGTGATGGGCTATAAATGGGTCTAATTAATAAAACTGATTAAACACATTAAAGACTCTCACCTTAACACTTCTGTCACCTTCATCCGAGAGAGTGGATGCAGAGACACAAAGATATTTCAGGAGATTGCAGGGAATACCTCCTCTCATGCTACACCCTAAAAAAAACGGGACAGCCTAAGGAAGGCCTCTCACAATTCAGAATTATCCCATAAACCATCAGAGCTCATTTTCCCCCTTTTTACTATGTACAATGCTTCTTGAATCTACTTTGCTCTATTCTCATACATTTTTACTACAAACTGCATACTGAAGAATTACCAAATATAATGTTTACACTGAACATGCTAAATAACCATTGTTTCTTCCATTACTACAGGGTTTTCACCCTTTTGAAATGCAAGGCCCCCGACCCAGACTCTCAGCAAACTTAGGGTTAACGGTACAGTAAATACTACTGTAAAAACATGTCACTGTATCATGTAATGTTTACAGTAAACATCAAAATACTAATATTAAGTAACAAAAAAGCACAATAAAATATTCTGATGAAAAAAACAAGCTAACTTTTAAAATATATTACAAATAATACATTAATGCAAGGATTACTGAAAATGCATATTTCTCCATAATGTTATAAGTTTATTCTTGTGACCCTGGACCACAAAAACAGTCTTAAGTAGCACAGGTATATTTGTAGCAATAGCCAAAAATAAATTTTATGGGTCAAAATGAAGATATTTTGTAGATTTCCTACCATACATATGTCAAAACTTAATTTTTGATTAGTAATATGCATTACTAAGAACTTCATTTGGACAACTTTAAAGGTGATTTTCTCAATACTTGCACCCTCAGATTTCTGATTTTCAAATAGTTGTGTCTCTACCAAATATTATCCTATCCTAACAAATCATACATCAAAGGAAAGATTACTTATTCAGCTTTTAGATGATGTATAAATCTTAATTTTAAAAAAATGACCCTTATGGCTGGTTTAGTCGTCCAGGGTCACATATGTTACTTCAATAATATGACCTTGTTGTATGAAAGATACATATCCAATGTAAATTAGGCTATACGGTATTAGGCATAGTAGTTATAATTAGAAATGTTTGACAGTATTGACATGTATGTATATTAAAACATAAAAATATAAACCTGACTTTATTAGATCAAGTGCTGGGACCAAAGGATAAACCTCAGTCGCATCGAGCATCAGGCTCTTCACCTGTTTGCATTGAAAACTCGTAGACAACAAAATGATAATGAGATTCTGATTGCATAAAGCATTTGCTAAGAGCGCTTCATTATTCTGACTTAACTAAATGTCAGGAGCTCAGGACTGCGTGGGCTCAGTCTCCTGACATCTTCAGCTTTCTCCGCAGTGCCAAAAGGATCCGTCTGGACGGACCCCACCCAAACACGCTGTGCTCCAATGAGCAGCCCTGAAGGCTAAGCCCCGCCCACAAACCATCGTTTGGTCACCGTCCATTGGGGCAATGCCTAACAATCAGCAGAACATTCCCCTGCTCGAGCCTAGAGCGAAAAGGACTTTGGGATATGTCGTTCGTCAATGAGACAATAGATATAAACGGCATTGGACATTGTCACCTTTGAGAAACTACAACTCCCACTGATAGGCCACGTGAGCTGTTGACGTACAGCTGCATTATGTGGCATGTAATGTCAATTATTCATGATTTCCTTTAAGCATAAATAATATATATAAAATGGGTGACTTTCTATTTTAGACTCAGGCCCAACTGCCTTAATCAAGACCGTGACAGATTTTGTTTTCGCGTGCCCGCTTGGGCACCTGCACGCGCATCATATATGGAAGCCTGCGGCTCGCGCCAGCGCAGCATCACTATTGACAAGGTGCCAACATACACGGGACAAGCGGATTGCTACGGCAGCGCTTTGTTTAAAAATATAACCTGGCCAACAAAAAAACAGTCCACTAACCTGTTCTTCTGTCGTCGGAGTAAAATCTCAAAGTGAGAGTTTAAGCAGAGCCGCATAATTCCGTTGGCGCGACCGCTGCGCCTTTTTCCCTTGTTGATGCTGCACCATTTTCAGCCTCCTCTGCTCCTCCGCTCCTGCACTGATTCAGCATCGCTCGGATACTCCCACTATGCACCGCGCACATGCGTGACAGAAGATGGCTGTTGCGTAGCAACCTGAAAGGCATAAATCCCTTATCTGCAGACTTCAACCATTGAGGAAATTCCTTAGGAAACTTCCTTTTAATAATTACTTACTACGTATAAACAAGACGAAGACGAAATGGTAAAGAATTTTACAACATTTTAAAGAATTTAAATGTTATAAAAGGAATTATGTTAGATGTAATGAAATTAGATTTTAAAATACTCATAATCAGACTACAGTTACTTTTTTATCATTACACATTATTTACACAATAGCAATAAATTACCCATCATTTGTTGTTGTAAACAACAGCATCAATTGCATGGCTAATGTACTACTGAATATGTTTTTTGAATATGTTATGCTAACCATGGAAAAATGTGTGGAAGCTGCTAAATCATATAGAGAAGTAGTAAGCAGGAAAAGGCACAATATTTTGACAAGCTAAAGTTAATAGGTGGTAAAGATACTTACAAGCAGTATTAATTAAAATTAGCCTAACATTTCACCAACCTGACCAAAACTTATAAGAACAGACATGAATGTTGTCAAGCCCTGGAAATCCTGGTTCAGTTTGGCCAACCACAAACGCCTTTTGTTCCTCAGAGTTTTTTGCACTCTTATAACTTTTGGCAGTTTATAGTACTCCAAATGCTTTTCCTGGTCTGAATGATTAGTACAGCCCAAAACATGACAATAATTGACCATTTTCAGCAGCATTACTCAAAGCGTTCCGTTTGGTTCAGTGCCGCCAATATGGTCGATAGATGATGCGTCATGAAAACTCTATTACTCTGTAGGTTATTTAACTATTTCTATGTTTTTCGAAGGCTTTTATTAAAATACACAAATTCACAAACCTTTTTGCCAACTTCACCTAACATATTTACTTGGAGTACCCCTGAGATTTTAACCAATATTTTAATAATTAAGTATCACACTTGCATGTTCATTGGTTCTCTGACATTGGTTATGGTCACATGACATGCAGGTAAACAAATCAAATATGTATATATATATATATATATATATATATATATATATATATATATATATATATATATATATATTATTGATTTTAATTTATTTTATTAATTTATTTTTTATTATTTATTTAATTATTAACTTTTCATTAAACTCATAAACCCCCTGCAGTTTCTTTACAAACACCAGTTTGGGAAAACTTGACAACAACAAATAGAATATATTTTCTTATTCTTTATATTTTTATGTCAATATGGTTCAAGACTATCCTATTTAAATCAATGTGATAAACGAGTCAGGGCCAAATGCAATCTAAACATAGTCTGTATTATATTACTTAAAATGTGTTATGTAATAGATTACATTACTAACTATAATTTTATGATAAATGATAAAATTTAATGATAAAACGTGCGCTTTCTAACTTACAAATTACTTTAAATAAATCAACATTTCATTTTAGCCCTAAAAACATAAGAGCATTGGCATTTGGTTTTGCTGTGGGAATTCCGATGTTGTGGATAATGATGGATTTTGGTTTAAAGTCTGTTGTTTACATTACCTGAAGAGACTTGTTCTAAAACATATATGACACACAGTCGTACCTGAAACGCGAGTTTTGCCGCAGCTGTGTTTCTGTCACGCAAATTAATTCATGTGGTAAATACATTGGTACATGTAGTTTTTATTTAGTTGGCCTACAAATTGACGTCACGGTTGCGCATACGCCCAAGTCACGTGATACGGCTTCCATTCACACTCGTGGGTTCTCCAGCAGCGTTTCTTCTAAATTCGAGCTGTGGTGGAACGGAGGTGAACATGGCCGATGTGTCGGAAAGGACGTTACAGGTCGCTATAGTCGTTTCGTTTGCGGCAGGTTTTATCGCGGGCTGGCAGGCAAACAGAATGCGAAGAAGGTTCTTAGACTGGCGGAAAAAGAGGTTACAAGACAAGCTTGCAGAAACACAGAAGAAGCTAGACCTGTCATGACACGTACAAAATATCACGCAAACGACCTGGTGAGACATGTGTCTTTCATAATATAATTATTGTCCTTTAAGTAAATGGCTTTCGTTTTGACGTTATAACCGGTTTACCAACTCTTTAACTTTCTAGTGTCTCGGTCATCAAGGCCTGATATAGTATTTCTGACTTTACAAATAGAATGAGGAGGAGTCAGTCAGCACCTCTCCAGCAATCAACAGGACCAGGCTTTCAACCTTGGAATCAAAGACACAATCTACAGGCTGGAGCAAAGCGATACAACTTTCTCAAAGACTTTAAACACTCAGCAGAATGTTGTATTTATAAAAAAAATTTCTTCAATGTTTGTGAAAGCCATAAATCATGATGCCACTTCTGTGCTTTTTCTTTGTATCTGTCAGTTGAAATAAATAGGAATATTTTGTTAACTGTTGACTTGTTAATATAAAAAAAGCAATGTGCACTTTGTTTGTTCTGACGTTGAGGTCAGGTTTGATCCTAAAAATAGGCTAAACGGCATTTGTGTTCATTGAATTACAACCTCAAATCCGGAAATGTAGTTCTGAGACATCTTAGCATTTAAATGGTATAGAAAAGTTTCCTAAGAGATGTTTCTTCACAAGTTTATTTTATTACAGAACATTTTTAGAACTGGAATTCACAGAGTTTTGTATTTAAATGTTCTGTATGCATATTTTTTTTTACTTAAACAGAATAACTTTTCCGAGAAACCTGTTGTACCAGATTACACAGTCACAGCCCAAAACAGAAAAGAATAGTGTCAGTCAAAATGAAGCTGCATAGCAGGAATTAAGATATAATATGTCTTAGTGTGTATACACAAAAAATACATTTGCAAGCAGCGATTATCGGGGTTCAAGCGCTTTAAGACATTATTCAGCAAGCCTTTTTTTGTGCAAATACAGATATTTTACTATAGAAATATTATGTTTTGTAATGTCTATGACTGTTAAAGTGCCAGCTTTGAACCAATCTCCTTAAAACATTGCATGCTTGTTTAGAATCACCTGTTGCATATGCTCATCAGGTTTTGTGAAGTTTTCAGTTTTCCTTTAGGCTTTACTTTCCAAAAGTAGGTCTTTTACATCTTCTCAATCATTTAACAAACAATTTGATTGACAGCAGTGGTTCTAGAGGCAAAGTTGTTCCCCAGTGGCCGATATCTTCCAAATTTCTCACAGACCTTTGGGGTTGTGAGTCAAACAGGCCTCCATTATCACCTACATTAACCATGTCTAACCTTAGCTGGTCATTAACCAGCAAAAACCAGTTTAGGACCATCTTAAACCAGCATCCCATCATCAAAACCTACCTAACCAGCATATGCTGTTTTTTTTTTTCAACAGGGTAAGGTTTCATCAGTATGCGCTTGAACCACTAAAAATGACAGCACTTTGATAAAGTATGTTACTCATCTTACTCTTAGCAAATAGTGCATTTATATTGTGTTTAAATTAATATATTTCATGGACCCAAAAAAAACATACAAAAATATGGTGTAGATTAGCAACATTTCTTTTATACAGTTGAAATTTACCTAATAAAATCATATGGCTCAAAAAAATTCACAGGCCACTGTGGGTACAGGCGCGCAGTGATGATGTAATAACAGCGTCGCGTAAAAGTATCTTAGCAACCCTATCCGGAGCGTCTGTCATGGCGCCTCAGTTACATTCTGCTTTACTAAATCTGAGCACGATTTGGGACGATTCATCAAATCGCATTTTCGAAATATGTGTGTGATCAAATTCTCTGTTGCGTCGTGTTGAAGACGAATAGAAGATGCCTCCGAAAAGGAGAGGACCTCTTCAGACTGTCCAAAGAGAGACGGATGACATCAAAAGAAAGGTTGATTGAATAAAATGTTTGTTCTTTTTGCTAGTGTGCATTGGATTTGGTATTAGATCTCCAACTACTATTATATGTCATGCAGGTAGATGCTTTGGTGCAGCAGGCTGCTAAACCAAATGCGTCAGACATGACAGAGACCTTGAAGAGGTAAAGAAGATTTCTGTCTGTTGTGTTTTTGAACGTCTCTAAAGTTACATCAACTAGGTCAAATAGCGCGTTGTTTGATTTCTACAGTGTTTTTTAGTGATTTGTAATTGTTTGTATTTCAGGTGCAAAGAGTTACAGCGCGCAGTGGAGGAAATTATGAAGACACTGAAGAAATTATCTAAAGTAATGTTTATTTAAGTCTGTATTTGAATTGGCACACCACCTCAAATTGCTACATATATATATACACACAGACATATCAACTGTGTGTCTTTGTTTTTCAGTAGTTGTTTTATAATATAACTGAAATTGAGTTACATTACTGTAGCTGCATCTTTTCGACTATTATTGCAGATCTACATGTATTTGAAATGTAATTATTTAATTTAAAATCTATTTATAAAATACAATTTTTTTTCTTGCACATACACTACCAGTCCAAAGCGTTTATACAATAAGATATTAAATGTTTTTATAAAGAAGTCTCTTCTTCTCTGCCTGCATTTATTCGATCCAAAGTACAGCAAAAACAGTAACATTTTAAAATAGTTTTCTATGTGAATATATTTTAAAATGTAATCTATTCCTGTGATTAAAGCTACATTTCCAGCATCATTACTCCAATTAATATGGTGATTTGCTGTTCAATAAACATTATTATTATTATTATCAATCTTTAAAACAGTTTTTTTTAGGATTCTTTGATGAACAGAACGATCCAAAGATCAGCATTTATCTGAAATAAAAAGCTTTCATAACATTATACACTATACCATTCAAAAGCTTGGAGTCAGTGTATTTATTTATTTATTTTTTTTTGGAAAAGAAATTATAGTAATTAATACTTTTATTTAGCAGGGATGCTTTAAATTGGTCAAAACTGAAATTTCTATTCATCAAAGGAACCTGAAAATCTTTTACTAATCAGTTTTCAACAATTTTATATATACATATATATATTTAGCAGTAAATCAGAATATTAGAATGATTATTGAAATCATATGACTGTAGTAATGATGCAAAACATTTAGCTTTGAAATCACAGGTATAAATTACATTTGAAATTATATTCAAATAGAAAACAGTTATTTTAAATAGTAGAATATTACTTTTTACCGTTTTTGCTGTACATTGGATCAAATAAATGCAAGCTTGGTGAGCAAAATAGACTTCTTTAAAAAACATTAAAAATCTTTTGACTGGTAGTGTATAAAATGAGTATGCATATTTTTTATTTTATTTTCTTTGTTTCTTTTTTTTGGTGAACTTTATTGAACACTATACAATGTATCCTGTCAAATCCTGCTATTATTTTTGTGTCATTTTTATTGTGAATTCCATGTGCTCAGGCAGATGAGCCGGCTCCAGTCGGCAATTATGAACAGTGCAAGAGGGAAGAGGAGAAGCGTTTGTTGACTTTACATGATCGTCTACAGTCTCTAGCTCTTCAGCTACAGCCTTATGATGAGTATGTAACTTCATCCATTCAAACAAACCGTACTCACCTGCACAGATCCCAGAGACTTTATCATGCATTCAAACAAACTATCAAACTATTTTTAGATATGATTTACCTTTTTTTTTTTTTTTTTTCTTGGCCATGTAGGATGGCTGGACCTAGTTCATCCCAGACAGAACAGGAGAGTGAGGAGGAAAATAGTGATGAAGAAGATGAGAGCTCTGAGGATGAAGATGCTGAAGAAGAAGTACAGGATGATTATGATGAAGATGATGATGCTGACAGTGGTGATGAGGATGCAGATACCGGTCCAACTGCCCCAGGACAGGGATCTGTCTCATACGTTGCTCTCAGTGCATTTACAGGAGAGGAAGAAGGGGACCTCAGCATCCAGGTAAATGTCATAACATTTTATTTTAATTATTGAATACTTGAATTTAGGTTATTTTCTTGCACTGAGCACATTTGTCTTTGTGTATTTCCAGAAAGGAGAGATTTTGAAAGTTCTCTCTAAGAATAAGGATGGATGGTGGCTGGCTCAAAACTCAAATGGCCAAAAGGGCCTGGTGCCTAAAACCTTCCTGAAGGTCTGTACAATATCACAGGCACTTTACATGCGCAGTGTCAATATTAGATAATTTAAACACCTTTTTTAGCATTGTACATTTTTAATAATGTTTTAGCATGTGTTTCATTGCCATTTTCACATTTTGCATTTAAAGTATATTAACATGATCCTTTATGTTGTCTAAATCATATTTCAGAGCAGTTAGGAATTGTCTATGCACTGTTATACATTTACAAATGAAAGTACAGTTAGGAAATCTGAATCTGAGTTTAGATCATTAATATGTCAAATTACGTCTGTAAATTCTGTAAATTCTAACTGTATGTTTTCAGATGTCTTCTTCGCAGGATAGTGAGAGAGAGAATGAGGATGAGGGGGAGAGTGAAGAAGATGAGGAGGAACCTGACATGAAGTCCAGGTGATGTTTCCTTTCTCTCCACTAGATAGCAGCATTGTTTCTATATTTTGTTGTGTTTTGTGCTTGTCTGTGCTTTTTAGCACAGACAAGTAAGCATCTAAAGTTGAAAGGAATTAAACAGAAAGTTAATAAGCTGCCTTAATTAAAGAAAATGATTAAATACTGTCTCTTTTGCAACTAGCAAAACATCCAACTGGAACACAGTGCGTAAAGCTGTTACTGAGGTATATTCTATATTGATTACACCCTTAAAAGGAAAGTTTCCCTCAGAATGAAAATGTTGTCATTATTTGCTCACCTTCAGGTTGTTCCAAGTCTTTGTGAATATTTATTCTTCCATTGAACACAAATGATGATGTTCTGAAGAATGTTGGTAAGCATATAGTTGTCCTTATTCAAATATACCAACATTTTTCAACAGAAAAAAAGAAACTCATACAGGTTTGAAATGACTTAAGTGTGAGTAAATGAGGACAGAATTTTCATTTTTGGAAAAACAATCCTTTTATTAATAATAAATACTAATTCACACGTTACCATACATTTGTAACTAGCACCCTCACATTCTGAAATATGCTTGTGTTTTGTGTCTGCAGATAGATGCTACTGATGTGCTTTCAGCAATGGGTGCCATCCCACCAGGCTTCAGACCCTCCACTCTCTCCAGACTCCTAGAGGAAGGTCACTAGCTGTTCTTATGTTTTTCAAAACCTGTCCACCTTATTCTTCAATGTGAAAGTGAAGTATTTGCACTACAAACCAGTGTGTTCATAATTTAGATAATACATTAAAATAATATGGTAAGACACACCAATTTGCAGTATAACGTTAGCAAAAGCTAGCTGTTTTGTACAGCTAAATATAGCTGGACGTGGATAAAACTGAAAGCCAGACCCATAAATGTACAAATGGCTGAGTCCGCTCTTATGGGAAAAATAAGGTGGATAGATGAAATTCCATCTTCAGTCTTTAAAGAGCTTAGTTACAGTATCTCACATAAGTGAGTACATCCCTCACATTTTTGTAAATATTTTATTATATCTTTTCATGTGACAACACTGAAGAAATGACACTTTACTACAATGTAAAGTAGTGAGTGTACAGCTTGTATAACAGTGTAAATTTGTTGTCCCCTCAAAATAACTGAACACACAACCATTAATGTCTAAATCGCTGGCCACAAAAGTGAGTATACCCCTAAGTGAAAACGTCCAAATTTGGTCCAAAGTGTCAATATTTTTTTATGTGGCCACCATTATTTTCCAGCACTGCCTTAACCCTCTTGGGCATGGAGTTCACCAGAGCTTCACAGGTTGCCACTGGAGTCCTCTTCCACTCCTCCATGATGACATCACAGACCTGGTGGATGTTAAAGACCTTGCACTCTTCCACCTTCTGTTTGAGGATACCTCACAGATGATCAACAGGGTTTAGGTCTGGAGACATGCTTTAGCAAGGCAATAGTCATCTTGGAGGTGTGTTTGGGGTCGTTATCATGTTGGAATTAGGGCTGTGCCAATATTCAGACGCGATATCATGCGTATCTCGTCAGTAATGCCGGTTCTGTGATTAGTCGTAAATCTCATTCACCCGTTTATTCATACAGCCGCGTTTACTACACAGAGCCGTAGTTCACTGACAAACTGCGTGCATTATCGATATGTATCGCCTGCCATAATGAAGGCGATATTTGCGTAGCTTATCAGTGAACTACGGCTCTGTGTAGTAAATGCAGCTGTATGAATGAACACGTGAATGAGATTTATGACTAATCACAGAACCGGCATTACTGATGAGATACGTGTTCGAATATCGGCACAGCCCTAGTTGGAATACTGCCCTGCGGCCCAGTCTGCGGCCAGTACATCGATTGACATCCATGGCTCCCTCAATGAACTGTTGCTCCCCAGTGCCGGCAGCACTTATGCAGCCCCAGACCATGACACTCTTACCACCATGCTGGACAGTAGGCAAGCCACACTTGTCTTTGTACTCCTCACCTGGTTGCCACCACATACGCATGACACCATCTGAACCAAATAATTTTATCTCGGTCTCATCAGACCACAGGACATGGTTCCAGTAATCCATGTCCTTAGTCTGCTTGTCTTTAGCAAATTGTTTGCAGGCTTTCTTGTGCATCATCGTTAGAAGAGGCTTCTTTCTGGGACGACAGCCATGGAGACCAATTTCATGCAGTATGCGGCGTATGGTATGAGCACTGACACTGAGCACTGAGCCCTTCAAACTCTGCAGCAATGCTCATACGCCTATTTCCCAAACACAACCCCTGGATATGACGCTGAGCACTCAACCTCTTTGGTCAACCATGGCAAGGCCTGTTCTGAGTGGAACCTGTCCTGTTAAACCGCCGTATGGTCTTGGCCACTGTGCTACAACTAAGTTTCAGTGTCTTGGCAATCTTCTTATAGCCTATGCCATCTTTATGTAGAGCAACAATTCTTTTTTTCAAATCCTCAGAGAGTTCTTTGCCATGAGGTGCCATGTTGAACTTCCAGTGACCAGTATGAGAAAGTGACCCGCTCCCCATTCACAACTGAGACCTTGTAACACTAACAAGTCACATGATACCAGGGAAAGAAAATGGCTTGGGCTCAATTTGGACATTTTCACTTAGGGGTTCACTCACTTTTGTGACCAGCGGTTTAGACATTAATGGCTGTGTGTTGAGTTATTTTGAGGGGACAGCAAATTAACACTGTTATACAAGCTGTACACTCACTACTTTACATTGTAGCAAAGTGGCATTTCTTCAGTGTTGTCACTTGAAAATATTTACAAAAAAGGGTTGAGAGGTGCTCACTTCTATGAGATACTGTACCTAAAATGCAGTTTGTTTAGTTTGTTTTACATTATAACATCTGACAAGAATTCAGATTTTATAACTATATTTTACTCTTTTATCATACATACTGAATATGTATTCCATGTGTGTTTGTGTCAAGCAGGGAGATCTTACAGAGCAAGTCACTTCATTCAGCCCAAGCTTAGCCAATCACAACTGTCCTTTAAAGATCTACATATGGACCCAGACACAGGCAAGGTACCTAACTGCAAAGCACACACTAGCCACATTTACTAAGATTTTAATAACAAAATACATAAATTATATAAATATATATATTTTTAAAATGCTGCAATTATTTGATGATACATAATAAAAACCATAATATTGTGAAGTATAATTAAATTAGTTTTTTTACAGTTTAAAATGATAAAATATTTTCAATTTGTCCATGAGCCACTAGTCCACTCTTCAGTGTCACATGATCCTTCAGAAATCATTCTAATACAGAAATCATGATCCAGTTATTCAGCAGTGACAATTCAATTGTTCAAAAGTGACAGTAAAGACATTTATAATGTTGAAAAAGATTTAGATTTCAAATCAGTTTTGTTCTTTTGAACTTTCGAATCATCAAAGAATCCTGAAAAAAATTCCATGAAATTATTAAGCATTTTAACTTTGCCATCACAGAAATAATTTATCAAATAAATCTAGCCTTGGTAAGCATAATGTCTTTCAAAAACATTAGAAAAATCTTTTTTTTTTTTTTTCTTTTTTTTTTACTTTTGAATAGTAGTATAGAAAGAAAGAATAAATTAGGGAGTAAATATATGTGTGTATTTGTCCAGGTTCACGGGCACCCATCTAGAGTGAGTTTAACCCTGACCCTGTGGAGTTGTCGAATGATCCCACCCCCCGGGGTCGGGTTACAGGTGCTCAGCAGGCACGTTCGGCTCTGTGCATTTAACGGAAGCCAGGTGACACACACATACATACACTGCTGAACCTTCACCCAGAATGATTGTAAAAGAGTGAGATTTGCATACAAATGTTTTGTGGAAAACTTGAGTGATCATTCTTAATTAGATTCTGACATCACATGTTGCTCATGTGGATCATTAATCAGGGTGGAACCAACCTAAAACAAATAACAAAGCATCAAGGGATTAACAACTGGGGTGTTTGAATAAATACAGTTGCAATCCAGAAGCATGAGTGTAAAATACTACAGCAATATTTGAGTCTTGAGTGTAAACAGTTTAATCATTTTATTACTTGGTATCTGTAGAATATTTGTCTTTCACAGCACTGGATTTTTTTTCTTTTACACACTGTTAGATATTGAGTGTTATGGTGCAATGCTCAGCGTTCATTGCACACAGTTCACCTTTTCTTTGACATTTCTGAATGAGTCACTTAAGTCATTGTTAAGGGCTGAACAATTCTAACGCACATAAAAACCAACTTGTCTACCCAAAGTTTATTGTAAACAGGTTTCGTGTGACATAAATGCAGTGTACATGGTTCCATTGTTTCTCTCATTCATTGTTTTATTTGTTAAGTTTACTTTAGAATTTTTCTTTCAGGTTTTGAGTAACATTCACACAGTCAGAGCCACTTACAACTCCAAGAGCCCAAAGACCTGGAGCTTTTCTCCACGGGTAATTTAAACCTAGAATTTAAGTTTTACGATTTTGAAATTTTGTAACTTTTTAAAAAATGTTACATTTTAAAATGAATATAAAAATATTTAAGATTTGTTCTATAGTCATGTCTTAAGTTGTGATGCTGATAATATAATTTGTAATAAAAAAAATATGAAATTAAAAATACAAAATTTTCACTAATGTTAAAAAACCTGTGTTTCAGATGACTGGGATGCTGCCCTCTCTACTAGATGGAGACTGTTTCCTGCGCTGTGATTCCGAATCTCCTGATCTTGGAATTCTGTTTGAACTGGGTGTAACCTACATAAGAAATGTGAGCAACTATTTCTTGCAATAAAAATTCTTATCGTTTAAACAATCATATGACAGTACCACCCAACTCTGATCAAAGAGGACACGGCCTTCATTTAACCTCAGAAAGACAAAAGATCACTTATCTGTTGCCCTCTCACATATTTCCATAAACACACCCAATGATCTCTATTACAGGAATAGCTCAACAAAAAATAAAAATTCTGACATTTACTCACTCTGGAGTCATTCCAAACCTGTATGGATTACATTCTTCTAACATTGAGAACAACATTGGAGTTCATTGGCTTACATTTGCATTTCTCAAAATATCTTCTTTTATGTTTCACAGTAAATTATGTAAATAATGACAACTTATTATTTGTGACTGAACTATATATAATTGAATAAACATTTAATATTTTGAAATGCTATTGTAAACAAAATTATATCAGTATCCAGTAAAAATCTTCTTGCACAGGGGTGACAGGGTTCTTTGGTAAGAATATTTGTGCTCTCTTTCAGTCCACTGGAGAGAGAGGAGACCTCAGCTGTGGTTGGGCGTTTCTTAAACTGTTTGATGAAAGCGGAGCCCCCATTGCTCTACGGTACACACTAATTAACTTATTAGATTATAACATCCATACCACTTCACATTCACTGATGCTCCAGAAGGAAAAACGATGCATTAAGTGCCGGGGTGTAAACTTTTAAACAGAATGAAAATGTGTACATTTTTCTTATTTTGCCTAAATATCATATTTTTTATTTAGTACTGCCCTTCAGAAGCTACAGAAGATTCATGTTTCCCAGAAGACAAAATAAGTTAAATTTACCCTGATCTTTAAATTCTATTCTATTCTATTCTAATGCATTGTTTTTGCTTCCATCAGTGATCGTTTGAACCTTCTGTAATAGTTGCATATGAGTCCCTTAGTGTACAAAGTCTTGTGTAAAAAGATGGATCTCAAAATCACAGTCATTGTTGGAAAGTGTTCATATACACAAAAATGCTAAAAAAAAAACAAAGAATTTGTGGGACCTGAAGGATTTTTCTGAAGAACAGCAGGCAGTTTAACTGTTCAGGACAAACAAGGGAGTCATAAACAACTATCACTAAACAAAAAAATGTGTGTGTAAACTTTTGAATGGGTCATTCTCATAAATTCAACTATTATTTTCTCTTGTGGACTATATATGTAAACATCTTTTATGTGAAATATCTTATTCAAGTCAGTACTAAATGCATTTTGTGTGATCCCTCTTATTTTGGTAAAATAATTAACATTTTGCAGATTCTGCAAAAATGTATGTACATTTTGACCTCAAATGTACTTATAAAATAAATGCATGTGTGTGCAGGACACAAGAGCTCACTATCCATGGTGGCACACCATTTGAGAAAGACACTGATATGGACACCACATCTACCAAAAGAGGTAACATTCTCTTACAAAAATACACACACACTCACCAGGGGTGTTTCCTCTGAGGAGGCAAGGGAGGTAGTAGGTGCGTTTACATGGAGCATTGTAATCGGTTTAAAAGTCTAATCCAAAAGAAAATGCTCCATATAAACACCTCAATCGGAATAAAAATGTTCAAACCGAACAAAATAAAAATTCTGCATTGTAAATGCGTTAAACCGATTACATCTATGTCAAGCAGGACAGGTGTCGCGTTAATGTGGGGGGCATTCGTGGGCCATGCCCCCTCTCCTCTCCTTGCTAAACGTGATAGATTTCGAAAGTGAAACCAGTAAAACAGCGTGCATAAGAAAGCAACAGATTACATGCTTTTATTCAGTTTTCAGCAATTCTTGGTAAGAAATGGTGTATTTGTTCCATTTTAAGCACAGTAAAACTTTTCAGAGCTGCGTTACAGAGGGTCGTACTGTTATTTTATCCCTTACTGCTTTAACAGTAATATTATCTGGTATATATTTCTGTGCAACTTAGTTATTAGAAACTGCAAATGAGAAATCAATTTGGTTCTGTGTGTGGTACGATAGAAGACAGTCGTATGATTTCTATGAGTGAGTATGTGCCGTGTTCTAAGCAAGCAAATAAGCGCAAGGGATTTTAATATTTGTCTGTTTATTCTAAGCAAGTGCAAGCAGTTATAAAAAATATTAACACAAATACTGGCGTTTTTTCCTCTGGTTAGTGTGCACCAAAATTGAAGGTGCCGGCACAAATAAATTGGAATGACAAAAAAGGGTACATGTAAACGTGGCTAGTGTCTCCTCAAAATATTGGAAATTTATAGTACATAAAATAAAACAACTCCAATATTACAAAATACGGCATTAATACCACTAATTTTTGCAGTGCTTCCATTGCGATATGATTCGGCTGTGATTGGTTCATGTGATAAATTCTGCTTCTTGTGTTTGAGCGCGTTCACAAATCAGTCTGAATTAACAAAATAATGGCGTTAATGAGAACACTAATTTAAAAAAGTAAGTGAACAAATCACACACTTGTATATAACCACCATGTTACGTCAAAATAAGACTTAAAATGGCATGAAAACATGATCTGTGGGAGTTTTAAGTGATAAGTAATATTCAGTAATAAGCTTGGTGAAATTTAAAGTAAATCTCTGTCTGTGACTAATATTTATCAAGCTTTGATGACTGATTATCTGAAAAATTCAAAAATGGTTAGAAGTTAACTATTAAAAAGAATAACTGAACATACGCTCATAAACGTGACCCTGGACCACAAAACCAGCCATAAGTGCAAATTTTTCAAAATTGACATTATATATCATCTGAAAGTTGAATAATAATCTTCCATTGATGTATGGTTTGTTATGATAGGACAATATTTGGCTGAGATACAACTATTTGAAAATCTGGAATCTGAGGGTGCAAAAAAATACAATTATTGACAAAATAATGTCCAAATTAAGTTCTTAGCAATGCATATTACTTATCAAAAATTAAGTTTTGATATATTTATGGTGGGAAATTTACAAAATATCTTAATGATCTATACTTAAAATCCTAATGATTTTTGGCATAAAAAAAATCTATAATTTTGACCCATACAATGTATTTTTGGCTATTGCTACAAATATACCCCAGCGACTTAAGATTGGTTTTGTGGTGCAGGGTCACAAATAATATAAAGTGTTTAAATTGTTACTGCCTTGAGTTATTATTTTGGAATGAATGTAAAATGCTTAAAAACACTAACTTGATGGGATTCATACTTGGCTTTAATAAATAGAATATTAATTAAATTGTTAATGTAAAAATATAAAATAGATTTTTTTTTCTTTTTTTTCTGATAATGTAAGTAATGTTTAACTAAGGAAATGCGACTGAGACATGAATTTGCGTTTGATTAAACACACACATGCACTATATTGCCAAAAGTATTGGGACACCCCCTTCTAATGAACCGGTTTGACTACTTTAGTCATTTCCATGATTTTTTTTATTCTAACATGACAATGCCAAGGCAAGGATGTATAAGGCAAGGTTCATAGAGAAATGTTTGATTCAGTCCCAGCTGAACACCTCTGGTGTGATTTTAAATGCAGACCTTGAGCCAAAAAACTCCAATGACTTGTGCATATGGGTACAGTCATTTTAGGCCCTTCCAAAACTGAAGCAGCTGAGATGGAAATACAATTTGTAAATACATTAATTATGCTTTATTATGCAAAGATTTCTTAATGAACCTTATACACAGAGGCATTGTCATGTTAGAGTAAAAAAGGGTCCTGCCAAACTTTTGCTATAAAATTAGAAGGACACGATTTCCTAGAATATCATTATATGCTTAAACATTAAGATTAGTACTCATGGAAATTACTAAAGTAGTCAAACCTATTCATTAGAAGGGGGTGTCCCAATACTTTTGGCAATATAGTGTATATACAAAATAATTTTTTCTTTTCTGTCCTCAGGATATCCCACTGGTGTGTTTCAGCAAATGTTGCTGTCCAGGAAAATTCCTAAACTTGTTGTTAAGCTCAAATCAGTAAACACACGCAACAGAGAGCTTCTGAAGTAAGAATGCCTACACACATGACTAGAAGATATGTTAATGTTTAAAAGTTTAGGTCAGTAAGGTTTTTTTTTATATTTTTGAAAGGTCTCTTATGCACACCAAGGCTGCATTTATTTGACCAAAAATGCAGTAAACACAGAAATATTGTCATTCAAAAGTAGATACTATTTCGATTTATTTTGTAATGTAATTTATTCATGTGATGGCAAAGCTGAATTTTCAGCAGCCATTACGCCAATCTTCAGTGTCACATGATCCTTCAGAAATCATTCTAACATGCTGATTTGGTGCTCAAAAATATTTTGTATGATTCTCAATGTTGAAAACAGTTATGCTCATTTTTGATCAATTTATTGCTTCCTTAATGAATGTAAATATACATTTCTTTAAAAATATCTCAAACTTTTAAATGGTTGCTTAGGTTAGTGAGGTTCCACAATGATTTGTGATAAATATTAATGAAAAAGCAAATGTGACCTTGTTACCCTTTTTTTTCTCCCCTAAATGTTTCATAAGTCTGCTGCCAGACACTATAGTAGGAAGTCTGTCCACATTACAACTTCTGGCAACATACAGGCAAATACTCGCTGATGCTCTTTTATTGGACAGAGTCACCATGTATAATGCAGGTAACACACACTTTCCATTAGATCTTCTTAGTTTTGTCTTAGTGCTTGATGTGTATGTAATGTGTATCTGAGGTTTCTGTCACATCACAACACTATATACATTATTTTTTTTTTGGTTAAGTAAAGATCAGGAAAGAACGCAAATGTAAATGTTAAACATAAATGGAAATGAGAATGTAAAAGTCAATGTAAATAGCTTTGCTCTGTGTTTCACCTAGATCTGATCTGCAGCTCGGTTCTAGCCTCCTTCCCTGATGTTCTAGATCAGCCAGACCTAATGGATGCATTTAGGGTGAGTCTGGTCAAATAAACGCACACTTTTACTAGCCGTGTTCTCATGTAATAAGCACTATTTTTGTTTCTATATATAAAAATACGTATACGTTCATCTTCAGAACACAAATTAAGATATTTTGATAAAATCCGAGAACTTTCTGACCCTGCCTAGACAGCAATGCACGTTCAAGACCCAAGGCTTCATCAAAAATATCTTAATTTGTGTTCCATGAGACATTAAGGCAAGTAATTTATTAAGAATTTTAATTTTTTGGATGAACTATCCCTTTAACTTCTGGGGACAAAAATATAGCATCATGTACATCAGGGTATAATGTTTTAGATGGAGCAAATGTTGTAAAAAGTAGTAAACTTAAACTTGATTTTACAGAAATCATGGTCTGAATCAGAGAGTAACCTGAGGAGATCTGATAAGGTACAGCGTGTGTGTGTGTATGTTTGCCACAGTACTATGTTTATTTATTCATGCTGTTTACGTGCAATGTGTGTTTGTGTGTATTTCAGAGGGATGTTAACGTGTTAAAGCAGATGTTTGTGACAGTTTATATGGGCAGCGTGTTTCCATTGTTGTACTCTGCTGAAATGCCTGCTCCCTGCTGGGCAGATGAGGGAGTGGAATCTCAACGCGCTCGTATCATCTACAGCCCTTCCCAAAAAACCTCAGTGGAGACTCTACTGTCCTCTCACTGTTCACATCAAGCCTTTGACATCAGACAGGTGACCTATGACCTCATCAGCAGTGCCCAGCACTGAGTCTAGAGACTGACCTATCACAGTGTCCTTCAAGAGTGTATTTTTTTTAGTCTTTTTTAAAATGTGTATTTAGATATTAAACATAAAATAAACTGTTTAATCTTCTCATACCCTGCTATAAAAGCTTATTCACAGTTATGCTGATGAAACCATACTGTACATACAGTATTTGTCCATGTAATTGTTTTCTTCTTCCACGTATTTGTAAAGCATCCCATGACCGCCTCTACCTTAAATAATGGTCTATTTTTAAGTACCACACCTCCTAAATACAACTCCTCCCTCGTTCTTTCTCTTATTTTTTTTCTCACACAAATCTATAACTACATGGTTTAAGTACACACCTCTCTGTCCTTAACACAAGCAAGCCTCTTATTTGAACATAGTCCACTCCTTTAAAACAAGTGGTACACTTAGAAACCTGTTCCCATTCTTTCCGTGTCTGACACACCGCCTCGCCCAGCCATCCCGAGGTGTGGTGTCAAATGCTTATAAAGATGGAGAAATGAATCAGCATTAATTGTTCTGAGGACAATGAATCTACCATAGTATCACTGATGGATAGAGGTGTGATAACATGCCAATCAAATGTTTAATCTTATACTTCATTACATAAGTTAGCTGCTCACGCGTAACATGTTTTGAAATCTGCAACCAGCATATAGTAGACATAGAGAGGATACGTTCCCCTGATAACCAAGTAGTGAATATTCAATATGGGTTACAAACTACTTATAATTTATAATCACTAGCTAAACTAGTCAAAATCCACATTGTTTTATGCATGTTTTGAAGTGCCGTTATTTTGATGACGTGAAATGGTTGCACTCGTTGAGCAGTGTTGGTATTTTTACCGCAACAAAACTCATAATACACAATTTTGAAAATAAAATACTGAGATGAAGCAACATTGTGCAGCTTTTGGTTGAAATTTTCAGTTGAAGGGCAACGAGAAGCAATGTAAGTCTTCACTGCTTTCATAGTGATAAGAAGAGGAGAAAAGAATGGGAAGATACCTGTGGACGAATAGAACTTTCTAAAGACCTGCGTCTTTGTTCTCTCAATTTTAGCCCTGATGCCTTTAAGGCTTTTAGAAGACCACAGCTACTGAAAGAGCTTATAAATGGCAGAGACAAGGATGTTAACATGCTGACATTGTCATAGCGCCGCAGCCACTAAAAGAGTTTCTCAGCGCGGATTTCATCAAGATCCGGAGCCGTTTAGGCTCCTTATGAGGAAAAATCGCTGATACAGCATTTGGCTTAAGCCTATGCTTACATCCATTGCCACCTGTAAGCTCTTTCAGTGGTCATCATATCAGTATTTTATTTTCTGAGTTGTGTTGAGGTAAAAATGGCAACAGGTAGTTCCCTGAGCGCAACCATTTGATGTCATTATGTGAAATAATGGCTTTAATGTGGATTTTAATAATGTGGATTTTTAAATAACGTATATCTTTCATGGGTTTTCTACTGTATATTTTAGAATGAGACATCATTTAAATTATATTTACATTATAAGCCATACAAGTCTTATTACCCAGGATTCCCTTTAAATATTTTTAAACAAGATATAATTCCACTCAGAGCAGCTAAAGAATCAGATATGCTGCTGAAAAATAATTACATTAACTACTTTTAATTACTTCTTGAGACCATCTGTAGTGATTTGTTCTGTGAAAAAGTTGGCCAAAGAGGCAAAAGAAATTTGTTATGTTCATTCAGTACTAAGTATTGATGAAAACCATTCAGTGTAACTACAATTTGAATATTTTACTCAATATTTATGTGGGTTATGATGTGGTTAGCTGAGCAACATGCTAATGTCTAACTCCACTATTTGTGCATTAAAGGAATAGTTCACAAAAAAAAAGAAAGAGTTGTCATAATTTTCAGCCTGCTCTCCTTTTTTTCTATAGAAAAGCTAAAACAAAAACAGTTGAAACATTCTTCATAATAGTAAATTGTGATAGAATTTCAATTTTGGGTGATCTCTTCAAGATGCTTCTGACATTAAAGGAACACTCCACTTTTTTTTTTTGAAAATAGGCTAATTTTCCAACTCCCCTAAAGTTGAACAGATGAGTTTCACCGTTTTCGAACCCATTCAGCCGATCTCCAGGTCTGGCGGTAGCACTTTTAGCATAGCTTAGCATAAATCATTGAATCTGATTAGATCGTTAGCATCTCGCTCAAAAATGACCAAAGAATTTGATATTTTTCCTATTTAAAACTTGACTCTTCTGTAGGTACATTATGTACTAAGACCGACAGAAAATGAAAAGTTGCGATTTTCTAGGCTGATATGGATAGGAACTATACTCTCATTCTGGCATAATAATATTACGCAGCGCCTGAAAATAGTCCCCAGATAGGAACATTGCGCCTGCTGCACTCATTGTATGGCAGTAAAGTTCCTTGATTATTACGCCAGAATGAGATTATAGTTCCTATCCATATCAGCCTAGAAAATCACAACTTTTCATTTTCTGTCGGTCTTAGTATGCAATGTAACTACAGAAGAGTCAAGTTTTAAATAAGAAATGTATCAAAAGTCTTTAGTCATTTTCAAGGGTGTAACTTTGGTTTGACAAGTGGGGGGGACAGAAATTTGGGGAAAATGTTTTTGAATCCAAAATATACGTCATGCAGAAACTCACATGAGGAGTTTAACCGTAAATTAGTCTTTCAGAGAACAAATTAGCTGGCTACGGGCCTGGCCTGATCATACTGAGTCTAACATAGCATCCAGTCTTACATTGGCGGTGGTTATACTTGCACTAACATGCAGTCTTCGTGATCTGATCACACAGATATGATCATCATATGACAGAAAAAGTGCGGTTAAAAGTGAACTCGTTGGTAACGTACACAGAAGGTTCTATTCTGCATTAAACATTAAGCTAACCGTCTTAAGTTATAGCAACAGTTTGTTAACGTCAGCTCAGTCAACGACAACGGCTGACATCAACAGATGTAGACAAATTCTGTCTGAATAAATATGATCATCCTGACCTGAGCTAATTTACTGAATCAACCAACTCGCATCTCCTTGTTTTCTTTTTACCCACGATGACATTAAAGTCGCCTGTTGCTGCTTTTGGCGTTTCATCGCCGACAGTGCCGCTGCCGCAACTGAGATGCCTGCTCATAGATTAGTGTGCTGCAGTGTGGACGCGACGGGCGCATCGACACAGGTAGACTCAAAAGTCACTTTAAGACTAAGAGTATTCTATAGTCTTTAGTAGACTCTGTTTCCTGCTGCTCGGTGGTAATGACAATGTGAGGTTTAACAATAATAAGACTTTGAAAGTGAGGGGGACACGAACGGGATTTTTAAAAGTGGGGGGGGGGACATGTCCCCCCGGCCCCAGTGGAAGTTACGGTCTAATCAGATTCAATGATTTTTTTTATTTTTTAATGAAATTTTTTATTTTTTTAAAAAGTGGAGTGTTCCTTTAAACACCAGGACAAAATAAACACTTATCTGTTATATTTTCACCACATACCATACATAATCTTACATTTAAAAAGTTACAAAGAAAAACCTTTATGTAATATCACATCACATAATTAATTATGCAAAAACAGTATGTGTGTACAAAAAACAGTATGTGACCTGGATAGTATTTTTCCCTGGTTTCTGTCGCCACACTATAATAGTAATAATAATAGTTATTAGACTTTGTTTTATAATTGTAACCTAATGTCTTGCGATAGTGACTATAATTATATATCTCTAAACTGCACTCTGCAGATGCAGAAGGACCTGTATTGATGTTTCACATCAGTTTTACCCGTTTTTTTTTTATTATGTGTTGCTTTGTGTTTTGTTTTGGGGTTGAAGGAAATATCTTAACGGAACTTTATGGAAAAGGTACTACTTTATACACTACCAGTCAAAAGTTTTTGAACAGTAAGATTTTTAATAAAATCTCTTCTGCTTGCCAAGCCTGCATTTATTTTAACTAAAGTACAGCATGAACAGTAAAAATTAATCACATTATTTAATCAATTATGCAATTAATTTTTCTGTGTGTACAGAAAAAAGGTATGTGACCAGGAAAGAATTTTCCCCTGTTGGTTTCTGTCTCCACACTCCCAATGTTTATAGAGAAATAATAGGGAACTGGTCTGACAACATTCCATCTTTTAACATTAACCTGTTAGAATTCCACCCTATCCGTAATCATAGGGTTTCTTCCCTGGCAGCTCAATACTCATCCAGTCATTATTGGTTAGAATGTGTAATTGCAGTTACATGCAAAACAATTTTGTCTTCCATCCTCAGTTTTTAAGACAACATAAACAGAAAGCTTTTAATGAGTTGTCATATGATTAGTAAACTTCTTAAATACATTGTTGGGGAAGATGTATTTATGTGTGTGCGGGTGTGTCTCGGGCCTGTCTGTAGGGGTGGGATTCCAGACCGTTCATATTTCACCACTGCACAGGAAACCCGAGTTAGTAAGATGACACGCCCGGGTGACCTGCTGCTGTGGTGACAGAAAAGCATTGAAGCCCAAAGTCAACACACACACACACACACACACACACACTGTCTGGACAGAGACGATAGATGTTTGAGACAAGTTAACACTTTATTTTAATTCCAGATGAATTTAAAGGAAATTTTGTGAACTCACATCTCATGTATAATATATTCTGTACCTATATGTATTTTCCTATCTTGATGGCTACAGCTAAAATCAAATTTGCTTTCAATAAAGCAGAACATCATCTAAGTGGGTCTATTATATCTAAAATCCCCTAAACGTTGTATAGGATGCATGCACAATTTCTCAACCCTTAGCCAAATACGTAACATTATGGTGCGTTTGTATGCTCAGTCTCCATGGAGCAGTCAAATTTGCTTTGCTCAAGGTCAAAAAGTTAACGGGTCATCTGTCCTTGGGACTGAATCATTCACTTTGGTGGCATTAACTTTATTTTGTGAGGCATCTATGTGTCTGTACTTTTTCTAGGGCTGTTAAGTTTTATTTAGCATAATTAACAATGTGTAAAATGCCTTTTTTACATAAAAAAAAATGGAAGCCAAGTTCTACATTGGAGAAAATAATGAAAATAGTAATAATAATAGTTATTAGACTTTGTTTCATAATTGTAACCTAATTTCTTCCAATTGTGACTATATATATATCTCAAAACTGCACTCTACGGAGCACCTGCCCTGATGTTTCACATCCGTTTTACCCGTATTTTGAATTATGCATTGCTTTGTGTTTTGATTTTAGGGTTGAAGGAAATGTCTTAACGGAACTTTACAGAATAGGTACTACTTCATACACTACCAGTCAAAAGATTTTTTATGTTTTTAAGGAAATCTCTGCTCACCAACACTGTAAAAAACTATTTGAGTGAACTTAAAATAATTTGTTACCTGGCTAAGTTCAGTCAACTCAAAAAAAGGTTAGTCAACTTGAAATGTTCCGTTTTACTATGTGGGTTGTGAGTTGATTTAACGTAAATTTTTAAGGCAGCCGAGTAATAAATACAGCTGTTAAGTTTAACCAACTATTTTTTAGTTTAGTCAACTCGAATATCTAAGTTGTCAATTAGTACAACTTAACATTTCAACTTGAATAAACTTATTTGAGTTGACTGAACTTAAAATGTTAAGGCAGCAGGGTAACAAATAATTTTAAGTTGACTCAACAAATTGTGTTTTTTGTTTTTTTACAGTGAGGGCTGCATTTCATTGATCTAAGTACAACAAAAACTGTTTTTTTTTTTGTATATTTTTACTATTTAAAAAAACTATTTTCTGTTTGACTATATTTTAAAATGTAATTTATTTGTGTGATTTCAAAGCTGAATTTTTAGCATTATTACTCCAGTCTTCAGTGTCACATGATCCTTCATAAATCATTCTAATATTCTGATTTTCCACTCAAAAAAAGCATTTATTATCATTATTATTAATATTATTATGTTGAAAACAGCTGAGTATCACTTTTGATCTTGCCAAAAAACAAAAACAACAACAAATAAATAAAAATAAAAAATGTAAAAATGATACTGAATCCAAGCTTTTGAATGGTATGTATAATATTACAAAAGCTTTTTATTTCAGATAAATGCTGATCTTTGGATCTTTCTATTCATCAAAGAATCCTGAAGAAAAAAAAGTATAATAATAATAATAATAAATAATTCTTGAACAGCAAATCAACATATTAAAATGATTTCTGAAGAATCATGTGACACTGAAGACTGGAGTAATGATGCTGAAAATATAGCTTTGATTACAAGAATAAATAATATTTTAAAATATATTCAAATAGAAAACAGTTATTTTAAATAGTAAAAATGTTTCAAAATGTTGCTGTTTTTGCTATACTTTGGATCAAATAAATGCAGTGGAATAAAAAGTGCAGCAGCCTCTATCAATTCAGCCTGCATCAATTCAATGCTTTCACCTTCCACAGTTATGTCTTCAAATATCTTTACAGGTCAGCATATTTTAATTAATTTGATTTTAATTGACTGACAGTCCTATTGTTTACACAGCAGTGATGGTGAACCGTAGCTACCAGCAAAAGAAAAACATATCGTTCACATAAAAATTTCATGTCATTGTTACCTTAGGTAACCAGATCAGAAGAGAAACAAACCGGCATTGTTTGGAGCTGTGCAACACTACGAGTGTTCCCATGAGCAACCAGGTGTGTGTATGTGTGTCTTCATCAGACACAAGATCTGCCAGCCACTCAGACAAAGGTAAGTTTCTGTAAGAGCCGATCTGTCCGACACACAGCCTCTCACCCTGGGGAAAGAGAGAGAGTGTGTGTGTGTGTGTGTGTGTGTGTGTGTGTGTGTGTGTGTGTGTGTGTGTGTGTTTGCAGACATCTCTCTCCCACTGTTAGATAGGATTGCAAAAGCCAGTGAAACCTTACATTTTATCAGTGAAACACATTATATTTACAATGCACACACACACACACACACACACACACACACGGGCCTGCTGCTGGATGTTTAACAGGCTCTGGTGTAAACTAAGCACTAAGCTCCTTGGATCTGATGGTTAAACATTCACATGAATTGTTTCCACATAGTAAATATTTTCAATCTGGAACAGAAGCACCTGAAGGGAGTTTATTTTATTTGTTCAGCTCACTCAAGGGCTGCACCTAATGTGTTTTCCCTCTGGGCAAAAGTGATATACAATTCTGCTCAAGCATTTCGAGTTAACTTTCAAGTTAAAGTGCACCATATAAATCTTTTTAAATATCTTTTAGATGCATAGTCAAGCAATCAGATTAGACCTACACTGAATTGTTTTTTGCTGCTTGTTTGTTTTACTTTATGAGCTACATTAACTACATTTTGTCCTAACTTAATTTCATTGTGTTTAAATATACCTCATGTAAAATTAAAGTTTACATAAACAATTTGTGTTATGATTACATGAATCATTTTTGCTGCATTAACTGAAACTGGGAAGTGGATTTTTAGTGTCCAGCATGCTTTGCATAGGGCTTCATCAAGAGAGTAAATGTTAAAAAAAAAAAAGTGTTTTATGGGTTTTTAGTTGAAGGGGAAGACTAGTTAATGTTTAATGTTTAGTTTTTTGACATTTAAAAGTTTTTTTGTTGTGCTGACGTTTTTGTGGTTACCATTGTGCTGAAGAGTAACTTCTTATTAGTGCTATTCAAGCTGCAAAAACAAAAATGAATGTCAAACACTAAGCTGAGAAAACATTCCAGAATTTTTCTCTTTATAGTGGACTTTAATAGTGGCTATGGGTTGAAGGTCCAAACTGCAGTCTCAATGCAGCTTCAATGATCTGTCATTTTCTAAGAAAATTTAAAATGTATATACTTTTTGACCACAAATGCTGTCTTATACAATCTTTTTTTTTTTTTTTAAAGATTTATTTTTGGCCTTATTAGGACAGGACAGATCATTACTGACAGGAAGCGAAATGGGAGAGAGAGAAAGGGGTAGGGTCAGGAAAGGTCCTCAAGCTGGGATTTGAACTCGGAACGCCTGTAGTGCAATGGCACTGTATGTCGGCGCGCTGCCCACAAGGCTATCGGCGCCTTATACAATTTTAAAAATAAAAGTGCTTTAAAAGGTTCTTCACAGCGATGCCATAGAAATATTTTTTTAAAGAACAATCTATTTCTTACCTTTTTAGAATCTGAAGAACCTTCTTCCGCCACAAAGAACCTTTTGTGAAACAACAGAAAGGTTCTTCAGATGTTAAAGGTTCTTTATGGAACCATTTAAACAAAAAATGTTCTTCTATGGCATTGTGAAGCACCTTTATTTTTAAAAACAAACATATGAAGAAAGTTAAACACCCTTTACAAAAACAAATGTCATGTGATTTTGAAGTTGGAGGATAAAATGAGATGGACTTATTTGGCCTACTCTACCTTTTTGAACCAAAGTACACAGACAAAGAACTAACCATGCGTGAAGCTGCATTGAAACTGCAATTTGAACCTTCAACCCATTGATCCCTGTTGAAGTCCAATATATGCAGAAACATTCAAGAAAGTTTTCCTCAAAAACCTAATTTTTAATTTTTTTTTTACATCTTGGATGACATGGGGGT
This sequence comes from Cirrhinus molitorella, assembly GCA_033026305.1. Classification (NCBI taxonomy): domain Eukaryota; kingdom Metazoa; phylum Chordata; class Actinopteri; order Cypriniformes; family Cyprinidae; genus Cirrhinus; species Cirrhinus molitorella. The sequence goes on along the minus strand of CM065135.1, from coordinate 23,099,504 downwards.
AAGTAAAATCAAAAAAGGAAGTTTTAAGTTAATGTTTAAGTTTTTTCTTCCTTAAGTTAATGATGTCATCAATCTTGCTTTGCATTACATCCTGCAGCACCTGGACAGCTCTCACACTTATATTATGCTTAGACACTTACAGTCAAACCAAATTTTATATAGACACCAGATATACTTTTTGATATTTTTTTTTACTAGTGGGTGCAGGACACTATAGTTCATTTATGTAGGTGAGGAGAGCAAACTGTGACATGTTATAGCCAAAAATTCTTAATACAGAGGACTACCAGTAAAATATTTTTTTCTTTAATTGCTAATGTGACCTTATCACACCACAGACTGAACAAAATTAAGCAGTGCTTGTTAATTGGTCAACAAAGTATTGTAAAGTTATCTGACATTATTAAGATGAATTTGATGAGTTCTTGTCATATTTTATTACCATTTTCTAAACTATAGTGAATAAACTGTGGTAATGTGAGAAATGCTGAAGGTGTCTGAATAAATTTTGGTTTGACTGTACACTATGCTTTTAATAAGTACTGTAAAAAATATACAGATTTTATGTTTTGAACAAGTTAAACTAAATATACAAATAGTCTTACATAGTTTCAATAAAAAACATTTTTTATAAATGTAAATAAAACAAGCCAACCAAGCATCTAAGGATCTAAGGGTCTCTAAGTTAACCTAAAACTTTTTAATATTTATGTGCATTTTAATATTTACAGCTTTCTGCAATATGTTGCACCTGCACCAGAAAACCTCATTGCATAAATTCATTGGTGAAACATTTATTTTTTAGGGATGTTACATTTGTAATGCTTTGAGGAAATGTTTCTTTGCCCGAGATCTAATCCAACCAGTTCTACATACCACAAAAAAAGTGGTCTGGAAATGGAATATTTGAATAATGAAAGTACAAATAATGTTGAAAACAGGATAGGGAGGGACGTTACAGATGTCTCAGTCTTAAAAAGTCTCAGTCTATTCCTGTCCATGTTTTTGACATCTACATCTTTTTGACACCACACACACAATGGCTTCTTCAGTGAGCATGATGCCAAGTGGCTGTAAGATTTTCACCACCATGCCTGATATTCTCTTCATTCCAGAGTTTGTAAGTATGCAATCAGCAAGATCAAATCATGCAATCCATTAATTATTTACCACCTAATTTAATTAATCCTGGTGGACTCAAAGTTTGGATAAGAGACAGCTAAAACCAGGTTTTAGCTTTTTTAAGCTGGAAGTAGCTGGTTTTAGGTGGTCTCCCAGCCTGGCCAGGCTGGTGGTTTCCCAGACTGACCAGCTAAGACCAGCCTGGTCAGGCTGGGAAAGTGGCCAAAACTCTTCTAAAACCAGTCTGCTGACCAGCTATGACCAGCTAAATCCATCTTGGTTGACCAGCTAAAACCAGCCAACCAGCCTACACTCTAAAAAACACTGGGTTAAAAACAACCCAATTTGGTTAGTTTTTAACCCAAGGGCTGGGTAAATATAGGACAGAACCCATTTGGGGTTAATTTTACCCAGCAAATTGGGTTGTTTATTTAACCCATCATGATGGGTTGATTTAACTCATCTAATGGGTTGATTAATTTTTATTAAAATATAGCTTATTCTTACTTTATACATATAAAATGATGAAATACTTTATGCTTTTTACTTTGTACATAATAAATTATGTTTACAGATTAATTTAAATCATGTAAACTTTTGTAAAATACTCCACACAACCACTGGTTTGCATGAAAACTTCCTTTATTTTCCTTTATTTATCATTTACAGCATAGTTTATCGTTTTAATGTACACATATTGCCTATTTATACTCATTTAACAAACATTAAACATACAAATTAAACATTAAACAGAAGTAATTGACGTGTAATCGACCGGTCTCTGTTACTCCGTTTCCACCGTAAGGGCGCTGGCTCTCGTGCCCGAGCTGGAGTCGTGTTCGGTGGGGAACTGCAATCATGGCGAGGAGATGGGCTCCGCCGCCGCCGCGGTCGTCTCCGTGGTCTTCGCGGCCGCCGCAACCGAGAACGGGGCACCCCATCACCTCCACCCAGGCGGCAGAAGTAATTCACGTGAATTCAAGCAGTCTCTGTTACTCCGTTTCCACCGTAACGGTGCTGGCTCTGTGTACGCGAGCTTAAGTGTTCGGTGGGGAACGTTTTCCGGCTACCGCCTCACCGAGTTGACTTTATGAATAAGCGTTTATTTTATGTAGAGTATCAGGCATTTCCATCGCGCGAGTAGATGTTTAATTAGGTGATTCAAACCGCGCGCCTGATGCTCTGCATGAAATTAAACGATATACAGCACGGTAATTCTTTTATATATAAAATAAAATATACACAAATCTGTTTGTACAGAAGAAATATCAATTCGATGGCACTTAAAACTGCTCTCTCAACACAAAATCCCCGCAATAAATAACTCAACTGCTGGGTTACGTCTGACCCAGGATCTGAGTAATACAAAAGCTACCCAAACATTGGGTTGTTATGTCTGACCCAGGAGCTGGGTAACACTAAAAAACTACCCAATCATTGGGTTGTTACATTTTACCCAGGGGCTGGGTAACATAAAAACTACCCAAACACTGAGAAAATAACCCAAAAAATTGACCCAAAAGGCTCAACCCAGCATTTGGGTTAAAAAAATAACCCAGGATTTTTTAGAGTGTAGGCTGTTTTTAGCTGTTTTTTCAGCAGGGAGAATGAAGCTCAGGGTTACAAGAAGAGTAAAAAAAAGAGTCTGTGACATTGGATATGATGGAGATTTAACAACCAGAGTAAATGGTGTATAATGAAACTGCTGCTTTTTTGACATTGTAGTTAATTCAATGTGAGTCAAGGCAGTTACTTCCTAAATGTTTTGGATTAACTTTGCTAATCAAACTTTATTGTGTGACACACCTTGTGACAATTATAGATTTTTTTTCTTGTAAATGCAACTGCTATGAAACATTAAGAGACTTACAAGAAATGGCAGGTATTGTGTTTTTGACGGTAGCTTAAGTGGATAACTGAAGATTTGTGTCAAAACTAAACCTCAGTGTCAACAGCACTAAATCCATTGAGTTGCAAGACACAAACCAAGCAGTGAAATGAAATGACATAAATAAAGTGCTTTTTTACAGCAGGTTTTATTTAAGAGTGAACTGAGTCTATTTATAGAGCCAATTGTGCTTTATTACAAGGCTTCTCAACAGAACTGTTGGCGCACGGAAGGGAAAACAATGTTAAATGTGTATAACAGATTGTGGCTAACCTTATAACCGAGCATAGTTATGATAGCACAAAAGGGAGGAGAAAACCCTTCCCATATCTTTTGTTGTTGATATCACAAACCATGTGTCCAGTAAAACTCTACACTACCATGTGGAAATTTAGTACAAATTATTTTCCATTTGGTATAAGCACAATGAGATACATGCATATGTACAGGTTACATGACAATCCCTCATTCTTAAACCACGAAACAACACAAGAGGCAATATGACTCTTTAAAACTCAAAAAAATATTTAGAAACCAGGAAGTCAAGACAAGAATGAATCATTTTAAGAAAATCTTTTTTTTTTTTTTTTGGTAATGAATGTTGCTGGTCTTCATTTTATCTGAAGGAAATAATAATACATTATGTAAACCAGTGTTTTTACAAGAATTTCAGCACTTTTCAGTGCAAACTCCATAGTTACACCACCTATACTGTTTTTAAGTGCCAAAAAAATTCATTGCAACAAACAAAAACGTGTGCATCTGTCTGTGTGCATTGCATATTTATGCATTTTTGAATAACCTGATAGTGTAACATCACTGATATGGACGTAAAGGAACATTTCCTCCAGTAAATAGTTATGCAGTGAACAGCTCTTGCTGCCAGATCAGGTAACATCATTTCATAAGAAACTCCTGCCACACCCAATAAATTAGATAAACAGTAGCAGAACTCACAGAAATATCCTGCCTGAGCCGTATGATGAGACACTATACATTTAATTGACTCAAATGCTGTATGCAAGCTGCTGTGTGAATAGGACAGGTTGAGATTTACATCTCTTGTGAAATACTGTTAATAATCCTATGAATCAGTGTTGCTAAGTTTAGCCTTTGGAATGCAAATTTTACTAGGGGAACCCTGCCAAAAAAAAATGTGTATTTTACAGCCAGGAATGTGATTTTTACCGGGGTACCGCCTTCAAAATGCGATTGGGCTAGTTTTGAGTAGCAATTAGGTGTGTTTCGTTGTGAAAACCTGGCAACCCTGCCATGAATGTAACCAAATGTTTAATAATGTGTGCGTAGTGTGTTTGTGTTTGTTAGGCCTATATACATGTATTCATGTATTTATATGAGTGTGTTCAGGTTTGCTGTGTGTTTGTTTGTTCCAGGTGTTTGGTGGATTGGTGTGGACCCTAGTGGCCTCCACCAAAGTGGATCCAGCAAATCCTCAGGGCTGGGTCATGTTTGTGTCTCTTTTCTGCTTCCTTATCACCACTGTCTGGTTCTTCATATTTGTTACTGGAATAAACCAGAGCAGCATCTGGCCTAGCTTGGTAAGAAACATAATTTTGAGGTTTTACCATGCTTTTTGGTCACAGGTTTGGAAACTACCTTGGTAAAAAAAAATCATTATGTGACCCTAGACTTATACATATCAATAAGGTGGAAAAAAAAAGCTTTCTATTGATGTGTAGTTGATTAGGATAGGACAATATTTGCCCGAGATACAACTATTTGAAAATCTGAAAAAAAATTATATTGAGAAAATTGCCTTTAAAGTTGTCCAATTTAATTTCTTAGCAATCACTAATCGCATATTACTAAAAATTAATATGGTAAGGAATTTACAAAATATCTTCATGGGACATGATCTTTATTAAAGGGTTACTTAATCACTTACTCTCATGTTGTTCCAAACCCGTTGTTCGTCTTTGGAACACAAGTTAAGATATTTTGGATGAAAACTGGGAGGTTTGTCACTGTCCCACTGACTGCCAAGTAAATAACACTGTCAAGCAGTGTTGGGCGATATGCTCAATTTTCATATCGTCATATCATCAGCCTGTGAGATTGCGGATACACAATACAATCATGCTAATTTATTTAATTATCTCTGTACTAAATTATTAGTTTTGTATAGGTAGTCTTGTTAATGGGCATGTGACTTAGTTGTGCGTGTACAGAACGTTGACGGTAGTTCCACTGGAGCGGTTCCAGTTTACTTTCAGTTTCATTCTCTGCTATCCGCTATCTTCGGTGAGTGCTAAATGTGCGTGCATGAATGTAAATTAATTTATCTTTTTTACCCTTCATATTGCGATAATGTTACTGCTGTTGTCATCAGTCCATGTTGTAGTTCAGTTCATATAGAATGTGGAGAAGTGATGCGCATGTAATTCGCATGCATATGTTTAGGGCCATTTTATCGCAACGTAATTCTATTTAACGCATATAGATGTTACTGAGGTGAATGTTCATGAGTACTATATACAGACGGCTTCTGATATTTCGTATTTGTTTATTTCAGGCTAAAATGAGCTACAGAAAATGAGCAAAGAACATTTACATTATCAAAGAACATCATCACTGACTAGCCTAGCCTAGTGCAAGTTTATGCACTTTTAAAAACACTCGGTTTATAATCAGTGAATCTGTATGATGAATAAACCTCTTACCCCTTATTTTTACTGCACACGTCTGCGGGGCTTTACATCTCCGATGCGGACACTCTATTCAAAGCTAAAGTTAGAGAGGACAAATTGCTTAATAAAGTTGCGTACAAAAAGTATTCTCGTATTCTCGTGTTATTTACCTGGCAGTCAATGGGACAAGTTGCAAACCTCCCGGTTTTCATCCAAAATATCTTAAGAGTGTTCTGAAGATGAACAAAGCTTTTACGGGTTTGGAACAACATGGGGGTAAGTGATTAATGACAAAATTTTAATTAATCACTGTGAAGAAAACCCTTTAATATTCTAATGATTTTTGGCATAAAAGAAAAATCGATAATTTTGACCCATACAATGTATTTTTGGCTTTTGCTACAAATATACCCATGCTAGTTAAGACTGGTTTTGTGGTCCAGGGTCACATGGTAGTCTCCATTACCTAAAAACTAAGACTAAAAACATGGTAAAGCCACAAACATATGTTCCTTTAAAAAATCACTGGGATATTACCACATAGCACCACAGTACTTTTTTGAATGGGTTCAAAGTTTGTTTTCTCAGACCAACATTAAATCAAATGTAGACCTAGACTATGACATTTAATTGTTTTAATTAGGGCATTACATATTGAAAAAGCCTTGTACATGATATACACTTTCAATTATGCTCTGTCTTTAGGATGTAGGATATCATGCTATTGGTGCATCTTTTTATCTAAGTGCTGCAGTGCTTTTGGCTAATGTCACCATCAAAAACCAAGAAACATTCAGAAACTACCGGACAGACATTGCTGCTGTGGTAAGACTCAATCATCATGAATAATGACATGTTTCCCAAAATACAAAATAAGATCAATGTACACTGCTCATCCTGTTTAAGAGTTTACACCCCCCCCCCCCCCCCCATCTGAAATTTAAATAAATAAATATTTAAATTAGTGGAAAATTTACTCAGAATCAGAAAAAACATTATTACCAAGCGTGCTTGTGCACACAATGAATTTTTCTTGGTAATGAAGCACCCGATGGACACATATAAAGATACAAAGGTAGTTTGGTTAAGCAGTGAAGTTATGCCAGAAAATATTGAAGGATTATGTAATTATTTACAGTATTATGGATGATAATATGAATAAATACTGTAAATAGAAATTAATTTACAGGAAATTAAAATACAGGATTTACAGGGTCTCAAACATCTAGACATCTATAGTATTGAGGAGGATCTTGGGAGTCATTTAACAGTTTTCAGTTGGGAGGTGGCCTGTGGGGAGAAGCTCTTTCTGTGTCTAGATATTCTAGTGACTAATGGTCTGAGTTGCCAATTAAACAGCAAAAGTTCATATGGGTGGTGGCCTGGGTGGGTGGAGTCTGTGATGATTTTCCCGCACCTGGAGGGTGGGCGGGGAACGATAGTAATCCTTTTAGCAGTCTGGACTGTCTGTCTTAGTCTCCTGATGTCTATTTTAATAACTAGAACCAGACATTTATAGATGACAGTTACACACTCACCCTCAGGCCATCTAAGATGTATATGAGTTTGTGTACATATGTACTATATGTAGACACCTTTTATTTGAAATATTATATTCAGGTCAGTACTAAATAAAAAAATAACTTTTGAATTCAACTGTATTATATTTTTGAACGGACAAAAGGGAATGGACATTTTCATTGGAGGAAGCGTTATTATGTATGATGGGCTCTTCATGTATTATGGACTATTTTAGTCAAGCAACAGTTCAATTAACAACTAATCCCCGCACACCTGATGGCAATCTGTAGGTGCGTAGAAATCCAAGACAAAAAATGTCTCCAACTAAATAACAAAAAACAAATACCGCGCACTAAAAAATTATGCAACAATTATCAAAATTTTATTTGCAGCCTAGAGGGGGTGATATGGAATTGCTCTTGCAGCGACGTGAGTTATTTTGGATATTTACCTTACAAACGTTATCACCTCTTGGTATGAATGACGAAGCATTATTTAATGTGATGCTGTAATGCTTCTTTTTATGTATGTGTACAGTCGTGGCCAAAAGTTTTGAGAATTACATAAATATTGGAAATTGGAAAAGTTGCTGCTTAAGTTTTTATAATAGCAATTTGCATATACTCCAGAATGTTATGAAGAGTGATCAGATGAATTGCATAGTCCTTCTTTGCCATGAAAATTAACTTAATCCCGAAAAAAACTTTCCACTGCATTTCATTGCTGTCATTAAAGGACCTGCTGAGATCATTTCAGTAATCATCTTGTTAACTCAGGTGAGAATGTTGACGAGCACAAGGCTGGAGATCATTATGTCAGGCTGATTGGGTTAGAATGGCAGACTTGACATGTTAAAAGGAGGGTGATGCTTGAAATCATTGTTCTTCCATTGTTAACCATGGTGACCTGCAAAGAAACGCGTGCAGCCATCATTGCGTTGCATAAAAATGGCTTCACAGGCAAGGATATTGTGGCTACTAAGATTGCACCTAAATCAACAATTTATAGGATCATCAAGAACTTCAAGGAAAGAGGTTCAATTCTTGTTAAGAAGGCTTCAGGGCGTCCGAGAAAGTCCAGGAAGCGCCAGGATCGTCTGCTAAAGAGGATTCAGCTGCGGGATCGGAGTGCCACCAGTGCAGAGCTTGCTCAGGAATGGCAGCAGGCAGGTGTGAGCGCATCTGCACGCACAGTGAGGCCAATACTTTTGGAAGATGGCCTGGTGTCAAGAAGGGCAGCAAAGAAGCCACTTCTCTCCAAAAAAAACATCAGGGACAGATTGATCTTCTGCAAAAAGTATGGCGAATGGACTGCTGAGGACTGGGGCAAAGTCATATTCTCCGATGAAGCCTCTTTCCGATTGTTTGGGACATCTGGAAAAAGGCTTGTCCGGAGAAGAAAAGGTGAGCGCTACCATCAGTCCTGTGTCATGCCAACAGTAAAGCATCCTGAGACCATTCATGTGTGGGGTTGCTTCTCATCCAAGGGAGTGGGCTCACTCACAATTTTGCCCAAAAACACAGCCATGAATAAAAAATGGTACCAAAACACCCTCCAACAGCAACTTCTTCCAACAATCCAACAACAGTTTGGTGAAGAACAATGCATTTTCCAGCACGATGGAGCACCGTGCCATAAGGCAAAAGTGATAACTAAGTGGCTCGGGGACCAAAACGTTGAAATTTTGGGTCCATGGCCTGGAAACTCCCCAGATCTTAATCCCATTGAGAACTTGTGGTCAATCCTCAAGAGGCGGGTGGACAAACAAAAACCCACTAATTCTGACAAACTCCAAGAAGTGATTATGAAAGAATGGGTTGCTATCAGTCAGGATTTGGCCCAGAAGTTGATTGAGACCATGCCCAGTCGAATTGCAGAGGTCCTGAAAAAGAAGGGCCAACACTGCAAATACTGACTCTTTGCATAAATGTCATGTAATTGTCGATAAAAGCCTTTGAAACATATGAAGTGCTTGTAATTATATTTCAGTACATCACAGAAACAACTGAAACAAAGATCTAAAAGCAGTTTAGCAGCAAACTTTGTGAAAACTAATATTTGTGTCATTCTCAAAACTTTTGGCCACGACTGTATATATTGAAATGTGTTTTTCTTCTCCTTGATCATGATGTACTCATTGAGTGGTGTTATTAATTAATGGTTCTCTGCAGTGATTGGTTATGGTGTTTTTTGAATGTCTTTTTTAAACGTGATTTGTAATTGATATTGCAAGATACCTGATGAAGGTCATACGACCTAAACGTTGTTAATAAAATTTTGATAATTGTTGCATAATTTGTAGTGTGCGGTATTTGTTTTTTGTTATTTAGTCAAGCAACAGAGAAATGCCTTAATGATGAATTTGTTTATTATTACAAACATGCAGCATTTCATTTCACATGATGTTAACTGATGGATTACTTGTGGATTATTGTCATGTTTTTGTGTTGTAAAGCTAAATTGCTCCAGATCTGTTCTGATGAAGAAGCAAACTCATCTACATCTTGGATGGCCTGAGGGCAAGCAAATTTTCAGCTTAATTTAATTTCTACTATGAAGTCTTTTAACGTAGTGTGTCACTTGGAACTTTTTTCAAACTTTCTACTTGCCACATTACAATTAAACACAATGTGTTTGGATCAAACATAAGTGGCCAGATTATTTAAGGCCTAAACATAATGATAATGATGGATATGATTTAAATGGAGCTTAGCATAAGGCTTGATTACATTTCATTTGTTTGCAGGTGATGGCGTTTATTGCCACATTACTGTACTGGATTCATGCCATCCTCTCTGCCTTCCGATGGAAGTCCTCTTGAACATTTGAAGTCCAATTTAAAGCCACAAAAGAGAAACTCTCATTCAACAGAACATCACTGCCAAATTCCAGATGGTCCGAATAACAGACTACAGATCAACTGAGATTGTTTTTATGAAAGCTATATGCAGATGTACAGAACAGATTGTTACTTATTGTTCCATTTTAGCTGTTTGACACAAAGTCTTTCATCCTCTGAAGATCAACAGAATATTTTATTAAAATATTAAGTTACTTGTTTCCAGTTGAATGCACAGTGGTGTAATGTCATTGTTGGATACTGTTTTTAAAGACCAACCAGATGATGGAAAAAAAAAATATATGTATAGTTTTTACAGAATACTTCTGACAAACTGTAATTTTTACAGTATAAAAATTTGAATGTAAACCAGTAAATTCAACAACACCCACTGCTACTAACATATGTTTTATACCTTTATATACTGACCACTATAAAAATGCAGGTGGTAAAAGATTAAAATTTCATCCACAAGCTGAAATATATTCTAGTATACAGAAGTGAGTCATTCATACAGTCAAAACATCATCAGCAGTGTACTTTTAGGAACTGATTAAGTGGACAAAGTGTGAGTATCTTTAAAAGATATTAGGCAAACTGGTTATCTAAACAGGAAAAACCAACCTCAAAAGGATGCTAGAAATAATTCCTTACCTTAACTAGCCAACTAACCAGCAGAATATCAGGAACACACCTTGTACTTTAATTAACCAGCCACTCATCTTAAGCAACCAACAAAGGGTTTTTTTGAGGTTTGCAGTGCTTCTGCATGCCCAAATACTTCAATTCTGCAAAAGATAGATAGAGAGAATTAGATTTTCTTTTCTGAACTAGATTTTATCTAATGATATATTGTCTAATCTGGTGTCTATAAATTAGTTGTAGCTTTGTCTGAGCTGTGAAAACTAACAAAAACGCAAAAGATGTCATTTCACAAGAGTCATGTTCCTACAAGTGCTACCTCACCCATATTTTATATGTTTATTTAAAGTTATAATGTCAACATTATTCAAACCTATGCCCTTGAAGAAAACGGACACTCCTTGTCCTTATCGACTATACACCTAAAATGTTGCTACACTGTTAGCCTAACTGTTTTTGACCCCAACTTTTTTCACTCGGCAAACATTTTCCCTTCCACAAATACTTGGTCAGTCGACTGTTTCTATGTATTTGCGAACACCTGAGCTGACTGACCTGCTCAATATTACTCAACCTGTCCTGTTGCCACACTGCACCCATAATAAACAAAGCCCGCGTTCCTCAATCTCACATCCCGCTCAGTGAAAGTGGCACAGCCCGCTTCTCTCCTCACGGAGGGTGTGTCCACACGGAAGTGTAGGTAATGGGAGAACAGGTTTTTCAAGTCTCCAGTGGTCATTGAAAAGGGACCGTGGTTCCGTTACTTCACTCATTCTTCTAGAGGATAGCGGGAGTGCGACTATGGCAGCGGCCACCCAGCAGATGTCGAGTCTGCCCAGCGGACTCCGGATCTGTAACACTGTACCGGACATCTTATACCTGCCCGAGCTGGTGCGTTAACGGAATATTTAATACTCAAAAATGACCATGGTATATTAGTTTTATCTGGTTATTGTAAAATAACCAGATTATTTGGGATCACTTAAACAGTGTAAGATGCTTTTTTTTTTTTTTGGTAATTTGTTAGGCTATATTTATATTTTTCCTGCATGGAAAGTTTTTTTATGTTAGCATGAGGGAAAAAATTAAAATGGTTTATTAATGTTTGTTAAAACAGGATAGTGTTATTTAAATATATTATATCAAATATTAAAATATTTCGATTTTTGTAGTAAATATTTCTACAGTTCTTGGAAAAATTTGATACGTTATATGTTTTCAAAACATTATGTGTTTGTGTACATACAGATTACTGGTGGTTCCGCCTCATTTTGTTTTATTTATTTATATTAAATAGGAGAGTGTATGGGTTGGAGAGAAAATGGTTATTATGCTGTAGTCAAAAATTATCATTACCATTTTATATCATTTTTATTTAAAATTATTAGAAATGTATTTTTATATTTATTTTTTTTTTCTATTATTGGATGCAACTGCGGGTTTCTAGTGACAAGATCGGTCCCAGTCCAGCACCTCCACAACAGTACCATTTGACACCGAGGTTAACGAGGGACACACAATACAGTTCACCTACAGAACCCATACGCTTGAATTAACCTGTAAGGATGGATCAAAGAATGGTGTTTGAAAGCAAGTTTGTTTTGTGGTTCAGGTTCTTGTCTGAGCTCAGTGTAGGAGCTTTGAAGGGCATGAATGTGAGCTCAGGTCATGTATCAGTAACTCAAATGAAATGCGAGATGAGTCTATGTGTGTTTCGAGGATTAGTGGAACAGACAGAGAGACAACAGAAACGGTGTGTGAGTCTGAGTGGTTTTTCATCTGTTGGCCGTTTACTCAGCATAGCCTATTTGATAAACGCGTATGCAGGGAATAATATAATTATATAAACACACCTGGTCTTTTTACTCTATCAGGAAAATTAAGTGTAGCTCTGCACACTATTGATTTAGAAAGACGTTTTTTATAAATCGTCTTTGCTGGTTTATGCACTTGGGGCTAGTGAAATATCACGGGCTGTTTGTGTACATTTGATTCTTGTCGTGAGAGTAAATTAATCCATGGGTGTGTAAGAGAGAGAGAAATGCATGAATAATGTGTTATCGTAAGAGGAGAGTGATGTCGCATCGCATGTTGTTTAGGTTTGTGTCCGTGTTCAGAATATAGGAAAATTGATAATGCACAGACAGCCTGTCATAATCATAATATAAACATTATTTATTTATTTAGAGCTAAAAAAAAGAATAACCCAAGGGTGTACTACAGTAGGCTACAACAAGTATATATATATTTAAACGTGACGACATAGAAACTCGGAATTCGGCTACTGACCAATCAAAATCGAGTATTCAACAGCGTAATAAATGTGTAATAAATTATTAGGCCTCAGTGTTGCCAAGTAAGTCCGCGGTTTTATTTGTCGGAATTGGGCTACTTTAACACCGTTGCCGCGCGATGTTTTTCATATTTGCGGGTTGAAGCGACCCCAATAATGCAAATTATACCAGGGGAACCTCGCCAAACAACTTGTATTTTACACCACTGAACTGAACTTTTTACTGGGGGGACCCCCCTCGAAATGCAATTGGTGCTACTTTTGAGGGGACATTCTAAAATGCTTGATGCGAAAAAGCTTAACTTAGACTAATGTACACTTAAGGTAATGTACAGACAGGCAGATGAGTCTAGAACGCAACATGCTTAATTACACCCTCCCAAGGAAAATGCTTAACGTGGCTTAATGCATTAAAACAGTGTTTTTAAATGACCATACTCAAAAAACATTATTAATTAATTGTACTATGTACAGACAAACATTAAGTCGAGTAAAGCTGTTTCCATAGGCCAACAACGGTTTTCTAGTAACGCCTAATTAAATTATGTCTCATATCTGCTTGTCTGTACATGGTATGATTTATCAACAATGTTTATTGACTTTGGTCATTTAAAAAGCACTGTTTTAATGGAATAAGCTGTTAAGCACTTTCCTTATGAGAAGAAAACGTTTAATGCGTAATGAAACACGTTACATTCTTATTATGGACTGTCTGTACATGGTACACTTTATTAATAATGTGTTTATTGAGTTTGGTTAAAAACACTATTTTAATGCATTTAGCCACATTAAGCGTTTTAGAATTTCCCACAATTGGACAGGTTTTGTTGTGAACACCTGGCAACCCTGATATTTTTGTTATTGTTGTGGAGCCCTTGCCTATATGTACTTTTTAAGTAGCCTATGTTTACCTGTGCTGGTGTGGTGAGCTGTAATTATCAGGGAAGGTTTGTATTGTTGTGTACAGACATGTAATGTGGGGTGAGTTTATCATTAACAGGTGTGTTAATAAGAATGAACGCATTTAACGGCCAATTATCTAAATTTAAAGGTCTGGTTGTGGTTGTGGTTGGATGCATCATGGATATGCACAAATTACCACACTGAATTTCCATTTGTGTGTGTGTGCGTCTGTCCAACAGGTGTTTGGAGGGCTGGTATGGATCCTGGTGGCGTCTACACTTGTGTCACCGCCAAACCCTCTTGGATGGGTGATGTTTGTATCAGTCACCTGCTTTGTGATGACCTTACTCTGGCTTATCATCTTTGCCTGCGGAGTGCATAAAAACAGCAGTGCCTGGGCTACAGCGGTGAGCAGAGAGTCCATTTTTTCCATGAGAGTAACTTTTATGGGTCTGGCTTCCAGTCTCATCCGCCTCAAGCTATTTTTAGCTGTACAAAACAGCTTGTTTTGCTGCTTGATATTGCAAATTGGTCTTACCACATTATTTTAATGTATTATCTTAATTATGAACACACTGGTTTGTAGTCCATACAGTTTAACTGTTTACAGCATGTTATTATTATTCTCGTTATTTCCCTATAATGGATAGGGGTAAGTCTCACCCATAGGCTTACTTCCGCATTGAAGAAAAAGGTGGAAGAAGAAAAGAAGAATCAACTGGGTTTGATTATGTCTTCTGTGTGCAGGACTTTATTTATCACCTGATTGCTGTTATATTCTATCTGAGCGCCTCAGTGCTTCTGGCCTATGTGACCATCATCTTCAGTAATGCAACTGGCGCACCATTCGAACGGTACTATAAAATCGACATTGCAGCTGTGGTAAGCACAAAACACAGACTTTATTGGTATCTGATGATAATGAATTGTTAATTCTTTCATGCTTATTTTTTTATTTAGGCTAGCCCTGCCATCTTCTAATGCTCACTTAAAGCTATATTTAAAATTTCAAACAATCTTTAGTAAATCTAAAAATGAATTTCCACTTTTGAACATTTTTAAAGTTGTTTAGAGTTAAATGTTTGGCTGAATTTTTACCCTCTCTCTCCCTCAGGTGTTCGCGTTTGTTACCACATTGCTTTACTTCATCCATTGTATCTTTTCTGCTGTGCGGTGGAAATCCTTCTAATCAAAGAATCTGAGCAAAAGGAAATCAGTTTGACATAAAGGGTTTAATAAATTGAAAATAAACACTGGAAAAACACTGGGACTGAAAGAGGAATGTCAACGCTCCGTCCTGAGTGTCCTTTACGAAGAAACACAAACCACAGCAATCAGACCCACTTATATTTTTCATATTAGATTATTAATAGCCTTGTTACTTTTTTGATGATGATGCATTCTTATATTTGGGGGAAGGGAAACTTTTGAAAATGCTATCTGTACTAATACAATGATGCTCAGTGTATATATGGATGAAGAAATAATGTGGGTTTTGTATACTTGTACCTTTGTTACAGATTTAATTCATTTTTGTATATTTAGCTACTAAACACTATGAACAATATAATATTTTAATAAAAGAATATAAACTAGACAATTCCACCGTGACCTCTCTCTTTATGTATTGCCTGTATAAATATGACTACATAAATTATGCATTTTCATACAGACAAATGTCAATCACAATCGTTGAACGCATTTTATGATGTGTAGATCCCAGTAACAAAATATATCTAACAACATTAAACCTATGATTGATATGATTGTTTCATTAACAAAATCTGAGCTGTATCCTAGTGAACATGGATTCAACATGAAATAGACAGACAGACAGACAGACAGATTCAACTGAATGGCTATGATCTGAAAAGTCTCTGAGGTTAAAAAAAAAACTCTACTGCCTGTAGAGCTTAGAGACAGGATTGCATCAACACACATCTGGGGAATAGTTTCTGCTGCACTGAAGGTTTACAGAAGCATGTAATCTCCATTACCCTTAGAAGTTGGGAACAACCACAACTTTTCCTAGAGCTTGCCTCCTGGCCAAACTGAGCAATTAATGGAGAAGGACCTTGGCTAGAACTGATGGTCACTTTAGTTGAGCTTCATGATCATATATGCAGATATGACTTTGACTTTATGGTGGTGTGGCAAGATTCAATCCACTCCTCAGTAAAGACACACGAAAACCCACTTGGAATTTGCAAAAAAAAAGCACCTAAAGGAGAAACAAAATGGGGCTGTTTTTCAGAGGCAGGGGCTGATGGACTCATCAGAGTAGAAGAAGATCAATTCACCAAAATATTGAGATAGCCTAAATGAAAACCTGGCCCACAGCATTCAGAACCGCAGAAGGTTCACCTTCCAACAAGGCAATGAACCTAAGCACACAGCAAGAGTGGCTTAAAGACAGCTCTGTGAAAGTCTTGAGTGGCCCAGCTAGAGCCTGGGCTTGAACCTAATCAAACATTTCTAGAGAAACCTGAAAATGTCTGCCAGACCCCATCCAAGCTGACAGAGCTTGAGAGCTGAAGAATGGCAGATAATTGCTAAATGTTGATGTGCAAATCTTGTTGCATCAAACCAAGAAAAGGTTCTTCAACTAAATACTGAGATAAGGGTATGAATACTTATGCAATGTACTTATTTCAGTTATTTATTTTTAAATTTATTAAGCTGGGACAGTTCTGTTTTTGCTTTGTCATTATGGTGTATGGAGTGTAGATTGATGTGGGGAAAAAAAAGTAATTTACAGCAATTTAACATAAGGCAGACACATAAAATGTGAATAAAATGGTGTATGAATACTTTCGCAAGACACTGTAGAAAAAAAAAAAAAAAAAAAAAAACACAATTTCACTACAAGAAAAACCCTGAACAACACAAATGAATGAATGTGTTTTGAACCATATTTGTACATTCAAATGAACAGCCCAAATGCAAAAATACATTATACTTACAACACAACTTTTTTTCACTGAATTCATGTTTCATGCTGTGTGTGCAAAACATTGCATGCAAAACCGTGATGGACTATAAGAGGTTGTTCACACAGATTGAGATTTTGCATTCCGCTTCATTGCTTTTCCATTGTTTTCCTATGTAAACATGAGCTATACAGACATTTGCTCATTGCGCTCAACAGGAATCTATGTTATTTTATGTGAAGGCAAAAGATTTTGCCACACAGATTTCGCTCAAAGTTAAGTTTGTCAAAAACTGCTAGAATAATAATCAGCAGACCCTTCTGGTCACAATATCTTGCTGAAATTATGCTACTGTGACCGTATCTTTACACAAAACGTGAATAAGATTAATGAACTGACACTGCAAGTGGGTTTACTGTAGATTTATTGGTGCTCTTCCAGTTATAAGTCATGTGTAGGTAAGTAAGAACAAAGTCTCTCTTCATACATTTACTTCCACGCTCCTCTTTCATAGGCTAGTGACATATAAACACTTCTGGGGTTATGTAGCACTTTAGGACCTTTACTGTGTGGTGAAATGGTAGTTTACCAGCAAGGTTTCCAAAAGCAGCATGTGCCCCAATGCTCTCCCTCAGCAAACGGTTGTCAGTTCTGCACTAGAGAGTCAGCCAACAGTGCGATTCCGTTCAGATCACCAGATGGTTCTTTTAACCCCTGACCACACTGATCTCTTAACACCCTGTGAGGCCTTCACGTCAGCCCAGTGCAGACGCGTGTTGGGCACATCGTCCTCCACTTCAGGTTCCTTACGGGCACCCATCTGCGGTCGTGCCACCACAATGGGAAGGGTGCCTTGTTCTGCCCTGAACTCCACCACATTCAGCTGCTTTTTATCAGCTAGATTCTGATGAGTCTCCTGTAGCAAACCGGATGAGAGGAAGTCAGTTATAAATCTGCAAAAGTCTGAGTTTATAGGGTAATCACTGATGTTTGATTTATACTAACAACATGTGAATATTAGTTAACACTACATTTGACAGAAATGTGGTTCCAGGACTAACGGAACATGTTGATTCTGAAACACATGATACTTGGCAAAAT
The DNA here is from genome assembly GCA_033026305.1 of Cirrhinus molitorella. Classification (NCBI taxonomy): domain Eukaryota; kingdom Metazoa; phylum Chordata; class Actinopteri; order Cypriniformes; family Cyprinidae; genus Cirrhinus; species Cirrhinus molitorella. The sequence goes on along the minus strand of CM065135.1, from coordinate 23,081,617 downwards.
CATGGTCACTAAATCAAATAAGCCACTCAGATGTGTACAAAGACTAATCTGATTGGCTGCTATACTGTTGCAATCTCTTACCTGATTGGCCAGGCCATGGAAGAGAGCCCTGGTGATGTTGAGGAGGTTAACTGAACCATCTACTTTTGCATACATATCCTCTATTCCAATCAGCTTACACAGTGTGATTACCGCTCGATGACAACGCAGACCATAACCTGAAAGAGAGAGAAAATACTGTTTAATTATAAGAGAAGTTAAAGGTTTTTGGTTCTTAAGTATTTACAGTCTTGATCACTATTTCATATATTGTAAATTTACTTAAACCTTTACTTTGTCATATTTATTAACTTACTTTCATCAGTGGAACACAACACAAGATATTTCCCGTTCCCATTGACTTCAATTGTATTTTTTGTCCAAGTCAATAGGAACTGAAACTGTTTGGTTACCAATATTTTTCTAAATATTGTACTTCACAGTATTACAGGTTTGGCATGACATGAGGGCGAGTAAATAAAATGTTTCATTTTTGGTTGAACTATCCCTTTAACTAATGATACTATATTAAAACAAAAAAATTTACACTGCCATTCAAAAGTTTTTGAAATCTGTGATACTTTTTTTTAGGATTCTTTGATGAATAAAAAGTTAAAAAGAACAGCATTTATTCAAAATATAAATCTTTTCTAACAACATAACCATCACTTATTTTATTATTAATTTAACACATCCTTGCTGAATAAAAATATTAATTTCTTTCAAAAAAAAAAAGAATAAAATAAAATATTAACTGATCCCAAACTTTCGAAAGGTAATCTATAGTGTTAGAAAAGATTTAGATTTTAAATAAATGTGGTCCTCTTAACTTTTTAATCATCAAAAAAAGTATCAGAGGTTCCAAAAATATTAAGCAGCTCAACTGCTTCCAGCATTGATGATAAATCAGCATATGTGATCCTGGACCACAAAAAAAAAAAAAGTCAATACACTGTATTGGTCAAAATGATTGATTTTTCTTTTATGCCAAAAATCATTAGGATATTAAGTAAAGATTGCCCCAAAAAATATATGACTGGTTTTGTAGTCCAGGGTCACATATTAGAATGATTCCTAAATTTAAAAAAAAAAAAAAAAAAAAAAAACTTTATCTTACATAGTAATGATATTTCACAATATTATATATATTTATGTATTTTTGATTAACTAAAAAAAAAAACAAAAAACATAGCCTTGATGAGCATAAGAAACTTCTTTAAATAACATTAAAAATCTTACTGATCCCAAACATTCGAATGGAATTATGAGCAAACATTTGTCAATAATTATCATCACAATCTATATTTTTCATCTCATTTCACGGTGAAATGAAAAAATCCTGTCAGTGAATATTTTCATGGGTGAGATTAACAACAAAAAAGAAGGTAAAAGAATAGATGCCCAGGATAAATGTGTTCCCAAGGCTGTGTTCAAGAACAATATTAAACACACATTGCACAACAATGTGACTCTAAGACAGGAAAGGTGGAAGATCGAGGTTCCCAGAGTTTCAGGTCCAATCATAACAGCTCCTGCCAGGTTTCATTTCTCAGGTGTCAGTGGTGTGACGTGGACTTTGAACATCATTATTTCAGCTCTGATGCCAGGAATAAAATTAAAACACATTGTGGCTCAATGGATGTGAAATCTGATACTATGTGGGTACTGTTATGGATATTAATTGGCATTTTTGCACTTTGTAACACACTGACATAAAAAGTGATGCATGTAGTTGCAAAATTAGAGAACTTTCCCCTCAAAACCCAATCCAAAGTGGGTACAGGAGATGTACGCTATTACTAAATCTGAATACAAAGTACACAAGTCCTAAATGATCTACAAAAACATGAAACAAAGTTTAGGAGAGTTTGTAAATTCTCATTTAAAACAAATCATAATGCAAAACGTACATGATGAGCTCAGTTACATACTCAGAACTCTGTTACCAAGCAAACTGTGATTGTATACACGCGTGTGTAAATCAGCCACTCACCTTTGTTCTGTTTTTTCATTCTGAGTGTGGTCCTTTTAAACTTAGACTCAATGTCATGATATACTGCACATGAAGATAAAAAGATTAGAAATGATAAAGGTTAGAAATTAACAACAACTCAAGAGGCCACAAATTCAGTATCATATAAAACACTTCCTGAGAAACACTGATTTCTATTGTTTTAAATAGAAATCTTTTGTAACATTATAAAAATCGTAACTGTTGTTGATCAATTTAATGCATCATTGCTGAATACAAGTGTTTAAAAAAATACTAACCCCAAGCTAGTCTATATAAATGTAATTTCAGTAAATTATATAAGCCTGTTTCCGCCACTGAAAAAAGTTATTTTTATCTCACAATGACTCCCTTTCTCAGAAAAGATATAAATGCGCAATTTGAGTTATAAAGTCAGAATTGCAACATATACATTTGCAATTATGACTTTCTTCTCAGAATTGTGTGATATAAGCAATTGCAAGTTATAAAGTCAGAATTGCATGATAAAAAAAATCACAATTTTGAGTTATAAAATCAGAATTGAGAGATATAAACTCACAATTGTGAGAAATAAAGCCCAAATTGCAAGATAACAATGTGCAATTCTGACTTTTTTCTTGCAGTTGCAAGTTATAAAGTCCAACTGAAGGAAAAATTGACTGATACTGACATGCTATTCTGACTTAATTTCTCTGAATTGTGAGTTATATCTTTCAATTCTGACTTAACTCGCAATTGTGAGTGTATATCTCACAATTCTGACTTCGTAACTCACAATTGCGAGTTTATATTAGGGGATTCACCGAAATGAAAATACTGGGCCGAAACCGAAAATTCTGGATGCACTTGCCGACTTGATTTCTCAGAATTGTGAGTTATATCTGACTTAATTCACAATTGTGAGTTTATATTATGCAATTCTGATTTAATTTCTCAAAACTGTGAGTTATATTTCACAATTCTGACTTAAGTCGCAATTGCAAGTTTCTATTATCTCACAATTCTGACTTCATTTCTCAGAATTGTTATATCTCACAATTATGACTTCATAACTCGCAATTGTGATTTTTTATCATCTCCCAATTTTGATCTTAATTTCTCAGAATTGTGTTATGTATCACAATTCCGACTTCACTTGCAATTGTGAGTTTATTTTTCACGATTCTGACTTAAGTCGCAATTGCAAGTTTCTATTATCTCACAATTCTGACTTAAGTCGCAATTGTGAGTTTATTTTTCACAATTCTGACTTAACTCGCAATTGTGAGTTTATTTTTCACAATTCTGACTTAACTCGCAATTGTGAGTTTATTTTTCACAATTCTGACTTTAGTCGCAATTGCAAGTTTCTATTATCTCACAATTCTGACCTAACTCGCAATTGAGTTTATATTATTTCTCACAATTGTGAGTTTATATTATTCTGACTTAATTTCTCAGAATTGTAAGTTATATCTCACAATTCTGACTCCATAACTTGCAATTGAGAGTTTATATCTCACAATTTTAAATTCATAACTCGCAATTGTGAGTTTATTTCTCACAATTCTGACTTTACACCTTGCAAATTTTAGTTTACATATCACAATTCAGAGAAAAAAGGTCAAATTTGCAAGATGTAAACTTGAGATAAAAATGACCTTTTTTTTATTCAGTAGCGAAAACAGGCTTCCATAGAAAATAGAATTGGGTAATACAAGTAAAAAATATTTTAAAAATATTTTACTATTGTTGTAAATTAAAAAAAAAAAAAAAAAAAAATACAGTAAAAAGTGAACAATAGTATTAATAACTTTGCTTTATTTTATTATAGCCAGCAAAATCAATATGAATATATTATGAAATTAATATAATCCAGCCCTAGAAGAGAGGCTCTCAAAAATACAAATATCAAAACACACAACCCATATATTAAGTAAATGATTAATGCTGTGACACAGTAGAATCCTTCTCTCAAACCGTACTCAAAAGCTTACATACACACATGAGATTTACGATGTCTGTTTGTTATTTGATAGTGAGTGACACACGTGTGCAACACTCGCACACGCACAAAGAGTAGTGTGTGACTCACTGGTATGGTTGTTGTATCTCTCGATGTAGTAGAGATAATGCATGGCTCGGTTTTTGGCCTGTAAAACAAAGTAGCATGTTTAATGTCAAGATGATTTCACTGTAACCTGATCTGGTAGCTCTAACACAAACTAGAGGTTCAAATCTTGTAAGTGTGTCATGGGAACTGAGGAATTATTGAGCTCACAGCCCCGTTCTGTCATTATTGTGCCCTTGAGCAAGTCATTTAACCTCAGGTTGCTTCAGGGGGGAATCGTGCCTGCAATTAGAGTCCAGTATGTGACTTTGGGAGTGTGTGAATAAGCGTGCATCTGACCGTGGCTTACTTTTCGAAGTGCGGTGTTCTTGTCTGCTGCTTTCCCCAGTGCAAACCCTGCAGAGAAGTGAACAAAGCAGCTGATTAACACTGATTATAGCCATTGTATTTTTACCAGCCACATATTAAACTACTCTTTCCCCAACTCAAGGTATATATATATATATATAAATAAATACGTAAATATGTATATATATGATCAAAAATACAGAAAACATTACATTCTGAAATATATTATTGCAATTTAAAATAAGAGTTTCTTTTTTTAATATACTGTAAAATATAAGTTATTTCGGTCATGCAAAGCTGAATTTTCATCAACAATTACTCCAGTCTTCAGTGTCACACGATTATTCAGAAATCATTTTAAATGATGATTATTATCAATGTTATCAATGATGGAAACAGTTGTGCTGCTTAAAAATTTTTGGAAACTATGATCCTTCTTCAAAAAAATATTTAAAATTTAAATCTTTACTAACAATTTTAGTCTTTACTATCACATTTTATCAATTCAACACATCCTCACTGACCCCACACTTTGAACAGTAGTATATACTGTTAAAAACCGTTTCTTTTTTTAATATACTGTAAAATATAAGTTATTTCGGTCATGAAAAGCTGAATTTTCATCAACAATTACTCCAGTCTTCAGTGTCACACGATTATTCAGAAATTATTTTAAATGATGATTATTATCAATGTTATCAATGATGGAAACAGTTGTGCTGCTTAAAAATTTTTGGAAACTATGATCCTTCTTCAAAAAAATATTTAAAATTTAAATCTTTACTAACAATATTAGTCTTTACTATCACATTTTATCAATTCAACACATCCTCACTGACCCCACACTTTGAACAGTAGTATATACTGTTAAAAACCATTTCTACTTTAAATAAATGCTGTTCTTTTAACATTTTATTCATCAAAGAATCCTAAAATCCAAAAAAAAAAATCAGCAGCATAGCTGTTTCCAACAGTGTTTATAAATCAGCATATTAGAATGATTTCTGAAGGATCATTTTGACACTGTAGACTGAAGTACTAATGTTGAAAATTAATCTTTGCATCACAGGAATACATTCTATTTTAAAATATATTAAAATAAAATTAACTGCAATAATATTTCTCAATATTACAGTTTTTTCCTGTATTCTTATTCAAATAAATTTAGCCTTGATGACAGAAAATACTACTTTAAAAAAATATTAAAAATCGTACTGATCCCAAACTTTTGAATGGAAATGAATATAATATGCATCTGTATTTACCTGCAGCTCCATTCCCATTTCCCACAGCGACCAGAGCGCTGATTGATCTCTTCCTGCTCTCTTTGGCTGTAACGTTAAACACACTCTTGACCTGTCAAACAAAAAACAAACATTACATATGACTGCCAATAACTGCAGGGACTTCATTTCTGCATGTGTGCTTCTTTTAAGCAACCAGCAGGAGGCAGTACAAACCTACTGGAAAAGGCTAATATTGAAACATCTCAAATACTGCGGTCGTTGCCCCACACTTATTCTCTCTCTCTCTCTCTCTCTCTCTCTCTCTCTCTCTCTCTCTCTCTCTCTCTCTCTCTCTCTCTCACACACACACACACTTTCTCTCTCCCCTTAGGCTGCAGATGTGTGTGTAATTGCATAGTACTTGTACAGAATAAAAGCATTCTTCCTTCTGCTCCTTACTGAAACCCGTTATGTAACATTTGCTGTAGGAGTATTATTGATATGATGAGATCTTTGTGCTGAAAGAAAAAGCCACCCACTGGCAAGAACTAAACATGTTCAGAGGAAGTAACAAGGTGGATTTCAGCCTATTCAAAAAGCTCTAGCATCAAAGTTACATAGCTGATTACGTCCTAAACCAGCAGTCAGCAACCTTTTGAAGTGCCATATATGGTTTCATTATAATATCCGTATGATGAGAAAGCCTCGTTTTAAAACAGTGCCTGTGGTAATGTCTCCTCTTATAAATAAAGTATTTTTCAGACGGCAAAAAAGTACATCGTTTAAAGTGCCACTGTGCACTCCACCAGGCAGTTTACATGGATTGTTTGGCTTTCATACAGTTAACTAAATAAATACGGCTGTGTGAAGACAATAATTTTTATGTCTTATGTATATAAACATTGCTCAGAAAGAAAAGTCACGCACAACCCTATCAGTATCTCTAGTGACCCAGGTTGAGAACCTTTGCTGAACGTGCATCCACTCAAACACAGATGGCTGACTGATCAATACACTTACAGGAATCACTAGAGACTGTAGCGTGTGACACTCTCTATAAGATCCTCCGCAATCATTCCCTCGGTTTCTAAATGATTGAGGTCTCAGTAACGGGCCACTGTGTGGTTCACTGAAAGCGCTAAACGAAAATGATGATGGGGACAAAAAGAATAACAGTGTTTACTTAAAAAGAGAGAGGGGGACTCCCACCTGCATTCTGTCAGTGTGATGCCGAAACACATGCCATCTGTTCAGACTGCTTACACACACACACACACACACACACACACACACACACACACTTCAGTAAAAGCAAACCAATTTTCTTTCACAAACAGTTCCAAACAATGAAAGAGGTTTGTATAGACATACATGCACATCTGTTCATTAGCTGTATTTGGTCTTGGTTATGTCATTATTCAATCACTACAACCATTGTCTCAACCTGCAATTATCATTTAAATGAAATTCAAAAAACTCTGTACGCTGCTCAGGGACAAAAAAATGTGTAAGAGTGTGTTTATCTTTGCTGATTAGCAATTATAAATAACATGTACAACAGTCTCACATCAAATATATAGTGTTAGACATATTCGTTGGCAGGATTATTAAACCTAACTCTTTAAATCCCCCTTGTAATTACAGCAATTTTACTATATTGTTGCAAATATGGGTGTCACTGCACTCATTTGGTATCTCTTAATAACTGAAGAGAGCCTAATAACACATTATATGTAAACTACTTTGATGAGAAATTGTTTGTGCAATGGAACATATTTTATTGGAGAAGGGGGGGGGGGGGGGGGGGGGGGGGGGGTATGTATATAATGCATGTTGTGGTTCTAAGCATAAAGTGCAAATTATGTCTAGAAAGTAAGACAGGTCAACCTGTCTTACTGTCAACCCCCTGACTAATGTAGAGCATGAAGACAACGCAACCTTGAATACAGTGTAAAATATGCCAACATTATGCAAGTACAATGCAAAATATTACAACACATTGCAACTACAATGTAACTACAGTGCAAAATGTCACAACACAATGTAACTACAGCGTAAAACATCAACACAATGTAACTACAGTGTAAAACATGCCAACACTATGTAACTACAGCGCAAAACATGGCAACACTATGTAACTACAGCGCAAAACATGGCAACACAATGTAACTACAGTGCAAAATATCCCAACACAATGTAACTACAGTGCAAAATATCACAACACAATGTAACTACTGTGTAAAACACGGCAACACAATGTAACTACTGTGCAAAATATCCCAACACAATGTAACTACAGTGCAAAATATCACAACACAATGTAACTACAGTGTAAAACACGGCAACACAATGTAACTACTGTGCAAAATATCCCAACACAATGTAACTACAGCGCAAAACATGGCAACACTATGTAACTACAGCGCAAAACATGGCAACACAATGTAACTACAGTGCAAAACATGCCAACACAATGTAACTACAGTGCAAAACACGGCATGACACTTTTTTATTGCTTATGATCCAGTGCTTTGCAGCTATAAAAGAATGGACTATACTGTAAAGCGTGCAGATAATGTAGTCAAGTTGACAGTGTAGTTAATTTTATAGCCTAAAGAACAGTGTGACAACAATATCAAATAAATAAACTTGACTAGACAGCGTAGTGACACGGTGAAATGGTGCATAAGATATAGAAAAAGAGAATAAGAACATTTAACCATTACAAGATATGATAAACTGCAGATAGGAGCCTAAAACTCTAAAAGTCTTCCTCTTGCTTTAATCCATAACCATTACATCTTTTTATCACTCTAACTATCAGCCATATCTCTTGCCCTCCTCTGTCTGTCTTACTCTCTCAGTCTTGCCCATGTATCATCCGCTCTAGAGCACTATGGCTCTCTTCCCTCTCTCTTGGCAGACGTTGCGTGTCCTTGGGAGAAGTTCTTGAGTTTACAAGAAATATTTGGCTTAATTAATGTGGCTTTATAAGTACTTGGGCTCTTTCAGACTTTACACATGCCTTCTCTAGGACACCCAGGAGACAGCGGAATAGAGGGAGGGAAAAGTGCACCACTTTGAATGCAAGCCTGATAATGTCATCAAGCTTTTCAGAATCACTTCAAACTAATCTGGATCCACAGAGACGGAGGTCCTGGAGAAGCGCAAATACTCTTCATTTCTGTTTAAGCCCTCTAGTGTGTCTGCACTGGGATTTCTCATAAGCTCTAGGGTAATGCGAGGACAACACGTCACCATGTGCCCGATCACATGCAATATATTTGTTGTCCAGACTCAGAGCAAATGTGCTGGACACTGCAAAAGACTGAGGGGGTCTGACTCACAGTCTGTGATGGTTCATTCTAGACGCTATTGCCAGCGGCCCTAAAACGTCAATCAAAACGACAGTATGAGAGAAATAGAGAAAGACAGAGCGATTGAATTGTTCAGTTTAAAACCCAGCAAGCCCTCTTCATAGGCTTAGTAGTGGATTTGATTTAGTAATAATTATTTATGTATTATTTATTATATATGTTTTATTTATTTTTTATAATTGTACAATTTTTTTTTTTTTTTTGCTGTTCCTTTTCATTTTATATCCAACAAAGAATTCTGGGCATAAAAAAAATGTATCACAAAAATATTGATAAGAACAACTCTCAACAATGATAATGATAAGAAATGTTTCTTTAGCATATCAAAATTATGTGCTTTACACACAAGCTGTAAAAGGTGCTTCAACAAAAATTAAGCAAAGGCTGTGAATACTGTACATGTGATTATTTTTTATTTTTCAAGCAAGAAGATTTCAAACAAACTTCTTTCACGTTGCCATTCTGGGATATTGTTTGTAGAAAATGGAGGAAAATAAAGAATTTAATTCATTTTGGAATAAGGCTGCAACATGTCAAAAATGTGGAAAAAGTGAAGTACAGTGAATACTTTCCGATTACACTGTAGAAATAATATTTCACAATATTACAGTTTTTTTTATATATATATAAATGCAGCCTTGAAGAGCATAAAAGACTTATTTCAAAAACATTTACAAATTTACTGAACAAACTTTTGAGCGGTAGTGAAAAAAAATCCCAATGTAAGATTAATAGTTGCCTTGAAAAAAGCAAAATGTGCAGCTGGGATATAATTACTTTTTAAAATTTTTATTCAATTATAAAAGCAGAAATGGGCTTCCATACAAAATTAACAGTATTAATTAAAAAAATATATATATATATTAAATATTTAATCCAGAGTCTGTATACATTTGTATATAATGAGTCTGCATTGAAACCAACTCAGAGTCTCCTTTAGAGCGCATGACACACACAGTTCCTGAGCGTTCCAAGTCATTTATGAGGTTCATTTCAGTTAAGAGGCTGTTGTCTAAGACAACTGGCTGTGTAGGCAGCAGGTAACGAGGCAGCTCACTAGTTTTTGGAACAGAGCTAATGAGAGAGAAGAAGAAGGGAGATGACCTAAATCATCAGGCTTCCATTTGATTCCTTGCAGTGTTCAGTAACTTTGGCTGTAAACCTGTCCACTACTTTGCCAACAAAGCTTTATGGAAATGAAAGAATCAGAGGACAAAAGAAAGACAATATGCAAAATGCAGTAAAGTGAAAGCGAGACAAGGGACGAGGACCCGAGGTGAATTGCAGTACTGATTTCCATTCTAAACTCAGCAACATTTCTGCCAAATGAGTCTTGTGGTGCCAGCCAGGGGCCCTATACAGAGATTTGTTTATCAAACGTTCATTGTTGTGTATAATTAGATAATTCTCCAGACACTCCACACTACATGGTAATTTTGTGCTGAGCAGATTTTGTGCCCCGACTGCCTCCCATTTAGGAGTTCAAGAGAGTGGTTCAGATACTCTGAGATACACACATGCAATCACAAACACAAGGGAGATACGCACATCAAACAACAAACACAATTCTCTCTCGAATTAAAAAATGATTAGATGCTGTATCACATATCTTTGACATCATCACAAAACTAATCACTAGCTCTGTTCCAAACCTAGTTAACTACCTACCAAGGCAGCATTTTATGGTCTTTTACAACATAAAAGTGGTTTCCAAAGAGTAGACAGCAAAATTACCTCATTTTGGCAATTCTAAGGCAACACAGCATGTAGCCTTTGTGGATTAAGCTATCCCAAAATGCACTGTGACAACCTCAGTAAAAAGACACCATGGGAAAAATTAACCGTTTAATATAGTTTAAATTGTATTTTATTCCTCTGATGGCAAAGCTTTCAGCAGCATTTTCAACATTTTCAGCAGCAATTTCTCCAATCTTTTGTCACACGATCCTTTAGAAATCATTCTAAAATGATGATTTGCAGCTTAAGAAACATTTATTATTATTGTTGAAAAATGTCATCTTACATTAATTACAGAGTTTTTGTAGAAACTGTGATAATATTAGTTTTTGCTTATATTATAGCTTTCAGATGAATAGAAGTTTTTCAAAACAGTGTTTTATTGACATCTAAATCTTCTTTAACACAAATGTCTTTATTGTCACTTTTGATTAACATTCTTGTTAAATAAGTTATTAACTAGTGATGGGCACCGATTAATCATGTTTAATTGCATCTAAAATAAGTTTGTGTGTACATATGTGTGTCTGCTATGCTCATAAATTTACATTCCCCTTGCAGAATATGCTAAATGCTAGAAATTTTAACAAAATAAAAGGATCATGAAAACTGTTTTTATTTTGTACTGTTCTGAATAAACAATTTAACATAACAGATATTTATATATACTCCACAAGACAAAATACTAACTGAATTTATACAAATAACCCTGTTCAAAAGTTTACATACCCTTGAATTTTAATACTGTGTCTCGTTTCCTGGATGATCCACGACTGTTTTTATCTTTTGTGATAGTTGTTCATGAGTCCCTTATTTGTCTTGAACAGTTAAACTGCCTGCTGTTCCTGTACATTATTTGTTTTTTTTTTCCCAGCATCTTCTGCATATTTGAACACTTTCAAAAAGTGACTATGATTCTGAGATCCATCTTTTCACACTGAGAATAATTGAGAAACTCCATATGTAAGTATTACAAAAGGTGAAACCTTTTAGTGATGTTTAAAGAAACACTCCCCTTTTTTGGAAAATAGGCTCATTATCGAAATGGATTCGAAAACGGTAAAACACATCTGTTTAACTCTAGGGGAGTTGGAAAATGAGCATATTCTCAAAAAAAAAGTGGAGTGTTCCTTTAAGAAGGCTACACAATGCACTAAGAGCCAGGGGGGTGTAAACTTTTGCACAGGATGATGATGTTCTTTTCTTATTTTGTTCACAGATTTTTTTACTTTCCATTTATTATTGCATTTCAGAAGCTCTCCCAGAAGACAGTATAAGTATAATTTAACCTGATCATTCAATTTAATATATTTACACCCCCTGGCTCTTAATGTATTGTGTTGCTTTCTTGAGCATCAGTGAATGTTTTCATCTTTTGTAATAGTTATGTATGAGTCCCTCAATTGTCCTTAGTGTGAAAAGATGGATCTCTAAATCATACATTCACTTTTGGAAAGGGTTCAAATATGCAGATGCTGCTGGAAAACCAAAGAATGATTTTTCTGGAAAAACAACAGGCAGCTAAACTGCTCATGAACAACTATCACAAAACATAAAAAAAACAGTGGTGGATCATCCAGGAAACAACAAACAGCATTAAGATTTTCCAGGATATGTAAACTTCTGAATGGAGTCATTTTTATAAATTCAGTTATTATGGAGAATATAAAATTAAATTCAGGTATTGTGGAGTATATATAAACATCTGTTATGTGAAACAGCTTATTCACTAAATAACTAAATAAAAAATAAAAAAAAAACATGCAATTTTCATGATCCCTCTTGTTAAAATGATTAACAATTTACCAAGCATACATAAGCATATATTAACATAAGCTTAACTGTAAATACACACATTTAAGAAAAATGTTATGTTTATAAATTAATATATATATATATATATATATTAGTGGTGTCAATCGATAAAAAAAAAATTAACTAATTAATCGCACATTTTACCTGAAATTAATCGCGATTAATTCTACCTGACATTAAAGTTTTTAATTATACTTTTATATTGCAATAATTTCACTTTAATGCTTCAAATTAATGTAGAAACAACATAAAGAACATATATTTTTAATATTTGTTTAACGCCATCTTGTTTCAGGACTGAAGGCAAATATCACTGATTGATTTTCCCCCCCTAATACTTAACCATTGAATATATATATATATATATAAAATCATTCAACATCACAGTATCATTAAGAGCTATCACTTTAACATTTATTAGACTTTAAAAAAAATAACTAATAATAATAATTTAAGTGAACTTGAAACAATCTTCACACAAACCCATTATAATAAATGTCATATAGGGCTAGTAGCTACCTGTGCCCTTCAGCAAGAAAATATAGCCTAAATTATATCAAATTCTAAATTATATAAAGATAAAACTTAGTTATTAATTTCCTCTTTTTAATTTTGTTCCTTAATTAACACACATCACAGCAACTGGTTATAAGGATATTTTGGCTGCTGTTACTATAAAGGTTGTCACTGCTGAACTTGATCTGACACTGCTTTGACCTATAAATAATACATTCTTACACGCACAGTTAAGGCAGCTTTAATCGGTTTTTTGTGTGTGTGTGTGTGTGTGTGTGTGTGTGTGTGTGTGTGAATTCATGTTTTACCTGACGATATAACTACGACTTTGCATGCTCGCAGTTTCATTTGGGTTTAATATAGCCTAATACAGCGCGCGTCTGCACATTTGCGCGTGAACTTCAAGAGCGCGTGCTACAAGCAGAGTATATAGGCTGACAGGACAATTAAATTCGTTTTTACCGACATATGGCCTGACAGCATCTCATCTGACCGCAGTTCACTAACGTTTTACTTAAGCTCCCCGTCACCGGTACAGCTTCCGCGGTCGTTTGACTCGCGTCTGGTGCTGAAGTAAAGTTGGAGCGCGCATCTGAAAAGTCTCCTGTTTGATGTGTTCGTAAAGACGCTCTGCGCATTTAAATAAAAGCATTTCATAAGCAGTTGTGAGTGGGGTGGCCCCGCCCATGCGTTAATTGCGTTAAATATTTTGAACGCGTTAAAATGAAAAAATTGATCTCCTGCGTTAACGCGCTAATTTTGACACCACTAATATATATATATATACACTGTATGTGTGCATCTTTATATACACATAAAAAATATACACAGTACACACACATATATTATGTACACAAAAACCTTTAATTTGGATGTGATTAACCATGATTAATCATTGCCCAGCACTATAATTAACTTTTTTTATTTGTAAAATCCCGGTCCTCGAACCGGGATTCGAACTCAGGACACCTGTAGTCCAAGGGCACTTTATATGCTATCGGCGACTATATTATTTCATTTAAAAAATATATTTTGTCATAATTCACAACTGCATTGAAATGGCTAATAATAGAGAAACAAGATAAAGAAGATTAAATTAACCTCACGTCATAGGTAGAGAAAAATAATAATAATTAAAGCTGCAGTCCGTAACTTTTTTGGTTAAAAATCAATATTTGAATAAGTACATAACCAGCAAGTGTTTAAAACTATCGCATTAGTTTAGCTCGACTCACAATGGTTATCTTATAATAATGTTTTGTAATTTCAGTGGTACGGGTAGGTTTTCACAGGAAATTCGAACATGCCGTTGTGTCATTACGTCACGTCTGTAAACATTAAGAAGGCGTCCCAGCTAGTAGGCTGTATCGCTACATTATATTGCATATGAGGATGCTGCAGGTGCTGGATAGTTTATAGCCTTTTCTCACAGCAGCTGGAATAATTACATTTATCAGTTTGATGGCGGATTGTAATCCACACAGGATTATGTGTTTATGAAACACATGTGACTGAAATTAAATTATATTCCAGTTTTAAATGTGCATCTGATTACAGATAGTCTATGTGGGATTACACAAGATTTGTATTTGAAAGAGAACCAGTTCTAAGGAAGAATAAATAGCTTTTTGGGTTAAAAGAATTTTTATGAAATTACATTGGTTTGACAATTAGAGATTAGACTATACAGAAAGGCGACACACTATACACACTACATAACTCCCCTGGAGTTAAACAGATGAGTTTTACCGTTTTTGAATCCATTCAGCCGGTTTCCGTTAGCACTTCTAGCATAAATCACTTCAGATTAGACCATTAGCATCTTGTTCAAAAATGACCAAAGATTTTCGATATTTTTTCATTTAGATATATAAATATATATATTATATAATAAATATATAATTTTCATTTAAAACTTGCCACTTCTGTAGTCACATGGTGTACAAAGACCGACAGAAAATGAAAAGTTGCAATTTTTCAAGCTGATATGGACTGGAACTATACTCTTATTCCGGCGTAATAATCAAGGAACTTTGCTGGCGTACCATGGGTGCAGCTGGCACAATGACATTATGCAGCGCCTGAATACAGTCCCCAGCTATTTTACTATTACCTTAGTGTCTTAGTGCTGGTAACGTTTGAAGTTACCTAGCTGGGGACTATTTTCAGGCACTGCGTAATATCATTGCGCCTGCTGCACCCATGGTATGGCAGCAAAGTTCCCTGATTATGACGGCAGAATAAGAGTATAGTTCCTATCCATATCAGCCTGGAAAATCGCAACTTTTCATTTTCGGTCGGTCTTAATACATGATGTACCTACAGAAGAGTCAAGTTTTAAATAGGAATTTATTAAAAAAAACTGGAGTGTTCCTTTAAATAAAACTAGATAAATACAAATAACATAAATAAAATAGTAATATATAAAATAGTAATAATAATAAAAAATTAAACAATAATAAGATAATTCAGTTTTACCAAACAAATCCTACTTTTCATGTTGAATATTCACTTTCAATCAAAAACAAATTAGTTTTTTGCAATATCATGTTAGTAAGATGCATGGTTCTGTTCGTACTCACCTCTATCACACGTGAGTCAAAATCTTCATAAGTTTCTAAAAGGAAAATAAGGACAAATCAAAGTCACAACTTTTTATAAACAACAAAAGACACCAAAGGTCATTAGCACAGGTTGAGATTGCTGAAAATGCCTCACACAGCCTATTTGTTTTTGATCAGGGACAGGAAATGTGTTAAATGAGATTAGGTGAGCAGTCTGTTATGACCTCTAACCCCAGGGCTCTACGGCTGCCGCAGTAACTCATTACAGGTGTTTCATTTTGCCCGAGAGAGACAAGCATATTTCCTCGATTCAAAGGAGGGGGTGTTGCTGTGGTGACTCAGGGGTGAGAAGTTGTTGGAGCAGATCTAGACATGATTTAGACTCCAGGCCTCACCGTCGCTGGGCAATCCATCACCACGACTACCAGAGATTGCACCCACATCCCACTGGCCAATCAGATGACGGAAAATCTATTCGCACGGTAAGATGGTGAGCAGCAGAACAGAGATGAACAGCGATGTAAATTACAAGGAGATTGCACTTTCTGCATCTCATTTCCCCGTGTCTGAGTGTGTGAGTGTTAAAGCAACCGAAGCGTGTAGATGCAGGTGTCGCACCATACATCCTACTACATGTTTTCATCAAACTGTTTTGACTACAGCTACATCCGTTATAAATCAACTATACAGCCGTGCATCTCCTTAACCAAGCATTTTCAGTAGAATGGGAGAATCAAAGAGCTGTACCACACAAACAAACACACCTCCATTGGGCCCTGGATCTGGCGGACCCAGGCTGATCCCACCCCAGGAGTAGCCAGTCCAGCCCCTTTCTCTCTTTATCTTAGTCTTCCTGCGTTTGTCCCACTCATCCCTCTGCCGTTCTAGAGCTGCTGTCACCTCCTTCTGCTCTGCTTCTCCCCGTTGCGACGGTTTCTGGACAGACCCATCCTTATATACTGGAGTATTCAGACCGGGCCAAAGGTAGCCGGCACGACCTAAAGAGCACAAAAGAAATCACAAAAGTGAACGTTACACACATTATTATTGGTTTCTACCTTGTTTTAAGAAAAACCTTCTTGAGGGAGTGTGAGAGAGGGAGAAAAATAAATCGATAGATTCCCTTGAGGTCTTTTTAAGTGAAAGTAAATAATGCCACTCAATAACTGTGGCGCTCTGTGAGTGATGTCAGCTTAGGAGAAGGTTAGATTCCAACAGCAGATATAAACCTCTAAACTTGAAGCAGAGCTGTGATTGATATTCATTAACTGGCATAGAGGCTGCAAACACCTCAAGAAACGCTACAGACTAAAATGGACAGCTAATGGATACTGCTGTTTATAGCCGTTTTAATGTGGTGTTGGCTTTAAATCTGTCCAGAGAAAACCAGAACCGGTGAGTAATAAAAGTAGTTATTTTTAAAGGCATTGTATGATTAAAAAACAAACTGCATTTTTCTTAATGTTTGAATTTCTATCATAATCTCACTCACAGGGTTCCCACTCTAAGCCAAATGTCAAATTCCCTGACTTTTCCCTGACTTTCACTGACTAAAGATGAATTTCCATGACCTATAATGAACGGATCCATCCATTTACAAGCATTTACTTGATCACAGATGATTTTTACTGCAAAACACACATATAAACTACTTTTTTTTTTTTTTTTTTAACCTATTAAATGCACTTTGATATTTTTCTGTACTATCTCTACAGAAATTAATTTATTAAAATTAATTTTTTAGGCTTTCATAACCATAACCTAACCATAACAATAGGCAAAATGTATGAAAAAACATAATAAAACAAAATACGATATAGAAAAATTACATTTTTGAAACAAAAATTGAAAGCAACAAACAAAAATCCCTGATATTCCATAACTTGGACAAAATAAATGTAAAATTCCCTGACTTTCAATGTCTGGAATAGATCTTTTAAAATTCCATGATATTCCAGAAATTCCACGACCCGTGGGAACCCTGCACTCAGTCCTCTCATTCAACATTATATACAGTGGTGGCCAAAATTATTAGAACACTAGTATTTTCACCAGCTAAAAAATGGTTTAAGTCAGTTATTTCTATCTTTTGCTGTAGTTTGTCAGTAGGAAATATCAGTTTACATTTTCAAGCATTCATTATGCCATTAATTGCAATAATCCATTAAGATTTTTGTTTACACATGGAGTCTGACAACAGCCAGTGCTCCACACAGAGATCTGATCTGATCATCAAGAAAGAGAACAAACTGAGACAGACTAAATCCAGAAGAACTTTAGCAACGTCTCCAAGATGCTTTAAGAAACCTATCTGCAAAACTACAATACGGTTAAAAGTTTTAGGTACTCGTGTAAAAATGCTGAGAATGCTGTCCAAAAATAGTTTCATAAATATAATTTCTTTTTCAATTAACTTCTATTAACTAAATTAATTCAACATTTGATGTGACCATTTGGTGTTTATGCTTAAACACCAAGCTTTTTTCCATGACTAGATGCACTTTCACATAGTTTGCAGGTAGGACTCTTAAAGCACCTTGGAGATATTGCCACAGTTCTTCTGGACTTATTCTCAGTTTGTTCTGTTTCTTCATGCCATTCCAGACAGACTGGATGTTGATGACATCAGATTTCTGTATGGAGTACTGGCTGTGGTCAGACTCCTTATGCAAACAAAAATCTAACTGGATTATTACAATTAATAGCAAAATGAATGTTTCCTACTGATACTACAGAAAAAAATAGAAATAACTGACTTGAAACCATTTTTAGCTGGTAAAAATACTAGTGTTCTTAAAGGATCATTTCACTTCCAGAATAAAAAAAATTTGGATCATTAGTCAACCCCATGTCATCCAAGATGTTCATGTCTTTCTTTCTTCAGTCGAAAAGAAAAATAAGGTTTCTGTGGAAAACATTTCAGGATTTTTCTCCATATAGTGGACTTTTAAAGGAGCCAATGGGTTGAACGTCCAAAATGCAGTTTCAGTGCAGGTTCAAAGGGCTCTACATGATCCCAGTTAAGAAATAAGGGTTTTATCTAGCAAATTGATCTGCCATTTTCTAAAAAAAAAATAAAAATAAAAATAATTGACATACTTTTTAACCACAAATGACAAATCACACTAGTTCTGCAATGCAATGCTCTTAATTCATGCATTAAGTAATCATGTTGGAAAGGTTATGCAAAATTAGTTCTTCATCTGTGTACTTTGGTATAAAAAGGTAGAGTAGGGCCAAAAACTCCATCTTATTTTCTCCTCTTACATCAGTTTTTCCTTGTTTTGGATCCGTACTTCTATCTACTTCATGTATAGATTTTTTTTTTTGCTAGATAAGAACCTTATTTCTCAGCTGGGATCGTGTAGAGCCCTTTAAAGCTGCATTTTGGATCTGCAGATCCATTGATCCCCATTGAAGTTCACCATATGGAGAAAAAAACTGGAATGTTTTTCTCAAAAACCTTAATTTATTTCCGACTGAAGAAAGAAAGACATGAACATCTTGGGTGACATGGGGTGAGTAAATTATCTAGAAATGTTTATTTTGGAAATGAACTAATCCTTTAAAGCAGCAATCAGTAGCAAAAACAGACAGAGAATGATGGTGTTTTTTTTTTTTTATGAAATAACTATTTTTACTGAGAAAATACTACATTTATCAAAAGTGTCAGTAAAGACATTTCTAATATTACAAAAGTTTTCTATTTCAAATAAATGCTGTTCTTTTGGACTTTGTATTCATCAAAGAAACCTGACAATAATCCATCATGATTTCCACAAAAATATTAGGCACTGTTTTCAACATTAATAATAAGAAAAAATGTTTCTTAAGCACCAAATTAGCATAATGGAATGATTTCTAAAGAGGTATGTGACACTAAAGACTGAAATAATGGCTGCTGAAAAGTCACCTTTGTCATCACAGGAATAAATTACATTTTAAAATATACGATACAGAAAACAGTCATAAATTGTAGTAATATTTCACGATATTGCTGTTTTTACTTTTTACGCTCTAATAAAATAGCCTTGGTGAGAATAAGAGACTTATAAAAAGTTATAATAGTTTATTAAGTCTAATTATAATCAAATGTAAATTATGACTTTTTTTTTTCTTTAAAAATTATTATCTTTATTTAAATTATAATGTTTTCGGCACAATAAATAAAAGTGTAAAACAACACCCCTTTAAATGTTTTAGTGTGTTCTGTCAAAGCTGTGAAGCAGGCAAAGATGAAAGGTATGATGAAAGGTATGCTGTACCTTCTCCAAGGTTCTGGCCTCTGTTGAGATCTTTTTTCATTTTACGTTTGGTTCTCTTTCCTCTTCCCTTTCTGGCACCGGCGCCAGACTCAGCTAAGACTCCTCGCCAAAGCTCATCAGCTGTCACTAAGGGAAGAAATGGATGTTGATAAATCACATACACCTATAGTCACATCACTAATACAGACACATGCACACTCAAATAAGGTTAAAAAAAAAAAAAAAAAAAAAAAGGAATAATAAAGCTCTTAGTAGTGTGCTAACCTGTGTGTATTTAGATAACGACTGCACCGTAAAAGTAAATTCCAGCTGTTAGTTTTACTATGCATTTATGAACTTTCATCTATATTCTGTGCGTGTGTGTGTTTAGAGGGGTTGGGTAATCTGGGACATTGGGAGTTGTTTGATGTTGTTCTGATTTAATTAGGACTTAATTAGATGAGACCGAGAGGCCTGCCAGGCTTAATGAAGCATCCGATTCCAACAAAAGCAGTTCAAGAAATATCATAATTCTGTGTGACAACCAAACATACCCAATACACACTGATGCACACAAAATTATAGCATTCAAATACACACTCATGTCTGTACATGCAACCACACCACGTGCAAGAGAGATGCTCAAGGCACATCCCCACACTGTTTTTAAAGTGAAATTTATATATTTTTTTGGATGTACACATAATAATTTCCTAAGCTTGCACTATTTCAATGAAGAGGCATTTATGTCCCAAGGAGCAAGTCCTTATTACAGCGATAATGCAGATATTTTTGTTTAATTAATTGAAATTAAGAGTCATATTTAAAATCAGATTTCATGGTCCAGCAAAGATGGTTGGTAAAACACTGTCTGTGCTTTGCATTTACAATATTCTCCATATTAGTAAGATTCACATGGAAACAAAGCATAAAATAATTAATACAAAATAATGTATGTAAAAAGTAATTTTGCTACCATTTGAGAAATGTAAGCATTATTTATATGCTATTATAATTTTAATTGTTTTGAATTAGTTTTACTTTTAGGCTCGGTTTCATAGACAGGGCTTAACGTAAACCAGGATTAGGCCATAGTTAGAGCATTTAAGTAATTGTTATACTTGTGCCTTAGAAAAAAAACATTACTGGTGTGCATCTTGAGACAAAACAAAAAAAACAGTCACTGATATATTTTTAGATCAGTAAGTGCAAGTTTCTTTCAGTTGAAACAGCTCAGACTTACATTTTAGTCTAGGACTAGACTTAAGTCTTCTCTGTGAAACCAGGGGTTGGATTTTTAATTTTAATGTAATTTTAAGTCATTATTCTATGTAGTAGTTTTTATTCATTTCTATTTTATAATTTCAGTGCTTCAAGCTATTCCAAATATCTTTTATACGTAAAATTTTATATTTAATAATGTCTTATATTTGTATTTTATTTAACTTTTTCAATTAACAAAAAATATTTTATAGTATTAGTTTTAGTTAGCAATAATAACCCTGAACTGTATCCCAATGTTATGCTCCTGTTCAGTAACATGCAAATAAAATAATAATATCTTGATTGTTTTTGTATTGTTTATTGAATGCTTTACTCATTTTCCACAGTAATGTAAAATCTTTCAATTATTTAAATTTAATTAGGGTCCATCATTTAATGTAATTAAACAACATAAGATGTAATTAATAATTTAATCATTTTACAGACCATCTAAAAAAGTTTTGTAAAATTTTGTAAAGCTGTGTTGATTTTTTTTTCTAATATGAGAATTGTTAATTTGTCAACTGTCATTGATTAAAGCAACTTATGGTACAGCATCTCCCTTCTTTAGCAGCTCGAGGTTAAGCACTATGTTCAAGAGTACAACAGAGAAAAGACAACTCATAAAGTCTGTGCTCATGATATTGAGAGCCAAACCTGTGACATATGGGCTGCCAACCTAGATGCCCAAGCAATAAGACACCATCACTCCAGGACCTTGACTGGCACTCACTAAAAATCAAACAAAGCATATCATAGCTGCTTACATTTGTTGAAGAAACTTGAATGTCTGTTCTGCTGCAGAGCAGCAGTGACTGGAGCATACTGGGTGGGACTGGGTCTGGCCAAACTGGAAAGATGAGCAGCGCCCCCTAGGGCTCTCAGAGCTCCAACACCTGTTGACAAGAGAGACAGAGGACAGGACATTTCTTAAAAGCACTATTAAAAGTCCAATAATGCACAAAATGTACTATCTATTCTACTGGCTCTAAGCATCGATGTACAAAATTATTCAATATCCACAAGTCAAACCTTTTAAAATTATATATAATATATATAAGCACACATATTATACTTTGTATTAGACCACCTCAAAAACAAACCAATAAAAACAGAAAGTTATGTGCCTAAACTTTTGATGAAGGCTTTGTATGCTTTATATGCTCAGAGGAAGACAGGCCAAAGCCACTGAAATAGCAATATTGAATACATTAGTCATTTTTAGGACACTAATTACAAGCAAAACCTGCCATTCTAAGCAACTACTTGCAGTTCTTCACACAACGTCATGTAATCTCAGAATTTTCATACGTAAGTTCGGGAATAAATATATTTAAAACAATAAAAAATTAGATTTTACATTAACATTAACAAGAACGTCACACATGCTTCAAATTTCAGAGGTCAGTGTGACAACTGACTGACAGCTATGGCAGAAAATCTAGGGTGGTATTTAGGGCAGACATTTTGTATAAGGGATAAATAATTATAGAGTTATGTATTTATTTTTTTATAAGGCAAACCTTCATATTTCTTCTACTCTGACAGGGAACGTTAGCATGCTCACACTAGCTTTCTCTTCAAACCTCT
Organism: Cirrhinus molitorella; assembly: GCA_033026305.1. Classification (NCBI taxonomy): domain Eukaryota; kingdom Metazoa; phylum Chordata; class Actinopteri; order Cypriniformes; family Cyprinidae; genus Cirrhinus; species Cirrhinus molitorella. The sequence goes on along the minus strand of CM065135.1, from coordinate 23,058,855 downwards.
TATAATTTACACAATATTTACATGCAGCTCTTATTAAACTTAATGACAACCACCGAAAGAGTTAAAAGCAAAAGTTAATTCAAAAAGAGTTATTAAATATGCACCTTCAAATGACAACCGGAGGACACAGCACAGCCTTGTGACCGCCGCCATGTTCGGATGCTGAGGGGTCCTTCAGCGCCGAGTGTTCTGTCCGAGCTTGTGCCTGCACAAAATTACAAGAGGACTCGTTGATCTTTGATAAACTACGATAAATAAAATTATTGTTTTTGAAAGCGATGCTTTATAAGCACGAATATAACGAATATATCAGAAATCTGTTGTATAATTTATTGTTGCAAGGAACCTCATTAAAAAAATACATTTCACACTTTTATTTAGTTTCATTATCTTCACAGCAATTACACTGGGTACCTTACTAGCTTTATTAACACTGAGGCAGTAGGATAAATGCAGTTTAGTAGCAGCCTATACTATATGATATTTTATAGAATAATGAAACAGTGAGAGTTTTTCAGGTGAAGTATAAAGAGTTTGCAATTACGTCACAATTTGGTCAGTTACCCGAATGTGATGCCATATTGAAGATACTCGGATGTAAACAACGGCATGGATTGCACAGTTAATGTACTACTAAATACGTTGTTCTGCTAATTTATGCTGTCTAAACTACGCACAAAAAGTGTGGAAGCTAGTAAATCATATAAAGATGGATTTAGTAAGCAGGAAAGTGCACAACATTTTGATCAACTAAAGTTAATAGGTGGTAAAGATATGTACGAGCAGTATTAATATCAAGATATTTCGCCTGCCTGAAATGATAAGAACAAACACAAATGTTGTCAAGATTCCAAGATTGCCCTGGAAATCCTAGTTAGGTTTGGCCAATCGCAAATGCCTTTTTTCCTCAGACAGTTTTTTGCACTCTTCTCCTTGATTTGTTATAACTTTTGACAGTCTATAGCACTCCAAATGTTTTTCTGGTCTGACCGATTAGTACAGCCCAAAATAATTGACAATAATTGACCATTTTCATCAGCAAAATATGCAAGTTTTGTTCAGTTCAGTGGCACTGTTCACTTACTATTCACATTCAGATTCAGTGCTGCCAATATGGCCAGTTTATGATGCATTCTGAAAACCCTCTGTTTCTTTCAATCTATTTTTTTTGGCTATTTTATCATTCTTATATTATAAGTAGACCTGCTTGGGTGTAATTTTGGATGTTTAAGCCCACACATGCAATTACTCTATCAAAAGATAAAAATGTATTTGCATTGAAATGCTGAGGTCTATGATCTAGAGCTCTCTCCGGGGCACACATTGATGTCTGTGCTATCTTCTGGGACATTACACCCATCTGCGCGCTGTCAGTGATACAGCACTAGAGTGGAGGAATGACACCTGCGTGCTCAGTAGAGCCTATAGCCTCATATCCTTTAATCAGCAGCTCCATTATCAGCTGTAGTTAGACCGTGTCCTGTTCAGGCTGCGTCAGAATCACATGGGAACCTGCTGCAAAGAGGTGACTAGAGAGTCTGAATCAGCGCAAAAGTGGTCATAAAGAGGAAAGTGGATATTAAGGGAAATGAGAGGGGTAAGGGGCTGTGTCACATTCTACTCCCTAGTTCCATATGAAGTAGAGCAGTATATTATAAACATATATTTGATCACTAGCAAAGGCCTTTTAAAAATTGGGATATCTTTGACTTGGTTAGGTCGCACACTGAAATGGCATTCAGACATTACACAAATACAGCGTTGCACTACCAGTCAAAAGTTTTTGAACAGTAATATTTTAAATGTTTTTTTTTTTTTGAAAGAAGTCTCTTCTGCTTACCAAGCCTGCATTTATTTGACCAAAAGTACAGCAAAAACAGTAAAAATTCAAATATATATATATATATGAGCAGAAGAGATTTCTTTAAAAAACATTTAAAAAAAAAACTTTTGACTGGTAGTATATATTACAAAAGCAAGCCTTAAAAAAGTATATTAGTACTACGGTACAAAATTACCATAAATTTACAAATAAATAGAAATAAAATGGAGCCTAATATTCTTCTTTCATCTCTCATTCAGGTTTAATAAAACATACTTGAAATAAAATAAATGTTAACTGAAATAAAATGAAGTAAAATATAATTTAAGTAGTTGGCAAGGCAACATTTCTCATTTTCATTTAGTTTAAATTAAAGTATTAAAATAACTAAAAATAAACAAAAACTAACATTATATTTGATAAAACAAAAACTAACAAAAATGAGATAAAACTATGAAATTACTAAACTTTTAACTAAAATTAAAGAGAAAACAGAAAATATAATAAAGTCTAATCCTAAATTTTAACAGACTACAATATATCAATTATATACAAAAAATAACACTGGTCTAATTTTTGGTACTTTTGTAGGATTGTTCATGGAAATACAAAAAGTATCATTGCACTTTTCTTCAGGCAACTTGTGGAACATTTCAGTATTTTTTAACATTATTTTTTAGACAGCTATGGAAATGGCTGACTCCCTAGGTAGTGCACTTGTTTCTGAACTACAGTAGTGAGCTAAGACAAATTCAGCGAGAGAGAGAGAGACAAGCAAGGGGGCAAGAAGAAGTACAGAGGGTGAAGAGCCATTCAGTCATTTCAGCAGGAGAGAAGGGCGGCACAAGATAACAGCCAGGAAAGGCATGAATGACAAGATAGAGGGGAGGGAGGAGAGAACCCATACATAACATGAAGAGTTGCTTCAGTGGAAGTGACAGTGTGAACCAGGCTGTCAGAGAAAGGCAGCTGATAGGAAAAAGCAGTAAAAAGAAAAGTAGAGGACGAGAGCTTGCAGAACCGTCGGGCTGATAAATGCTGTCTAAAATCTTAGCTCGGTGTTCCTGCATGCATCCAAACACAAGCTTTTCCAATTTCCTGTGTGACAGCCCAAGTTGTCGTCAGTGCGACAGGAAACAGATTAAGGAGGCTCTGGAATGGCTCTGTCAGCATGCTATGGATGTTTATTAATCATTATATCTGCAGATGCTGAATAATCTTGATAGATTATGCGGGAGGAAGGAGAGATGATTGGTTTGGGTAGAGGCAAGTAGCCAATAATAAGCCAATCTTTGGATTTGATTGCTTTCATCTTTCCAATCGAACAGACTACAAATCAGCACCCAAAACTTTTGTTTTATATAAGTGTTAAAATCCATTCAGAGTTTTGCCGCTACAATGCTTCAATTTTATGTCAAATCAGAGAAATGGAATGTCTTATTTCAAGCATACCCATTTAAGTCTTTGGATGAGTTTTGGTCCTGGCTCTCACAATCTTTTATCTGTAATACAAGCTTTTAGAAAGTTTAGCACATCTGAGGTTGAAGGTCAAGTAAACACAAGCACAGCTTCTTCATTCAGGAATGCATGGTTTCTAAAAGAAAACAAGAAATGTGTAATGGAGAAAAATGTTTTTGACTGAAGTCTAGTTGTTAGGTTTGGTTAAAATGTAAATTATGATTCTTGCAAAACATGTTTACATTGAGTTTTTAATGACAGGTTTTTTTAAGTCTGCATAAATTCTGTCCAGTATTTGACCTTATAGTACAATACAAATCAAACCAATAATGTGAACATATTTAATTATATATATTTTTTTATATTCTGACAGAATTAACAGAAGCCAAAGACACTGAAGACGAACGCAAAATAAAAAATACTATAGCAGACAGAGCTCACTTCACAATGCCAAATATTGGAAAACAATTTGACATTTCTCAATTGGGGGTGAGGGTTTTTATGAATGTTTGTCTGAGGTGAACTTACTGTGTTCAGAAAAGTTTAGAAGGTAATTTCTTTTCATCTTACCTCTGTACAATAGTGTCAAAGCCACTGGAAGGCTGCAACCTTTGGCAAAAAAAAAATAATAATAATAATGTAACGACTAAGGCTAATACTGCCGTGCAGGGAAGGATACCAGACGCCAATGTGATACAGATTTTTAGTCAAACCACCCAGGCCTAACTCATATGGGTAATTTGTGTAGGAACTGGACTAGACTGCTCATGCAGAAATACAGAGTTCTGGCATTAAACTCTAGAATGCAGTCCGATGGGTCTAACTCAATCTGACAACATGACATCATAATCACATGACACAGCCGATTGGTTCTCTTCTGTATCAGTAACCAATGAGCTCACTGCTCAACATTCAAATATATGACTAGTGCTAGATGTAGCAGTTTTCCAGCATGCTTCAGATACCTTCCACCTTCCCCAGCTCCACCTGTATAGATCTGCTATGAGGTGATTCATGTATGCTGTGGGGGTTATTCAGATGTTATATGTGCAGCAGCAGTATTTCTTACATGCTTACAGCAACATGTTGTGGATGTATTGGCAGTAGGAAGTCTCGGTACTTGCTCTGCCAGGACCAAATACATTAAAATTGTCATGTACATTACCATGCCAATCCCTCCGAGAGTTGTCATGACAGAACTTTTTTTTTTCATAAACTGACTCATAAGAATTCAGGAATTGGACTAGAAATGTTGCACTGTATGATCTTGATTTACTAAAAACAACCGACTCCTAACACTGTCTAAATGTCTTTTTTAACAGATAAATGTTTTTAGTTCTGGATTTCTGACTACTTTATATGCTGTATGTTTTCCACTAAAGATTCAGTAGCAGTAAATCTGTGATTTTATGTATTTTAATTCAGCATTCTGTCTGCACTGGTGCTCGAACACATATGCGAGGAAACCAATCAACATTTGTTTTCCTTTCTAATGGTTCCCAACCTCGCATGTGATAAAATTTGAAATAAGAAGCCTACTGAAAATAATCCTAAGAAATAAATGCCTGATTCTTGACTTGTTTTAAGTAACACTGATTGTTTTTTGTTGGTGTTTTTTTATTGTACATCATAACCCAATGTGTCCTCAGGTAGTGGCTCTTGTGGTGAAGCCTCTCTGCAGGGATTTGGGTCTGCAATCACACACTCACCAGTGCCACCGAATGTAATTGGCGGCCTCTTGGCTACATAATCATCAGAGATGGAGGCCAAAAGCGTGTTCTCTCACCTGTGGGTCCATGCAATCTCTGAAATTATACTTTACCTGTGAGCAGCAATCAGAGTCGGGGGAGACAACTACAGACCACAGATGGAGAGGATCAAGAGTGTTATTTGACAGATCTAGAGAGATTTAATTGAGTTTGAGGCACATGGAAACACACATTTCTCAATCTCACAAACTCTGTAACATACATTAATTACCCTTTTTATCAGGGTAATCACACTGATGAGACACATTACAGCTTCCTCATTTAGATGGTGCCGTTTAATTACAATTCGTTTTGTTAAACAGATTTGGAAAAAACAGGAATGGGTCTTTTACTGCTTAGTGCATTTCACTGATTACATTTATGATAATTTGAGTCTTTTTCCAGTCAATTGTAAAAGAAATATTACTGTGAATTTCCAGGTTGGCCTTCAGAGCAGAGGAGATATTTCTAGGCTAAAGTATTGTGGTGTTTGGGAATGTGTTCTAGCACGATATTGATGGGCCTTTTGCAGAGCTGCTCTCATCAGCATAAATTCTACAAGGCTGCCATGGAAAAGAACATCCTTGAAAGAGCCAGGGCATCTCGGTGTAAATAAAAACCGTTTTCGTTCTCAGTGAGTTTTTTGGCCTGTGCAGCTTTTTAATCTCCTACATGCATACATACAGATGCTTGAATGTAAGTACATCCATGTATGTACTCTTTTATTCTGTGTTATACAAATGGTGCTTTCCACAAAGTGCATCTCAGACAGATTTGTTTTGAAAATATCAATACAGGGAGTGGTTGTAATTCTGTGAATGTATGGGAAAGTGAGAGATGGATAACAACGGAGATGTTCATCCTATATTCAGTAAATAATAGACTGACTTATTTCCATAGCCCCAGAGCAAAACAACCATAACAAACTCGATCTATAAACATTTAGAAACAATGTTCAGTTGCTTATATCTGTAATGGAAAAGAGGTATTGTACAAAGCACAAACCATTTGTTTTCTATCAGTTTCCAAAAACACCTTTATATGTAAGATACTATTTTTTATAGTTTTATTCTGTAGGCCAACACAAATATTTTTGAGTCACTGGATATTAAAGGAATAGTTCACCAGAAAAAACATCAATTTGCTGTAAATTTCCTCACCTTCAGGCCATCCAAGATGTAAATGTAGATGAGTTTGTTTCTTAATCAAAACAGACTTGGACAAACTTAGCATTTGCTCATCAAAGGATCCTCTGCAGTGAATGGGTGCCATCAGAATTAGAGTTAAAACTGATGATAAAAGCATCACAATAATCCACACGTAATTCAAATGACTCCAGTCCATCAAAATGTCTGGTAAAGTGCAAAGCTTTATGTCTGCAAGACCTTTTTAACCTCAAACTGCTACTTCCAGTTAAACACATGTCCTCTATACATAATATTGCTTCCTCCAGAGAAGAAGTCATCTCATCTGAATCAGGAGAGAAATATGTACAGATCAAGTGATGTTAAATTTAGAAGTGAAAACAATCCAACACAGTTTTGAACAAATATGTCAGTGGATTTTGATGTGAGAGGACAACAGGGGATTTTTTTCCAATGTAGGAAGAGTCATTATGGATTATGAACTGGTATTTTGTCCAGACGGTTCACAGTTAAAACATCCTAATTTTTTTTTTTTTTACACTCAGCTTTTCACTTCACAAGATGTTAACTGATCGAGTCACGTCTGGATCAAATGTTTGGACTCATTCTGACGGCACCTATTCATTGCAAAGAATCCATTAATGAGCAAATGATGTAATGCTGAATTTCTAAAAGTCTTAGCACCCTTGCAGTACTCTTTTGAAAGTTTTAAAGATAAATTCTGCAAGACTGCAAGAGCACATCAAGTATAAAGGCCCCAAAAAAACCTATATGTCCAAAAAGGTGGTTGCAGAGGCAGAGCAAATGATTAAATTTTGATGATTACAAAATCTTTTTTTTTTTTTTATTAAAAGTCAATAGTATAATTTTATGTCATGGTGACTTTAATGCCTCTAAAGTCAAACAAAAGTGAAAATAACAACTGTAACAATGCACTAAAATAGTACATAGTTCTAAATCATTAAAAAACAGTTTGAGAAAATTGCAGAAGCACATGAATAATGAACAAGATTAAGTGTCAGATGAAATATTCATGAGGTCAGATGATGTAACTTTAATTGGTGGGAGTTTTAAGTGAAAATCTTGACCTCCAAAAGAGGTCAGCTGAGAGAATAGTGGAAGAAAGAGACTTGAAACGAGACAGTTTGAGCATAGAATTGATTGCTAGCTGCTTTCATTTAACATGCTTAAAGTAAACTAGATTTAGCATACAGAGCTCACTCTCACTCCTCTGTTTTTACTCTATCAAACCAATTTAAAGTTCCATAGATATGAATTAGGCCAATTAACATTAGACAGACAACCTCCATTACAGAGAGCAAGAAAAAAAAACGAAAAGAGAAAAAAGGGGAGGGGAGGGAAGCAACAGTGCAGAGAGAGAGAAATGGAAGGTGACTTGCAGTTACAGGGCAGACAGGTGGGAGAGAGGTGACCCTTGTAGAGAGCAAACGAGGGAGCAAAGAAAAGATTGGAGAAGAACAGACCATTACACTAACAGCAGATTTGAAATGACAGCGAGCAGAGCACAGATAAATGAAATAGGAGAAGAGGTGACCCTGTGGTGCGCACACATTCGAGTGTTTGTTTTCCTGTCACGTTGGAGACATTCCATTGACTTCCTTTGTTTTTTCCTAATAATAAAAAAAAAAAAAAAAAAATTCCCATTTTTCATTAAAAGAATAGTTGAAATAATTAGATAGTTGATAGTTGTTCATCTTCGAAACACAAATTAAGATATTTTTGATTAAATCCAAGAGCATTCTGACCTTGGATAGACAGCAACACAACTGACATGTTCAAGACCCAAAAAGGTAGAAAGGACATTGTTAAAATAGTCAATGTGACATCAGTGGATTAACCATAATTTTATGAAGCTACAAGAATACTTTTTGTGCACAAAGAAAGCAAAAATTTCAACAATATTTTATCTTCCGTGTCAGTCTTCGAACAAATAATTTTACCCATGTTGATAAGCCATTTTTTAAATATTACTCCATGTGCTGTATGCTATAGTTGATATCAGGTTTTATGTTGCATTTCAGGCAGGTTTTTGAGCTCGTAAGTCACGGTTTTAAACCATGAGTCAGACTTTGTAGTGTTCCAGGCTTCTGCTTATTTACAAATCATTTCTGTCAAATGTGCTTATTCCTTGGTTTTTTGAGGAAAACGGAGGAAGAATACGGAGCAAAAGACAAGAGAAGCTGTTATATCTTTTATTTTATGTTATTTGTATATTTGGAAATACATACAGGGGCTGCCATTGGTTCGCGGGCAATGTGACGTCAGAGAGCTAAACTGGGAGTGCATCGATCCAGTACGAGTTCACGGGTGGGAATTCACGGGTTTGACTGCCGTTCCAGACAGTGCACTTTCACGGGTAGAAGGTTGGAAAAACACGAGTAACGGGTTGCCTGGAACGCGGCATTACAATCACGTGCACAGTAGACATTCATAAAAAAATAAATAAATGAATGAATATGTATATATGTGTGCGTTTCTGTTTGCGCACATCCTTCCTTGTCAAACAGATGAAAAAAAAATTATAATAATTTTCGGGTCGGGAAATGTTAAAAATGTCGAGTTCCGATGCCTTTCTCAGCTCCTCGTCTCCGCGCAGGCGCGCATTGCGCGCACCGCAGCGTACAATCGGTACATCACAGAGAGACAGAGAACCTCAGAAGTGAAGTCCTCCCTTTCCAGTTGCGCTTGTGTTAGTGTGGAGGTGAGTGGTGATGAACAAAAAACACTAAGCTACCTGTGACTCTAATTTACAGCTAATTATCAAAAAACAAAACAAAACAAAAAACGCAAATATAGTTAATTTGTCTTAATAACATGGCCATAGCTCCCATGGACAGGTTATCGCTGACAGGATACCACATTCGGTAAGGCAAACGCAAAAACATCATGATTTTATCTGTCAGAAACGTTATGAACGCTATCAAAAACAGTGTTTATCATGATAATAAGTTAGCTAAAGTTTAGCTAAGGCAATATTTCATGGGCATACAGGCTAACTTAATGGAGAAACGACAGCTCTGATCAGAATCGCCACATCTAAATATAAACTTAAAAGTAGCATAGAAAACTTGCACATTGTGGCTTAGTTTCATTTGTTGTTGCCTGTTCTTGTGACCATGGTCTCTTATGTGAACTGATTATTTTGTAGAAATCTGTTGACAAATAAAACAATTGGGTGAGTGTGAGGGAATTAAAATAAATTGGTAAGTAAATCAGAGTTGTGTTAATATATTTGTTTTATTCAGAAAAAAAGAAATAGATATGAGAAGTGCCCTTTTTCCACTTGAGCCCCTGCCCCTCAATATCCCTTATTGTTACGATACTTCATGCATTACAATTACTGATTTGCGTGACAAACTTATTTTTGCTCCTCGCTGGTTCCTCCTCAAAACATATGTAAAGAGATTACAAAATGAGGAGAAACTCATAAAGGAGAACTGGGGAGGAGAAAACATCATGTCTAGACTCTAGAGGATGGCAGGATGGAGGAGTGAATGTCAGAGAGAGATGGATTTGTGTGATATATCGGCATATAAATCAGTGTAATTCAGCATGTGGCATAAAGCCTGGAGCAGATGAGCAGTGTGTCCCTCATCTCTCTCTCTCTCTCTCTCTCTCTCCACGCTGCTTATGTCATCCCACTTTCTCTGCTCCTCTATCAACTCCTTCCACCCTAACCGTCAATCCAATCACTTCCTTCCATTGTAAAACAACTCAAATAACAATACTGTGAATAAACGTAACAACTAATAAAAATCTAGTATTGACTAACATATTATATCATGCACCTCTGCCTCCTTTTCATCCATCTGTACTTGTCTATTTTTAAACTGGGGACCAGCCAAAGTTGTAACCGGAAAAATGTGCTTGAAACGATTCCCCCTCCATTATTCAAGCTTGCATTCAGAGGTTATTACGTTTTATGAATTATGAATGAACCTTAATAATTTAGCATCACATAAAAATGGTGCAGCATTAACATTGAGCACAATTAGCTAAACGAGTGCCGCATCAGGCAGAGTAAAGATACCACAACAACTCCTTTGAGATAACATGTTTGTGTATGTATGCTTATGAGAACCTTTATGAATGAATCTACATAGCAATGTGGGAGAAGGCGGTGTGTGCGTGTGAAAATGTGTTTAGGAGAGAGGAGAGAAATACTGGGGCAAATTTGTTTGGTTATGCATCTCCGTGAGTGTTTAAATGCATTAGGGGAATGTGATTTCCTTATTTCTCTTTCCAAAATCTATAGTTTTTCTCCTTAATCCCTGTGTGAAATATTTACTTGGTTATTCAGCACATCTGTCAACCAGCTGAATAAAATTCATGTATTATTCATCACTGTGATTGCAGTCTTAAAGAGAATTTAAATACATTAAGCGAGATAGCATAATCCTGATATCTACGGTACATTTCAATTTTTCAATTTAATGTGCATTTTAATGCATTTTCTTCTCAGTCTTTAATTGTTGCACAAACAATGCTAATAAGAGTCCATTAAATGCAGAGGGTTTTAATCTAACGTGTAGGGGTTTAAGCAGATGCATGGAGGAAAATAATATTACTGCAGGTTACTGCACAGACAAAGCAAAGGATATTGCATTTTGACCACGGATGTTAGCCCTGTGTATCCAAAAATTAGAATTTGTTAGCTCTGTTGACCCATTTAGTTGTAGTTGACGGTGTAATGTGAATGTTATGAACTTTGTAACTTGCAATAATACACTAATCTATGAAACATAATTGCATAATGGCAATTTTTGTTAGAAAAGCATATAAACATTTTGTTATAGGAAGCAATTAACTTGCTTACTAAGCTGGCCATCAAAGCAAAAATTAGTTTGCAACTAATTAGTGCTAATGCATAGGGAACTGAGCTTGAATAACTTGAATTAACTAAGTAAAATAATAATATTAAATATTTTTAAAATACAGTTGTCAAAAGGTTCAAACGCTCACTGATGCTTCAGAAGGAAACACGATGCATTAAGAGCCTTTTTAAATTTGAAGATCAGGATCAATTTACCTTATTTTGTCTTCTGGGAAACATGTAAATATCTACTGTAGCTTCTGAAGGGCAGTACTAAATGAAAAAATAAAAATAAAATTTAGGCTAATAAAGAAAAATGTACGCATTCTGTTCAAAAGTTTTCACCCCCGGCTCTTAATGCATTGTGTTTCCTTCTGAAGCATCAGTGAGCATTTGAACATTCTGTAATAGTTGCTTATGAGTCCCTCGGTTGTCCTTAGTGTGAAAAAGTTGGATCTCAAAATCATACAGTCATTAAAAGTTTAAATACACAAAAATGCTGAAAAAAGAGATTTGTTGTGGCACCTGGAGAATTTTTCCGAAGAACAGCAGGCAGTTTAACTGTTAAGGACAAACAAGGGACTATGTAATGAACAATAATTATCACAAAATGAAAAAAAAAAAAAAAAAACACACACAGCTGTGGTTTATTCAGGTAACAACTCATTATTAAGAATCAAGTGTATGCTAACATTTGAACAGGGTCATTTTTATAAATTCAATTATTATTTTCTCTTGTGGACCACATGTAAACGACTTTTATATGAAAAAAAAAATATTCAGGTCACTACTAAATAAAAAATAACATACATTTTGTATAACATTTTGCAGATTTTGCACTGTAAACGGGCATAATCGGATACACAGAGAAAAATGATATTAATGCTTGTCATAAACATTTATTCTATTGCTTTAAAAACATGAAAATACTGATGATAATATGAAATATTGTTGAAGTGCACAGTTAGTCTGCTCAGAAACACCTGTAACTTAAGCCACTACATAATGTTTGTGTTAATCTCTATCACTTAGTCACCATGGCAATGAATTAGCAGACAAACCTACTCCATTATTTACAACACACACACACACACATACACGCACTTTTCATTAGCGTTCACCTTTCACCAGGCAGAGGGAAGAAGGGATGTTTGTGTGGGAGAGATAAACAGACATGGAAGGCGTATTGGAAGAAGTGAGGGGCTTGTGTGTGTTTTACAGAGAAATCAGAGAGTGCTGCGATTCTCAACCTCAAATAGATGTGTGCGCTTGCTCTTGTCACTTTCATTCATCTATCAGAGCCACAAACAAGGTGCCAAAAGAAAACCAACAGCCATCAAGCACGTCACCACAGAGACAGTCTTTACTCTACATGACTAGATGATGACTTTCCACTCACTTTATCACACACACATGTGCACCGAGTAGAGATTTTACTATACACAGGGGAATGACCTAAGGCCATGTTTTCAAAGTCAGATTACTTGTCAAGTGCATAAAAACACAAGGAATTTGTTTTGTTTTCCAGACACGTATTTGCATACATGTATAACAAAATAGAATAACAAAAAATACTGAATAAAATAAAACAATTAAAGGGATAGTTCACCTAAAAAATTTAATTACCCCATGATTTACTCACCCTCAAGCTATCCTAGGTGTATATGACTTTATCCTTTTATAAATAAAATAAAATCAGAGTTTTGTTAAAAAATGTCCAAGCTTTGTAATTGCAGTGAATTTTGAAGTCCAATAAAGTGCATCCATCCATCCATGAGAGAGTGGCATTCCAGTGGATGACATAGGACATAGGCATAGCATAAGCTCCAGTAAGAAGGGACAAATGCGGAAGCGCAGTGAACAGAGCAAAACAAAACACTGTTCTCGAATTAGAAGTACAAAACAGGGATTTGTAAAGACAAATATTAGAAAAGTTCATTATAAGCCAAGAGGAGACTGGTTTTCCTTTGGTGTAAACAAAACTCGGTTCTCGTTAGACTAGCATATTCTCACCGGAGTTTACGCTACACCTACATCCTACCTCATTCACTGGAACGCCATTCTCTCATGAATGCACGTTAGACATGTGCCGGTATTCGGTAATACGATATATCACGATAATGAATATGCACGGTATTGTTATTGTGGGCATTTCAAAATACCGAAAATAATTGTTTATTAAAAGTTATTCCGAATTTTGAAAGCATTTTAAGCATACTTTTCCCATTAACTGGTTAAATGCACAACACACTTGTAAACTGCGTCGAAGATGCGTGATGTAAACAGAAGCACATGGCAGAACGCCTAAGGGACGCTCCGGATTAAAGTGAAAGTGTCATTCACTCTCTGACAGCAGATGGCGCTAAACCGCAAATGCAACGTTAACCCAGAAACAAAGCAGCTGCGCTACTTTCTAAAACGTATTTAAATGATTTATTTAGCCATTTAGATTTTTGTATTTGCAGTGGTGTTTATCACAACACCAAATACTTAAATATTCAGACTCCATAGGCTATTTATTTTAACACTTTTTACATTTTAATCTGGACTACAACATGCCCTAGATATTGTTTGAAAGTGTATTCTAAGTGATTCTTTATTGTTCGGTCACACTTTACTTTAGGGCTTCATTAGTTAACATTACTTACTTAATTAATTAATTAATTAGTTAACATAAACTCCCAATGAAAAATTATTCTAAACATGCATTAATCTTAGATAATTCCAATATAATAATAATCAAATTAAAATTAAAATCAAAGTTTATTTTTTTTTTTTAAATAAACCGAGCTAACATGAACTAAAAGTTGTATTTTTAACAAAGATTAATAACTTCTGTATCAAATGTAGCTTTTGTTTACTGATCATGTTAACTAATAATAATTAACTAATAAGATCTTACTGTAAAGCGATACCTATTGGTCTTTTAATTCTTTTGCACTTTCATCTGTGTAAAATTTTGAACTTTATACATTTTTTGTGTTTTGCTTTATTGTGTTTTAATGTTCAGAATTTTTTTACTGTATTATGACATCACTTTTTTGCAACTAAATTTCAATACCGTGATAATACCGTATACCGTGATAAAAACATTATCAATTTATCGCAACATGAAAATTTGATACCGGCATATCCCTAATGCACGTACAATAATCTAAAGAAGCTAGAGGTTATGGTTTATAAGGTTTTAAATATGTATATTTGCCATTACTACCATTATAAAGAAGAACCAGAACATATATTTTTATATAAGTCTAATTAATATTATTCGTCTGAAAGAAGAGTCATTTACACCTAGGATAACTTGAGGGTGAGCAAATCATGTTGTAATTTTAATTTTTGGGTGATCTATCTCTTTAATTCAACATTCAACTGATTCCTTTAAATGCTGATTTATACATGAACAAAAGAAGTAGTGGGTTTATGAATGAGTTATTGAATCATTCACTCAAACGATTCTTTCACTCATTCATTCATTCATTCATTTTTATGAAACTATGTCAGTCCTTAAATTCCAAGAATCAATTAGTCTAGCCAGTTTTCAGTTAATAAACGGAACATTGTAGAGCACCTCCCGTCTAATAAATCGCAATAAGCTTTGTACTTTGTTACTTTTGATATGAAACAGGAAAGTCTTTTCAAATTCTGTCCATTTTATTAAAGTATTCACGCAATGAATGGCGTTTTGGCACTGTTTAATGTGAAGTGACAGATCGCAGTAGTGCTTCAGTTCAAGAGAATCGGCGAACTGATCATCTCCTCTGCTTTAATACCAGTTTCAGAATGAAATAAACATGAATAAACATCTGTATGTGAAAAGAAATAGTACAAATTACTGAAATCCGTATTCTGTCTCATGTAATTGCTCAGTGAGTGTTTCAACTGTGCAAATATGTCAGTACAACAGCTTGTAAACAATGTCAGGTAATATTCAGTGACCAAAAACTTGTCAACTAGAAAAATTAACTCTAGAGAGGAGCATTTTGCCAAATATATGCACCATATAACATATTCATTATATAATTTTTTCTGTTCATAATTTTTTTTTTTATTTACTGTATATTTAAATAAACAGCCACCATTTAAACATTTCTATTTCAAATAGTAATATAATTATGTAATAGTAACTTTATTATTATAAAAACTTAATTGAGTGTGATTTAAGCGTTTGTATACAAATGATTTCTTTTTATCCTTCAATATTAATGTAGTACCAGCTCACTGATTTTTTTTTTCCTTGAGAAACTTTGTGAAATGTTAAAATTTGTGTCAAAACCCTGCCTTACTAAATATCAAAATGTAAACACCGTTCTGACTCTTGCATTGTGTGATATTATAACTTAAAATAACTTTTAAGGGGTTTGACAGCTGGTAATGGCAACCTCATATAGCTGACCCTGTGACTATGTGACTATGTGACTCTGACAGCCCTTTTTGTATACTTTGTGTATATGTTGTGGTTGTACGTTTTATTACTGTAATTCCTTTGTAATGACAGCTTTGTGAAATTACAGACCTGAAAGTACAGTAAATGCCACAGAGAGTGAATTGGTCACCTCTGAGAGACAACAGTATAAAGCTGTCTTACTGCTTTTTCTTACCACAGCCTCTCTGTTGTTTGGCATTTTTCTCACAGAATAAATTTATTACACATTAAAATTATTGTGTGGACCTTTAAAGTTGACATGAGATGAAAATTCACCCCATCTGTTTTCTAGATGCATGTTATATTGCTATTATTGTGATTGATTCAGCTATTCATCCACCAACTTTTTTTTACCTTTTAATTTACCTTGATTAATTTTTAATAAATGTCATATAGTAAGTCTTTCAGTGAGATGATAGATGTTTGCTAGAAGTCTCTATTTAGTCTGCTTAAGCCTGCCCCTAACTTACAATGAACCTCAAGCTAGCATTCAGATCTCCTTCCATCCAATCACCAACCGATCATCCACCCCTCATTGTTTTTTCAATAATCTGTTTCACTTGGATATAAGCCAAAATATGGAAGAAAAGATCTGTCGCTATTTCCTTTATTTCAACTTCAAAGGCTCATTTGCATAACTTATGTCAGAATACATTGAACTGAATGAAGCGAAGCAGCCACAAGCCTTAGAAGAAAGAGACGTGTGTCTAGATACAATGAGTTTTATCACACAAAATGAGACAATGTGTTTCATATGGAAGTCAAAGATTTGTTAAAGCTGAAATATGATCAAGTGAAAGGGCTTTAATGAATATTAAATAAAGATTGCTGACAAAAAAAGCACATAAAACTCATCTTCCATCCTTCTTCCTTCCTCTGTTTCCTCTCTTTTTTCTTTCCTGTTTTGAAGTGCACACTGAAGACTCTAGGCCATGCAATTCTGAACTGCTTGACTCTACATTGAGCTCCGCTTGAGGCGGTAACTTTCTGCTGTGCTGTTTTCCCAGAAATGAAGCTACCATCTAGAAGCCGTTCAGTCCCTATAGGGACCACAACTCAACAGCTGAGCATTTCAGCTTCACTTTGCACTGCCTTATATTTGCTATAAGCGCTTGCTAAAGTCTATTATAAAGATTCTGACATATACTGTATCCTCATATGATGCAATGTAAACATTTTATGGTTGATAAAGGCTAACAGCGACAACAGCCACGGGATAGTTAATGTCACACTCACTGAAGGCTATAGCTGTAACTTTAAGCAAAATTACGTACTGTGAAAAAGCCAAAGAGATTAATTTAAACTGCTTGATGAATGCTACGTCTCGTGTGTTTGCTTGCAAGACATATCTTTGCTTACAGGAAAAGTTTAAGGTCATCGAGTGAGTGTTAAAATGAAAAACCATGGTGAACGTCAATATGTATGTGCTGAGAAACAAAATCAATAGAGTTTAGCTGCAGTTTAACATCAGCACAACATCACTGAACCGAGACAGGAAAGATTTTCTGTCAAAAATGTATTGTAATCTAGTCACGGAAATAATGTAGCTGAATTTTCCAGGGTCCATCTGTCACAGATACATGAATGACTATTTTATATGTTTGTTAAATCTTACAAATCTATCTTTAGCTAATTTTGCTGTCTGTTATATTATCAGACAAGCTTTTGCTTTTTTTTTATATATATTTTTGGATGATTTTAGATGATACAGAGCAAAAAATACATTGTGGAGCAAAGAGAAAACTGACAACATGGCGACAAAACGGAACAGGTTGCTTTAGGCATTAAACAAAGTCTGAATTTTCAAATTTTGTCAACTTTCAGTTGGATTTGTTCTGTCAATAGGCGACTATGCAGCATTCACATTATCATAGTGAGTGTGTTGCAGAAACGTTAGGAGCAGTTCTGTTCACTTATCCGATGTTGTCAGTTGTAATAACTTTCAAATTAGGCCTATCTTTTCAGTTAACTGTGATAAGAATTTGCCTCGATTCTTGCAGTGTTTAATCACATTACAGTGTAATTTAACAAAAGGGCAGATAAAAGATGCTTTGTAGTTTCACACTCAATTCTAGCCCACAAAAGAATAATATCAACTCAGTTTTACCACTTTATGAGAACATTTTATTAAAAAACATGCACAGAAATCTCCATTTCATTCCTGTGGGAAGTTCTCTGAAGAGTAAGCAACACAAGGGGTGGAGCTCAGAAAAGGGTCAGCTTGTTTACCGCATGTAGAAATAAGCTATCCCACGCTCTGTGAGAACGGTACAGTGTGTTCAGCTCAGTCAAATCATTTCTGACATCTGTATTCCTCTGAATCTCTCTATCTCTGACAGAAGTTTGCAAGTGTATTAGATTGAAATCCCGCAGTCTGTGCCTTTTGTGTGTCTGTTTGTGCAAATATTACAATCAATAATAAGCTGTGTTTCATTATGTGCTTTTGAAAAAAAAATACAGTTATCTAATAGCGGCAGACAGAAGGCTGTATGTATCGTCACAGGTTTGAAGTAAACATAGGTCTATTTTAAAACCTAGGCTGCATCCAAAATCACATACTGTTGAGGTCAAAAGTTTACATCCCCCTTTCAGAATCTGCTAAATGTTAATTATTTTACCAAAATAAGAGGGATCATACAAAATGCTTGTTATTGTTTATTTAGTACTGACCTGAATAAGATATTTCACATAAAATGTGTTTAAATATAGTCCACAAGAGAAAATAATAGTTGAATTTATAAAAGATAACCCTGTTCAAAAGTTTACATCCCCTTGATTCTTAATACTGTGTTCTTACCTGAATGATCCACAGCTGTGTTTTTTTGTTTAGTGATAACTGTTATTGAGTCCCTTGTTTATCCTGTATCTGTAACCCTAACTACCCACTGTTCTTCAGAAAAATCCTTCAGGTCCCACAAATTCTTTGGTTTTCCAGCATTTTTGTGTATTTAAACCCTTTCCAACAATGACTGTATCATTTTGAGATCCCATGATTTTGTGATCTTTTTACACTGAGGACAACTGACAGACTCATGCAACTATTACAGAAGGTTCAAATGCTCACTGATGCTACAGAAGAAACAAAAAACATGCATTAAGAGTATCTTGCAAGTATGCAAGTATCTTCTGTAGCCTTTAAAGGGCAGTACTAAATGAAAAAATGTAAAATAAGAAAAATGTCCATTCTGTTCAAAAGTTTTCATTCCCCGGATCTTCATGCATCATTTTTCATTCTGGAGCATCAGTAAGTGTTTGAACTTTCTGTAATAGTTGCAAAAAAGTTCCTCAGTTGTCCGTGTGAAAAGATGGATCTTAAAATTATATAGTCATTGTTGGAATTTTCAAATACACAAAAATGCTGGAAAACCAAAGAATTTGTGGGACCTGAAGCAGGCAGTTTAACTGTTCAGGACAAACAAGAGATTCATAAACAACTATCACTAAAAAAAAAAAAACACACACACAGCTGTGGATCATTCAGGTAAGAACACAGTTTTAAGAATTAAGGGGATGTAAACTTTTGAAGGGGGTCATTTTTATAAATTCAACTATTATTTTTTCTTGTGGACTATATGTAAACATCTTTCATGTGAAATATCTTATTCAGGTCAGTACTAAAAAAACAATACGTGCATTTTGTGATCCCTCTTATTTGGTAAAATAATCAACATTTTGCAGGTTCTTAAAGGGGGTGTAAACTTTTGACCTCAACTGTACACTCTAAGTAGCACTTCTTTTTGAAAAAATAATAAATAATTGTTCCACTTGGAAGAGGCAAAGTTTTTTTATTCAGCCTAAACAACTTGATGCATTTGCTCTTACTGCCAAGTCATCTCTTGTATGTGTTTTGTCCAGAATTATTATCCATTCCAAATGTGTCTTGGAAGATATTTGCACTGTTCTTTTTATTATTATATAGCTATCCATAAAACAAATGTTGAAACCAAGTGTAAATAGCCCTATGACGGCTCCCTAGGCACTAGGTTTTGGAACAGAACAAGTGTTGAACCTTTAAGCTCCTAAGTGACAGAAGTATAGCAATGCAGGAGTATAATTCTCCATCATTTTCACTTTCTTCAGATCTCATTTTTCTTGTCCTCCTTGTTGCTGCGGGAAACTCTTGACCGCCCTTCTTAAAAGAGTCAGTCTTCACTGAGACATCATGCTGAGAGAAAAGATGAGTGTCTGGAATGAATGCGCCTGAACAAGAGAGAGAAAGAGAATAGCAACGACTCAAAGAAAAAGTGAGTATGTGTTTGTGTGCACTTAGGTTTAAGAGGAAACACTTAACATTTTCTAGCTGCCTCTTTCTTAAAGCTGTGACTGACAGCTCATCCTTTTAAAATCAAAGTCAGCCTGTATTTATAGCTAACCTTTGCTTCTGTGTGGCAGTTTTAGCGCGTTAGCGCCTACTCATGCATTCTGAGGCGCTGATTAGCGGTGCGCTAACCATGAGGGGATTTGACACGCTTTAAAACTAATCTCCAGGTGCAAAGAGCTTTGACTCATAATCTATACATCATATTTAAGCCTCTGACACACTCACATGGACATATACATATACCGGCTGTGTCAGCAGTACCACACGCATGCGTTGTGGTACCTGGCAAACAGGGGACGTCCCCCGGACGTTGCGAACGTCCATTTAGGTCCGCAGTGCGTCCGCTTTGTAACGTTCTCTGGCGGACGTTTTGAGGACTGAAGACAGAAGACAGAAGTAATTATCATTTTTGCATTTAAGACCGCTATTCCACGCTCAGACCAAAAAAGTACACATATATATATAGCCTATATATAAATACAGTATAACCACAATGAATATAGTATAGATTAAATGAGCGCGTGATCGAGTCGTGACATCAATTGAGGGTACGAGCATGTATCCATGGCAACGCCGGCGTCCTCTCAGTGAATTTCTCAGACACGGCCTTATATTTTCGTCGGTCGAAAAGGTATTTATACTTTTATATTTGTAGACATTAACTACCGTAACCACTGTGTATCTCGTAATGCTGAAAAGTTCACCTTTTAAAACTTTTGTCCATCGTGTACAGCTGCTGACGCGTTAGCTCTGTGAACACTTTCGAAGCTAATGTTAGCATGTAAAGGTGAAACGATTAAATGTACATAATATTGACAGAAATTGAACTTAAATATTGAATTTTCATGTGGTAAAAATACACACAGCTCTAACGTTAAATCCAAATTTACAAATTATTTTTCAATGGACAAACGGTAGTCCTAGACATATAAAATCATAACGCTACTGTTCATTTTGTTTTTCCAGATTAAACGATAACTGGGAAGAATAGCTCAAACTCATGGATGACAACCAGAAACGCACACACACGGAAAGAGCACCGCAACTTTACAAACGTTCAATTAAAATAAACGTATTTTGCTCTATACAACGTCTCGTGTCTGTTGTCTTTGATTAGCCTAAAACACTTTCGAAGCTATAGTTAGAATTAACTTACTTTTATTTAAAAGTAAAATAAAATGAACTTAAAGCGAAAGTCCCCTAAACGTACCGAATGGCCGCTGCACGTCTTGTGAACGTCCCCGTGAATGTCCGGAGGACGTCTTTGTGAACGTCTGCTCGTAAAGGGGACCCTACAGGTTGATGTCCAGGGGCATCCTGGGCACCTTTTTTTGTTAGCTGGGTACTTTTGTGAACGCGCGTCGAAGAATTGTTGAATAAAGTTGTTATTTTTGCTTTCTTTGCGCACAAAAAGTATTCCCGTAGCTTCATAAAATTAAGGTTGAACCACTGATGTCACATGGACTATTTTAACAATGTTCTTATTACCTTTCTGGGCCTCAAACATGGTAGTTGTGTTGCTATATGCAGAGTCAGAAAGCTCTCGGATTTCATCAAAAATATCTTAATTTGTGTTCTGAAGATGAAGGAAGGTCTTATGGGTTTGAAACAACATGAGGGTGAGTAGTTAATGACAGAATTTTTATTTTTGGGTGAATTATGCATTTAATTATGATTGATTTATCATCTTTTGATGTCACATTTTGAAAGTTCACCTGTGTGTAGACATTCTCACCCTGACCTATTGAAAATGTCGTCCACAGCCCATGTTAGTATTAATGCGGTCGTTCTGCTCTTTACAGTCTCTCTGTGCAGCCTGCACTGGAGTCGAGTTACTTTGATTTTTGTTTTTCAGATTTATTGCTGTGTACTACGTTATTTGATGTTGGTTATTGGATTTGGGATTTAGTCAATAAACTCTGCACACAGGTTCTGTTTCCCTTGCAATCCTGATATCACACCGAGCTTGCCAAATACTGAGCATCATTCTTTTAGCATGAGCACAGTCTCTGAAGGGAACCTGTGTAGATGCATTATGGAGATTTCAGATGCAAACAATCAGATTGTGATTTAAAGCTAAAAGGATGTAATGCTGTAATTTGTACAATGATGTTTAATGAAAGCACTGTTATTTATTGATAAGGATAGTCATTAATCTGCCATAACTTCGGTATCTCTGTGGGTGATTGGAGCGTTCAGCGCATGATTGATGGTTTTGTTTTGTGATAGACTTCAGATATTTGCTAGACACTCTTTCAATCTCTATCTCTCTCTCTCGCTCATCCTCGTTCTCCTTCGCGCTGCTGTTGGTAAACAGACCCATTCATCACTCACATTTTGAAGAGTGAGGCTAAGACAGAGTTTTATAGAAACCCACTGAACAGAGACTTCAACTCAAGTGCTTTCAGTGATAATTTCAGAGAAGTGATAGCAAATTCAGATAAAGTGGAGGAAAGAAGCATTAAAACAATGCCTCATTTTCTGTAATGAGAAAAACACGATAACGGTAGAAGGATGAAAATGTGATTTAATAAGAAAGACACACAAAGATTAGGGATGCACAATATGATTATAATACCATATTGGTTTTATTTTTTTTATTTTAAATTTCATTTTTCACTTCTTCATAATTACCAGTATCAGGCATATTGCATATTTATTGACACTGTTAAATGTAATCTTCATTTTTCATACTGTACTGTATATTATACATACTACGCTGTTTTGCGCATTTAAACTAAAATGACTAAAATGATTTACAGCAAAACAATCAAAAGACATTTATTATTATTATTATTACTATTATTATTACTATTATTATTATTATTATTATTATTATGTTGAAAGCAGCTAAGTAGAATTTTTCAGGTTTCTTTGATGAATAGAAAGTTCAGAAGAACAGCATTTCTGAAATAGAATCTTTATGAACATTATGAATCTTTATCATCACCATAGATTAATTTAAAGCATCCTTGCTAAATAAAAGTATTATTTTCTATAATTTCTTTCCCCACAATTTTTTTTAATGGTATAGTGTATAATTTTACATATATATATATATATATATATATATATATATATTAGGGCTGTCAAATGGTTAATCGCGATTAATCGCATCCAAAATAAAAGTTCATGTTTGCATACTATATGTGTGTTTACTTTGTATATTTATTATGTACATATAAATACACACACATACATGTATTTATTAAAACAAAATACTTATATGTATATATATTTATACCAGTATACAATTTAGATTATAAATAAATGTAAATATTTTAGATGTACATCTAAAATATTTTTCTTAATATATACATGCATGTGTGTGTATTTATATATACATAATAAATATACACAGTACACAAATATATAGTATGTAAACATAAACTTTTATTTTGGATGTGATTAATCGTGATTAATCATTTGACAGCACTAATATATATATATATATATATATATATATATATATATATTATTTCAGATAAATTTGGATTTTATATTGATAACAATCTGGGCCGTTTGTAACAATTTTGACACCCTAGGCGAAATCCCTTTCCCAAACTTTGATTTTAAGTGTCCGTTATTGCATTATTATTTAAATCAAACCTATAAAACCCTTTGTTACCCCAAACTATATATAAAAGCCTGATCAGTGACATAAAAGTAATCAGAATGCAGCTACTTTTTCCTGTATTACTCATTGATGCGTGAACTTCCCCTTTAAATAATGCGTTAATACTGACCAAACAAAATACTGATTTTGTGCACTTCTTGTACCAGTATTTTAAATTGGCCTTTGAACTTGTGCTTATTGGCGTCCCCTCCAGCTGGTGCCTAGAAACAGTACTGATAACAATAATAATTGAAAAAACGTGAACTTTCCCTTTAAATAGCGCGTTAATACTGACCAAACAAAATGCTGATTTTGTGCACTTTTGCTGTACCAATATTTTAAATTGGTTGCTCAGCCCCAGCTGGTGCCTAATGGTACTGATAACAATAATTAAAAAAAAAAAAAAAAAGTTTCTTGAACAGCAAATCAGCATATCAGAATGATTTCTGAAGGATCATGTGACACTGAAGTTTGGAGTAAAGATGCTGAAAATGTAGCTTTGATCACAGGAATAAATTAACTTTTTAAATATATTCTGATAGAAAACAGTTATTTTAATTACCAAACATTTTTACAGTTTTTGCTGTACTTTGGAACAAATAAATGCAGGCTTTGTGAGCAGAAGAGATTTCTTTGAAAAACATTTGACTGGTAGTGTATACATTTTTAAGTCATGACCCACTATTTGACAGCCTCTTATTTAATTCAGAGACAACTTGAATGCATGGCTACTGAACTTGCTGCATATTTGATAACTGACATACTAATAATGTCATGGTTAAGAAATGATTGGTCACACACACATTCTCATTTCACAGACAGCCAGAAGTTTAAGGAAATTTCAACTACTCATTCCCACATGTTTTACACTGTCTGGAAATATGTATGTGTGTGTGTGTGTGTGTGTGTGTGTGTGTGTGTGTGAGAGAGAGAGAGAGAGCTTATGGAATCATGTTAAATGGCAGCACATACAGCATCTGGACAGACTCACATCCTTCATTAACCCTAAACACACACACACACACACATACTCTACATGTCCTAAACTTCACTGTCAAGTGTTTTCCACGTGAATGCGAGCAGTGAGTGTTTTGAAAAGACACTCAGATGCACATTTGTAATGCAGAGACGAAACCTTGTGTGACACAGACAGCCATGGGCTGTCAAAATATTTCATTCTGTGAGATGTCGTGTTTGTGAAATAAATATCACAGCAGCAGCTCTTAATAATCAAGGCCAGATCTGAGAGTGATGGATTATCAGTGTTTCCTGTCCATTGAACTATAAAGTCAAATGTGTATGATTTAACAGGTTAGGTCAATTACCTCTACATTTAATAGTTTGTTAAATGTAAAGTGCTTTTCACTGACTATATTTGCTTCCACTGTAGCTATCAAACCACATAAACCTGCATATTTCAAACTTACCACATCTTGTTCAATCACAAGGAATGTGAGAAATGAGGCATTTTGTGTCATTAATATTACAATGAAATGAAAATTCTGTCATTAATTACACACCCTCATTTCGTTCCAAACTTGTAAGACCTTCATTTATCTTTAAAACACAAATTAAGATATTTGTGATGAAATCCAAGAGCTTTCTGATCCAACACAACTGATGCATTCAAGGCCCAGAAAGATAGTAAGGACATATGAAGCTACGCTTTCTTCTTTTCCATGTCTGTCTTCCTAGATGTGGACTGTTTTCAAGGTTCTTAGATGGTGCTTTTGTCTTCTTTTTTCCGGCTTTCAGCTTGAATATTCTTCCAAAAAAAAATAAATAAATAAAAAATCAACATACTGCTCACCTGTTAAGTTGGTTTCTTTTGCTGGTCATACCTTGGACATCCTTATCTGTCATCTTTATTGTCTGATGTCAGAGAGTATATCATGTTTTAATTCTGTCACTACACATTTTTGCCTCTGCATTCCCTCCCTCTCCTTCTCCCTTTCCTTCTCACCCTCCATTTATTTTTCTTATGCTCCTTTCATTCCATTACCAACTTCATATCGGTTTTAACACTCCCCTCACGAAAAAGGCAAAATGTGTCCCTCTCTGTCAGACCTTCATTTAAAGAGTCCACAGCACAGATACTGAGGAAAGAATTCATATGAGGAGCCATTTTCGAGTACAACTGCATAACCATGTGTTTCTCCATGTGTGGTGATTTTAATGGTTTTGATATAATGTGGAAAGAACGGTAGTAGAAGTGCATAAAAAGCACCATGAGGGCAGATGAAATCAGTGTATCTGTATGCTTGTGCATGCATGGAAAGAAAAACTGTTACAGCTTCAGCTCTGCTCCCTTGAAAGATTTCAGTTGGTTTGCATGTAGTTTCCTCTTATGTTTCCCACCAATAAGTTGCCATGTTTCACCATAATGTGCCACATGGAGTCACACTTGATCCACCATATGAGCATTTTTCACATTGGAAAACAATTTTCCTAATGAATATTTTGTCTTGTTGACTAGGAAAAATAGTAAACTAAAAACAAGAACATTTAGAGATATTAGGACTGAAATCTTGAATTAGGTTTATTTTTACCTTGCTTCTCAAAATTATTTTACATCTACAGTTGAGGTCAAAATTTTACATACACCTTGAAGAATCTGCAAAATGTTAATTATTTTACCAAAATAAGAGAGTTCATACAAAATACATGTTATGTTTTATTTAGTGCAGACCTGAATAAGATATTTCACATAAAATATTTACATATAGTCCACAAGAGAAAGTAATAGTTGAATTTATAAAAATGTCCAAAAGTTTACATACACTTGATTCTTAATACTGTGTTGTTACCTGAATGATCCACTTTTTTTTTTTTTCTTTTTTTTTTGTGATAGTTGTTCATGAGTCCCTTGTTTGTCCTAAACTGTTAAACTGCCTTCAGTAAAACTGTTCTTCAGTAAAATCTTTCAGGTCCAACAAATTATTTAGTTTTTCAGCATTTTTGTGTATTTTAACCATTTCCAACAATGACTGTATGATTTTGAGATCAATCTTTCACACTAAGGACAACTGAGGGACTCTTATTCAATTTACAGAAGGTGCTCCAGAATAAAACAAATTAAGAGATGGGGGTGAAAACTTTTTGAATTTAAAGATCAGGGTAAATTGAACTTATTTTGTCTTCTGGGAAACATGTAAGCATCTTCTGTAGCTTCTGAAGGGCAGTACTAAGTTAATATATATTCAACCAAAAACTTTTTTAAAATAAATTTTACTCTTAGTTCTTTTGTGGACTATATGTAAACATGTTTTATGTGCAATATCTTATTCAGGTCAGCTCTAAATAAAAAATAACATGCATTTTGTATGATCCCTCTTATTTTGATAAAATAATTACATTTTGCAGATTCTACAAGGTGTATGTAAAATTTTCACCTCAACTGTATGTTCAAAACTAATTGTAGAGTACTTTTATCTTGTTTTAAGGATGTGTAGATATTGTTTTTACTGCAAAACAAGACAAAATACAGATGATTTGACAATTATTGTGTGTATTACAAATACACACACGCACACGCACACAGACCCCTAGATTATGAGGTCTGTTTGTATGCAGCACACTCATCTCCTGCAGTCAGAAATCTATTTCCTGTGGTCCGCTTTTCCAGGAAGGAAATAATGTGAGTGGAAGTGCTGACTTGGCTTGCTTCATACCCGCTTGCCTCTTATTTGTGCAAAAGCTTTCTTTATAATCTATATGACCAGCATAAAGGACCATCTCTTGACAATTACATTCAGCTTTCTTTTATACAAAATGGTGTTAGGCTCTTATTTTCTGTCTTTTACTGCTTTTGTATTCTGCTGTTGTTGCTTTTGTATTTTTGCGTTTTTCTTTATTATGGTTCTTGCAAGACAGTGCAGTATTGAAATTCCTCTCACTACCTTTTCTCCTGCTTATCAGTTTTCTGAAATTCAGTTCAAAATACAAACATAATTTGATAGATAATCAGCCTAAAATGTGCTATACACACACACACACACACACACACACATATCTTTTTTTTCTAACACATTTTTCTTTAGCCACATTAATTGCAAAAACATCTTCATGTGTGCCTCCAGTCATTTATTGGTTTGATTGTTTCTGGTGCTAATAGAAATTGCACTGAGATATTGGTCTCAGTACACCATAGCCTGAGGGATATTTCATAATGTACAACACATATGCATATATGCATATATTTCTGTTAGTATACATATATATTTACTGCCACTAACCCATATTTACACTCTTTTTTTTTTTTTAATCATTTTTAGGATTTTAACCAATTGCATTTTCTGTAATCTCTTTTATTTATTTCATATACCACTTCATAAAACATCTTGATTGTTCTGGGGTTTACAATCCCGCTATGATTCTGCAAGAGCAATAGTGAGAAACATGATTTAGTTTAGTTTAGTTTAGTTTTTGGCATGAAAATGTCAATTTAATGTCTGAGAATGATGACTGCTTGTATCTGCAATAGAGGAAATGTCTGAGAGAGGCTGTTTGTCTGTGGGTTTATTTAGCTATAGTTTGGGCACACATTTGATGTCAAAATTTTGCAGAATATTGCTAACCTTCTCTTTGGACCTTCACTTAACAACAACAACAACAACAACAACAACAAAATACAGAGATTGAGGTCAAAAGTTTGCATACACCTAGCAGAATCTGCAAAATGTTAATTATTTTACCAAAATATGAGGGCTGTTCTTCAGAAAAGTCTTTCAAGTTCCACAAATTATTTGTTTTTTCAGCATTTTTGCATATTTGAACACTTTCTAACAATGTCTGTATGATTTTGAGATCCATCTTTTCACACTGAGGACAACTGAGGGACTCATGCAACTATGAAAGAAGGTTCAAACACCCACTTTTTGAATCTTCATTCTGTTCAAAAGTTTACACCCTTTTACACCTGTTTACACTGGCTCTTAATACATTGTTTTTCCTTCTGGAGCATCAGCGAGCATTTGAACCTTCTGCAGTAGTTGCATATTAGTTCCTCAGTTGTCCTCAGTTTGAAAAGATGGATCTCAAATTCATTCAGTCATTGTCGGAAAGGGTTCAAATGCACAAAAATGCTGAAAAACCAAAGAGTTTGTGGGACCTGAATGATTTTTCTGAAGAACAGTGGGCAGTTTAACAGTTTAGGACAAACAAGGGACTCATGAACAACAGTTCACTATATAAAAAAATCACAGCTGTGGATCATTCAGGTAACAACACAAATAAAAAATAACATGTATTGTATGAGCCTTTTTTATTTTGGTAAAATAATTAACATGTTGCAGATTCTGCAAGGTGTATGTAAACTTTTGACCTCAAATGTACATGCTAACAGACATGCTAAACAATCTCTTAATGAAAATATAGAAATGCAGAAATGTTTTTGTCATGTTTTGAGTTTAAGAATAGTGAACCTCATTAGCTCAAAATTAAAAGAATAGTCAATAGAAAGTACTAACTATAATTAAAAAAAAAGAGAGAGAAATAAAAATCAAGCGTTTTTGTGTGGGTGCGTGTAAATGCATGGTTGCTCCGTTCAAAGTGACTCACGCAGTTCTGCTCTCTGGCTTCAGGCCCAGGAAACTGACATAAGATGTCAGTCAAGCAGGAGGGAAAGAGAAGGAGCTGAAGACTGAGTGAAAAAGAGATAAAGAGAGATG
This sequence comes from Cirrhinus molitorella, assembly GCA_033026305.1. Lineage (NCBI taxonomy): Eukaryota > Metazoa > Chordata > Actinopteri > Cypriniformes > Cyprinidae > Cirrhinus > Cirrhinus molitorella. The sequence goes on along the minus strand of CM065135.1, from coordinate 23,029,816 downwards.
GAGGGAGAGATAGACACGTATTCTCATCTCACAGCAGATAGTCAACTATTAACTGCTATTTAGAGTTGCACACACATACAGACACGCACTCATTTGTGTGCAGTGTCGCTAATAAGCGAGTCATTATAGCTGGGAGGACATTATTACAGCAATGTCATTTATCAACAGCTAATGAAGATTCTACACCAGTCACTGTGAGACTGCATACATCTGGAATACTGAATCACAGAAAGGCATTAATATGAAATACTGGACCAGAAATGGCCATTTATCTAGAATATTGGATCAGAACTGGCAATAACTGGAATACTGAATGAGACTGACATTAAAATAGAATACTAAATCAGAAACTGCTATTGCACATTTTGACCTGACAGTTGTCTGAATTTTTGTTTGATTTGTTATCCATTACATACCTTCCTATCAAAGTTATCTGCACCCGCCCCAAAGACCTGATCTAAATCAAATGATTCACGATACGCGTTTTGAATTCCCGTTCTGAATCAAATGATTCGCAATACGCGCTTTGAATTTCTGTTCTGAATCAAATGATTCGCGATACGCGCTTTGAATTACTGTTCTGAATCAAATGATTTGCGATACGCGCTTTGAATTTCTGTTCTGAATCAAATGATTCGCGATACGCGCTTTGAATTTCTGTTCTGAATCAAATGATTCGCGATACGCGCTTTGAAATCCTATTCTGAATCAAATGATCCGCTTTGAATTCTCGCAATACGCGATCCCATTGGATCGCTTCGAAACACTGAATCGTTTTGTGACGCAGTTGTAACTGATTTAGAGTTTCAAAAAGCTTCATTGATGCTCTTTGCTCGCTTTCTCTATATAATTAATTTGTTGTTTGAACAATAGTGGAAATGATGTAAGCCCAACTTACAATTTTTTTATTAAATCACGTTAGACGCATATTAAAACGTTTCTGTCATATTAAAAACATTTTATGAGTTCTGAGTTCTTATCATATTTTATGACCATTTTCTAAACTATAATGAATAAACTGTGATAATGTGAGAAATGTTGAAGGTGTCTGAATACATTTTGGTTTGGCTGTACCATTATATAGCTATTTTTAATCCCTCTCCTACCTCAAAACCTAACTATTAAGGGGAGGGGGGGGGGTACAATGGTGTTTTGTGTATTCAGAGTTGTTTACAGTTAAAGAATTGGATTCTCATGCTAAACATGGCCAACTTTAAAAAAAAAAAATAAAATTTGGACGAATGATGGAGAATTTCTGTGCCGAAAATCTTACTTCAGTGTTGGCACAAGTTTCGGCTGTTTTTTTTCGATCATGGCTTTAATGACGTAGACGATGGTATAACTCCTTATATGAGCATTTCTCCCAGAAAAGCGTGCCTGCGCACACGTCGACTAGAGTGACAGAATGAGCACGCACATCATTCGCGTGCTTCATTCGGCTGCACTGCTGCAAGGGATTCACTTGGGAAGAACGTCAAAGATAACTTTGCTCAGCTTCCAGAAGAACCCAGTGTTACGTGAACAGTGGATGCTGTTCCTTTTTCCGTGGCAGCAATGGAGTTTTGCAAGTGTGTTTGACAAACGTTTCATATACAAGGCCCAGATTAACATGAGATTAGGTGAAACTGTGTATGTTATGTACCCTTTAACTGTTTATACTCTAGGAAAATGCTGTCACAATCATTTATTTTAAAATAGCAAAGTAGCCCAAACTTACATAATTATTACAGGCTTATCAAAGTGTATTTGGCTAAAGACATGGTTTTCTCATTAATATCATTTTGTTGTTGTTGTTGTTGTTTTTTATTTAAGTATAAACTAATACTGAAATTGAATTATGCAGCAGTCAACCTTTGAAGTGGATCAAAAAAGTTCATCAAACTTGTCCTAAGGCAAGAATGTGTATTGTTTTGGTTTTAGGACAACTTTGATAAAAGGTTTTGATCCACTTCAAATGTTGACTACTATAGATCAAAAGTAACAACTCTAACAAAAATAGTGGGTCAGAAAAACTGGTATTTTCTAGCAGAAGACTATAAACTGGAATTCAGGGCTTGTTGGATTGATATAGAACAACAAAATGGGGACATCGGATGCTCATTTTTCACAAGTTGGTATGATCCTTTAGGGTTTTCATGAAATGTCTGCAAAATACTTCAGTTAAAACTTTAGCTCTGTCATGACAACTCTCGGAAAGGTTTAGTGCGGTAATGGTTATGATAATGTTAATGTATTTGGTCTTGGCGGAATAGATCTGCTACACTGCTGTTGAATTGCTGCTGCTGTTGATTATTGCTGTAGTTGTAGATTATTGGTGCTGCTGTTGCAAGCAAGTACAGGAACTTGCTACTGCCAAAGCATATGGCGATACGGTGCTGTGAATATTTAAGAAATACTGCTGCTGCACAAATAGCATATAAAATAACCCGTAGCAGATCTATACAGGTGGAGCTGGGGAAGGAGGAGGGTTTCAGAGGAACTCTGAAAGCGCGCTGCCAAATGCCCAAGTGAATTCTACCAGCCATTTAAATGATAAGCTGCAAGCTCATTGGTTGCTTACACAACATGAACCAATCAGCTTGTGCCAAGTTGTATACTCTGTGAATATCATTAGTTACGTTAACACCCATCAGCCTGCGTCATCTAGAGTTTCATGGCAGACCTAGGTATTTAATCAGTGGTTCTGATGTTGGGAGAAAATGAAGACTCTTAAGTTCACTGTTACTTCCAACTACAAAACACCCTCTTCATTTACGAGATGTTGTTGCTACAGCTGCTCGAGCACAGAGAAAATGGTGAACAGCATACAACTGGCTAAGTGCAGAAATATGCTATTACGGGACAGTCTGTCAGTGGTCATGGGTGGTGCCTGAGCAGTTTGACGTCATAGAATATCTCAGAATAAGATTTCTCAGAAGAGATTCAGCATGTAAGTATGCAAACGGAACAACATTAATGTTTTTAATTCCTGTTTTCCCATTTAGAAAGCTGCTGAATCTCTCAAAGTTGCATTTATGTTTTGCACACGCTGCAATCCCCAGTGAGCTCTCAGACAGATGTAACCTTTAGAAAACCAGCTGATTTAATACCGCGGTCAAATCTATAAACGACCACCTTTATTTTTCCCTAGCATTAATACACAGCGCTGTCATCTCCACAGGACCACGACACACAAACCGACTGTTAAATTACTCCTGTGAAGAGGTTCACCCCTTCACATAGATAGAGATGGTGTGATAGAGTCTAAACGATAGGGGAGGAAGGGTTGCGCAGAAAGGGAGAACACCAGCGGGAGAGGAAATGAAATCAGAGAATCCATATAGTGGCTCTGTCTCTGTCTGTGAGATTCTGCCCACGTTGTTCGCCTCTTGAGTCTCATGAAGATGTTATTGCACAAACCGCTCTTGTCCTGCTCAGAAAGAAAAAAACGAAATAGAGAGATTGTGTGTTTGACCTTGATGAAAGGATTCATTCTCTGAAAGGTCTAAGGCAGGCTTGCGTTTGTTTATTTTTATTTATTTGTATAGTATGAATTCACGTTTCAGTGGTTTAAAGTGTATGTGACCCCATTTGCCATACAAGTAAAAAAAGCAACCAATATTATATTTATCGCATTATATTTACTAAAAGAGACTTAAAGTAACATATATGAATTTTAAATATGTTTTGTTGCTTTTTATTAGTATTAATACTGTGTATGTACTATTATTTAGTGTGTGTGTGTGTGTGTGTGTGTGTGTGTGTGTGAGTGTTTGTATTTATTTACTACCACCCTTGCCACTTCAGGAAAAAAAATTACTGAACACAGGACTTTTATATCTGTATATACTTTTATATGAATATAATTTATAGTACTTTTATTATAAGATTATTTATAAGATGATATAACATATTATAAGGTTTTTATAATGCATTATGCATTCATTATAATGCCTTAATAATACTCTTATAATGTATTATAAATATGGGCTTCATAGAAAGTGTTACCGTACTTATTATAGTTATATTAAAATTAGTATTCTTTGTGTTTTTCACAATTGGATTTATGGCTCTATGGCTCTGTTTGTCTGTTGAGATCTGTGTATGTTGTGTGTGTGTTGGAAACTAAGTGTAATAATTAAATATTGATTTTAGTAGCTCTTGACTTTTATGAAATTGATCTATCTGAGGAGTTTTGAAGACTGGGCCTGACAAAATCTTTGTAGATTTCTTTTTACAGATATCACAAATGAATTATAAATGATATACAGCAAATGTCAAAAAATACCCCCAAAAATAGCAGGGCTTTGCACTGCAATGTGCCATTTCTCATTTTGTTGGTATTATGTTATGTTATATTATGTAAAGGATTTGTTCACTTTCAGAATATAAATTTCCTGATAATTTACTCACCCCCATGTCATCCAAGATGTTCATTTCTTTCTTTAGTCGCAAAGAAATTAAGGTTTTTGAGGAAAACATTCCAGGATTGTTCTGCGTATAGTGGACTTCAATGGGGATCAATGGGTTGAAGGTCCAAATTGCAAGTTTCAGTGCAGCTTCAAAGGGCTCCACACTATCCCAGCTAAGGAATAAGGGTCTTTTCTAGCAAAACTGTACTTTTCTAAATTAAAAATAAAAAAGTTAAAGTCAAAATGTACTTTTTAACCAAAAAATCTTCCACTTGATTTCATGCATTATATAATCACATTGGAAAGTATTTGTAAGAGAAACATTTGTGGTTAAAAAGTATAAAATGTTTTATTTTTTTCGTTTTGTTTATGTTTCATTTCATTATTGTTTCGCTGGATAGGACCCTTATTCCTCAGCTGGGATCATGTAAAGCTCTTTGAAGCTGCACTGAAACTGCAGTTTTGACCTTCAACCCATTGGCTACCATTTAAGTCCATTATATTGAAAAAAATCCTGGAATGTTCTCCTCAAAAACCTTAATTTCTTTTCGTCTGATGACAGAAAGACATGAACATCTTGGATGGCATGAGGGTGAGTAAATTATCAGGATATTTTCATTCTGGAAATCAACCAATCCCTAAATCAATGATTATCAATAGTCTTCAATGCAAAGTAGCATCTGCAGACTTATCGCTTTGAATACTTGACTGAATTGTATTTATTACTTGACACATGCACAAACACACAATCGTACGCTCAACCGCACTCACTCACGTCTTGAGCAAAAAATAACAGAATGTTTCCCCTGAGTCCATTGCCTTTATGCCCTGGCATTCGTTCATGTTGGCACTTGGCCACTCTGTAGACTCGCAGAAAGTGTAGCCACCTGCTGTGATTTCACGCCTGAGGTGAGTGGGCACAGGACTGCACCACTGCAGCAGAGCAGCAGAGGGCCACACAGGGGCCAAACATCAATCTGCTCTGCTCACCTCTGACAGACTGGCCACAGGGCCCAAGGGTAGAAACACACACAAACACTCACGCTTTAATTATTGACATTATTGAGGAGCTGTCATGTTAGCCGAATTACAGTTGGGACCCAGGGTTACAGTGTCGAAACCTGCTGGTACAGTTTCTTTGTCTCATTCTTTATATTTACCTATCTGTTACTTCAGCAACATTGTTATTGTGACCAAATCATTAGGGAATTGTTCAGCTAGTAGCAAAATAATCCCTTTTAATAATGGTGGATGGTAACATGTGTTAATTTCTTGTGTTATTGTTTCCTGATTACTGTATCTATTATATTATGCTCGTTTTGGCACCTCAACATTTCAGAAATACAATGTTAAAGTATTAGTTCACTTCCATAATAAAAATGTTCTGATGATTTACTCACCCCTATGTCATCCAAGACGTTAAGGTTTATGAGGAAAACATTCCAGGATTTTTGTCACTATAGTGGACTTCAATGGGAGCCAACAATTTGAAGGTCCAAATTGCAGTTTCAGTGTAGCTTCAAAGTGCTTTACACGATCAGAGCCAAGAAATAAGGGTCTTATCTAGCAAAATGAGCGTTAATGTTCTAAATTTTATATACTTTTTAACCACAAATGCTAGTCTTGCACTACAAAAAATGGTAAAACAACTAAGCCAGACGATTTTGAAGTTGAAGGAGAAAAGTAGATGGAGCTTTTGCTCCATTTTTGAACAGAAGTACACAGACAAAAAACTTCTGCCTATGTGACGCCTGCAAGCCATCCGGCCCAGATGCAACAAAACGGGCCCAAATGATAATACTACCACCACCATGATTCATAGTTCTTATGCTGGAATGTAGTGTTTTCTCATTTAAACCAAAAAGTTTTTTTGGTCTTTTGGTCTCATCCATCCACAAAACATTTCTCCGATAGCCCTGACACTTGTACACTTGATCTATAGCAAACTGCAGACGGGCAACAATTTTCTTTTTGGAGAGCAAGAGGTTTCTTCTTGCAACTCTGTGAGAAAGGCCATTAGTTGCTTAGAAGTTGCCTTGGGTTTCTCGGAAATCTTCCAGACTATCACATGCCCTTGCTGAGAGTAACAGTAATCTTGAATTTCCTCCATTTGTACACAATCTGACTGTGAATTTGTGGAGTCCAAACTCTTTAGAGATGGTTTTATAACTTTTTCTTGCCTGATAACCAACAACAGCTGTTTTTCTAAGGTTCTCATAAATCTGTTTTGTTTGTGCCATGATTCATTTTTACAAACATGATCAGACTTTGATAGATTTCTGTTCTTTACATAAAACAGGGCACACACTGATAGTGATCCCATTTATTGAACACGCCTCTGAACAGATGGACTCTAATTTTTACCTTCAAATGAATTAATTTCCAGAACGAAAATTTACAGATAATTTACTCACTTCCATGTCATGTTCATGTCTTTCTTTCTTTAGTCATAAAGAAATTATTTTTTGAGGAAAACATTTCAGGAATTTTCTTCATATATGGATTTCTATGGTGTCCTCGAGTTTGAACTTCCAAAATACAGTTTAAATGCAGCTTAAAAAGGCTCTAAACAATCCCAGCCAAGGAAGAAGGGTCTTATCTAGCAAAATGATCAGTTATTTTCAAAAAAAAAATAAAAAATACAATTTATAAAAAATTTTGTCTAGCTTCGCAATTAGTATGTGTACTCTGTGCACTCCGGTTTAAGACAGTTAAGGTATGTCGGAAAACTCCTATCTCATTTTCTCCTCCAACTACATTGCTGTTTTACCTTTTTTGTAAAGGGCATTTGACCTTCTTTGCACGTTCACTTTGAAAACACTGGGTCGGTATTTCTGCAGCGATGTACGGCGATTTTGAAGTTGGAGGGATGCAGAGCTAGACACGATAAGCATTTGAGGTTAAAAAGTATTAAATTGAACTTTTTAAATAAATAAATCAATAAATAACCGATCAATAAGACCCTTCTTCCTCAGCTGGGATAGGTTAGAGCCCTCTGAAGCTGCATTTAAACTGCATTTTGAAAGTTCAAACTCGGGGGCACCATAGAAGCCCACTATATGAAGAAAATTCCTGAAACATAATTTCTTTACGACTGAAGAAAGAAAGATTTGAACATCTTGCATGACAAGGGGGTGAGTAAATTATCTGTAAATTTTTGTTTTGAAAGTAAACTAATCCTTTAACTACTAACCTTGAGATTCACATACTTCCCTGCCACTCACAGATATGTACTACTGGATTATTTTTTCAGATTAAATAAATGACAGAGTATATATTTTCGTCTATCATTTTTGTTAGATTGTATTCTCTTTGTCAAATTTTGATGTTCTTTTAGGCCATATTTATGCAGAAATATAGAGAATTCTGAAGGGTTTACAAATTTCAAGCAGCACTGTATATTTTATTTCTATTTCTATTTATTTTATATTTTTATTTTTGTTTCTATCTAAGAGCCCAACCATACAAATATTATATTTCTGAACATTTAATATGGATAACAAAACACAGTGGACTCCAGAACATCAAAACACAAGACATATAGGGATATACTGTTATAAAGAAAGAAAGAAAACATGGCAAATTAAATGACTAATGAATTTCTAGGTTGGTTTATGGTTGTTTGTGTTGGACTAGCTGGCAGACCCACAAAGACATGCTATCCCCCAACAGAAATTGTCAAAGTGCATTATGGTGGACCCTGAAAGCCTGAAAGTCTCTAAAGAATGGCATTCCTGAGACCACTATCTAAAACACAACATATGCTAGCACCCAGCTGTGCTTTTTTTATTCATTTATTTTAGAAGCGGGACTGGGACTGAATGGCCAAAGGTTGCAGATTCAATCCCAGCAGGGGGCATCCTGTGATTTGTAGAGTAACAGACAGAAGCGTCTAAACATTGTGCCGTTTAGCAAGGCAGACTGTTCCTGCATCTGGCACACTGAGATACTAAGATGGGTGAAATGTGTCCGCTAAATGCCAAGTAGCCAATTGTTCACAGCAACCTGCTTGACATGTACCCTGAGCTCCCTTCTGAGGTAATTGTCCCAATCAAAATATATGGGCATTGTTGTAAACTCTTCTGGTTCACCAAGATCATTAAAGTGAGGTACTGTTATTCCTTTTTTCACTTTGCAATATTCCGCAGGTAATTTAAACCCCTTGGCAAATGGTATCTGATTCCTCTCAGTGTTGTGCTTTGATTCTCCCAGACTCTTTTCCTCGTAAACCCCTCCTCTTTCTGTCTCCAAGGTGACCTCAGCGTTAAAGCGGGCGCTGTGGGATGTGAAGACTCACCGTTGCTGTGGTGTTCTTCAAGGCTAGGGCAATTGCTCCCCGTCACCATCCACTAAGAGCCCTGCCATGGCCCAGTGGAGCACCGTCACCCAGATTCAGGATGATGGATGGAATCTATGAAGAGACTGTCAGAGGAAAAGAGGAGGAGAGAGGAAAGGAAGGATTAAACGAAGGGAAGGAGGGAGAGAAATGAGAGAAGGAAAGCCTCAGAGGATAGATTGAAAAGTCAGGAAGGTAAAGACAGCACGAGAGGAAAGAATGGAAAACAGAGGAGACATTTAATATCGGCTTTTTCTTTCACTCAGAGGACATCTCTTTTCCCTTTAGGACTCTGAGATTCCAGCTGTCATTTGTACTCCTCTCTCTCTTCGCACTTCCAATACCTTAATGTGGTAGGCATTTCAGACATCCGAGAACCTCCATAAATCACTCGCCGCTCAGAGGGGAAGACCTGCTTGTCCGTTTCCCAGCCCCATGAACCACGGCAGAACCGAGTTTGGAAAACCAGTCAGGTGTTTCTGGTATCGCAGGGTTCAATTTGAGCAGATAACAGGAGGATAGACTGTACACCCCAGCAATCCAGAGTAGTTGACAGATTGAAGGAAAGAGAGAGGCAGGTGGCAGCTGTGGAGACGTTATTCGAGGCTGCTAAAGCGCAGCTCAGATGGAGGCACTGGTTCTTTGATGTCATAGCTTCTAGCTGTATGTAAAATGAGGTTTAAAGATCAGGCCAGTCTAACACGCTGGAGTCCAACCAGAACACATTCAAACTTTGATTCTGCTGCAGTCATCAGAAAGAACAGAGGAGCGCGGAGAGAGAATTAGTTTCACCACTAGAGAAGCACCTCAGTGCCCTACTTAAAAAAGAGATGAAGAGATTGGATAAGCAGTATCTTAGAGTGCTAATATAACTTGGAGGCACATGCACACATGCACAGTCACACTTGCGCAAGCACCTCCGTAAATGTTCTTACACACTCACTGTTGAGTCAGACCACCAGGTCAGAGAGTCTGTAAAGTGGGTGTTTTACTGTTAATTGCATAGATGCTCTGCTAGATGTATGTCTACACACTATCATTTAAAATGTTTTTTTTTTACTTTCATTCAGTGAGGATGTATTAAACTGATTAAAAATCACAGAAAAAGTATCACGTTACTTTTTTATTTTCAAATAAATGCTATTCTTTTGAATTTCAGAGAACAATTATCACATTTCAATAAAAATATTGAACAACACAATGGTTTTCAACACTGATATAAAAAAAATTATTTTTGAGCATCATATTGCAATGATTTCTAAAGGATGATGTGGCTGAACATTCAGCTTTGACATCACAGGAACTACATTTTAAAATGTATTGTTGTGTGTTTTAAAAAAATAATTGCAATAATATTCACAGTATGATTTTTTTTACTGTATTTTTGATAAAATAATACATAAATAAATAAAGGTTATTGCGAGTTTGTATCTTGCAATTTTTTTCTCACAATTAAAATTTTGTATTTTTTTTCAGAATTGTGCAATATAAAATCAAAATTGTGATTTATAAAGTTAAATTCTGATGGGGAAAAAAGAAGACTGATATGTTCTCAGAATTGTGAGTTTATATCTCACACTTTTGATTTAATAACTCGCAATTGTGTGTTATAAAGTCAGAATGGCAATATAAACAACTTAATGGCAAAAACAGTGAAAATATGTCACAATTCTGAGAAAATAAACATACAATTGCGAAATATAAACATGCAGTTCTGAGAAAAAAGTCACAATTGTGTTTATATTTCACAATTCTGACTTTATAACTTGTAGTTGCAAGTTTATCTCAGAATTCTAAAAAGTCACAACTGTAAGTTTATATCTCACAATTCTGACTTTATAACTCACAATTGCAAGTTTATATTTCACAATTCTGAGAAAAAAGTCACAATTGTGAGATATAAACATGTAATTCTGAGAAAAGTCACAATTGTCAGTTTATATCTCACAATTCTGAATTTATAACTTGCAATTTTGAGTATATATCTCGCAATTCTGAAAAAAGTCACAATTGTGAGTTTGTATCTCATGTTTATATCTCTTTTTTTAATTCACAATTGTGAGGTTATGTCTCACAGTTCTGAAAAAAAAAACACTCATAATTGCGAGATATAAACTCGCTATTCTGAGGAAAAAAGTCACAATTGTGAGTTTATGTCTTACAATTCTGACTTTATAACTTACAATTGCGAGTTTATTTCTCACAATTCTGGAAAAAGTCACAAATGCAAGTTTATATTTCACAATTGTGAAAAAGATTTCAAATGTGAGATATAAACTCAAAATTCTGAGAAAAAAGTCACAATTGTGAGTTTATATCTCGCAATTCTGACTTTATAACTCATAATTGCAAGTTTATTTCTCACAATTCTGAAAAAAAAGTCACAAATGCAAGTTTATATTTCACAGTTGTGAAAAAGATTTCAAATGTGAGATATAAACTCAAAATTCTGAGAAAAAAGTCACAATTGTGAGTTTATATCTCGCAATTCTGACTTTATAACTCACAATTGCAAGTTTATAACTCACAATTCTGAAAATAACAATTTCTGAGAAAAAAGTCACAATTATGAGTTTTTAACTCACAATTCTGACTTTATAACTCATAATGCAAGTTTATATGTCACAATTCTGAAAAAAAAATCTGAATTTGCGAGTTCATATCTCACAATTTAAAAAAAAGTCACAATTGCGAGTTTATATCTCACAGTTCTGAGAAAAAAAACTTGTAATTGTGAGATATAAACTCTCTATTCTGAGAAAAAATAACTTTATAACTCGCAACTGCGAGTTTATATCTTGCAATTTTGACTTTGTAACTCAAAACAGCAATTCTGAGAATAAAAGTTTGGATTCAGGGGACATTTTTTTTCTAGTTGAGGTTAGTTAGGATATCAGTTGGATTACCTATTAAAATGCATGTAAGCATAGCCACTAGTAATTTTTAATGTGGTGGAGCTGCAAGCTTGCACACCGTTGTGTCCAGTGGGAATGCAAAATTCCAGAAGCCCTGTCACATGAATCAATCACATTTCCTCTGTGCAGGTCACAGATGCTGTGCTTATTAGGTAGTATTTAGCATGTGTTTGCCAGACACAGTGATTTCCGGTGCGCTAATTGCAGGTTTGGTCCCTCTGGAGCAGCCTGAGGTTAAGTGCCATGCTCAAAGGCCCAATGGTGATAAGGCAGAATAGTGATCTCAATAACTCTCAATTTCCATGGTCACACCTACTTGATTCAACCCACAATTCTTTGTGTCAGCAAACCAGATCCTTTAGCCATTAGAATACAATCACCCTGTGTGTACATTCTGGCTACACTGTGGGGACCAAATGTACCCCACGAGGATAATAAAACCCAGAATCACCTAGGGTTTTATAACATACTAAAACAGCTTTATAAACATACTAAATAATGTTTTGCGAACATGTGCAGAAAGGTTATGCGAGGGTTAAGTTTCACAATACATACAATATATATCAAAATTATATATATATATATATATATATTATTTTGATATGTAACATGATCTTCCTTGAAGTATCTTGTAAAAGCTATGGTATGTATGGCAACCTAAATATTAGCCTATATCAATTGTATATAATAAGTATTATGGAATTAACCTCCAATACCAAGTGCTTTTTTGTAAGGGTCAGTTTAAGGATATGACATGCTAGCTCTAAATTAGCACAGACTGCTATCTCAGTACTATTCTATCATCTCTTTTCCCTTTAATTCATTTTCTGTCCCTTCTTGTCCAAACCATCATGAGCAAGGGAATGCTTGGGGGCTGTGGGGGCACATTGTGAATTTTGTAGTTTAATCATGTTCCGCTCTAATGGATTTAATGTAAAGCAGAGGAGAGCAGAGCTGGCGTCAGGCCAAGTAGCTAAAGCAGCTAAATACATCAGCCTAGCACTGTCATGCTAATGTAGCCGCAGCTCTCGGCTACCGAATGTTTTACGTCAAACACTGATTTAGACTCTGTCGCATCTTTTGCCATCTTGAATAGTGCTTCAGCCATGAAATCACTTTTTTATGACAGTAGGAATGGCTGGGTAGTCGGTTGTTAAAAAAGTATTCTTCTAAATCCTTGACCCTGTATTTCATCTAATTTATTATGACTTTACATTTTTTGCTAGGGTGTGTGTGTTTACTTTGCTAAAATTGAAAACATTTGCATGCTAGCTCCTCTGTGTGAGGCTAAAATTCCTGAAATGTCACTGGAGTTGTTCCTCTTTCGCTCTACTAGTTTGACGCATTCTTGTTGTAAATGATAGAAATGAACGAATGCTGAGATATTATACTTTGAAGAAATATTTGTATTAGGTTTTTCCTCAAGCATAATATCCTGCTTTTAAAAATCCCAAGTCGACGCTTTGTTAGCAAATATGAACTTTCTCTTCACTCCTGTGAGGGAAATATCCACAGCTCATCATTCACTGCAGAAACATATTCATTTATATTCACTCTGAGATGAGACGAGGTCCATAAGCAACAATATGAGGTAGTAATGGTTTATTTTTCACATATTATGGCAATTTGAGAAGGCAAAATGCATTATGCCCTTCTGATGAAATGCATTGAAAATGGCTGGTGCTTCTCTCAGGCAGTGTTTCTCTGTGTGTGTGTGTGTGTGTAAGGACAGATTACCCTTGAGATTTGTTCTGATAAGAAAAACATGCAAAACTGAAAAAGAGCTGAATCTTTGCTTATGAATGATTTATGAAGAATCAAGCCTATGACTCGTTATGGATTAGTTCCATAATTTTTTTTTGCCTCAGTTGCAATGGGCCAGAGGGTCAAGATTCTAGGCAAAGTATAACACAATTTAATACATAAACAAACATGGTTTAAAAGATACTCAGCTTAGCAGGAGGGCAAAGTATGTTTACAGCGTTTTTTCTCTTTTGTTTGATCTTAGAATGAGAATCTGAATTGTAATGATTAAAAAAAAAAAAGTAAAATTAATTCATGGCTAAGGCACATTGCTTAACCATTGTGCCCTCAGAAATATAACTCCAAAGCCACTTTTTTTTTTTTTTTTTACATTTGCAATTCTCAACCAAACAAAGTCTCAGCCTTAATATTTTGTCATTTTTCAAGAAATTCAATCAATAAATACCATTTTGTGGCTCTTTAATGTGTTGTGACATATTGCTGTAGCGCCCCCCTCTTCCTCTTTACTAATTATAGCTTGAAATAAACATGAATGAACATCAGAAGGTATCTTGATTCAACCGTGGAAAGATGTCAATACACACTAGTTTTCAAGTTCAAGTCCACCAACGTTAATCTATTCTCTGGTCTGGTTTGTTTGTCAGACAAAAATGTCAGATTCTGTGTTATGATTGGCCAGGTCACCTGTCAATCAAACTTCATGTGAAGGGTCAAAAAATGTGGTAATTTGTAGCAATGCAATGTTGTTTTTACCTCTCATTTATGACATTCACTTGAACTTGAAACTTACAATATACGCTACCAATCAAAAATATTTTGTTTTTTAAAGAAGTCTCTTCTGCTCAAGCCTGCATTTATTTGATCCAAAGTACAGCAAAAGCTGAACGATTTTTACATATTTTTACTATTTAAAATAACTGTTGTTAATTTGAATATATTTTAAAATGTAATTTATTCCTGTGATTTCAAAGCTTTTTTTTTTTTTGCATCATTAGTACAGTCGCACTTCAGAAATCATTCTAATATTCTGATTTGCTGCTCAAAAAACATTTATTATTGTTATGGTAAAAACTGATTAGATTTTTTTTTTCAGGTTTCTTTGATGAATAGAAAGTTCAAAAAAAAATTCTGAAATAGAAATATTTTGTAATATTATAAATGTATTAATCATAACTTTTGATCAATTTAAAACTAAATAAAATTGCTACATAAAAGTATTGATTAATTTCTTAATTTCTAAAAAATAATTATACTAACTCTAAGCTTTTGAATGGTATTATCTATAATGCTACAAAAGCTTTTTATTTCAGATAAATGCTGATCTTTGGATTTTTCTATTTATCAGTGAATCCTGAAAAAATGTACTTAGCTGTTTTGAGTATTGATGATAATAATAATAATAATAATAATAATAATAATAATAATAAAAATATTTCTTGAACAGCAAATCGGCATATTAGAATGATTTCTGAAGGATCGTGTGACACTGAAGACTGGAATAATGATGCTGAAAATGTAGATTTGGTCACAGGAATAAATTACATTTTAAAATATATTCAAATAGCAAACAGTTATTTTAAATAGTAAAAATATTTAAATTATTTGGATCAAATAAATGCAGAATTGGTGAGCAGAGGAGACTGCTTTGAAAAACATTAAAAATCTTACTGTTGAAAAACTTTTGACTGGTAGTATAAACTCGCTGCAAACCTGTGTAAGGAAAATTTTTATTCTCATGCTAAATTCCTGATTTTTTTTGTGGATTCATACTGAAATTACTAGAATTTTTACCCACAAAAATTGACCAACAGTAAAAGTGACCAAAGTGTACACCTGCCGCTTTGCTCCCATAGAGAATCAACTGAATTATTATCTGAATCAAAGCTGGTAAATTTCTCTAGAAGCTATTTTATAGTTTATAGTTTTGCCTTTTTCAATCTCTGTCTTGTTTGATAATGGCCGATAAAAGCTTTATTTTTTAGCAAATTAAACATTTAAATGTTTTCTGCTTTAAAATGTGCAGGTTAAAAGCACTCTTTGTACTTCACGTTGATTTAAACTGTCAATTATATGTAGAATAAACAAATTTGCAGCAGATAAATATGTGAAGATGATTATCAAGCTTGAGGCACATGCTGCAAAAAATCAATGAGAAAACAAAAACAAAATGTGTTTAGCCTGGTTTCCCATAGCATGAGGGAAGATGCTACTGATCCCAGTGCCAGGGATGTGTCATTTTGATTAGCTTATCTTTGTTGCATCTCATTTTCCAAATGGAATCTTTGAGTTGCACTTAACGGGATTGCCTGCATTATATCACCTGCAGCGCTGACATCAAACCCCCTCCACACACACACACACACACACACACACACACACACACACACACACACGTTCAATTGTCCAGCAGGCCATGTGTGAGACTCCCTGCTGAGTCATTTGTCTGACCACACACCCTTAGAGCAGACACACACATCCATGGGTTTTCCTTTCTTTGTCCATCATCTCATGATGAAGAGACAGTGTAATGCTGTTACACTCTCTCTAGGCTATGTTTAGAACAGCATGCTTGCTTACGGCATACTGTGAAGCATTCCTACTATTTTTTAGAAATGGCATGTGAAACAGATTCTGTGCAATGTTGAACCTTTCAAAAAGTAGTATGCTAAATTGCATGCCTAATTTAGCAAATAACATCTACACTGTAAAAAAAACAATAAAAAAAAAGTTTCAACTTAAAAAAGTAAGTGTTCGTGCTGCCTTAAAATTTTAAGGGGGGGGGGGGTGTTTTTTGTATTCAGAGTTGTTTACAGTGTTCACAGTGCTAAACATGGCCAAAGTTTGGATGAATGACGGAGAATTTCTGTGTTTGAAAATCTTACTGCCGGGTTGGTGCAAGTTTCGGCTGTTTTTCTTTCTATCGTGGTTCTAATGATGTAGACAATGGTGGAACTCCTTATATGAGCATTTCTCCCGGAAAAGCGTGCCCACGCACACATCGACCAGAGGACAGCGAGACCACACTTCATTGGGAAATCGTAAGATTTGTTCGAGAATGTCTCCAAATAAGTGTGTTTTTGGATGTGAGGGAAAGTTTACCGTGTTCAGCTTCCCAAAGAACCCAGCGTTATGCGAACAGTGGATGCAGTTTGTTTTTCCGGGGCAGCAACATAGTGTAGCAAGTGCGTTTGTGTGTCCTCGTCATTTCAGTGACGAATGTTTTATAAACAAGGCCCAGGTCGACACTTGATTTGCACATCATTTGCTATTAAAATATGGTGTGGTCCCAGTGATAAAAGATCTCAGTCATGTAAGTACAACTGCATCAGATTTCTGTCTTTTGTTGGAAATCAGCTTGACTCTATAGCCCTGCCCACAACACGCCTCCAGGATCTCGGCTTTTTTCGAAGAGAATCGGAAAGCTGTAATTTTCTTATAAGTATGATAAAACTAAAGACTTTTGGGAAATATTAAGGATGCAGTATTACTCGATAGGTACTCAAGATTAACATGAGATGTACCCTTTAAGTTTAGTCAACATGAAATGATAAGTTGTACTACATGAAAACGTAGATATTTGAGTTGAGAATTTTAGGGCAGCACAAACACTTTTTTAACCTTCTGGCCCTCTTCGTTTAGGAGTCACACTTACCTTCTTCGCAGTCAAAAGTGACCAAAGCCTTGAAATGTAACTTTCTTTTTTTTTCTCAGGAAAATCAATGCAATACATATTTGTTCAATAACATTTTTAGATTCATTTATATAGACAAAATACTTCCAAGGCACTCACGTGGTAGGGTAAAAAGCCTTTAATATACTGGGCTTAAATCATTACAAATAATTAAAAGTAGATCTATGTGTTTCGGCAACAAAGCCTTCTTCAG
Organism: Cirrhinus molitorella; assembly: GCA_033026305.1. Taxonomy (NCBI): domain Eukaryota; kingdom Metazoa; phylum Chordata; class Actinopteri; order Cypriniformes; family Cyprinidae; genus Cirrhinus; species Cirrhinus molitorella. The sequence continues at coordinate 23,012,526 of CM065135.1, read as the reverse complement.
GATCTTCACCTCTGCTACTTCCAATGAGCACCAGTGTTGGTTTTTCTATTTTATAAAGATATCCATGTAGCACTCTCTTCTTCATAATTTTTTTTGCAATATTTTTAGATTATTATGTAGAATGTTGAGGAGATTTTATGATACTATGTACTAGGGGTGGGACGATACAGGTAACTCACGATTCAATTCTGTGGCGATATGTGGCCCACGATAATGATAATGTCACGATTCGCGATATCTACGATATTCAATATATTGGAAGAAATTTCATCAACGATATATCACGATACATGTGACTGAAAAAGAAAAAAATACCCATAATAAGGAAATCTTATGCATTTATTAATGCCAAGTTGCCAACATTTCCAACATTGTGCAAAGAAATATGCATTTGCATAATAACTCACTGCCTCCTGGTCTTAAATGTAAACACTGACTGTACAGCTAGACAGATAAAAGTGCATGAACATTAATAACATGGACATTAATTAACATGTGTAAACCATGTGATACAAATAAATTTGGCGATGGACTTAGTGATACTCTGTGCCCTCGGCGACCCAAAGGGGAGCTTTGCTTTGAACGCAGTAATGATTGTCGGCTGACTTGGTTTGCCCTCATTATCACCTGAGAGTAGTTCACCGCGCATAGTCTTTATCCAGTGCCTTTCCGTCGACTGTCTCGTAAAACCCGAAGTGTCTCCACACTTTAGAGTGGAAACTAGCGGGTGGGCCTTTGATTTGTTTTTCATTATTTTCCGCCATTCTTATCGCTTCTCTTTTTCTGCGCTTCTCCCCGTTGTTGTTAGTTAATTGGCCTTTTTCACAAGAATCGGAAATCACGTGACGCAGGGTAAATATAGTTCCGCTAGCGGTCTGCGGACATTATGTTGTATGCTCTTGTCTCAAATTTCGTCTCTTACCCTTTCTATTTTGTCTGTTTTCCAAGTTGTTGTTATATAATCTACAAAGAAATTTATTTGTAGCTTATATGGCCGCTCAGATCGTTCTAGAATTTACCGGCGGGTAGTTTTATTTCACTAGCTGTCCTATGTATAGGCTCATTCAACAATTCCCTTGCTCGTTTTAATATATGACAAGCATTTATTTATATGCCTAATTTATGTAAAAACGAAATTCTAAGTACGTATGCACCGTTACACATAGGAACAAATATATAAATTCAGTGTCAGAATGAGTTATAATATGCTTTAATGTGGGCTATAATGTTGCGCGAATACATGCTATTGCCTGTATTTTAAAAACGCATGAGTAACTTTAAAAAAAGTCACAACAATATGTAGATTATCTCAACCTAATGAAACGCTGAAACTGTTGACCATGTATTAATCGCACATTATAACTATATCTGAGAGACTAAAATAAATAAGACATTTATTTCCAAGACCTCATTGTATAGCTACATCAGTTGAATTAGAGTTAATATATTTATTAACTAAATATACAACAAAGTACTAATAGGTTTGTAGTTATTCCATGGTTTTGTTACAAAATCTGATTTGTGTGGTTATGCAAATAGTAATAAAACAAACCAGCTTTTACTATAATAAAACCATGGTTAATTTTCGTAAGGGAAGATGATAACGAGCGGAGAAAATGTGAGTGAACCATCATTGCAAGATGACAGAAATGGTGTTTATGATCCATATATCCAGAAAGAAATGCAAAAACGCATCCAGGGATCGAGTGGTCCTCTCTCGCAAATCGGAGGATCAGAGCTGTCAGTCAATTTCTCCAGCACATCGCCAAAAACAGTTTTTTACATGGAATGCGACAATGCACGGCTGCACCAAATAGACACGGACAATGATATAACCGAATATACGCGTCGTCACTTCTAATTAGTGCTGAAATTTAGTTCTGAAATAAAACTTTGTAGTCTCACCAATAAATGACCAAGACAGTTTAAACATTTACATGAGATTTAATTCTTGCAAAGACATTGATGCCCGAGCGGGTGCTCCTTAGACTCGGCAATCACTGTTACCGGAAATACTTTTACCCTGCATGCAGCCACGCCGGAAGCCAAAAACCCGGAAGTGTGAAATTGGTCAATTTGTGTTCTTCACTGGCCGCTGCTTCCGCCACTTTACCCCTATTTACTCGAACAGCGCCCCCCGCAAACAGAATGGTAGATATTGGGTAGTGACAGTGACACTGACGACGGGTAAATTAATCAATTTGTGTTGTAATAAAATATCGATATTGGCCGTCAGTGTATCGATTATTTATTGCGACAGAGAGCACAACAATATATTGCAATATCGATTTTTTTTCCCACCCCTACTATGTACTATTTATACAATTTTAATAAGCTATTTTTACATTGGAATTAATATATATTTTTGCATTTAATTATATATATATATATGTGTGTGTGTGTGTGTGTGTGTGTGTGTGTGTGAAAGTAAGACAGAGAGAGACTCTTTTGTATTTTTTTTTCATGTATTAATTTTATTACACATACACTCAAAATTTGTTGCAGTCTTACCATTTAATTTCTCTCTCACTCTTTCTCTCTCTCTGTGCGTCGATTTTGCACTCTTGATATTTTAGAGTGTCACCCCTTGATTGCTTTTTTCCTGCACAGTGGTTTGTAGTTTGTACCACCAAAAGATTCACTGAGTTTTTGTATTTTTTTTTTTTTGTATTTTTCATTCATTTCCTAAGTCGGTCATTTTTGATTGCGAAGAAGTCAAGTGTGACTTTTTTTTTTGACCCTTTAAAATATCCAAATCATGTCCATGATTTTTTTGTGTGTTCACATTGCTAATGTGACAAAAGTCACCAAGTGTCATCTCATTCTGATGAAGCTACATTTTTTTTTATTTTTAGATATAAAGATCAAAGAGGGCCAGATGGTTGAAACAAAGTTTTTTTATTTATTTTTTTATTTTTTTTACAGTGTAGTTATTGCATTAATAACTTGTCATTTTGCATTTTGAATCATTTTTTATATATATATAAAATGTAATCCTAACTTAATATTCAAGAAGAAGAAGATTGGTTAATTTATCATGCTGGAAATGGGAGATTGAGTCAAGAGTCTCCATTTATATTATACTGCACATTTTGGCAAATTTTCTTTATTCTGCACAGTATATTTGCTGCATTTCATAAATAGTATGAGTAGTATGCTGTTTTGAACTCTTCTCTCCTCTTTTTCTTTGTAAATGTTTATAACTCAGCTAGCTTAGCTTTAAACAGATTATCACAGTGTGTATTATACTTTGAGAGACTCTTAGCTTTTATTAATAACAGTTCAGCAACCCTGAAGACCCAAGGTGCACATTATTTTTAAAGTGCTTTAGACTCATAAATTAACACTAAGTGAGTCTTTAAGAGCAATTAATAGTCGTGTGAATAATTACATGGCGGCACATAAACAATAAAAACCTTCGGTTGAATCAAAATAGAGGCAGTCATACAGCAGAGGACATTTGTAATGAAATAACATGCCGTTGTTGCAGTGCCAGTCATTTGCAGCACATCTGATTCTGAATTTTAAACACTCACTGCAGGGGCAAAGTTCTACATGGTGTGTGAGAATCCCATCATGTAGCTGGATTACTTAGATTGGTTCTCATTCTCGAAGGATTTACCCTATAAACCACACAGTACTTGCCACTGACCAATTCAATACTGCACTGGTTTGACAGGGAAAAATTGAGTGTAGTGATGTGAGACACTGACTGTGGCCCTGTGGTCTGCCTGATGGTTTTATTGTCCCCAAGGGGTGAAAAGCTCTGGAGATTTAACAATTCACTTGTGTTTTCCTGTCTATATAAATAACAACTTAGTTTTATCCCCCACCAGTCAGAAAAGAGGGTCTGAGGGCATAGATCATACAGCAGCCTGCTGTGATGGGATTTGGGGCAAAGTAATACTAATTATATTGGACCCAACAGCAAACCTGCATGAGTTTAGCATAAATAACAAGCGTCAATAAATATAAAGGTTTTAAAAATACAGTAGTGAAAATAATGTATTCCAGGGATAAGAACGGTTGAAAAATAATCTGAAATACCAATACATCACTGTTTTTGGAGCGGGAAACTGAATATTAAAATTAAATTTAACAGCCTTTAAGAAAATTAACATTGTTTTACTTCAAATAAATAGGTAAATAGTTAAACCATGGTATAAATTAACCATGGTTTTGTTTTATTAACCATAGTTTACCATGGTATTGGTAGTAAAACTGTAGTTATACAAATGGTAATCAATATGTAAACAAGTTGGTGATGCACTGAAATTAAAATGTTATAGCTAATAACTGATACATTGTCAAAATGTTATATTATTTTGTCAAAAATAAAACGTGCAGTATGAAACATACATGTTAATTTTTTTTTAGATTTGCTAAAAAAATATTAAGGTTAACTTAGGTGATGCTTTTAAACCGTTTAAATTAAATTAAATTGTTTAATTTAAATTAATTCAAAAATATCTGATATAAGCTGATAAGTATGGTAAAATGTAAAATGTGACACAAAACAAGGGTTTTTTTTTTTTTTTTTTTTTTTTTTTTTTTGAAACTAAGATTTGAAAGATGAATGAATAAGCTTGGAAAGGATCATATTTGGCCAAGAAAAATTTGTATATGAGTGCAAAAAAAAAAATCTAAATATGGAGAAAATCTCCTTTAAAGTTGTCCAAATGAAGTTCTTAGCAATGCATATTACTAATTAAAAATTAAGTTTTTATATATATATAAAAATCAATAATTTTAATCCATACAGTGTATTGTTGGCGATTGCTACAAATATATCCATGCTACTTATGACTGGTTTTGTGGTCCAGGGTCACAATCTAAGGAAATGTAGGATATGTCCTATGTTCTACTGTTCTACACCTTCCTCCAGGTGGCGATAAAGAGGAATATCTCATCTGGGCAAGAGCTGATTCATCCCTTGTAATCTATTGGTTTATTTGTGTGAAGGTTTATGCTATGTCAATATATTCTCTCTCTACTTTAAGCAGGCAGTGCGCAGGGTTTCCAGCAGAGAGAGCAAAATAGAGAGAGAGGGACTTTTCTCAGCTTTTAATGAGCCCAGGCAGATGTTGAGACAGCTGCAGCTTTGCTTAAAAACATTTCACATCTTTCTGTCACACGCTCACAGATGAAAACACAAGCATCATACACTCTCTTATACCTGTGCTGCACCAATTTCTAATATACAGTGCTGTATTTTAACTGGCAAAATCTAATATATTATATATTAAAATAATAAAATCTGTCTGTGTGTGGTTCTACATTTGCATATTTGTAATGGTTGAGATTTAGGATGAGAACAGGTTTCTAGTCTAATTAATTCAGCATTTGGCATGATTTTATGGCCCCCGCAGCTATAAAATGTTAACCGAGGGCTGAAATAAAACGATTTAGCTGCTTCTAAATCTCTCCATCTGTGCGTACCATGACCACACATGCATGACCTCATTACCTGCTGCACTGTCCTCTCTTCCTGTGAGTGGACTAGTTAATTTGGCCCAATTCCACTCCACCAGAAAATAATGAATACCTATTGTTATGGCCCGACCCAAAGACTGTTTGATTAAAGCTCAAGTATGTCATTTTTGCAGTGCTAGCACCACTAAATGAACAGCAATAATGTTTTCAAACAGGTATCATCTGCTTTCCTGTTCTGGGCGTTTCCCTGTCGGTTTGACAAACGCAGTCCTGCCTCAAATTTATATGATTGGTTGAGCAAATGTTGCTGTTGTGATAGAAATACTACCACAATGTTGTTTGCACTCTTTGACTTACTAGTTGCCATTTTGTCAAAAACTGCATATTTTTAGCTTCAGGATTTGCTTGACTGATAGATGTTAACAAGGATTTGTGGCAAAAATGTCACCAAAATGAAAAAAAAAAGCCCCTGTACAATTAAACGACTTATTACGTGTGTCGCAATTAAAATGAAATGTGAAAATTAATAAAAAAGTTACAAACAGTTTTGAGCAGCGTTGAGCCTTATAACCAATCAAACGGGTTTCTGTTGAATTTAGGAATGCATTGGCCAATCAGAGGTGGTTAGATTAGTCAGTGCTGAAAATGCCAGAGCTATTGTTTAGTGTGCACTCTTGCAAATTCCCTCATCATGAACAACACAGTGCAGATACGATGTAAATAACTTATTCATTTCATAGCTTTAGTGATTATAATGAGAATTTTTGTATAGCTTGTGCTAGGATAATGTCATGGACAGACATGTTTGTCTGTGAAGTCTGAATGTGACGTGCTCAAAACTATGTATATATATATATATATATAGATAGATAGATAGATAGATAGATATTGTATTTCATACTGTTTTTAACCTGTTTTCATTGGTTGAATGAACCAAAACAGAAAGCCTTCAAACGCTAATGTGTGTGTGTGTGTGTGTGTGTGTGTGTGTGTGTGTGTGTATTGCAGGGAGTCGCTCTGATGTTGTGCTGCAGTTGTATTGATGAGCGTATTGATGGCTACAGGAAAAGTCATTTCTCCACCCTGTCCCATCATCTCCTCCTCCTCTTCCTCTGCAAGAGACAATCACAACAGAACAAGATTTATTTCACCTCACTTAAGTACTTATAAATTTAAAGTGAGTCCACATGCCCTTCCAAGGAAAACCTGTTGCAATTTAAGTGGGTGAAAATCCATTCTTTACCTTCAAAGTACTGTAATTACATTCAATAATTAATGATAGGGCCATTTTATGACAGGAACATGGAAAAATTCAGTTCCGATGAAAGTGCAGTCAAACATTCAGCAGTCAAGTGTGAAGACTTTAGGAGTATGAATTATGTTTTTTTATGCAGACAAGAGATGTTTTGGACTGCTGCACCTGAAGGTGACAGAACTCAGAAACATAGTAAGGACATCGATAAAACAGTCCATCAGTGGTTCAACTGTAATGTTATTTTCTCGTACCTTTCTGGGGCTTGAACGTTGCATTGCTGTCTATACAGGGTCAGAAAGCTCTTGGATTTCATCAAAAATATCCTAATTTGTGTTCTGAAGATTAACAAAGGTCTTTTAGGTTTTGGAACAACATGAGGGTGAGTAATCAATGACAGAATTTTAATTTTTGGGTGAACCATCACTTTAAAGGAAAAGTTCGCTTCTAGAACAAAAATTTACAGATAATTTACTCACCGCCCTTGTCATCCAAGATGTCCTGCTCCAGTCGTAAAAAAATTATGTTTTTTGAGGAAAACATTTCAGGATTTCTCTCCATAAAATGAACTTCTATGGAAAGTTTGAACTTTCAAAATGCAGTTTAAATGCAGCTTCAAAGTGCTCTAAACAATCCCAGCCGAGGAATAAGGGTCTTATCTAGCAAAACGATCACAATTTGTTTACAAAATTACAATTTATATACATTTTACCTCAAATGCTTGTCTTGTCTAGCTAGCACTGCGTAAACTCTGTGTATTTTTGTTCATGACACTTAGGGTAGGTCGAAAAACTCCTCCAACTTCAAAATCGTGTGACATAGGAGGATTTTGAAGTTGGAGAAGAAAATGAGCGGTCATGAACGGTCATGAACCAGAATGCACAAAGTTCACACAGAGCCAGACAAGATGAGTGTTTGAGTTTAAAAAGTATATAAATTGTATTTATTTATTTATTATTATTATTATTATTATTTTAGAAAATAACCAATTGTTTCACTGGATAATACCCTTCTTCACAGTGAACATGAACATAGTGGCTGACAAGGGGGTGGTTAAATTTTCTGTCAATTTTTGTTCTGGAAGTGAACTTCTCCTTTAAATTATTATCCATTTTTATACTATACATTATAATGCTGTAATGGCTTTTTACATGACAATGATTGATTTAAATTTTTAGTCTACTATTACATTTATTTAGACAAAATGATATAGAATTTTCCATGTCAGTATTGGTTGTAATCATGAGTCAAGTGTCCAAAGAAATGCAGAGGCAGGCAGTTACGTGAGGTATTTAAGTTCCCCACCAGGGATTCCAGCCAGGCACATTCTAGTTATGGAGCTGGAATCCTTCCAGCTCACCTTCAGCCTCCACCATTAAGCTAGAACAGATTAAACCTCCTCTCAATTCAACTAGACATCTATGGCTCCACCTTTCTAATGCTGTACTTACCTCCTCCAAGCCTCTGCAGACCCCCTGCTACTGCAGAAAGCTATCTCACCCTGGCTAAATGGCGAGACTCAATAAATAGCTCCTGCAGACAATTGTCCACACCCTCTGCAGGCTAACCTTATATTCAGTGGATGAGGGGAATAGAGAGATTACTGTCTGACAGATGCTGCGAAAGGTTTAGTGGTGTAAAAAAAAGCTCTTCAAAAACCCTTAATAACGCTCATTTCGTATTTTCAGGTTCAGCAGAAAAAGATGCCAGTGTTACTGAGGGGAGGACAGCTTTGCTGTATAATTAATTTTTGATCTGCATGCCCTCAGAAATCAATCGCTGCTTTGATTACCATTCTGAATATATGTATGCAGTATATACATACATACACACATACATATACACACTACTGTTCAAAAGATTAAAAAAAATAATAATAATAATAAAAAAATAAATAAATAAACTGTAATTTGTTCCTGTGGTAACAAATTTTCAGCAGCCATTATTCCAGTCTTCAGTGTCACCAAAGTCCCTTTAAGGCAAGTCATTCCACTCGGCGGCCATCTTTGAAATGTCTTTCGGGCATGCAAGTGTAGCTCCTATCTCTTTGAATGGGGAAACATCAAATTCTCCAAAACTGTTCACCAAGTTTATGATTAAATTTCATATTTGAAATCACTAATGAAATCTGACAAGAACTGCCTTATAAATGTGGTTCCTTGTGCTCCAATGCTGTTAAAAAAACGCTTATTTTTCAGGCTAGATCAGCCAGTGCGCATGCGCAGTACTGAGCGCTGACTGTTTCTATAGCAACTGGGACTTCTAATGGCAGTTGCAGTGATGCGCTGACTTTACTATTCAACGATTGGCTCTTTCATTAAGAAGGCGGGGCTTCGCGGCCATAATGAGCGTTGCATTTTTCCCCATTCAAAACTACACGTGTCCTTCAGATCATGATCCTTCAGAAATCATTGTAATATGTTGATTTTGTGCTCAAAAAACATTTCTTATTATCAATAATGTTGAAAACAGTTATGCTGCTTAATATTTTTGTGGAAACCCATATTTGATTCAAGAATCGTTAATGAATAGAAAGTTAAATTTATTTATTTTTTAATACCATCTTTACTGTCACTTTTGATCAGTTTAATGCTTGCTTGCTTGCTAAATGAAACTATTGATTTCTCTCAGCAAAAATGTACTGACCCCAAACATAAAATAAAAAAATCGAAAAAATAAAAAAACTGTTGAAACACCATTAGCTCAGTATAAAAACAATAGCAGTCAATGGAAAGTGCCCATAAAGATAGAAAAACAAACGTGTGAGTGTGTGTGTGTGTGTGTGTGTGTGTGTGGTATCATTCTCTCATCAGCTAATAGGCCACCCTGATTATTCTTTGTTTACTGCATCCATGCTTGACTCCCATTTGCTCGTAGCTGTCAGCAGATTGAAACTAGTGATGGTTCCCGCTGGGCTCGTCTCATGTATCACACGGGGGACGGAAACTGTCGAACCATTCCATCAACCTCTGCATTATTACCAGCTCACGTGAGTGAAATGTGAGCTGCAGGTAAAATCTCACCATGCTGAAAATAAAAACAGCATGGCTGGTCATCATCAAGCTGTGCGGGTGGTTGTGTTCGAGGCAATGACATCCATTGGTAGTTTTAAGAGATTAAGCATTTTTTGTTTGCTGGTTCGATCCCTGAGAAGAGCAAGCCATAAGCCATGACCATTGTGCCCTTTAACAAGGTACCTACACTCAGGTCGCTCCAGGGGGATTTCAGGTTGCTCCAGGGATAACAGGAATTCTTTTGATAAGATAATGATGAGGTTCTATAGCAACATAGTGATAAGGTCCTAGTAACGATTTCCACCGGCTCCTAAGGTATGATCATAAATCAAGATTCTGTTTTACTGGTTATGGAGTTATGGAGAAGATGCAAGATATCCAAGAGCAATTTTCCTTTTATGAAATATAGACTTATAGAACAAAAATATAGAATATTGAAATATAGAACTTTCGTTTTTTCTATAGCACCATTGTTGAAAAGTAATAGGGATAGTTCACCCCAAAAATAAAAATAACCCCATGATTTACTCTCCCTCAAGGCATCCTAGGTGTATATGACTTTCTTTTTTCAGATGAATACAATAAGAGATGTATTTAAAAAAAAAAAACTTCCTGGCTCTTCCAAGCTTTATAATGGCAGCAAATGGGTGTTGAGATTTTGAAATCCAATAAAGTGCATCCATCCATCATAAAAATACTCCACATACACTACCAGTCAAAAGCTTGGACACACCCTTATTTATTTATTATTATTTTTTCTCTTATGTCTCTTATGCTCATCAAGGCTGCATTTATTTGATCAAAAATACAGAAAAAAACAGTAATATTGCAAAATGTTATTACAAGATAAAATATTGGTTTTTATTTTAATATATAACAATATAATTTATTCCTGTGATGCAATGCTGAATTTTCATCAGCTGTTACTCCAGTCTTAAGTGTCACGTGATCCTTCAGAAATCATTCTAATATGCTGATTTATTATTAGAATTATCAATGTTGGAAACAGTTGTGCTGCCAAATATTTTTTTGCAACCTGTGTTTCATATTTCAGGATTCTTTGATGAATAACAAGTATAAAATATAAATCTATTCTAACAATGTAAATCTATGCTATCACTTTTTATTAATTTAAAACATCCTTGGTAATTAAAAGTATAAATTTCTTAAAAAAAAAAAAAAAAAAGAAAGAATAAAAAATTTACTGACCCCAAACTTTTGAACAGTAGTAGAACAGTATATTGTTAGAAAACCTTTCTATTTTAAATAAATGCTGTTCTTTTTTTAACCTTTTATTGATCAAAAAATCCTGAAAAAAATATTACAGGTTCCAAAAAATAAATAAATAAATAAATAAATATTAAGCAGCATAACTGTTTCCAGCACTGATAATAAATCAGAAAATTAGAATGATTTTTGAATGATCATGTGACACTGAAGACTGGAGTAATGATTCTGGAAATTCAACTATAATTACAGATATAAATTAAATTTGAATGTATATTATTATAGAAAACATTGACTTACATCGTAATAATATTTCAAAGTATTATTATTTTTTCTTTATTTTTTGATCAAGTGAAAACAGCCTTGACAAGCATAAGAAACTTCTTTAAAAAAAAAATAAATAAATGAGAGGGTGTGTCCACACTTTTGACTGGTAGTGTAAGGCCTTAATAAAGACCTTCTAAAGCAAATCAATGCATTTTGCCATGCCTACCTCTTACGTCATTTGCTAGAATGCCACTCTTTCTTGTACGTGAATATGACTGTTAACGGAAGCTAGAGATTACGGTTTATGAAGTTTTAAACATGAATATTTCTCTTACACAAACACATTGATTCACTTCAGAAGGCCTTTATATACCAAGAGCCAGGACATTTAAGAACAAAGTCATATACATCTAGGATGGCTTGAGGGTGAGTAAATCATGGGATTTTTATTTTTTGGTGAACTATCCCTTTAACTGGTGAAGTGCATCTACTTAGTGAAAACGAAAGAAACAAATCAACAAAAGTTATCACGTGCATTGTCATGTTTGAAGCCAATATCATACATTTCAGTAGGCCAGGAAGATTTTTAAACCAGCGGTTCATTCATAAATCTGTACGATCTTTCCTGAAAATAGAATTATTTAACCCAAACCCGTCAAAATAGAAGTTAGAACAAAAATGTCCCAGTTGTATAAGCTCCACAAATAATGCTTTATTTCTTCAGAAAACCACATGTAGTCATTCTTTGAAGAACCTAGAGAACAATGTGAAGAACCTTCTGATTCCATCTTTTAGCCAATACAAGATCCTTACATACTGTAGCTATAGCGCACTGTACACTACTGTGCAAAACCTTAGGGTCAGTTGTAAGAATATATTGCTTTTTTTTAGCAGTTGATGAAAAGTGGCATTAAAGATTTATATTTCAAATAAATGCTATCATTGTAAGCTTTATACAGTATTTAACAAAGAATCCTGTAAAAAAATTATCACAGTTTCAACAAAAAAATATTACACACCATGTTTTCAACATTGATCATATTAAGCACCAAATCAGCATATTTCAATGATTTCTAAAGGATGTGACCCTGAATACTGGAGTAATGGCTACATAAAGTTCACAGTATTTCTGTTTTTTGTTTTTGTTGTTGTTGTTGTTGTTTTTTGATCACACATGCAATCTTGGTGACCATAAGAGACACTTTTCAAAATTATTTTGAAAGGTAATATAAGTCTTATGCTAACACTGAGAAATTGATAAGTAGGCCTACCTAGTGCTGTAATATGATAAAGATGGGAGGTGATATATATGTGGGCTCTCAAAATTGGTTATATCTCTCTAAAGTAGGTCAGTCCTAGTGTGCAAAAGTTTACTGTATCGAACCACTGAAAAAGCTTTTTTAATGTAAAAAGTATTTGGAAATTACTCTTTAGAAATGACCGACTTCATAACAGATTCATTTTTCACTGATTTACTACTTTTGACTGCAGTTTGAAAAGATCTCCGAATATACAGTGAATGCTGTGACCTTTCCCAGCACCTAACTGCTGTGACTACTCAGACGTCTCTGTGTCATGGCGATAAGAATGCATATGCGTGCACATTTCTGCATGAGTGACAGATGGCGACATCATGAGCGGCAGAGAGTGTTTCATCACTGAAGAGAAGATCAAATGTGAGGCAGCAGTGAAGAGGAATTAAAGGAAAAGAGATCTGTCTTAATACTTGAATAGAGCCTAGTATATACTGTATACTGCATTCTTAAGCTAATTTTAGAAGTACTTTTTTGCTATTAAAGAGTTAGTTCAACCAAAAATGAAAATTCTGTCATTATTTACTCACCCTCATGCTGTTCCAAACCCGTAAGATCTTTGTTCATCTTCAGAACACAAATTAAGAAAAACATTTTATGAAATCTGAGAGCTTTCTGATCCTTCATAGACAGCAAAGGCCCAGAAAGGTAAAATTGTCCATGTGACATCAGTGGTTCAACCATAATTTTCTGAAGCTTTTTTATGAAGAATTTTATGATGTGTTCCAAAGATGAGCAAAGGTCTTATGGCTTTGGAATGACATAAAGGTGAGTAACTAATGACAGAATTTTCATTTTTGGGTAAACTATCCCTTTAAGTTGTTCAAAATTTGTTCTAAGTACAACAACAGTGCACTGTTTATTGCATGTTGAACAGTAGGGTCAGATAAGGAAAGATTCCACTTTAAGAACTATGTGCATTTCCTTTTAAACAGTAACATATTCAGATGAAGTGTCAACATTAAAGAAGAGCATAGTACTGAGATGACATTTATTCCCCATTTTGCCCTGAAGGGCATCATACCCCATAAACTGTGTTTTACATATTAAAAAAAAAAAAAAAGTACATGAAATTATATTAATTTTGCAGTGATAAATTGTTTACTTACCCTCATGTTTTTCTTCTTCGTCGTCTTCTTCTTCTTTTGCAGAACACAAGATATCTCTTTTCATCTGCACAATCTAAAAAAAACCAAAAACATTTATTTATTTATTTTATTATTTTTTTTTTTACAGTTGCACAAAAAAAAGGAGAAGAATATGTATGAGCTACATGCAAGAAATGCCAGGAATCATAATATTTGTGTGTGATTGTGGTTAAAAAATCTATCAGACCAGATCAGCAGAGAATTTCTGTAAATCAAACAAATACTAATTCTCTGGAGACAAACTCCAGGAAAAGTGTGGGTTTTACAGAATCCTCTAGGAAAATAGCAGTATATCAGATAATAAAGCCTGACAATGATTGGTTTAACCTTCTAAAGCCATGGCTCATCCTAATGTTATGGGCTGTTGGGTACCAGAGAGCAGAAAGAGCTGATTTATCTGAAGGTCAGTGGCCAGTATGGCCCTTTTAAGACTAATTTAAGGCTTTTGTGTGTAGGGTCTTGATATTAATGTGTGTGTGTGTGTGTGTGTGTGTGTGTGTGTGTGTGTGTGTGTATATATATATATATACACACACACACACACATACTTACACAGTATTTACTGTAGATGTATTTACTTTTCTTCTGTTCTGCTTTCCATCAAGTCATCGCTGCTTCCTTAGGGGATAGGGTGCCAATAAGAAAATGTATTTTTCCAACTCTGCAGTGAGATGGTCAGCATTATTACAGTAGGGGAAATTCTCTGCTTTAGTGTGCTAGAAAAAGATGCATCTGCAAAGTCACAGCATATGCATTTTCCAGCTGCGTGTGTGTCCACTGAGCCTCCGGGTCTGAGGCCTGCATGACTGTTTGTGTCACAAACAATATAAAAGATCGTACTAAGAGAGTACCTGCATGTTTGTGTAAGGGAATGTGATTGTTTACTCTGAAAACAACTTTCCGCTGTGCTTTGTGTTCTGCGGTTGAGTGCCTATATTGGCCTCTAACCAACAAGATTCTTATCTCAAGTTATCTACTCTGCTGAAAGACGTAGAGAAATGTCTTTCTGAGAATAAAAATGTTTTTGGTGTCACTGTGTCTCGATTTGATTGACTGATTGATTTCATTTTTGTGCTTACACAACAGTCACAGTCCTTAATTGTTATATTTTATAAATATAAATATATATATATATATATATATATATATATTACTATTATACATAATATTATAATGTAATATAAATATTTTTACACATTTATTTATTTTTGTTTATATTTTATCATATACAGTTAAGGTCAAAAGTTTACATACACCTTGCAGAATCTGCAAAATTGTAATTATTTTACCAAAATAAGAGGGATTATACAAAATGTATGTTATCTATTATTTAGTACTGACCTGAATGACATATTTCACATATAGTCCACAAGAGAAAATATTTGAATTTATAAAAATACATTTGATTCTTAATACTGTGTTGTTACCTGAATGATCCACAGCTGTGTGTATTTATTTTATTTTTTTTTACTGATTCTTTATTTTGTCAGCATTTTTGTGTATTTGAACCTTTTCCAACAATGACTGCATGATTTGGAGATCCATATTTTCACACTGTGGACAACTGAGGGACTCATGTGCAACTATTATAGAAGGTTCAAATGTTAACTGATGCTCCAGGAAAAACAACAACAACAAAACTTTTTTCATTTGAAAATCATGGTAAATGTAACTTATTTTATCTTCTGGGAAACATGTAAGTATCTTCTGTAGCATCTGAAGGGCAGTACTAAATGAATATATATATATATATATATATATATATATATATATATATATATATATATATATTTAGGCAAAATAAGAAAAATGTACACATCTTCATTCTGTTCAAAAATTTACACCCCTGGCTCCTAATGCATCGTTTTTCAGATAAATGTTTTTATTTCAGATAAATGCTATCTTTGAATCTTTCTATTCATCAAAGAATTTTAAATATTGATAATAGTAATAAAAAATGTTTCTTGAACAGCATATTAGAATGATTTCTGAAGGATGCTGAATATTTTTTGCTTTAATCCCAGGAATAACTTAATAATAATAATTAAATTATGGAAAACTAAAACAGATTTCATAGGGACCAGCATGTGTCCACTTATATTGATGGACATTAAATAAAGCAGTTTTGGCGATGAATATTCATATCCAGATTGTGACATTTGCTGATCCTGTCCCTTCTTCTCCAGTATTTACTAACTTCTTTCTAATGGACTCTGAAAATAAAAGTTTAAAACTTTCTAGACCTGGCAGTATGTTACTAAATTTAAAAAATGATTACGTTTTTAATATCCATCTCAGACCGCAGCCTTATCCAGCCTGAGGGCGGTGCAGTCACTGATCTCTGATATCAGGGTGATTCTGAGCCAAAGAGCCCCGGCAGCTTCTCGCTGGACCTGAATCAACAGAGCAGCCCTCTGCTGGACATGTCCACATGTAGTTACACAACGCACTCATGCAGGACACACGGTACCGCAGTCTATAAGAAAGCTGACGTCACTCTGAGACACCCTCCAGCCTTTAGTCTAGGTCTGCAGCTTTCAAACTAGTCTGCTGCATCTGATATGAGGTGACAGCAAAGAGACGACATGTCTGATGATGACATTTGCTGTGGAAGGCGTCCAAGATGTGCAAGTGTGGCTGCATGACTAATTATCATGAGAAATATCTCCCGAGGAACACAGACAGAATGCAGGGAACAGAGATGGATGGTGGCGCAGCTCTTGGCTCTGCAGGAAGGAACGAAGAGCTCTCCAACACAATCTCCCACCATCCGCTAGCTATCCAGCAAATGGCAAAAAATCATCTTGTTTTCCAGTAAAAATATGGTAATATCTTTAAATCAAGATAGATTTACTGCATAAAGTATTAAGAATTAGTTTTGGACTAGAAACACAAGAAAAATCTGTTTTGGAAACAAAAAAGTATTTTCTTGTACAATTGTGCTCAAGTAGATCTATGTCTTTTTAAAGGATGTTGAGATATTTAGTATTGGAAAAGAAGATGATAATACTGATTAAAAAAATGATTTTTTTGCAGCACATGTGCTGACTCCACACCTGCTGCGCTGCAGTGCTGTCAGATGCGGTTTGATGGTGGGTGGGGTTTTCCCTGCGGGCAATTTGTGTTTAATGACCCTGAACAGCTAAAGAGCAGGTAGATAAAGGTATAGTGATATATCAGCCTGATGACAGTCTTCACCACAGCCACCTGTGCCCAGATCGCCTCTATCTGCAGGTGTTTTACTGGACTCAAAGGCAGATGCCACAAGAACTCAATCTATGTTCGCATTTCCTTATGCTCTAGTGATAATGCAGCAAAAATAATTTTATACATTCATTTTGTTTTCCAGGACAAATATCTAAACATCCTCAAAACAAGATATACTTACTTGAAAAATGAAATTGTTTAATACAATAAATATGTCTTGAGTAAAAAAAATGTAAAAGTATTTAATGGATGTATAATAGGTGTCGAGAGCATTCACTCTGTAGCATTATCTCATTTTTGACCGAGATGGCTTTTAGCTGGTTTTGCGTCTGAACTTTTCATATATATGTATATGTGTGTGTGTGTGTGTGTGTATACAGTCAAAGATACCAGATATAATTTTTCTACCAAATATTTTTTTACTAGTAGGTGCAGGACACTATGGTTCACTTATGTAAGTGAGGATAGCAAAATAAAGTAAAATGTGACATATTATGCCCAAAAATTCTTCATTCTTTTCAAAAATGAGTCTTCCCATTAATGCTATTATAGAGGGTTTGCACTTACATCACGATTTGGTCAGTTACCCAGATGTGCGGCCATATTGGCGATACTTGGATGTAAACAACAGCCTGGATTGCATGGTTAATGTACTGAATACGTAGAGAAGGACTTAGTAGGCAGGAAATGGCACAATATTTTGACAAACTAAAGTTAAAGGCACAATATGCATTTTCCGCTGTATATTTAAAAAATTAGTTAAGTGTGGAATTATGGGAGTTGTAGTCTTCATCCCCACATCTGATGCAATCCGATGGGACTCGATCAAAAATCCTGTTCATGGATGAGCTAATGTATTAAAGATCATCACTGTAGTATGAAGCAGGGTGGGGGTGAAAGCTGTGAAAGCAAAACGAGGCCCCTGGTACGATTGCTAATGAAAGACGAGTGTGACAAACGACTCAAAAGCAGCGGAGCTTTTATTATGCCACAGTCGACCGCTTTCACTCCATCCAGTCATGTGTATGTGAGGTAAAAAAGCACTGTTTTATCAGACAAGATGGATATAAGTGTGTTGAAAGTTCCAAGTTATAATGCTACTCTGTGCGTTCGTGATCTGTCTAATAAAACACATAACATATTAAACCGTATTTGGAGTTTCCATGTTTTCTACAAAATAAAATTGGAAATGAAAGGTGTATGACGTCATTGGCAGGCGACACAATGACACGGTCCATTACACTAATCCTGCGTTCCATACGGAAGGGCTCATCCCTATGCCCTAATCCCTTCAGAGGGGTTTACCCTCTGGAGTGAGAGCTTCGAAGAGTTGAAGGGTGTAGGGGACCAAACAACTGTTTCTTGAAGTGCCCCTCTGTGTCATCATGCAAAGAATCTGCACAAAGGATCATGGGGACCCGATGTGTCCATGAGTTGTACCCTTAGAAATCCTTCATTACGAAGGGCCCTTTGAAGTGGCTATAGTTTTCAGTTTGGAATGACACTTCAGTATGGCGGCCATGATTGTTTTCACTCCAAAGTGCCCTTCAGAGGGTGATATATCCCATTTGGAACGCACCGTAGTTGTATTGCTTATTTCTCTGGATTTAAACATTCTTGGAAACATTTGGGATAATGTAAGTTAACAAGTCAACAAAATATATAACACTGTTCTAGTGCTTTTTTAATCAAAAATCTTACATATTGTGCCTTGTGTTGTCAAGATTCTTGTCCTGGAATTTCTGGTTCAGTTTGGCCAACCACAAACGCTTTCTGTTCCTCAGACAGTTCGCGAAGAGTGTTCAAAGTTCCAGTGATGGCTCCCTCTGGTGGTGATAGGAGGGAGTCACAAAGTCACGATTCGTGACAACATGACAATAATTGATCATTTTCAGCAGCAGTAATCAGCTAAATAATGCGTGTTTCACAAACACAAGAGGCAGGATTTATCGCATGCCAATCACAGCCAATCATATCCAGTCATATCCAATCATATCGCAATGGAGGCATTGCCTCTTCTTCTGCGACTTTCCCCCATTCATTCTCAATTACTCTCCACCAAACTCACCACACACTTTAGGGGGTCTGTTAAAACTCAATAGGCTCAGGAGAGGCGAGAGAGATGGGGAATCCCGCTGTAACTTGGTGTCACTGGTGGACAGTTTTACTTTAGATAGATAGATAGATAGATAGATAGATAGATAGATAGGAAAAGCAAGTGAAAAATACAGAGTATGAAATATTTTATTCCTTCCTGTGTATTTTTCAGTCCATGTGGTGGAGTGTATGCAGTGATTTTGTGTGTGTGTGTGTGTGTGTGTGAGTGTAGCTTTCAAGAGTGCTTTCCCTGTCATTGCTTCTGGCTGTGTAGGTTGCACAGCCTTCCTTCTGGGTGGTTTATTGATTGACATTGTTGAGTACTGATGCTGGAAAACCATAAATCTGTCCTACACATTTCATTTTCTTTCCTTTCTTCTGCAGTCCCCTTCTATTGTCTTTGTCTTCGACAGCAGCACTGCAATGGCCATAAGGCAGAGGTGCACACAGTCTCTCCAAAGACCGCCCTCAAGATTCATCATTACCCATGATCAGTTAAACTCATTGATTTATCCTTCTTCCCCTCTCTCTCTCTTTCCTGGAGCACCAAGCCTCTTTATCACCCTGACTTCTGCAGGATTGTACATTACAGTGTGAAGGTTTCCAAGATTGCCATTAGTGCTCATGGGTTACGAGTGTAGAACATCTGAACATGTGTGTATGTGTGTGTGTGTGTGTGTGTGTGTGTGTGTGTTTGACACAGTAAAATTGGGCTGGAATGTGGAGAAAAAGACAAATAGTCCAGCTATCAGAACCTAAAGAGGTTCAACCTAACAAGAGAGTAGGAGGTGAGGCCCGACACTTCCATTTATGAGAGCGTTTATCTCTCTCCTACACACACACACACACAAGTTCTTTAAAGAACATGATCACAAACCATTACAGGTAATGTCACCACTTGATCTGGCGCACCCTCGACAGCTGCGTACGTGCTTTACAAAAATGTGTGTGCGTGTCCATTATCACCCTCATTGCCTTTTCCAGATGTAATTTTCCTTGTGTCTTTAGTTTTCCTCGGACCAGGAGTCAGAGGGGACTCTGTCCATTCAGCCACTGAATGAAAAACAACCTTAGAGACTCAAATGAATTAGAAGCTCAATCAACTTTACAAAGCAATTACCAATAGTAGCATAATCTTCCGTTATGGTTAGAAGGCGTAATAGAATGAAATGCATCAGTGATAAATGGAGGGGCATGAACTGATAAAATCAGGAGCTTGATAACCTCATCAGGGTGAAAATGGCCTGTTTACCCCTGCGACACAGGAGTCAGATCCCTAAATCACAGTTGAAACCACAGATTACCATAAATATGCCATTGCACTCTAGTGATATACAGTATTTTGGATATTGCATGCTCAGTGTTCATAATTCTCTCTCAAAGGCTCTGTGGCTCAAAGAATCATTTGCGTTTGATCCCTTTGGACTGGCAGAGCGAAATGTGTTTTGTTCACTGCTCAAAATGCAGCAAAGCACTGCAGTAATTGCAGCAGGGTCCCAAGACAAAGTTCTCATGGCCGTGGATGAAAATATCAAGCCATAATGAAGGAGAATCACACGCACCCACGCAAAAGGATCACAGCATTCTTTCCCAGTGCTGATTGCACCAGACATTAACACAAACAAATGAAAAACGAAGAGGACGGATAAAGGGTTGAATGCTTTGATTAGACACAGTTCCACACCTGCATGAACACTTAGAGAAGAGAATCAATATTACCCTCCACTCTCCAGGGGAAACAGCAAGAGACTCGTAGAACTAATATTTGCCATAGCGCTATCTAACTTTATTAAATTAGCTTCGAAATCTGTCATGCAGTCTCTCGCTGAGCTGCACAGATCAGAAAAAGTAGTTATGTTTTTATGAAAGCATTTTATTTCTGTTTTGTTCTCTTTGCACTTCTTTTGCTTTTCGTGTTCCTTCTCTTCTTGAACTTCTTTTTGGGAAATTAAGTGAAAATGAAGAAAAAAGGCTTATATGTATGTCACAGGAAGGGTCACAGAGGGCATACTAAAACAGATTTCATGATTCCATATTTAATACTATGTTCAGGAATGAAATAAAATAGTACAAAAAAAAAGAACATAACTCATACACAACATTTTTTTTTTCTTTTTTACTTTTTACTTTTACATCTCAAATCGTATGTATAAATATCAAAGATCTTGGCATTCCATCCAACTAGTAAGTCATTTGTTATACTGGAAATAACTGTTAAACACATACATTGTGGGATACAAAATCCTTAGTGTGCTATATTCTACACTCAAAATATTTTACTTATCCTCTTGTAAGTGTGCGTCGAAGACTGACACGGAACAGAAGAAATTGCTAAATAAAGTTGTTATTTTGTTGGGGTTTTTTTTTTGTTCGGTTCTCCCGGTAGCCCTTTTAGCATAGCTTAGCATAAATCATTGAATCAGATTAGACCATAAGCATTGCGCTCAAAAATAAAACCAAAGACTTTCGATATTTTTCCTATTTAAAACTTGACTCTTCTGTAGTTACATCGTGTACTTAGACCGGCAGAAAATGAAAAGTTGCGATTAGGAACTATACTCGCGTTCTGGCGTAATAATCAAGAAAATTTGCTGCTGTACTATGGGTCCACAGGCGCAATGATATTACGCAGCACCTGAATATAGTCTCCAGCTAGGTAACTTCCAACGTCACCAGCACTAAGCCACTAAGGTAATAGTAAAATAGCTGGGGACTATATTCAGGTGCTGCGTAATATCATTGCGCCTGTGCACCCATAGTACAGCAGCAAATTTTCTTGATTATTACGCCAGAACGAGAATATAGTTCCTAGTCATTTCAGCCTAGAAAATCACAACTTTTCATTTTTGGCCGGTCTTATTACACGACTACAGAGTCAAGTTTTAAATAGGAAAAATATCGAAAGTCTTTGGTTTTATTTTTGAGCATCTGATTCAATGATTTATGCTAACCGTGGCTGACAGGGGAAGTCTACAGACTTCTGATGACTCGCAACGCTGCCTTCAGAGCTGGAGACGAGGTGAGCCTGAGGAAAGCTAGAGCCAACCTGTCACGCGGCATCAGAAAGGCTAAGAGTCAGTACTCCAGGAGGATAGCCCATCGTTTCAGTGACAGCAGAGACACCAGGAGCCTGTGGCAGGGGATTCAGACCATCACGGACTACAAGCCCCCGCCGCGGACCTGTGACAGCACCACCCCGATGCTGAACGAGCTGAACACTTTCTTCGCTCGCTTTGAGGCACACAACAGCACCACTGCACAGAAGACTCCACCTCCTCTCGACGACCAGATGTTAACTCTGTCCACGGACAGCGTGAGAAGATCCCTCAGCAGGATCAATGCACGCAAAGCTCCTGGTCCTGACAACATCCCTGGACGTGTTCTGAGAGACTGTGCAGCGGAACTCACTGATGTCTTCACAGACATCTTCAACATCTCCCTGAGTCAGGCTGTTGTTCCCACATGCTTCAAAGCTACCACAATCATCCCAGTCCCGAAGAAATCATCTCCATCCTGCTTCAGTGACTATCGCCCAGTCGCACTTACTCCCATCCTCATGAAGTGCTTTGAGCGACTAGTCATGCAGCACATCAAGTCTGTCCTCCCCCCCTCCCTGGACCCCTACCAGTTTGCATATCGGTCAAACCGCTCGACCGATGATGCCGTCTCCACTGCCGTCCACTCTGCACTCACACATCTGGACAAAAAAGACTCTTATGTCAGAATGCTGTTCATAGACTTCAGTTCAGCATTCAACACAATCATCCCTCAACAGCTCACTCAAAAACTGTCTCAGCTGGGACTCAACACATCGCTGTGCAACTGGCTGTTGGACTTCCTGACCGGGAGACCTCAGGCAGTACGGGTCGGCAGCAACACATCCAGCACCATCATTCTGAACACAGGGGCCCCTCAAGGATGTGTGCTAAGCCCCCTCCTCTTCACTCTGCTGACCCATGACTGCACACCGACACACAACAGCAACCTCTTCATCAAGTTTGCGGATGACACGACTGTGGTTGGTCTCATTAGCAACCGCGATGAGACAAACTACAGGAGTGAAGTGAGCCGCCTGGCCAGATGGTGCGGTGACAACAATCTCTCTCTGAATGTAGAGAAGACGAAGGAGATTGTTGTTGACTTCAGGAGAGTGCACCCTCAGCATGCTCCTCTGTCCATCAACGGTGCGACCGTGGAAAGAGTGAGTAGCACTAAGTTCCTGGGTGTGCACATCACAGAAGACCTCTCCTGGACTGCCAACACCACAGCACTGACCATGAAAGCACAGCAGCGACTGCCAGAGCCCCAGCCCCCATCATGTGCACCTTCTACAGAGGCACCATCGAGAGCATCCTGACCAGCTGCATCACTGTGTGGTATGGCACCTGCAACGCATCCTGCCGTACGAAACTTCAGCGCATAGTGAGAGCAGCTGAGAAGATCGTTGGTGTCCCTCTCCCCTCCCTCCAGGACATCTACGACACCCGTCTCACCCGCAAAGCCCTCAGCATTGCTGGTGACCCCACCCACCCATCACACAGCCTTTTCAGTCTGCTGCCATCAGGGAGGAGACTGCGCAGTCTTCTGGCCAGGACCAGCAGATTGAAAGACAGCTTCATCCATCAGGCTGTCAGGATGCTGAACTCCCTCCGACTCTGCCCCCTCTCCCCTCTTTCTGCCCCATTTACCTGACCTCTGAAACATCACCCCCCACGGTTCACTACCTCATCCATCTACCTCATACACATTGACTCTCTGAGCACTGGTCTCTACATACACGAACTATCAAGCTCTGCACTACACCAACATTGCACTGACTATTTGTCTGGTTTGCACTACTATCTGCCATTGCCACTTTATTTTCATAAGTCACTTTATATCTCATACATCTCTATCATAAATGCCACTTTATTTTTTAATTGACTCTTTTACTGTAATTTTGTATTTATATATATATTATTTATTTTGTACGTTAGTGTATTTTACTTTTTATGTTATTGTTAATGTTACCTGTATGCATCTAGGGTTTGAGAGTAACGCAATTTCAATTCTCTGTATGTACGTGCTGTATATATGGCAGAATTGACAATAAAGCAGACTTTGACTTGACTTTGACTAAGCAATGCTAAAAGGGCTACCAGGAGAACTGAATGGATTCGAAAACGGTAAAACTCCTCTGTTTAACTCTGGGGGAGTTGGAAAATGAGCCTATTTATAAAAAAGTGGAGTGTTCCTTTAAAGTTACCACTGATGTCACATGAATTATTTAAAAATTTTCTTACTACCTTTCTGGGCCTTAACCGTGGTTGCATTGCTGTCTATGCAGAGTCAGAAAGCTCTTGGATTTCATCAAAAATATCTTTATTCAGATTCTGATGAACAAAAGTTTAATGGGTTTGAAACGACATGTTGGTGAGTAATTAATGACAGAATTTTAAATTTTTAGGTGAACTATGCCTTTAAGAGGGAGTTGCTACTCTAAACACAGGTGTGTCAATCACCTCAAGACTAACTATTTTCATACTTCATCGTGACAAACATCATGTCATCACTTCACACGTCATCAAACATGCCATTATGCTCATAACAAAGAAATGCTTGCATTTACTATATGAATAACAAGTCTTCTGTGAATTATGAAAATGTATTATCAAGCTTCTCATCACTGCAGTAACATTACACAGTTTTTCATCATCACTGGGTTTCTGGCAGATGCTGTATTACATGGAACTGTAGGTCTGTGAGTCTGTTCTGCACCAGCAGGGCACGTTCATCAGCTGTGCTGTTCAGCTCCTCTATCTGTGATCTTTGTGGTCCATTGGTCCCCCTAATGAGCAGCAGAACAGATGAAGAGAAAACTGACCCAGGTTTATAGGATTAGACTGACTGAACCTTTGTAATGAATGAATAACACTCTAACAGACTTTCATTTGCTACTTTTAATGTCTATACAGCTAAGCTTGCCTTACCACACTCAATTCAATTTAACATTAGAGTTTAGATTTAGCATACATTTTTCATTATTTTTGTATTGATCAGTGCCTTATTTTTGTCTTGTACTTTTACAAAAGACTAGTGTGTATGTATCTAAAAATATAATGTAGATAAATATACAGTATAGAATTAAAGCCCAAAATACTATAAAACAAGGATAGATGTCTTGATTCTTAATTGTTACCTGTGTTTTTTTGTTTTGTGTGTGTGTGTGTGTGTGTGTGTGTGTGTGTGTGTGTGTGTGTGTGTGAACATTGTCCCTTGTTTGTCCTGAACAATTAAACTGCCTGCTGTTCTTCAAAACAAATCCTTCAGGTCCCACAAATTATTTGGTTTTTCAGCATTTTTGTGTATTTAAACCCTTTCCAACAATGACTGTATGATTTTGAGATCCATCTTTTCATGCTGAGGACAACTGAGTTACTCATATGCAGCTATTACAGAAGGTTTAAACGCTCATTGATGCTCCGGAAGGAAAAATTAAGCATTAAGTGCCAGGGGTTTAAACTTTTGAACAGAATGAGGATGTGTATACATCCTTCAGAACTGGCTACGGGATTCGGCTCGCGAGCGCGCTCCGCGTTTCCGCCAAACGGTTTCAGAGTAATCAATGCAAGAGACTCGAGAATGGAGTGGAAGTGTCTGGGTGGATCAGAGCGGCAAAACTACTGACCTGTTCAGGACTTCAATGCAGGTCAGTTTCATCTGTAAACAGGCTACTGTAGTTTTGTCTTTGTTAGTTAACTTTAAACTACTAGCAACTCTTAGCAGTAGCAGCCAGAGGATGACACTGTAAACTAAACTAAGCTAAATTAGGCTACTATCAGCACTCAAAATACTCTATGTTAAAGGACATCGTTATTATTATCTACTGTAAGGTTACAGTTGTAAATGAGCAAACAAATGTTATAAAACATAATTTTGTAATACGTTGAGAGGGAGCTAGGGCAGAAAACGACACAACCCTTAATTAAAACATAAACCACGAGATGTGTAGTAAAACTATGGTTGTAAATTAAACAAATTGTAATCAATCCGGCAAAAAACAAAAAACAAAAAAAAAAAAACAATAATATGTTCTGTATTAGTTTTTTTTTTTGTAAAGACATTGTGATGATTAAATTATTATTGTACTATTGTAATTATTTACATTTAGGCAATTTAGAAAATATAGTTTTGTTATCTATAGTATTTAAGTCATTTTAAAATAAAACATCAAAACATGGTCATAATGTGATACTTAAAATTAAACTATTAATGCAAACGGAATATGATGAGGTGATTGTTTTGCAACAAGGTGAGACACTTCTGTTCATAACAGTAAATGGTTGATGGGAAAAGTGACAGGTACAAGAAAATTAGCGAAAAAAGCAAACATACACAAAGTGAGATGCAGAGAGATATCATGGAAGATGAAGAAACTGAAACGGAAAATGAAAGTGAAGGTGCAGTTCAGGAAAGAACTTTTTGTTTGTTTTTAACCTTTATGTAAATATGATGGCAATACAAAATGTATGTTTTTAAATGTAAGTTACATTGTATTAATGTGTCAAAATGATGTGAGGTGACACTAAAAGAGGTAGTAGTAATGTGTACTTTTTACTACATGTCTGGGCCCATACTTCTTTACTTTAACTTGAGTAAAAAAGTTTAGTCAGTACTTCTACTTTTACCAGAGTATTTTTAAACATAAGTATCTGTACTTCAACTTGAGTGAAGGATGTGTGTACTTTTGCCATCTCCGCCTCAGAGTATGTTATATAAACAATCAAGTTATGTCAAGTGAATGTAAACTTTTGAACAGGGTCATTTTTATAAATTCAGCTATTATTTTCTCTTGTGGACTATTTGTAAACTTCTTTTATGTGAAATATCTTATTCAGTACTAAATAAAAAACAACATGCATTTTGTATGATCCCTCTTATTTTGGTAAAATAATTAACATTTTGCAGATTCTGCAAGGTGTATGTAAACTTTTGACTTCAACTGTATGTGTGTGTGTGTGTGTTTGAGACAGTTTTGATTAGTCATCCTGTCAGTATGGATTTGTGCACCATGTGATCATCAGGGCATAAACAGGCAGGTTTGCTTGTATTTTCCTGTCATCTTAACACTAACGTCTTTGTTCTGTGAGGTCATGAAATCCTGATCTAACAGTGGTCCTGTCACCCTTAGTAAATCTCATCTGCTCTTTATGAGGCCTGTAACGCAAGAGCTGACCTCCAGGCCCTAAAAGCAGTTGGTGCTATCAAGATTATCGTTGTGTTATTCCAGGACACTCCGGATCTTTCTACAGGGCATCCGATGTGAGTCACATAAGAGTGTCATAAGACTAAGATACAGTGCTGTAGGATGGAAGTAGAAAATGTTTCTCTCTGAAAGACAAACATGGTTAGATGCATGTGTGGGTGTGTGAAGTAATGCTCAAACGGCCCCTAACCACGCATCTCCTGATAATTCTTCAGGAGGTGACAAACGCTCCTGTTTTTTTTTCTCCACAGTTATGCTTGCGTCATGTCTCACATCTGAGTGTCTCAGCAGGCCCCTAAGTCTCTTAGTCCCCTTATTCAAAAACTGCTGCGTGAGCATATGTGCTTCTTGAGTGTGAGTATATGAGGGTGTGTGTGTGTTTTGCAGGTTATCAGTGTGACTATATGGGACACATCTGGCAGAATCTATTATTCTAGCTCCATTCCCTGCTTATTAGTCGTCCTGCTGTAGGAGGCAGATCAGGACTTAATGGTTCAGTGATATTTCAAGTTATTTTAGGTGTGGCATTATGTTAACTATATATGAACTTCTCAAATTATGCTGTTTCAGCTTGAGGGAATTTTAATGTAATGTTAATCATACCATATTCAAAGGTGGACTATAATAATCATGCAAATATAACTTATATTGCATGAATGTGTAATGTATGGTGTTTGCAGAAGAAAAGGAGATTGGTCATCACCAGTCACAACTAATTTAATTGCACTGTACACAATAAAATTAAGATGTAACCAAATGTTCAAGATTTGTCTTGTATTAGATCATTTCAATTAAGTAAATAAGTAAACAAGCAGCAAATACAAGTGGCCTTACTTTCAGACTGTTTGTAGTATATTGCAACATTTATGTTTTGGGATTTAAAAATGTAGTAAAATAAAGCGTGCGATTCATTAACATATTTTCTATATTTTAACTTAACCTATTTCAAGAACGATTCGTTTGCTAATCGGATTGATCTGTTCATAGCGGTTCTCAAGTAAACAACTCACTGAATCAAGATTCGGTCGACATGTGTCATGAGGTTTGAGAGTGGCTTTCTATCGGGCTTGTTTAACTCAAAAGAAGCAAAGAACCTGCTGAAATATGAACGAATGTGCGGAGTATTTTACTGACAAAGGGAGACGTAAGCTACTAAACTATTAAAAAAACATTTTAGACAATGTCAATAATTATAATGGGGTTTATTTGACTGTATGCGACGGGCCAATCGCGTATGGTGTAAACAGGACATTCATATTGGTTTATTGTGAATGTAAATCATTTAGAAGTTAAAAATGAATGAGATATAATGAGTGTTAAGCCAGGAGCTTATTAAATGTTTATGTTTAAGTCTCAAATCCTATCCGTATTATATTCACCATCTGTGTTCAGTACTTAATGTATTCAGTATGTTACCATGAATCAAAGTGTCCAATTATGAGTGGAATTTGTTTGATCATGTGGTCTCAACATGGCGACCACTGCCCTTATGCAAATTAAAACATCTCATTATTGTATTTGTCATCAGGCTATCTGTACTAGAGTACACGTTTTGTTTACTCCATCCTTCATTGGTCACTGGCTACTGAAGAAAATATCTTACCACTTACTGAATATTGTGTGTAGTATACACTGTACTCTCTAAACCAAGTGGAAGCTGCTAAGTCAATATAGAGAAGGACTTAGTAAGGAAAAGAATGTAATATTGTGACAAACTAAAGTTAATAGGTGGTAAAGATGCATACAAGCAGCATTAATTAAGATATTAGCCATATATTTCACCTACCTGGCCGGAAATGATAAGACCAAACACAATTCTTGCCCTGGAAATCCTGGTTCAGTTTGGCCATCCATAAAATACTTTTGTTCCTCAGTTTTTTTCCACTCTTCTTCTTGATGTGTTATAACTTTTGGCAGTTTACAGTACTCCAAATGTTTTTACCAGTCCAACCGATTAGTACAGCCCAAAACATGACAATAATTGACCATTTTCAGCAACAAAATATGCAAGTTTAGTTCAGTTCGTTTGCATTGTTTACGTTCAGTGCTGCCAGTATGGCCGATTGATGACTTGTCGTGAAAACACTCTATTCATTTTAAGCAATTATTGAAAATTTAGTAAATTATGTTAAGCATTAAATTTCATGACTTTTCAATAGTATTCTACATTATTGTCACTGAGTGTGGTTTTAATTCAGCTAGTGTGTCCTTATCATCTTGCAAAAAATAATTTAGCATTTTTAATCTGTTTTGATGAGAAATGTTTTAACATTTGGCAGTCCAATCAAGTAATGAGTAAACAAACAGATGTTGGCATGAATGCAAGCTCATTTTTCACATGGTTGGGCTGTCATCCCTGTAACTTCCCTCAAGGTTTTATAGGTCAGCTTTACCTGATCGATCCTACACCACTCGTTGTCTTTTTACACCACATAACTTAGCTGCAACATTACCACTGTAATTAGTCAATTATGCTGCATGTAAAGATAATCGTTATGCTTACAGTCATCATTATCATCAACAACCATGAGCACCCAACACCCATTAGGTGTCTGATGCCTGTTGACTAATCAACATGCTGCAGTTCTAATCAACGCACTGACTTGTCGACCCAGCCCGGTAATTGTACTGCTTTCAGTGATGATGAAAAAATTCATTATCCTGCTTCAAGCATGTATACTGTCACTATGTGGGTTTGCAACTTAGAAATCTTAAAGCGTGGTAGCATGGCAGTGAGCATGAAACGGGGTACTGAGCATGCCTTGTGTAATTGGTCGGGGATTTGTGTGGATGACACGCATATTGTAAATTTATGCAGAAGTGCTTTTACTTATCTCATTAGCACAAAAAAATAACAGATTCTGTATTTTTTAAACATGTACACTACCAGTCAAATGTTTTTGAACTGTAAGATTTTTAATGTTTTTTTAAACTTTTAAACAAGTCTCTTCTGCTCACCAAGCCTATACAGTATCTCACAGAAGTGAGTACACCCCTAACGTTTTTGTAAATATTTTATTATATCTTTTCATGTGACAACACTGACAACACAAAGTAGTGAATGTACAGCTTGTATAACAGTGTAAATTTGCTGTCCCCTCAAAATAACTCAACACACAGCCATTAATGTCTAAACCGCTGGCCACGAAATGAAAGTGAAAATGTCCAAATTGGGCCGAATTAGCCATTTTGTCTCCCTGGTGTCATGTGACTCGTTAGTGTTACAAGGTCTCAGGTGTGAATGGAGAGCAGGTGTGTTAAATTTGGTGTTATCGCTCTCACTCTCTCATACTGGTCACTGGAAGTTCAACATGGCACCTCATAGCAAAGAACTCTCTGAGGATCTGAAAAACAGAATTGTTGCACTACATAAAGATGGCGTAGGCTATAACAATATTGGCAAGACCCTGAAACTGAGCTGCAGCATGGTGGCCAAGACCATATGGCAGTTTAACAGGACAGGTTCCACTTAGAACAGGCCTTGCCATGGTTGACCAAAGAAGTTGAGTGCACATGCTCAGGTTCATATCCAGAGGTTATGTTTGGGAAATAAACGTATGAGTGCTGCCAGCATTGCTGCAGAGGTTGAAGGCGTGGGGGGTCAACCTGTCAGTGTTCAGACCATACGCCGCGCACTGCATCAAATTGTCCCAGAAGGAAGCCTCTTCTAAAGTTAATGCTCAAAAAAGCCCGCAAACAGTTTGCTGAAGACAAGCAGGCTAAAGACATGGATTACCGGAACCATGTCCTGTGGTCTGTTGAGAAGAAGATAAACTTATTTGGTTCAGATAGTGTCAAGAGTGTGTGGTGGCAACCAGGTGAGGAGTACAAAGACAAGTGTGTCTTGCCTACAGTCAATCATATTGGTGGGAGTGTCATGGTCTGGGGCTGCATGAGTACTACCAGCACTGGGGAGCTACAGTTCTTTGAAGGAACCATGAATGCTAACATGTACTGTGACATACTGAAGCAGAGCATGATCCACTCCCTTCGGAGACTGGGCCGCTGGGCACTATTCCAACATGATAACGACCCCAAACACACCTCCAAGACAACCAAAATATTGACACTTTGGGCTCAATTTGGACATTTTCTCTTAGGGGTATACTCACTTTTGTGGCCAGTGGTTTAGACATTAATGGCTGTGTGAGTTATTTTGAGGGAACAACAAATTTACACTGTTATACAAGCTGTACACTAACTATTTTACTTTGTAGCAAAGTGTCATTTTTTCAGTGTTGTCACATGAAAAGATATAATAAAATATTTACAAACGTGTGAGGGGTGTACTCACTTCTGTGAGATACTGTAATTATTTGACCCAAAGTACAGCAAAAACAGTAATATTTTGAAATATTTTTACTATTTAAAATAAGTTTCTATTTTAATACATTTTCAAATGTAATTTATTGCTGTGATCAAAGCTAAATTTTCAGCACCTTTACTCCTGTCTTCAGTGTCACATGATCCTTTAGAAATCAATGTATTATTATTAATAATATTATTATCAATATTTAAAATAGTTAAAAGATTAGTTCACTTTCAGAACAAAAATTTTCAGATAATGTACTCACCCCCTTGTCATCCAAGATATTCATGTCTTTCTTTCTTCAGTCATAAAGAAAATATGTTTTTTGAGGAAAACATTTCAGGATTTCTCTCTATATAATGGATATGGATGGTGCCCCCAAGTTTGAACTTCCAAAATGCATTTTAAATCCAGCTTCAAAGGGCTCTAAATGATTCCAGCCTATGAAAAAGGATCTTATCGAAACGATTGGTTATTTTCAAAACAAATTGACAATTTATATACTTTTTAACCTCAAATGCTCATCTTGTCTCGTCTCTGCGCTGCGCATGCGTAGTTTGTGTGATCCGGGTCAATACATTTAGGGTACTAAAACCCTCCCATCTCGTTTTCGTCTTCAACTTCAAAATCATCCTACAACGCTGTTTTACCTTTTTTTGTAAATGGCGTTTGATCTTCCATGTATGTCACTTTGTAAACACTAGATTGGTATTTCTGCAGTGATGTAGGATGGTTTTGAAGTTGGGGAAGAAAACTGTATTAACAGATCACACAGACTATGCATGTGCATTGCAGAGACGAGACAGGACGAGCATTTGAGGTTAAAAAGTATATAAATTGTCAATTTGTTTAAAAAATGACAGATCATTTTGCTAGATAAGACCCTTCTTACTCGGCTGGGATCATTTAGAGCCCTTTTAAGCTGCATTTAAACTGCATTATGGAAGTTCAAACTTGGGAGCACCATTCATATCCATTATATGGAGAGAAATTCTAAAATGTTTTCCTTAAAAAACATAATTTATTTTCTTGAAGTGCATCTTTTCAGTATTCATTGATGAATAGAAAGATCCAAAGATCAGTATTTATCTGAAATAAAAATCTTTTGTTACTTTACACACTTTACCATTCAAAAGCTAATAGCAAATATTGGAAATATCAACAAGAGCTAAAATGTACTAACCAAGCAAGTTAGTGTCATTAACTTGTGAATTTTTACTTTACGAGTTGCATAACGTTTTTGTGGTTAATCTTTGGATAATAGTATATGTTTGGAAGAAGATTCACCACAAAATAATGGCATAACAACAAGAGCTAAAACTTACTAATTGAACAGTTAGTGTTATGCAACTCATAAAGTAAAAAAGTAAAAAAAAGTTAGTGTCACTTAACTCTAAATATTGGAAATATTTGGAGAATTTTGACTTTACAAGTTGCATAACACTACTGTCTTGTTGTTAATGCCATAGTTAGTGTCATTTAACATGTAAATTCTCCAAATATTGAAAGATTTTATGAGTTGCATAACACTACTGTGACAGTAGTAAATGTTAGGAAGAAGATTCACCACAAGATGATGTCATGCCAGCAAGAGCTAAAACTTGCTAACAAGTTAGTGTTATGCAACTTGTAAAGCCAGAATTCTCAAAATATTTCCGATATGTGTATTAGGTTATAAATAAATCTGAGTATTAACCTTGCAACCTTTGTGCTTACAGCGCAACTTCATCATCACACCAGGGCAGGCATACAAGGACAGTTCTATAGAGCAACCAGAGGTACCTGGGATTGCACTTGCAACCTTTGGATAGAAAGCCTTGTGTTAAGGTATCCTCAGGAGGGACAAATGTTTTATGTGGAGCAGTGTGTTAAAGACATCTTAGTGAAAGTTACATGAGATGTGTGTGTTGAAGTATTTTAAGGGTTTGTGTCAAAGGGATAAGGAGAATGAGGAACAGATATGTAGAACGACCTGCCCTTTTTCATAATTAATTGTTTCAGAAAATAAAGATCAAAGAAAAAATAAAAACATGCTGAGAAATACCATAGGTGCAGTGTTTAATGGTGTGGAAGACATTTTCACTCAGTTGGTAAATTTGAAAAAGAATTACAAAGAAATGGAGAAATTATCTTTGTTTTATCTGCAACTTAAAACAAGTTAGTTCAGTTTTATTTGTATAGCAGTTTACACAATGCACAGTTTTACAGATTTTTAAGTTTTAGTTATGCTTTCATATATTTGTTATTCTCCCGGCAAGCAAGCCAAAGGCACTTATTATTTACTGAAACATCACCCTCCCCCCATAGCTCTCAAATGTGATTCACATTCGAATTTAATATGCACTATGTCATGTCAATATGTAATATTTACTTGGCATGATCAGTCTTGAAGCTCCGTGTTTGAATAAACACAGGGGAGAAGGAGATTTGAAAACAAAAGCAGAGGGATTATTTTTTTCAATGGCTAACAATGCTAATATCCGTCTTTTTATGCTCAGCTGTTGTATGACTTCACAAGCCTTAGAATATAGTGCACAAATTTTATGAATAATTTTTGGAAGCTTTTTTGTCTATTTTGAAGCTTGATTGTGTCAATCATCACTTTTACATTTTTTTTGTGTGTTCCATGGAAGAAAGAAAGCCAGAGATTTAGGACATGAAAGTGAATAAATTCTACGTAATTTAATGACGAAAATGTACCTGTGTGTACTTTTTCGCAAGCCGAAATACATACCAATGATGACATATCACTGCAGTTTCTAACAGAAATGAACACTAGAGGCGGTAAAACAGCGAGCATTTGTAAATGTTTTTTGTACACAGTTATAATTACAGTTCCATACGTGACAAACTTGCTCGTTAGCTTAGCCGGCATGGAATTGGACTTATTATACAGAATCTTATTATACAGAATATCAAATATGTCATGAAACGTACATGGTAGTATGTATGTATTAAGCGTCTTGCGAAAAAGTTCCCACAGGTACGTTTTCGCCATGAGATCAGGTATAATAAATTATGCCAGAAAATGTATCTTTAGGTGAAGTAATTTATTATATTCAGCCTTGATTTGTGACCGTGAGTGTGTTCCCAGTGCCTTTGGATGGCTTAGCACTGTTTTCTGAACATGATGGTGTGTAAAATCTTAACACTTTCTGCACAGTTATCAGATAGTAGCTCTGTTCCAAAACCTAGTAAGCTACAAATTCATCACAGAACCTTGTAAGTGACAGATTTAAAACTCTCTGTATAAATATCAACTAGTGCATCATAGAAACTCCTCATGGCAGACTTGACTCACAATTAATTTTAAGTGTTTGACATTAACATTTGTAAAAAGTTCACCCAAAAATAGCTACTACTAATCCTCATAGAACACAAATTAAGATATTTCTGATGAAGATGGTAGTAAGGACTAGGGCTGCCCTCAACTAAAGATTTTTCTGGTCGAATAGTAGTCATTCATATTAAGCATTAGCTGACTATTGGTCGCACATTTATTAATAAACCATATAAATCATCATAATGAGCCTTTAATTACCTACATAGCCTAAGCGCACACAAAAAAAGCTTGCCACAGCACACCGGCAGAAGTAATGATAATGAATGTGTCTGGGAAAACGGCAAGAAGACGGCATTAATGTTTTAATAATTTGTTGATAAACGAATGCTTTCTTTTTTTTCAGCTTAAAAGATGTCAGGAAGGGGCGTAGCAAGCATTTCAAAAGTGTGGGGGATGGATGTGGTTTGTTTGTTAACAATAAAAATGATGAATACAATGACAGAAGGGTACAAAGATACAAGATATAAAAAACTTCCCATTTAAATGAGTGATACTAGAAAAGTATAAAAACACACTCGAAACACACAGAAAATAAGTCAAAACTCTGTTGTGAAAATATACAACAGTAGACTTGCTAAAGAATCAGAATCAGAAATACTTTAATAATCTCAGGGGGAAATCATTTTTGTTACAAACTCCAGATATACAAACAACATATATTATACAAACAACATATATATATATATATATTGCTTTAGCAATTCAAGAATGAATCATTAGGTTGCGAATCGGACTTTAGCGGACGGGCGTTTACACCAGACGCAACTTGTGCGAAATTGGATGCTTATACATTTTGAGCTGAAGAGAAGATAAGGTGACTTTTTTTAGCGCAATTCAGACCCAGCAGTAATTCAGCAAAAAAAAAAATTACATGCACCCTATCACAAGCGCAGTAGCCCGCTTCACTCACAAAACACAATTAAAAAAAACCCATTCAGCTAATCAACAAACAATGCCCAAAATATCAAAATCAATTGCGCTGCTTAACATTAACAAATTGTCCCTCCTCATCAATTCCCTGCCTTCTTCATCAGTGACTTTATACATTGCATGCCACATTTAGCGGAATTTACCTAGCTGCTGAACAGAGTCCCAATTAGCAATTACCATTAGTCTAAAAAACGAAATATAATACAGAAAAAACTCAACATGTCAACAAAACAAACAGAATATCTTCCCAAACACATATCAAGCTTATTTAAAAACCTCGAAAACATAAACATTCATTCAAAGTACCTGGAAAAGGGAGATGTAAATAACCATAACCATAAGTTTCCGCCTCTGACCGATAAATCTAACACACCAAGAGAGGCGGGACTTAAGGCAGAACAGCCAATCATCAGCCGGTGTCATGTTTGAGAGGGAGGAGAGAGGAGGCACACACAGAGCGTCCAGAGAAACGTAAAACTGCGTAAAAACTGTAGGAAAAGTGCGGGTGTTGAACCCTCTCACCGGGAAAAGTGTGGGTGTTAAAACACCCACATCCCCCACGGGTGCGACACCCCTGGTCAGGGACACTGTTTGCATGTTTCATACGGATTACATAATCTGAGAATATTTGTTTTCTGTTTGAATTGGTTCATTTAAAAGTAGACATTTCAATCTCTATAAATATATTTTTATATATTTTTATGAGTTTCGAAGTTTCACACTCAAGTTCACAGAAACCGAGACAGCAGAAAGCGCATTCCTATTTGCTTTAATTATTTTACAAAAGTGCAATGTTTCATTGTTATTCTGAGTGCACAAAAATAAACGTAGGGTCTTTACAGATTCGAAATATGTATTAATTTGATCTGTATGACCAAAAATGAAAATTTTAAGAGCAAGTGACTGCACAACACATCCATCGTCTTGCAGTGAGCACGCTACTGTTCAGCTTTCACATGCTGCACAGACACTTCAATAGCGCGCATTTTACTAGTTTAACATTAGATTGAGCAGCCATGTAAAGTTGCCACTACTTACATATTTCAGATGAAAAGTCTAATTTAGGTTGATAAATGATAGGTGAGCGTTCGGATGTCCTGCCAGATGTACTATTACCACATAGACCAGCCGTTAACGATCTGTTTGTCACGGACTGCGGCACTCCCTGTGGATGTTTTTTTTTTTTACAACTAATGAAATTTTGGTCGACCAAGCCTCTTCTCGTCGACTAACGATTGGTTGACTATTAGGACATCGTTAAAATAGTCTATGTGGCATCAGTAGTTCAACCGTAATGTTATTAAGCTACAAGAATATTTTTTGTGTGCAAAGAAAACAAAAATATAAACTTTTTAAATTTATTCTGTTCCATGTTAGTCTTCGACGTGTTCACGAGAGACAAGACGCATACGTGTGTTGCTGCTGACTCAGGAGCTGGCATTCTGATGTAGTTTGTCCATCTTAACCAAGGCTGGTCAAAAAATTCCATGTCATCTTCTTTGTCAAAATCTTCAGACGTGTTCACAAAATTTTATGTACAGCTTGCATCTTCCTCTGCTTGTAAACAAGACGCAGTCCATCCATGTTCTGCGACAGAACGCCAGCTCCTGCAAATATAACTTAATTTGTGTTTGAAAGATGAACAAAGGTTCTTATGCAATTTGAAATACATGAGGGTGACTAATTAATGATGGAATTTCATTTTAGCGTGAACTATCCTTTTAACATACTATACTGTCTTCATATGCAGCTTAGTAGGTTTTGGAACAGAGCAAGTGCAAATATTATCTCAGCAAAATGAAGACTTTTCAATAAAAATTTGTTTGTAAGTCCAGATTTACCTGAAATCACTTTTAAACAGAACCTTTTAGCCCCATAATCTTTTAAAGTTTAGTTTCTGTTGTGGATTTATCTGTGTCACACACACACACACACACACACACTTACACTGGCTTTGAAATGAGCAAAGGAAGTAATTCTGACAAGCCCATAATGTACATCACTATCTGTCAACACACGCTCAGCTGATACAGTTTTTTTCTTCTTTTGCCAGACTCTATTACCCATGAGACCTTGGGCAGATTATGCTCTGCCTCCAAGGCTCTGCAGCTGGTGCAGTGGTCACCTGACCTCCTGACCAACTGTGTGTGTTTATATAGAAGAATCAGCGCTTGCTTGTTCTCCTTGTTTAAGCTCTTGTTTGTGCAAAGATCACGCTCTTTCACTCGCTCTCTGTTTTCAATGGATGCGTTAACACTATTGTGGGAGGTTGTTGTAATTAGCACTCACAAAGCACTGGAGCATGTTTGCAAACACACACGTAAGCGCATACATAAATATCCCATGGTCCCTGATGAACAGAACAGTGACTGGACTGAGCACCTAGTTCGCAGGAATATTTTCTAGTGAATCTTACATTTGTGGTACAGTGATATCTAAAATCAGTGAATCTGTTCACCAAAATGATTCATTCAGATTAATTCAATGATAGTAACCTTGCAGTTTACACTTACACCAGTAGTTGCCAACAAGAATATAATTTAGCTCGAATTTGCGTTTTTGCGTGTTTTTTTTATTATGCATGTCTATAAATTTGAATAGAGACTTTAAATGCTTAAATATCATACGGGTTTCTCCAAAAAATCTAAAATCTACTTCCCTTTGTAAAACATTCAGCAGGAGATTTAAGATTCTGACAGTGAATCGACTTAATCTGCTTTTGTGAGGTGACGAGCTAAAAACCAGATCAAGATTGTGTTGTTGCCGTGGAGATCTGTGGTACCCGTGTGTAAACTCCACAGTCTTTAATCTGTAGCTTTCATAGTTCTAAAAGACAAACCCGCAAAGATCCCAAAGATGTTTAAAGGCTTTATTTTCCCGTTCGTGGCACAGTGCGCACAGCTCTCAACTCTTTCACTACATCTCAGCTGTTCATGACATAGAAAGAGAGAGACAGAGAGAGAGAAGACACATGAAAGAAAGGGTGACCGGATCAATATGGCAGCCAACCCCATCTCTCTTTGAAGAAAGTGTAGAGCTGAAACTGAAAGAAGGTGGGGGTTGTACTAATGAAAGTGTAACGTTCTGCCTGAAGTGAGCAGGGAGAGAGAGGTGACAGATTGGACGGTTGTCCCAGTTGATGACAGATTCCAATAGATCCACTGCCCATCTGAAATTCAAATCAGCTCGCTGCTGAGAGCATGCCGGTCTCCTTGAGCAGAGTGAATTCTGTTAAGCCAATCAAATCGAGGGGAGGGGCTTGAACACAGCAGTTGATTAGTGGTGCTTGCTGAGACCAGCATCAGTATTACTGTTGCTCATATTTGCGGTTAGGAATTTCCGATTTTCGTGTTATGGCATATAATCTATAAATGTAAAGTTATGCTGTTACGCTACTATTTTGTAGGACTGGACGATTGTTTGAAAAGTGATTAAAACTCAATGAAATGAAATTCAGAACCTTTAATCTACGTAATTATTTTGTTTGTTAATCCTCTTAATGCTTTTCCATTAAAAACATAATACAGCATGTGTAGTCGGACGTATATGACCGTGTATGAAGTATATGTGTGCGGTGTTTAAGATGCTGTATCAAGTTAACAATTTAAACTTTAACCCACAGCGCCTTTCATTAATGGCTGCATTTTTTGTTTTGAATTTGCAAATTGAAAATGCACCAAATGGAAACACGTCTATTTCGCATAAACTCCCATATATCACATAAAAGTGTTTACGTTCGCATGAGGTGGTTTTTCAGGCAATTCGAAAAAGGAATGTTTCATAAAACTCTAATGGGAATGGCTTTTTTGCATTTACAGGTCACCTTGCGTACATAAGTCACATTCATTCTTTAATGTACTATGTGACCCTGGACCACAAAACCATTAATAAGTTGCACACTTATATTTGTAGCAACAGCCAACAATGGGTCCAAATTATCGATTTTATCATTAGGATATTAAGTAAAGATCATGTTCCATGAAGATATTTTGTACATTTCCTACTGTACATATATCAAAACCTATTTTTTTATTAGTAATATGCATTTCTAAGAACTTCATGTGGGCATCTTTTAAGGCGATTTTCTCAATATTTAGATTTTTTGCACCCTCAGATTCAAGATTTTCAAATAATTGTATCTCAGCCAAATATTGTCCTATCCTAACAATCAATGGAAAGCTTATTTATTCAGCCTTCAGATGATGAAAAATTCTCAATTTCCAAAAATTGACCCTTAAGACTGGTTTTGTGGTGCGGGGCCACCTATATTCTCAAAAAAACACCTTATGTGTGGACGCTTACACAAGAATTGACTGCACAATGCTTGAATAATGGGCTTTCCTTGCCATTAAAGCTTAGATAACCCCTTATTTACATTTGTGTTTATACCAGGCGCGCCATGCTCGTTTCAGTTTCAGAAGCATCTCTCCACGCTGCTTCTGCAAAGATAGATGCCTACGTCCTAAATTTATGGCTAGTGGGGTGGCTTCGACATACATAAACCTACCAACATCCATCGCCATAAAAAAAAAAAAAAAAGGTTTAGTTGCATAACATCAGTTAATGGAAATGTTTTTTTATTGTCATTTATAAAACATTGCAAAGGTTTTGTGTAAATCTGTAACCTAATGTCAGTTCCAAAACAGTGGACCAATCAGAAGAATGTAAGGTTGCGGCTGATTGTAAGAAATGATTGGTTTTTATGAGACAAAATGATTGGAGAAGTTCAACATATGTCACAAGAGAAGTCTGTGTTTTTTTTTTTTTATTTTGATAAAAAAAATTATATGTAAATATATGCATTGATGATTCGTTCACAATAAGATCAATACGTTTATGCATTTGGCAGACACTTTTATCCAAAGCGGCTTACAAAAG
The DNA here is from genome assembly GCA_033026305.1 of Cirrhinus molitorella. Taxonomy (NCBI): domain Eukaryota; kingdom Metazoa; phylum Chordata; class Actinopteri; order Cypriniformes; family Cyprinidae; genus Cirrhinus; species Cirrhinus molitorella. Next base: position 22,971,863 of record CM065135.1, on the reverse strand, counting down.
ACAAACAAAGCAGTTCATCAAAGAGTCAACACAATACAGAATGCCAGGTTTATTAGACAACAAGATTATTAGGAAGCAAGCTAGAGAAAAGGAGAAATCCTGAGATTTTTTAAACATGCATTAAGAAAATAGATGAGGTGAATTTACTATTTCATGCTGACCTTAGAAGACAGCAAAGAAAATCATTGAGTGTAAAAAAAATAATTAATTAAATTAAAAAAGTGAAATTAGCTTGAGCAAATAAATATCCAATACTGGCTAATGTCTGAAACTACTACCACTATTAAAAAAAACCCTCTAACATTATCTGATAACTGATATGGCACCAACATATTGTGCATCCCTGTAGTCTTTGGAAATGACAACTGTGGATCTGTACAACAGATACTATCATTAATAATCAAAATGCACCTTTTCTTCTAAGCACATCAGTAACAATTAATGATTAAATAAAAAACCTAGTCTTTAGGTCTGAATTGGACTTCACTCGCCATATCTAATATCATAGAGATGTGTTGTTGACCACTGAGCAATATCTAGCAACCACCCAAAACCCTGGCGACTACATTTAACTGCATCCCAAAGCCCTACAACATCATGAGCTGACGGGATATCTCATTACATTTGTTTGGTGTACTAAGGAAAGGATATAAACTGGGCACCACCCATTGCATCATGTTGATGGTAGATGAGATCACACCAGCTCACTGAAACGAGATGATTGCATACAGTGTAGCCTGTTTAGTACTGTTTGTTTGAATCAGCTTGGTATTTGTGACTGGTATTCATATAAAGTAGTCAGCTGTGCTTTCTAATGCACTGTATCCGGTAGCTAAATTAGAACATCAAAAACTGAATATCAGGAACTTTAAAAAATCAGGTTCTGTAAAAGCTACCAGACTTTGGGGTAATGAAAAACATTCCTGAAAGATCTTTATACCATACCAAACTATAATGAGTTTGGGAAGCAGTGAGCACTTTCGAATTACTTTTAACCTTTAGTTGTGTTTCAAAAATCAGTTCTTACGGTGCATTGTGGCAAAGTTTTCTTTGAAAATCTCCTGTGCACAGCGAGAGTATGACTGTGATTTGTTCAGATAACAGATGCCAAAAGGCGATAATAAGCACTCAAGGCCCGTTATTACACAGAATGCCAGAGCACAGGGCTTAGGAGAAACATGACGTCTGTCTTAATGGATGTCAATGTTTCCAGAGAAACTCACATACACGGACTAGATGGTAAAGTTGCACAATTTCTCTGAAGTTCTTGTGTTTTTGTTCTGTGTGCTGCCTCTGCTCAAAGCTTAGAGGTCAAATATAAGGAGCGTCAAGAAATGACAGCCTCCAATTCCAGATGAACTTCTAATAAAAAAAAAAAAAAATCACCAGTCCAAATTCTCACTGCCTTCTGTTACTTAATGACATCTAGAAAATATGAGAGAGAGAGGTTAAAAACAATAAAATACCAACTTTCCAGCACCTGCTTTGTGTCTTCTTTTTTCGGGAATGTATTAAAACACCTACGAATACTGTAAGAGCTGTAATGAAGTATGCTGTCTCTGAAGTATGTCATTTATTTTCCATTTCCACAGCTGAGGAGTAGGGTGACATTTTTCTCTAGAACAGAATAAAAGACATCATTGGATTTGCTCTTGCACTTTCTGGAACGTTGCACTCGGTCTAGTTGGAAAGAATAGTGGAAAAAATGTCTTGGTCAGTCCCCAGGGAAAAGGTTTTTGCAATTATTTTTAGGGAAGTTTAAATTAGGCCTGTATCCTCTCGATGAGGGACTAGTCAAACCTTATAGTAAAAAAGATGTGTGGTTTTATTATTATTTATTCATATTTTATTTAATAAAGTCCATGTAAAGTAGGGGTCGACCGATTATCAACCTAGCCAATTATCGGCACCGATATTAAGCATTTTTATGGTTATCAGTATCGTAATTTTGAAAAAAGATTTGTCTATAAAATAATTTATTAAAGCATTTAAAGAGAAACCCAGGTTAAGACTTGTATGGCTTGTAACATAAATGATATCTCTTACTGAACTATATAGCAGAAAACCCATGAAAGTTATTGTGTTATTTAAAAACTTTGTTTTATACATATTTTGAGGGGGGAGAAGGCGCCATTATTTCAATGATGTGAAATGGCTGCACTTAATGAGCTACTGCCACCAACTGTTGCTATTTTTACCACTACACAACTTGAAAAATAAAATACTGATACAATGCCACATTGTGCGGCTTTTGCTTGTAATTTTCAGTCGAAGGGCAACAAAAGAAGCAATGTAAGGCCCTGTTCCAAATGGAATACTTCATGTGCACTTGCGGTCTTACAGACTTACAATGGCCACCGCGTGTGCGTGTCCCATTCGTCATTTTAGCGCTCAGAAGGGTGCTCGCGAGCGCCCCCTTTGCGGCTGTTTTGTGCTCTCGATACGCACTTCTGCCGAGCCCGCACTAGTGCAAGCTCCACAGCAGACTTCTACCCAACAGTCAAAGCGGCATTACGTCACGAAAGTGCGGACTCAGAGGAAGACCGTGAGGGTTTAGGGCGCCATTGGGATAGGGCCTAAGTCTTCACTGCTATCCTAGCAAGAAAAAGAGCAAAATATGCCTGTATGCCTGTAGGTAAATAAAACGTCCTAAAGACTCGCATCTTTGTTCTATCCGCTTTCTAGCCCTAATGCCTTTGAGGCTTTTATTAGACCAAAGCTACTGGCAGGACGAAAACGTGCAGATGCTTGTTGTGTCACCGCAGCTACTGAAGGAGTATCTCAGTGTGGATTTTACTCAATATCTGGGACATTAAGACTCCTTGAGGAGAAAATAGATTGTACAACATTTGGTTTACATCCATTGCCACCTGTAAGCTCTTTCAGTAGCTGTGGCCAGTGTATCAGTATTTTATTTTCAGAGTTGTGTATTCTGAATTGTTAGCCCCAGTAGCTAACAGTAGTAATAGCGCCCCCATAGTCCAAAATATGTATAAAACGATGTGGATTTTTTAAATAATGTAAATCTTTCATGGGTTTTCTACTACATATTTCAGTAAGATACATCATTTACATTATATTAAGGAACCCAGGGTTCCCTTTAAAGAAAGTTTTTGACAGAGCCCTTGTTATTCTTAATTTTGAGATTTTATTTTCATTTTTACACCAGATATATGTCAGTTCAAAATATCGGTTATCTGTCTATTTGATCTGTAATAATCGGCATCAACCCTGAAAAACACATATTGGTGGACCCCAGAAGTAAAGCAATATTAAATACGTTTTGAGTTTGTCAGGCCACAGAAAAATGTTATCAACCACCCAGCCAAATTTGAATGATAAAAAATGGCAAGTAAATAAAATTAATAAATAAAGTTATCAAAATCTTGAAAAAATAAGCAAACGCTGGAGATGTGTCCGCTGTCTGCGCTGAAGCCACACCCACTCACAGGAAAGCTGCTGCCTCTCTCAACTGTCAAATATCACTACAACCTGAATGGATGACCAAGCTATTTTGTAAATTATCGCAACCAGGTAATATGCATTTATGTGAGGAAGGCATAGCTAGGTAGCCGGCTGTAGTAACTAACGGTAATAACAGTAACTTACGATTCCTAATGCGCTCTGTTTATTATTGTGTTAGGGGAGGGCCCATGCTCAGGGGCTCCAGTGTGTCATCGAGACATGATTTCAGGCCCATCCAAAAAATCCTGAACACAAAAAACTTCTAACGGTCTAAATAGCAAAATATTCAGTACTACATAAGCTGTGTTTCCATCCAAAGATGCAAATTTTAACTTATGCGCAAAACTGGAATATCACATAAAACAATAAATGTGAATAAAGCACCATTTCCATCCAACAAGACCAAAAAGAACAAAATCGTCACTTCCTGATAAACTGGCACTAAATATCAATAAGAAAAGTAGGAAAAGCTACTGAATATAATAATTGCCATATGTAATAAATTGCTTGTGCCTTGTTGTCTAAGACAATTATACAGAAATACTTTGATGACAGACTTTGCTTAAGCATTTGAGAATGACCAAAACAACATTTCAGATGCTGTGCAACAAGATTGGTCTGCTGGTTAGTGAAGTTTTCCCATCCCAGTCACATGACTTTTTTAATGCACATGGAGGAATTTATTCGGTATATATGTTTGCCTCATAGTTTATGCAATTTTTTTCTTATTGGTTTAAGTTTTTTTATGGCGCATCTTGGCGTTTCCATCCAGCATTTTTTATGCGATATTCCAAAATGCGCATGAAAATAGGTGGATGGAAACACAGCTATAGTTCACAGTTGTTGTAACATGTTTTCAGCAGATTTCTAACATTTATAATGTGTTTACAAACAATTCTCTGAATTGCCTTTACAGAGACTTTATTATTAATATGTTGCCTAATAGTAATGCCATAATTATAGAGTATAGAGATTAGAGAAATTATTTTAAAATATATTATTATTCTTTATTATTGTTGTTGTAATTTTGACTATAATGTGGAATGTGGAAAAAAAAGTCTCATATTGTCTTGTGATGTCCAACAGATGTCCATGTACTTTTGTAGTGACGTCAGTTACACACTTTCCGACATGAGGTTAGTTCTTGGCATTTGCATTGTGCTGTTTCTGCAGTGACAGATTATGTAAGTTGAATTAATTCACTGCAATTTGCTTACAATTACTCAGCCCACCTAACTTTATCTTTTTCCATGAGACGTGGTTCAAAAGTCTTTTTTTTGACAAACCCAAGTTCAAAACTGTATGTTCTTTGTCTTTAATAGGATTTTTTTGTTTTTAATGCCTGCTGAGTTCACATCAGTCAAGATATACTGTAACTATGCCATCTTGCTTCAGTGGTTACTTCAGTTTTTGTTAATGGAGCCTTTGTAAGTGGGAGATTGAGTAAACATTCTTTAACTTCACCACCAGGCACTGTTGGTGCAGTGAGTTGGAAATGAAAATATTGTTTTAGTTTTTAATATGCTTTTGTCTTACTGATTTAATCACTGCCGTCTATGTTCGCTTGAAAGTACAATTTTCCCAAATGCAATTACATTCATGTAAAATAACGACTGGTATATTCGCTCTATCTAATATGTATTCCATCAAGTCACTTTAGTAAATTATGTGTTCGCTCGTCAGTTTGCACATGGAAGTGAGAGAGATGAGGGAATATGGGAAAAGGAGAGCTAGACAGCGAGCAGGAGAGAGGAAGAGAAAATGAGTGAGGAGTGATCACTGGATAAACACATATGGGAAAATGTGTTGCGATCAGAAAAGCAGAAAGTTTTGTGTGACAATTTAAGTCATGTTCTTCTCATTGCAAAAGTCTAAAGTCTAAACAGACCAAAGCTGTTTTAAACTCGCAGATGACAGATTTAGAGACAGAACCAAGAGGAAAGGAGACACGCGCACACTTTACAGCATCTCACAGTAGAATGGACCTGCCCACGGTTAGTTTTTTTTTTATACCAGTATTTTTCAATATGCTTGTTTTCCACAGTTATTTTTGCTTCCATGTTTTATGCAAAAATCTACCCAACTGAATTCAGTTGGGCGTGTCATATTGTCCAAGCTCCACCCACAACCGTTGAAGGACTGTCCCATATTAGCATATTTCTATTCGCCATTATCTTCTCATTTGAGACATCAATGTCTCGTAAGCAATGCAGATGTTTTGTATTTGGATGTAAAAGTAAACATAAGAGTGTTAATTTTTCCTGACATCAGAGACACTGAGGATGCATTGGATAAGTTTTGTTTTTGATGATAACCTGCTACCAAATACAAAAAAAAAAAAAAAAAAACATAAGAAAGGAGTGAGGTGAGGAGTAGTTCATTATCATTTAAAGTGACATGCACCTAAACGGGTTGCTGTGAACTGAGCTGTTTTTGACTAGGAATGGTGTTTTACACAATCATTGAGGAATTTTAAAAGGGTTAGTTCACCCAAAAATTGAAATTGATATTGGCAAAAAATAATATCTCTATATTTTCTGGGATTTTATCGATAGCGATAATTAGACAATATTTTGCTATGTGTGTTATTGTGCTTAAAGGTCCACTGAAGTGCCTTGAAACACGCAGTGTTATTCTATGTGGTGACTTAATTTCAACTGAAACAGAAAAACAGGGTGAGCCATATCGAGCAGCCCTGCCCACTTTTTAAAATAGCCACTAGCATTCTATTAATATCTGCGCAGACCAGAGCAGTTGAGCTCAGTAAAGCAACATTTGACAGCCACAGTGAAATAGATTACACCCTAGATTTAATATGAAATTCTTACTAAATCAAACTAGTGATCATAGTCATGCAGAGGCTGTGTAGCTTAATACATGCTGACTCGCGTATATACTCTGAGCGATCACGTCTCTGGACCGGAGCCAAAGTCCAGAGTAGACTGCGCACTGCCACTGTTCGTTTGACACAACGCAAAACCAGACCTCATTTGCCCTGATGGAAAGCATATTTACACTGTCTGAATTATTCCCTATCGCCTACATTGTGCACTACACGCCATTCACCATACAGAAAGTAACTCTGTGAACAAGTGAGCAGCTTCAGCCGCAGCTTCAGCGTCTATTTATAGTGTAGGGGACTTTAAGGATTACCAAAACTCCTTAAGTTTTTGATATTCTCATATTCTGTGTGATCAGTTCACAGTTCACAGCAGTGATAGAAATTATTCCTTTCCAATAAGTTTAAATTGACTTTTACCTTTTATGGGCATTTTTACCTTTATAAAGCCATTTTTTTCTAAAAGTGTGCATCATCTTTTGAGTCAAATTCTTACATTTAATCAGTCTGTTATAAAAATAATACATTTAAGCTGTTACCAAACAAATTAAATCAGTATCAACAAAATCCATATTTGCAGAAGCTAAATATGAAGTGGCATTTAGATGTATTTACACATGCTAATACATCTATACTTGAAATGATATTAAAAGTGAAAATACTTTGAATGTGAATTTAAACCACCAGTAGGTGTCAGAAGGTCGCTGTTAATAAATGAGTCATTCCGATTTAACTGAATCATTTAAACGGTTTATTGATTCATTCAGGAACAAAACACCGCCATGTTCCTCAGAGATGCAAAACAGTGCTGTGGCTGTGATTGGAATGCTTTTTGTTGGCGAAATTGAGCAAAAACAGGAAATATCGTGTTAAAAACATAAGTCTTTTAATATTAACTTTTTGTTTACTGAACACATTTGTAGTCATTCTGATTTTGGAAGGAAAAAACAGCACTCTTCATGTGATATTGATTATATGATTTTCTGCCCTCATGTCTTGAATTATGTGATCATTCGAAATGCATTTTAATAGACTGAATCATGCAATGAAAGAATGCACTCTAAATCCATACTTGCTAGACTTTATCACATAATGTAATGTGTGCACACCGTAGGTTTTTTGTTTTTTGCAATATACTCAATAATGTCAAAACGCACATCGTTAAAACATCAATTACGATATTATCGCAGACGATATATATATCGCACACCCCTAACCTCAAGCCATCCTAGGCATATATGACTTCCTTCTGAGTTATATAAAAAAATTTCCTGGCTCTTTCAAGCTTTATCATGGCAATAGGCAGGTTTTTCTCTTCAACAGGTCAAAACAAGCACATCCATTCATAATAAAATGTGCCTCACACAGATCTGGGGGCTGAATAAAGGCAAATCACTCACTGTTGTACACGGAAGCAGCTCTGGATGGATGACGTAGGATGTCGGCACTGTGTCTCATGAAAACCAACGTTTGTTTACAGAAGCAAAGGAAGCAAAGTTTTCTAACTTTAGCAAAAGAAAACCAGTCTCCTCTTGGCTTACATAGAAATCCTCTGACATTCTTCTTTACAGATCCTCACTTTGTACATCAAATTCGTGACTGTTTTGTTTTAATCTCTCCACTTGTGCATCCGTGTTCATCACTTTTGAACAGTAAGCGCAAGCTAGAAGTAAAGTAATATCACTTTTTAAATATGGAGATTTTTCTTACAAAAACACATTGATTTGCTACAGGAGGCCTTTATTCACCCCCCAAAGCCGTGTGAGGCACTTTTTATTATGGATGGATGTCCTTTATTGGATTTCTTTTGACCTGTTAAAGAGAACCCCCTGTGTTATGCCATAATAAAGCTTGAAAGAGCCAGTACTTTTTTAAATATAACTCAAGCTTATAGTCATATAGACCTAAGATGGCTTGAGGATGAGTAAATAATGGGCTAATTTTCATTTTTGGGTGAACTAACCCTTTAACCAAAATATGTTGAAGACATTTAATGAAGATCCTTATTGGGTGTAAAACTGCCTATAATCCAAGATTTTTTATCTATTAAGCACAATTTTGACTCTGAAGTAAATTTATCTTGTTTAGATTACATAAATATTTTCTGTGGCTAGAAAGAACAGAAATGATAAAATTAACAGATACAGTAGGCAGTTACAGATAGTTAGAAAGAAATAAAGCGAGAAAATGAGAGGGCAAGAGTGAGTCAGAAAAAGCGAGCTATAGAGGAAGTGGCAGGAGTGAGAGAGGGAGAGAGTTGAGTGATTATGATGCCCGTTGCTGGGATACTGAATCCTGTGTAGTTGGAGTGCATGTAAAATGATGGAGAGGCACACTGAGTGATGTGGGCTGACAGCCGTGTGTGTGTTTGTGCATGGCGTGTCAGCGCGTGCCTTCGTATTTGCGGCCGTCTCTGTTTCTCTCCCTGTTGAAGCTGAGTGTGTAGATCTACGCTAGCGATAAAGGTCACTGATGATAACCCCTATGGAATAACAAACGTCACATACAGAGGTCTGCCGGCGTGATTAGGAAACGCCACCCTCAGCACCTGAATCTAGGATAAACTCTGCTGTTCACCACATTTTAAACAAGAACACTACAGAAAGTGTTGGAGTCCTATGAGGGCAACAGTAATACAGGTTTACAAATAGCTGAGCGCTCAGCATCTCGCTGCTATCTGATCTACTGTACCTCTGAGGGAGAAATGAGGCCCTGTGAGAACACAACAGCTGCCAGATCTGGAATTGTGTGCCTGTACATATAGAAATACTGTCAAACAATTTTCAAAAAAAAAAAAAAAAAAAAACTTCTAAAAAAATTCTTTTTTTTTTTTTTTTTGCCTTAGGTACCCCTTTTTTGCCTTAGGTACCCTTAGGTACAAGAGTTTCATCATTCATGATTCATCTTTAAAAAAAAAAAAACAGGAATGAGAATAAAAAATATATCACCTAGTACCTTTCTTTCAAATTGAGGAAGTACGATCTTTTATTTTATAACTACATTTAGATGCATTTTTGTAAAAACTTGTAAAAATCTGCTGCCATTAGCTGCTTTAATTTTTAAGTAAAAGGGAAACTCAAAATGTAATTAAAAATGACAGGAAACATTGTGGAAATAAAAATGGGTCAAACTGAGATTCTGTGGGTAGTACAAGAATTCTGAATTCTTAATAAAATGATTTTTTTTTATTTTATTTTTTTTATATTATATTTTAATATTATACTCTATAAAATCAATAATAATAATAATAATAACGAAATAATAATAATTGTTAATAATTTGTTAATAATATTAACAAAAATGTTTACAGTGTATCTGTTAGCTTTAATATTTCTTATATTTATGTATTTACTTTTAAAACACCATCAACAAATATATATATATATAGAGAGAGAGAGAGAGAGAGAGAGGGAATAAAATAAAGGAAATGAGAATAAAAAATATAATCACCTAGTAGCTTTCTTTCAAACTAAATAAGTATACAATCTTTTATTTTATAATTTAGAATGAAATTTTAGTAAAAACGTGTAAAAACCTTTTGCGTTTGTTGCAGTGAAACTGAAAAAAGTAAAACGAAAAATTCATAAAATTAAAAAAATTACAGGATATTTTTTTATTTTATATTGAAATATTTTCATTTCATATTATACACTTTATAATCAACAAATAGTTAATATTCTATTCATAATATTATATAATAATTAATATTATTTGTAATATTTTATTAATTTTTTTAAAAATGTGTAATGAGTATCTGTTACCTGTTGCTTGTTTTTACGAAAATAGGAAAGCGCATTTGATCAACGCAATTTATTTTTGGAAAAAAAATATATTTATTTATTTTTTTAGATTTGAAACACCATCAACAAAATGCAAACTCCTTGTTATTCCTTTTGAATATAATCGAATAGAATGAGGGAATGAAAGTTAAAAATATAAATACATAGTAGCTTTCTTTCAAACTGAAGAAGTATACAGTCTGGTATTTAGAATGAATTTTTTGTAAAAACTTGTAAAAAAAAAAAAAAAACGTCTTGGTTACGTATGGTAACCCTCGTTCCCTGATGGAGGGAACGGAGACGTTGTGTCGAAGTGACGACTAGGGGTCGCTCTTGAGAGCCCGAATACCTCTGACAGCTTTGAGAAAAGGCCAATGAGAATTGGTATGCAGTATTTGCATAGCCCGCTCCGCCCCGGAGATCCGGGCATAAGAGGGGGGGGCTAGGCAACACTCATTGTTCTGATCTGAGGAGCCGAAGCACCCGGCTACACTCAGAGGCGGTCCGAGGTTGTGGCAAGGGGGACACAACGTCTCCGTTCCCTCCATCAGGGAACGAGGGTTACCATACGTAACCAAGACGTTCCCCGTCTGTCGTTCACGTTCGACGTTGTGTCGAAGTGACGACTAGGGGTCCCAGTTGAAAACGCCACAACCAGCGGACCGCGTCACGAGTGCATGGAGTGCAAATATTAACAGGTCTTGCGTGTTAGATAAATGTCACTCACCTCTACGTGACCTTCCAATGCCCAAGAGCTTCAGCCAGCCTTTCCTCACCTTTGGTTGAACATCTTGGAGAACATTGGGCCAGTGTCCGTCCTCCCCGGGGGGGGATGGGCACTACGGAGACCACACCCTGCCCGGAGGGAGGTATTTGTGTGGAGAATACACTTGAGGGCTCGCACTAGGGGAGCACAACAAGGGGACGATCCTGAGGCAGGCTCCGCATGAGGAGAGACTGCTGAGCTCAGGGTCGGAGACAAGTTTTGTCTTAAGGGAAACACCGCATCTCTGGGAGTATAGGTGGAGATACACACATGGGGCCGCATTAGGAGCCACTACATGTGGGGCACCAACCTAATATGAGAGTTCACAAGAGGCAACCTAACCTCATATTAGATTCTGATAGCTAGTTCCTCCGCTGAACATAGCTACGTTGCGGGTGCAACATGATGGAAATTGTCGTTCAGGGTTCACGCCAGGAAACTTACTGAACTGGGGAAGCGTCATCACCCGTGGGGAACGACGCTTCAGCAAGCTTCTACACCGTGTCAGCTTCAGGAGTTACTGGGCTTGCGTTCAGGACTCCCGAAGAGACTGGTTCTACACGCAGATTGTAGAACCTGGCAAACGTGTTAGGTGTAGCCCAACCTGCAGCTCTGCAAATGTCTGTTAAAGAGATCCCGTTCGCCAGCGCAACCGACGCTGCGACGCCCCTGGTGGAGTGGGCGTGCACCCCCAGCGGGCAGGGCACCCCTGTGGCCTGGTAGGCCAAACGAATCGCATCCACAATCCAGTGGGAAATTCTTTGTTTGGAGACAGCTTTCCCCTTCTGCTGTCCTCCAAAACAGACAAAGAGCTGACTCGACCGTCTGAAGCTTTCAGTACGTTCCAAGTAAATGCTCAGGGCACGGACTGGGCATAACAAGGAGAGGTTGGGGTCGCCTTCCTGAGAAGGGGTAGCTTGCAGAGTGACCACCTGGTCCCTGAAGGGAGTGGTGGGCACTTTGGGCACATAACCGGGCCGGGGTCTCAGGATAACGTGAGAGTTAGCCGGCCCGAATTCGAGGCACGAGTCACTGACGGAGAGGGCTTGGAGGTCTCCCACTCTTTTGATCGATGTGAGCGCAGTCAGGAGAGCCGTCTTTTGGGAGAGAGCACTGAGTTCGACTGACTGGAGCGGCTCAAAGGGATCTGACTGTAGGCCCCGGAGGACCACAGACAGATCCCAAGAGGGGACAAGGCGCGGTCTGACGGGGTTCAGCCTGCGTGCACCTTTAAGGAATCGTATAACCAAATTGTGCTTCCCAACCGATCTACCTTCCACCAGGTCGTGGTTAGCGGCAATAGCGGCTACCTGGACCTTAAGTGTTGAAGCAGAAAGGTGTCTATCCAGTCCTCCTTGGAGGAAGGAAAGCACCGTTCGGATGCCACATCTCCGTGGGTTCTCCCCCCGGGAGGAACACCAGTTTGTGAATTTGCGCCATCTGAGGTCGTACAGCCGCCTCGTGGAAGGAGCTCTCGACTGCAACAGAGTGTTTACCACTGCCAGTGGGAGATCTCTGAAATCCTCCTGGTCGCGTCCAGGGACCATACGTGGAGGTTCCAGAGATCTGGGCGCGGGTGCCATATCGTGCCCTTCCCCTGTGAAAGGAGGTCCTTCCTCAGGGGAATGCGCCAGGGAGGAACGGGGGAGAGGAGCACCAGCTCTGAGAACCAAACCCTGTTGGGCCAGTAGGGGGCCACCAGCAGGATCTGTTCTCTGTCCTCCCTGACTTTGCACAGGGTCTGTGCAATTAGGCTCACTGGTGGAAACGCATACTTGAGGAGGCCCTGAGGCCAGCTGTGTGCCAGTGCATCTGTGCCGAGGGGCGCCTCGGACAGACCGTACCACAACTGGCAGTGAGTGTTCTCTATCGAGGCAAACAGGTCGACCTGGGCCTGACCGAAAAGACTCCAGATCAGCTGAACCGTCTGAGGGTGAAGTCTCCACTCGCCCCGAAGCGAAGTCTGTCGGGAGAGCGCGTCCGCTACCCAATTGAGTTCGCCCGGTATGTGGGTGGCTCGTAGAGACTTGACATTGTTTCGACACCAAAGGAGGAGATGGCGGGCTAGCTGTGACATGCGAAAGGAGCGTACACCGCCCTGGTGATTGATGTAGGCTACAGTCGCAGTGCTGTCTGTGCGGACCAGCACGTGTTTGCCCTGAACCAAGGTCGCAACCTCTTCAGGGCCAAAAACACTGTCAGCAGTTCGAGGCAATTGATATGCCAATGCAGCCGAGGGCCCGACCAGAGCCCTGCAGCTGCTTGCCCATTGCATACGGCGCCCCAGCCTGTGTTGGATGCATCTGTCGTAACCAAAATGCGCCTGGACACTTGTCCTAAGGGCACCCCGGCCCGTAGGAACGAAATGTCTTTCCAAGGACCGAGGGTTTTTAGACATACGGGTGTGACGTGCACCCGGTATGAACCCTGGCGCCATGGCCATCTCGGGACTCGGGAACGCAGCCAGTGTTGTAACGGTCTCATGTGCATCAGGCCCAGCGGCGTGACGGCGGCTGCGGATGCCATGTGACCCAGGAGCCTCTGAAATTGTTTGAGGGGGACCGTCGGGCTGCGTGAGAGCTTCTGGACGCAGCTCAGCACTGACTGTGCACGCTCCGGGGAGAGCCGTGCACTCATGGCAACCGAGTCTAGTTGTATACCGAGAAAAGAGATGCTCCGTACCGGGGCGAGCTTGCTCTTTTCCCAGTTGACCCGAAACCCCAGATGGGCCAGATGGTTGAGAACCACATCCCTGTGTTTGCATACCAACTCCTGAGAGTGTGCTATGACCAGCCAGTCGTCGAGGTAATTGAGAATGCGGATGCCCCTCTCCCGGAGAGGGGCAAGGGCTGCCTCTGCGACTTTCGTAAAGACGCGGGGAGACAGGGAGAGCCCAAATGGAAGGACTTTGTACTGAAATGCTCGACCTTCGAAGGCAAACCGCAGGAAGGGCCTGTGTCTTGGAAGAATCGAGACATGAAAGTACGCGTCTTTCAGGTCTATCGCCACAAACCAATCCTGGAATCTGATGCACGTGAGAATGCGTTTGAGCGTTAGCATTCTGAAGGGGAGCTTGTGAAGGGCCCGATTCAGAATCCTCAGATCCAGGATTGGTCTTAAACCGCCACCTTTCTTGGGTACAATGAAGTAGGGGCTGTAGAACCCTTTCTTCATGTCGGCCGAGGGGACCGGCTCTATCGCGTCCTTCACCAGAAGGGTCGCGATCTCCGCCCGAAGAACCGCAGCATTCTCGTCCCGAACCGCGGTAGAGAAGATGCCGCTGAACTTGGGCGGGTTGCGTGCGAATTGGATAGCATAGCCGAGTCGGATGGTTCTGAGAAGCCAGCGAGAGAGGTTGGGTATCTCGAGCCAAGCTGTAAAACTCTCTGCCAACGGTCTCAGGGGGACCACCGACGTACCTCGGGTGGGTACGGTGTGACTGAGTTGTGGTGAAAGCCCTTTGTTCGGGGGCGTGCTGTCCCGGAGGACACAAGGTGCTTTGATCGCCATAACCGACATACAAGGATCCGTGAGAAGATCGCCTGAGCTCAGGGGATCGACTGACGGATGCGCTTGTTTCTCTGTCAAAGTATGCAGAAGCGCAAGTTTTGCGGTTGAGCATGCTTTGATGTGTTTTGGTGGCTGGGTACCCCGGAGGGACCCAGCCATGGGAGGATCGACCATCGGAACCGACAGACAAGGATCCATCAGAAGATCGCCTGAGCTCAGGGAATCGACTGATGGATGCACTTGATTCGTCAAAGCATGCCGAAGCGCAGGCCCTGCGGTTGAGCATGCTTTGACATGTTTTAGTGGCTGGGTACCCCGGAGGGACGCAGTCACATAGATTTTTTCGCCCAGAGAAGAAAATTGCTCTTTTATTGACCATGTGGTGGCCGTCTGCCGAGAGGCAGACAGCCGGGGTGGAGCCGAAACCCACACTCGTCCCCTCGCCGAGTGTGGATCCAGACAGGTCAGCAGATCTCTCTCCTCCGGGCTGCTCGTTTCAGGAACGCTTCGAAGCCTGACGAGGGTTCTTAGCGGCCTGAGACTGAGCTAACGGCGCCACCTTCTTGCGAGAGCTCGACCGCAAGGCTGGTTTAGGTGCAGGACCAGCCTGTGGCGGGCCCTGAGCCGGTCTGGAAGGCGGTCGTCCTCGGCGTGAAACAGGCGGAGGCTGCTGCCTCGGGGGTGCGGGCCCGGGGGGCGGCGCCCGACGAGGCAAGATGTGTTTGATAGCCTCCGTCTGTTTCTTCACTGCGGAGAACTGCTGTGCAAATTCCTCGACAGTGTCGCCAAAGAGACCAGCCTGAGAAATGGGGGCGTCAAGAAAGCGAACCTTCTCAGCGTCCTTCATTTCCGCCAGATTCAGCCAAAGGTGGCGCTCCTGGACCACCATAGTGGACATCGCCCTCCCCAGAGCCTGCGCCGTGACCTTCGTAGCTCGTAGAGCATAGTCAGTCGCCGAGCGCAGATCCTGCAAAAGCTCTGGTTTGGGAACACCCTCGTGCAACTCGCTAAGAACCTTGGCCTGATAGACCTGCAGGACGGCCATAGCGTGAAGGGCGGACGCAGCTTGTCCAGAAGCAGCATAAGCCTTCCCCACGAGAGCGGAAGAAGCCTTACATGCCCTGGACGGGAGTTTTGGGCGGTCCCGCCAGGTGGCGGCGGTCTGCGGGCAAAGATGCACCGCGATCGCACGCTCCACGGCGGGAACCTCCGTATACCCCTTCGCTGGACCTCCATCGAGGGTGGTGAGAGAGGAAGAACCGCTAAGACGCGTTCTGGCTGAAAAAGGAGCCTTCCACGACTTAGTCAGTTCCTCATGCACTTCCGGGAAGAAAGGAACTGGGGTAGAACGTGGCCGAGAACCACGGTCGTTACCCAGATACCAATCATCCAGCCGTGAGCGCTCAGGATGGGGCGGAGACTTCCACTCAATCCCGATTGCTTTGGCCGCCCGTTCGAGCATGGCCGCCATTTCCGCGTCTGCTACTGACTGAGAACCCGCCCCCGCAGCGGGTGCCTCAGATAGCGCGTCTGCTTCAGATGGCTGCCCACTCTCCGATGCTGCAGACACTTCTTCCTCCCCCGCAGGAGCCCCGAATAACCAATCCAACCCGTACTGAGACGAGTTTTCAAAGTCATCCGAAAGCTCGACCGGCAGACACACAGAGCGCGAGGGACGCGGGGAATTACCCGGCGAAACGCTCGCGCTCTCTCGCTCTTCATCAACACGCGCCGCGGCAGCCTCGTACCCGGAAGTAGAAGGACGAGCCGCGGTAGCGGTTGATGCGAGCCGCGGTCTTTTAGTAAAGAACGCGACTCGCGAACGAAGTGTGCTGAGGGGCATGTCCTCGCAAGCAGGACATCCGCCCTCGCCGAACGCTGCTTCAGCATGGTCACGACCCAAACATTGAAGACAGAGCTCGTGCCGATCGTTTTGGGAGAGAAAGAAGCCGCAACCAGAAGGACACGGAAGGAAAGGCATAGTAAACACACAAACCCACCGTGTCTGCACTCTTTTAGAGAAATTTGCTCTTTAGATTTTATTAAGAGGAAATCTGCTCTTCAAGATTCGCCGTCGAAGCACCCAGGGGACTCTCACTGCTACTGCGTTCGAGAAGGAAGAGACCGCTGCCCGTGCCGTAGATCCAACGACGAGAGAGGTGAGTAACGCTGCTTCTCAATGAAGAGACGCTGCATTCGGCTCCGAAGAAACAGAACAATGAGTGTTGCCTAGCCCCCCCCTCTTATGCCCGGATCTCCGGGGCGGAGCGGGCTATGCAAATACTGCATACCAATTCTCATTGGCCTTTTCTCAAAGCTGTCAGAGGTATTCGGGCTCTCAAGAGCGACCCCTAGTCGTCACTTCGACACAACGTCGAACGTGAACGACAGACGGGGAACCCTGCAGCTTTACATTTTTAAATAAAATTGAAACTAATGAAATGAAATAAAAAATTACATTAAATATTGTGACTAAAAATGGGTAGAACAAGGATTCTATGGGGAGAACAATGATTCGGACAAGTGTTTTTTATATTATATATATTTCATTATGTTTTTAATTTCAGACTATACTCTTTAAATCAAAATAATTAAATAGTTAATATTGTATAATATAATAATATTATATTAATAATTCATATTAATGATTGAATATTTGTAAAAATATGTTTACAGTGTATCTAGTTATTATTCTATGTATTATATTATATTAATAATTCATATTAATTGTAATATTTTAATGGTGTATAAAAAATATGTTTACAGTGTATCTGTTAGGAAAGAGCATTGCATCAACTCAATCCATTTTTGAAAAATATTTCTTATAGTATTGATTTATTTTTTCAGGTTCGAAACACCATTAACAAAATGCAAACTCCTTTAAATCCTTCTATAGAATAGAATAGAATAGAGGAAACAGTATAGTAAAAATGGACTGGATAGATAGATAGACAGTATAAAGGTGATACTATAGATATATAGATTTTTTTTCTAAAAGTCCTTCTAGGGACGAGTTTTGCAAATTGTTTTTCCTTATAAACACTGTTACTGGCATTCGATGGCTGTTTTTTTGTGGTTTTATCTATAACTGTCCCTATTCAAATAAACCAGACAGAAAGACAAACAGATAGATGGCTAGAAAGAACTATAGCCACACCAGCTAAACTTGGAAACACAACTTTACTGTATGTTAGTAGTTGTGGTTTCAACTGTTTAACATAGATCATGCATTGTTATGTCTCTTGTTGGTAAAGTTTGTGAGAAACCATGCATGTTTCCATGCACACATATATAGATGGTGTTGAATTGCAGTGATCACCATTGAAGTTGTGCAGTATTAAAAATCTGTCTGTGCTTTCTGGCGGACGATTGCGTAATTGATGCTGTGCATGTGTCTGTGTGTGTTTGTGTGTGCGTATTCGAGTGTGACGGGCATGATGTCTGTATAATGTAGTTTTAATGTCTCCGAGTGATCCTGTCGGTCACAGCTCTTTGTCTGGCTGTGATATTGTGACGTTTTGAGAAAGCGCACGGCTCATAAATCCTTTAAATTTAGCAGCACTGTTTCCGCTGAGCATACGTATGAAAACGCTTCTGTTCACTTTCCCGGTTTAAATCGAGCCAGAGGCCTGTCGAGAGAAGCAGCATGAAACAACCACAGAAAAAAAAGAGGAAACGGGAAAGGAGAGTGGGAAGAGTTGAAGGGAGAGTGAAAGAGAAACGGTGCAGTTATGAAACCAATCTTAGCATCCATGCACTTCTTTTGGTCTAGCGACAATTGTAGGGTCCTCTGTGTATTCACAGAATGCTGTTTACAAATGATGACAGGCCGTAAGATCTTCCAGAGAGCAGCCATGTCATTTCAAGTCGTCTTGTTTTCTCGGCGTCCCATTGTTCTTTGCAGTTGAAAGCACAAATGCGAACCTTTTAATGCCATAAACAACACAGAAAGAAGCCCCGGCTCGCTGCGATTACTGTCTTTCAATCTGTTTTTATGTTCGAACGGTTATTGTAGCAGGCATTTCTTGAAAGTGCTTTCTGACAACCTGCAATCTGTATTTCCTATAAAACTTTGGTTTTATCTGTTTTTATCCAATGTTTTGGTGTGAAATGATTCTTAAGATCTTCATAAGGCCTTTAAAAACCAAGAGCATTTGAGAACATTTTGAGAATAATTTTTTCTTAGGAATTGCTTTATTATATATGTATACTGTATGTTTTGTAACGTTTGCTATGGTTATGCCTGGTGTTTACACTACTCTGTTGTTTTCAAGACTTTCGGAAACACTGCAGACCCCATTTTAGGTTGAAAACTCCAACCTTATTCTGAAGACTTAGTACTCAAAGTTTTGACAACTTTGGAAACTTGGGTTTTATTATTTTAATTTTGTTATTTTGTGCATAGAAGTGCAATAAAACTGATACTTTTTACTTGATATTTTTGATCTCAGCATCATCAAATAATAGGCCTTTTTTGCAAATTAGCAGAATTTTTTTATTTCAAGATGCGGCACTGTGCAGTTACTAAAATGCAATTTTTCTGCATCTAATTTATATTATATAAAAATTAATAATAATAATTTATTTATGTATTTTAGGTCCAGCAACAATACACAGGACAAGGCACGATTGGATATATTATATTATATTATATTATATTATATTATATTATATTATATTATATTATATTATATTATATTATATTAAAAAATACAGTAAAATAGAAATTCACCCATATGATATGAATAAATAAAATTAAAATAAAATAAATATTTTAAGCAGTAATATATATATATGAATGCAGATTAGAGCAGGGGTTCTCAACCTTTTTACTCCGGGGCCCCCTTCCTGTCTCCGGTCAAATTTGCAAGGCCCCCTTATGCCTGACATTTCCTCTTATACTGCTATTTACTCTTATACTTAAAGCTATACTTTATAACTTAAAATAACTAAAAAACTTATATACATATATATGCACACATACAGATTAAAGCTCCGTAATTCTTTACTTCAGACATTCTTTACAACTTGAGAGTACTTTTTCTTAAATAAGTGAACCTGCAGCTGTACCAAACAGGACAACAAAAAGATGCCAAAAGACCACCAACTAAACCTGTCCCTTTGAACTTGACTGACTGAATATCTACTGTTTGTATCCATTAAAAAATAGATATATATATATATACAAATTAAAAATACAGCAAATACATTCTAAATCTGTTGAAACATCGATCTGAAGGTGGTTTGACGAAGACGTGATCAGTGAATCAATAGCGGACTTATGCGTGCCTAATGTACAAATCTGATATACAGGAGTGTCATACATTAGGCACAGGCAGTTCATTATTATAACACTAATCATCTTTACCTTTACATTAGCGTGACCGTTTGCTTCATGTAGCCAGGAGATGTAGTTTGCGTGCAGCGTTGGAAGTTTTGAGCCAACGTTCAGAAACAATGAGACTCCAAAGCAATCAATCACAGAACACGAGAGAGGCGGTGCTTTGATCATTTTAATTTAACACATTAATAATGAAATTAAACAATTATAGGATAATATTTAAATTAATTTTAAGCTGCCTCGCGGCTCCCCTGGAGGATGACTGAGGCTGTGGGCCGTGACCCCCCAGTTGAAAACCCTTGAATTAGAGGATTAGTTCAATTTCAGAATAAAGATTTCCTGATAATTTACTAACCCCCATGTCATCCAAGATGTTCATGTCTTTCTGTTTTCTGTCGAAATAAAAAAAATTAAGGTTTTTGAGGAAAACATTCCAGGATTTTTCTCCATAGAGTGGACTTCAATGGGAGCCAATGAATTGAAGGTCCAAATTGCAGTTTTAATGCAACTCAGAAGGGCTCTACATGATCCCAGCCATTGAATATTCTTATTTAATGAAACACTCAATCATTTTCTAAAAAATTAAATACTTTTTAACCACAAATGTTCATCTTGCACTAGCTCTGCAAAGCGCATCCGCAATTTCACGCATTGCATAATCTATGTATTTCATTTCAAAAAGTAGGGTAGGGCAAAAAACTTTTCTCTTCCAGCTTCAAAATTGTCGATCAAAGTTATTTGATCATAGAAAGATATTCTTGTGACTCAACATCACAAGATGCAAGATGCAGCAAGATGAGTATTTGTGATGAAAAAGTATATAATTTTATTTTATTTTTTTAAAGAAAATGACTGATCGTTTTGCTAGATAAGAGCGTTATTCCTCGGCTGGCATCATGTAGAGCCCTCTGAAGCTGCATTGAACTTGTAATTTGAACCCTCAACCTGTTGATGCCCATTGAAATCTACTATATGGAGAAAAATCCTGGAATGTTTTCCTCAAAAACCTTAATTTCTTTTCAACTGAAGAAAGAAAGACATTAGCATTTTGGATGACATGGGGGTGAGTAAATTATCAGGAAATTTTTATTCTGGAAGTGAACTAATCCTTTAAAAGGACTGGAGGTAAGGTTTAGAATTTAGGCTTGGCAGTTGGTAGCAATGACCAACATAGAATGCTGATCCAGTAACCTGTTCTGCATGGCTAATTCATGTGCCTATAGAGAGGACCCACTTCTGTCTGGGTAACTCGGTGAAAGGTAAATGGGTAGTTAAAGCTTTTCTGTCACACAGATAGGAACCAGACTGTCTGAGTGATCGCTAGAACCACTGAAACTAATTAAATGTTGTGAGCACCAAAGAGAGGAGTCAATAAAAAGGATTAATGTCTTTCTCTTCAGAAGAGAAGGATGGACAGATAAAACCAGTTTGGTCAGCTCAGATGGCCCTCCTGGAGCAGGGACAGGGCAGAAACTCACTCATTTGGAGAAGAAAAGAGATCATCCAGTACTGGAAACTAGAATCTCTATTCATCCTTGTCTCCCGTCTCCTTTTTGTGTTGAATCACACTGGGACTGAGGCATGAAGTGTCCAAGTAAAAATGATCTATGAGTGCTTTGTTAGAGTAGAGGCCATTGGGACAGACAGCAGAAGACAGTTATCCAGAAAACAAGCTGGAATAATGTACATGACAGGAGCTTTTCAGCGGCTTGGAAACCTGAATTTCTTTGGCTTCATTTCTCTTTCTCTCTCAGTTGGAGTCTTTCACTCTTTCACTCCCTGAAGGTGTTAAATTTTAGTGAGTGATATGGATTACTCACAGCGTCATGGTAACAGTAACCGTGGAGAGGAGTGGGAGGGGTCAGCGTTCTCTGAGAAACAGGGTCTTACCGTACAGCAATGTGTATGGGAACCAGGGGCAACCTTAGCCAAGGTCACAAACTGGCTAACCAATCAAACGTGATGTTTTAATGCTTCAGGCATTTTCTAGTCACACCTCCGAGTTGCATTTTTTGCGAGTAAGTTACCAGTTTGTTGTGATACACTCTCCAAAAACCACAAGGAGAAACCCTCTTTATTACTGCTTGACTTTCTTCCTCCCTAATTATCCAATTAAGGGGATAGTTCACACAAAAATGAAAATTCTGTTATTAATTACTCGCCCTCATGTCGTTCCAAACCCATAAGACTTTCATTCATCTTTGGAACACAAATTAAGATATTTTAATGAAATCCGAGAGCTTTCTGACCCTGCATAGACAGCAACACAACTACCACATTCAAGGCCTAGAAAGTGGAGTAAAACATTGATAAAATAGTCAGTGTGACATCAGTGGTTCAACCTTAATTTTATGAAGAAAGTAAAAATAATGATTTTATTCAACAACTTACATGGTAGATGAATAGTATATGGCTATTGTATAGTTCCGGTTACTATTGTAAATGAATATGTGTTTTATTATAATATATTTTTTTCTTGCATATGTTCTAATATGTACAGTAAATATTTTCTGTTATGTTTTATATAAAGTTTGGGGTTGATAAGATTTCTCTTTAAATAAAGTTTCTCATGCTCTTCCAGGCTGCATTCGATTTAAACAATACAGTAAAACAGTAATATTGTGAAATATTATTAAATTACTATTTAAAATAGTTGTTTTCTATTCTAATATATTTTAAAATGTAATTTATTCCTGTGATAGCAAAGCTGAATTTTCCACAGCCATTACGCCAGTCTTCATTGTCTTATTATCTTTTGGAAATCATTTTAATATATTTGAATTGCTGATTTGGTGTTAAATATTAGATTAATTTGTTAATTTATTTGAAATAATTTGTGTAACCATTATAAATGTCTTTGTCACTTTTGATCAATTTGATGCATTCTAGATTAATATAAGAATTAATTACTTTTAAGAACAACAAAATGTGTGTGTGTGTGTGTGTGTGTGTGTGTGTGTGTGTGTGTGTATATATATATATATATAATATTTAAATGATATTAAATATTCAGTTATTTAAATACCTAAAATATGTTTATACTTTTTTTCACTTAGTGACTTATCTACAAATTCCAAACAGTTTCTTTATCATTTCTGTGATAGAATATTAATTACAGTCCAGTAATGTCACATGAGTTTTGCTCTGAGTTTTGTATATTGTTATTTCAACCTGATCTCATGATGAAAACATACCTGTGGGAACGTTGCCATGTACGTTTCATGATATATTCGATGTGAAATGTCCATTCAGTGGCGCTAAAAGAGTGTAAGAATTTCCCTCGGAACAGATAAAGTGCATATGGTATGTTTTATGTGACGTTGTTTTTTTTTTCTTTTTTCATGGGTGTTTTTCCATTTTTCTTAGATTTGAAGCGAGTGGGAGCTAGGATCAGGAAAGGTCCACGAGGTGGGATTCAATCTTGGGACACCCGAGGTGAAACAGCACCATATGTTGGCGCACTGCCCACAAGTCTATCTGCACTGTCATGTGATGTTGGTTTTCTACGTGTCACTGTAGTTCTGACTTGAAATGTCCGTTTTAAAATAACGTGCCATCTGCACTACACCTAAACCTACCCGACAGTATGAACAAAAGTGAATGTGAAGTAAAAATGCAATCGCAAGCATGCCGTTTTAGCTTGTTTTTCGAACTTTCATCTTTCAGCTCTTCGTGAGTCATGTTTTTCACGGGATTCATACCCAAGGATTCCGCATCCTAAATCCATGCCATCTGAGGTACTTGCGAAGAAGTTTCCACAGGTACTTTTTTGTCAGGAGATCAGGTAGCGTTATTTGTCAACTTCATCACAGAAATGATAAAAGACTTGTTAAATTTCCCCATTTTAGTTCTCTAGCCTAGTTCGTCCATGTCTTAAGCATTAGTGGTGCATGTGTATATAAATAAGTTAATTTACAGTATATTCAGGTTCCATTAGTTGTGTTTTTATTAGTGCTCCAAGTCATTTTCCTACAGGTTAGACACATACACACAGACAAATCCATTCACACTGGGCCTGTCTCTCTTGCTTAAAGTGCTTAACACTACACTACCCCTCTGTGTGGCTTCATAAACACGCATATTTAAAGAGCACAGCCTGGACATTTAAACCCCCCTGAAGGCTTAAGAACCAAATCAATGGATTCCCACAGATAGAGCTCGTCGTCTTCTGCCCCCGTACACACAGCCAGTTAATGGCGGCCAAACAGCCGTCTAGAGTCTAAGAGAAGTCAAGGTGAACCCCATCAGACACAGGCTGTGAGTTTAATGCCCTGCTCTGCTCCTGACAAACACACACACATACACACAGACACACTGATAGAAACGCACTGCGCACAGCTGCACACAGAGATTATAGTTAATGCTCATGCTACTCTGTGGCCAGGCCTGGAGGAGGCTGACAGTTGTTTTGATCAGAGGGAGCCTTGGAAGAAAACGATGGAAGGATGGGGGAATGGAAATAAGTGAATGAGCAAGAAGAATTAGATGAGCTCAGAAGTGATGTGTAAGATTTGACATGCAATATGTGGATGTTTCATCACCCTTGCATATTGTAATACCTATATAATGAGGTGTCCGTAGTATTGAGCGTTTTGACCAAAAAAGTCTGTATCACGTTTTTTTTCTTTTTAGGAGAATCTGAATCTTTTTTTGCAGAATCTGCAAAATGTTTATTATTTTACCGAAATGATGCATCGTGTTTTACTTCTGAAGGATCAGTGAGCGTTTGAACCTTCTGTAATAATTGCATAAGAGTTGCCTCAGTACTCCAGTGAAAAGATGGATCTCAAAATCGTCATTGTTGGAAATTGTTCAACAGAAATGCTGAAAAAACTAAGAATTTGTAGGACAGCGGGCAGTTTAACTATTCAGGACAAACAAGTGGCTCATGAAAAACTATCACTAAACAACAAAAAAACACAGCTGTGGATCATTCAGGTAACAACGCAGTGTTAAGAATCAAGTGTATGTAAACTTTTGAACAGGGTCATTTTTATAAATTCAACTATTATTGCTCTTGTGGACTATATGTAAACATCTTTTATGTGAAATATCTTATTCAGGTCCCATCAAAATCCCCCAAAAATTTGTTTTGAAAATAATCAATGGTTTCGCTAGATAAGACCCTTCTTCCTCGGCTGGGATCGTTTAGAGCCCTTTAATGCTGGATTTAAACTGCATTTTGGAAGTTCAAACTTGGGGGCCCAATAGAAGTCCATTATATAGAAAGAAATCCTGAAATGTTTTCCTCAAAAAACTAATTTTCTTTCTGACTGAAGAAAGAAAGACATGAACATCTTGGATGACAAGGGGGTGAGTGCAAACATCTGTAAATTTTTGTTCTAAAAGTGAACTAATCCTTTTAAAGTTACACACAGATTTTGAGTTTTGAACAATTTACCTGAAAATGATGGGACCTATCTACTTACACCTTGTAGCTATGAGAGTGTTTAGGTAGTGACATGAAACATGCATAAAAAATGTTTCCTTATATAAAATAAATATATATTTTTAAATTTAACTTTTTAAAAGAAACAAAATTTGAAAATATTAATTATATATTTTATTATATATTATATATTTTAATATAATTTTCGCAAGTTGAAATTTAGGTGTTATAACATTTTATGTAATATACATATTAATTCTAATATATATTCTAATTTTATTTTTTATGTATTCTATTATGTGTCTGTTCTATGCATTTCATATTTAAGTGCTGTGTATGTTTTTATATTTATGGTGTTACGTTAACAGGTCAGTACTAAATAAAAATATAACATGCATTTTGTAGATTTTGCATGGTGTATGTAAACTTTTGACTTCAACTGTATATGAATCAACTGCATTTTAATCATGATGCAAACAAACATGCCGTGTGTTTTTTTAATGTAAATTAGATTGTATCATTTTAAAATTTAAAGCAAAAACAGAATGGTCTGCCCTTAGCTTTGTGAAATTATGCTTCATAAAACATCTGCATGAAACAAAAACACCAGACGGTCTGAATGAGATGCAAATTCACTGTTTGACAGCAGGTGGTGCTTATGGAACAGCAGCAATTATTAGCGTTTCCTCGATTATCGCTTTAAACAAAGCAGCGCAGCACTTTTAAATACTATATTAATATGCATTGTCTGAAGGTAAGATGAAAATAAAACACCATGTAAACTTTTCTGAAGTCAGTCAGTTTATATAAACCCCCACCTCCAATTCAGTATTTATGATTTCCTTCCAATATTTCACAATTCGTGAACAGTGAGTTTGCTCTACCTGCTACAGTATTTTCTCCTCTTTGCATTAGTTTTCAGCATCTCTGGCTTCTGTTAACAGTCATTTGCAGCTGGTATATTTGCCATTTGCCATGTGTGTTATTTATAGTTCTAAAAGTTCTCTAAACATTAGTCAGAAGTGGATGCAATTAATAGGCATCCCACCATTCATGACATGTTTGCATTGCTTAAACTGCTTTACCATCTGAAACTGTATATTGCCCAACACTGGAGGCCAGTTGCATAAACTTTGCTTGTATGTTAAGACTCTGTCTTAAGAACTAGTGTGACCAACTAGCAGTTAGCCAAGGGGTAATCAGTCTTATTTTTTGGATTCAAGATTATTAGACTAAAATACATTTTATGTAACCGAAAAAAATTATGACCTGGCTTGAAGAAAAAATGATGACTAGCTTGTAAGACTAGTCTAAGCCTTTTATGCAACCAACCCTATAGAGGTGTCTACATATTAAACTTATTAAATTGTCTTTGCAAAAAGTGTTATTATAATGACTGATTTTCTTTTGTATGAAGTCATATTTTGTTTTATTTCATAATTTTTTACTTAGTGTCACTTGTTTTCTTCTCATCTCCTTATTTGGTATGTATGTGTGCCTGTATCTGTATGTGAGTGTGTGTATATATACAAAAAATTGAAGTACGCAAATTGTATAATACCCAAGGTACACATTTCTAGTAAATGTACAGTTAATTCTCATATTGAATTTTCAAAAAGTTTTGGAATATTTGTCCTCTCCCCAAATTTGTCACCACAGAAACACAGCAGTAGTAATTTAATTAGAAGGGTTATATTGACCTTTTAAGGTTTTGCCTACATCTACATTGTAAATAAATATCTTTTTGACATTTTATTAAAGTTAAAGTTAAAGAGGTAAATCAATAACAATTACATTTTAAGAAAAATTAAGTGTAATTTATGAGATTTGTTGTATTTTGAATTCATTGAATATACACTGAACCAAAAATATGATAATTCTAAATACTTTATTTTTGAAAAAATGTGACTGCACATTTTCAGTAGTGACAGTAATTCTTTGGTAACGACCACATCCCATTACAAAATTTTAACTTGCAACTAAAACACTGCTAAAGCAAACTAACATATAAAAATTGCATAACTGTACTGAAATTTAGTTTATTTCCCCCAAATATAAGAACTTTGTGTTCCCTTTTGTCACCTCTGGTCGTGAGAGATTTATGGGATAACACCCAGAAAAACAAAGACGTCACTCCTAAAC
This sequence comes from Cirrhinus molitorella, assembly GCA_033026305.1. NCBI lineage: Eukaryota > Metazoa > Chordata > Actinopteri > Cypriniformes > Cyprinidae > Cirrhinus > Cirrhinus molitorella. Next base: position 22,944,632 of record CM065135.1, on the reverse strand, counting down.
TCCACCAAATGTTTCGACAGTGACAATTTTAGATACTTTTAAACCTAGCTCAAAGATACTAATCAGCACGTTTAGCTAGCACAGTTTTGAACAGTGGTACACGTATAAAAACTACATTTTATAGAATAACTTCTAAAACAAAAATGTGTTCGGTAGTGACTTTCCTTTAAGGATTAGTTCACTTTCAGAACAAATGTTCATGTCTTTCTTTCTTCAGTCATAAAGGAATTGTTTTTTGAGGAAAACATTTCAGGATTTCTTTCTATGTAATAGACTTCTATTGTGCTCCCAAGTTTGAACTTACAAAATGCAGTGTAAATGCAGCTTCAAAGGGCTCTAAATGATCCCAGCTATTTTCAAAACAAATTGACAATTTATATACTCTCTAACCTCAAACGCTTGTCTTGCATATTGCATCAATGCATAGTCTGTGTACGGGTCAATACAGTTAGGGTATGTTGAAAAACTCCCATCAAAATCCCCCAAAAATTTGTTTAGAAAATAATCGATTGTTTCGCTAGATAAGACCCTTCTTCCTCGGCTGAGATTGTTTAGAGCCCTTTAATGCTGGATTTAAACTGCATTTTGGAAGTTCAAACTTGGGGGCCTAATAGAAGTCCATTATATAGAATGAATGTTTTCCTCAAAAAATGAAATGTTTTCCTCAAAAAACATATTTTCTTTCTGACTGAAGAAAGAAAGACATGAACATCTTGGATGACAAGAGGGTAAGCGCACCTGAGTGCATCTGAGCGTGTGAGCGCATCTGTAAATTTTTGTTCTAAAAGTGAACTAATCCTTTTAAAGTTACACACAGATTTTGAGTTTTGAACAATTTACCTGAAAATGATGGGACTTATCTATTTACACCTTCTAGCTATGAGAGTGTTTCAGTAGTGACATGAAAAATGCATGAAAGAAGTTTTCTATTATAAAATAAATATATATTTTTAAATGTAACTTTTTAAAAGAAACAAGACGATACTTTTATCAATAGTTTTATATACATATTAAATTATATATATTTATATGTATTCTATTATGTGTCTGTTCTATGCATTTTATATTTAAGTGCTGTGTATGTTTTTATATTTATGTTGTTACGTTAACGTTCGTGCCAATCATTGATTCTGAAATAGTACAGTGAGATTTCTGACTAGCTGATCCTCCACAGATGGTTTTCATTTGCTTGTGCATCAGGGTGTGTTATTAAGGCTGTTCTCATAAAAGGCCTGACCTCCACTTTGTCATCAGCCATTATAGAGATATAAACCAAAGCAGAACTCCAAAATACTGCAGACCTTTTTCCTTCCTCTTTGGCCACAGTAATTGCACACTCTGCCCTATGTTTGCGATGGACCAGCTCCGATAGGAGTTCTGTTATTGCTGCGGTAATGATAAAACACGTAATAATATCATTGTGGTAATTGTGGGAAGTGTGACGTGTTGCTGTGGTAATAATTAGAAGTGTGATTGCTGCACTGTGTGTGTGTGTGTGTGTGTGTGTGTGTGTGTGTGTGTGTGTGTGTGTGTGTGTAATTTTATCTTATACACACACAATGCATGCCATGGACAACAACAAAATCACAGTTGAATTCACACACACGTGTGTAAGCAGATTGAAAGGCTCAGCATGGATATTTCAATGTTCAGTTTTGTCTTTATTATTCATGAATATTGTATCAAATTCTATTTAATCTAAACACGCATCCCATATAATTTATTCAATCCACTTTATTCTTCCTGTAAAAGTGGGCACAGCCATTTGTAAATTTTATAGGACAGGCTTACGGTCTCATCTGCATCCAGCTATTTTAGCTATACAAAACAACTGACAAATTTTGCTGCCTGATATTGCAAATTGATGTCTTTCCATATTAGTTTAATGTATTTTCTTAATTATGAACACACTCTCTTGTAGTGCAAATAGTTTTACCGTTTACTGCATGTTGATATTCTTCTCGTCATTTCCCTGTTGCGCCTAATGAACCGGAAATCTCACCCATATACTATACTTTGGTGTTAAAGTATCATGTAAATATTAAAAAAAAAACACTGGATTGATGGATGGATGGATCACCATTTCCCAGCATTAATAACTCAACTTCACAATTATTAACTAATGCATTTAATGGCCATTCAAAGTCATTCTCAGACAGCTAATGACATCGATAAGTATAACCTGAAGGACACATGCATTACGCAGCAGACAATACTTGACCACGCTGCTCTTCTGAGCCGCTCAATGAAATGTGTTTCACTCAATAAAACCATTACAGACACAGGAAGAAAGAATTATAGTGGCCTCAAAAGATTGCGCTCGCAATGAATTCTGCAGGGCTTCGAAAGCAACGGAAAACGCATTACAGCTGCTCCTAGTGATACATCCATCATATTTTAAACCTTAAAGGTCACCAGGTTTAGACTCTACGGCTAGATGGAAACTGTTGACCTTGACACATTGAAACTGTGCACACACACACACAGGTGATGCATAAACTCATATTATTATTTAAATACGATACGGCCCCGTTAGTGTGCACTGTGAGACACTGATTTCATCACCACACACACACTTCCCCCCCACTCACACACTCCATTCGTGAAATATTACCTAAGCAGGTGATTCAGTATTTTCCAGTGACTAACCGGTACTCACATCTTACCAGGCATTTTCCAGTGCTGTGAGGAGGGAACCTGCAGAGCTGTCCTGAACATGGCAGGTGAGACTAATTTCACACACATTTTACACTGCAGCTGTGTCATTTTCCATCAATACAGCAATATTTGTGCTTTTAGTGACGTTTAGTGTCTGTGTTTGCAACTCCAGTCAGGCCTGAAGAGAACATTATTGTTCGCCATATTGGACAGCGTGAAGTTCGTTCTCATTTTGCGTCACTGTTCCTGTAAAAAAAAAAAAAAAAGTGGCGTATTGCTGCAGGAATCTTTTTTCATGTCTTCTACTGGGTTCATTAAAATGAGCTCGCCTCTGTGTCTTACTGCAGCAGCTGAGCGCTGACTGTGTAACTTCTGTTTTCTGCTTCTTTATAATGTCCTTCTCCTTGGCCGCTTTTTCATCCAGAGAAAAATCAAAGATAAAGAAGAACTCCAAATCTATGGACTGCAGGGTAGACAGTGGTATAAGGTGTTTAAATATGTATACAGTATGTGCGTGTTTCTGCTTTTTTGGTCGCTCTGAAAGTGCCACGTAAAGCTAAATAATAATCCTTTGATAATTAACCCTCATGTTGTTCCAAACTGATATGGCTCTTTTTCTCCTCTAGAATGGCAAAGGAGAACAATTATGAATTTCCAAGCTGTTTAGCTATACAATGGCAGTGAATGGTGACTAAGGACTGTCAAGTACTGTCAAGAATCTCAAGTACACAAAGTATCAAAAAAGTGGCCCATGTGACTCATGCAGTATACAATAGTTTTGTGTAGAGAACAGGCTGAAATGTTTCATTATTTACTGAAATTCAGTAGCTTACATAAAAAGTTCAATTAATTATTTTACCAAAATAAAAGGGGTCATACAAAATGCAAGTTATTTTTTTATTTAGTACTGACCTGAATAAGAAATTGCTCATATAAGATGTTTACATGTAGTCCACAAGAGAAAATAATAGCTGAATGTATAAAAAATGGCCCTGTTCAAAAGATTCTTAACCCAATATTGTTACCTGAATGATCCACAGCTGTTTGTTTTGTTTTGTTTGTTAAGTGTTAGTTGTTCATGAGCCCCTTGTTTGTCCTAAACATTTAAATTGCCTGCTGTTCTTCAGAAAAATCCTTCAGGTCCCACAATGTTTTTGTTTTTTCAGGATTTTTGTGTATTTAAACCCAATTGAGGGATTTTGAGATCAATCTTTTCACACTGAAGACAACTGAGGGACTCATATGCAACTATTACAGAAGGCTCAACACTCACTGATGCTTCAGAAGGAAGAGCTGGGGGTGAAAACTTTTGAACAGAATGAAAATCTGTACATTTTTCTTATTTTGCCTAAAAGTCTTTTTTTTTTTCATTTAGTACTGTTACCCTCAGTTACCCTCAGTGTGAAAAGATGGATCTCAAAAATCGTACAGCCGTTGGAAAGGGGTCAAATGCACAAAAATGCAAGAGACTCGTGAACAACTATCACAAACAAAGGAAAAAACACAGCTGTTGATCATTCAGATAACAACACGGTATTAATAATCAAGTGTATGTAAACTTTTGAACAGGGTGATTTTTATAAATTCCACTATTTTTTCCCTTGTGGACTATATGTAAATATCTTTTATGTGAAATATCTTATTCAGGTAAGTACTAAATAAAAATAACATGCATTTTGTATGATCCCGCTTATTTTGGTATAATAATTAACATTTTGAAGATTCTGCAAGGTATATGTAAACATTTGACCTCAACTGTAAATCGAGCCTGATGTCTGTGGTCACCATTCACTTCCAAAGCTTGGGAATTCTTTTTTTTTTTTTTTTTTTTTTTTTGTCTTTTGTCCCACTGAAGAAAGAAAGTCATACAGTATTCAAAGGACATAAGGATGAGTAAATGATAACACTGTGAACTCTTTAAAGACACAGCCACTTCCTGTCATGAATGTACATGTGTGTACATGAGCGGCGTACATTGTTTACACGTTTTTATGACTGCAGAAGGAATATGCAAGTGTGTAGTAACTAGAAAAGAATGCAACACACTTGACTCGTTTTAATGATGTCTTTCACTAAAAACTTTTCATTAGCTAAAATCAGCATAACCTTTCAGTCATGTCTGTTTTAGGCCCTGAAGCAATAGCACCGCCCCTCGAAATAACCTAGCAGGTTTTCGGGTGTCCTAATATTAATGTGAAATACTTTTTGTGCTACAAAAAGACTCTTTTATTCAACTCCAATGTGGAGCAATATTTTGTATTCCTCATTTTTTAACTGTAAAACACACTTCCTCCTTATGCCCAGCCCTGTATTTTCACATTTCAACATTTGCTACAGTCAAAAGAGGACACGATTAGCACTTTAAAGTGGAGGGAAGCCCTGTGTGAATAATGCTGCCTGAGATGAGACAGACACTTTCAGTAAGTCAAGAAACAGCCTCATGCACATTAACTCTGCTCAGCAGCTTAGTGGGTTTTGTAAGACCTAACATTTTAATGAGACATTATACAGTTGTTTGTCAAAACCAGATTCACAATATATTGGTTCCATATCAGTTATTGACTGATATTACAGATTTATTGCTTGTTGATATTCAATATTTAATTGCACATGCTTATTTCTGCATTTTTTTACATTTAGATTTTTTGCTGTCACCTAATGATCACTTTAAATTGTTAAAAACTTGAATAATATAATCATGCTTTTAAATATAAACTTTAGCTATTTGTTTTATATTTTATTATATATTGACCATTTTATAGATATTTTGCCCTAACATGAAAATATATCGACTAGAACTTTAAATACTGATGCACAATGTGTAATAATAATAATTAAAAAAAAAAAAAATACAGAGAAAAAAAAAACTGGCAGCTGTTTTTGTCATAATAATTCTGTCAAAAATACAGTAATCATGTAAACATGTTGTGAAGGTTACTTTGTAAATGTAATTTGTAAATATAAGGTTACAGGTTACCATATTCAAAATATAAGTAGTGTAAGTATTTCATTTACTTTATTAAAGTAATGTTACTGATTACATTTGATTATTACTTTTCTTAATTTCCAACTAATGTTTTCAACTGTGAGTCTTTTAAAGTCTTTCATCACTTGAATTATGATTATAAATTGTTCTGAGGTTAAATACAGATACAGTTAAAACCATAACAATAAATTGTAAATACTAATTTAAAAAATATTCAAATGTAACATTTTCATAAGTATCTTTAATTTATTTACAAATTTTCTTTCTCAGTAACAGATTACAGTTGAATTTTTTTAGTTATATTTTATTTTAATGCTGTTACATGTAACTTACTTCCCAACACTGTTTATAAAACAAAAAATTACATTTTAAACCAGTAAATTCAGCAGCCATTTTCTGCTAAATTACTAAAAAAGTTCACTTCAAGAATGAAAATTTCTTGATAATTTTCTTCACCTGTGTCATCCAGGATGCTTATGTCTCTATTATTCAGTTGAAAATAAATGTTTTTGGAAAAAAAAAAGGTTTCTGAGGAAAACATTTCAGGATTTTTCTGCACATAGGCTAGTAGACTTCAATGATGAAACAATGGGTTGAACGTCCGAATTGCAGTTTCAGTGCAGCTTCAAAGGGCTCTACACAATCCCAGAGCTAGTGCAAGACAAGCATTTGTGGTTAAAAAGTATATATATATTTCATTAGAAAATTACAGGTCGTTTTAGTAGATAAGATGCTTATTCCTCGGGTGGGATTGTGTAGAGCCCTTTGAAGCTGCACTGAAACTGCAATTCGGACGTTCAACCCATTGTTTCATCATTGAAGTCTACTAGCCTATGTGTAGAAAAATCCTGAAATGTTTTCCTCAGAAACCTTTTTTTTTTTCCAAAAACATTTATTTTCAACTGAATAATAGAGACATAAGCATCCTGGATGACACAGGGTGAAGAAAATTATCAAATTATCAAGCTGTATTGAAACTGCAATTTGGACCTTCAACCCGTTAATCCCCATTGAAATCTGTTATCTGGAGAAATTTCCAGGAATGTTTTTCTCAAAAAACGTAATTTCTTTGTGACTAAAGAAAGAAAGACAAGCGCATCTTAGATGACATGGGGTTGAGTAAATTTATTAGGAAATGTTCATTTTGGAAGTGAACTTTTCCATTAAGACAACAGTGCTACTAAAATCTGTTTTTCACCAAGAGAAATTGACAACCACCATAATAACACAGGTGGTAAACAAAGTAACAGTGTTTTAGTGAAAAGTTACATATTTTGCAGTGCTTTACGGTTAAAATGACAATCATTTTTACAGTGTATGGATGGAATATTATACCGTTTTGTGAAATGAACTTCATAAAGAGTGCCGTTTTCCAGGCTTTTGAGCAGATGTCTTTTGCCCATCTCCTGATGAGAAAGGTGTTGTTTTGATGCTCGGTTGCTCTTTTGTGTGGTCTGGTCAGCATGGTGCTGTTTCTTCTGAAATCACAGCTGCAGGCACAAGCTGTGACCCCCTCACTCTCAATCACAGGGAGGCAAATGTCCATGAGAAAACTTTGATATGTTAGCCCTTCAAAAGACAGATAGTGTCAACAAAGAAAGAGATACTCGCTGAAAAAGCAGCATTGTGTAAATTACCAGAGGTAACTGAAGTTTCTGTTTTTCCCACAAATTCCTAACTAGGCAAAAGGTAACTGAAGAAACCTGTTTGTAGGGAAAAGGTTAGCTGTTTGCTTCCACTGGTGTGAGAACTGATTGGCATAAATTGTGACAGGGCAGAGCTGGTGATGAGCTGTGAGCATTGTTATTTCTGCTTCCTTAACTTCTCATTCTGCATACTTTCCAGCTGAGAGTGTGCGTGTATATGCATGAGAATATGTGCCTGTGTGATTTGTAATATCAGAAGAGCTGCTAGGCTAATTTTCCATTCCTTTGATCTGATTGGAGACCACTAAATACTGGTGAGGACCATCTGGAAAGTACCTGTATTTATGAGAGAATAACAAGAACTGAAATGTTCATGTGGCTTTGAACATCAGTTCCTCTACTCACACATTTTTCATATTTTTGAGTGTGTTTTTTTATTATTAATTGCTGAATATTTATGGTAAGGGATGCATGTTTTGTTATGCTGCAGCTTTATGTTAAACTGCTTTAAATTACTTTTTTCCCCACATCAGTCTACATTCCATGCACCATAATGACAATGTAACTTTGTAACAACTTTGCAACTTTTCAAAATTTAACTCAGTAACATTCATATAATTTGTGAATGTGGCAAAATTCAATTGAATTGAATGATTTGGAAAGGCACACCACCTGTCAATAAAAGGTCTAACAGCTGAAAATGCATACCAGAGCAAAAATCAAGCCCTTAGGTCAAAGAACTGCCTGTAGAGCTCAGAGACAGGATTGTGTCAAGCCACATATCCAGGGAAGAGTTCAGGAAAAAGTTCTGCTGCATTGAAGGTTCACAGAAGCATGTAGCATTATCCTTAAAGGATTAGTTCACTTTCAGAACAAAAATGTACAGATAATATACTCACCCCCTTGCCATCCAAGATGTTCATGTCTTTCTTTCTTTCTTCAGTCATAAAGAAATAGTTTTTTGAGGAAAACATTTCAGGATTTCTTTCTATATAATAGACTTCTATTGTATAATTGTACTTCTATTGAAGCTGGATTTAAACTGCATGTTGAAAGTTCAAACTTGGGGGCACAATAGAAGTAGAAAGAAATAGAAATAAATCAGAAATAAAAATAAATAAATAGAAAAGAAATCCTGAAATGTTTTCCTCAAAAAACATAATTTCTTTACAACTGAAGAAAGAAAGACATGAACATCTTGGCTGACGATGGGCTGAGTACATTATCTGTGAATTTTTGTTCTGAAAGTGAAGTAATCCTTTAATGGAAGAAGTTTGGAACAACTAGGACTCTTTCTAGAGCTGGCCTCCTGGCCAAACTGAGCATTCGATGGAGAAGGATCTTGGACTGTTGACCAAGAAGCTGATAGTCACTCTAGTTGATCATATATGCAGATGGAAGAAGCTTACAGAAGGACAAACATCACTGCAACACCAATCTGGTCTTTATGGTGGTGTGGCCAAACTCAATCCTCTCCTCAGTCAAGACACATGAAATCCAAAGTGGAATTTTCAGCAAAAGAACTCTCAGATTGTGAGAAACAAGATTCTGTGGTCTGATGAACCGCAATTCCAAGCATCATGTTTGAAGGAAACACATGTAGAGAAGCATCTCAACACTAAAGTGTGCTGGTAGCAGCCTCATTCTGTGCAGCTTTCTTTCAGAGGCAGGGACTGAGAGACTCGTCAGAGTAAAAGGAAAGCTCAACACAGCAAATACAGTGATAGCCTTAATGAAAACCCAGTCCAGAGCATTCAGAAGCTCAGGCTGGGCAGAAGCTTCACCTTCCAACAGGGCACTCACCCTAAGCACACAGCAAGAGTGGCTTATAGACAGCTCTGTGAATGTCCTTGAGTGGCCCAGCCACAGCCTGGGCTTGAATCCAATCAAACATTTCTGGAGAAACCTGAAAACGTGTCTGCCAGACCCCATCCAAGCTGACAGAGCTTGAAAGGTGAAGCAAAATAATTGCCAAATGCAGACTGTGCAATGCTTTTTGCATCATACTCAAAAAGACTTGAGGCTGTACAGGTGCTTCAGCTAAGTACCGCATTAAGGGTATGAATACTTATGCAATGTACTTCAATTTTTTAATTTTGATTATTTTGCAAAGTTATCACAAATCTATTTTTTGCTTTGTCATTATGTTGTATGGAGTGTAGATTGATGTGGGGGAAATGGTTATTTAAAGGAATTTAACATAAGGCTGAAACATAAAACATGAAAAAATTAATTGAATACTTTCGCAAACACACACACACATATACAGTGCCTTGCGAAAGTAATTTTTTCATGTTTTATGTTTCAGCCTTATGTTAAACTGCTTTAAATAACTTTTTTCCCTCACATCAATCTACACTCCATAAACCTGAAACACAAAATGTGAAAAAAACGATTGGGTTTGAATACTTTCGCAAGGCACTGTATGTGTATATGTTTAAAGCATTCAGTTAATCACAATCCTTTGTTACAATTTATTTAATGAAGCACACACAAAAAATGCATGACAAATCCCTAAAACTTACAATTGATCGCAATAATCGCCTAAAAGAGTCCTAAAATAGACAATTAATCGTCATATTCACATTTATTTCTTAGACAGTTAATTGTCCGACAGATTTCATAATCGTGACAGCCCTAGTTGGAGTTAGTGCTGGAATAGGTTTCAGGTGATGTGTGAACAGTGTTGGTGTTTCTTGACTAATTTTAGGAGTGATTTTTGGATTAATGTAGTGATTACTGCATGACATATTCAAAAAACTTTCAGGGTTAAATTAAATTGCAATTGTTAATTGCGCAATCGCTTGACGTTCATCTTGAGCAACCCAGGTTTGCTTTTAAGTGCCACTTCTGCAGTTAACCGTCAACTCCCTTTATACTCATTTTAAATTCTATCTAGACCGAAGGTGCGGTCACATTCAGTGAAATTTGCACAGACATACAAACAATGTATGAAGCACAGCTCACACAGAAGTCATTTTCAGCCCAATTAGCTTTCTGCTGGTCAACATAGCAAATCTGCATGACCAACTTGAACCCGTTGTGAAATCTGGTTGGGGGGTCCTATTGAAATGACTATTAAAAAATGAAAATACAAATAACAACAGTAGCATGGCTTTCATTGCAGGGGTTTAAGACTTAATTAGAGGGGTCAGACCCTACTATGTTTGCATTTTATTGGGGATATCATTAAAACCATGCTTTCTCTTTCACATCTCGCATTTTATACGAAAAGTGTTTTGCACCTGTAGAATCTAAGACTTTATTTGATTGACAGCTAAAGAGAGTCTACCCATGCTTCTGCTCATAATCGCTATGCTAATGACAGGGTGTTATTCATAAGGGGGTGAAAGCGTAGGCTAGAGTCTCTCTCTGAGAGAGGCCGACACAGGTTAAGAACAAAAACTTCAGACGCCATTATAACACTCCTGTTAAGAGATCTATTCAATGTGTGTCTGCCTTCATTTGTATAACCACAAAATGTAGACAGTATGTTAATTCCCAGTCTTTGATTTCTGTTGAATATCAGCATTGAAGGCCCTCAGTATGTGTCCAGTCAATTAGAGGTTACCTAACTGAACCATGCTGGACTAAGCTTTACTTTAGATCACTGTATGATATGGAAAACTGCAAAATAGTCCATATCTCGACAAATGACCCGTGACCTCTACTCACTCTTCATATGATGAGCGATCAAACACAGGCACATTTTTTGAGAAATGTTCTGGATGAGTGCTGCACTTCGATTAAACGACTCCCCGTGTCATGCTAAACGAGAGGGTTTCTGATAATTATGGTAATTACCTTTTAAGTAGCCGAGCTTGAGACCATTAAAACGTTCTTACATAAATATGAAACGGCGGTGCAAAGTGTGCTGCGTTTTTGTGCTGCGGAGCTGACAGCTCCTGCGGTCCTGCATGCCCACTCAAACCTTTCTGCTCAACAACCCTCTGCCCTTTATTCACACATACACGCTCAGACAGTTGCACAGAAAGCTGTCCCTTCATCCCATCTTCCTCTCTCCTCTATTCATCTCTGGTCCCTTCTGCACATGACAGACCGCAGCTGGCTTTGAGTTCTGTCCCCATTACTCCCCGTCTTTTCTTTCTTTTTGTTTCGCATATGCATGTTCTCTCTCTCTCTCTCACACACACACACACACACACACACACACAGCAATTATCAAAGGCAATGAGACAGTTAGGTTGATGGATTGTCTGTTATAAAGTTGCTGGCATAGAAAAACCTGAGTATGGGAGTATTTGCATGAGTGTATATGAGTTTCATCTTTGTGTTTCTGGTCTTTCTGGTCGTTGTTGGGGAATGTTAATGGCATGGTAAACAAATGATTTATTTTTCCATTTGATCAATAGCAAAGCAAATCACATCAGAAATTCTGGGAGGGAGGGGTTACTTTTATCTCATTCATATGCATACCAGTCAAAAGTTTGGACACACCCTCTCATTTATTGTTTTAAAGCAGTCTCTTATGCCACGTGATCCTTCAGAAATCATTCTAATATGCTGATTTATTATTAGAATTATCAATGTTGGAAACAGTTGTTGCTGCCAAATATGTTTTTGCAACCTGTGATTCTATTTCAGGATTCTGTGATGAATAACAGGTTTTATTCAAAAAAATCTTTTCTAATAATGTAAATCTATTCTATCACTTTTTATTAATTTAACACATCCTTGGTGAATAAAAGTATTAATATCTTTCAAAAAAAGAAAGAATAAAAATGCACTGACCCCAAACTTTTGAACAGTAGTGTATATTGTTAGAAAACCTTTCTATTTGAAATAAATGCTGTTATTTTGTAACCGTTTATTGTTCAAAAAACCCTGAAAAAAGTATCACAGGTTCCAAAAAAATATTGAGCAGCGCAACTGTTTCAAGCACTGATAATAAATCAGCATATTAGAATGATTTTTGAAGGATCAGGTGACACTGAAGACTGGAGTAATGATTCTGGAAATTCAACTTTAATTACAGATATAAATTAAAATTTAATGTATCTTAATATAGAAAACATTGATTTACATTGTAATAATATTTCACAATATTACTTTTTCTTGTGTATTTTTGATCAAGTGAAAACAGCCTTGATAAGCATAAGAAACTTCTTTAAAAAACATTAAATGAGAGGGTGTGCCTTTTGACTGGTAGTGTATATTTGTTATTTTTATTGGGATTATGTATTATTACTTTTGCATAACTGTCAGGCTGAGGCTCTTACTCGTACACTATTCTTTCTTTCTTGCGTTATGATTTGCTGGACATTTATTTTATTTTGTTTATTATTTTTTTATTAACAGTTCCTATTCTATGGAAGCTGTTTCCGCCACTTTAATTTAAAATTATACAATTAAAAATTATACAATTGAAAATATTATTTTTTATTATTATTTTTTTTTTTTTCAGAATTGCATGATGTAAACTCACAACTGTAAGTTATAATGTTGAGAGATACAAACTCACAATTTACTTTTTTTTCTTAGAATTGCAAGATGAAAGCTCACAATTCTGACTTTTTTCTCAGATTTGCAAGTTTATATCTCACAATTCTGACTTTTTTCTCACAGATTCGATTTTGTGTCTCACAATTCGCAAAAAGTCTGAATTTTGAGGGGGAAAAAAGACTGATATGTTCTCAGTTGTGACTTGATTTCTCAGGGTTTGTCATGCAATTCTGACTTGATTTCTCAAAATTGCGAGTTTATATCTCACAATTCTGACTTCATAACTTGCAATTGCGAGTTTATATCTCACAATTCTGAGAAAAAAGTCAGAATTGCAAGATATAAACTTGTGAGATGAGAAAGTCGCAATTACCTCTTTACATTTTTTATTCAGTGGCGGAGACGGGCTTCCATACCAAGCATCTAATTTTTGAGATGATTCATCTTTAAAATTTAGCTTTAAGGTTTTAAGATTGAATATATATTTTTAATTATTTAATGTTTTAATATATATTATAATATAATAAGAAATTTGATGGAACCATTATGCTCAACCAAGGCTGCATTTATCTAATTAAAAACAGTAAAAACAGAAATACTGTAAAAATATAATTGCAATTAATTAATTTTTTTTATGTAGTTTATTTCTGTGATGGTAAAGCTGAATTTTCAGCAGCAGTCTTCAGGGTCATGTCTCCTTCAAAAATCATTTTAATATGCTGATTTTGTGTAACATTTCTTATTATTGTCAATGCTGAAAACACTTGTGCTGCTTAATATTTTTGTGGATACCATGATCCATTTTTTTCAGGATTCTGTGATGATAGAAAGTTCAAAAGAACAACACCTATTTGAAAGAGAAATCATTTATAACATGACTGAGACGAAAAAAAGACCCCACCTGAATTTTATATAAAACTCTATTTTATACTTTGAACAAGTGTTTTCATGGTCCTTGCAATGCAGACATGCTTTGATTACAGTGAATGCAATCTAGTTTTGTTGAGTTATGTAGACTGTGTAGGTGTCTGTGAATACATTATGGAAAAGAGAGAAGTGTAGAGTTTTAATACATTAAACACTAAGTTATGTGCATTACTTGAAAATATTTGCAAAAAGTGATCTGATTATGTTTAATGCACTATCATCAACATTGCGGATGGCTTAGGTCAAAAAAGGCTGCCTATTTGGCTTAAACTATGAAATGCACAGACAGACACACACGCACACAGTTTTTCTCACATTAATAGAGTCTGTTTCCTAAGCAGGTTCTTAGAATTTTTGTCACACAAACAGGGCAGCGAGGTCATCAGTAGTGGCAGGAGGTCATGCTGACTCACTCCTGAGGGTCAGTGTCTGGCTGGTTAGCATGGCCCAATTAGTCAGAACTACACTGACCAAGCCAAAAAAAAGAATAACTTTTAGCCATTTATTCTGACTTTTTGTACAAGCAGCATATAGGGTTTTGTTATTTGCTAATTTTATTTTTAAATGTGCCCTTAAAAGCATGGAATTATTTTTCTCTGTCTGCTGCCTTTGACAGCAAAGCTCAAGATAGTTGCTGGAGAGTTTGGCTATGTGTGCATTAATGTGGTTTCATCAGCCAATCAGCACTGTCATTACCACACTTTGGTGAACCCACTTAAGATGTCTGATAAAAAGCGAGTCTGAGTGGTTTGTTTGGTGTTTTCAGTCAAATTTGCATCGTTTAAAAGGTTGAGGGTACATGAAATGAGCAAAGAATCCCATGCAAAATCTTAAAGGGATAGTTCAACCAAAAATGAAAATTCTGTCATTAATTACTCACCCTCACATCATTTCAAACCCGTAAGGCAGTGCATCTTCGGAACACAATTAAGATATTTCTGATGCAATCCGAGAGCTCTCTGACCCTCCATAGACAGCAAGGGTCCTACCACATTCAAGGTCCAGAAGGGTACAAAAAATTGTCCATGTGACATCAGTGATTCAACTGTAATTTTATGAAGCTACAGGAATAGTTTTTGTGCGCAAATAAAACTATGACGAACAAAGGTCTTACGGGTTTGAAACGACATGAGAATGAGTAATTAATGACAGAATCAACACGTTCTCACTCCCAACTCGTCACATATTGAAGCTTGGTCAGGAACCCTTTGGCGTCGCATTTTGACGCACAGGGTACCCCTTCGGCGTCATTTCCAGACGTGCAGGGTCCTCCGCTATTTTAAATAAGAAACCTTTTGCCTCAATAAGCTGACGCGAAAGGGACTGGGAATTGTATCGTCGTGATTAAATTATATATTGGGTAATAATATTGCCATTATTGCATATATATTGGGGTGTGATTTTTCAATGCGAACAGGCACAACAGTTTTATTACACTATTTACACATTTATGAGCACTTAATCCAACCCCTGCCCCTAAACCTAACCATTTGTTAATAAAACACAGATATAACAGGCCGATACAATTACAGTCACCATTTATTAAAAAAAAATTAATATTCCAAGTTTTCCGAGGCAAAATAATTGATTTGTGAGAGGAACAGACGCGATCAACGTCTCCATCAGCCGTAAAGCTCATCCTGTTTGCCGCAGTCCGTGCACAAATTCAAAAAATGCCGCCAGAAGAAGCCTTTTACGTCACCCTTGGTTGTGAAATTCTACTGGCCCTTGTGTATCTTGTGACCGATTGGGTCATGCTGTTGTGAAATGCCATTGGCTCTTGTGTGTCTTGTGACCTATTGCATCATGCTAATGTTTGGAAGTATCTTTTGATTGAAATGTGAGCGCGTTAATGGAGCGGGATCATGACCAAGCGTCAATATGTGATGACTTGGGAGTAAGAATGTGTTGACAGAATTTTCATTTTTGGGTGAACTATCCCTTTAAGTAAAAATAAGTCTGTCCATAGAGATACTGCATGTCTTGAAAAAACTGGAAAAGGTTCACTCACATCCTTCGTAGTTGATAGCTACTTGATTTATTCTTGTTTAATAAGATCTTACACCGCCTGACTCTCAAAATGAGACCATGGAGAGAAATTCTGTGAGGTTAGCTTCTGCATGAGCTTATGAGCATCTGTTAGTCGGTATGTTTGTCATTTTAAACAAAATGTCTGCAGAAGGCAGATTATTATCTACAGTTGAATTAACAAGCAATACACATGGAGATATATAATGAGCATTATGGCTGGTGTCTAAGTCATAAAATGTTATGTATTCTTAAAAAAAGAAAAAAGATCAAATCACTGAACAAGAAATGTGAGCAACCTACAAATTCTAGGTAAAAAGTCTACACTTTTTGTACAGTAAGATTTTAAGATTGACCAAGCCTGCATTTATTTGATCAAAATGAACAGCAAAAACAGTAAGACTGTTCTCTACTTGCGTATTTTTTAAAATGTAATTTATTCCTGTGGTCAAAGCTAATAATATATATAATATAATAATATTATATTATTATTATTATTATTATTACATACTTTGATTTAGCAAGGAAGCTTTAAATTGATCAAAGCTGATGATAAAGACATTTATAATGTTACAAAAGATTATATTTCAGATAAATGCTGTTCTTCTGAACTTTCATTTCATCAAAGAAACCTGAAAAATCGGCTGTTTTTCAACACAATAATATGTAAATAATAATAATAATATTTTTAAATTATTTTTTTCATTTTTGGACACACTAATTGTAACAAACTATTTGGGATGGATGGTGGATAATAAATATGTTTTTCTGAAGCAGTATTTGTGGCATTTTTAAGTAAAAAACAAAATAAATTAGTTTGAGAAGCAAAGCTGTATTACATTTGTTTATACAGAATAATTATTGTATTATTTGTATTTTCCCCAACACATTGTTATACACAAGAAAAAAAACTTAGTGCCAATGGGGTAAGAAAAATAAACCTAATTGAAAGCAAATCTTGATATCTTAAGGATGTTTATCTATTTTGACTGGAAAACAAGCTAAAAATAAATTCTTAATAAATTCTTTTTGCAGCGTTGGGTTTAGTGCAAGGTTATTAATAGCTGTATGTGATATACTGTATGTACTATAGCTGCAAGTGTTTTTACAGATTTGGCCAGGGTAATGGTCAAATTGACAGTGATAAGAGCAGGCCCTTTGGGAACAGATGCTGGTGTATACTGGGAAATATAATGCTGTAAACACACACATACAAATGTAATATGTACAATACTTTCCTGCAGATTCTATTGGACATGTACTGGATTTGAAACATGATGTTTTTAGTTTAATAATTTAGCCTGTAACCTTTTTTTCAGGTAATAGGAAATACTGTGGCATAACGGCCCTGGATGTTGTTGGGTTTTTTTTAACTGGGTGTTCTGACACTTCAGTAACATCGTAGGGGTCGTTGCCGTTTTAAAGTCATTACACATGTAGTTATGAAGATCTGACTCAGTATGTGATAAAAGACATCAGCAGTGATTAATCGTTACTGTTAGTCTTAATGGAACATATTGGCAGAAAGCCTCACAGTCGCAGCAGGGGTTCAAGTACAGATGTTAGGCACACACACACTCAATGACCCAGTAATTGGAATAATACTAAATCCCATGACTCCACAGCTGATCTGGGCTCAAATTGCTTGCAGCTGAGTACACTCCTGCTGGATCGGTTTGGTTTGTGTTGCTGGCTTGTCTTTGGGTGTGCTTGAACAAACTCAATTCCTACTCAGATATTGGCAACTATCACAGCTAACTTCAAAAATCTGTCGCATTTGAATGAAATGGCAGTGATGAAAATTTCATAAACTGCTTGGATGCAAAACGCATGGCGGATAATCAAGTTATTTCTGGGACGTGTCCATAGATGTTTGTTTCCATTATGTAATTGGCTGTTAAACATATTAACAGTCATACATATGTATGACAACAGATACAATTTGTGCACACCAGCATACAAAATCAAGGTCTGAGAAAAATGTGCAGAAATGGTACTTTTAGGCTTGCTTTTTTGAAAGAAATGAATTTTTTATTCAGCAAGGATGCATTTAATTGATCAAAAGTCAGGCTTTTAAATTGTAGCAAAAAAAAAATGCTGTTTTTAAAACTTTTTATTTATCAAAGAATCCTTTCCACAGAAATAACAGTTTTTTACATTGATGATAATTAGAATTTTGTCTTTGTTGAGCACCAAATCAACCATTTTTGGTCTCCCAAAGAAAATTTCTTCAGGAACCATTGATGCCAGTAAAGAACCTTTATTTTTAGTAATCTTTTGGATGATTGTTAATGGGAGGGTAGAAAAAGTTAGGGTATGAGAAGATAATTTGTCATGCTTTAAAGCAATATAATCCATTTTATGATTATTTCCACACATCTACTAACACACGTGTGCGTGTCCAGAATGAGTCCAGTGTGGCGACTGCTGTCATGACCTCTGGCGCTCTGTGCTGCCGACACGGTTTGGTCTCAAAAAGAGCAGCACACAACACCCCTGAAGGCAAAGCCAGACCCACTGAACCTCAAACATGCACACTAACAGCTACACTTGCGACTGTAGCCATAGTTGACCCAAAAATGAACATCCTGGTATCATTTACTCACCCTCGAGTTTTTTCAAAACCTGTATGATTGTTGTTTTACTGTAGAACACAAGAGAAGTTATTTAGCTCAATGTCTAGGCCAAGGTCTTTCAGACTTCAGCTTCAACCCTGATAAAACCTCACCTGCCTGTAGCTTTCTTGTAACACTTCAGACCTTGATTAGCTTGTTCAGGTGTGTTTGATTGGTGTTGAAGCAAAACTCTGCAGGACTGCGGCTCTCCAGGGCCAACTTTTGCCACCTCTGGTCTAGGCTGTTATTTTCCATACGGTATAGAACGATTCATTTATGTGAAGAGACTGAAACTTTATGTACGCGTTTATGGAATCAATGTTTTAAGGCCTGTACACCAAGACAAGTATTTGGTGCATATATTTGGAGCAATAACAGACAAATTGTTTTTACTGGGAAATCTTTTCCATTGCACCGCAAAGAAATCAGGCCAATCAGTGAGAACTGTGCTTTTGGTCACATGCCCAGAGCTGCTGTTACATAAAAACTACAACTTGTGCTGGTGCGTACAAACAGACTGCACTGCAACAATGAATAGCAGATAAATAATCCAAAACTCTTATCAAGCGGGTGTCATAAATGGAAAGTTGTGCAGCGCTTTGTTTACCAGTGTTTCTGATTCTCTGCCAGTGCCACCTACTGTCAGAGAATGAATTTGTGTTTTCATTCAGCCAGCAATTTTATATGCATTGGTCTGAAGAGACAAATCACGGAATGCATTTATTATGCTGCGTTCCAGACAGGTTTTTGAGCTAGTAAGCGTTCCAGGCTCATGCTCATTTACAAATAATTTCTATCGCCAAATGTGCTTACTCCTTGCTTATTTGAGGAAAACGGAGGAAGAAAACAGAGCAAAAGACAAGAGAAACTGTTATACCTTTTATTTTACGTTATTTGTAGACTGGAAATACATCCGTAGGGGCTGCCATTGGTTCGCGGGCAATGTGACGTCAGAACGTGAAACTGGGAGTACATCGATCCAGTATGAGTTCACGGGTGGGAATTCACAGGATTGATTGCTGTTCCAGTTCACTTTCATGGGTAGAAGGTTGGAAAAACACAAGTAACTGGTTGCCTGGAATGTGGCATTATATTGTTTTGGTGAAAAAGAAACCTCAACATTCTGTAAGAACTTAAAGGGATAGTTTACCCAAAAATGAAAATTCTGTCATTAATTACTCAACCTCATGCTATTCCAAACCCGTAAGACCTTTGTTCATGCGTCGTGGTACTCTTGTGAATGTGCATCATAGGCTGACACTGTTGAATTAAGTTATTTTTGTTTTCTTTGCATGCCAAAAATATTCTCGTATAACATTACAGTTGAACCAACGATGTCACATGGACTACGCAGGGTAAGAAAGCTAAAATATCTTAGGATGAACAAATGTCTTACAGGGTTGGAACGGCATGAGGGTGAGTAATTAATGACAGAATTTTCATTTTGGGTGAACTATCCCTTTAATATTGGTTTGGGATGACATGGGTCAATGGTTGCAATTTTCATTCTTAGTTTAAACAGTCCTGTGTAAACCATAACGTGAGGTTTTACTTATTTCACTGACATAAATATAATGTACTATGATATATGTTCTTGATTTGGTAATGCTTAATTATAGCAGCATAATTCTTGTTTAAAATTTACATACACCTTGTGTAGACAAAATCTGCAAAGTGTTAATTATTTTACCAAAATAAGAGGGATCATACAACATACATTATTTTTTATTTAGTACTGACCTGAATATGACGTTTACATATAGTCCACAAGAGAAAACAATAGTTACATTTATAAAAATGACCCTGTTCTAAAGGTTACATACACTTGATTCTTAATACTGTGTTGTTACCTCAATAATCCACAGCTGTGTTTTTTGTTTTTTTTTTTTGTTTTTTTGTTTAGTGATAGTTGTTTTTTTATTATTATTATTCAAAGGTCAGGGTAAATGTACCTTATTTTGTCTTTTGGGAAACATGTAAGTATCGTCTGTAGCTTCTAAAGGGCAGTACTAAATGAAAAAAAAAATGATATTAGGCAAAATAAGAGAAATGTACACCTCTTCATTCTGTTCAGAAGTTTTCACCCCTGGCTCTTAATGCATTGTTTCCTTCTGAAGCATCAGTGAGCGTTTGAACCTTTTGTAATAGTTGCATATGAGTCACTCAGTTGTCCTCAGTGTGAAAAGATGGATCATACAAAATCAAAATCATACACAAAAATGCTGAAAAACCATAGAATTTGTGGGACCTGAAAGATTTTTCTTAAGAACAGTGGGCAGTTTAACAGTTCAGGACAGACAAGGGACTCATGAACAACGATCATTATTTTCCATTGTGGACTATATGGATACATCTTTTATGTGAAATATCATATTCAAGTCAGTACTCAATAAAAAATAACATGCATTATGTATGATCTCTTATATTTTTATAAAATCATTAACATTTTGCAGATTCAGCAGGGTGTATGTAAACTTTAGACCTCAAATATGCGTAATTGTAAATATCAAAAAATACTCCTCAGACATAATACTAGAGACCTATACAGGTTTTTCCAACCATAAAGAATAGAAAGCACACATGTACACACACAGAACATATTCACTGTCAGCATGTCACCAACAGTGCAGAAGACAAACAGGTTTTGTGTCACATTAGTTCTGAGTGAGATGAAACTGCTGAGTGAGTGGAGAAGGTGGGAGAGTGAAGAGGACAGCTGAGAGTTATGAGACATGGGTGACAGGAAGAGCCTGGTTAAGTTATCAAATGCTATCAGAGACACAGGAAATATTTCTGTCATTTTAAGAGATGAGCCCACCCCCTCCCTGTTTAATTGCACCGAGTCTAGCACAGATCAGAGGGTACTGTTATCAAGGATTACAGCCTCGTCATATGACTAATAGTATATGAGAAAGAGAAACAGCTCTGCATTCTGACAGAATCTTTGTTATAATCCATTTTTTCAGTTTGTCAACAAAATGTTACTCAGTAACTGTAATTATATGCAGCGGTTGGCCTTTTCACCCTTTGTTCAGTATGAGTTTTCAGATAAGCTTTCATTTTTTGCAAAGTTCCCTGTGGGGCCTAAAACAGAATTATACAATTACAGAATTAGCAGATTATATAATGTTCTGAGTGCATTTGTGTTAAAAAAAATACCAGCTTCATTGATTAGCGTGTCTTTGTACTGTACACACTAGATTTTGAGCAGGAGAAATCTCTATGGAAACAGCGTCTTTTTCAAAAGCCTAAATTCAAAATATAGTAAATGATAATAGGTCCAAACTGTAAAAATATACAATACACTTAGCTTTGTTGCAGTGCTACAAACCTGCAGCCAAGAGATTAAGGCATGACTTATCAATTTTATACTGGTCATATGTCTTAATGTGATAAAAATGTGCAGATCAGAGTTCACAAAACTTGAACTTTGGAATTTACGTAAACTTGTGGTTATAATTTCCTGCATTTGCATGCATATGAATGGAAATTTCTTCAGAAATATAAAAAAACAAGTCAAAACTTGAGAGGACAATTAAAGTGCTCTGTACTATTTGAATAGCTCACACATCTTGTTTGAATCCAGATCTAGTAATGTCAGCAGGTTTGTGTGAAGGTTGGATACTGTAAATATAATTGTCTTTGTATGAAACTGTTGCGATTGTGCTTGAAATTGGCATTTTTGCACTTCAGGTTGGCTTAAACTGGCAGTAAACTGCTGGATCGACACTGGAGGATGAGAGAGACTGTGAGGGCGAATGAGGGACGAGTAGAGAAGCAGTCAGAGGGAAGGAGAGAAAGAGAGAGAGACATCTCCCTCTGGCCAAAATGAACAAGAACTAGGCCACACTGTACTGCACCTGAGCAAAGCCAAAACAGCTGCTGCTTCTTTTTTAACTCACCTTTAGATTTATTGAGGGAAAAAAAACAACTACTGTAACTTTATTTTTACATTAGTGGCAAAGCTCAGCGTCCTCTACTCTGACCACAGTGGTGTCTGAGGAGCTGCAAGGACGTAACTTTTTGTATGTGTGCAGCAGTGTGTTCAGTAGTTTAGGTTGCATCACTGTCGCTGAGCTCCTCTGGGCGTCAGATGTGGCCTTTTAAAATGCACATCTGAGCCAAATACAGATGAATGAAACAAATAGTTTCAAAACAAAAGAGGCCGAGCAAATATTTGCACAAGTCTGGCATCATTTGCCACACCTGGCTGATTCGACAGTAAAAATCAGTTGAGGTCAAATGCATTTTTTCCCCGTCTGTTGTTTTAAACTCATTTAATAGATGAGCCAAAATTAAGTCTTGATTTTAATGATCTAACAGTACGAGTGAGTGAGGGGAAAAAAGAAAAGCAATTCACTAAAGACCACTAAAGGTGACTATTCACCTGTGCTGTAGTCCACAGCTTCATGCCTCTATGGCGCCTCTGTTGGCACAATGTGTTACTGCAGCCAAGCTGAAAAAGTAGGTAGGCTGTAGGCAAGCAAGAGACAGATTACTGTAAAATGCTGTCCTTTTTTGATGCACATATGTAATGACCTGCCATTTTGTTTCTAGATCATTCACAGTAGGCTAATATATATATATCTTGATGCATGTGTGACTGCCATGGCATCTTAGAAATAAAGTCATGGTGCATGTGGAATAATTTAAAGAGAGGGAGGGTTGCGTTCAGAAAAGGGTGAGGATCAAAGAAATCTGCTTGGTTTTTAATGAAATGATGCAATTAAGATGTAAATTAGAGATAAAGTGTATGTGTGCACGCATGCATGTGAACTTCTGAACTTCACACAGTTTATTTGTTTGTGTGTGTGTGTGTGTGTGTGTGTGTGTGTGTGTGTGTATGTATGTGTGTGTATATATATATATATATATATATATATATAATCTAAATATTTCGATTTTTTTTATTTATTTATTTATTTATTTATTTTTGCACCCTCAGATTACAGATTTTCAAATAGCTGTATCACGGCCAAATATTCCTATCCTAACAAATAATACATCAATGGAAAGCTTATTTAATCAGCTTTCTGATGATGTTTTTTTTAAAAAAAACGACGCTTATGACTGGTTTTGTGGTCCAGGGTCAGATATACAAGTTGGCATACTAAATGTAAATATTCAGTAGCGATGTGCAACAGATGTTGGCGGTTCACAAGTCAACAAACAATTGACCTATTGAACTGAGAATCCTCTCTTTTAGGACGCGCTTTTGTTCATTATATAAAATATTTCCGAATTAATTGTGCGAAAAATAAGTTATTTTAATAGAACAGAAAAACATAAATGGAACTGGTTCGCGGAATGAGTGGGATTTCCCGCTTTATGCTTGCAGACAGAACCGTTCATCATGGAATGGTGTGGTTTATACAGCCCGCTGGAGAGGTTGTAGTATAGAAAATGAATGAAATGTCGAGTGTGTGATGTATTACACCACTACACATGAAACCGGTATTGTATCACGTGGTCACCATGACTGATAATTCATTCATTGATCATCAGTAACGCGGATAAAGGACCGTTTGCGTTCATACGTGTGTATGAGAGAGGGTAACAGAAAGAAAAAGAGAAACGCTAAAGCAGAATCCCTGCTCTCTCTCTCTCTCCCTTTCTCTTCCTGAACGCAGAGCGCGTATCCCACTCACAGAGCGCGAGGCTCCGCGGCACGCGCGCACACGCTCGCTCACACACTCACGCACCCAGTCACACACACACTGAACCAGCCGAGAGAGGGAAGAATGAGGAAGAACTCGCACGCACATTTCAGCTCTCACAGATTTGCTGATAAAGCATCAGATATTTGACCGCTACGGGTCTGTTTGGGGAAAAACACGCGTGTATGGAAATCGGAGGGTGCGTATAATACACGCGTGGGTCTGTAATCTTTCCTGCATCTCCTATATAAAAACCTAAACTAATGCGAGCTGGGATACTACTGACGGCTTCCGACACGCACTGTCTCCGTTAACACTCCTGCTGCCGCTTTCCCACATACTGACTACTTCACGGAGCACCGTTACG
Source organism: Cirrhinus molitorella (assembly GCA_033026305.1). NCBI lineage: Eukaryota > Metazoa > Chordata > Actinopteri > Cypriniformes > Cyprinidae > Cirrhinus > Cirrhinus molitorella. The sequence goes on along the minus strand of CM065135.1, from coordinate 22,920,285 downwards.
GTAAGAGCAGCTTCTTTATATGTATTAATCATAGTGTATTATACACACACACACACACACACACACACACACACACACATATATATATATATATACATATATATATATATATATATATATATATATATATATATATATATATATATATGGGTTTACATGTAGCTATGGTGGCGATATCGTTGCATGAGGGTTAATAGGGGGCCACGGGCAAAGCGAGTATCACATTCATAAAATCATTGCGGAGAGTGACCCATTTGATACAGAGGTGCGCACTCGTGCCCGTCCGGTGCGGTCCGGTCCGCAGTGGCCCGCGGATGATGATTTAACTGGCCGTTCGCCTTCACCCCGTTTTACTGAATTCTGATGTGCACGTGAAAGTTGTATTAAACACGATTTGGTTGCAAGAGCTTCTGCGCTCCGTGAACACATCGCGAAAAAAGCCCTAAAGCCAGCGTTTATCCGAACAATAAGAGCGCCCAAATAAGAAATGATGCGTGTCCGCATCGCGTACGTTGTGGGATAACAGATGTTTCATCAGTGGATGGGGTAGAGGTGCTGAATGAGAGCAGTAGGTTGCGGTAGATGTGAATGAGAGTGCGAGATTTGAGCAGTGCTGAATTAAAGCGGTTCTTCTGCATTCCAGATCGTTAAAGCTACTGAAATGCGTATGATTAAATAATTATGCAGGCCTATTAAAAGCTAAGCGGTTGTAGTTTCATATGAATGAGTAACGTCTGCAAGCTTTTGCTGTGCACTATGCCCATTGATGACTGCAGATATGAGTGTGTGTGAGTGACCCTGTGGGGTGTGTGTCCATGCATGTGTTTTTCCACCACTATAAGTGTTTCTTCTTCTTGCCTCAGGGGCCAATTGCCACCAGTTGTCTGATGATGCATTTTGCAGGCATCGTTTGAAGTAAGGTCTGCTTGCTTGCAGTCAAGCACCAGCGTCCCGACCTGAACTTCCTTGGATTATTTTATGGAACCAACTGCTTTGGACTAATTTTCAGAGAAGCACCTAGCAGAATGTAATGTTGTTGAGGCTTAAGCGAGCATCTGGACTTGTTTATGCATTCTGCTGAAATGAACCTGATGATAGAATTGATGAACAAAATTGACAAATAGATAATCAAGCCCAGATGCTCCAGGAAGAGTTTTTTTACCTGACATTTTGGGAACGTGCCTTTCAGCAAATACTGATGAAATGTTCTAAAAATGTCAGACTTGAATTAGTGTCAGACGCCCCATAATAATGCTGTGCTTGTTGGTGATCAGTGCCCTGGTTTCATTTCAATAGCTGCTTGATCTGTTTTTCTTAATTTTTCTCTTCATGCCCTTTTCTTTTTCTATTATAGCAGAAGTTTGTTGCCGAGTAAGGAACGATGAGGCATCGTGAGACCTCCCCACGCCTCTTCCTGAGCTTTCAGTGTCTAGTCGTCATGGTGATACTGCTCTACAAAGTCCACCATGTGACAGCGGAACATGCTTCAGACCACAGCCAGGATCATAGTTCTCCTGCCAACAAGTCTTTGAGCTGTGGTGGGTCAGTTCATTGTGCCCCAGGAGTCATTCTTCCAGTATGGGAGCCCCCAAACCCTTCGTTTGGAGACAAGGTAGCCCGGGCCACAGTGTACTTTGTAGCACTGGTATACATGTTTCTGGGAGTTTCGATTATTGCTGACCGCTTCATGGCATCCATCGAGGTCATCACCTCTCAGGAGAAGGAGATCACTATTAAGAAACCCAATGGTGAAACGACCACTACGACTGTACGCATCTGGAACGAAACTGTGTCCAACCTCACCCTCATGGCTCTGGGGTCTTCAGCTCCTGAGATTCTGCTCTCGGTCATTGAAGTGTGCGGCCATAACTTTGAAGCCGGTGACCTCGGACCCTCTACCATCGTCGGCAGTGCAGCTTTCAACATGTTTGTCATTATTGGAATCTGTGTCTACGTGGTGCCTGACGGAGAGCATCGCAAGGTCAAACACCTTCGGGTTTTCTTCGTCACCGCCGCTTGGAGCATCTTCGCCTACTTGTGGCTCTACCTGATCTTAGCTGTTATCTCGCCAGGCGTCGTCCAGGTGTGGGAAGGTCTTCTCACTCTTTTCTTCTTTCCAATTTGCGTGGTCTTTGCTTGGATCGCTGACCGCCGCCTGCTGTTTTACAAGTATGTTTACAAGCGCTACCGAGCCGGCAAGCACCGTGGCATGATCATCGAGACGGAGGGGGACCGTCCTCTTCCATCCAAGGTGGATATCGAGATGGACGGGAAGATGCTGAACTCTCACGCGGTGGACTTCTTGGATGGAACTCTGGCTTTGGAACTGGAGGACAAAGATCTGGATGAGGAGGAAGCGAGACGTGAGATGGCGAAGATCCTGAAGGAGCTGAAGCAGAAACATCCTGATAAAGAGGTGGAGCAGTTGATTGAACTCGCTAATTACCAGGTGCTCAGCCAGCAGCAGAAGAGCCGTGCGTTCTACCGATGCCAAGCGACCCGCTTAATGACCGGAGCAGGAAACATTCTGAAGAAGCACGCGGCGGACCAAGCTCGTAAAGCAGTGAGCATGCATGAGGTGCGCAGTGATGCTGGGGAGAATGACCCGATCTCAAAGGTCTTTTTTGACCCGGGTTCTTACCAGTGCTTGGAAAACTGTGGCACCGTGGCAGTGAATGTGATTCGACGTGGAGGCGATCTCAACCAGACCGTGTCGGTGGAATTCCGCACGGAAGATGGAACCGCAAACGCCGGCTCAGATTACGAATTCACAGAAGGCACCATCGTTTTCAAGCCAGGTGAGACGCAGAAGGAGATCCGAGTTGGAATTATTGACGATGACATCTTTGAAGAGGACGAGAACTTCCTCATACACCTCAGCAATGTCTGTGTGCTTCATGAGGGTGATGAGCCAGAGACCACTGAAGCCAACCATGTGGAGACCATCGCAACGCTCGGTGCGCCCTCCACAGCAACAGTCACCATCTTTGACGATGACCATGCTGGTATCTTCACGTTTGAAGAGCCAGTCACCCACGTTAGTGAGAGTGTGGGTGTCATGGAAGTGAAGGTCCTGCGTACGTCTGGGGCCCGTGGGGTGGTGTCACTGCCATATAAAACCGTTGAGGGAACAGCGCGTGGAGGGGGAGAGGACTTCGAAGACACTCACGGTGTTCTGGAGTTCCAAAACGACGAAATCTTGTAAGTCATAGTCTTATATTCACAGTATTTGGCTTCCTGTCCTGACGGGTCACTCCTAAAGTATCACTGTTAAGAAATTTGATTCAGAAACATTTGCATTGGTATCGTGCCCTTTCAGAACAGGAATGTAATGCATGCAAGATGTTTTTGAATTGTATGTGCCTGATGGAGCGGCATGCTTGATGCTAAATATTTGCTGTGTGACATCATTGGGATGTCACGGCAATATCAGAAGCATTGTGTACAAAGAGCAGCCGATGGAGGATGTCATCAGAAAGAAGCTCGCCATATCTACTTCTCATCTTCTCTTCTCCATCTTATGTGTCTTTCATTTCATAATTCTCTCTCTTTATATTTCAGCCTCAAAGCCTGATTCCTGACAGTCAGTGTGAATGATAATGATTCTGATATTCTGTTATAGCAGATGTTTTGCCTCCAGTTTATTTTTTTAATTTTTTTATTGACTGCTTTGTGGAATCTTCATAAATGTTTAATGAGTCGCCTTCTTGCTCTTCACTACGTCTTTTGACTCAAGTTTTTTTGTTTCTGGAGATGATGCATGAATGCGTGTTGCTGATCTCATGTGTATATTCCCTGTTGAAGAAAAAAAAACTTCTTAGACCAGACTAAGCTGGTTAGCTGGTCCTGTTAAGTCCTGGTCAGGCTGGTTCAAGGTGGTTTTGGGCACTTTCCAGCTGCTGACCCAGCTAACTTAAACCAGCCAAGACCAGTAAGCCAGACTGGTTTAAGCTAGTTTTTTTTCAACAGGGTTTGCACAGGTTCCGTGCCACGTGACCCATGGATTTGCCATGCTGACATTATGACAACAATTTTCTAGGCTGCAGATCATAGTGTGAGTGTGTTTTGTTCTTTGCTTACAAGCTGTTGCTTGGCATGATAAAGCAGCCTCAAAGCAATGTCTCCTGCACCTGAGCAAAGGTTATTGAAAATGAATAATCAACCCATCTGCATAAGACATACGGTAAAACGGAAAACCATCCATCTGCCCTGGTATACAAGGCACTCGGTAAGCACACTGACCGATTGTAACAGGCCGTGTATATTTTAACCAGATTCAAAGCAGATGTTGAGGGTCAGACTTTCAGGGGCCTGTTGGCCTGTTGCATTCTTTCCATAGAGCAAAGCTGTTCGTGCCTTTAAGTGGTTTTTAATAACACTCCTGTAATGAAATGATGAAGGGATAGGGGGGTGTGTTGTGCACGATACAGGACTATAGACAGGATTGGGGCCGCTCGCAGCATTCAAGAACTCTGAAGTCTCGATTTCCTTGGGATCTTAAAAATTTCCAGAACATATAATTAGAACATTATCTCAGCATTCTGGAATATGAGTGTGGAACAAGGTTGGAATGCAGGGTTACCTCACTGTGCAGGACCATGATTCATTGCACTTTCTGAGCCCTTTTGGAACAGTTTGGATGCTCTGTTTACTAAATACAGCCCTGTGAAAGTTATCCACTCCAAAACAGTGTTTGACCATGCTTAGAAACATTCTGGATGTCAGTGAAAGAAGAATGGACTGCCAAACTCTCTCTTTAGTGCCAAACTGTTAACATCACAGATGTGCTTGCAGACACACGACGTTTTATTTTCCATCCAGGATGGATTGGTCTCACTGTCACATAGTAGATCATCTAGATTCAAACTCATGTGGCAAATATCAGTTCAATATGTCCTTCATTGTGGTGGCTTGTGGGTCTTATCAGTTGTGTTTTGGTGGTGTGCTGGTGTCGTGGGATGTAAAGAAGTCCAGGCCAGATCTCATGGAGGGAGACAAGGCTGTGAAGCACCATCGTGCTGCGATGCCCTTGAACACAACCCAGATGCAAGGCAGAATGGATTGCTCTGGAAAAGAGAGAGGGAAAAAAGAAAAAGGGAATGAGAAAATAGATGATCTACATCCCAGAGCCAGAGGCAAACTCCACCCTAATTTCAGTGTCGCAGTTTGTAAGAGAAAACGCAGAACTAAAGTTTGAGCTCCTCGCAGGCCTGTAGTTTCTTTACTCACATCGGATTATTCCGAGAGTCAGGAGCGCTGGCATTAACTGATAAGCAGATTTCAGCAGAGCTAGAACACCTGTCAATCACAAAGTCCTACGCATCCCCCGATCCTTGTTTGTTTGTTCATGAAATATTTGGCTTGTCGATTATTTTTCAGCTCCCGATACTCGTAGTACCGCAGATTTTCCCTGAAGGGAGCACAGAAAATTGTAAACAGATTTTATCTGAGCCCGCTGATGAGTGTTTTTATATTGTATCCAGGTTGTGTTGAATTTAATATCTTTTAGGTTTTTTTCATTTTAATCACTTTCACTTTTAAATTCAACTCCTGATTGTTGATGTCATTTGAATTGAGATAGCAAATAGTTATGTAGAATTGCCATGTAAAATGTAAATTATTACAAAATGGAAGTTATTGGGAAATTCATATGAACCAAAATGTATTCAGACATTTCTCACATTATCACAATTTATTCACTATAGTTTAGAAAATGGTAATAAAATATTACAAGAAATCATAGTTAAACTGTGTCAGAACAAATACATCTTGATAAATACAAATGAATTGCAGTAAAACCAAAATGTATTCAGACACCTTCAAAATTTCTCACATTATAAGTTTATTTGCTATAGTTTAGAAAATTAGGTGATAAAATGTTAATAAAAAGACCTCAGAGTTAAACCGTGTCAGAACAAAAGAATGTCAGATAACTTTGATTGAAAGGGATGTAACAAAACATGGCCAGGTCAAAGTGTCAAATCAAATTTTATTATGCTAAATAATAAAGCATAATGCATAATAAAGTTTATTATGCTAAATTTTGCTGGTAGTCCACTGTATGAACAATTTTGGGTATAATATGTCAATTTACTTTATTTTGCTATTCTCACTTACATAAATGAACTATAGTGTCCTGCACCCACTAGTAAAAAAACATCAAAAATTATATCTGAATAATTTTTGGTTTGACTGTAACTATTATTTTTAATGTAAAAGCAAAGCTTGTCAACACAAATGTTTAATATTGGCTCAACAAAGGCTTTAAAAAAACATTTTGTAAATTTGTAGGCCTTACTGACAGATAAATAGATGTTTTGAAATTTCACTTTATATATTTACATATTTAATAAATTATCTTTGGTGGAAGAACACTTAATTTCCTTCGTTCTTCTACCTGTCATTCCAATTCAGCTTTGTGTGATGTGCCTATTCAGCTCAAAGTCCAACTCGATGCAGAAAGGATGCCAATTATTCACTTCTAAATTTTGCACAGCCCTGCTTTATATTAATTTCCACCAGATCCCATTTTAAAAATATTTGCCAGACTATAATATAGTGGCAGTGCACACAGATTCAGAGTACTGCTGCATTATCGGCTCTAACTGGCATTTTGACATTCGTGTTCATAAAATGCCAGGGCAGTGGGTGGCAAGAAGAGCCATGCTAATGCTTGTACATCTGTTATTTCATATGAGCACATGGGCATCCAGGTGTATTTGTGTGTCTGTATGTGTATGTCGATGTAGTATATGTCATTTCGAAGCAGCCATTAGTAAGATTATGTGTGTGTAAATACAAAACCATTACAGGTGTAAGTAATTAAAACGGGATGACAAATGACATCTGTATCTGACAACTTAATCATAAGACAGTCCCGCTGGACAGGCTCAGAATGCGATGAAAAAAGGAAAGAAATGAAGGAAATAAAGAGAGAGAGAAATGTGTTGAGAACAAATTAGCTGTTCCAGCTCTTCTATTTTATATCTCCACATTGTGTTTTTGGTAACAAAAAAAAAGTACAAGGCTGTCAGAGATAAACTTTTGAAAATGCAAAAGAAAAATATTTAAATCACTTATGTCAGAACATTCTTGAAAGTCATTCTTGCAGTTCGACTTCCATCCAGACTTACTGGCTAAATGGCAAGTAATTTTATTCACCTGCCAAAGCCATTTGTTGCTTGGTAGGTGCTAATTTTTTGGCAGTAAGTAAAGTAAAAGGAAGAGAGAGATGAAGAGAGAGATGGATACAAAGAGCGAGAGAGAGAGAGAATTCTATAGATGGGTAAAGTGAGAGAGAGAAAGAAAGAGACAGGGTCAGGTTTGAAGTGTTAATCTGCTCTTTCTCATTAGAGCCAATAACAGCTGCAGGAAAAGCATAACTAGAACATTCACACACACACACACACACACACATATGCGCAAATGCCACATGCAGTAAAACACAGGCTTACCCACATTGGCATAAGGGACGCCCCCCGCAGCCCCTCATCCTTTTTCAAGGCTTTGTGAGTGAAGTATATTTTGGTTAAATTTGGTTTTGGAAAATTTGTATTAGATTATGGGTCATATACAGTGTGTTGTCAGACAAAATATGTATTCACAAGATTTAAGATAGAAACTGATTTTTTTAGGGATGCACAATGAATCTCTTCTAATATCTTCTATAATTATAGGATATTAGATGTTTCAATGTATTTTATTATTTATGTATTTCTTTTTATTCATTAATTTGAGTCACAGAATCGCTTTGAGTTTTTTTTTTTTTTGGCTAAATTATTTTGAATGTACGTATATAATATGTCCAAGATGTTCATGTCTTTCTTTCTTCAGTGGAAATTAAGGCTTTTGAGGAAAACATTCCAGGATTTTTTTTCCATACAGTGGACTTCAAAGGGGATCAACGGGTTGAAGGTCCAAACAGCAGTTTCAGTGCAACTTCAAAGGGCTCTACATGATCCCAGCTGAGAAGTAAGGATCTTATCTAGTGAAACGATTGGTCATTTTCTAATAAAAAAAATAAATAAATTATATACATTTTAACCACAAATGCTCGACTTCACACATTATGTAATCACGCACACGTAACATAGGCAGAAGTACCAACCAAGTGTTTACAAAGCGAACGTGCAAAGAAAGTCAAACGCCCTTTACAAAAAAGGTGATGTTGGATGATTTTGAAGTTGGACCTTTTCAACAAAGTGACCTTTCCAACGTGATTACATAATGCTTGAAGTTGTAGATGCACATTGCAGAGCTAGAATTGTAATTTTTTTTTAAGAAAATGGCTGATTGTTTTGCTAGATAAGCCCTTTGAAGCTGCATTGAAACTGCAAATTGGGCTTTCAACTCATTGGCCACCATTGAAATCCACTAAATGGAGAAAAATCCTGGAATGTTTTCCTCAAAAACCTGAATTTCTTTTCCACTGAAGAAAGAAAGAACATGAACATCTTGGATGACACGGGGGTGACTAAATTATCAGGAAATATTTGTTCTGGAAGTTAACTTATCCTTTAGAAGATTTGCCAAGGAAGAATTAAAGGGATAGTTCATTTTGAAATTCAATTTTGATATGTTTTAGCTTACCCCAAGGGCATCCAAGATGTAGGTGTCTTTGTTTCCGCAGTAGTTTCAATTTTGATATTTTTAGGTCCAACCGTTCTTGTCTGTCAGTCATATAATGCATGCCTATGGTCACCTCACAAAAGAAAACACACAGATTCAAATGAAACAGTCCAAATTAAACAATTCCCCATCGTAAGTACACACTGATGACCTAAGACACGAAACGAGCGGTTTGTGTGAGAAAACGAACAGTATTTATGTAGTTTTTTACCTTTTGTAAATAACCACGTCCAAGTTGAAGTGCACGCGCTTCCTGCAACATTATATATTATATTATTATGTTATATTATATTATTATGCCTTTAACATCACTGACTTTCTACAGTTATCAACGATAATATTTTCTAAACACTTGTGAATGACGTCTCCCAGATTTACAACATGCAGTTTGTAACACAATGCAGTAATGCATTCACTCACACACTCTTAGACATGCTTGCACACACTTATTATCACTCTTTAAATGCTCCTGAAGGCTATTAGCTGTCTCATAATTGACAATTAAGAGTGATATTATTCAATTAAATGTTGCAGGAAAAATATTTTTGTATTATTTTCCATAAACTAATGGAGCAAAGAAAAAAATTCCCACTTTACCTGGAAGTGTTGTTCATTCATTTTAAAGCCATTATGATATTTAAACGTAATGAGTGCAGCTGATTACGGTTCTTAATGATGTGTAAAGCCTGTAATATGTTACTGTGTATAATAGCAGCCCATTAAATGCTAATAATGAAGCCAGTATTAACCAAGATTTCATATTGGTCTCTTTAGATTGTTTTGTCTTTTGGCGTCTGTCTTTCTGCCTCTGTCTCTTTTTCTCGCTCTGACAGTGGCATGAAGAACGTTAGATTCTGGGCAGAGGCTGTGCGTCTGTAATGAGAGGGTTATTAACAGTGATGTTTCAATTAGCGCACGAGCTTCCTGTGCAGGTGGGAAGGGAGTGTTTCTGTCAGATATCCTGAACCCTCACTCACCCCGAGAGCTGAGTCAAGCCTCACTAATGAACACCCCGACATACTGTCACTGTCACCCTCGCTCCAGTCGCCTTTCAGCTCTATCAGTGCTTTCTGCCTTGATTTCTTCCTTCCTTGCTTGCTTTCTATCACTCTTCCTAACGCATAATATTTAGGGGTTAGGGATTTGAACAAACTCCTGTCCTTAAGAAATTCATGCCACATCTGGAGATCAGATGCAGTGTATAATGTAAGTACATTATGAATTCACTTTTGATATTGATATTAAACTATCGATATTGATTGATATGTTTGTATGTATATATGTCAATTTAATTGGTTAAAAGTGTGTGTGTGTGTGTGTGTGTGTGTGTGTGTGTTTACAGAATGTACAGAAGTTCAACTGACTATATTATATTAAATGTTATATAATATAATACAAATGTATTTTATATTCCATAATATTATATTATATTATATTATATTATATTATATTATATTATATTATATTATATTATTACGCCTATATATATATATATATATATATATAATTAAAAAAAATTTTATGTTGTTATATTTCACTGTGTATATTGCCTGTAATATATATGTAGATATCTATGTACGTAATATGGACAATAATACACATTACTATATTATATTATATTATATTATTACCTAAATATGCATCACCAAATTCTTGATGTCCTTTAGTTTCTCATATTTGTATATTTAATATAATATAATATAATAACATAAATAACATGCATGTATTATATTATATTTTTTTCTGTTATGTTATATTGTATTATATATGTACATGCATGTAATAAGTAGATATCGTATATAATATAGAGAATAATATATGATATTATATTATATTTAATTATAGATATCTGCATATATGTATATAATATAGAAAATAATAAACATATTACATTTAACATTTTTATATTATATTAAATGTTTTTAAAAGTTATGCTAAATAAATATATTACATTATACAATACATATATTTTTATATCATATACATATAATAAAATATAAAATATATACATATTTTTATATAAAATATTATGTTTTTTTTTTCAAGAAAATGCTTGTATGACAAGTAATCATTTCTACTACTTTGTCTATTTCATTATCATGTTTTTCTCATTTGTCTCATTTTCCGTTAATTCTCTCTGTGTTTGTGTATGTGAACAGGTGAATGTTTATGTATGTGTATGTGAACAGGTGAATGTTTATGGTCGTTCTGGTTCATGTTTCTCTGTCAGTGTGTGTTGGAGCATGAGTGCGTGTTTGTTGTGGGTCACACTGGTGTGAGTCCTTTCTCACAGAGTCGGGTGAGAAGGTAATAGGGGATTGGAGAAATGAGAAAGAAAGAGAAAATGAGAAGAGAAGGCGGTGGAATGTTTGTTGTGTTTCGGCTTCCCTGGCAGGCGCTGAGCTAACAGGTGGGGATTACTTCTGCCAAAACACTGCTATTACTATTTACTGTAACCAGAGAACACACACATATTCGTGAGTGTCGCTGTGTGTGCTTTTTTTCCCCTTAAGAGTTTCTTCTTTTTGACCTGAAATATTACAGTTAAATACTAGAAGTAGCCACCCAGATAGACCCATTGCACCTTTTCAAATCGACTTCCTGTGCTAGAAGCGAATTGATTTACAGAAGTAGTTTCGTAGTGGTTGGACATAATAGAGTAGAACCCATTACACTTTCTCTTCTTCTACTCTCCCTCTTTCTCTTTTCTACCAGGGCCTTGTTTAGATGTTTTGTTTATACACAACCAGGCCCACACAGATTTCCGCCTGAATTGGTACATCCATCATTCGTGCGTGTGCCGGTTCATTTTTGTTTGTTTATGAAATATTTTGGCTAATTTGTTCATCATTTCAGTTACCAATTCAAGTGCAATACTCTCAGCTGCATTTAATATTTAACGCTTCTTATAATGTTTTAACAACAGCCGTTTTATAGAATCCTGCAGATACTTGCTAAAATGCATGCAGAGAATGTGGAAAAAGTCTGCAGATTTGGTCTGGGCCTCAACATGAGGGAAAAAATCACTCTTTCATCCAGTCACTCAAAATGAATGTGTCTGGATTAAAAAGGAAATGGTTAAAGGTGCATATCATGGAAAACAGGCTTTTACTTGCTCTGGTGAAATTGCAGAGTTTGATGTACTGCATAAACATACACTAAAGCTATGTTACGGGGCCAGTTTTCTTTCCTGAGGAGGTTAAGTAAATTTGTATTGCATGCGTACTTTGTGATTTAATTGAACATGTTGGTTGTTCGCCTGCACAATCTGTTAAAAATTATAAAGCAAGCCTGTACTGTTTTTTTTACTTACTCATTGTTGCTCTAAATATAGAATAGGAATGTCAATAGCTTTGTTTCCATCACCGTTTTTATGCCCATTTTGAAGTATCGGCAGAGAGATGTAGAAAAAAATCCCTTAATCCCTTCAAATCGTGTCAAATCATGATTAATTGCATTCAAAATAAAAGTTTGTGTTTGCATAATATATCTGTGTATACTGTATATTTATATGTATATATAAATACACACATACATGTATATATTTAAGAAATACTTAATAGTTAATATTTAAATATGATTTATAATATAAATAAATATAAATGTATTACATATATTTCTTAAATATATAAGTGTGTGTGTATTTACATATACATATAAATATATACAGTACACACACATATATTATAAAGACACAAACTTATTTTGGATGCGATTCATTACAATTAATCGACTTGACAGCACTAATAAAAAGTTTTTACGCTTGCATGAGGTGGTTTTTGACTTGTGCGATAAAGGATTCATGCGAATAATATGAAATGGAAACGCATTTATCAAATAAATCCCTCCATGCACTAGGGATATGACGGTGAGGAAATTTTCCCACCAGTTAATCGAAGTGTGACAACACGGTAATACCGGTATCACCATGGGAGGTTCTTGCGTCATTTGAGTTGCCCTTTCACTTTCAGATTAGCAGCAATTCACTGTATAGCAGCTGTTTGTTTTTAGTTCATTTGAGTTTTCCCTCTTTTCCTCGCTTACCTTCGGTAAAAGCATTGTGCACATTTTGCTTTCACTTTCAAATTAGCGTCAATTCGGCTTCAAGCAGTTGTTTGTTTTTAGTTTGTTTGAGTTTTCCCTCTTTTCCTCACTTTCCTTCGCTTTTAAATAGCTTGTAAAAGCGCCATGCTATTTTACTTTCACTTTTAAATTTGCGGCAATAACGTAACATAAAAAACTTTTATTAACAAAACGAATAAAAATACACCATGTTACATGCCTTATATAAAATAATAAATAACTTACACAAAGTTTAAATAGGTATACAAAACTGAAAATCAGTAAACACTGTGGAACCAAATAAATAAGAAACGTAGAACGTTTATTAGCAAAATGGCAGAAGTCAACAGGCTTTTCAAAATCTGAAGAATTTTTAAAACATGCGCTATTGCATTTCGTTTTGAAACACAGCTGGACTCTCTTCACGTGATAAGTGAAATCTGATCTGTGATGCGACTGTCATTCGGGGCACTGCACTGAACAGCCGCATTCAGTTTTAATTGTATTGTCTGTTCTCTAACTGAACAAAATGTTTTTTATTACTATAAAAATCATAACGACAGTAGGTGCCGTGGTAAACAAGTGACTAAACCGGTGTTGCGGACTCACAACACTAATCTTGTTGGACAGCATCTGAAATGTTATAGTCATTCTTAAATGCCCAAGCAAAGTGTTTGTTTAATTTGCTCCCAGAACTATCTTACATGACAGCAGTCATCCTCACAAACTTTTTAAATTAAATTGAATGAATCACTTTTAATTCAGTCTAAATTATATTATAGAATTAAATCTCATTACAGAATTAAATGCTTTGCAAATTTACTGAGCTGTAGAAAAAAATCCCTTAATTCACATAAAAAGTAGTCATGTCAAATCGATTAATCGCATCCAAAATAAAAGTCTGTTTACATAATATATGTGTGTGTGCTGTGTATATTTATATGTACATATAATTACACACACATGTATATATTTAAGAAATACATACATGTGTATATATATAATCATATTCAAATATTATTTATATTATAAATAAATGTAATATATATATTATATATATATATATATATATATATATCTAAATATATAAATGCATGTGTGTGTATTTATATACACAAATAAATATACACAGTACACACACATATGTAAACACTAGTGCTGTCAAACAATTAATTGCAATCAAAATAAAAGTTTGTGTTTACATACTTTATATTTGTGTACTGTGTATATTTATTATGCATATATAAATACACACACATGCATGTATATATTAAGGAAAAATATTTTAGATTTATATCTAAAATATTTATATTTATTTATAATCTAAATTGTATACAGGTGTATATGTATATATATATATATATATATATATATATATATATACATATACATTTTTTGTTTTAATATATACATGTATGTGTGTGTATTTATATGTACATAATAAATATACAGAGCAAACACACATATAGTATGTAAACATAAACTTTTATTTTGGATGCGATTAATCGTGATTAATCGTTTGACAGCCCTAGTGTAAACAAACTTATTTTGGATGCGATTAATGCAATTTGATTTTCGTTTTGTTCTCTTTGACTAGTTGGATGTAAACGGTGCCTATTCGCAAATGCAGTATTCCAATTTTGCGTATAAGTTAAATTTGCAAATTTGGATGGAAACCCAGCTAATGATAGTCAATTATTTTTCACACCGCTGCTCATGTATTAAAATTTTCATTGAATGTAATTAAATTTAAATTTGCTCAATTTGTTATAACAGAATTAAATGCTTTGCAAACTTACTCAGCAAAATAAATACATAAATATTTATAAAATAAAAAAAAGTTTGCTCTCCCAAAAATGAAATATGTTTTATTGAATGAACAAAAAATACATTTTGTTTTACACAAAAAGACATACAGGTTTGGAAAGGCATATTGGTGTGTTAATGATGATAGTTTTAATTCTGGGTGACCTTTTTTGGTTGAGCCTTTTATTACCAAACCGTATGAATCAGTACACAAGATGACAGATGTCGTATGTTAATAACTATATTGTTTTCACATGCTAAGAAGTTAGCCAATCATAACAGAATTTCTTTAGAAGTCTTAAAGGTACAGTACAAAAACAGTATGGTAACAGGTGGAAAATAGTCATAAAAAATAAATTATTGAGCAAGAACCTTTAGCAACCTATATAAGTTAACTTTAGAGGGGAAAAAAATTATAAAATACTACAAAAGTGTGAGATATGACCTGGAGCGGCACAGTACGGCTCAGTCAGGAACAGTGAGTTAGTGTGTTTGCCTATATGTATGAGAGAGAGAGAGCACTGAACTTACAAAAAGTCATCACTAAGCAACAGATGTGATGGAGTGGCTGCCATTCTACAGGTTACAAATGAGGAAAGAGAAACAAGGGGGAGAAAACAGCACCGAGAGGCAGGCAAAAAAGGGGTGCTGTATAAATGATCTGGAGCGGATGGAAACATTAGCATGGTTCTCTTTAAAGATTAGTGGAGCAGGAAAATCCTGCTGCCGGTGGAGACCGATCCCCCTGGATTAGATCAGTTTTACACACCTTTACTAGACTTATGACACACACACACACTTAAGCACACAAAGTCTGAGCTATCATCCTTCTTTCAAGTTGGCCTTTCGCCTTCTTGCAGTGGAACTTTTAAGCTGCTGATCTTTCTCCTGTGACTTTTTCAACGGATTAAAACTTCCCGCACTAATCTACGGCGGCCCGCAGGTCCCGTTTCTTTCCGAACAAATCCAGGCACAGCTGGATGCGGCCCTTTTTGGGCTGAAGTTCCCCGAATTGGGCTGAAAGTGAGGGCGATTCCTCTGGCCGACACAAGTGATTTGCTGAATGTCAGTTCACACTCTGGCCTGGAGCGAAGGAAGGAGCATTAATGCTTATTAGCTCTTTGAAAAGGAGGTTATTAAATGTCCCGGGTTCAGTAATGAGCTCAGCTTTAGATTCATGATGTTGAAACAAGCACACGAAGAGATCCATCCTCATTATAGAAGAAGAAAGGCATGAGGAGAGGAAAAAAGACAGAGAAGAGAAGGAGCAACAGAGAGAAAGACAGACTGTTTAGATGTACTATTACAGCTTTTTTGGTTGGATTTCAAGCTTTAGTTTCATAAATAAGTCATTTGGCAACAGTGCAACATGTGGATGATTCTTCAATTCAGGCGCTTGCTTGGAAGTGTGCTTTGTTTTGTGTGTAGATAAATAGTACTACACACATGCGTCATGGTACTTTTCTTAACGCACATTGAAAATTGACACGGAACAGAAGAAATTATTGAATAGAGTGGTTATTTTTGTTTTCTTTGCACACAAAAGTATTCTCGTAGCTTCATAACATTACGATTGACTATTGACAATGACTATTTCAGTGATGTCCTTACTACCTTTCTGGGCCTTGAACGTCGTTGCGTTGCTGTCTACGCAAGGTCAGAAAGCTCTCAGATTTCATCAAAAATATCTTCATTTGTCTTCCGAAATAAACAAAGGTCTTACGGGTTTAAAACGACATGAGGGTGAGTAATTAATGACAGAATTAAAATTTTTGGATGAACTATCCATTTAATTTTCCAGGGTGTTAATACAAAGTACGAAATATTATTTTCTTGACAGTTTAGTTAAAAAGTCTGGCAAATCACAGAGAAGTTGCTTTCTGGCTAAGTTAACCTTTAAAAACTTTAATTGAACCTCTTAAAAATGATGAAAAGACAATTATAGTAACACAATAAAAAGTTAAACACTATTATACCTCATACTTCATTCTACAGTAGTTTCCTTAAGTGAAGAATCGCTAATATAGAAGAATAATGGAGAGATAGACATAGAGATGAGCCAGTGTGAATGTGTGTGTGAGGTGACATCTGATAATCTCCTAATCCTGCTGAGTCATGTTATGAGGGCAGTTTTGTTTATAATCCACTGACAGGAAGTTGGCCCTCTCAGAGGTCCAGCTTTCTCATACCTCCCTTCTTGTTTATGTCATTGTGTTGTGCATGCGTCCCCTCTTCAGGATGCATCGTTTTAAAGCCGGCAGATGGAGACGTGCTGGGATGATCTGTTTCTTCGCAACACAAAAGACTTCATGGATCGACTCGGTCCAGTTCCTGGGAGGCAGAGATAATAACACTCGTGCCAGTTATCAGTGCTGTGCTGAGAGAGGAATCGATCACACACACCGTTTAAATTAATCAAACTCTTTTCATCTGATGTATTCCATTTTGTGGACCGTCAGAGTGTTCCTATCTGTCTGCCTGTCGGTGGTGTTTTACTGTGGTCAGATGAATCATCTTTTCTTTGGTACTTCAGTATTTCTCTGTGTGTTTTGTCTACTGGTTTACAAAGGGCTATTTTATGTTTGTGTGCATGCATGCACTAAAACTACAGATGGGGCAAACTAACTAAATTGCTTATCTTTTTCGCACGCTGCATCTTATTCAGTCATTACCCACAATGCAGGTTAGCCATGTGCTAAATGCACACTGTGAGTATTTTAGTTAAGTCATTGTAATTCAGGAGTCTGGATCACAGCTGTGGACTGATATGCTGGGTTGGAGCCTGCTGCATCCTCCACAAACCAGCACTCAGAACTGATCAGCACAATGTGGACTTCTGCTGTGCATATTGCAGCAGTTTTTGGGTATGTTTATACTGTTACCTAATTTGCATAACTCCCTCATGTTTTTGTGAATTCCCCCAGAATGTCCATAAACACTTGAAATGCGCATCTGTGTTTTGTGTACATTCACTGAATGGGACATCTGATAGCACTTTACTTTTTGAATTTGTTCGGACCGGAGGAAACTGTGCAACGTTGACAATAAAAGATTGTCGACAAATATTTTTGTTGTTGAGTAGTCGTTTGATCTCATATGACGCAATGTAAAGAGCCTGCAATAATGCTGTTTGACCAGTGTGGCGCTGTAGCGCAAGACTAATTCAGCCCTCCTGGATGCAATTCAAGAGAAAAAGTCGCACAGTGCTTCAGAGCAAACACAGCGTTTCAATTCTAACTGGTTCGGCTTTTTGGAAATTAAAGTGATTTCTATATTTACCCATTCAAAAGACTACGAAAGCGATACCATCTGCATTTAAACAGCGCAATATAAGATAAAAGTGCAGCGGGATATTTGTGTCTATGGTTCGCTGACTGCAGCCAATAGAAATGAATTGCCATTCATTATAACAAACAAAATGTAGAGACAATGTAAGTAATAGATTCAGTGTGCACAGAAGAGAGCTTTATTAATTATAAAGTTTATGAGATCGCGATGAACTAAGACTTTTTTGACAGCGTTTTAATGATAATAAAGGAACTTTGCGAATGTGCAATTGAATTTATACAACAGTTTTATACATTTTTGATTTTATACAAAAGTTAATATTAATTGACTTACATTTTAGAAACACTGTTGTCCGATTGTGCTCTATTTTGTCAACAAAAAATAGTTTTAAACAAAGCCACAGTTGAGCCGCTGTGCATCTATAGTCTTTGACACAGCGCTGCTTCATTTATGAATAAAACTGTGCTTTTGAATGAATCAATTTAATGAATTATTCAGTCCCTTCAAGACTTTGACTTACTGCCACCTACTGGCAGTTTCAGTTTCATTTTTTTAAGTATAAATTGAGTCATTTAAATTATTTACATTTCTATATTCAAAACTATATATTTAAAACAATCTCGTAACATTGTTATTATAAAATGCATTAATTCCACCTCTGAGACATTTCAGAAATTCTGTAAATATTTCATAATGCCACATTTGAGCTCTTCTGTACAATGTTGATTTCATTTAGTTGGTAACTTATTCGGCTCACATGCAAATTCACACAATTTATCTTTAATTTGGCCTAAATACTTATATAAAGGGTTTTATAATGAAATGCATCCGAAAGGTAATCTAAAATGACCATTATTAAAAGCTGAATAATCAATCAAAGTCTACTGATTAATCGTTCTAATAATTCTTATATTAATCGATTATCAAAATAATCGTTTGTTGCAGCTCTATTTCACACCGATGTGGGTGGCTTGTTACAGAAGCAGGAAAGGCTCTTTTAACACCACTTATTCTGTTGTCTGAAAGGTTAACATGAAGACACAGCAATCAGCCTGTCCTTCAGTCAACACACACACACACACACACACACACACAGACGCAATCAGTCAGTCGCAGGGTTGAAACATGTCAGGATGCCACTGTGGTCTGGCTGCCATCCTGTTAGTGTCTCTTGGTACTGACTGTCCAGTAGTGGTGTGAAAGAGAGAGAGAGAGAGAGACAGTGTGTGGGTTAGTTGTTAGTGAATTCTAGGAGCACATGCCCTGATAGTGTCTCATTCGGTTTTGTAATCGTTAAGAGCTTTTTAGCTCAACGAAAATGCCAGCTGTTGTTTCTGCTGCCATTTTTATAAGAGGTTCTGCGTTTGCTTGCATTTAGGTACAGGTTGTGCCTATTGGTTTACCCAGATGAAAATTTTAGTGCTCAGTGGTTGTTCTCTCAAAACTCTGGAAATGTAATGGACTTCTCTGTTTTTTAACACATCCCAAAAATGAAACACATAATTTACTGACCCTGAAGTCTTTCAAACCTATATGACTGTCTGTTTTCTTCACAATGAGATTTGAGAACTATGGTTGAGGACAAGATGTTGATTTGGGAAACAAATTCAAGTAAAGGAGGTTTTTTTGTAGGGGTTCAAGTTCGTAGCACTGACACCCTATTGTAATTGTCAGAATAGCCAAGGATCAGCAATCTCCACGTAAAACTGATCGGCCCGACCAAAACGTAAGTCTTAGAGACTTGAACTATGGAGGGATGGTAGTACTCACACAGTCTACAACATCATCAAGACTCGCACTACAGCGATCAGAAGTACGAAATCACTCATAACTCCTAAACTGTTCGTTGCAGGCTCAAGTGTCCTATGTCGTTGGATTCGTCCGTCACCCTGGCAAAATTTTAGGGTATTTATGATTTTTTTGAAAAACCTACTTTTGCGAACTAGTCCTAGGTTTTTCGCCTGATTGGAACCAAACGAAGGCAGGAGAATTCTCTGGAGAATGAATATCAGTAATTATCAAAAAAAGTTAAACTTTCGACCCTCTGTTGCAAAGGGATGCCAAAACTTTCGAAAGGGACAGGGCCGCCTTTATTAAAATGGCTATAACTTTTGAATGGAATGAGATATCTTCGCCAAACTCACAAGGCGTATGCAAGGGCTGAATCTAAGTTCACATGAGAAAATTGCGTAGCTTGGCAACTTGGTGGCACAATAAGAGAAAAAAACATCAAATGGCCATAACTACGCAAGTGTTTTGTTCAATCGACGTGAAAATCGGTACACACGTGTCTATAAGGACATTTCCAAAGACCTCCTTCCAAATAACTTTGCCTCTAGAACTACTGCTGTCAATCAAACCATTAGTTAAATGATTTAGAAGATGTGAAAACTTGCAACCTAGTCCTAGGTTTTTTGCGTAATCTAGAAAAAAAAAACAGTACAATTCTCTGGACTCTGAAGGTCAATAATTATCAATAATTATTCATTCATTAAAAAAAATAATAATTTACCCTTTGGGAGTCTATAACTGGGTCATTTTGAAAAGGGGCCTGTCCAAATATACCCAAAAGCCGATAAATCCTAAATAACACTCTAAACTTAACGAAACCTGGTGAGCACATGCGACAAGTGAAAAACATATTTCTATGGCAAATTACCTGTATTTGCCAAAAATGTTTTTTTTTGTTGTTGTTTTTTTAAATCATTGATTTTAGTTGGTTACAGACTTGCTAAATAATATGTGTGTGTGTATATATACTTTATACTGTATATACACTATATATGTATTTTTTGTTTTGTTTTTTTGGTTTAGTTTTCCAGAGGAGAAAGACACAGCTTGCATAAAATAAGAATATAACACTACAGAATAAATAAAATAGAATTGACCAAATAATTGAGTCTTGAAATAATCTGATAAGAAAATTTGTTAAAATGAAAACAGGAAACATACGGTATAAAGGTTACTATTTTTGTTGTTGTTTTTTGTTTGTTTTATTTATTTATTTATTTATTAATTTTCCTCAGACAGAAACTCCTATGGATTTGTTTATATACTAGAAAACACTTTTTTCCCATTTTTATCATAGAATAAGGCAGAATAGTTTCTATACTTCTATGGAGATGACTTTAAAAACACACATAAACTTTCCATAATTCACAAACGTACATTTTTGATTTTACTTTCATATGCTGGTACTTTTTTCTGTATCTACTAAATACTACTTTATCTAATCAGAAAGACTTGGACTTGGAAAATATTGTTTCAAAACCACTGTAATAAAGTAGAAATTATTTAAAATTCTACCTAAGTGTATTACTCTTACGATTTACTTAGTTCAGAGGACTAAAATTGGAGGGGCCATGGCCCCATTGTGTCTTTAAAAAAAATCTTGAATATGAAAGACGTCTCATTTGTGATGTTTTTATTCCTTGAATAGATATGTCATGTGTTATATAAAGCAGTTCATATCTCTCTCTTTTAGTTAGTCTTGTCTTTGTCTTTTCTAGTCCTGGCTCAGTGGAGGTTGTCCTGCTTCATTTCCCTATTTCCGTTCTGGCCTGGTTCACAAACGTATTTATAGATGTCTCCTCAGGCCCCTGGCAACACACACGTGTTCCCCTGGTTTTTGTCTTAGATGCACCATCTCCTAATTCAGTGTAACGTGTAAAGCAGGGTTGGATCTGTTCATGTCTTAACCACAGTGTTCTCTGCATCAGATCAGATGTTTGTAAGCTTTCAGCTGTTTTGCTCTAGTGATGTTGTATCGTACTGTAGTGTTATATAAGAACCCTGACAGGTGCAGCCAAGTTTCTTATATTAGAGTGAGAAAGAAAGAGAGAGGACGAAAGAGAGTGAGAGAGGATATCATGCTGTGCACAGAAATGCGATAAATGCCAGACATTCTGTGATAGAACACAAGGTAATTATGAAAGCGCAGAGAGGATGCACTCTATGGGGTGCATGGGCGTGTTTGAGTGCTAACGCAACCATCAAGAGCAGGTTATAGAATAAATCTGCTAATGTGGGATTCGTTTGGTTTAGAAGAGCCTATGGAAAACCAAAGTGGTTTGTGTGGAGAGGTGACCACAAGCAAAAAAATTTAATTTCCTTGTTAATATGTAGGGCCCTATGATTTCGGCGATGCGGAAAACGCGGAATCCAGTCATAAAAATGGAATTTACTATTTAATGCAAAATAAAGGTTTGTTTAACTTGAACTTTTTCATTTTTAGAATGTACGTAATACTACTACCGTTGAAAAATAAATAGAACTTTCTTTTTTAAAGAAATAATTACACAAGATTTCTTTCATGTTTTAATTTAAATAGTAAACCCCCTTTACTTGCCAAAAAATACAGTTTGTTCAATGTCATTAATTAAAACATCAATTAAATAGATTTTTTATGCCTTCAGTTGATAACCAGAAAAATATAAATACACAACAGAATTTTCTGAGGGAATAAAAATTCACAAGGCTATTGTAAGAATAAGTAAATGTTGTTATGCATTCAAATAATTAGACATGCTAAAACCAGAATTTGGTAACAAAAAAATACAATATTTCATAGAACCCAGAACATGTCATTTTATTAAATTAGACATGCTTTTTTGATTATTAAAATTTTATTTAACCATTAAAAAGGAGCCCAGAAATGGAAAAAACAGAATTTGGAAATAAATACAATGGATTTCATAGGGCCCTAAATGTGTCAAACAGTGTCCCTGCTTTACTGCCTTTTAAATGTTTGTGGTCAGTTGCTGTTATTATTATTATTATTATTATTATTTCACAAGAAATTTATACTTTTATTCAGCAAGGAATCATTAAATTGAACGTAAAAAATATTTAGAATATTTTATAAAATATTTCAGAAAGGTTTCAGATTTTCTGTTAGTTTTTTTCTGTTTATTAAAGAACCCTGAAAAAAAATGTATTATGGATTCCACAAAAATAGCAGCAGAACTGGGTTCAACTTTAATAATAATAAGAGATGCTTGTGCAACATATATTAGGATTTCTGAAGGATCATGTGACACTGAATAATTAAGTAATTATGGTGAAAATTGTGCAAAAATTGTGCATATAAATATACACTGCTGTTCAAAAGTAAATTCAGTGATCAGTAAGATTTTTAATGTTTTTTTTTTTAAATACAGAAAAAAACAGTAAGAAAAACAGTAATATTGTGAAATATTATTGCTATTTAAAATAGTGGTTTTCTATTTTAATTTTAATTTTAATATTCTTTAAAATATCATTTATTCCTGTGATTCAAAGCTGAATTTTCAGCATCATTACACAGTCACGTGTCACATGATCCTTCAGAAGTCATTCTAATATGCTGATTAATTATCAACATTCAAAATAACAGAACTGATTTAAAACAGAAATCTTTTGTAACAATAAACACTACCGTTGAAAGTTCGGAGTCAGTAAATTTTTTCTTTCTTTCCTTTTTTGAAAGAAATGTATTCATTGAGGATGAGTTAAATAGCTAAAAAGTGAAAGTAAAGACTAGTATTGTAAGAAAAGATTTTGATTTTGAATAAATGCTGTTCTTTTTAACTTTTTATTCATCAAAGAATCCTGACAAAAGTATCACAGATTCCAAAAAAATATTAAGCAGCGCAACTGTTTCCAACATTGATAATAAATTTGCATATTAGAATGATTTCTAAAGAATCGTGTGACAACTGCAGACTAGAGTAACAGCTGATGAAATTTAGCTTTGCATCACATAAATAAATTGTATTTTTAATAATAATATTATAATATATAATAATAATATTTCATAATATTAAACACATTATGTTTTTCTGTATTTATGACCAAATAAATGGATGAGCATAAAAGACTTAAAAAACATTCAAAACATACATTGTACATTGTAAAAAAAAAATTATTTCTCAATATTACTGTTTTATTGTATTTCTGATTTAATAAATTATCCTCGGTGAGCATAAAATACTTCTTTGAAACATTAAAAAACATACCAACCCCAAACTCTTTAACAGTAATATATAACCTTTCAAGACAGTCATACATTGACCTCCGATATTGTTAAATGATAATATATGCTTGAGCAGAAGCCATAAGTCAGTGTGATTTCAGTTTAATTTCTTAAAAAAAAGTTTTTGATTCGAAATGAATAACTACAATACCCACAATCCTAAAATGGGAAATTCTTTAAATCCTGGTGTTACTATAGAAACAAGAATTGAAAACAATGAACTCCTATGGAGCATTACGAAATCATACATAATTACATTTGCTAAAATATAGCCTTGTATAGTAATAATGAATTGTTTTTGAAATGTTCTATCGATTTTTATTTGAGTATGCCATTTACAATGCTTAATGGCTAGTAATGAATTGTTTTATGACAGATACTAAGTACACATTCTTTCACCTTTGTCTTTTCTCTCTGATTGATTTGGTTAATGTTTTAGAACACTAATTGCAGATGTTTCTCTATGGAGAAAATTAATAGGAAAAATACTTTGGGAACTGAAAAGTGGGTGGTAACTGCTCCACTATATTGTACATAAAACATAAATATAAAGTATGTTTCTATTGGCTGTGAGTGACATGCTAATTCACATTGAGCCTGGACACACAATTTGCCTTTTGCTGGAAATGTGTCAACATTATGCCTTGTCACATTAGAACAACGAGCAAATCATTTATGTCAGAGCTGTGACCTGGAAGTTAACTTGGTCACATTGGGCCCTGGCACATGCAAATTTAAATTCTGTATGAAAACGTACACATTGTGTAACCTGTATGAATTTCTTTATTGAGAAGTCTTTGTGTCTAAGGGTCTGTTTTAAAAAATAGAAAATCTAGTGGCTGAGTTCAGCTTGCTACACACTTTAGGATTGGCGATGCATGCTGGGAAGCCGGAGGGCAGTTTATTCCTCTTCCACTCGAAATGAATGACTGCAAGCAGATAGATATCCCAGGGACTCTCTCTCTCTCTCTCTCTCTCTCTCACTCTCACACTTTTTTTATTTCTAATATCGGTCTTATATTTTTCACACTTTCATTCATTCACACCTTATTCTGCCTATTGCGCTTTTCCTTTTTTTTTTTTTGAGGGAGAGAGAAATACGAGGGAGAGCATGTCTTAAATAATGAAACAGGTTGAAGGGTAGACTCGGTTATCTGGGCAGACAACCTAGCCCCTCAGGATTTCAAATCCACACACTAGCACACACACACACACACACACACACATACGCTACTTTGGAAAAAAAATTGACCATGAAAGAGAGAGAAAGAGACACTGTAGGGGTTCAAGTCTGTTTCATTTAAATTGAGTAGACAGTTGATGTTGATTGTATGTACAGTATGTACGAGAGCAGAATACATTTCATTGCTGGCCCATGTGTACTAAATAACATCTTGAAAAGACAGGTTTCTATAAAGGTTAGATACTGTAGAACTGCATGTACAGTAGCTCAGTTTAAAAACAATAAATGTCAATAGAAAGTTCCCACTGTGATGGAAAAACAAA
The DNA here is from genome assembly GCA_033026305.1 of Cirrhinus molitorella. Lineage (NCBI taxonomy): Eukaryota > Metazoa > Chordata > Actinopteri > Cypriniformes > Cyprinidae > Cirrhinus > Cirrhinus molitorella. The sequence continues at coordinate 22,894,982 of CM065135.1, read as the reverse complement.
CACATGTGATCGCATTGAAATCATCTTAAATGTATTAGATGTAACACAGCAACAAAAACCGATAAGAACATGAAACCATCATAACCATAAAAGATGAACCATAAAAACTGACTGGCAATGCGTAAGACAGATCCTGATTGAGGAAGCAAAACCCATCGAGGCTTCCCGGCTCTTTTCTTCTTCTAGAAGAGCATCGGTCGAGGCGCTAACTGTTGTTTGTCCTGGCTGATGTTCACGTCACTTCTAATTGTATCATTGACCTTCAGTCGTTAGTGTTGGAAGAGACGTTCATCGGATCTTCAGCTGCCCACGGCTAATGTCAATGAATATAATCAATCATATTCTGTCGCACAGAATAAGCCAGGTGTCAGCTGCGCATCGGTGAACAAGTGCTTCAGCTGAGCTGTGCTTAAACATGGATTTGATAGTATTGAAAGTGACTCGCTGTTTTGCTAGTAGAATTGTGTGTGTTGTGAAGCTTCCTGCAATTTAAATGATTTTCCAAGCAGGTTTAAAGGGATTGTTCACTCAAAAGTGAAAATTCTGTCATTAATTACTCACACTCATGTCGTTCCAAACCCATAAGTCCTTTCATCTTCAGAAGACAAGTTAAGATATTTTTGATGAAATCCGATACAGTTGATAACAATAATTATCACGATAAATGTCAATTTTTTATTTCTTTCAAGTTTTAAAGGCAGATTTTTGCTTCAATGTAAAAACCAGAGTTAAATGTGGCTTTAAGATATTCTTTATGGTCAGAACATGACACTTATCGAGTCATTTTTTTCTTAACAAAATAAGTATCTTAATAGAAAAATTTCTTAGTTCTGTTTTAATGAGTGATATTGTTTCAAATCAAGAAACAGGTTTGTGTTACCTGATAATATTAAAAATAATAATAATAAATACATTTTGTCTCTTAGAAATACACATTTGGTAGTAGCTTGATTTAGAATGCAGATGTAGATTCATGTTCATTATCAAAATCAATAATATCTGTAAAAATTGTAGCAATCTCATTTTTATATGGTGAAATGTAATTTTTCTGATTATTTTTTTTTATTAACCATAGCTCTTCCATAGTATCATGATAATAACCACAAATATAGCACCTCAATACCATTGTAAAAATGTAATATGGTTCCATGGTATTTGTATGAAAAACAGTAGTCTAAACACATTTAGTAATTTAGCTTAATCACACAAAATACTGTAATTATATCCCATTACTCCTCTTTCAATACATTTAATACATGTCTACATTAATAATATAATAAAATTCGACACAAATATATCCACATTTCTGACACAATACCACTGTGCAGTTAGTGCTACCATGGGCATCGGAAGCAAAGTAAATGTGGGTGGGTCCTCCTTTTTTTTACTGTAGTATATGGCATTTTCTGTAGTCTGGTGCAAATAGGCCACCTTTTTGGCAGAGGCTATTTGCATTACATCATAACATTAACATTACAAAAGATGAATGTAAAATAACATTTTCAGTGGCGTAAAAGATAATACGCATAATACAGAGTTCGAGACCTGAGTTTGTGTGCGCCTTTTGCCAAAATCATTCGTCTCCCTTTTCACATCTCATATTACATCGGGAAGGCATTTGTTTTCACTAAAAATAAAATTTCATCAAATCAAATCGAAACATTTAATAAAGTATCAGATATGGTTAGGTGTATCTGAGCAGCAAGTACGCAGCTTTGTTTATTTTTCTGTGTGCTGTGCCAAGTGGAATGGATTTGAGGAAACAGCATAGTGTAATTTAAGGCTGTAGCTAAATGGAGTTTAATTTATTAGGGTATTCGTCATACAATGGATTTGGCTGACTATGGCTCTGAAAAGGGCACAGACATTCGCTGAATTAGAGGGTGGGTCCAGTGTCATTGGTCTTCAAAAGTGCGGGTCCTGTCCCACCCACATACAATGTTTCCGACGCCCATGAGTGCTACAACAGTAAATCTATGGTAAATGATGGCGATTTGTAGATTAAAAAGCCATCTCACTGTACCACTGAGCACAGTGTTTCTCTTGTTTGTTAGCGCTGTTTCATCTTGCTATAAACAGTTATTTGTTATTTGTGTTCTTCAGTTCACTGAATTCAATCGCTTCTGGCACTGTTTAGTGACCAACACTCATCAGCGAGTAAAAGCATCTGCTCTAGAAAGTTCACGCTGTGCCACCGTATCCCTTCTAGCCTAAACCCCGCCTGTATCCGAAATCGCCAAGTATACCCTCATTCACTATTCCCTACGTTAGTCCACTCATTCAGTTCACTTGATGGAGTGAATGAATATGAGTGAGTGAATTTGGACACTGAGTGCACCGGAAGGACTGCCGCTTTTGCATAGTCTGCTTGCTTTTTAATAATCATTTGAAACAGGTAGTTCCAGTAGTAAGTAAGGATTTATCTTGAACTCTGTCACGGAAATTATGCATAAACCCTAGTTAATACAATTTAATAACCAGTTTACAATGAATTTGTACCTGAGTTGTATTACCCTGTATTACGCCATGGATGAGCACGTTGTAAAATTAATGGATGGATGATTCAGCTGCAGGCGCCATCTTCTGGCAAGGCGTGTGAATTCATTTGGCATTGTTGAGTGTACATCGGTTGTACACTCATTTTTGCGGTGCATTGTGGGATTAAATGAGTGCACTCATGGTGTTCAAAACCATAGTGGGGTTTTGAACACCATTCAAAATGGCCCTATTGGGGACGATTTCGATACAGCCCCCGTTTTTTTTACTTTAATCAGAGTGGATAAACGGTCCGAGTGGCACACTTTGACTGGAGATCTTTAGCCCTGGCTTTGCCTCATAAACATTATGTCGAACATAAATCTTACTTTTGTTATCGTTTATCAAGGAAATTCATATAATTATCGTTGACGATTTTAATCCGATAGCTTTCTGACTCTGCATAGACAGCAACGATACAACCACGTTCAAGGCCCAGAAAGGTTTTAAGGACATCGATAAAATAGTCCATGTGACATCAGTGGTTCAACTGTAATTTATACACGCATATACACACAGTCTCCAGATACCGTACATATCCTTCTCTCTAGATCTCTAGTAGGACAGTTTTTGAAAAGCTCTATGCAAAAACAAGAATCGTCTGTATCAATAAAGTCTGATATGCTTCATTAATCAGACTGATTAAGGGTCGACACTAAATCTTACTTCCATTACTGATCTGAGGCCAGACAACCGTCACTGCTGCTGTATAATTACAGGAAAGAGCTGCTACGTCCTTTTACTGTTCAATAACGCCATTTGACTGAAAAAGTGCTTTCATTAATTTTAAGCGTCCTCTGGCCGAACCAACTTGCACTGTTTCGCCAGATCAGCAGTAATACCTCTGATTAAACCTTTGAGTCGAATGTGAATATTCAGGATTGTGGATTGTTGAAATTTGATTATTTGAACAGATTTGTGCAATATGAGGAGTTCATTAGTGAAGCCTAGAGTCGAACGTTTGTGGTGAAAAGAATACAACAGCAGGAGGAAAAGTGTCATTTCTTTTATAGCTGCATGTCCCTTTAGCATCCTTGTAATTGCTAATAAAATGCTATCTTTAGCTAGCTCTATTATCTTGAGTTGCCCGACAATGAGTGCAGTGATGTTTATAGGTATAATGAACATTTTGGTGTTAAATTGGATTCTTCCGGTGTGCTGCAGAAGAGAGGAATAAGCATAATGTGATGGGAAGATGCTATCAGTTTAAGTTAAGGTGATTTTATGCTGTTGACCTTTCGATAAGCTCCTCCTTTTTTGGTTCGTGTTGCTAACTCAATAAAAATGTACTGAAAATGAGGTGATTTAGTAAAATGAGCTTATTTGATTATCATTCCTACATGGGTTGGAATCAACTTTGATATTGTAAAGCATTTTATTCCCTTTTACTGTAAAGAAATTGTTAAATTATGCAGTAACTGGATTAAAAACTGAAGAGACTGTGAATCCAAATCGAGGCAAACGCTTCAGTCATTTGAAAAGAAAAAAAAAGCCTCACTTGAAAGTGATTGCAAGTGATAACATCAGCGTGAACACAATTTCTTCTAATGTTTCTTCAATGTACTCTCTATGGTGGTGTGAACTCTTTAGCTACTGTTAGCACTACAACCTGAATCAGTATGTACATGAATCAGCATTAAATTATTCAAATTAATTTACCTCGGAGCAAATGTAGATGCTGTTACTGTTACTGATGTTCTGCATGTTCATTAAGGAAGGGTGTGACAGCAGCATGCATTTCTTAAGATTTATTTATTTAAATATTTGAATGAGGTACCCATCTTTTCTGAGTACCTTGTTTCAATAATGTTTTACCACTTTTTTTTTTTAAATTTATGGCAAATTTTGAAAATATACAAGCTATTTAAACAAAGATTTTCCATAGATCTTCCATATTATTTATATTAGAATTGTATTAAAATAGCTTTTATTTTTGTTTTCATTTTAATTTTAGTTTGTTTTAGAATTTGTTTTTAATATTATTCTAATATGCTGATTTGCATATAAAATTATATATATATATATATATATATATATATATATATAAATTAATTAATATTATTATAATATTATAAATTAATACTTAATAATTAATTATTTATTTATTTATTTAGCAATCAAAATGTTTTTTATTGATCGAAAGTGAAAAAAATTAGGTTGTTGAACTTTCTATTCAGCAAAGGAACCTGAAGAAATGTACTGCTGCTTTAATAATAATAATAATAATAATAAATGTTTTTTGAGCAGCAAATGAGAATATTAGAATGATTTTTTGAAGACTCATATGACTGGAGTAATAATGCTAAAAATTCAGCTTTGAAATCATAGGAATAAATTACATTTTAAAATATATTCAGATAAAAAACAATCTTTTTAAATAGAAAAATGCTTAAATATTTTACTGCAGGCTTGGTGAGCAGAAGCCTTCTTTAAAAAAAACATTTCAAAACTTTTGACTGGTAGTGCATCTTTTTACCTTTCATTTACTTTGATTTTAGTATTTTATTTATTTATTATTTTATTAATCTTTCTGGAGGGTCATTTTATGTTAGCTTCCAAGATAACATTTATAATCTTTGAAGTTTTTCATCTCTCATTTATTTCAGCTTTATTTCAGCTAACACTTAAAACTGTTTTGGTTTTAGTTAACAATAACAAGACTGAGATTTGCTTTTAGAAACAAGCAAGTCTTGTCTGTTATCATGACAAGTTATGAAAGGAATAGTGCAGAAGATCAGGATTATATTTGGAGAAATCTAGGTTTTCATTAAAAGAATTAAGATTAAGGTTTGGGTTGGGTTTGGAACTGAGTGAAATATTAAAATCAGGTTTAGGGTGAAAGATAAGGTTGGGATTGAGCAAATGTTCAGGATCAGAGGTTAGGTTTGAGGATGGAGATTAAATTATGGGTATAGGTGGAGGACAGATGTAAGGTTAGGGTGTTCATTGCGGCATTGTCACCCTGGGGATGGTGTAACATGAAAAGAGCAACACTCTGAGAGCGAGAGACTATGTTTGTTGTGTGTGTGTAGACAGCTCTGCTCCTTTTATAACTCATTCCCTGCAGGGTGTGGCCAGGACAGGCAAGGACAGCCACCCGCCACACACACACACACGCACACACATACACACACATTGCGCTCAGGGTCTTGTGTCTGTGTGATCTGAATATTTTCATGATGGGTTGAGACCTTCAGTCAATTCAAACTGCTCTGAGTCAAAAAGCATCCAATGACATAGATCTTCCTCCTCTCTCTCCTTGCTTCATCTCTATCTGGTTCTCTCTTTCTGTATTTGCTGAGGGCAGGTTGTCCAGTCTACTAAGAGGACAGAGACACTGATAAGTGTGTGTATCTGTGTTTGCATGTGTCCTTCCCGATGGTTCCTGTAGTCTGAGGTCCAGTTATGTCAGCTGAGGCTCAGACCAGCTTTAGTTTGTTTAGGCTTCAGATTTGCACTGTGAATAAAATGTGGCTTAACCTTTGATTTTTTTCCAAGAAAGAAGATAAATTAACTTATAATAAAATCAAATCCCATGCTGCATGTTTTTCTCAATGAATATCCAAGTTCATTCGGGAATACGTCAATTTATAGAAGAAAATCTGTTGAGAACGCTGTTTTGACTTTAAAATGTCACATTAATGTTGCTGCTTTACAGATCGGAGCACATTTTCCCATCTGTGGTTACTGGAGTTGACTCAGGCATCAGTCCTTCCATCATTCCTTCCTTTCTGTCTCTCTCTCCTTCCTTCTTGAGTGAGAAAACGGCAAACAGATTTACAGCTCCCACAGTAATGAGTGTGAACTGCAGTAAGAGCAGGCCACAGCAGGGGGGGAACTGGGGGAGAAGAAAAGAAACTAAGTAGGAGTGAGGGAATAAAAAAAGAGATGGAGAATTAGCATATCCATCTTCGTATTTGGTTATTAGTGCTGCTGGTATTAGTGAGTTTAATGGCCTTGACTCTGAATGTGAAGGACTCCTGCTGTCCGTTTCTTTGTTGGACTGACTTTGGCAGGCAGTGAGGCGAACAGCTCTGGTCCTATCCAAAAGGGCCAGTGAGGGCAGAGTCAGGGTTTACTGTCAGGCTAGTCGAGCTGTTGTTGAACATTAGGTTGTCCAACTCAAACAGGTCTCCACCGGTTTAGTCAAGGTGTTCATCCAGCTCTAACCAGAGTAAGTTTAGAAGGACAGATTGTGTTTTGGAACATAGTTGGGTCCCTGTCAGCCTGACTTGTACCCAGAGTTTTGGTTTGAACAAGTAGATGCTAGTTGCAGAGAGTCAAAATCGTGTAGTATATAAGAGGCACATACTCTGATTTTTAGCTTCAGACTGTGATTCCATCCAGACGGAGGATATCAAGCATGTTTGAGACGATTTTAGAACATGTTGTTGTACTGTGTCTTTTGTCTCCTAGCAACAGTTTTCCTCTTACCATTTACGAAGTCGGCAAGTGCATGTTGCCTTGTGTTTTAAAATCTGTTCAGATTTGAAAAGTTGTGTAATGTATTCAAGCCTTTAGCCAATGTGGTCTATAATCAGGTTGACCAAGATGGTCTTCTAAAGCCCTGTTAGGAAAACACGGTTTTAGCCTGATTTTGGCTTGGTCTGTAGGACGTCATGGGGATTCTTGAAAGACAGTGGGTGTTTGAACGCATGATTTAATCATGACAACTGATGCCAAGTCTGCGATGCTTTAATTGCTTAAATGTCACTGGCCAATAGGAGCACAGAAGCGCCTTCGTATATGCTTTCAAACAAGCCAAAAATAAAAAGACAATGGTTTCTGTAGGTGGAATTTTACAGTGGAGGAAATTAGGGCTGAAACGATTAGTCAATATTATCGACAACGTCAGTAAAAGATTGTTGACAAATATTTTTGTTGTCAAGTAGTCATTTGATCTCATATAACCTAATGTAAGAGCCTGTAATAATGCGGTTTGACCAGTGTGGCACTGTAGACTGTAATTCAGCCCTGCTGGATACAATTCAAGAGAAAAAGAGTAATAGACTCACTCATGCAGTGATATGCCCCTACTGGCGATTTTAGCTTTATATTTAAAGTATATTTTCCTGTTTTTCCCAAATCGTTTTGAGTATACTATTGAACGCTTTGTTTTTAAATCATCAAAACATTAATTATGCAGGTAAAATGCATTCATGTCCTGCATTAAACAGTCTGTGTAAATGCATTTAAATCCACTTCAGATGCAGATTCTGTGCCACCTCTGCATTGCAAGCACATTTTGTTGATAATGATTAAATTTGATTGGTAACAGCCCAATAGTATCCTATAGTTTGAATTTGATTAAATTTAGGAAACTGACACAAAAGATGATGCATACATTTAATTAGGTTAGAATAAAAGTAGCCTTATAAAGGTAAAACGTCCATAAAAGGTAAAAATCCATTTTTGAAGAATATCAAAAGCTTTGGGAGTCAGCTATTCAAGTCCTAAATATGTCAAATTGTCACAATCGACGCAATTCCAGAAAACATAGAGAAATCATTTTTTGTCATTATCGCACACCCCTATCTACCACACCTGCATTTTCCACCTCGACACTGTTGACATCAGCAGTCAAGGTTGTTACAGTGTTTTAAATGGAGAAAAGGACAATTTTACTCTTCCATCTGGATCTCCTGATGATATTTGGCTTCTCTTTTTTGCACTGTTTGGATTTCGTTTCACAGAGAAAATAGCAAGGGAGGGCTAGTTAAATGAAAAACAAGAAGTATGGCAGGTGATGCTGAGGGAGGTGAGCGAGATTGTCGTAAATTGTCAGCGCTTGAATTGTTGTTGTCATATTCCAGCCCGTCCTCTCCAAATAAGCGCTCCCGGTGTGTGCGAGCATGTGTGATCTTTTGGAGTGCGTCACTGCAGCCCTCTGCAATGATGTTACCCAAGGCACAACTCACGTCCCAGAATCCTCTGGTGTTCTGCTTAAGCAACTGTCTTTTCCGAGCCCTTCCGCACACACACATTTACATACGTACACATGCGGTGTCAGTCTGTGTGAAATTCCCCCGTTTCTCTCTCTCTCGTATTCCGGAGCCAATTAAACCGCAGAAGAGCTGTAACCCACTCCATTGAACTGATCCCATAATTCATCTGAGTCTTTTAAAAATTAGTCCTTTATTAGTGAACTGTGTGTCAAACAAGCCCTCGACAAAAGACTCGTCTTGAAATTCTGACTACAGCCAAATCAAAAGATGTTCATTAGTGCTAACCGAAAGTAGTTTAGAAATAAAGCCAGCCTGGGCTTGGCTAGTGTGTCAAACTGAGTCAGATCAGTTCAACGCCTCCTAAGGCTCCACACATGAAAATGATATGACATGTGACACTCTGACATGACGCACGGTATACGGACAGCGTTTAGCAGGTTGAGTTGTTCAGTGCGAGACACGAGTTCATTAATAAAACACGCCCCATATTTATTTTTGCACCCTTATTTGTGCTTTGCTCTATGACACATGCGTGCCTCGTCCGTCTGTCTCCAGAAGCAAAGCGTTCTGGTGGGTGGGCAGAGAGGCTGTCGTTGCTGTAGAAACGCTGTCTAATTGACAGGAAGTCAGAATGTGAAAGATTGCTGTTGTCCGTTCTGTTAGACTTATTTTGGCAGGCGGCGAGATGAACAGCCTGGCTCTACTCAAAAGAGTCCTGAAAGAAGAATGTTCATGGTGAAGTTTTAAGGTGGTCAAGCTGTGTTTGGTTAACGTACCTGTGGGAACTATTTCGCAAGACATGAAATACGTAGTTTGACTTTAAATGTCCAATGAGTGGCACTATTACTCTAATGCTGACGTTTTAAAATAAAGTACCATCTGCACTACACCTAAACCTACCTGCCAGTATGAACAAAAGCAAATGTGACTTAAAAACACAATCACAAAACATGCCGTTTAAGCTTGTTTTTCGATCTCTCATACTTCAGTTCTTTCATCATGGGATTCGTACCCATCGTAAGTCTGTGCCCGCTGAGCTACCAAGCAAACTTGTTACATCTGGAAATCGAAACACATGGAGCTGTAATCATAACTGTGAACGAAAATGATTACAAGTGCTATCTGTTTTACCGTTTTGCTTAAAGGTTCCCACATGTACCTTTTCTCACAAGTCGCGAAATACATGTCACACCATGTACGTTTCGTGACATAATCGATGTGAAATGTCCACTGAGTGGCGCTAAAAGAGTTTTCTTATTTTTTCCCCGGAACAGATGAATGTACATATGGTACGTTTTATGTGACGTTGGTTTTGTACATGCCACCGCAGTTCTGACTTGAAATCTGGCACGTGCACAGATAGGGCTCAACCTGTGCAGAGCACATGCCCGTTTTTCCCCTTACACTCCGAAGTTTTTTTTTTTATAAATCTGTGCCTATTGGTCACCCTTTATGTTTGTCTGCCTGTTTTACAAATATTTAACCAGTGAGAGAGGTATTAGCTTGTGACTAAATATTTTTGGATCCACTCAAACTGTCAGTCAAACAACCTCAAACCAGCTGAGCTGAACGAAGTCTTGCAAGGGTAAATAAAGATCTTGTTGTTTGAATAAGTAGTGTAGCGCAGACATGTGCAGTATAGGGGGCAAAACACATGCCGAGGCAAGGCCGATATAAACACAAGCATTGACTAGAGTAGCCGCATCAGAGCTGTAAGGCAGTGCAGACATGTGCAGTGTGTGGTCAGAGAATTATTCATTTTACAGTTTAGATAGCTTCACTTATAACGCGAGTGTTTTTTAAAAATGCATATACTTGCACTAGACTAGGCTAGGCTAATCAGTGATGTTATTTCATAGTGTTCATTGCTTGTTTTCTGTAGCTGCTTTTTGAATAACTAAGGAAATGTAAGCATTATAATTAGTAACTTACAATGTCGTTATTCAGTTGTTGTCATCTCAAATACAAATTAAGTCATATTAAAAACATTAGCCTTTTTAGCCTTATGCTGGAGCTGGTTTCAGGCAAAGTCTGTAAATAATTGAATAAATTAGTACGATAATATCATGTATTGGCAATCTGGCAGACTGACGATAGGACCCAACACTACTATAGCATCAGCTATACCTTCATATATCATTAATTATAACCAAGTTAAGTTTGATGCTTTGGCAAGGGTCGTGACAGTACTGAAACACCGTCTAAACCAGTGGTTTTCAAACTTTTTTAAGCGCGACCCAATTTTTCTCTTTTTAAATTAACGCGACCCATATATATATATATGTGTGTGTGTGTGTGTGTGTGTTTTCTTTATAATAAAGAATATATATATATATATATATATATATATATATATACACATACATACAAGGGTGTAACTTTAATTTGAGAATTGGGGGCATATATACTGAACAAAAAGTCTGTGTTTTGAACGGTGAGTGGATTAAGAACATCATATGAGCAAGACGGCCACACGCAACACAATATCATCTTGTCATAAAGCACTGGCAAAAATAATTACAGTGAATGTGTCGGGGGAAACAGTAAGGAGATATTTGAATGATTCATTAATAAACTATTGTATTCTAAAATAGTGTTGCAAAGACATCGCAATCTCCTGTTTGGATGCACCGGAGAGAAATGCATCTTTACAAAGCTTTATATTTATGTATTAATAAATATAAATATTAATTTATGTATTAATCATGTTTGTGAGGCATGTAGGCGCTGAGTTTTGGTATTTTTTGTGAAGCGCTGCTATATACGAGAGTTTAGAAAGCGCATCATGTTTGTTTTCTTTATTTATGTAGAGTTTTGTTGTAAGTGCGAGTACACACAAATAAAAGTACACCCTTAACACTTCCGAATTATGTATACTCTTACCTTTGTAAGCAAAAATGACGGATAATTTTAAATTGTTTCTGCTGAAAAAAATGTGAATGATTGCGCTGCCGCCTCCATGTCCTGCAAAGCGGTTTCAGCTTCCCCTCTCTGCAAAAAAAGATTGGATATGCGCCTAACAGCACACATTTATCTGTTTAACATTTAAACTAAATTTGTTTTATAGCTGCTTGAACTGTTTTATATTTATAGATTTTATTTTAGACAAGTTGTGATGATTTGAGAAGGTAAATTGATCAAACAGACTATGAACAGTCTTCCGCTGGCTGCTGTTCCAAACCTATATTTAGCGAATAAAATAAATGCTCCAAACGTTTTTCTAAATTAACTTAATAAAAAACAAAACAAAATTTAATCACTTTGGCATTGCACTCAAAATGTAACTATTTTAATAGCTGAAACAGTAACTTAATTGAAACTGCCTTGCACTTGCTAATCATTTTTATATTAGTTGTTCTTGCTTTTTGCAAAAGATGAATAAAAATGTATTTGTTTTTAGATATTTAATGTTCAGATATTTCTATTTTTGCGGCAGTCCCGCGAATCATTTTATTTTCCCGCATCCTGCACACACACGAGTCTCTACCCGCCCGCACCCTCACTCCCCATCAAGTTTTGTCCCGCGCCGCACTCTGTAGTGTCGGGTCCCGCGAGTCTCTACACTGGAGTCTGGCGTGAGACGGCTGCCGCTTACTTACTTTTTGTTGTTAATGTTTATTTTGTTGTTATAGTTACATTTGCCGCATCCTTCTCCCTGAGTCTTGAACTTTGTTACATACGTATATACATCTTCCTTAAGTCATCCTGGCGACCCAATTTTTAAGACTTGCGACCCAACAGAGGGTCGCGACCCAGGGTTTGAAAACCACTGGTCTAAACTGTTCGCCAATCACAACGCATTGGGAAAGCTAACCGATGACAACACACTTCGTTTTTCGGAAGGCGGGCCTCAAACCTGGAAATAATGAAGCCATTTATGCCAGGCTGGAGAGAAAGCTGTTGTAATAATGTAAATTATGTGAAAAATAATGTGTTTTTCGTACCACCAAGCACGAAAACATGTTGTAGTATACACCCAAAACAAAATCAAGACTTTGTAAAAGAGCATAATAGGACCCCTTTAAATAGTCAGTGCATGCAGTAGCATTTCATCTCTTTTATAAAATGAGATTTTGGTCAAATGTATTTTACAACAGGAAAAACTAAGCGAATATATAGATACAATAAACTCTGTAACCTGTTGATAAAAACCGTTTTAATTACGGACAAAATGTGCATTTTTGCTGGTCAAAAACCCCATTAACTGCATTTGAGATGACAAAACGACTGAGTGATACTTGTCACCTAAATATATTTCTAAAAAATTTGCTCTTAGATTTATGATTGACTAATCAGTCACCTAAACCAGCTCAAACCAACTGGGATTTATGTAAAACCTACTGCGACCAAAATCTTGTGTTTTCTTTGGATTTTCTAGCATGGGCTTCAATGCTTTTGAGAGCAGTAAAGCAGGTCTCAGATCAGCAGTCAAGGTCATAACAGCATTTTGAATGAAGAACGGAGCAATTTTGTGGAAAAGATTTCTGATTGTAATGGACAAAAATCCCCCGTAGATTGTACCGTAGAATGTCACAAACACGCACACACACTTATCGTACATGTCATCATAAATGCCATGGTCGTTATGGTGAAGCTTTGATGTGCGCATCACGTTTGCACTCTTTTATGTCTTTCCTCCCTCCTTCCTTTTTCCTTTCATCTGCTGTGGTTCTTTTCCAGTCATTCTCTCACGCGCGCTCTCTCGCTCTCTTTTCTGCCTGTAACAATGCTCTCACACTGAGAAGAAAGAATATTGGTGTGACATGAAAGTCACTAAGAAATCTACACCAGTCAAAAAGGAAATGGACTTGTTTGTTTGTGTGTGCAAGTCTGCCACTTTCCTCGAATTGGGTTGAATTGAGTCCTGAAACTCCAAAAAAAAAATCTGTTTTTTTTAGTGTCAAAATTTTAAAGAATGTTACACGTTTTGGAATGAAGGAGAATTGCACAGTAACAGTTTGATAAATAAATAGAGAAAATCCAATTTAATTCTTAATACAAGCAGGATTTGTGACAATACTTTGGAATATAAATTGCTTCCTTTCAACAATTATGTACAATCCTGTATCGTTGTGTGGACACATTTGCATATAATTTGCATATACCATCACAGATTCAACACTGCTTTAATTGCCATATAATCATCACTGTGAAGTGTCCATTCACTCAGCTGGAGCAAAAGGAGAGAAAATTTAATATTTCTGTCTGTCCTCCAGCAGATCCTCCCTGCTCTCTGATATTCGTTTATATTCCAATCTTAAGGCCGGCCCTCGGAGGCACCACAAATTTTACGTGTCAGAGCGTTTTTGGCTTTAGGAGGTCAATAAAACTTTGTTTACTTGTTAGTTAGCTTTGTAGGACTGAAAAAGAGAAGTGAAAAGCACAAAATATTGATGTTTTATGTGCCTATGAGACACACATACATTTGTATATTCAGTTGATGGTGAATTGCACCATGTAAAATGTGTTCAATTTTTTATGTTGTCTTTAAAGTTCAGTTTAAATCATTGAAGTGTCAGGGAATGTATTTGAATCCTGTTAGTTGTTACTCAGTAACATCCCTGTGAGTGGAAATATTTATTTTCTTGCAAATAAATTCTGTTGATACATTAATTAGACTTGTGTTTCAGGGACTGATTACATTTGTAGCTGAATTAGCCGTTGCTCCGGTTTCATGGAAAAGAGTCTGGGACATTCTGAGAGGGAATGGAAAATGTCGGAATCCCCCAGGAATGCCCAGACATCCCCTAAACATTCACACACACACACACACACACACACACACACACACACACATACAGTTCTCACAGAAAAAAAATGTTCTGTCCATTGTGTTTGTAAATTTCCCATCTTGATTGTGTTGAGTTCTGTGTTAATTCAGAAATTATTGCGGAGCAGCAAAACAAGAACAATAATCTTCACCATCACTGGTGTTCACCAGAATTACAGAATGTTTAAAGATGACTAACCCTGATTAATCTCTCTCTCTCTCTTTGTCTCGCTCTGCGTCTCTCTGTCTCTTGCTGGCACAGCTTCTTGTTTTGAAAAGCTACATAAACTTCAACATTTTTTCCATGACTTCAGTCTTTTTCGTACGCACACACTCACTCTCACACACACAGCCCCCCTGTGAAACTTCTTTGTCTGGTGTTGCCTGGAGTGCATGAGTTGAAATAATGGGGCAATGTCACCCGGGCAACAAGACCCCCAGAGCCCATGTGTGTCTGTCCTCTGACCAGTGTTATTGCCTTATGAAACATGGAATCCAGTGTTCTTGTATGTATATGTTTGTATGTATTTGTACATATATATAGGGCCCTTTGATTACCACGATGCAGAAAATGTGGACAGAATCATGGAATCCAGTCATGAAAATGGAATTTGCACATTATAACGCAGAATGTCAAGCAATTTGTCAAGTTTTTAATGAATAAATCAAAAGTAGATCAGTACGCTTAAGTCAAAACACGAAACAGTTAAATTAAAATAAATAAATAACAGTACATTTTTTAATATATAAAATCAATTAATTAGAGTTGCATTTGATTATTAAAAATTGAATGAAACATTTAAAATTTGAGAAAAAATAGAACTGAATTTGAGGAAAAAAATAAAACATATTTGAAAGGGCCTTAAAAATTTACTTTTTGTTAAACTTTTAATAAATTGATGTCAGAATTTGGGGGTATATATATATATATATATATATATATACACACACAGTCAAACCAAAAATTATTCAGACATCAATTAGAGTTGCTTTTGATTATTAAAAATTGAATGAAACATTTAAAATTTGAGAAAAAATAAAACTGAATTTGAGGAAAAAAATAAAACGTATTTGAAAGGGCCTTAAAAATTTACTTTTTGTTAAACTTTTAATAAATTGATGTCAGAATTTGGGGGAATATATATATATATATAGATAGATAGATATAGATATTGATATATAGATATATATATATACAGTCAAACCAAAAATTATTCAGACATCAGATATCGATTTTGATATATCTTTACTGGTGGGTGCAGGACATTAAATAAACTGTGACATATTATACGCAAAAAGTCTTTATCATACTAAGTGATCTGAATTTTTGGTTGATTGTAATCCATTACATACCTTTCTATCAAAGTTATCTGACATTATCAAGATGAATTTGTTCTGACAGAGTTAAATTCAATTCTTATCATATTTTTATTTCCATTTTCTAAAGTATATTGAATAAACTCTGATAATATGAGAAATGTTGAAGGGTGTCTGAACAAATTTTGGTTTGACTGTATGTGTGTGTGTGTGTGTGTGTGTGTATATACCGTCTGCAGTTTAGACACATTCAAAGCATGCAAATACCTCCTGCGTCTTAAATGTTTTTGAAAAACTAAACCGTTTCTAACCTCATTTCAGTGGTTCCCCAAAACAACATCAATCAAATCACACAGCTCTGACATGCCAGTACTGGGACTGCTTGTGTGTGTGTCACAGGTTTACCATCTAATTTAATCAGGTGATGTAGGAGCAGGAGAGATGACAAGACTATTAAAATGTGAGGGCGAGAGAGAATATCCAGTATAAGAGAGAATAGCAGCAGGAGAGGTGGACGAATATGGTGTTATGATGAAAGAGAGGAGCATCGAAGCATGTGGACAGATGAGAAGCAAACATGTGTGTGTTGTCCTGTAGCGTCTGATGCTGTTTGATCCAGATGGTTGTCTCAGAAATGATACCCTGCCATAGAAGACCAGCAGAGAAAACACACGCACTCCCCCCCACACCACATGAAAATGGGGTCGAGGCATTGCTGTTTCGTTGAAGTCCATATCAGGCAAACTCTCTCTCTGTATCCTCCAGTTATCTATTTGTAGACTTCTTTTCATTCCTCTCCCTCTAGTGAACTTCCAGACTCTCTATGTGGGTCCATGTTGGGATGATGATTTTGTGTGTTTTTCTGTAAATGCAATCCTGGCAAACTATCAGAGCAGGTTTTCTGAGAGTGCGAGACGAATCTAATGTTGGGAACTTAAAGAAATACCCCTTGAGAAATGATCAGAATAACTACATTCGCACACACAGAGCCCTACAAGTTTTGCAGGAATATTGATCGTATCATCATGTCTATTTTTGTACTTCATGAACTGTTTGTAGTTTTACGAGTTCATCTGGTCGTGTACTCTAGGAGAAGGATGTAAAGAAGGAAATGAGGGTTTGGGTTAGGAAAAGGAGTTGTTCAGACATGAGACACGACCCATGCACCCATTTATTGTGAAGTGGACTATAAGTACATCCTTTCCAGCTTAGTTTGTGGTCCAACCATAGCATACAAATGGAGAGTATCAAAATTGTCCAATGTGGAAATGAATTTAGCATAAAATGCTGGTGAAACTAGCTTTGAGTGATCCAGAAATCATATTTTTACTCATTGGTCATCAAAGGGTTAATAGTAAACAAGTACCAGGTTTCTAAAATTAATAATTGGAATGTAAATGTATACAGTTGAAGTCAAAAGTTTACATACACCTTGCAGAATTATTTAGTACTGACCTGAATATGACATATATGACATAAAAGTTTACATATAGTCCATAAGAGAAAATAATAGTTGAATTTATAAAAATGACCCCATTCAAAAGTTTACATATGCTTGATTCTTAATACTGTTTTGTTACCTGAATGTGTTTTTTTTTTTAGCAGATCGTAGTTGTTTAGTAGCTGATAGTTGTTTATGAGTCCCTTGGTAAACAGTGCCCACAGTTCTTCAGAAAAGTCCTTCAGGTTCCACAAATTACTTGTTTTTTCAGCATTTTTGTGTATTTGAACCCTTCCCAACAACGACTGTATGATTTTGAGATCCATCTTTTCACACTGAAGGACTCAGATGCAACTATTACATAAGGTTCAAACACTTACTGATGCTTCAGAAGGAAACACAATGCATTAAGAGCTGGGGGTGAAAACTTTTTGAATTTAAAGATCAGGGTAAATGTAACTTATTTTGTCTTCTTGGGAACAAGTATCTTCTGTAGCTTCTGAAGGGTTGTAGTAAATTTAAAATAAAAAGTTAAAAAAAAAGTACACATCTACATTCTGTTCAAAAGTTTTCACCCTCAGTTTAACTGTTCAGGACAAACAAGGGACTCATAAACACCTATCACTAAACAAAAAAACATCTGTGGATCATTCAGGTAACAACATAGAATTCTGCAAGGTGTATGTAAACTTTTAATCTCAACTGTATGTAACAAAGCAACAAGCGCTGTGATTGGTCCGCTAGAACCCCTCCTTCAGGTAAAAAAAAAATCTGTTTGTGACAACTACAGTGAAAACAAACATGGACCAACAAAAGTCACTATTTGCCACCATCATTGCCGATATTTCTCCGACCATGTACACAAGCTGCTGCTTCTTCGGCTTTTGCCTTGATACTGTGGGATACATCAGCAACATTCCCGTGGACACTGCCTACTAGTGGTCTGCATGTGTAATTGCTTGTCGACGCAGACAACAACGCAGAAATTTAAGTAAAAACCGACATCACATAAAAATCGACGCAGAAATATAAATAAGCCTTTAGTCGTAGTTAAACGTTCACCTCCCATGAAACTAAATTCTATTCACGTTCCAAAGATCAAATTAAAAACAAGCAGCTGACAAGTGTAATTAAACGCTATCATACTAAATGTCAAATATTCAGTCAGTACTGAGATTCCATGGTCAGAACCTTGTTTCTGCCTCTCTTTTGGTCTCGTTTACTCTGCCAAACGCCTCTGTAGGCTGTTAATTAAATTAAATTAACGACCTGTTAGCTCAATTATTCATGAAATCCAAGAACATAGAACACAAGTCCAACCAACACACGCACATGCCGGCACCGAAGATGTGGCCGTGAGATAGAGAAGCGTGAAGAGAAGGACATGTTGGGGGGGGGAGTATGTGGATTTTTTTGGATAAGTTCAGTCTCTGTTGGTACAGTGCATGTGTGAGTGTTGGGATGTGGGTTTTGTTTCGTGTTATTGGATGTGATTTTTCTTTTGTGTGCCTGGGATTTAGTGTTTTTTTTATTATTTAGCAGGGATGATGCATTGCTTTGGAGAAAGTGTGTGTGTGTGTGTGTAAGAGAGAGAGAGAGAGACTTAATTTCTTGATGTTATTTTTTTTCCCATTAAAGAGACTGATGTTCCTGCCTCTGCTCTCAAAAAGTCAATTAACCAGAAAACAGAACCTATTGGCTGTTGCCATGGAGAAAGAAGGCGGGACTACCAGGAACAGCCCTGATATGTTGTCCTTTCAGCAAGATTAGTTAGACAGTGTTTGACTGATCAGTTGGTTATGTTATTAATGTTTTGTGCTGTGCTTTTGTTTGTAATGTATAAGGAGTTTTAACTTCGAGTACAAGGAGTAAAGTCCAAGAAACAGTCCCTATGTATCTCAGGATAATGTTTCATAGAAAGGTTTACTGCAGACTAAAGACATTTTTAGGATCAAAAACAAACTGTCATACTGGTACTTTTCAGGGCCTCCCTAGATGTTTTCAGTGTTGTCAGTTTTTGATTTACAATTTACAATTGTGAGTTTATAACTTGCAATTCTGAGAAGAAAGTTAAACTGTCTAACTCAAAATTCAAAAAAAAAAAAAAAGTTACGGTTACCTTTTTTATTTTGTACCCTATGGCAGAAACAAAAAAACTTGCACAATATAGATATAAACTCACAATTCAGATTTAAAAAGTCAGAATTGTAAGATTCAGTATAAACTCAGAAATGTAAGGGAAAAAAGTCAGAATTGTGAGATATAAACTCAGAAATGTATGGGAAAAAGTCAGAAATGCAAAATGTAAACTCAGAATTTAGATAAAAGAACTCAGAATTGTGAGATATAAACTCGGAATTATAAGACTAAACTCAGAATTGTAGGAAAGTCAGAATTGCCAGAGATAAACTCGGAATTGTAAGACAAAAGTCAGATTTGTGAGAAATAAACTCAGTATTCAGATAAAAAATTCTGAATTGTGAGATATGAACTCAGAATTCAGATTTAAAAAGTCAGAATTGTGAGTTATAAACGAAATTCTGATTAAAAAGTCAGAATTGCAAGATATAAATTCAGAATTCAAGTAAAAAAAAGTCAGAATTGTGAGATATAAACTGAGTATTTTAAGAAATAAAGTCAGAACTGTCAGAGATAAACTCGGAATTATAAGACTAAACTCAGAATTGTAAGAAAGTCAGAATTGTCAGAGATAAACTCTGAATTATAAGACAAAAGTCAGATTTGTGAGATATAAACTCAGTATTCAGATAAAAAATTCTGAATTGTGAGATATGAACTCAGAATTTCAGAACTCAGAAATTCTGATTAAAAAGTCAGAATTGCAAGATATAAATTCAGAATTCAGGTAAAAAAAGGTCAAAATTGTGAGATAGAAACTCAGTATTGTAAGAAATAAAGTCAGATTTGTGAGATAGAAACTCTGAATTCAGATATAGTCAGAATTATGAGCGATAAAGTCAAAATTCAGTCCGAATAAAGTCAGAATTCAGATTAAAAATTCACAATTGCAAGACGTATACTCCGGATTTAAGATTTAAAAAAAAGTCAGAATTACGAGATATAAACTCAGAATTCAGATACAGAAGTCAGAATTGTGAGAGATAAAGTCAGAATTCAGTTTAGAAAGTCAGAATTGTGAGATGTAAACACGGAATTGTACGAAAAAAAATCAGAATTGTGGGATAAAAAGTCACAGTTACCTTTTTTGTATATTTATCCTGTAATGAGACCAGGCTTCCATATGCTTAGCTCTTTTGTCTCTCCCTTTTTTTCAATTTGCTAATTTGCTCTCTCTCTGTCCTCACACTTGAAGACATACAGTACCTCACAAGTATGCATACTAGCAGCATGTGCGCATACTAGCCAAGCTTTTTTAAATACCAAATCTCAAAAGGTCAAACATGATGACAAGATTGAGTCGTGTAGCGTTCTCCGAAAAAAATCACGCACAAATGTGTTATGATTCATTCGAAACTAAACAGCGAAACTGTCAACAGTGAAAAACAACAGAAGAGATGCACATACATACACATCGAGGAACACAGACTTTCATAAAGTATAACACCGTACAAAAACACGAAAGCGTCTGATTTGACAGTCCCAGCTCTCTCAGAGCTGTCAGTCACTTCAGCCGGGCCGTGATTGGCTCAGAGCTGTCATGCAGCGTGACAGCTCCTCCCACTCAGCCTCTCCGCTGTCATTGGTGCTGTCACACCGACGAGCCTCATGGGAAATCTCAGCATCTGAAGAAGTCTGAGAGGTGGACGCCGGGGAATGCGTCCACGGCGGAATGACGTGCGCGACAGCGATGAACACATCGTCGTTTTGCCGAGTGACATTGTGGGAATTTTCTTTGTCCCTGATTCTTTTTTCTCATATCCAACATGTGTTTTAAATTGACAGGGGTGTCTGCGGACTCACTCTGGGTGGCGTGTGAGCAATTTGTGTGCGTGTAAGTCCCTGAGAGAGCAGCAATGCGTCTGGCATCCGGTTTAGTGGAACTTTAAAGTGCCTGACTGCTTGGGGGAATCTGGGATGAAGTTGATCAATGACTTCACACATTAGTGTCACACTGACACACGCTCACTCACCGAGGTAGACGCTCCATATCATTCCACAACCATTTCGGTGTTAAATGAGGAAATGTTGAGTGTGTGCGTGTGGGTGTTTGAGATGATATACTGGTTTAATTTCATGGGTTCTCTGTGCCTGGAGCTCCACTGTTGAAGTCAGAGAAGAAAAATAAGAGATGAAATGAAAAGGTCAAGGCAGTGCATAGAGAGAGAGAGAGAGTTAGCACAGAGTCCTGTTGGATAATATGGGTTAGAATGAGAGCATCTTGTCTATGGTTAATCCGTAATCTGGCTGCACAAGAGCAGAACTCACAGCCACATCCTTATCTGTCATAATCACACACCATCTTTATTTAATCCCATTATAGTGAGAATAATCCAGCTGCCTACCGGATCACAGTCTGACCTGTTATTGAGTCTAACCAGTATGTTTAGAATTTTCCATGTGTGCAGGAGTTTTCATAGTTTTCAACTATATTTTCTAGTTGAACTAGGGTCTTATGATTTCCACGGTGTGAAAAACACAGACAGAATCACAGAATCTGTTAATAAAAATGGAATTTACTGTATTACGTGGAAATTTGACAAATTTTGTATGAATAAATCAAAAGTAGGCCAGTACACTTAATACAAAACATGATATGGACTAGTGTCTGTAAATATTAAGTTGGAAAATACCATTTAAATCAATGTGAATCCTGCATGCTCTGTGTGTCTCTATGTGAATGAATGGCGCAGATGTCCAGTTTCCTTTACTACGCTTACTGAAGCGTGTGATGCTCGTTGTTTTCAGCCTCTGCTGCCTCAGTATGAGTACATGAACTGCCCTGAGACTCACTTCATGAGCGTTTTACTGTTTATTTTGAGGAAAAAATATTGTCATGTCATCTATAAATGGAAACTTAAAGGTCTTCACAGCAACCCGTGAAAATAAAAGTTTGGTTTAACTTGAAGAAATTGTGACAGAAACATATTATTTAATGTAATGATAGTACTACTAGTACTAGTACTAATACTAATACTAATGATAAAATTATTGAAACATTAAAATTATTTACCAGAATGTATTTTAGAAAATTGTGTGTGTGTGTGTGTGTGTGTGTGTGTGTATATATATATATGTATATTAGTAAAAACAATTAAATTTAATTCTTAAGACTTTAATAGCTTTATTTTTTATTTCCCAATTTCAGTTTTATTAATAAAATGTTAAATGCTTAATAAACTACTGTTGAATTGTGTAGGTTTCATGATTTTAATTAATTAGACATGCTTTTTGATTAATATTTCTAAATATAGCCATTAAAACAGATGAGAAAAAATAAAACGGAAAACAAAAATAAATCCAGAAAAATTAAAACAGAAAAATAATTTTTTGGGGGAAAAATATAATGGAATTTGGGAAAAATAAAATGGATTGCATAGGGCCATAGTTGAACCCATTTATATTATCTGAAACATCAGTGAAAAAAATATTGTTCTTTGGAATGAATATGTTTATTTTTTGTTGTTGTTTTAAAGAAATTATTACTTCTATTCACCAAGGACACATTAAATTGATTACATTAATAATGTTTAATAAATTCTATTTCAAAGAAATGCTGTTCATTGTAACTTTCTATTCATAAAAGAATCCTAGAGAAAATTAGTTTCCACAAAAATATTAGGCAGCGCGACTGTTTTGAACGTTAATAATAACAAATATTTCTTGAGCAGACATATTTCTTTAAATCAGCATTTAGAAGGATTTCTAACAACTGAACACTGAAGACTGAGTAATAGCTGCTGATAATTCAGTTTTGCCATTAAAATAATAGCAACATTATATAAATAAAAAACAGTTATGTTAAATTGTAATATTTCACACTATTACTGTTTTTACTGTATGTTTGATCAAGTAAATGGCCAACTTTCACAAACATAAATAAAAATCTTACCAGCCCCAAACTTTAGCACTGCAGAATTTTTATTTAATTTAATTTTTACACTATTTTTCTCTGAACCCTTCTATAGAACCCTTCTGGTTCACACTGACTCAACAAAATACTGACTTTATTCAACAATTTCTTCTCTTCCATGTCAGTTTTCCATACACAAGAGCACCATATGAGCTGAAGACTAACAATGAAGAGAAGAAATTCTTGATAAAATTCAGTGTTTTCTATGCGCATAAAAATATTCTCGTAGCTTCATAAAATTACGGTTGAACCACTGATGTCACATTGACTATTTTAACGATGTCCTTGCTACCTTTTTGGGCCTTGAACATGTCAGTTGCGTTGCTGTCTATACAGGGTCAGAAAGCACTCGTATTTCATCAAAAATATCTTAATTTGTGTTCTAGAGTTGAACAATGGTCTAACGGGTTTGGAACGAAATAGATAGTTTACCAAAAACCAATTACCATTTAATTGGATAAAAAAATTAATAAAAACAGCCTTCTGCTGAACATTTCACTTTGTGTTCCATAGAAGACAAAAAGTCATTTGGGTTTTCAAAGGGTGAGTAAATGTTGACAGAACTTTCATTATTAGATAAACCATCCCTTGAACCTCCCCATTCAATCATATTTATAAAGGTAGCACCGTAAACCATACCATTGAACCAAAAGTCATGAGAGTTATTCAACAGTGACTTCACCTGTTAGTTTGTTTTAGTACACAAATTCATGTTGAAACACAGCAAGTAGCTCTCTTAGTCTTACTAAATGTTCCTTTCCCCCTGCCCCGCCTCTACACACACACACACACATACTCCATAACTCTCTGTGGTATTGTTCATCTCTGCCTGGTTCAATTAAAACGCTGACAGCAGCCACAAAGGAGTGAATTGAATGCTCCAAAAGGTCTTTTTACCATGCCGCCTGAGACACAGCGAGAGATTGAGAGGGAGAGAGAGTCATCAGAAGAGAACAAATGCAAACACAGTGATTGTGTTCCTCCACAATCAGCCTGATCTCCACTTCTTATCGCTTATTGCAGCCTTGCTAATGCTAATACTCTCACAACACTGATTCATGCAGCTCCAAGAATGAAATATCATAAACTCTGTGATTTGTGAATGTGCGTTGATTTGTTTGTGACATTCCTTCGTTCCTTTCACTGGCTCTGACTTGAGATTGCATTTAAGTCACTTTGGGACCTTTGACCTGGCATTCACCTTTTGTAATGTCCAGTGGTTTGTCTTAATGCAGTCGGAGTTGATATACAGGCGAGAATGTCTACTGAACATGTCACTCTCAGCTGTAAATTCACTCGGTGGTGTGTGTGAATATACAAAAGCAGCTATATGATTGTTCGTCTTTGTGTGTGTGTGTTGTCACGTTCGTTTAAAAACACCCATGTAGCATTGATATGGAAATGCACTGCACAGTCGGTCTGTTTTGCATCTTCATTCTTTCTCTCTTCATTTTATGTTTGCTACAATAACAATTTGCATGATTAGATAACGCAGATTATTATGAAAGCCAAAGGAAATATGAGAAGGTGTTAGAAAGAAGAAGGCCTCTCTGCACCGGTGAGATACACATGCACCAGCACAACATGATAAATAAAAACATGTGTACATACACCCTTCCCCCTCACACACAAGCGTGAGTTTTCGTGTGTGTCTTGTTTGTGACAGTCAAGCTTCATCTTTTGGTTCCCAGAGAGTCTAGGGGTGTGAATTTACACAGAGAGTACCAGACAGTAGTAGTAGTAGTAGTCATCGTCTTAAAGGGACAGTGCACCATAAATTAAAATTCTGTCATTCATCATTCATATGTCATACCTATTTAAGTTTCTTACTTCTGTGGAAAAAAAGGAATTTTCCTGAATGTCAAAATTATACTTAATAACAACACTGTGTAAAGTCATATAAATGTCTAAATGGTCCATTCAGTAAACCTAAATATTGCACATCACCTTGATTTTGCTCTGTGTGTTTAACACCTTTAGTTATTTGTTTATTTATGTGTTTCTAATTAATTTAACACTACTTTCCTCTGAACAGTCCTACATACCACTTAGCACCTCCTCGGGAATTACATTTTTATTTTATTTTATTGTATTCATTTATTTCTCATTTTATTTTATGTACACTACCTGTCAAACGTTTTTGAACAGTAAGATTTTTTTTTATGTTTTTTTGAAAGGAGTCCTCTTCTGCTCACCAAGCCTGCATTTATTTGATCCAAAGTACAGGAAAAACAGTACAATTTTGAAATATTTTTACTATTTAAAATAACTCCTTTCTATTTGAATATGTTTTAAAATGTTATTCATTCCTGTGATTTCAAAGCTGAATTTTTAACTTTATTACTCTAGTCACATGATCCTTTAGAAAGCATTCTAATATTCTGATTTGCTGCTCAAAACACATTTATTATTATTATGTTGAAAAAAGCTGAGTAGAATTTTTCAGGCTCCTTTGATGAACAGAAAGTTCAAACGAAAAGCATTTATCTGTAATAGAAATTAAGTTAGTTTTTTCACACTGTAAATATCTTTATCATCACTTTTGATCAATGTAAAGCATCCGTGCTAAATAAAAGTATTAATTTCTTCCCCCCCAAAAATTGACTGAAAACTGACTCCAAGCTTTTGAATGGTATAGTGTGTAATGTTACAAAAGCTTATTATTTCAGATAAATGCTAATCTTTGAATCTTTCTATTCATCAAAGAAAAAAATGTACTCAATTGTTTTACATTTTGATAATAATAATAATAATAATAATAATAATAATAATAATAAATGTTTCTTGAAGAGCAAGTAGCAAATCAGAATGATTTCTGAAGGATCATGTGACACTGAAGCCTGGAGTAATGATGCTGAAAATTAGCTTTGATCGTAGGAATATATTACATTTTAAAATATATTCAAATAGAAAACAGTTATTTTAAATAGTAGAAATATTTTAAAATTGTGCTGTTTTTGCTGTACTTTGGATCAAATAATTGCAGGCTTGGTGAGCAGAAGAGACTTCTTCAGAAGAAACATTAACAATCTTACTGTTCAAAAACTTTTGACTGAGAGTGTATACATTTGTTGTTTTAATTATTTTTATTTTTGTCATTTTACAATTTTACACTACTTTTCTCTGAGCTATTTTACAGATTCTTTAGCAACCCCTCAGACCCCACAGGCTTGTTCCATGTGTGCATCTTTTTTTGTTTTGACATCAAAACCTTTGATAATTTTTTATTTGTTGTTTATGTAATGAGCTGATTTTTGATAGTTCTCGGTCTATTTTTATGTATTTAAATGTGCTCTGTGATGTCCAACTTTACATAATGCATCTTCATAAGCCAAGTTTGAATATGTCAGATCTAATTTTCACAGCTCTTGACTACACCAGAGTGCACAACGGAACAACCCATTGAACAGACTGTACTCGTATATAACCCTCACAGGCTTGTTTTAATTCACACTGTTTCAAATGCAGTGTCTACCCTGACTAAAGTCTGTTGAAGAAACAGTCATATGAGTTTTGGGCAAATGACAGAACTAGGCAAACTATTCCTTGAATGGTTGATAATCTAAGCCCCTAACAACTCAACTATTGCAGTTTTACATTCAACTAAGGGTGACAAAGCAACTGGGTCACCGTCTTCCCCAGTCATCATTGTGGCTTGGAGCAAGGCACTTAGCTAGCTCCAGGGGAATTGAAAGTCCTGTCAATTATGGTACTATAGGTCTGTTTGGAACAAAAAAAAAGAGCACAGCAGGAGGAAGAAATAAATAGATATTGACCATAAATGACCATAATATTGTAAGTGGTTGAGAGATTTCCTCATCCTAGGCAAACTCAATAGAACAAAGAAGAGCAGAACAGTGAACAGGTTAAAGGTCAAACAGAGGTCAGTTATCATACACATATTTTTGAGTTGTCATTTTCAAATGAGGCCAAAGGTCAACCCCATTTCCTTTTTACAAGCGACCCAGGAACCGCACACGACAGTTCAGCCGTAGTTTTTTTTGTATTTATTATCTCTGTTTTTCAAATATAACTTTACACAATAAAATTAACTGTTTATGTGTAAAATATGAGTTTAATATTTTTGAAGTCTCTTATGCTCACCAAGGCTGTTTATTAATACAATTTCAAATAACTGTTTTCTATTTTAATATATTTTAAAGTGAAATTTATTCCTGTGATGCAAAGCTGAATTTTCAGCATCTCTTCAGTGTTCAGTCACATGATCCTTCAGAAATCATTCTAAAATGCCTAAAAACATTTCTTAATTTATCAGTGTTTAAAATTTTTTTTTAAGTTTTTTTTTTTTTTCAAAACATTTTTGAATAGTAGTGTGTAAAGAAAGACTCCTAATCTCCTATTTTTTGACAATGACTGTTTCTGGACATACAGAGGGGTTCAAAAGTCTGAAACCACTTTAGAAACCTGAGACTTAAAGGATAAGTTCACGCCAGAATTAAAATTTGCTGATAATTTACTCACCTCCATGTCATCTAAAAATGTTCATGTCTTTCTTTCTGCAGTCGAAAAGAAATTAAGGTTTTTGAGGAAAACATTCCAGATTTTTCTCCATATAGTGGACTTCAGTGGGGATCAATGGGTTGAAGGTCCAAACTGCAGTTTGAATGCAGCTTCAAAGGGCTCTACACAACCACAGCTGAGGAATAAGGGTCTTATCTAGCGAAACAGCTGGCCATTTTCTAAACAAAATACACATTTATATTTTTTAACCACAAATGCCCATCTTCCACTAGCTTAACCTCACACATTACTTAGTCATGTTGGAAAGGTCACGTGTGATGTAGGCAGAAGTACTGACCCAGTGTTACAAGTCAAACACCCTTTACAAAAAAAGGTAAAACAATCATTTTGGACAATTTTGAAGTTGGAGGAGAAGGTGAGATGGATTTTTACCCTATATTTTTGAACCAGAGTACACAGACGAAGAACTAACCACATATGACCTTTCCAGTGTGATTACACAATGAAACACAATTTTTTATTTTTAGAAAATGACCAAACGTTTCACTAGATAAGACCCTTATTCCTTGGCTGGGATCGTGTAGCTGCACTGAAACTGCAATTTGGACCTTCAACCTGCAGATCTGCATTGAAGTCCACTACATGGAGATGAATGAATTTCTTTTTGACTTAAGAAAGAAAGACATGAACCTCTTGGATGACATTGGGGTGAGTTATCAGGAAATTTTAATTCAGGAGTGAACTAATCCTTCAACATTTTTTCATTTAAAAAAACAAAAGAAACAAAATTGTGGCATTCATTCAGTATGAGTGCTGCTTCCATTGATACAAAACTAAAGACTAAACTAAAGAATTCATGTCAGTTTTTCAATTCAACTTCTCACCCGGTTGTCATTTTGTTTTTTAAATTTGTAATGAAAATAAAATGCATTAGAAAATTGCTAAATCTGTATGTGTGTTGAACTCTGTACCCTTTATTTGAGAAACATTATAATTCCAAAATAGATTCAAGAAATTGTGTAAACGGGAAGCTTTGATCTTGGATGCAGAGTTACAAATTGGGATTTTCGTTTGAAGCATAACAGATTCTGCTCGCTCAATGCCCTTGTCGAATGAAAAAGTACTGTGGTTTGTTGTGTGTCACCACGGGTATTTATGATTACAAACCCATCTGCCATAGAGGATAAGTAACTAAACGGAGCTATTTCAATTTACATCTTGTTATTAGTTTTTGTCAGCAAAAAATGTGTTGTGTATGCTGCACAGCAGCGCTCTCTATTTCTCTTCTCTCTCTCTCTAAGTCATCTGTCATGCCTATATGCTCTGATTAAACCGCACACACACTTCATCTTACGTACATACAGCTTCAGTGGCTCATTTTGTAGAAAAGAGCAGAATGAAGGAGAGATGTGGCGTATTGTAAGAACAGATGGAGGAATGAGTGGAGGATAATTGTGGCCTCTGTAACCAAGCGGAAAAGAGGAGCATTTTGGCCTAACGAAACACACACACATTTACTGCGTGTTTCTTACTGCTCATCACAGCTGTTTGAGAATCTTTGGCCTTCTTTAGAAGGCATTTAGTTAGAATATAGCATGAATGAGCATTAGGGCTGTAGGTTGTCGAGCATTTATGATACTGGCAACAATTTTGCTGGTGATATATAATGAATATGCGATGAATCGTAAATATATGTTTTTAATTAAGGTTTTTTTTGCCTGTTAAGAATTTATCTTCACGGTTTGTATTGTGGCTTTTGAGTTTGAGAGCTTTAGACAGTTTTAATATCTAATAGGCTTTTGTTTATATCACAGCCAAGACATTTATCATTTTTATTTTGCATGGATGACTGGATGAAAATCTGTGTTGTGTAGGATTATCATTAAAATTCATCATTAATATTAATGATATAATGGAGTCTCAAAAACGGATAGAGGTGATAAGTTTGATTCATTTCTGTGAATCAGTTGAAACTGTCAGATTTAATGATTCAGTTTTGAAATATGACAAAAATGTTCTCACGAGTCTCAGTGTCATAGTTTTCATGTATTGATGTTTTAGTAAATATTTGCATGGGAATATTGTTCTTTATTACTATGAAAATAAACACTGGTTTACATAAACAATGAAATATCATTCATTTATTTTGTAAAAATAATGTGTTTATATTTAAACTGGTTTTTGTGGTTTTAAGTCATATTGAGCATTTTAAATCTACTAAAATAGCTTAGTTTGGCCAAAATATTGGTTCCTCTCATCATCCTTTTTAGACATTTCAGATCAAATATTAAGATAGTGTGGAATTATTAAGATATCAAGGTACATCAAATGCTATCAAAAGGTGAACAAACGTATTTTAGATTTATTTTAAAGTGCAAGTGAGATTTATTTATCAGCCTCAAATCTTAGATACCTTAATGTAACTAAACAAGACAGCTAACAAATGGTGCTAAAACATTACATTGTATTTATCAGGCGGACTAACAAGCTAGTTTTGAATTAATTAGCCACAGTGAAAAAAAATGCCAGTCCTCGACAAACCTGACAGATGGCACAGTTACATGCTCAGCGTGTGGCTGTAGCATTTCAGGTTTGATAGGAAACAGTCTGTGAGCGTGCAGTTGTTCAGTGCGCCCCCACAACCAGCTGTCAGAGCTAATTCTCATTCAGACTGGACGGTGGAGGTGAGGAGGTGAATTCACTGCTCGCTGCATCCAAGTGGGATAAGTGCAGTGTTTTTTTTCTGTCCGCGGAGCATAATGTTGGTGAATTTGAACATATTCTGCTCTTAAAAAGGGGCTTTAGATCTGCATGTAGCAGTCATGTGGGCAGTGGGATGGTGGGCTACATACAATCACACACTTCCGATACTGTATACTATGCAGAGTGTGTTAGTATGTCCTAAATTATGTGAAAAATGCCTAATCTTGGAATTAAGATATTAAGATATGGATCCATATATACTGTTGGGGCTAATATTACTATATAATTCTTTGAGCTTTGAGAGAGAAGACATTTGTAATGCTACCTTTTCAACTTATTTTAAAATCTAATTTATTTAGTGATGGCAAAGCTGAATTTCCAGCCATTATTACTCCAGTCTTCAGTGTCACATGATCCCTCAGAAATCATTCTAAGAAACATTTCCTATTATTATCTGTTAAAAACAGCTTTGCTTCTTAATATATTTTCAGAATGCTTTGATGAATAGAAAGTTGAACAGTAGAACTTAATTTATTTGAAATAGAAATATTTTGTAACATTATACAGATACTGTCACTTTTGATCAATTTAATGCATCTTTGGTAAACAAAAATGTTATTTAAAACCAAACTTTGAACGTTAGTCTATGTAATAAATATACACTACCAGTCAAAGTGCCAAAGCAACACTACAAAGTGTTTAAAATGTAATTTATTCTTGTGATATCAATGCTGATTTTTTAGCATCATTACTCCAGTCACATGATCCTTCAGAAATCATTCTAATATTCTGATTTGCTGCTCAAAAAGCATTATTATTATTATATTATTTATTATGTTAAAAATAGCTGAGAAGATTTTTTTCCGGTTTCTTTGATGAATAAAAAGTTCAGAAGTACAGCATTTATCTAAAATTAAAATCTTTTGTAACATTATAAATGTCTTTATAATCACTTTTGATCAATTTAAAGCATCCTTGCTAAATAAAAGTATTTTATTTTTGCTGTATTTTGGATCAAATAAATGCAGGCTTAGTGAGCAGAAGAGAATTCTTTAAAAAACATTAAAAATCATACTGTTCAAAAACTTTTGACTGGTAGTGTATATTATATCATATTACATACACTCTAAAAAATGCTGGGTTAAAAACAACCCAGCACTGGGTGAAATATGGACAAACCCAGCAATTGGGTTATTTTGACCCAGCAGTTAAGATAAATGCTTAACCCAACCTTCTGGGTAGTTTTATTTAATTCAGCTGTTACTATAAGTATATCGTCTCGGTTACGAAGGTAACCCTTGTTCCCCTAAGGAGGCAACGGAGACGTTACGTCAATGACGGAAGTTTGGGTAATTTTGGGGATCGTAGTGAACAGCTGAGGGGGAACATCTAGGTTACGAAGGTAACTCTCATTCCCCAAAGGAGTAAACGGAGACGTTACCTCCTGCCACAAATTGTGTCATTGACATAACGTTGTAGTGAACGACTGAGAGGGAACTATATTTACTGCTTAAAATGGACTCAAAATAGGTTGGAAATTAACATTTATTAATATGATCAATAAATGAACATTAATACGTTGAATAAATAATCATTAAATATTAAACATGTTTTAAATTGCTTATTAACAAATGTTCACCTTTTGATTACTGCTGATGCCTTTAGTAATTATGAGTCTGATTTTTAATTTACAACCTATTACAACCCTATTTTAGGTTCATTTTAAGCCAGCCACATAGTAATTTTAAATAAAACTACCTAGAAGTTTGGGTTAAACATTTTAATTAATTCAACTTTCATTATTTGATTAATTTAGCACAGTTAACTCTTACTTACAAAAGCAAATAGTATGCAACAAATGTGGTATGAAAATGTAATTTCATGATGCTTTAATGTGTCTTGCGACCATATTAAAACTACTCAGAAATACTAAAAGTACTTTCCCATTCTCAGCAAACTAGTACAGTGCACTAGAAGTGTTTGATTTGGGTTGCAGCCGTGGTCTTGGGTAGACGTGAGGTGGAAGTGACAGAAGCGTGGACAGAAGCAGAAACTAATGAGTCCTCAAGGATGCTTGACTAAGGACAGTAAGATGGACAGAGAGAGGCACTAATCAGTCCTAAAGGGCTTGTGTGCCAAAAACGGTACTCTCACTCATGGAATATAAACACACAGCTGCGCTTATAGTGAGTAAGTAGGATGATGCCACTGCTGGAAAGCTGACCGGTGCCATCTGTCAATCATCTCAGAGAGTAGTTTAACTTAGACACACTCACTTCACTACTCTTTATCCTACCCTTCGCCATTTTTTGTTTATTTGTTGCTGTGACGATGACTGGCCTGTGTTTTAGTACGTCCTGTTATTTTGGGATGTTTAAGGTCTGTATGTGTTTGTTCGGGTGTCTACACAGACATGTATGCTATTCTAGCTGTAGTTGATCAATGGTGACTCATGTAGAGTCTGAGTTTAATTAGAGTACAAGCGTAAAAAACAAACGCCTTTCTCTTCCCAATGTCTCCTGAATACACATGATGCGATTACATGTTCTATAGATTACACACATGCTAATGTCAAATGTGGCCTAGTGTGATATATGTGCCCCAAATGGTTTCTGAAAGATTGATTGGACCTTTAATGGAGCTTTATAGAAAAGTCCCAAACAGCTTCAGAGGTTTCGTTTTCCTGCAGACCACCTTCCTTTTACCTTTATTCATTCCTTCTTCTTTTCTTCCTCTTTGAAAGCCTGCTCCTGTGAAGCCTTCTACCTCCTACGGTTATTACAGTACCTTGCTCCCTCTATTTCTTTCTTTCTGTCATCCATATTTTGGCTTATTCCATGGGCTGGTGCTGCTAGATCCGTGTGCAAGTGAAAAAAAAACTAGTGTCGAAGGTTGTGAATTACCTGACTCCTAAACATTTTTGGAGCTGTCATTCATTCTGCATAGAGAGAGAGTGAGAGAGATGCATTAGACGCCTGACACTCGTGTTGATCACTGCAATTTGACCTTTAAAATGGAGGTTTTGTGTCACACAAAGACACAGTTTAGGAGCTGGATGGAGGTGGTCGTTATGTAATCAATATTTCAATCTTTTCATTTATCGAACAATAGTCCATCCTTGACCCATCAGCATCTCTGAACCCAGAGAAGCTGATTAATGAAAAACTGGAAAAAGCGCTTGTGTTTTAAATTTTTTTTTTTTAAGTAAATTACCAGAAAGGTTTTTACTCAATTTACTCACCCATATGTTCCAAACTCATATAGCAAAAGGAAATTTTAGGGAAAATGTTCAAACTGCTCGTTTCCAACACAGTGAAAGTGAAAGAGGACTGGGGCAGTTAAGTTTAAAATATGGCATTTTTAGCAAATACAGTTGAAGTCAAAAGTTTCCATACACCATGCAGAATGGTGCAAAATGTTAATTATTTGACCAAAATAAGAGGGATCATACAAAATGCAATTTTTTTATTTAGTACTGATCTGACTGAGATATTTCACAAAAATTATGTTTACATATAGTCCACAAGAGAAAATAATAGCAGAATTTATAAAAAATGACCCCATTCAAAGTTTACATACACTTTCCAACAATGACTGCATGATTTTGAGATTCATCTTTTTCACACTGAGGGACTGCATTATGTTTCCTTCTGGAGCGTCAGTAAGCATTTGAACCTTGTGTAATAGTGTAGAAAAGATAGATTTCAAAATGATACAGTCATTGTTGGAAAGGGTTTAAATACAGAAAAAACTGAAAAACCAATGAATCTGAAGGATTTTTCTGAAGAACAGTAGGCAGTTTGACTGTTTAGGACAAGCAAGGGACTCATGAACAACTATCACTTTAAAAAAAAAAAAAAAAAAAAAAAACAGCTGTGGATCATTCAGGTAACAACACAGTATCAAGTGTATGTAAACTTTTGAACAGGGTCATTTTTATAAATGCAGCTATTATTTTCTCTTGTGGACTATATGTAAATGTATTTCATGTGAAATATCTTAATCAGGTCGGTACTAAATAAAAAATAACATACATTTTGTATGATCACTCTTATTTTGGTAAAAATAATTAACATTTTGCTCATTCTGCAAGGTGTATGTAAACTTTTCTTGAAAAAAACTGTTGCCTGGCTTTAGGAGACTTAGAATGTAGTGCAACCTTGTGTAACCTTCTTTTAAAACAGAACTTGTTTTACACTTTTGGGGCACAATAGCCATAGTCTCCACTCATTTGTGTTAAATAGAAAAGTGCAGCCTGGAAGTTTCATCTCCTGGTAGTTGGAAACAGCAAGATGAAAATTTTTTGGTAAATTTAATAAAATTTAATTTAATATGTTTGTCATTCCAGAAATGTGTTTGATATGAATACATATGTGTGTGAATGTTTGTATATGTGTTCGTTCACAGACTCAAGTTAGGAACCATGTCTTTTGGCAGTTGTTATTGAAATACAGGTCTGTTTTTTGTCATCTGTCCTCTTCTGTTTTTTTTTTTTTTTCTACTAGTTTTTGTCTCCTGAGAGCTTCTTTGGCTTTGCAGACAACCTTTTGAAATAAAAAAACTGACACAAGCTTTTATAATGCATTTGTGTATGTGTGTATTTCTCTGAGTAATAGCGTTGTGTGTGTTGCTCTATGAGTAATAGCTGTGTGTGTGTGTGTGTGTGTGTGTGTGTGTGGGCGGGTGGTACAGTAACAGATGCAGACTCGAAAGACGCACACACAGTGAAAGAGTGATGGAGGAAGGAGAAGACGAAAGAGTTATTGAAACATGCCAGTAGGGAAGGACTATAGAGCAAAAAGGGAGCGATTACAAGTTTTCCATTGAAAACTTGGAGTGGCAACGTTTTAAAGTTCCCCCGGTGACCTCGGAAAATCAGTTGCTATGACTTCAACTGAACCTTCAGGAAACAAACAGTTCGATGACATCAGTGTAGTAGAAAGGAATCGGATTGGCTCTGATTTGATTGACATTGCTTAAATCACGCCTCTCACCACAGTTCTTTGGTTCACAAAGACCAATTTTTCACTCAATGTACCGCATCCTTCTTTAGACCTGATGAGATAGAGGGTGTCAGAGTTCTGTAGCAGGTTAAATTAGTTCAGTGGTCTGTGCAGAGGAAAAGACAGTGGGAGGAATGCGGACCTGATTAGCATAACCTATTAATTATGCATTAAATGCTTTAGTATGCACTCCGAAGTACCATTACTTATCATTTAGGAGACGCTTTTACCAAAAGCACATTACAGTACATTAAGTGCATGGACAGTCTCTAAAGCAGGGCTTCTGCAGTTTGCCCCTACTGGAAGATGTCAGTACTACACCATTATGTGGAGGGAAAAAAACGTGTTTTTCTATTGACAGCCATTGAAAAGTAACCATGTATTCTGATGAAATAACATTTCTGCAGTTTTTGCAAGCCAAAAATAGACCTCCTTGGTGACCAATCTTTCCAAACTGTTATTATATCGATTGGGTTAGCCTTTGCTCAATTTTAAATGAACAATGTTTGTTTCTTTTTCCTTTTATTTTGAGATTTCATCTCAGTTACTCAAATCTCTCGACTCCATTCAACAACAACAATAACAAAAAATGCTCTGATTCATTCTGCAATTCATTTAGTGACTTTTTTGAATCTTACATCATTACAACAGCATGTGTTTTATAATGATTATGGTTAAATCCTTGACTCATTCACTTAAGATTCACTCAAAATCAACTTGTTTGTGACCAAAACTCATCACAAAATCTAATTATTTTTCACTAAAAGCTGCATGTCTACCTGATCTGCTAAGAGACTCAAAAAATAGTGCCACCATAAGTGTTTTCAAAGCAGATGTGTTCTTTGTCAGCTTCTGTGCTTCTAGGTGTTTTATCAAGCAAAAGAGTAATACAGCAATAGCCTAAAAATGATTTGTGAGTTTCAGTAATGTACTTCAAGTGTTTAAAGAGCGCTATTGAGATATTGTATTACATTGGGCAGCACAGCAATGCATTTCCAGTAGGCTTCTTGCAATGAACGTTGTGTATGGTCATCAGTCATTTTTACACATTCATAAATTGGGGATTATTCTCTGTGTACACCTATAAAACTTCTTGTAGTGCTACTCTCTTTTCATCGGGCTGCTTATGCTCTGCCAAACTAAATAAACAAAATTCCCCATCCCATTGGTTTATTGTCGGTCATAATAATTAACAAATGAGGTGTTTGATTCAGTGCATTAACCTTGGTTCACTGAAGCAGTATATTTGTTTACTAACTTTGACCAATCGATTAAAAGCTTGCCCAGTATTTGCTTTATCTGTATTTGAAAGCAGGAATAGTTAATTGCCCTGCACTGATTCATAAGTTTCTTAAAGGGACAGTTCACCCCAAAATGAAAATTCGGTTGCTAATTACTCACCCTCATGTTGTTCCAAACCCACGAGACCTTTGTTCGTCTTCGAAACACAAATGAAGATATTTTTGATGAAATTCGAGAGCTTTATGACCCTGCATAGACAGCAACACAACTACCATGTTCAAGGCCCAAAAAGGTAGTAAAAACATAAGTAGATCAATGTGACATCAGTGGTTCAACCGTAATGTTATTAAGCTACGAGAATACTTTTTGTGCACAAAGAAAACAAGAATAACTTTATTCAACAATTTCTTCTCTCCTGTGTTTTCGACATTTGGACGTTTGGAACAGCATGAGTAATCAATGACAGAATTTTTTGGGTGAACTATCCCTTTAAGAAGACTTATGAATCAGTGCATTGCAGTTAATTATTTATTTATACACATACTAAACCATAAAGCTCTGTCAGTGGGTAGTCCCTACAGAACAACTTGGAGTCAAGTGTTTTGCTCAAGGGCATGATGACTCAAAATCTCTGAAAATCTCTGGTTCATAGGTTTACACTACCTGAGTTCAATCCCATGAGCCTTTTCCAGATACACAGGTCACCAGCCCCACTTTGGTGTCAGATATATATATATATATATATGATGGAGTACAACAAGATTCCTCAGGATTTGAAAGTATTTTTTCTTCTTGCTTGTTTCGTTTCCCTCTGTGTTTCTTCGTTGTTGAAACTCCGTCCCTCCCTCTGCTCCATATTGCTGCCCAAGCATGACTTCATTATATGGAGATTTAATTACCTTGTTGCAGGTTATTTGCATATACAGTGGGGTGATGAGTACGCTCTCCCTCTGCGGCTCTCACTGTGTGACCTTTGACATCAGTCGTGCTGAAAACCCATGAGAGGAGAGGCGTTGTAAGAGGTTTGTTGATCTCAGCTCTCATGTACTCCAGTTAGAAGGAAGGAGTACAATCAAAATGCACACAAAAATGTGTCCTGCATTTTTATTATTAATAAAATAATTAATATGATCTCTATATATATATTATCCTTTTGGGTATGGGTACTCTATAGAGTGTACTACAGTTTAAAAGTTGGTCGACATGAATTCCGTAACGGACAGATCGTTAACGGCTGGTCTGTGTGGTAATACAGTACATCGTGCAGGACATCCAAACGCTCACCTATCATTCATCAACCTCAGATATGGCTTTTTATCTGAAATATGTAAGTAGTAGCAACTTTACTTGGCCACTCAATTTAATGTTACCTAGAAAAATGTGCGCTGTTGAAGCTGAATAGTAGCGTGCTTAAATACTCTGTCATTTTTTGGTCACACATTTAAAAGGAATACATCTTTCGAATCTGTAAAGACTCTATGTTTATTTGTGTGCACTCAAAACGTTGTGCTTTTGTAAAATAATAAAAGAAAACAGGATGTGCTTTCTGTCGTCTCGGTCTCTTTGAACTTGACACATTCACAATTATTATATCTGCCGGTGCCCTGTGGCAAACTTTTTTTGGCTGCGCTTGAGCACTTTTTAGGCTATGTAGGCAATTAAAGGCTCATTATTATGATTTATATAGTTTATTAATAAATGTGCGACCAATAGCCGACTAATGCTAAAAATGAGCGACTACACTCTAAAAAATAAAACACAATCTGTTGAGTTAACTTAAAATAATTTGTTACCCGACTGCCTAAGTTGACTGAACTTAAAATTTTAAGGTAGCCGGGTAACAAATTATTTAAAGTTAACTCAACAAAAAATGTTTTTTACAGTGTACTAATCAACCAGAAAAATCTTTAGTCAAGGTCGGCCCTAGTAAAAAAGTAATATATATATATATATATATATATCAACATGTCCTCCAATTTATACGACCAATTTATACGACCGACTAAAGTCGTTTTCACAAATCCTCAAATACGTCTCTGTAAAGCGTATTCAACATTTGCTCCCTTATCAGTAACAGGTATCTAACTCAACCTTAGCATTATGTGTAGGTCAATTAGTAGCGCGTTACACTGGGGAGTGGTATAATCATATGAACACAGGTTCAATTCCAGAGAACGCATATGTTTTCATTGTATGTTTTTTTTTTTTAAATATGCACTAGAAATCATGATTTTGCACTATTTCTGTAAGGGGTAGGTTTAGGGTAGGGTTAGGTGTGGTCATATATACGAATTACACCTAGTAAAACACTTTAAATTACCCTGAAATCGTATAAAAACTCATACGTCATTCGATGACGTCAGATCCAACGCGACACTGTCATTATTTTTACGACCGCTAGAGGGCGCTTAACTTTAAAACGTAAGAATGGATCGTATTTGGTCGATTCAAAAACGTACAACTGGGTCGTATTTTCTTTGAGGACAGTCTCTATATATATATTAAAAGACCTGTTTGTATTTTAAATGTATGTATGTATGTATATATGTATATGCAATTTATGTCAAGTTCTCTCTCAGCCAGTGACGTGGGTTTGAGGCAGCACTAGTGAACTGTCAGATGGTGGAAAGTGTGACTGGAGCGTTTGTTGAAACCTGTTTATTCTAGTACAGAAAGACTTGTTCCTCTCTCAATTGCATTATTGGCTCTATCAGTAGAATGGTGCAAATAGCCTCAGGGTCTCCAGGCCTGCCAGTCTGTTCCTGTTTGTCATTATTATCACACTAATGAGTAGAATTTCCTCTTAAGCAGTTGTGCTTGCCTTGCACTCGTCCAACGAATCAGTTCATTTATCTTTCCCCCAGTTCACACAGTCATTACTTCCTTTGGCAGAGGTGTTAGCACCACATTTGTCTGATGTTGACATGACTTGAGGTGAGCATGAAGATCATCTAAACAAGCTGCTGGGTATCTCTGGTGCTAACAGGAGCAGCAGGGTGGAACGGGGCCAATGTGACTTGTCTGAGGGGCTGTGGGCCGAAGCTGATGGGCCTCATCTGCTCTCGATCTGAGCTGAATTGTTTGGAAATTAGGTGGATAATGATCTGGTGAGATGAGACTCTGCTCGGTTTGATTTGTGCCCTGCCAGTTTGTCTTGAACTCAGCCTCTCTGGTTAAGCAAGTCTCTGAATGTCCAGTAGCTGCCGGGGTCTCTGTTAAGATTGTGCGTGTGTGTGTGTGTGTGTGTGTGTGTGTGTGTGACAGTTGTATAGAAGATGCAGCTCCGTAGTAGATGGTAATCCGAGGAAAAGTGGATATCTCTGCTCTTCCCAGAAAAGATATCCAGAGTGAGTGCTGGAACAAGAGAAGGAGGCGAGAGAGAGAGAGAGAGCGAGAGATTGCTGTTATTTGACCTCTAGTAAATATATGATGATTTTTTTTACTAGGATGTAGGAGTATGAGTGTGTGCAGTAAAGCAGCAAAACAGAATTGGAAAGCCCTGAAAATCCTTCCACAAACTAATCTAGAGACACTTGATAAGGAGGATCAAACACACATACACATCAAGCATCTCCATATGTATGTACAGCAGCTACTGGAGTCAGTCCTGGGGGGGGTACGCACTGTTGCTACGGTGACAGTAGAGCTGATGTACGTGGGATCTTTAGAGGAGGAGAGGTCAAGGGGTCAGAGCTGAGAGATGCGTCCTTATATGGGCATCCAGAGAAACCAGCAGAGAAACAGTCTTCAGCACTATGAGCGTGTGAGGTGAATATACAGTTGTGCTCAATAGTTTACATACCCCTTATTGAAAATTAAAAGATGTTAATAATTTTAGCAAAATAAAA
Organism: Cirrhinus molitorella; assembly: GCA_033026305.1. Classification (NCBI taxonomy): domain Eukaryota; kingdom Metazoa; phylum Chordata; class Actinopteri; order Cypriniformes; family Cyprinidae; genus Cirrhinus; species Cirrhinus molitorella. The sequence continues at coordinate 22,854,644 of CM065135.1, read as the reverse complement.
GGGATCATAAAAAAAACTGCATGCTATTTTTTACTTAGCACTTTCCTGGAAAATCTATTTCCCACAACAGATGTTTATATGTACTCTACAAGACAAAATAATAACTGAATTTATAAAAAATGACCCTGTTCAAAAGTTTACATACCCTTGAATACTGTGTGCCATTTCCTGGATGATCCACGACTGTTTTCATGTTTTGTAATGGTTGTTCATGAGTCCCTTGTTTGTCCTGAGCAGTTCAACTGTTGTTCTTCAGAAAAAAAAATAAAAATCCTCTAGTTGCTGCACATTCTATGGTTTTCCATCATATTCTGCATATTTGAACCCTTTCCAAAAGTGAATGTATGATTTTGAGATCCATCTTTTCACACTGAGGGCTCATACACAACTATTACAAAAGGTGAAAACATTTGCTGATGCTTAAGAAGGCAACACAATGCAATAAGAGCCGGGGAATGTAAACTTTTTTGAATTGGATGATAAGTAAATTATCCTTATATTGTCTTCTGGAAGTATTTCTGTAGCTTCCTAAGTGCAGTACTAAATGAAAAAATATTCTTTAAACAAAATGAAAGAAAATTTTACACCTTCTTAAGCATCAGTGATCACCTTTTGTAATAGTTATGTACGAGTTCATCAGTTGTTCTCAGTGTGAAAAGATGGATCTCAAAATCATACAGTCACTTTTGGAAAGGGTTCAAATATGCAGAAGATGCTGGACAACCAAGGAATGTGCAGCAACTAGAGGATTTTTATGAAGAACAAGAGACAGTTTAACTGCTCAGGACAAACAAGGGACTCATGAACAACCATCACAAAACTTGAAAACAGTCGTGGTTCATCCAAGAAGCGACACACAGTTTTAACATTCAAGGGTATGTAAACTTTTGAACAGGGACATTTTTATAAATTCAGTTACTATTTTGTCTTGTCCTCCGTTTCCCTTACACAGGGGTAGTTCATCCAAAAAATGAAAATTCTGTCATTAATTACTCACCATCATGACATGTTCAATGCCCGCGTGTCAAAGACTGACAGGAAGGAGATGAAATGATTGAATAAAGTCGTTATTTTGTTTTATTTGAGCACAAAAAGTATTCTTGTAGCTTCATACAGTTGAAACACTGAAGTCATGGACTATTTTAACAGTGTCCTTACTACCTGTCTGGGTCTTGAACGTGGTGGTTGCATTGCTGTCTATGAAGGGTCAAAAGTTCTTGGATTTCATCAAAAATATCTTAATTTGTGTTCCAAAGATGAACAAAGGTTTATGGGTTTGGAACAACATGAGCTTGGGTAATTAGTGACAGATTTTCATTTTTTGGTGAACTATCCCTTTAGTAGAAAATAAATAAAAAATTGTTCTTTCTTTGTTTCCTTTGTTCTTTTCTTTCTTTCTTGTCTGTCGTTTCTGGACAGGTCTGAATGTCTTGTTGTGTTTCTAGACAGGTGAAACTAGATTGAAGGCCACTGAAGCTCATACACACACACGCAGACACATAGCTTTTGTTCATTACAGAGAAAAGGCAGACAGGGCAGTTGCAGTTCCAGGAGCCCTTGATTTAAGCTCTTCTGCTGGAGAAAAGTGCACAGAGAGAGATGGAGAGACCCGCGCAGGGCTGTAAATGAACAGAGAGACGACAAGAGACGCTATGAAGGTCATGAAGGCAAATTTTATTGGCGCTTTTTTTCCACTGTCTGGTGTGTGTGGACATGTACGTGCTTGAAGGCATGGATGTGTGTTGTGCTGCCTGCTGTAAGGACTATCAACACACGCTGCCATGTTGAACTGTGTCTCCACCCTCCCATCTGAACATACTGCAGCTCTTTCAATTAATACATTATTAATGATTAGCAAAATAAAGCTCATGAATATTGAAATGCTTTTATCGCTAAGGAGTTTAAAAAGTTCTTTTACTTTACCATAACACACATACACATACATATACGCACACACAAGCATACATTAGTCTCCTGAGGTACATCGCCAGTTACCATTAATCTAATTAATTGTCTCACTTAAGACCTGCCCATCAAAACTCACCCGGGAGAGGACGAGAGAGGAATACACTGAAAAGAGAGAGAGAGCAAAAGAGAGAGGGGCGGGGTGAGCCAGATATCAGCAGACAGAAGCAATAGAGGTTTTGCAGTGCTTTGGTTCTGAAATTGGGTCTTCTTGTCATTTCAGTCTCCTGTGACAGTTCAGACTTGAGAAATTGTGTCAAGAACAAAAATCTTTCATTCAGTTTGGATTCACCTTGACCCGGAACAGAGAACTCAGAAAGAGCACAAAAAGCGAACCGAACCAAAGAAAGAAAAGATACAAGACACATTGTCTAAATTAAGGTCGTGGAATTAGGGGTCGACCGATATGTGTTTTTCAGGGCTGATGCCGTAAATCGATAACCGATATTTTGAACCGATACATACACTACCAATCAAAAGTTTGGACACACCCTCTCATTTAATGTTTTTTAAAGAAGTTTCTTACGTTTATCAAGGCCGTTTTCACTTTTAATTTTGAAAATTTTAATTTTAAAAAAATTTAATGTATATCTGTAATTAAAGTTAAATTTCCAGAATCATTACTCCAGTCTTCAGTATCACATGATCCTTCAAAAATCATTCTAATATGCTGATTTACTGTCAGTGCTGGAAACAGTTGGGCTGCCTAATTTTTTTTTTTTTTTTTTTTTTGGAACCTGCGATAGTTTTTTTTCAGGATTTTTTGATCAATAAAAGGTTAAAAAAGAACAGCATTTATTTAAAATGGAAAGGTTTTCTAACAATATACACTACTGTTCAAAAGTTTGGGGTCTCAGTACATTTTTATTCTTTTTTTTTTTTTTGAAAGAAATTAATACTTTTATTCACCAAGGATGTGTTAAATTAATAAAAAAGTGATAGCATAGATTTACATTGTTAGAAAAGATTTCTATTTTGAATACATGCTGTTCTTTTTAACTTGTTATTCATCAAAGAATCCTGAAAAAAGAATCACAGGTTGCAAAAAAAATATTTGGCAGCACAACTGTTTCCAACATTGATAATTCTAATAATAAATCAGCATATTAGAATGATTTCTGAAGAATCACGTGACACTTAAGACTGGAGTAACAGCTGATGAAAATTCAGCTTTGCATCGCAGGAATAAATTATATAGTGAAGTATATTAAAATAAAAACCATTATTTTATATTATAATAACATTTTGCAATATTATAAAGTTTGGGTGTGTCCAAACTTTTGACTGGTAGTGTATGTCTGGTGTAAAAAATGAAAATTAATGTCAAAATAACAAGGGCTCTGACAAAAAATTTCTTTAAATGCTTTTAATAATTTTATCATCAAATGGCTTTTGAAAATGGACGATACTAATAACCATAAAAATGCTTAATATCGGCACCAATAATTGGCCAGGCCGATAATCAGTCAACCTCTATGGGGATTGCAGGTTTCCCAGCACCTTTGCACTTCCATCAAAATACTCTTGGGCAAAACTATATAAATTGCAGGTGACTAGAAAATTGTTGACATTAACAGAAGTGCATTGGCATGGAACTAATCATACTTATCTGACTGTCATTAATTCATAGCAGTGAATGATGAGGTATCATACCGATCACAAGTGCAGTATGGAGTACCTCAAGGCTCAGTACTTGGACCATTGCTTTTCACGTGTCACATGTTACCCTTGGGAGATATCATCAGGAAACATGGTGTTAGCCTGCACTTTTATGCTGATGATACTCAGCTCTATATTTTTGTGATGCGATCTGGGAAAACCCAGGAAATTCAAAAAATAGGCTGAATGTCACTTTTTTGTCAAAATTTGGTTTTCATTCGAATATTAGTCTAAACATCTTGTCTATCATCTCTGAAATATCTTGGCAAAATTCACTTTGAATTGAATTTAGTGCAGAAAAATAGTGATTTATTGCAGCAAGCAGAAATGACTGTCTTTCTCTTGTGTTAAGAACGTGCTGCGGGTGTGCTTTCTCTAACACCACAAAAACAGTTAACCTATCAAAGTAAACCGGAGCGCAAGAGAACAACGCAGTCTGAAGTACTGTAGCTGCTCACTTAAATGGTCTTACTCGTTTCAGTCTGCTCAATCTTGGTGATGCCAATGTCATAAATGATGTTATAATGGACGATTTCACATCCAGAGATGAAGGATCGGATGATGAAGTTACTACAAGGTACACTATTTGTGCTATCTAAACATACAAGGGGTGATCAAAAGTTCAGAGACTATGCCCATGATAAACAATGGAAAATGGGCTTTAGTCAGTTTATGTAATGATGCAGTATAGCGCTCCTGATTTGACAGACGGCTCTTGACAGAAGCCATCTTACTTTAAACCTGTTTTTCTCAGAATTCCATTCCTGAAAATCATAGCTAACAGCCAACATAAGATAGCTATAACATAACATTCAAGTTATGGACAAAATAAAAGTTTTGGAAAGGGCATGAACCCGGCATTCATATGGTATCAAATAGGTCAAATTTCACCATGTGTTGGGTTTTCCTAGATCGCATCACATACATTTGATATATAATATAAATATACATAATATGTGTTTATTTCATTCACATTATACATTATTAATTCTAATCTAAATACACTTGTTTTATATTAAATTACAAAATGTCACTTTTTCCCTGGCAACAGGCCCTTCTAAAACATCCACATTAATGATGAAGAATTAACATTTAGCAAAAAAAAAGAAAAAAAAATGATTTGTAAGTTATGACGCATTTCTTTGTGTGATAATTGCAGTTCGTAAAAGAACAATGAGCAAATGCAAAAAATATGTCAGAAGCGGGTGATGCTTTATTGTGCCGGCTGGCATGTTTTATTAAAGAGATTGAAAATGTTTTAAACACTCACAAATCAGCTTGTAACGTTAATAAATTAGAATCGTTAAAGTACTGAAAAATCACATGGAAGATGATGTTTGTTTCACAGCCTTGTTAAAGCTCATATTGAAGGCATATATGCTCATCTTCTCCGTTTTCCATCCTTCTGTTTTTCTCTTCCTCTCTCTTCCCCTCTCTCTCCTTCCATTATTCACTAGCAGGTCTCTGCAGCAAGCTCTCATTTCACCCCACTACGCCACAATCAATACCTGAACTGTGTGTGGGGTGGGGGTTACATAGGCTTAAGTGAGCATGCAAACAGGTCATAAGATTCTTGCATGCACACTTGCATCAAGATTGCAGTACTGAATGTATCAAAAGGAGAGATTGCATTTGCCTACATTATGCATTACCTTGCACTTCTGGTCATGTTGGACAGGGGTTAATTTGGCCTTTGAGACGCACACTCGTGCACAGACACTTGCTTAGTCCTGTACTCTTAATTAAAATTTTCCATAGTTTGATTGGTTTTGTCTTCATGTTGTATTTCAGCGCAAAAACCTGTATCTTAACCATATGCAATCTAGTGTTTTGGTGTTGTTGTTGCTTTTTACATGTTTTTATAATTAAAAAATAAATTAGTAGTAGTAATAATTAGGGCTGTCGCTAATATTATTTATTAATTGAATATTCAGATACGTAAATACAAAATAAAGTGCATATTAAACCCGCAGCACATATATTTACAGTTGAGGTCAAAAGTTTACATACACCTTGCAGAATCTTTGACCAAAACAGGGGGGATCATACAAAATGATGACTGACTTGAATAAATATTTCACATTAAAGATGTTTACATATAGTCCACACAAGAAAATAATAGTTGAATTTATAAAAATGAGGACAACTGAGGGACTCATATGATGCTTCAGAAAGAAACGCAATGCATTAAGACCCAGAGGGAGAAAACTTTTTGAGTTTGAAGATCAGGGTAATTTTTATTTATTTTGTCTTCTGGGAAACATAGGTATCTTCTGTAGCTTCTGAAAGGCAGTACTAAATTGAGAAAAAAAAAAAGATATTTAAAAAAAGAAAAATGTGCACATTTTCATTCTGTTCAAAAGTTTTCACCCCCAGGCTCTTAATGCATTGTTTTTCCTCCTGGAGCATCAGTGAGCTTTTGAACCTTCTGTAATAGTTGAATATGAGTCCCTCAGTTGTCCTCAGTGTGAAAAGATAGATCTCAAAATCATACAGTCATCGTTGGAAATGGTTCAAATACACAAAAAAGCTGAAAAACCAAAGAATTTGTGGAACCTGAAGGATTTTTCAGTATTGCAGTTTTGTTAAAACAAGCCATTTATGTATTATTTTGATTGATCATTGCAGTAGTAACTCATCAAATGATGGAGGAAAGAGTTGCATATCCATACACACTAAAGTTGAGCCCAGTTTGGTGTTTTAAGGAGCCAATTCAGGTGTCTGTATTGCAGTTGTGATGCTATACAGTCTATAAAATGCCCTGTTACCTGATTTGCATAAGTCCTGCAGAGAATCGGCTGCTAAAACAAAATTGTTTATTTGCGCAGCATGTGCAAATAAGCAGCGTTATCAGCAGGCGCAAATCGTTTGTGGTGAATCTCCACCCTCTGTCTCGACATGGCACATGTTTAAGGTTAAATAGCCATATATTTATTCTATACTCTTTCTAAACATGCCCACACCCATATCCCAACACACACACATACACAAGTCAGCTCATATTGATTTGGTGTGGCTCCTCCTTGTGTTAAGGAGCAGACATGATCTGAATTTTAAAGAGGTTACATTACTTCACCTCCTCTCTCTTTCCTTCGCTCTGTCTCTCTTACATGCGGTGTAATGTGGCCTTTGGTAAATCACACTTGAAAAGTGGCTCTATTTTGGCTCTTTCCCGGTTGCTAAGCACAGATCTAATTGCTGGCAAATGTTTCTGAATGCTGTAAGTCAAACTGTGTGTGTATGTGTGGTTTTGGCATATAAATACAGCTAATAGCTCTGGAGCTCATTCCAGTCCAGCTGCACTGACCTAAACCTGGTGTACCTGAACATAGAGCGGATGATAGATTAGACCCAAAGGTGTGTTCACTTCACTGCAGTCACTAACGCACTGTAATGCAGCAGCGACGGGCGATCAGCTGCAAGCAATGCAGCAAGAGTGTTTGAGTTCAACCTTCCTGACTGTCCTGCAGCTGCTCTATAAAACGTGTCTGCACATCCTCTAGAAGCATCGATCCGAAGATAATTTCCAACAGGAAGCGGTTGATGAAGTGTATAAGCCATATATGTATTTTAAGTAGCTGAATTTGAATTAGGTTGTTGTTGTGTGTGTCAGGAGCTCTTCCGATCAAGGCTGCTGCAATGCAGATATGCTAATGTACAGATAATGTCATATCATTTGTGTGTGTGTGTGTGTGTGTGTGTGTGTGTGTGTGTGTGTGTGTGTGTGTGTGTGTGTGTGTGCTGCATTGTTTCCCTCTGTGTCTTTCGTGAGCGTGTGTGATCTTGTGTTGCAGTGTTTGGTTTCTGGTCAGGCATGAATTGGAGCAGCTTTATGTAACACCCTGATCAGGGATTCAAGACCCCGAGCGTATCCCACAAACCCCTGCCCGTTTGGCTTAATCTAAAGCACGCTTTGATTTCCTGCAGGCTCAAATTTGAGCTGTTAAAGAGAGACAGGCGCTCTCTGAGGGGAACGTGGTACACACGCATAAAGCCACTGTCATCTACTGTAATGGAAAACAAGGAGAGAAATGCTGTATTGAATTCAAGAGGCTTCAAGGTGTGTGTGTTCATGTCGATCATGTCAAGTCTCCTGTGTATGTGTGTGTGTATGTGTCCGGTCACCAAATGTGCCGACATGAATATTAAAAATTGGGAATGCCCTCATTGTGGGGACGAGAGAATGGTTTGTATGAGGCTTAATGTAAATGCTAAAACCAGTCTTAACCAGTCAAAAGTTTTTGAACAGTAAGGTTTTAATGTTTTTTAAAGAAATCTATTCCGCTCGCCAGGCCTGCATTTATTTGATCCAAAATGCAGCAAAAACAGTAATATTGTAATTTTTTTATTATTATTAAAAATAGCTGCTTTCAATTTGAATATATTTAAAAAAAGAAATTTATTCCTGTGATCAAAGCTAAATTTTCAGCATCATTACTCCAGTCTTCAGTGTCACATGATCCTACAGAAATCATTCTAATATGCTGAATTGCTGTTCAAGAAACATTTTTTATTACTATTATTATTATTATTATCAATATTTTAAACAGTTGAGAACTCTTTGATGAATAGAAAAATGCAAAGATCAGCATTTGTCTGAAATAAAAAGCTTTTGCAGCATTATACACTCTACCAGTCAATGTAATTTATGTATTTTTCTTTTTGACGGGAAAGAAATTATATAAATGAATACTTTTATTTTGCAAGGATGCTTTAAATTTATCAAAAGTGATGATGAAGACAAGTTTTACTGTTTTTGCTGTACTTTGGATTAAGTAAATGCAGGCTTGGTGAGCAGAAAGACTTGTTTAAAAGATCTTATACTCTAAAATGAATTAAATAAATGAAACAAATATGTACATAAGTTCGTTCATAACTGTAAGTCAATGCTATAACTTTTTTTTTTAAATAATTACAATTATTAAATTATTTATTGCCAAAAATGTCATTTGAACCTGTCAGGGAAGATTTTTTTTTTTTATTATTAAACCATTTATGGCCAAAACATTTTTGAGAAAGCATAACTTTCCTCTCACAACATGTCATAAATATACTAAACACAAACCAAAATTATTAAATAATTTTAAGCTTAATTTTAATGAACTTTATTTTTGGTGAAAATTTTCCAGAAAAAAACTACCAGAAACTTTCGCAAAGCTTCCAAAAATGTTCCACCTCTTTGCACCCTAACTTCACTGCAGTTGATAACTTGCAGTTTATTGATTCAGTAACAGCTTTGATTTAGTGAGTCAGATTCAGGGAATTTGTCAGACTGAGAGTCATTTGCTTATGAATCAACTCAAGTTATTCATTCGTGAATCAGACTACACGTATCGTGCTGTATGTTTGTGTTTGCATGCTGCTTGATAAATGTGTTTTGTCGTCATTATTTCATTATAAGCATCTTTTTTATCTCCCTGGATTATTTTTAGACTTCAAACTTACATTCTCAACTATGTAGATATGATTTATTGTGCTGTCACGTTGGAGATTCTGCAACAGCGGTTAAATTGTTCAACACTGGCAACACTGGTTGTGAAAAGGTGTGGATGATCTGACAGTGTGTTTAGCAGGTGATTGTGTTATGTGGTCACATGTTGTCTCATCCAGAGCACAAACTGTTATTGTGTTTGGGTTTTGATATGCTGACTGCTTGTGAAACATCAACCATTGTGTTCATTCTTTCAAATGATAAAACTTCTGCTGCTCTTCACAGAGCTTGTGAACACTTCTAATTAACATCTCATCTACAGCACTCACACTTAGAAAATCACTTTGTTTTCTGTCAGATTCAATAGCCAGTGTCTAATACAATTACAAATGTGATACATCATTTGAAATGAGAGAGGGAAATACTAGATGAGTAATTAAATAAAGCAAGTGTCCAGTAACTACAGATGACAGATGTAACGACAGATGTCAAAGACTCTTCATAAGGACAAAATGTACAAAGAATAAATAGAAAACTACCCCACACGCACACACACATACTAAAACAGCATGTGCTGTCATTTTAAACCCTTTGTGTGCATGTAAAAGCAGTGCTATGACTTATTGATGTAGCATTAGAGCGCTGTCGTGACCTGAGCTGAACCTAACCCACATTCAGATGAGAAGTGAAGAGGGTCATTCCCACAAGTCGTCACACACACACATACAGCTTCCTGCACCTGACAGTGTGGATCTGGAAACAATCTAACACTGTGTTTCTGTGACAACCAATGGGATGGAAGGAAGATGAAATTAGCTTTGAGAAGCGAGAGATAAAGAGAGACAAACAAAGATAGACAGTGTTTGCGTTTATTAGTCTTTCCTGAAGCATACGCTTTGTCTTTCTTACCTCATTCTCTCATGCTTATTCTACACTGTCTGTCTTCCTTGCTGTAGCACCTGTGTCTTAATTGAAGATCGATGAATCTTGGAAGTGATTGTGCGTTTCTCTAAGACTCTGTAAGTCTGGATATTGTTCAGTTGGCGCTGATGTTTTGTAACAAAAACATTTTACTGAGCGAACATGATTTTTCACTCTCCTTCAGTCGTCACAATTGTCCGAGCTTTATTTTTCCTCTAAAGATTATTTACATTTTGTGTTTTTTTAGATGTTAAACTAACATCTTTTGTTTTCTTTGTTTACAAAAAGTATTCCCATAGCTTCATAACATTATAGATGAACCATTACATGGACTATTTTAACGATGTTCTCCTTGCTACCTTTTTGGGCCTTGAACGTGTCAGTTGCGTTGCTGTCTATGCAGGGTCAGAAAGCTCAAAGATTTCGGCAAAATATCTTAATTTGTGTTAAAAAGATAAACAAATGTGTTACGGGTTTCAAACGAAATGAGAGTGAGTAATTTTTAGTTGAAATGTGCCTTTAAAGTCGAATTAAATTAAGAAGTAAATTCGTAGTCCGTTTTACTTCCATAATGTGACACTTATTAGAGTGAAACGTGATATTCAGTTAGGAAAAAGTAGGCCATGAGAGTCGATTTAGATTTCCTGTTGACTTTAATCATGACATCAGGCGAATGTGACACGGTTGGTTGTGGAGGTTTCATGGTTGTAATGTTGCGCGCTGCGGTTGCTTTTGGAGAAGGTCATGCAAACACAGCAGCAAGTGGTCTGAATGTGTATGAAGGATTTTGTTTCTGGTTCTGATGATTTTAGCTTAGTGGTGGAGGTTTTTATTCAGTGTTCTATGCAAAATTCTGGTGAAAAATGTGAGAAAAAGCTTGAGAGATGTTGAGTCAGAGCTAAATGAATGGCCATTTAAAGTGGAGTCCATCCGCACATCCATTGATTTTGTTTAATATGCAACTGAAGCTGTTATAAATCTTGTAAATATGCAGCGCTGACTAATTCACAAGATTCTGACTGCATCCTAGAACAGTACAGATTTTAAATTCATGCACAAGCCCACAGAAGCTATGCAATGTTATTTTTATATTTTATATTTCAACAAATTCTTAAGTTTTTCTGTTTGTAAATAAGGTGATGGCCTCTAGATAACTATTAGCCACATTAAATATGAATATTCATTTATTATTTAACAAAATATTTATTTAATTATTTATTTATTTAAAGGGCTGTCAATTTAAATTAATTTCATGTGATTCATTAAATAGGATTAAGCTGCAGAAATATTAATTATGATTGGCAAGCTCGATTACAAAATACATTATGTTTGCCAGTGATAGCTTATGATTAATGATACGGAAATAAAACAAACTATATATTGATTCGTAAAAGCACTTTATGAAGTTTATTCAGTTCTCAACAGTAATGTGGTGTCTTTGAATTGTGACTTGAATTATAAATGATGAATTAATTTGGTGGCTTTCTTCAGCTTATATTGATTTATCCCCATTATAAATTGATTAAGCCCTATTTATTTAACACATTTCCAAATATGATATTATATAGTTATATAAGAAAAAAAAAAAATATATATATATATATATATATATATATATAAATAATAATAATAATAAAATATATATATTCACACTACCAATCAAAGGATTTTGAACAGTAAGATTTTTATTGTTTTTAAAAGAATTATCTTCTGCTCACCAAGCCTGCATTTATTTGATTCAAAACTTTTGAAATATTTTTACTATTTTAAAATAACTGTTTTCTATTTGGATATATTTTAAAATGTCATTTATTCCTGTGATCAAAGCTAAATTTTCAGCATCATTACTCCTGTCTTCAGTGTCACATGACCCTTCAGAAATTATTTTAATATGCTGATTTGCTGTTCAGTGAACATTATTATTATTATTATTAATACTACTACTACTACTAATAATAATAATAATAATAATAATAATTTGTTTTCAGGATTTTTTTGATGAATAGAAAGATCCAAAAATTATCTAAAATGAAAAGCTCTTGTAACATTATACCATTCAAAAGCTTTGCGTCAGTATATATACATCTTTTTTATATATAAAAAAATAATACTTTTACTTAGCAATGATGCTTTAAATTGATCAAAAGTGATGATAAAGACATGTATAATGTTACAAAAGATTTCTATTTCAGATAAATGCTGTTGTTCTGAACTTTCTATTCATATAAGAAACCTGAAAAAATTCTAGTTCTATTATATAATAATATATAATATATTATAGTTCTATATATATAGTTCTATTATAATAATAATAAATGTTACATTTTAAAATATATTCAAATAGAAAACTATACTTCAAAATTGTATTGTTTTTGCTGTACTTTGGATCAAATAAATGCAGTCTATGTGAGCAGAATAAACTTAAAATACAAAAAAAATCTTCCTGTTAAACAACTTTCGACTGTTAGTGTGTGTGTGTGTGTGTGTGTGTGTGTGTATATATATGTATATATATAACAAAGTGGTATATGAGGTGGTTTAAAAAATATTAATTTCTATAAATAATAATTTAAGGATCCACTCAGTATGTGGAAGTGCAAGTATAAAAATTTGAGGGAATATTGATTGAATCTGTTTTTGAGTGTGTATTTACAGTCAGACTTGGTGAGGCTGCTCTCTCTCTTTCTGTCTCTCTTGCATCATCCTCTTATTCTGACGGTCTGCCTGTGCATGACTGCATGCCTTTTTCTTTCTTCTTTGTCCTTTGGCCTGTCTTTTCCTCACTCTTTTCTTCCTCTCCTTCTTTCTCTTTCTCTCCCCCTCTCTCCAGCAAAACAATAAAAGTCAGGATAATTGATGACGAAGAATACGAGAAGAACAAGAGCTTCTTCCTGGAGATCGGAGATCCCCAGCTCGTAGAGACCAATGAGAAGAAAGGTGGGGGGCGTGGCCTGAGTCTGCAGAGGAAATCACACATTCAACACACACACACACACACACACACACATACTGAACACCAGTCCACTCTGAACCCTCTCTGCTCTGGATCATCATCGGGATCAACTACAGGCCAAACTACACCATCGACAGCCCTCCAGCCTGGCCCTCGCGTGTGCTTGTTTGCGTGCGTCTGTGTTTGTGTGTGTGTGTGTGTGTGTGTGTGTGTGTGTGTGTATGTATCATGCATGCATTATTCCAACCCCCCTCCTGTTGTCTTGTTTCTGCAGGAAGACGATATCAGTCAGGGTTCTCAATCGAGAGGAATACGATAAGCAGTGCAGCTTTTGCTTAGAGCTACAGACGCCACTTTGGAGAAGGAGAGGATGGACAGTATACAGAGGTTTCTCTCCCTCTCACAGTGTCTCCTTTGCTTTTTACTCTTCTCTTCCTCTGGGCAGAGTTTCACCTTCTCTCTTTCTCTCCTGGTGTCTGTGTGCCATCTTATTAATTCAGTGGCATTTATATATTACACATACACTGAAGGAGCCAAATTCTACTTGTTTTAATGTTAATCAAGGCTTATTGCTCCAAAGAATGATATGAGCCTTTACTTTATAGTCATAATCATCTTTTTCGCAATTGTTGTGTAGTTTACCATATAGAGTGTGCTCAGGATTCTTGCAGGTTCTAAAAGAAAGCTTCAAAGAAAATTGTTTAATTTAGTTTCCTCGCAATACTCTCATAACTAGACACAAAGGAAACGTCAAGACTCAACAGCAAATGAGTTGAGATGCGGGGCTGTAAATCATGAGGAGAGATTAAGAGAGCTAAAAAGACTCAGTGCTCAAGATTGTGAGCTCTCTTCAAAGCCAAAGCTGTTCGACTGTGTTTTATCTCACATTTAGGTAAACATTATTTTCCTGGAAACAAAACGCCTCTTTTTCCCAGGAGGCACTTTAATGTTTTGATGTGTATCAGATGTTTTTATCATGTTTATATTTATTCCATTCATTTGGTTTTGGATAACGCTGTGTTTTAGAATGATTAATGTACATATGATAAAAAGAGATCCAGAGGTTAAGACAGGAACATCAGGTACAGTTCAGTCAAGTCCAGCTGGATTTGGTGATACATTTTTAATGATGTTTTACCACTCATCCGTACAGCTTCATCAGTGATTAACAATAAAACTGATTAAGACACTCAGATGAGTGGAGAATCGTCTTTGTAATAATTAATAATCAAGTCCAGTTGCCTTTGATTAGCTTTGCTTGCTCGACACGTGAAAGTACCCTGGATGATTCAAAACCTTCATACAGTAGACGAAAGAAAAGAGACTGTTTATTATGGAATAACAAAGAAAAGAAGAGACTAGAAATATAAAGGATAGCAAAGAGATGGTTGGATGAGAATGAAAAAACGGATGGCTAGATGGACTGTGTGTGCGCAGGCTGCCGATAGAAAACGATAGCTTGTTTTCAAGGGCAAAACAAGGAAGAGAAAACCTTAGCCTATTAAATCAATATCAATTTACACACGCACACAAACCTGACTCATAATCTTTGGTGTTTCACATCTATAGACAACAGTGTCTCAGTGAATAACCAAAACGAATCACAGTATCAAAATGTAACCGGTTTATTTTATTATACCTAAAATGTTCTTTCTGTTGGTCTTTTAATTTACTTCCTATCCATCTTTTACATTTTTTCAGCGATGCACCCAGGTCTACACAAAGGATAATAATTATTATTATTTAATATTAGTGTGTTGCTAACTATTGCTTATATTTAATCAGTTGATTTATAATAATATCTAAAGATTTTATTTGTGACCCTGGACCACAAAACCAGTCATAAGATCATTTTTTTGAAATTGAGATTTATACATCTGAAAAACTAAAAGCTGAATAAATAAGCTTTCCATTGATGAATGGCTTGTTAGGATAGGACACAATTTTAAAATCTGAGGGTGCAAAAAAATCTAAATGCTGAGAAAATCACCTTTAATTGCCATGCATAGTACTCATCAGAAATTAAGGTTTGATATATTGATAGAAAATGTACAAAATATCTTCATGGAACATGATCTTGACTTAATATCCTAATTATTTTTGGCATAAAAGAAAAATTATAATTTTGACCCATACAATATATTGTTGGCTAATGCTACACATATACCTGTGCTACTTATGACTGGTTTTGAGGTACAGGGTCACCTGTAAGTTTTGTTTCATACTAAATGAAATTACCTGCCTTTTCATTTAGTTAAAGGAATAGTTCATCCAAAAAATGAAAATTTCCCCACGATTTACTTACCCTCAAGCCATCCTAGGTATATATAACTTTCTCCTTCCAGACGAACACTAAAATTTATCCTGGCTCTTCCAAGCTTTATAATGGTGGTGGATAGTGGCTGATATTTTGAAGCTCCAAAAAGCACATATATCCATGGTAAAACTAACCCATACACCTCCGGGGGGTTAACACATGTCTTCTGAAGCGGATCCATGGGATTTTTTAACAAAAATATTTCTGTTTTTAAAATTATAAACTCAAGTCATTGACTTCCGGCAACAACGTATGCGCGTTCGGGATCCAGCTTCTTCGTTGACCTCTGACTCGATGTATGACGTAAACCGCATTCGTAGTGTAAGCTCTGGTGAGAATTAACTAACGAGGATAGAGCAATACTAAACGAGTTAAAAGTCAAAAATGAGAAGTTAAAAAAATGTCAGAAGATTCAGCTTGAAGTTTTTGGCAAAGCCTTATTTGTTTAAACTGGAGTAACATTACACCGACCAAACGCACATACAGCCATTGCTAGAAGTCAGTGATTTGAGTTTATAATTTTAAAAATAGAAATATTTTTGTTATAAAAACCCATGGATCCGCTTCAGAAGACATGTGTTAACCCCCCAGAGGCGTATGGGTTAGTTTTTTGACGGATAAATGCGCTTTTTAGAGCTTCAAAATATCAGCCACTATCCACCATCGTTATAAAGCTTGGAAGAGCCAGGATAAATTTTAAAACAACTCTGACTGTGTTCGTCTGGAAGGAGAAAGTCATATATACGTAGGATGGCTTGAGGGTAAGTAAATCATGGGGAAATTTTCATTTTTGGGTGATCTATTACTTTAAGATTTAATTTTTATGATTAAGTATCGGCAATATTAGTTTCCTATATTTGTTTTCAATATAGTTACTATCATAATCCATGTGACTGACTGCAGAATTTGTGCATGACGTCAATCAAATCTCTCTGACACAATTATTGTTCAGCCTGTTCCTCTTCAGTTGTTCTCCAGCTAGTTATTGGTCAGTCTATTTTCAGTGATTCATTTCATCTTGACTTGTTCTTTAGAACCTAACTGTGTCCATTAGAGTTCGTCCAGTTAGTTCTTGTTTTTGATTTAGTGAGCATCCTTTACAATCAGCCAAACAAGATAGAACAACCTTTTTTACATGATAAAACCATAAACATTGTAGAGGCGAATTAGTGTACAAGACATCAAAAAACATGATGTTTGTGGATAAAATGAAACAGAAAGAGCTGGTATTATGTGAGTATTTTGTTGCCTCACAAATCAACAGGCAGCAAAGTGTGGAAAATAGTGTAATCTATTAAAAAAAAAAAATAGAACTTACTGACTAAGAAAAGATGAAGAGATTACGCTGGAACCGATGAACATAAAATATTAAGACAGAGAGATAGACTGTTTAGGCTACAGGAACAAGTTGCTCTGCCATTAATCTGACAGTGAATCTTGTGCTGGAATCCTCCACTAATGCCTCAGGGTTCATTTGTGGCTTGAGATTTATTTGTTCCATTAGATATTTCATTCCTTTACCCAGCCGTTTCTGCCTATGAGGCTCATGTTTGTGTTGAGCTTGGGAATGTAGTCATCATAACATTGTTTTACGACTATTGGTGTTGTTGGTGTAGCGGCTATGCCAGCTGAGCTCGTGAGCTGAGAAGGAATATAAAATAAATGAGACAGAAAGAGAAAGTGATAGAGAGAATATATGTGACCGGACTTTGAAAAATTACATTTTTCTACTGAAATCACCATGGTGCTGCCCAAAGGATTTTCATTTTCTCCTTTCCCAGACCTTCCCTTTTGTCTGTCCACATCAGTGTGTGCATGTGTCTCTACTGTAACCTAATTGTTTTCCTTTCCAAACCTCATCATCCCTCCATGCCTTTAGGTCTGCATCTGCTGCCTTACTTTGACCCTCTCATTTCATTGTGTGTGTGAATGTAGGTGATTGATTGGGCTAAACCCAGTCACATGATCAGGGGTTGCTTTTATCACACACTTACTTACCCAGAATCCCATTGGGCCCATAGAAGCTTCATCACATGAAACAAATGAAGGAAAAATCCTACCCCTGACATATTTCTCATATACAGGGTCACAGTGGTCTGTGTGTATTCTATTATAAAAGTATGTTTCATGAAATGGACCAATTTTCTACATTTATCAGTGAAGACAAATTCTTGTGTTCACTGTAGCATTTAGTTCCAGTTTATCCACAGAAAACTATTGATCCACAAACAATAATTTAATATACAGTTGAAGTCAAAAGTTTACATACACCTTGCAGAGTCTGCAAAATGTTAATTATTTTACCAAATAAGAGGGATCATACAAAATGCATATCATTTTTGATTTAGTACTGAACTGAATAAGATATTACACATAAAAGATGTTTACATATAGTTCACAAGAGAAAATAATAGTTGAATTTATAAAAATGACCCTGTTCAAAAGTTGTAGTTGTTCATGAGTTGTCCCTTTTCTGAAGAAAGGCCAGCTGTTCCTCAGAAAAGTCCTTCAGATCCCACAGATTCTCTGATATTTCAGCATTTTTGTGTATTTAAACCATTTCTAATAATGACTGTATCATCAGAGAGAAAAAAAGATTAATTAAGAGCCAGGGGTGTAAACTTTTGAACAGAATGAGGATGTGTAAATTTTTCTTATGTTGCCTAAATATCTTATTTTTTTCATTTGGTACTGCCCTTCAGATGATACTTCTGTTCCCCAGAAGACAAAAAAAGTTAAATTTACCCTGATCTTCAAATTCAAAAAGTTTTTACCCCCCTGCTCTTAATGCATCGTTTTTCCTTCTGAAGTATCAGTTGTCCTCAGTGTGAAAAGATGAATCTCAAAATCATACAGTCATTGTTGGAAAGGGTTCAAATACACAAAAAAAGCTGAAAAACCAAAGAATTTGTGGAACCTGAAGGATTTTTCGGAAGAACAGCGGGCAGTTTAACTGTTCAGGACAAATAAGGAACTCATGAACAGCTATCACTTTACAAAACGAACAAAAAAAAAAAAAACAGCTGTGGCTCATTCAGGTAACAATATAGTATTAAGAATCAAGTATATGTAGACATTTGAACAGGGTCATTTTGGTAAATTCAATGAATATTTTCTTTTGTGGACTACATGTAAACATCTTTTATGTCAAATATCTTATTCAGGTCAGTACTAAATAAAAAATAACATTCATTTTGTATGGTCCCCTTATTTTGTTAAAATAATTAACGATTTGCAGATTCTGCACTTAAACATTTCTTTTGACTTAAACTGTATAAGGTGGCTGGTTTGGTGGGTTTGTTTTCTATTCTCTGACTGGTGCTTTTGTTTTCAGAGGAGGAGAAAGAGGCGGGGCAGGAAGAGGAGGAGCCTCTGACAGGTGAAGAGGAAGAAGAACGACGCATCGCTGAAATGGGGAAGCCTATGCTAGGAGATCACCCCAAACTGGAGGTCATCATCGAGGAATCCTATGAATTCAAGGTGTGCTATTTCGGCTACATATTTTCCATTGGTTTCCCATTTGATTTTAAAACACTAGACATCATACTAATTGACTTTGAACAGTCACAGGAAAACTGGCCATCATACACTACCAGACTTTAAAGTTGTTCCAGTCATAACAAAAATCAGCTCAAAATATCTGAATACGTCTGAAACTAAAAAAATCATGTGACCAAAAAAAATCGGTGACCATTATACACTACATGCAGAGCCGATCCTCCCTATATGCAAAATATGCAAGCTGCGTAGGGCCCTGGAAGCACCAGGGGGCCCCCTTGCTCTCAAAGATGATATAAATTTAGTTTCAGTTTTAAGTTTGGCCGACAGTTATGAAAACATGAATGTTAATTTCTTTTAATGCGGTTCGCTGTCTCCCTTTGTAAAAAAATTAGAAAAAAAAGAGTTGAAAGCATACCAAAGAGATGCTGTTTCTCAATCGCTTTCTGTGAGCACGATTCGTTTCATTCATTCATAACCACCAGCCACTAGAGTCGACTCATCCAGATTGTGAATCATGGGAAATCAGGGCAAAAGTTGTGTGGTGTGTTCTAGCCTTTAAGCAACTTTCTCCCAAAAAGTACAATTCTTTCCTCATTTTGTTCTAAACATGTAAAAAACACAAAATTTTGAAAAATGTTTTAGTGTACATTTGTCCATACAATGAAATTCATGTCCCATTTGTTTTGTGCCCTTTGGCTTTCATTGTTTGGACAAAAACAGTTCTTTAAAAGTTTTTCAGTTCTTCTTATGTTATTTTCTGCTAAAAAAGTTTGTAACGACATAACAATTTTCATTTTTGTATGAACTATGCATTTACATGTATTTACTGCAATATACTTTGAACATTTTATTTTTATTATTATTTGTGGATAATTTTCATTGACAAAAGCTGTTAAAGGGATAGTTCACACAAAAATGAAAATTAATCATTAATTACTCACCCTCATGTTATTTCAAACCTATAAGTCCTTCGTTCATCTTCAGAACACAAATTAAAATCCAAGAGCTCTACCCTCCATAGAAAGCAAGGGTTCTACCACACTCAAGGCACAAAATAGGAGAGAGAAGAAATCGTTCAATTAAGCTGTTATTTTGAGGGTTTTGTTGCTTCGTGACTTCATAAAATTCAGGTTGAACCACTGATGTCACATGGACTATTTTAACGACATCTATACATTTCTGTGTCTTGATTGTGGAAGTTCATTAGCTGTCTATGGAGAGTCAGAGAGCTCTCAGATTTAATTAAAATATCTTAATTTGTGTTTTGAAGATGAACAAAGGTCTTACGGGTTTGAAACGACATGAGGGAGAGTAATTTACTGACAGAATTTTTATTTTTTAGGTGAGCTATCTCTTAAATATTTACAGCATGCAAACATTACACTGGGTTGCAACATTTAGAATTGA
Source organism: Cirrhinus molitorella (assembly GCA_033026305.1). Taxonomy (NCBI): domain Eukaryota; kingdom Metazoa; phylum Chordata; class Actinopteri; order Cypriniformes; family Cyprinidae; genus Cirrhinus; species Cirrhinus molitorella. Next base: position 22,834,490 of record CM065135.1, on the reverse strand, counting down.
CTAACTAACCTTTTAGGTCACATATGAGTCACACCACAAATGTGTAGATATTTTTCTGTAGAAAAAAAGTTCCTTGTTGCTTATGGAAACACACAACACTCTCATTCTGTCAGGGAAGTTCTGAGATCTTAAACATTGGCATCTCATCGATCGCCTCCACACACTTTAGGACGATCCACATGCACACGCATGCACTTTAGCCCACACGCACTCTCCAAGCAGAAACGTACACACTCCGATCCCACACACACTTCACAGCGGGGCAGACCAGAGAGCAGTCAGAAGCACTCGATGAACTGTGGTTCACCTCGTCTGAAGTGTGTGTATGTTTGTTTATTCCTGTGAAGTTGCACTAGACTATAATGAAGCGGTCATTCATTTTCTTTATGTGCTCTCTCTCACTTTTCTGTATAGAATACAGTTGATAAGCTGATTAAAAAGACAAACTTGGCTCTTCTGGTCGGCACCAACAGCTGGAGGGACCAGTTCATTGAGGCCATCACAGTCAGCGCCGGTGAGTGTTTCAGTTTGTGAGAGCACTGGGAGGTCTAATTTAGTGGTTCATTAAAAAAAGAACACCTCGTGCAGGACAACAATCGCTCATAAGCATTGCCAGAAATGTCTGCAAGGCTTTTACATTATTATTGTTGTCATAAAATAAATTTCTAGTTAAATATGACTGATTAGCACTTTGTTTTCAATTGGGTTATCAGGGGTGTCCAATCCTGCTCCTCAGGGACCACCTTCCTCTAGACTTCAGCCTGCTTTAATACACCTGCCTGAAGTTTCTAGTAATCCTAAAGAGCTTCATTAGCTGATTCAAGTGTGTTTAATAAGGTTAGACCCTCTAGGCACAGGATTAAACATCCCTAGGTTATATAGATTGCATCGAAGGTTGCGTTGTTTATGGTTTCCATATTTTTTCAAAAAGCACCGGTACTCGCTGCTGTAAATTGCCCCCTGGTGGCTGCCGTGCTTTACCTCACTTATGGTTCCACAAAGGAGTCTCCATTCTTTGTATAAAGGAGAGATAGTAAGTAGATAGAGGTGGAGAAAGAGAAAAACGATAAAGGTTTGTTTTCTCTGAAGTAATTAGCACTCACAGCACGACCTCAGAGAGACTGATGATCATAGAGGCTGCTGCTCTAGCCATGTAAGTGTGTGTGTGTGTGTGTGTGTGTGTGTGTGTTTGTTTGGATCAGGTGTTGGTGACTTAGTGATTCACACTTGAACACCTCTCAGTGTGCCAATTTGTGCTCTGGGGCAAAGCAAGGTTAAAAGCCTTTGTGTGTGTGTTTGTGTGTACGTCTGTGTTGCTCTGCTGTCAGAACTGACCTGTAATCACCAGTATTACACTGCTAGACATAGCTTTCTGTCAGACATAGACAAGGTCTTTTCATAAAGCATCTACAGTAGTTATGTTGGTTGTTTTCAAAATAGCTTTTTTCATTTTTATTTAAGAATTATTTAATATACACTGCCAGTCAAAAGTTTTTGAACAGTAAGATTTTAAATATTTTATATTAAGAAGTCTCATCTGCTAACCAAGTCTGAATTTATTTGATCCAAAGTACAGTAAAAACAGTACAAATCTGAAGTATTTTTAATATTTAAATTAACTGTTTTCTATTTGAATATATTTTTAAATGTAATTTATTCCTATGATTCCGATGCTGAATAAAAAAATGCTTCTTGAACAGCAAATCAGCATATTAGAATGATAAAGGATCATGTGATGCTGAAGGCTGGAGTAATTCTAATAGAAATCATTAAAAATCTTTTGACTGGTAGTGTATGTAGATAAATTTAAAGGGATATTTCACACAAAAATCACCCTCTTGTCATTCCAAGCTGTATTACTTATATCTCAAGTATCTGTAAGTATGAATTGTTCTTGTAAGTCTTTTCAATGAATGTAATGCTAAACATCATTGGTTCTTGTATGTCTTTTAACAAAGTATATGTGCATTCTCATGTCATATTAAGATTTGAAGTCTTTGGCACTTTGGCAATTTGAAGATTTTGGCAGCCCCTGGTCACCATTCACCTTCATTATGGAAAAAAGTTGGCATAAACATCCTGCCTAATATCAAACACGCATTAATCATTGCCATCATTGATAGATGACCAGTGGAAAACCATTTTATTTTTTATCTAATACCACGGAGAACAGAACCGAGATTTCTTCATGACTTTTTATCAGGACACGCAGACACACATATGCACATATACGCAAATGTACACAGATAGGGACAAAGAAGCGGAAAAGGTCTGCAGCTAATGGCAGTAAATTGAAGAGTTTAAAGATTAAAAGCTTTGCTAAATGTCAGACTCTGGAGCACAGCGAGATGATTTATATCGAAAGATAAGAAAAGAGTAAACACAACATGCGCAAGTTTGTGTGTGTGGATCTACTTATCTATAGATTGGCCAAAAAATTGTCCCCAGATATTAGCTATATGTGACGCACATCTCTCTTTGGAAACATTTGGGGATGTCCTTAATTGGGCAAATGATTCATGAAGCATTTTACATTTACATTTACATTTAGGCATTTGGCAGACGCTAGGTCTGCCAATTTTTAAACAAAACAATTCTAAGTAATTGCTGAGGGTTAGGTTCAGTGTTATTGTTAACTAAAATATATTTTTATAGTAATTGAAATAACACTATAAATTGAAATTGAAATAAACTATAAATATTAGATAAAAAACTGAAAATAAATAGGCTGAAATGATACATTTGCATAAAATGTAACGTGATGAGATTTTGCCCTAACAAAAAAACAGTTGCTCTGGAACAAATAAAGATTAATGAGACCTGAGATTTACCCAAAATGAATTATATCTCATGTTTAACCACTATAGAGACATCAGAGCCGGTGGCAAATTCTAGAAAAACTGGCCAAGGTAAGTCTGCTTTCGGCAGGTTCATGAGCGCTGAATGCCGCTGACGCCCTGGAACCAATATCTCCAAAAACATTGAAGCAAATTTTCAAATAGACATTATCTTTATTAACAAACTGCATATTTAAAGTCTAAACAAGTACATTGTCACCCAAAAAACTCTTAAAACTACATTTATGTGAAAACACTATTATTTATAAAATTTTATTGGATTTAGGCATCCGCCATGATGATATCACTAAAATATCACACTCCTCTCAGCCAATCAGATTTGAGGACCATGTGATATAGGGAAATCAGAGCCAGAGGCAAATTCTAGAAAAACTAGCCAAGGTAAGTCCGCTCTCGGTGGGTTCATGAGCGCCGAATGACCGCTGACGCCCTGGAGCACACATCTCTGTAAACATAGAAACAAATTTTTAATAGATGTTACTTTTATTAACAAACCACATATTTCAAGTCTAAACAAGTACATTGCTACCTAAAAAACTCTTAAAACTACTTTCTGTGACACAAAAACAGAATTATTTATACAATTATAGTGGATTTGGGCATCCGCCATGACACCTGCTGTGAGAAATACTGCAAACAAGTGATACAAACTATGGAAATGGTTGCAGTTCCAAAATCACTAAAATATCACACTCCCCTCAGCCAATCAGATTCGAGACATCAGAGCCAGCGACAAATTTCAGAAGAACTGGCCGAGGTAAGGCTGCTTTCAGCGGGTTCACGAGTGCTGCCGTTTAGCTCACATCTCTGAAAACATTGAAGCTAATTTTTTATTAACAAATTGCATGTTTAAACTATAAACAAGTACATTTTTGCTCTAAGACTCTTAAAACTACATTCTGTCACACAAAAAAAGTATTATTTATAAAATTATAGTGGTTTTCGGCATCTGTGAGAAATACCGCAAGCGGTGATGCAGTTACAAATGGTGAAATGGCTGTTGGACTCGCACTCTTATTAGCCAGTCAGATTTGAAAGCCAGAAACAACTGTTGTTGTTCAATAGTGTATACATAATACTAAACTAATTATTTTAACTTTATTTAAATTTAATTTATGATAAGTTTATTAAAAAACAAAATAAGTCTAGAGTATGTCTTCATTTAGGGCAAAATCATTGCCAAATGAAAAGTACATTTGACAAAACCTCTCTTTGAGGACAGTGGAAGTCCATAAAGATCTGTCTGTAGAAACTATATTTAGATTAATATAAAACAGTATCTTACACAATTTAGTTTCTCAAGTCTAATCTAAATTTTTTATTGTGCATGTATGTATGTATGTATGGTGACTGTGATCTGAAAGCAAACTGATGCTCTTTTATGAGCTGTTTACTCCCTTCTGAGACACTGATGGACGGCACATAAAGCATCGTGTTGACCTTCTCTGTCTTTTTAGCACAGATGTGTGCGTATTTACACACACATGCGGCAGTGACAGCAAACATCATCGTGACCTTCAAATACTCTTGGCCTGTGATAAAACCTACACATATGCACTCATGTAGATCAGCCGACAGTTCTCTCTGAATCTTCATAATCATTTAGTCTTCCTTGAATCTTTTTGAATTTGAGGTGATTCATTCAAGTTTTTATTTGACACCTTTTTCGTGTATTTTTAATCATCAGTGTGAATGTTATGTCTAAGCATGTGTGTGTGTCTGTGTTCTAGCCTAAGCATCTACTTTATCAATAATCCTTTTAATCACAGTGTGCAATCAGGTTTTTGCCCGTGAACAGAATAAATGTCTAAGCGAAACAATGACTAAATCCCTTTCCAGAGACTTGAATGCATTTGCTCTCAGCCGCTGCTGTGAATAGGCGAGATTTCTGAACATCCTGTAGCATCTAATCACACTTTAAAGGAACAGCCTCACCTGTCAGAGAGCACTGTGTGGGCGTCTGGAAGCTGCTCTCTTTACGCTTTCAAGGAAACGCAGCGCCAACAGAATATCAAACAGATTACAACCTCCCTGAACACACATACACACGCTGTGTGCTCTAGCTTATCGATAAAGGCTGTGTGTGTGTGCATGTATGTGAAAGTTTCAGCTATATTGCCACAATGGCTGACCTGGAATGTGGTGCAAAATATATAGAGTTAAAGTATGTATTGTTACCTGAATGATCAACATGTGTTTTTTTTAAGTGATAGTTGTTCATGAGTCCCTTGTTTATCCTGAACAGTTAAACTGTCCGCTGTGGGACAAATCCTTTAGTTCCCACAAATTCTTTCAGCATTTTTGTGTATTTGAACCCTTTCCAACAATGACTGAATGCTTTTGAGATCCATTTTTCACACTGAGGACAACTAAGGGACTCATATCCAACTATTACAGTAGGTTCAAATGCTTACTGATGCTCCAGAAGGAAACACAATGCATTAAGAGCCAGTGGTGTAAACATTTGAACATAATGAAGATGTGTACATTTTTCTTGTTTTGCCAAAATATCATATTTTTTTCCATTAAGTACTGCCTTTCAGAAGCTACAGAAGATACTTATGTTCCCCAGAAGACAAAATAAGTTTACCCTGATCTTCAAATTCCAAAAGTTTTCACCCCATCTTTTAATGTGTTGTTTTTCCTTCTGAGGCATCAGTGAGCATTTGAACCTTCTGTAATAGTTGCATATGAGTCCCTCAGTTGTCCTGAGTGTGAATAGATGGATCTCAAATCATACAGTCATTGTTGGAAAGGGTTCAAATACACAAAAATGTTGAAAAACCAAAGAATTTGTGGGACCTAAAGGAAGAGAATTTGAGGATCAGGGTAAATGTAACTTCTTTTGTCTTCTGGGAAACATGTAAGTATCTTCCGTAACTTCTAAAGGGCAGTACTAAATGAAAAAAAAATGATATTTAGGCAAAACACAAAAAATGTACACATTCATTCTGTTCAAAAATTTACACCCTGGCTCTTAATGCATCGTGTCCACAGTGGACGATCAAAATAAAATGTAACCTTGAGATATCATTCAATTCCATAGCACTAATGGAACAGGATGAATCCTGTGCCAAATTTTAGCACTTACAGGTTATTAACCTTCCATGAAGTCATATTTAATTATTTCTCTGTCCTTTCTTCCAGGTGAGGATGATGACGATGAAGAATGTGGAGAGGAGAAGCTGCCCTCCTGCTTTGATTACGTCATGCATTTCCTCACTGTCTTCTGGAAAGTTCTCTTCGCCTTTGTCCCGCCCACTGACTACTGGAACGGCTGGGCGTGTTTCGTAGTGTCAATCATTATGATTGGCGTTCTGACAGCTTTCATTGGAGACTTGGCATCCCACTTCGGCTGCACCATTGGACTCAAAGACTCCGTCACAGCAGTGGTGTTTGTAGCGCTGGGAACTTCAGTGCCAGGTGAGAGAGAGGGGAGTGGGTGACATAAAAACCATATGCGCTTGTGATTTTTGTTTCAGCCACCCATGTTTGTATTTACATATAGTCATTTATCATAAAATGAGGATGTCCAAGCACTCGTGCTAATGCGTGTAGGGCTATGATTATGATATATCATATAATTATGCAGACTAAAGCTCCTTGCTACATTGCACCTCCATATATTACCTTCATCAGTCATGATAACTGTTATTTAAAACAGGAGACACACAGCTATGTTCATGTAGAGGACACACATGCACACTCACAGCTGTAAAAGAGATTGGGTCTGCTGGAAGAGCAGTGCATGTTCACCATGTTTAGTATTCCAGACACACTGGACTGCTCATAGAGAAAACGCTGAGAGGGCAGAAAGCAGAAGCATTCCCATCTCTCTCTCTAATGCTGTTCTTCTCGCTCTTTACCTCACTCACCCCATTTCTTTTCTTTTCATCCTCTATTTCTCCGCCTTTTGCTCTTCTCATCTGCAGAAAATCATTTTCTTGCATTTCCGGCTTACTTTCCAGTAAAAACCGTCATGCATGGACAATATCATGCACACACAAAAACACAATTTTCTTAATTAGTGATATTTCAGCTGAATGTCATTATTTACTCACTTTCATGTCGATCCAAACCTGCATGACTTTACTCTGTGGAACATTTTATGATGTTTTTCATCCATACAAGTCAGTGTGGTCCAAAACATTCACTGTATGGAAACAAATCGTTGTGTTTCATAGAATAAAAATTCATCAAGATACCATTTTTTTCTGGCCCTACATTTTATTGCAATAGAAGAAGAAACATTAATTAAATATTGATTGACTAGCACAGTTTGTGTAAATCTAATATTGAAGAAATTCAGCAAGCCGTGTCCCATTTTCATATTTATTTCAATCACTTTTAGCATTTTACAACTGTTTTTATAATACATTTTTTGGGTAGCAAATCCATTTTTCAGTTTGTGGAAGTTAAGGGTCTTGCAGTATATTGATGATAACTGATATTTAAGAAATTAAAAACTGATATCATGTTACTAGAGGTTTTGTAATATACCTGCATTGACAATAATCGTAATAATCTGGATCTGTCATCAAAAAAAAACACTGCCATATGTGATAAGGGTAATTTTTTTGACATTATAATTAAACATGCATCAATGTTCTTGAAAAAGAAACATTTCAAAGAAATATAATTGTTTTAAATCCAGTCACAGCCAATAATGGCCATTTGAGCTACATGAGCTAAAGCTAAAGAGTAAAGGAACAGCAGTTATCTGAAGTGTTTTGCTAACAAGCTAATAAAGCACCCAAACACATCCAGAATAAAATTAATCAGATATATACATATTATAAACATAATATTAGGACTATTAGGATATTAGGATCTGCACAACAGGATTCAAATGCACGAGTGAACTTAACCGTGCTAGTTACATTTTTGATTCATGCTGTGAATGTGCTTTTTAATACATTCTGTTACAATAGTGTTCTCATTATAATGTTATGTTTGTGACAGATTGGTGCTGCACATCTTGCACTTTTACTGTATTTTCATTATTATAGCGATTTCAGGCATCCCAGCATGCTTTTGAAGGCAAATGTTTTCCAAAAAAGATAAAACACAAAATATAATCATAATTATTACATTTTTTAGAGATATAGTGATGATATCTTTGTCATGAATTCTTTTGTCAGAGATAAGTGTGTAATGAAAATGTAATATTGTGACTGTCTCAGTGGAAGTACTACAGATGTTTAGAAAAGTGCTGTAGTGGTTTTGTTTTAGGAGAAAATTACATCCAAGCGGCTTTTTTTATCCCAGTGGGCCTTTAGATACTAAAAATAATATATATTGTACCCTATCAGCTAAAATCATTTGCTAACTTATTACCTGCTCACAACTGTATGTGTGTGTGTTTGAGCATGAAACTATACAATCTGTGGGAAAATGTAGATTCTTTAGGGTTAGAGAAAAGTTTGTTTGAGGGGCTTAGAAAGCTTAGAAAATCTTACATTTTAGTCAGTTTTCAATTATTAATTAAACTTATTTAAATGGAACCCTGCGTATTAAGACTTGTATTGCTTAAATGTTACCGAAATTTTACAGAAATACATAATAGAAAACTCACGATAAGAAGAGGAGAAAAGAATAGGAAGATGCCTGTTGGTGAATAAAACTTCCTAAAGACCTGTGTCTTTGTTCTCTCCACTTTAGCCCTGATGCCTTTGAGGTTTTTAGTAGACCACAGCTCCTGAAAGAGCTGACAAAATGGCAGAGACAAGAAACGCTAGATGCCATCGTGGCAGGATATAAACATGCCAATGCTTGTCATGAGCCCGCAGCCACTGAAGGAGTTTCTCAGCGCGGATTTCACTTGATATCTGGGGGTATTTAGACTCCTTGTGGGGGGAAAGCGATGGGACGGCATTTTTAGGTTCTTTCAGTAGCTGCGGTCATTGCATCAGTACTTTATTTTCCGAGTGTTGCGGTAAAAATAGCAAAAGCTAGCGCTAATAGTTCAGCAAGTTATGTCATCAAAATAATGACGTAGAGTTTTCTACTACATATTTCACTAAGAGACATTATAGGGTTGTGCCGATAGTATCGTGTATCGACGATAGTCAGAGATATCGTCTGTTGCTGATGCCTTTGACGATAGCAAGACGATTATTATTATTATCCGTCAAAAATAGACTAGGTGCTTATGTTTAGCTAAGCAGCGTGGAGAGCCGCTTCTAGGATGCTTCAAAAACTTGCCACGGGGCGTCGGAGCCGTAAATGTGCCGCAGACGTGAACAGTGAAAATGGAGATTTATTTTTTTAGGGGTAAGAGATTTATTCATCTTATATAGTGTATATAGCTTTACTGATTATAACGCGAGTGTTTAACTCCTACTAGACAAAGCTAGTGATGTTCTTTGACAAATGTTCTTTGCTCATTTTCGGTAACTGCTTTGTAAAATACGAGGCTGAATCCAGCTTCTTATTCTGAGCTTCTTATTGACGCTATCCGTTCCACCTTAAAAACGCGACGCTTCCGCGGTTCTTAGCTCCTTATTCATGCGCATCGCTTCTCACATTCTATATGAACTGAACTACAGTATGGACTAATGACAACAATCAGACATGCAGCAGTAACATTATCGCAATATGACGGGTAAAGAAAGATAAATTGATTTACATTCATGCACGCACATTTAGCCTACCACTCACTTAAGATAGCGGACAGCAGAGAATGAAACCGAAAGTAAACTGGAGCTACCGTCAGTGCTCTGTACAAGCAAGTCATATGCCCATTAACAAGACCTACCCGTACAAAACGAATAAGGAATTTAGTACATGGATAATTAAATAAAGTAGCACGATAGTATGGTGTATCGGCGATCTCAAAGGCTGACGATAGGACGATATGAAAATTAAACATATGGCCCAACATTATTTATGTTATATTAAGCCCTACAAGAGTCCCTTTAAAGCTGCATAGTATCCTGAATTTAGTCTTGTGTTACACATTTAACCAGTAACAGGTTAAAAATCTTACTCAATAGTAAGACAAATGAAGCTAACTTTAAAAAAACGTTCTAGTGAAAGGTTTACAACCACAGCCATTGATTGTTTTTCTGCTGTTTCTGCACAGTTTGACAAAATAACAAATGCTGCACGTTGCATATTGAACGGAGCGTTATTGAGCAGTTAGCAAATGTGTCAATCTGTAGTGAGAGATGAAAGCCGTACTGAGCGCTGGGAAAACAACTGAACTTCCAATTAGCCAAGCGAGCAGCCAGAAACCACGCTGACTGATAAGGCAGTATTCACCAATGCTTTTAAACCGAATACAAAGCCTTTAGATTCAGCATATAGTGTCTTGAATTAATAATTTACTCGATTAATTTAAAATGGAAATGGGTTTGGTGACTGGCATGCATCTTCTGAATGCAGTGCAGCTACTTTAGTGATATAAAAAGTTAATTATAGTGATTTTTCTCTTGCTGGATTAAATGTTATTTAGTGCGCTTTGTATTTCCCAGCGCAGACATACATTGGCTGTTTGGCTGAGCCACAGAGATATTTGTAGTCGATAAAATACTATATATATGGACGTTTTTTTATAAATTTGCATTCGTTTGCATACGTAAGCAGTTTGAGGTTTATAACAGTTTCAAAGTCTGTAACAGTCTGGAACGCTGATCCGTTTAAGTCCGTAATGATTAACTGCTCCCGAGCGTCTTTCTGGGATGAAGCCTTTCATTGCCATGACACCCACATTAGCGGCAGTTGTCGTCCACACGCTGCCAGGCTCTTTGGCAGGACTTTACACCAGACTGGGTGTTAGCTGAGCCTTAACTGCGAATATCCATGGTAATGCTATGGAAACAGCTCCATCCATGCTGTTGTTTACAACAACATAACAGGACAGTGATGAATAACGAGAAGGAAAATGTTATTTCAAAGTACTTTACAGTAAACCCAGCTTTGACTTTTAATGCTGTGTCTTTGAGATGTTGTTGAGTCAATTTTGGTCTCTTAAGCCCTTAAATGGCTGATGTTACTCTCACATACTTTGTCAGATTCGCAGGGCGAGTTTTTAACCTTCACTTTTAGACAGATGTCGAGTGCCGCAGTCATGTCGCGCTGGAATTACCATAATTACGAGATGACAACTTTAAGCTGTTCACATCCTTGGACTCATAAATGGTTAATATCTGTGGGAACGCTCATTGTTAATTGCAGAAAAATGCCTTGTGACGACATTAAAACACATCTTGATAAATACCACCCAAAAAAAAAAACACTTTGTAACATTGTCTAATATTAAATATGACCCTTCAGAAATCATTCTAATATGTTGATTTGATGCTCAAGAAGCATTTCATATTATCATCAAAGTTGAACATGTGCTGCTTAATATTTTTGGGGAAACCAAAATGTCTTTAAATTAAATTCTGGTGTGATGTAGTGTATTTCTAGATCTTGAGATGCACTCCAGGAACGCAAATATGTGAATACGGATCTGTGAATATTAAAGTGTATATCCACAGGATAGCGAGACCTTTTAAATGAGGATAATGGCTCTTTGTGACCACAGGCAGTGAAGAGTAATATCAACATATCCAGAGCAGTTCAGCAGGGTTATGTGTTATGGACTATATTAGCATAACGAAAAAGAGAGAGGAAGATTAAAAGAGACAGTGAGGAAGGAAGAGTTAGAAAGGGAGAGTATGTGGATCTAGGATTATTTAGAGGCCTTTCAAGACAGAACGCACAATCAGCATCCTCATGGTTTCTCAGCTGTCTGCAGTAGATCACCCTGTTAGCATGCAGCTGTCTCTGAGCGAGAGAAACCACACTGTTTAAACAGCAGACAGCCCTCTGATTTCAACTCAAATCAGAGGTTAACCAGGCTGTTATTACAAAATTATATCCTCACCAAAAAAGGAGAGACGAGCGAGAGAGAGGAGATGAGTACTGTGTGCGCATATACTTATGTGTGCACTGCAAAAAACAGAGAGAAGAGAGAACCCGAAGGACCTTTATTCATCTTCAGAACACAAATCACTATATTTCTGATGAAATCCGAGAGCTTTCTGACCCTGCATAGACCGCAACTGTACTACCATGTTTAAGGCCCAGAAGGGTAGTAAGGACATTGTTAAAATAACCCATGTGACATCAGTTGTTCAATTCTAATTTTATGAATTTAGTACCGTTGCAGTCTATGAAGGGTCAGAAAGCTCTTGGATTTAATAAAAAATATGTTAATTTAAAATCTGATGATGAACCAAGGTCTTACGGTTTTGGAACGACATGAGGGTGAGAAATTAATTACAGAAATGTTTGTTCGATTTAAGCAGAAACCTCACAACATTTTGTTACATTTATGGATTTTTGTTACGTTAATGCTTTTCATGATTCATGGATTCAAATATGTAAATAAATATTCTTAATTTTTGCATACTTTGTTTATTTGACTTTATTATACAAATATAATGTATAAGTTACATTATTAATATATTTAACAATATTTATTTAATCATGATAGCTATTGCTTGATAAACTTAGTGTTCAGATACCCTTCATCTTTGTTACATTGTTACATTCTTGTTATATTAATGCTTTTTATGGTTTATGGTTTACCTAGTTGTATTTTGGGACAAAAACAGTCCCCAGAAATTGTTAAAATCTTTCAAAATCCAGTAAAATAAATAAAGTATTACATTTTTTTTAGGAGGGATGGTAGTACAAAGTCTACAACGTCACCAAGGCTTGCCCATTCGGGTATTTAGCATTTTTTGAAAAACCTACTTTTGGGAACTAGTCCTAGGTTTTTGTTGGATCGGAACCAAAACAGTGCAGTAAGATTCTTTGGAGAGTGAATATCAATATTTATTTAAAAATTAAAAAGTTTAACTTTCAACTCACCGTCGCAAAGGGACACCAAAACGTTCGAAAGGGGAAGGGACGATCTAACTACTATGATGGTTATAACTTTTGAATGGAAAGAGGTATCTTCACCAAGCTCACAACGCTTATGCAAAAGCTGAATCTGAGGTCACGTGAAAAAAGTCACAGAGCTTGGCCGCTATAAGCAGGGAGAAAAACTATAAAAACGGCCATAACTGCGCAAAAGTTTGTCCCATCAATATGAAAATCGGTATGCGCGGTCTTGGTCAAAAGTGGCTGTGAAGACATTTCTCAAAAAACATGGCCACCATAGGCCAATGAAGTTTGAGCACCTATTAGACCAGGTTAACAGAGGTCAATCGGAACGAAACGCCTGTTTGACTCATGGCCCTAAAGGTCTGTGAGAAATTTTAAAGAAATCAGCCACTGGGGGGCGATATCACATTTTGTCACCATATCACAAGGTTGTAAACAATTGTATATTGTGATTTTTCACATGTACACATGATATTCAAATCATACAATAGACCTCCTCATTCGGAACGACTTTGCCTCTAGAGCCACTGCTGTCAATCAAACCGTTTGCTAAATGATATGTTTAAAATGTATAAAATCTACTTTTGCGAACTAGTCCTAGGTTTTTCCCTTAATCTAGAAAACAAACTCTGAAGTGCAATTCTCTGGACTCGCTAGGTCAATATTTATCAAAAAAGAATTTATATTATTTACCCTTTGGCAAGCTATAACAGGGTCCAAATATACCCAAAAGCCTATAAAGCCTAAATAAAAAACTCAAAACTTCACAAAACCTGGTGAACACGTGGATTTATTTTGCAATAATATTTCTAAGTTTGTGGTTTTATTATTATTAACCTATCAGAAGGTTTCTGAATCATGATAACTATTGACAGAAGTGTTTTACTGTACTAACACATCTTTTCTTTCTCTTTCTCCTGTTATCTTCCTCCCAGACACCTTTGCCAGTAAAGTGGCAGCGATACAGGATCAGTACGCCGACGCGTCCATCGGAAACGTGACGGGTAGCAACGCCGTGAACGTCTTCTTGGGCATCGGAGTGGCCTGGTCCATTGCCGCCATCTACCACAACTCAAGGGGCCATGAGTTCAGGGTGGAGCCGGGTAGCCTGGCCTTCTCCGTCACCCTCTTCACCATTTTCGCCTTTATCTGCGTGGCGGTGCTCATGTACCGCCGCCGGCCCGACATCGGTGGCGAGCTGGGGGGTTCGCGGACTGCAAAAGCACTGACCACCATGCTTTTCGTCAGCCTCTGGCTCATCTACATCCTGTTCTCCTCTCTGGAGGCTTACTGCCACATCAAGGGCTTCTAAACACACGTACACGCGCTCACACACGCATATACACGCAGAACTACACACCTTCACACAGTCACACACACGATCATGCATTCTGTGGAAAAATACGCAAAGACTTAAGAGTAAAGACTAAAGACTGCAGAGGAAGGCAACAGCGGTGGACTCGGTGGATAATCGTTTTCTGCAGACCATCGACCCGTTCTTCTGTTCTCTCAACCCGCCACTTCTTTCATCCTCATCTTCCTCTGTTTGTTGTGTGACTGCATCTGATTGGACGGGGTGTGACCACAGTGTTCAAACATCAAGTCTAGACTATGAAAAGCTACTATTGCTACCTTTAACTACTGTAGTTGTGCTTTTTTAACCTAAACCAGTTTAAAAGCCACGTGGGAACGTGGAATCTGTAAGCTCCCTTCATAGTGCCATGGAACTCTGGGTAATGTGGCTGTGTGTTATAGGTTTGTTATCTTAACGTGGACCGAGCGGTACTGTCATTTTGCTTGACACACTACTTTGTGTTTACACACGATGAAATCGGAGCGGTCCTAACCGAATCTTAAACATCTTATGTTGTTCTCAAGAGCAGCTCTGTGTAACTAGTTCTTGTGATGGCCAGTTTTTATCCCGTTCTTGCACTGGTGCAGTTCATTCCAGTTCAGAAAGAGAATACAATAAGGAGAGCGTATTACGCCAGCTCTAATCTCTCCCGGCGCTGAAGCTTTAGAGACCAGAGGTGCACTAGTGCAAGACTTTGATTTAAAAGCCTTGATCTGACGTTCTCAAAAATCGTAAAGTGCTATTGAAAGAGCTCGGGGTTAAGGAACATCCTGAATTTTCTAATTCAAAGATACCGCAGTTACCCATTCGATTATTCATTTATGCAATCGATGGAACGTGTGTGAGGTCAGCATAGTAAAGATAATCCAGCATGTGACATGCTTTTGCCAACATCGCATCGAGAGTTTACAATTATGACTGTTACTTTCCGTCCAAACATACACGCATACATTTACAGATCACACAGTGGCCATATTTTCAGCAATCTTTTCTCAAACACACAATTTACAGTCTTACACATGCAAGCATGTATAATTGGTAGTCTTTGCTTGATAAACTTGCTCATACAGATACAGTCAGTCACTCATCTGTGTGGAGTTTACGAGGGCACGCTTTCCCTCCAACCCTGCTGAGATTGCTTCTTTGTACTTTGTAGATTCGCTGCATACGGAGCTGTAAGGTAAATCTCATAGAGTAGTCACGGTTTTAGACGTAGGTCAATTTTAAAAGCATAAACTTTAGAACTAATCTGAATTTGACTCTGAACAACTTTAGGATAGCATGGTTTAACACAAACAAACTAAAAAAAACGTAGCTCGGTTTTAAATAAATAAAAAAAAAACGCAATTGCAGGATTTTTTCACTCTCCTTTCCAAAGTTCGATTTCCAGTCTTAGTGGGGAAGTAGAAACGTACTGAGCACAGTAGATCTGACGTAGGTATTTTGGACTATTGTGTAGTTTGCGCCAAATTTGCCAAAGGGAAAATCTTTCTAATGGAGAACTGCAGTGTGCCACACAGCCCTCGAAGTGGGTTTTCTATTTCAAATCGTACGTTTTTTTACCCACACCAAAAATGTCCTTGCAAGGATAAAGAGGCCTTGGTGACATTTCTTACAGGTGTTTGTACTGAAGGGATCCAGCCTACAGCTCTTTTACTGCATCCAAACACCTTTTCTTGTAACGAAAGAGTGTTTTTAAAGGGATTCTGTGTTGGGGTTTGTAGTTTCAGTAGCTTGATTTTTGAAAGAGAAGAAAATTTAGCTCGAATAGCCGTTTATTCTTTCTTTTCCGTTGTTTGTTTTAATTCGTCTTACATTTAGAATGAAAGGAAACTATAATGTACCAGCTCCAGGGCATTTCCGTAGGAAACCTTCGATGATGACCTTTAATCCCTGACGAAGAAGGTCCGCTGTTGCTTGCTAATTCTAAGATCCACAAGAAAGACACTACAAACAAAGAAGACTTTTTCCTGAAGCCTAATATCTATTTAACCAATAAACAAACAGATGAAGTTGGAGTGAATTACAGCCATACCAAGTTCTGCCGAGAAGACTTTCACAAGAAGACTCTTGCTGTGCGTGCTGCTCGCTAGCCGTCACACCAACCGACCGCAGGTACGCCTCTCCGTACGGGGCGTTCAAACTGTACGGTTTATACTGTATATGTATTTGCTTTTGGCAGAGCAGGGGTCAGCAATTGTGCGTCTGTGCTCTGTGGTCTGTAAATCAGGGCGTGGCTGCATTGGTACCGCCCCCCTGTGGAACCTAACCCCTCCCCTTGCCCCACCCCCTTGTTTGCCATGTCCATATTTGGAATGTTAATGTGCTTCGTGTTGACAATGCATGGATGCTAACCTGTCTGTATATAGTACGCAGAATCCCCTCATTAATGTAGTCGACAGAGGTTTGAAAGCTGTGTAGATATTTCGTTTGCTTGTTTGTTTGATTTTCCTGTCTGTAAGTTTCATTTGAATGTTTTTAGTTTTTTTTTTATTGCACATGTATATTAAAAAGGCAGTATCTGTCGTTTGGTACAGGAGGAGCACATGTACAAACGAAGGACGCAATATATCAAGGCCCTTTGCTTGGTTGTTGCAATGGTTGTATTATTTAACAGTATGAAATATTTTGTCAGTGAAGCGTTCAGGCGTGTATGTATATACTGTACAGTAGAATGAAGGCAGAGCCACCGCTCTGCCGTTATCACAGAGAGAATACAACGTATTTATTTGAGACTTCAGAATGACAAATATTGCCTTTTGGATTGATTGTTGCATAGAGCTTGTTTTGTTCTAGTTTCTTCGCTGAGCAGTGTGTGTGCGAGTGTGCGTTTGAGCGTTTGTGTGGTTGGTCCGGAGCAGTCTGTGATATTTGTAAGAATTAAAGGAACTTATAATCTGTTATTTATCTGCTCTGAGTCTGTAAACCATCTTGCAAAAATCAGTGAACCATCTGGAAAATGTCTGTAAAATGTTAGGAGAATGTGTGTGAAGCGTCAGGGTTTGCCTCGTGTATGTCTTACATTCCTAAACCCCCTTTCTCTTCCTCACTGCTCAGATGGACTCTAGTCTTTCAGGGGTTTAATACTAATCTTTGATAATATTATTTCCTCCTCCCCCCTCTCTCTCTCTATCTCTCTCTATCTCTCTCTCTCTCTCCTCTGACTCTCCAATCCAAGGCCTCACTAACATCTTGCATTAATGTGTCCAGTGAAAATATGTAGGCTGTATGTTGTAAACAATCGCAGTGTATATGTGTAAAGACGTCCCTGGTAGTCCTGAACAGTGAGTGTATGTGTGTAAATGTCTACATTTCACTTATTTATAATGTATAAATTTATAGCCTGTATAAAGGTTTGCAAAACCACTTATACTGCAGAGAAATTTGTTCTTGACTAGTCATTTTGTTTTGTTTTCCGGTAAAAGATATTAAGATTTGTTTTCAGTTCATGCTTAAAAATTAAATATTAAAAAGAGAATATACAGGAAAACAAGATAAAACAGTTTTTGTTTTTTTTATGCAGTGTGAACAACATGGCAGAAAGCTCTCATGCCAAAGCAGGATTGAATGTATTTTATGTAACGTAATAGCTGGTCTAAATGAAGGCTGTAAGTTTTATTATCTTATCTGTCTTGTACAGATCGAGGGGCTCAAATCATTGTGTGTGTTTGATCGCTGTAAGCTAACGCTGAGAGTCATGTTAATGCAAGTGTGTGTGGCCTTGTGGCATAGTGTGTCTTACACAGTCCTCTTGTCATGGGCTTATTAAAGCTGACTCTATTTTCCTCCTCTCTCTCTTTCTTATCTCTTCTTTCTCTCTTGCCTTTTTGCTTTATTTCATGCTGTTTTGTTTTGATTGTTAGGTTGTTTTAATTTTAATCTGAATAATTAAATATGACTTTTTTTTTGGTTTTGATTTATTTTTGTGTTGCACTCAATCTAATAAGATGGACGTCCACTAACTGTGATTGCTCCCCTAGTACACCTCTACACAGGAAATAAAGTTTGGGATATCCTGTTTAGAGCCAAGTGGCTGCAGTGTGTCTCTTTTTTATGATTATGGTTCTGAATACGCACGCACACACAAACACATTTATGTTACTGATGTCCAGCAGACATAAGGTTTCATCTTTAACAGCATTGTGGAAACTACTTTAACAAAAAAAAGATGTAATGCTTAAAATTAATCAGAGAATCATTTGATTAGTTTAAGTGCAGAAACCATGCTAACACACTGATTTGCTAAAATGAACCTGACTTCTCATTGCTACATGTGAGAAGGAGAACTAAGCTATTTGGTGATTAATGGAGTTAAAGCTATTAAATTATCAAGGTCAAAAGTTCACATACACCTTGCAGAATCTGCAAAATGTTAATTATTTACAGAAATAAGAGGAATCATACAAAATGCATGTTATTTTTTATATAGTACTGACTTGAATAAGATATTCCACATGAAATGTGTTTACATATAGTCAACAAGAGAAAATTATAGTTGAATTTATAAAAAATAACCTTGTTCAAATAGTTGTTCATGAATCCCTTATTTGTCCTGAGCAGTTAAACTGCCTGCTGTTCTTCAAAAAAATCATTCAGGTCACATAAATTCTTTGGTTTTTCAGCACTTTTGTGTATTTGAACCCTTTGCATCAATGGCTGTATGATTTTGAGATCTATTTTTTTACACTGAGGAAAACTGAGAAACTCATATGCAACTATTACAGAAGGTTCAAATGCTCACTGATGCTTCAGAAGAAAAAACAATGCATTAAGAGCCAGGGGTGTAAACTTTTGAACAGAATGAAGATTTGTACATTTTTCTTGTTTTGCCTAAATATCATATTTTTTCCATTTAGTATACAGAAGCTACAGAAGACACTTGTTCCCCAGAAGACAAAATAAGTTTACCCTGATCTTCAAATTCCATAAGTTTTCACCCCCGGCTTTTAATGCGTCGTTTTTCCTTCTGAGGCATTAGTGAGCATTTGAACCTTCTGTAATAGTTGCATACGAGTCCTTCAGTTGTCCTCAGTGTGAAAAGATGGATCTCAAAATCATACAGTCATTGTTGGAAAGAGTTCAAATACACAAAAATGTTAAAAAATCTAAGAATTTGTGGGACCTAAAGGATTTTTCTGAAGAATGGCAGTTTAAATGTTCAGGACAAAAAAGGGGCTTATAAACAACTATCACTTAACTAAATAAACACAGCTATGGATCGTTCAGGTAACAACACAGTATTAAGAATTAAGTGTATGTAAACTTTTGAACAGGGTCATTTTTATAAATTCAACTCTTAATTTTCTCTTGTGGATTATATGTTAATGTTTTAATGTGAAATATCTTACTCAGATCAGTACTAAATAAAAAATAACATGCATTTTGTATCATCCCTCTTATTTTGGTAAAATAATTAACATTTTGATGATTCTGCAAGGTGTATGTAAACTTTTGACTTCAACTGTATGTACCTTGAATGCACTATTGATCGCTTTTCAGCATCGAGGACGCTGTAGTAGAGTACAGGTACATTGTAGAGAACAGAGATTTCATTTTGCACATTCAAAACTGCTCAAATTCTTTTTTTTTTTTTTTCTTTTTTGTCCCCGGTTATTCTCTTAGATATAAAAGGTCAGTGTTGGGTGACAATGGGCCAGTCCATGAATTTCATCTTGAAAGCTTTTTGTGCAAAGAGCACAAAACAATCCATGATTCAGGTTCTATTTGTTGTTCAGGTAATGAGTTCTGGTCAAACTGAACTTGGGCTCACCTTGTCGGTGGAAAATGGCCTTCAGGAAGAGATGAAATTCAAAAACTTTACTTGCCAATTCTCTCATGCCACTAATGAAGACAGAAGGAAACAAAGCTTTACTGACTGAATATAATGGTAAGAGGGCACACAGATTCATCCTTCAGTTCTGCATGAGAAATATGAGGTGAAAAATGTGTGTAAGAAAAAAACTAATATTTTAAACTAGAAACTTTTGCTTCCGGCCAATTGTCATATGTGGGTTCACAAGTTCATGATTGACGTAAATGTCAGTATGTTTTGAAGTTCACACAGAACACAGAACACTTGACACGGAAGCACAGAGGCCCATGGGTAGTGCCAAAACCCACGCTTGTGGTCTTGAGAGTGTGTACACGTGACAGGAAGTGTATAAGACCCTAATACTACTCTATCCACGAAGTGTGTAAGACCCTAATACTACTCTATCCACACTAACTCTATTGCAGCTTCAGAACAGGTTTTGAGGCTAAGCGTATATCATCATTCATCACAATCATTTCACTTCCCCGAAATTGCAAGATGTTAATTTGATTAGATATCACATAATTTGTGTGAAATGTAAAGTGTTGCACATTTTATTGTTACAGAGATGGGTATGTGTATTTTTTTAGGAGCACCACAGTTATTAAACTATCATTCATAGGGACCACTGGACAGAAGTTTATTTTAAAGTGTAAAGTATTATCTATGTATAAAATGTGTCAATAAAATGGTGTTAACATCTTGCTAGTATTTTTATTAAACTATTTTTTTTATAAGTGCGTTCCATTGGTGAATCAAATGTTCTACCCTTGTGGTTTTAACATCCATATGAACACTTAAAATAGAGGAAATAAGTCATTTAGGTAAACACGTGGTTAAGTACAACTACCGCAAGTGTGAGACAGGCCTCGTCATTTCTCCCACAAGTTTCACAACAAACTCGCAGCAAGCTTCACAAAATGCTAATGTTTAGGTTAAGCGGTGGCTTTCCGTCCATATAAGCTGCTAATGTTCCGCATACACAGGCCGTCTGAGAGAAAGAGGTCACGGGTTAATTAATATAAACATGATTATAAATTGATCCCTTGTCATTCGAGACTTAAACTTAAACTTAATAAAGAGTTGTGAATAAGTACATCAAATTATTTATTTGACAAACAACGGTAATTTTCTGTAAATCTACGTCAGGTACGGAAGCTTCTGGGCAAGCGGATTCTCCTCAGTCAGGATTGATGCGCGTTCTCTGTGTTTTGCTGACATGTGCGTGTATATTTTCATGCTTTCTCAAACAAAGCAAATGTTAAAATTCCACTAATATATATATATACATTATTGTCAATATGCCTAAGTGAAAAATTAAAATAAAAAGTAGCCTATATAAAAATGTATATAAAATTAGTAAAATAATAACAAACATCAGGGAAAAAAAATAGGAAATAATAAAATCTGATTTCTTCTCAGATTTTATTGTTGTTTGTACCGTTACTTGGCAATATTTTAAAGATATTATTATTTTTGGTATTTTGCATGGTGGTGGTATCACCCAGGTGGGAGTTTTAACTCATATTCACTGGAAATTAATAATAAAAAAAATCATTCCGTCTAAGCAGAGACATATAGACCGGGGGAATCCCCCACCTCCCCACACTATTACGTATCATAACGTAATGCGTAAACGATGTTTGGCGGTTTGTACTTAGAAAAGCAGTTCTGTTTTTCTAGAATGAAAAAGTATGGATAAACCTGAAACGATAGAAGGACTGGAGATGGATTTCATTTATAAATAAGGTAGGAAATATGCATACTTTTAAATCGACACCTGCCATGGTGTTTCCCTCGTTGATTTTGTTCTAAAATACTAAAAAGAAAGGTCGGGGGGTCTTAGCACTCAGCATACCCGGGAAAAAAAGTCACCGCTCGCTACTGATGTTGAGCATCCCAGTCGGCCCGAAGCGATCGTTTTTAATACTGCGACAAAACCAGTTTGTAGCAATAGCCAAAAATATATTTTATGGGTCAAAATGTTTCTCTTTTATGGTAAAATCATTAGGATATTAAGTAAAGATCATGTTCCATGAATATATTTTGTAAATCTCCTACCATAAATATGTCAAAACTTAACTTTTGATTAGTATTGTGCATTGCTAAGAATTTTATTTGGACAACTTTAAAGGCGATTTTTTTCTCAAATAGACGTTTCTTGGCCAAACTTTGGCCTATCCTAACAAACCATGCATCAATGGAAAGCTTTTTTTTTTCAGATTTTAGATTATGTATATCCAGAGCTGGGTAGATTACTTGCAAATTGTAATCAGTTACTAATTCCAGATTACATGACAAAAATTGAAGTCAGTAATGTAATCAGTTACATTACATATTTTAAGTAATATAATCAGATTACTTTTGACAACTCGTTTATCACATTGATTTAAATAGCATTATCTTGTAGCATAATGATGTAAAAAATGCAAAGAGTAAGTAAATATGTTCCATTCATTGTAATTTACATTGTAATTTTTTTTTTTTAATAAATCATTTTAAAACAAAGTCCTTTTCAAGGAAAGTCTCTTTACTTGGTAGCTATACTTGCAACGCCTTCACGTGTAGAAATTAGTATTGACAAAAGTATTGTAATTTCCCTACTGTAGAATAAGGTAAAACATTATTCCAGTGAAGTACTCTTTTTCATTTATTGTTTTCCAATTGTACTGTCATAGGAATAATAATATAAAAACATTATTATCATTGTATATTCTAATTTGTTTGGTTTCCAAATTCACCAGTGTAAGTCTAATTTAGAGTGAGACACTATATCACAACTAAAAAGAGGACTGAGTTGAACCTCAAGAACTATTATTATTTTATTACTTTTATTATTATTTTTATTATTATTTTATTTATTTTATTTGCACACAGAACCTGTATTGGTGCTCTTAATTGTGTACTCTCAAAGTGCACCAGATAGATTAATTTACTGGATAATAACTGTAAAATGTACAAAATTTTTAAGGGGAGTGCTGTGGGAATTCTTACTCCAAGCTGAACTTAAAAGTTGGAAGCTCTGGATTATGATTCTTTAAAAGAACATTTACTCACGGATAACTTGAGTTATCCGGCAGAGCTGTGTTTGGGACCCCCATGTTTGGGGCATGGCTCATGTTTGGGGCATTGGGGAAGTAAAAAATTGATTTAGGGGGGGTCCCCCAGAAATTTTATATTAGTAATAACAACAAATGCAAATCTGAAAAAACTCACACAGTTAGAATAATAAATTAGATTAATGAACAAAGTCCGGGGAGTGAATTTCGAGGGGGGAAAGCAGACTGCAGTTTTGTCATTTATTATAACAAACAAAGTGTAGAGACAATGTAAATAATAGATTCAGTAGGGTGCCTCATTAATTAAAATGGAAGTTTGTGAGAGTTTGCAAATGTGAAATTTAATTTATGCAACAGTTTTATTAATTTTTGATTTTATAAGAAAGTTAACATAAGGACTTACATTACAGGAATACAGTTGTCTGATTATGCTGTATTTCTAAAAAATAGTTTCAAACAAAGTCACAGCTGATCCGCTACACATCTCCAAGTAAACACATTTCTGTTTCGTTTTTGAACAGCTGTTTGAATGAATCGATTACAAAAACGATTCAGTGCCAAGACAATGACTTGCTGCCACCGACTGGCGATACCAGTTTAATTTTTTAAGTAGCCTATAAATTGAGTAATTTAAATCGTTAAAATTAAAAAAAATTATAATATTGTTTTGTTTTTAAATGTGAATCTAAAACTAAATCTAAATGTTTTGGAGGCTTGGCTAATCAGGCCAATTAGAGACAAGTAATCATTCTATTTTTTTATTAAATCATTCTTTAATTTCACTAATCAGTCTTTTTATTTTATTGTTTTATTTTAAACACATAAACATAAAGTGTCATTAATGATGTTTACATTATAAAATGTCCAAATTCAGATGCAAAGTTTCTTTAATTTGGACAGAATTGCATCAGATTCAATGATTTATGCTAAGCTATGCTTAAAGTGCTAACACCAGACCCGGAGATTGGCTGAATGAATTCAAAAACTGTAAAACTTATCTGTTTAACACTAGGGGAGTTGGAAAATGAGCCCATTTAAAAAAAAAAAAGTGTTCCTTTAACATCCAATAATAGCATTTTAATAGAAAATATCAAATAAGCTTAAGGTTATTATAGATTTGAAAGAGATTTATAATTAAATACATCTGAAAGGTCATTACCTTTTATTATATTTAATTAAAAAAAAGTGGGGACCCCCCCCCCATAAGACTTGATTCAATTCGAGCACTTGTTTTGACTAACGTTACCATCCACAAATTCTACAGTGTCCTCATGGGATAGTAGTGTCCATTGTGCACTTCAGAATCTCAGCGAATGTAGTATTCCATCCGAGAACTTTGTTTTTCAAACACATATCAGGCTTTCACATACTTTTTGTGCCTTTTCAATTGGAGGCTGCATTCTAATAAAGCTGCATCAAACTTGGCAAAGGACGTCGCAATTTAAGGGACTCTTGGAAGGCAACCTTCATTTCACATCCTTCGTTCAGCATGTATGATAGATATGCTTTGCGTACGTCAATCACCCAAAACTTTGCATATTGAAAAGTGAGTCAGCTTGGAGCTCATACAGTTTCATTATTAAATTCAAGACATTTTTTTGCCAGAGTTGAATGTTTTGCTTTGTTGTAATTTAATTATATAATGCTAAAATCAAACAATAAAGATTTTTAAAGTCACAAAATAAGACACTTGGATCCTTACGTTTGAGAAGCACCCTATTTGAAACTCATAGTGCATATGGCCACATGTATAAACCTGGGAAGCCCCTGAGGCTGTGCACCAGGTTTCCATCAGTTTTAGCTGGTTTGAAATGCACTGCAGTGTAACGTATGTGACAGGAGGGCAGATTAAAGACTGTAGAACTTCATATTATTCACATAGATTCATCCATCATCCAGCACACACAAGTGTCAGCTGTGTTTCCGCTCTTATACCTCATATGTTTCAAGTGTTTTAATCATTTAGACCAAATTCTGCTACATGAGAGGTAGAATATTCAAAATATTCATAAACACGCACACATCCACAAAATCCGCCTAAATGCTTTTTATTAAAGTTTAAAGTGATCTAATGAGAAGCATAATCAGCTGTTTTCAGAACGAAATGCTCTTTATGAGAGAGCATCTGGCAGCGAGCAGACACGTTTTTATTATAGTCATTCTCTTTTTTTTTCTCTGATTTACTATTGTCTTGCCGCTTTCAAGAGTTTTCTACTATCATTTGGCATTTGAATGAATCAGCACAGATGATGTTCAATAATAACACAAGTCATTCAGCATTGTGTTGTGCCTCAATGTGTGCATTTCTAAACAGATATCATTCAGATAGGATGTCTTGGACCGCATAAAGAGTTTTAAATGTCACATAAATGGCAGAGCAGTGGTCTCTGAGCCCTTTAGAGTGTGTGTGAATGTACCACACAATGTTAGAGGGCTGGCCACGGTGACTTGTGCTCAACCAAATAAATGTTAGCAGCAAAGATGACACATACAGTCATGCAAAACGCTCATCCTGAATTGCTTAAAGCATCTGGCCTTGAAACAAAACAGCGATGTTTTTGTGTGCAATACTGTGTTGTTATATTCTTAAGCAGTTGTGATTTAGGAGAGCCGTATTCATTATGTTTTAAGAGGTATTAGGCGAGGTTGTCCTCTTTCTGGGCAATTATTCAGCTTGTTATTGAGACACTTTTATGCAGTCTGTGGAGGGACCTCAAAGGAATTTTAATTGCAAATGGAAGTAATAGAAACGAAGTGTCCTTATCCACTTATGCTAATAACAACAGGTTTTATTTCTTTCTTAGGGGATATCTCAGCTCTGAGCATGTCTGAAACTGTTTGAAATGCAACAGCTTCTTATGACACTCTCAACACTATCTCTAAATATAATTCTTTTGTAAATGTCTAATTGTCCAATAATTGTTTTCTTGCATCCCATACAGCTGTGTCAATTTACTTACAATTTATTTGTTGTGGGGAGAAACTATTCCCAATCCTGGATTAATTCTTGTTAAATATTTTTTTTTTTTTTCAACAAAACATTTGTTCACCTACAGCTTCATTATGATAAATGCAATTTTTGTTTAATTTATTTTTTATTTAGCTTTAATTTTGTCATGTTTGAACTAGACACAAAAAAAAATTTAATGAAAAAATAAAAACATTTTAGTCTACCACTATTCTTTATTATTTCTATATCTATTTATTACATTTAATTAATTTATACAACTTGATGTGTAATTCACTGTTATGGTCAGGATGTCTTCTGCTAATATAGATACTCTGCTGTAACTCTTTTTCACACTCTTATTATTCAATGAATAAAAATGATTAGGAAAACACACATGAATAAGACGTGATTAGCGATATGTTCATTTTGCAGTAATTAGCCCTGCTGAAGTGCTAAATTTCATTACTGCAAGATTAACAGTAGCCACTCGCTTTTCATTTAGGTTGCCCTTCTTCTCAAACCCTCTGTTGTTTAATGAACCACATCAGGATGGAAAACTGGCCATTGCAAGGCTGTATATCACACCATGGCCTGCCATTTTAAACAATGGAGCATTTAGTACATAGCGAGCAGCTAATTATTCTGGTTGCCGCTTTCCAAAGAAGTGTATTAATGTTCTCTTTCTACATGGATACGTCTAACGCTTCACTTCAGTGAAGTGAAGCCAACATTAACATATATAGATGGAATAACCAAACTGAGTCATAAAATAAGCTTGGATCAGGGAAAAAGTGTTTACTAATTAAAGCTGAGATCCTCTTTATGCAAAAAACATGTGGTCTTGCTTTGTCACTATTCTGTAAATAGCACACAATTTTTTACATATAGAACACTATTATACTCTGTTTCAAATTCAATTAGACATGTAGAACACTAGCACTTTCCCTATTCTATAAGCAGAACTCTGTCCTGCTCTATCGCTGTTCTATTCTGCTCTGTCACTATTTATAAGTAGAACACAACTTATGCTTTGTCACTATTAGCAAATACTATTGTCATTATTCTACATCTGGAGCACTATTCTGTCACATCATGACAAAAGGCAGTGCAACATCTGACATGCAGGATACAGGATTTGCAATGGTCACTCTGGTACATCCAGTGTAGACAACCTCAAGATGTTCCTGTGTGAGGCGGTGTGATAACACTTGTGCCCAGTGTGGACATGGTGTCACTATTACATTTACATTACATTTACATTTAGACATTTAGCAGACGCTTTTATTCAAAACGACTTACAAAGGAGAACAATGGAAGCAATCGAAATAAACAAAAGAGCAATAACATGCAAGTGCTAAGACATGTCACATTACATATAGCAAGAATTTTTAAAGTACATAATAAATAAAAGAAAATAGATGGGGGGGAGGCTAGTGTTAGAGGCCTTCTTTTTGCTTTTTTTTTGTTAAATGTATAGAGAGAAGCTAGTGTTAGTAGTGTTAGTGTTTTTTTTGTTTTTTTTTTTACTCTGCAAATAGAACACTATACTGATCTGTCATATGTAGAACATTATTCTGCTCTGTCTGCTTGTGTTCAGTCAAAAGTCAAAGTCAAAGTCTGCTTTATTGTCAATTCTGCCATATATACAGCATGTACATACAGAGAATTGAAATTGCGTTACTCTCAAACCCTAGATGCATACAGGTAACATTAACAATAACATAAGAAGTAAAATACACTAACGTACAAAATAAATAATATATATATATATATATATACAAATATTACAGTAAAAGAGTCAATTTAAAAAATAAAGTGGCATTTATTTTTTAAGTTCTGTCATTAAGGAAAGAAATTATTTGATCTCCTGCTGATTTTGCCCACTGACAAATAAACGATCAGTCTATAATATATTTAACAGTCAGAGACAAAATAATTGAAATAAGTATTTGACATCTTCACAAAACATGACTTAGTACTTGGTGGCAAAACCCTTCTTGCCAATTACAGAGGTCAGACATTTCTTGTAGTTGCCCTCCAGGATTGCACATATCTTAGGAGGGATTTTGTCCCGCTCCTCTTTGCAGATCCTCTCCAAGTCATTAAAGTTTCAAGGCTGACGTTGGGCGACTTGAAGCTTCAGCTCTCTCCACAGATTTTCTGTGGGATTAATGTCTTGAGGCTGGGTAGGCCACTCCAGGACCTTAATGTGCTTCTTCTTGAGCCACTCCTTTGTTGCCTTGGCCATGTGTTTTGGGTCATTGTCATGCTGGAATACCCTTCCATGACCCATTTTCAATGCCCTGGCTGAGGGAAGGAGGTTCTCACCCAAGATTTGACAGTATGGCTATGTCCATTTTCCCTTTGATGTGGTGCAGTTGTCCTGTCCCCTTAGCAGAAAAACACCTCCAAAGCATAATGTTTCCACCTCCATGTTTGACTGTGGGAATGGCAGCATTCCTTTTCTCCAAACACAGCGCGTTGAATTGATGCCAAAGAGCTTGATTTTTATTACACTTTTACCCAGTTCTCCTCTGAATCATTCAGATGTTCACTGGCAAACTTCAGATGGGCCTGTATACGTGCTTTCTTGAGCAGACACTGTAGGATTTCAATTCTTCATGGCGTAGTGCGTTAATTGTTTTCTTTGTGACTATGGTCCTAGGCAGCTGCCTTTAGATCATTGACAAGTTTCTCCTGTGTAGTTCTGGGCTGATTCCTCACCATTCTCATGATCATTGGAACTCCACGAGGTGAGATCTTGCATGGAGCCTCAGACCGAGAAAGACTGACAGTTAACTTGTGTTTCTTCCATGGCTCTTCTATGGCATCACTCTTTTGGAACCTTTATTTTTAAGAGTGGAGCCAGAAATCTTGCTAATTGATTTCATTTATTAAAATACAAATCAATTTATAACTTTTTTAAATTTTTTTGGATTTTTCTAGATTTTTGTTGTTGTTGTTGTTGTTGTTATTCTCTCACTGTTAAAATTATAGATGATTATTTCTTTGTTAGTGGGCAAACGTACAAAATCAGCAGGGGATCAAAAAAAAAATTTCCCCTCACTGTATATGTAGAACGCTATTATGCTTTGTCACGTATTTTACAAGTAGAACGTATTTATAAGTAGAACATTATTTGTCACTATTAGCAAATGAAACACTATTGTGTTATGTCACTTTTCATTTCCAGTGTAGACAACCTCAAGATGTTCTGGTGCGAGGCAGGGAACAGTTGTGCCCAATGTAGACATGGTGTCACTATTCTACAAATATGACGCTATATTGATCTGTGACTAATCTACATGTAGAACATCTGCTCTGTCACTTTTTTTACACAGTTGTGCTCTATCTCTCTTCACCATATAGAATACTCTTCTGCTTTGTCACTATTCTGTAGGTAGAACACTACTCTCTAACTATCCATACATAGAACACTATTTTACTCTGTCATTATTCCACATGTAGAACACTATTTTACTCTTACATTACTGTTAAAAAGAATACTATTGTGCTCTGTCGCCATTTTACTTTGCAGAACATGATTGTGCTTTGTCACTATCCTGTATGTGGAACACTGCTGTGCGCCAAAGCATGTGCTCTTTTCTAAAAGCCTAATTGTAATTAGATTGAATCTGATTGATTAGCCAAGCTAATCGAATCAAATTCTACTCTGGGTACTCTGTTAAAATGTTATCCTTACAGATAATTCCCTAATCAAGCCAGACCTCCCCAAAACAATTCCCTCTGTTATTCTTAGCAGAAATTATTATTAGGCAAGTAATGTATTTTTTTTTTCAAACCGTGTGCTTATAGCGACCCGCAGTGGTGAAATTCTGAAATATAGATACACATACACACTAAAATTAGTATTTTAGAGGGAGTTTTTTTCCAACCACTGTCTTTTACATCTTTTTAATAGTGTAAGTTATTTTTAGTAATAAGCGAGTTAAATGTAGGTTGACATGACTTTCATAGCTGATAATCTGCTTTTATTATTATAACAGGAAGATTTTGTTATGCCTATAACCATATATTTTAATTTACTCTAAAATAGTGTAAAAAAAAAAAAAAATAATAATAATAATAATAAAGCGTACTTACGCGTATTATCCCAGTTAGGCTAAATAGATTTTTGAACGTTTTTTTTGTTTGTAGCCTATGGTGCTACATTGGTTCATTCATAGGTTTTGTTTATTAACATCATCACAAGACATCTTTGTGGGACATTATACCACATTGCATGTCAGTTGTAGAGGCAGAGGTGAGAAAATGTGGCGTTATCTATGGCGTAAATGCTCGTAGATCTACGCAATTTCCTTGTGTGTGGGAGAGAGAGAGATACGCGAGCGCTCTCTGTTGTTCTCCCATAGCTTTCGTCGCACAAGTCGATGTCTGATGTGCAGGAAAAGTTAGATCAGGTAGTTTTAAGCTTATCCTGTAGGCTCTATCTACCGGGGAAGCACGCGCTCAGAGGTGAAATAAACACCGGCGCCGTACACAACATTTCCATTCAGCCATCGTGTAAAGGTCATCAGCGATCATCTCCTATGTGTGAAACAATCGTAGTGAACATGACGAGTTTGAAGGCGTTCGTCGAGCCGTTTGGTAAGTAAATCTTACCAAAGATTGTTTGTAGCTGGAGAACACGTGCGATGATAGACAGTTGTTTTGTTGTGGTCTGGAGAAGTTGTTTTTCAGTTTTTCTAAATAAGTGTTTATAGTTCTTATGTAACGTTGTGTTAAATGTAAGCAAGAAAAGGGGGACACATCATGGTTTATATACATATATAATAGTTTAGGTTGCATCAGGTGGACTTTCTTTTGCTAAGGCTGCAGTCTGTGCTGTATTAGGATAAAAACGTTTTGTTTTTCTTTCAAAAGACTTTCCTTCTTTATCTGTAGAGGTGACGGGGTTTATATTGGAGTATTTGTGTATGTTGCTTCTGTTGGTGTATGGGTGGCCATGCAGAAGAAGATCTGTGCAGAGGGTTTTGCCCTGTAGGATTATATTATGATGTGGTTTACATTTTATCTCTTCAAGTGCATCCCGAACAAGCAGCTACATGCTCTCTGCATTCCCTGGCTGAGCAGAAACAGTCATGAATGGATTCAGGCTGCGCAGGTTTGGATTCGTCTGCAGCACTGACTGGGGCTAAATGTGGCACGTGTAGATTGATCTGTCCATGAGCTTTAGTTTATCACTCTACTCCTGTAAAGAATGAAACATGCTGGATTGTAAAAAAAGATTGTGAAACATTTGGAACAGATACTGATATATGATAATTTAGCTTTTTTTTTTTATTAATATTGGGTATTTTTGCAGTGGGGTGAAAGAAATTAAAATAACTTTCCAGAGATAACATCAGCTCAAGGTGCTAGGCACCCTTTCCGGTTTGATGCTTACATCAGTGTTTGTTTCTTGTTTTTTCCCTGCGTGTACTTTCAGCAGTCATCATGTTGCAGTGAAAGGGCAACATCCTGTTTCAGTTGATGGGATTTCTGAGGAAATACCCTATATTTTACACTCGTGCTTTTTTTCTAAGGACTGTATTCGTGAATTCAAAGTTATTCAAAAATAACTCCCCTTTCCACTGAATTCTCCTGTTCGTATGAAATCGCAGTGTTGGTCAACACACACACAACTTTACGGCACAGCTGCTGTCTAGAAAAGTTGTCTGGTGTAGGTGAGACTGAGGTGATTACCATGCATGATCAAAATTTCCCCTCACCAAACCTTAAGAAAAAGATGTCTGATGTTGTGTCTTCGCTGTCTCTGTAGCATATCTCAGAAACATGGAAGTCATGCTTTTATATGCCTCTGAAAATCAACCGAAGGGTTAGACATGGACTTTTCCAAGTTGTCCTGTGTTTCTCGCTATTTATGGCAGTCCCAGATTTATGAATGGTTAGGTTTGATATCTCACTAGTTACGTTTTGGCTTAACATTCTTATTTTGAATACAAGATCCAAAATGACCTGTTTTAATGACTGCATGTCCGTTTATGGAAATGTCATCACAGAAAAATCAGCTCTGGCTGTGTTAAAAGTGAAACAGAAGTAGTGACACAACTTTTCCTCTGCATTCTGACATATATCTGATTGAAACCGATTATCCAAAATAATAAAACAGCACTAAAAATAAAACGCATGAATGTAAAAATCATTCACGACAGTGTTTTTTTTTTTTTTTTTTTACGACAACTTTGATTTTAAAATAGTACATAGACTGCAATTTAGTTTTTTTTCTTTAGACACTAAAATAGAACTCATGGCTGTACAAAGCGAATCAATATTTATTAATGGCAAGCACCATTCAGTTTATGATTGTTTGTCTGCTGCTGGCTTTGTATTGTTTAGGCAACGCAAACCGGGGCGATCTCAGAAATATTGAGTGGGAGCATGTAATATAGGAATATTTGTATTTGAAACTGCCACATGCCAGTGATGCCACTGAATTACACACACCATGCTTCTCTCACACACACACGTCTCTCACACTTCCTTCCTCTCACAGTCACTTAGTCATTTGTACTGACAATTCGCTCTACTTCTTTATCTTGCTTGTTGGTTCCTTAATTGTTTACTTCAGAGGAGTGTTTGTGAACCACACTTTTTTGCGACTGACAAAACATTAACAGGTCTTTTTGTCTTTGATTTAACTTTTTTAAATAGAGTCATCACACTTATCATCATCTTAGTGCTGTTTCTATGTATATGTTTTCATTAAGAGTTCACAGATTGATTCTGTGTAACGTACCATGTTTGATATGATGTAGTGTTTTAAGTTTTGGGTTCTTTTTTTTGCAGGAAGAGTGGGTTCTGAACCAGTGGAGGACACTGACCCCAGTAGCTTCATTACAGATATGGTATGATGTTTTTATTTTTCCTAAACATACAGTTGATTTATTTATTTGCTTTACTGATTCAGAAGAGTTTGGTGCAGTGTTATGGATGGATGACATTGGGTATTACCCACTGACACATCAATTGAACCATATGTTGATGTTAGTTTTGGTTTGTTATGACATGCTACATGAGTTGTAAACATTGTCGCCTTTCATATTGTGATCAAACATAACAGATTATGTAGGTTAGACATGATTTTCATGCTTGATATGAAAGTAGCATTGAATGGGAGGAGCAGGTTTTGAAACTCACACTTTTGTTGTGTGACGCCCTCCACTAAGTCTCAGAGGTTTGTTCTAGCATGTTCTCTGCTCATTTATCCACACATCTGAAAGTTTAATTTTCCTCCCTTCGCTACACTGCACACACCCCCTCACTTAAAATGTGTCCCGACATGTAGAAAGAGGAACAAAAGATGTATTGTTTTCCTTTGAGGTCTTAATTCAGATGCATGTGATGTGATGTTTGACCTCTTTACTGATGTTTTTGTGTATGTATGTGTGTTTCAGTCTCTGAGGTCAAATTACCCTATTCAGGTCACTGATCCGCAAGGTATCAGAGGTATTTATAGTTTATTTACATTGTTGCTGCTTGTATTGGTAGTGATAACTCTAATAGAACGAATGTTATGTTTATTTAGTCCGTTCTGCTGATCTCAGTTCAGGTGACCTTTGGGTCAGCCTCCACACTTTCCATATAATTGTGCTCAATAGGACATGAAGACATGGTGTTCATAAAAGGTCAACAGTTTTACTCATAGAAAGTTGATCTCTGATACTCTACAGATCCTGTAACCCTACAGCTCAGCTCTGTACCCCCTGGATATCTGTCGTCAGCTGTAGACAGGATACGACAGGTGAGTCATGTGATTTCTATGCCTCTTCCTCTGGAAATAGTTGAGGGTTAGAACTTGCTATCATTATTTGCTGAAGTCACGTACGCATTTCCGACAACATCCTTATTTATAGATTCAGACCACTCACTGTGTGGTATACTGATTTTCAAGGAGTTGTATCATGTGGGCTGTGAAAGAAATAAATGCCAAAGGCTGCTTTCGTTTCACTCCTCAGGGCTGTGTGGTTATTCCCCTCTGCATGTTTCACATGTTAGGTCTTAGCTGAGTTTTCATTAGGGCTGTGAAATCTCTGTACCACTAACTTTAAAGGGGACATCAGATGAAAAATTCACTTTTACATGGTGTTTGCTTATGAATTTGTTTTAGCAGTGTGTGGACACAACCACCCTAGAACCATACAAATCCATTGACTTTTTTTTTTTTTAACCCCCAAAAAACTTTTTGATTTTCTGAACAGTATGATGTCATATCGCTAAGGCATGACTGCTGTCGTACTGTCCTGTATTTGCATATTTCCACCCTCATCCAGTTGTACTCTGTCCGGCATTTTCTCCTGACACTGAGGATGCAGTGGATTATTATTATTATTTTTGATGGTAATATGCAACCGAACACAGAAAAAAATGGAATGGAGGGGTGAAGTGAGCAGTAGCTCATTAGCATTTAAAGAGGCATGCACTGAAACGGGTCGCTGTGAACAGAGCTGTTTTTGACAAGGTAATAGGGTGTTGTTTTACATGACCATTGAGGAACTTTAACCAAAGTATTTTGCAGACATTTCATGAAGACCCTAATGAATCATACCTTGTGGAAAATGTGTATCCGATGTCCCCACAATGTCTTTTTTGTTGAATGTTTAACTTCAATAATACATGCACCTTATCTCTTTTTTTTATCATCTAGCCTGTGGAAAATGATGGTAGTGAATTTATTGCATCATCTACAGTTTCATCAGGTATGTGCATAATACTACCATTCCTACCATACACAACTGTCACCACATATTGGACATAGATTGGGGTAAATGAGCATATGGTATGAATACATTGTTCATTGCTAACAATAAATCTATGTAGTTTATATACAGTTAAAGACAAAATGATTAGCCCCTTGTAAAATATTTCATTATTCTTCAAAAAACTCCCAGGTGTTGTTTAACAGAAAGATGATTTTATTAACAGCATTTTTAAACATAATACTTTTAGGGTTTGTAATACAAATAGAAATAATTGTATAACCAAGAATTTTAAAAAAGTCTATTAGCCCTCTGATGTTAATAGTCAATAGTGTATCCCTTTTGCTTGATAACAGCCTTTAGTCATTTGCTGTAGTTCTCAACAAGTTTCAAGCATGTCTCCTGAGGAATGACAGCCTGTTCTTCCTTAGCAAATCTCTCAAGCTCCTCCAGATTTGTTGGTC
This sequence comes from Cirrhinus molitorella, assembly GCA_033026305.1. Classification (NCBI taxonomy): domain Eukaryota; kingdom Metazoa; phylum Chordata; class Actinopteri; order Cypriniformes; family Cyprinidae; genus Cirrhinus; species Cirrhinus molitorella. The sequence goes on along the minus strand of CM065135.1, from coordinate 22,799,388 downwards.
TTCTGGCACAAACTCTGGACTTTAGTGTGCCCAACAGATTTTCTGTTGGATTCAAGTCTGGGCTTTGTGCAGGCCAGTCAAGTACACTCACTTTGCTCATTTGGAGGTATTTCTTCACCACAAGTGAGGTATGCTTTGGGTCGTTATCATGCTGGAAGACAAAATGTCAACCCAAACCAAGTTTTCTTGCAGACTGTCTGAGGTTGTCTTTCAAAATCTTCTTATAGTCTTCCTTTTTCATGTTTCCTTCAACCCTGACAAGATTCCCCAACAGCATTATACTCGCACCACCATGTTTCACTGTGGGAACGGTGTTCTTGGGGTTGAATGCCTCTCCCTTCTTTCACCAAACATAGGCAACATCTCTATGGCCAAAAAGCTCTAATTTTGTCTCATCTGAGCAAAGGACACGTTTCCAGTATGCATCACATTCCCCCAGGTTGTCCTTAGCAAACTTCATTCTAGCTTGGAGGTGTCTCTTCTTCAGAAGTGGAGTCTTTCTTCGTCGGCAACCTCGTAGTTCATTCCTGTGCAGGGCTCTAGTGACTCTTCATTGAGACATAATTTACAGACTTGGCTAGGTCATTCACTAGTGTCTTGGTAGTTGTTCTTGGGTCTTTAGAAACCTCTCTCACTAGTTTTATTTCCAAAGTTTTTGAAATCTTTCGCTTCCTGGCTCTGCCCGTCTGGTTCTCCACTGTGTTGGTCTCTTTAACCTTCTTGATAATGCATCTCACTGCAGTTCTTGACACTTGAAAACACTTTGATAAACGTGTGTATCCTTCTCCATCTTTATGAGCATTAACAATTCTTTCTCTCAAGTCCAAACTAATTTCTTTTGTCTTTGCCGTGATGACAGCGCATATTATTTTACTAGTTGTTTCGCAAGATACTAATCCTCAGCTTAAAGAGCAATTTAAAAGCTTAACTAGGTTAATTGTGTTAATCAGGCAAATTAGGTTAATTTGGCAAGTCATTGGACAACAGTGGTTTGTTCTATAGCTAATCAAACTAATAATTTCTTAAGGGGGCTAATAATATTGACCTTAGCAGTTTATTTTTTTCTTAACTATAAGAAATCAGACTTTCTCTAGAAGAAAAAAATAATAGGAAATAATGTGAAAACATTCTCTTGCTCTGTTAAACATCACTTGGGAAATATTCTAAAAAAATGTAAAATTTCATAGGGGGGCTAATAATTTTGTCTTCAACTGTATATATACGCAATATTAATAGCGCAATATTAAGCACTTGATGCTTAATATTGCGCTGGTACCTGAATGATCCACAGCTGTTTGTTTTGTTTTTTTTAGTGATTGTTCATGAGTCCCTTGTTTGTCCTGAACAGTTAAACTGCCCGCTGTTCTTCAGAAAAGTCTTTAAGTTATCACAGATTATTTGGTTTTCAGCATTTTTGTGTATTTTGAACCCTTTCCAACAATGATTATAATAATTATGAATAATTTTGAGTCCTTTTCACAGAGGACAACTGAGGGACTCGTATGCAACTATTACAGAAGGTTCAAACGCTCACTGATGCTTCAGAAGATAAAACGATTCATTGAGAGCTTTTTGAATTTGAAGATCAGGGAAAATTTAACTTATTTTTTCTTCTGAAGGGGCAGTGCTAAATGAAAAAAAATATGATATCCTCGTTCTGTTTAAAAGTTTTCTTAATGCATCTTCTGAATCATCAGTGAGTGTTTGAACCTTCTGTAATAGTTGCATATGAGTCCCTCAGTTGTCCTCAGTGTGAAAAGATGGATCTCAAAATCACAGTCGTTGTTGGAAAGGGTTCAAATACACAAAAATGCTGAAAAAAAACAAAATATTTGTGGGACCTGAATTTTTTTTCTGAAAAACAGAGGGCAGTTTAACTGTTCAGGACACACAACGGACTCAATTATCACTAAAAAATCTATGTTAAAGTGATAGCTCTCAATGATACTGTAATGCTGAATGGTTATATATGTTCAATGGTTAAATATTAGGAAAAAAATCATAGAGACTAGTTGGAATTAGTGATACTTGCCTTCAGTCATGAAAAAGGTGGCATTAAACAAATATTAAAAATATACTTTCTTTTTGTTGTTTCTACATTAATTTGAAGCATGAATGTGAAATTATTGCAATATAAAAGTATAATTTATAACTTTAATGTCAGGTAGGATTAATCGCGATTAATTTCAGGGAAAATGTGCGATGAGTTAGTAAATGTTTTTTTTAATCGATTGACACTAAAAAAAAAATATAAATATAAAATGTATGTGTGTATGTATATGCAGTGTGTAGTTGACTGAATGATGCGATTAGTCACTAATTGAATGAGTCATTGAATCGTTTTTGTTAAAAAATGACCTTTTCACTCGGGAACAAAGCAAGTGACTGATTACTTTATGAATAGGTAATTTAATCATTTGCTTCTTCCTCATCTGATGTTATTTAACTATATTCTAAATATAAAAAATAAGAACTCATACACCGAAAATGAATGTGTGGCATGAGGATGTGAGAACAGTGTCAATTGCCTATGAGTGATATGCCAAACAACAAACCTACAACAGATACAAGTCTGTGTTGGCTGAATACATTTAGCAGATTCTACAGTTAAAGATAAAAAACCTACTCTCTTTCATGTGTGTTTTCATGTATTCCAACTTAATGCAATGTCTGCTTTTCTGTCCCCACTCTCTAGATTTTGGTAAAGAGCATAAGCCCTGTAAGGAGTGTTTATGTTCCGCCCCTCCACCCAAAATCAGTGACCTGATGAACGACGAAGACCTTCTGTACACTCTAAGGCTGAAGCTGGATCCGACTCACTGCACTGTTAAAAACTGGAAAAACTTTGCAAGCCGCTGGGGAATGAGCTATGATGAGCTCACGCTTCTAGAGCAGCGCACGCACGGTCCCATCTACCACAGTCCCACTCAAGAGTTCCTCCTGCGCTACAACCAGAAACCTGTCACGGAGCTTACCCAACTCTGCCAGTTTTACCAGCGCATCGATGTGCTACGATTGCTCCAGAGGTGGATGGAGAATGACTGGCCCTCACGGTGGCAGCAGGCCCATTAGCTGGGACTTCACAATAACAGGACTTCAAAGGAGATAAATAAAATTCATGACTGCAGGGATGGACAGCAGGTCAGAACACACATTACTGAACAGCGGCGGTATAAAGACAGTGTTTACAGGGTTGTACACTGGATGTAATTGATTTTTGTTAACTTTTGGCTGATCTCATCTCTCTAAATGTCACATATATAGACAGTGGCACCAAGCACTTCAGGAGAAAATGTAAAGAACACTCAGGTGTGACTACTCATATAGATTCTGACTGGAAATTCTCTGTGGTGCCAGTCATACAGCGTTTATTTATTTTAATACAAACAGTCATCTGCTAGTGGTGTACCACTGTTTGTGGTCTTATGAAGTGTCCTTAAAATAGTAACATAAATGATGTTGAGTCATTGCCATCAATATTTCTAAATGACTTTTAAGACGACTTCTCACCTATGTTCTTGCCTGCATTCTAGTAACAGGGCCGTTACTAGAGTTAATCACACAAAAAAAGAATCTCAATTTTTAGCTGTGGTTCAGCTTCTTGTATTTTATCTTTGCAACAAATCCTGCAAAGGCATTTATTTACTGGGAAAATATCAAATTAGATTACAATTTGATTGATTGTGATTTTTCAGCTAGAGTTCTTGCCAGATCACAAGAGAATTGATGAGGTAAAGAAAAATGTTTACCCTTGGCACTAGCTTAGTCCAGCACTTATATGGTACAGGAAGACATTCTTTGATTATTGGCCTTATTTATAAAACGCCATGAGTTTGTCTGTAAACCATTTGTTAGACATTCTCTTGCGAATTGTCATATTGAACTAAATCAAGATGTAATAATGTTTTTTCGACTTTATACACGGAAATTCATTCTGTTTTTGCTCTGTCCACCTTTTTTCCTGAACACAGAAGTCTCGCCAGACTACGATGCCTTACATTTCCAGTCTAGTTCTAGTCAAATTACCGTATACAAAGCCATTTTGGTGGCACTAAACGTAAACAATTCCACTGAACAGAACAAAACTCTATTATTTGGCTTATTAAAGGGATAGTTCACTTTGAAATGACATTTTGATATGTTTTAGCTTACCCCACAAAGTAGGTTTCTTTGTTTCCGCAGTAGTTTCAATTTTGATATTTTTAGGTCTAACCGTTCTTGTCTGTCAGTCATATAATGCAAGCCTTTGGTCACCTCACAAAAGAAAATGCACAGATTCAAATGAAACCGTCCAAATTAAACAATTCCCCATTGTAAGTACACATTGATGACCTAAGACACGAAACGAGCAGTTTGTGTGAGAAAACGAACAGTATTTATGTCGTTTTTTACCTTTTGTAAATAACCACGTCCAAGTTGAAGTGCACGCGCTTCCTGGTGTTCCGGAAGTGATCTCTCGCGCGTGAACGTCACTTATTGTTTTCACAGAACAGAGATTGTAGGTAAGACGGCTAACAGAAATGGTACTGTTTAAAAAAAGAAAAGAATTACTTGTGCTCGCGCAATGGATCACGTCCGGCGCTTTCCGGGAGTAACGCCGGTGCAGCAATAAGCCAGAACGCGCGTCCCCTTCAACTTGGACGTGATTGTTTACATGAGGTAAAAATGATATAAATAATGTTCGTTTTCTCACACAAACGGCTCGTTTCGTGTCTTAGGTCATTAATGTGTACTTACGGTGGGGAATGTTTAATTTGGACTGTTTAATTTGAATCTGTTTGCTTTCTTTGATGAGGTGACCATAGGCATGCATTATATGACTGACAGACAAGAACGGTTGGACCTAAAAATAACAAAATTGAAACTACTGTGGAAACAAAGACACCTACATCTTGGATGCCCTTGGGGTAAGCTAAAACATATCAAAATTTAATTTCAAACTGAACTATCCCTTTAAAGCTGCTTAAAATGGTCAATTGTTGTTATGTTTTGGGCTGTACTAATCAGTCAGGCCAGAAAAAAGTTAGACTGCCAAAAGTTATAACAAATCAAGGAGAAGAGTGCAAAAAACTGTGAGGAAACTGAGGTGGTCCAAACTGAACCAGGATACTGATCAGACCTATCTTTGCCACCTATTAGCTTTAATTTGTCAAAATATTGCGTCCCTTCCTGCTTACCTTCTCTATATGATTTACACCATAAAAAAACAAAAAACACAATTTGTTGAGTCAACTTGAAATAATTTGTTACCCTGCTGCCTTAAAGGGTACATAACATACACCGTCTCACCTAATCTCATGTCAATCCTGAGTACCTATATGGTAGTAGTGTACCCTTATTATCTCCAAAAAGTCTTTAGTTTTATCATATTTATAAAAGAAAAATACAGCTTTTTATACAGATTTTCTCCGGAAAAACCTGAGCTTCTGGAGACGTGCCGTGGGAGGAGCTAAGTTCGACGATCACTTGCGCTGGGATTGCCGACATTGCCGTTTCACTTACCATCTGCAGTTCTGAATCATGACCGGGATCTTTTATAGCTGGGACTGCTCCATCTTTCAGTATCAAACAATGTGCAAATCCAGCGTCGAACTGGGCCTTGTATATCAAATGTTCATCAGCAAACACACACTTGCAAAACTCCATTGCTGCCCCGGAAAAAGGAACTACATCCACTGTTCACGTAACACGGAGTTCTTCGGGAAGCTGAGCAAAGTTATCTTTGCCTTACAACCAAAACCACACTTCTTTAGAGACATTCTTCACGAGTAAATCCCTTGCAGCAGTGCAGCCAAATGAACCGCATTGATGGGCGCGCTCTCTTTCTCACTCTGGATATACAAACACGAAACCCCCTTTAATTTTAAGTTCAGTCAACTCAGATAAGTTTATTCAAGTTGAAATGTTAAGTTGTACTAAGTGACAACTTGGGTATTCGAGTTGACTAAACTAAAACGTTGTGTTTGTTACTCAGCTGCCTTTAAACTTTAAGTTGAATCAGCTCAAATATCTAAGTTGTCACTTAGTAAAACAACATTTGAAGTTGACTGTACTTAAAATTTGAAGGCAGCCAGGTAACAAATTATTTTAAGTGGACTCAACAAAAAGTGTTTTTTTTACAGTGTAGCAGCTTCCACATGTTTTTCCATGGTTTAGAAATTAGAACAACATATTTAGTAATACATTTAAGTCCTACTTGACATCCGAGAATCACCAATATGGCCATGCATCTGGTAACTGACCAGATTGTGACGTAAGTGCAAACACTCTATTTTCGATAATAAAACGTTAAAACTATGAAAATTGTTTTAAAATGCATATGATGCTATAGTTTCAGCACTTTACAGTAATGAGTGGGAAGTTGACATGACGCGACGCATCGGGGTGAAGTTAGGGAGGTTTTGTCCACAAAATGACAAGAGCACACATTATTTTAACATTTTATTTTATTTGGCGCTGCAAGCCATGCACGTTTCTGTACAGGAATTTTTTTAAGCTTATTACTGTTCAACTGTAATAAGTACTCTACTGTTGTTGAGTCAGTCTTTTTACACCACTTTAATCCATCCTATTTTCCAATGCAGAAGATAGCTAATTGACAAGACTTTCAGTTTATTAGCCGCTGTAGTGAAATAACGAGAAGAATAACAACGTGCAATTTGCACTATACAAACCAGTGTGTTCATACATTAAAATAATTTGGTATACACACCAATTTGCAATATCAAGCAGCAAAATGAGCTGTTTTGTACAGCTAAAAATAGCTGGACGTGGATGAGACCGAAAGCCAGACCCATACAATTTTACAAGTGGCAGTGGGGAAAAATAAGGTGGATATGAATTTCTGTGGAGACTGGAAGATGAGAGTATTCAATTGTAAGTTACGACTGAATACTCTCATGGGTTACTCAGGAAAAAGGTGGATAAATGAGGCTCATTAGGCCATAAAAGACTCAAAATTTGAAATTGAGCATACACTTAAACATTGATATATCAAAATTCCCATTGCACTGCTCACTGAGCACTTGAACTTAGTATCATGTTTAGTATGGCACTTAATGTTTTTAATTATTATTTTGAGACTTTATGAAAGATGTCTCTGTGAAAGAGTGGTAAAATAGCAGTATAACTGCAAAGAACAATGTATCTGGAAGTTGACTGGATTTGCAGGATGTGGCTGTTTTAAAATTTGGTCAAATGTAAATTGCAATGCAGGTAGTAGGGTAGAATGTGACAACATTACCTCTACACAAGACTCTTTAAAAAGTGTTTGGTTTTGTGCCCTTTACTCTACCTAGCTTTTTATTTCCAGTGCATCAGGGGCTCTCTGTTGAAAAATAAATCTTTTATATGCACAGTATCTGAATATTTCTTATAGCTACCAATGAACAAATCATTATAGAGAATTTATGGCTTCTGTTTTTCAGGATTGTTAAAAAAGAAGTTTAAATTTAAGACATGCAGTATAACAGTCTGACATAATCAAAACTGGAGTGAGTGTTAAAATGAATTGTCCATGCAGTGTTCATATCATAAACTTTATTAAAGTATTTTGAGAGATTTGTGCCATTGCAAATATAGAAGGTACATGCTTCATGAAACACAAAGACACACATGTGATGTTTAATAGATACAAGAAGTGGACTTGATTGTTTATTTTTTTTCCAATTTGCAATACTGACAAATATATATGTATATAATTGGAATGTAATAAGTGTAAACAAAAGACTATATATTAGATATTACTACATAAAAAACAGTGACAAAATAGACAATTACAGATTCACCATATTTTCCTTCACATCAATGTTTCGAGAAGATACAATCATTGCACATTAAAAGAGAACTTTATACAATTATGTATATAACTGAATATAAAAATAATTACAGTTCTGTCAAATTCTGTAATGCTTCTCTGTTAATACCCATTTTTAAAGTAAACAGTTGGAGGTGTATTTGTTTTTACACATTATTTTACATATGCATTAACTATATGCAGTGAATGTGGAACTAGACTAACGTAGCTCCTGGTTTTATTTAAAGTTTAATCTGTTGGCAAACCAAGCATGTTATTTAAGCTGAGGGTAATCTTGGCATCATTTTCGTCGCTAGTTGCATCAACTACCGGATAGTCCTTATCAGCATCGGGCTTTGCGACTTTAAATGTCCCTCTGTTCACTCTTGTAGGGCTGCCTGATTCTGAAGATATGCCGATATCTGGGCTTGTGGTACGTGCATTAGACAACCTCAGCCTTTCACGGATATCTACAGTAGTAGTTTGTCCATTGACCCCAGCAGATGGAGAATAAGCTTTGAGATTCGTCTTGACTGACGAGACCGAGACAACTGGGTCAATTTTCGTAGGGTCAGTATTGAGGTCAACCGCTCCAGTGAGTTCTTTTAAGATACTGTCAATGTTGCTCTCAGGTAGGCGGTGAGGCTTGAACAATGGTATATTTTTGGGGAGTTTAATTTCTGCAGTTGTACCATCTACTTCTGGTGCTTTAATGTTTATATCCCGATCTGCTGAGTCAGTAGATTTTCGCCATTTGAAGGGCCATTTTCCCTTACGCTTGGAGCCCTCAACTTCAGCATTGATGCCTGGAACATCTACATCAACCCCACCTTTTGGTAGACTCAGATCAACATCAGGAGTACCAACCACAGGTGCAGATAAGTTCAGATCTGGTCCACTTACATCAGCACCAATGTCGACATCTGGAGATTTGACTTTTGGACTAGACAGGTTAAACTTTTTGAGTGTTGGAAATTTTATCTTTCCTTTGGGAGCACTGATGTCAACGTCTGCTGTAGGGACATCTACATCAACCCCACCTTTTGGTAGACTCAGATTAACATTAGGAGTATCAACCTCAGGTGCAGATAGGCTCAGATCTGGTCCACTCACATCAGCACCAATGTCGACATCAGGAGATTTGACTTTTGGACTAGACAGGTTGAACTTTTTGGGTGTTGGGAATTTCACCTTTCCTTTCGGGGCATTGATGTCAACATCTGCTGTAGGGACATCTACATCAATCCCACCTTTTGGTAGACTCAGATTAACATTAGGAGTATCAACCTCAGGTGCAGATAGGCTCAGATCTGGTCCATTTACATCAGCGCCAATATCAACATCAGGAGATTTGACTTTTGGACCAGACACGTGAAACTTTTTAAGTCCTGGGAATTTCACCTTTCCTTTCGGAGCATTGATGTCAACGTCTGCCGTCGGGACATCTACATCAACCCCACCTTTTGGTAGACTCAGATTAACATTAGGAGTATCAACCTCGGGTGCAGATAGGCTCAGATCTGGTCCATTTACATCAGCTCCAATATCAGCATCAGGAGATTTGACTTTTGGACCAGACAAGTTAAACTTTTTGAATGTTGGGAATTTCACCTTTCCTTTGGGAGCATTGATGTCAACGTCTGCTGTGGGGACATCTACATCAACTCCACCTTTTGGTAAACTCAGATTAACATTAGGAGTATCAACCTCAGGCGCAGATAGGCTCAGATCTGGTCCATTTACATCAGCGCCAATATCAACATCAGGAGATTTGACTTTTGGACCAGACAAGTGAAACTTTTTGAGTCCTGGGAATTTCACCTTTCCTTTTGGAGCATTGATGTCCACGTCTGCTGTGGGGACATCTACATCAACTCCACCTTTTGGTAGACTTAGATTAACATTAGGAGTATCAACCTCAGGCGCAGATAGACTCAGATCTGGTCCATTTACATCAGCATCAATGTCAACATCTGGAGATTTGACTTTTGGGCCAGAGAAGTTAAACTTTTTGAGTGTTGGAAGTTTCACTTTTCCTTTGGGAGCACTGATGTCAACATCTGCTTTGGGAAGGTTTATATCAGCATCTGCATCAATTGTTGGAGCTGAGAGGCTGAGATCAGGAGCTTCGGCATTTAAGTCAAACTCGGGTGTCTTCACTTTTGGATCAGAAAGGTCAACTTTTGGTTTCTTAAATGTAATCGGTTTCAGCTTTGCAGACGAAGACTGTAAGTCGGGGGACTTGATATCTACATTGGGAACACTGACCTCAGCTTTTGGTAAGGCCGCATTTACATCAGGCACACTGACCTCAGCTTTGGGAAGATTTAGGTCAACTTTAGGTGCATTTAATTCTCCCTCAAGTTTGGGAACTGAGAGATCTAGATCTGCATTAGCATCCAGCTCAGGCCTTTTAACTTTTGGCCCAGACAAATTCAGTTTTGGCAAATTGAAATGTGGCATCTTAAATTTTCCAGATGGTGCATTAATGTCAACATCTGGGACTTTAAGGCTAGCGTCAGGACCTTCAAGCTCTGCTTTTGGCAAGTCTAGGTCTACATCTGGGGTGGAGAGATTGAGATTTGGTGACTTTAGATTTCCCCCAATGTTTGCAGTTGGAGCATTCAAGTTGGCTTTTGGCAAACCAATGTCTAAAGAGGGAGCAGAAATGTCACCATCAACTTTAGGTGTGGAAACACTAAGATTGGGTGCTTTGACATCTACATCAGGTGCTTTGAGTTCTGCAGTGGGCATCTTCACATCTAGATCAGGTTCATCTAGTTTTGGTGTTTTAACTCTAGGTCCAGAAAGACCAAGTTTAGGCATCTTAAAGTGAGGTAGCTTGGCTTTGCCAGAGGGGGCATCAATGTCAATGTCTGGGGCTTCAATGTCTACATTTGGACTTTTGAGATTAGCATTTGGCAAGTTCACATCCACATCTGGAGCACTAAGTTTACCATCCACTTTGGGTGCTGAAAGATTGAGTTCTGGAGCTTTCAGGTCTAGGTCCGGTCCATGGAAATCTGCCTGTGCATTGAGGTCTGCATCTGGACCTTTCATTTTTGGCCCAGATAGATTTATTTTAGGCAGTTTAAGATGAGGCTTCTTTATCTTTGCAGATGGAGCATCTATGTCAATATCTGGTGTCTTCACATCAGCACTTGGGGTTTTAATATCTAGATCTGGTGTAGAGAGATTGAGGTTTGGTGCCTTGACATCTAGATTCGGTCCATCTAGTTCAGCTTCTGGCAGATTAACATCTACCCTAGGAGCAGACATTTCCAAGTCTGGTGCTTGTACCCCTGCATTTAAATCTGGAGTTTTCAGCTTTGATTTATGCAAGTTTAGCTTTGGCAGCTTAATAGTTGGCAACTTGTGCTTTGCAGACGGAGCATTAATGTCTACATCAGGTGCTTTTACATCGAAATCAGCCTTTGGTAAATTGACATCTGCATTTGGGATGCTGAGATCTCCATCTATCTTTGGTGCTGAGAGACTTAAATCAGGTGTTGAGACATCGGCATCTAAGCCAACCTCTGGTGCTTTAACCTTGTGCCCAAATGTGCGTTTCTTAAATGTTGGGAACTTTATTTTGCTGGAGGGGGCATTTATATCTACATCTGGACCTTCAAGATTGGCTTTAGGCAGATCAATGTCAACATTTGGTGCATCTGCATTTAATTTTGGGGCAGAAAGATTTGCATCAATACTCGCCTCTGGTACTTTCACTTTTGCAGATTTTCCTTTCCATTTAGGAAATTTAATCTTGCCAGAGGGAGCGTCGATATTAGCTTTTGGTGTTTCGATGTCCAGGTTTGGAGCACTGAGCTCAGTTTTCGGCAAGGTCATGTCTACTTCAGGAGTGCCAATTTCTCCATTAATTTTTGGAGCTGACAGATTCAGATTGGGGGTTTTTAGGTCAGCGTTTATGTCTGGAGAGGTTAAATTCACATCACCATCAACCCTTGGTTTTTTAGCATGTAGACTGAAGTGGGGCATTTTGAACTTTGGCGTTTTGGTCTTCAGTTCAGGCTTGTCCACTTTCACAGAAACATCTGGGGTGTTAAGAGTAGGGGTTGAGACACTGACATCAGGTGATTCTAATGTACCATCCAGACCTGCTCCTTCAAGATTTGGTGCAGACACGCCAAAAGTTGGCCTTTTGAACCCTGAGCTGCTGAAGTTAGGCATGGCAGCCTCAATCTGTGGCATTTCTGCATTTACTGTTGGGGTTGAGATGCCACCCTTAAGGCTTGGTGCATTTATCTGTCCATTCAGCCCACTGTTCATTCGAAGATCACCAAGAGACTAAGAAGAAAGATGAGATGAAGACGTTATGAGACCTCTTCAGTATTGTATTTTTTCTTTTTTCTTTCTTTAATTCACAAAGTTTCTTACCAGTCCTGCTTTCAAATCCTTTGCTGTCTTAAGTTCAAGGTTCTTGTCATAGGGCTTGAGGAATTTGATCAGTGTTTGTACTTCATCTTTACTGAGGTGGTCCAGATGAATGGTTGCAGCAACAAGCTTATCTTCTGCAAGAGAAAAAAGAGAGGGTAAGATAAGGTATGCTGCAGAATCTGTTTTCATAAGTTTGCTCGTTGTATGATGAAGGCAACATATAGGATACATGTGAGTTCTTTACCTTCATTCAGGTTAATTGCTGGACTTGTGATTCCAGTGACAGCGACCCCTCCTTTTTCTGTGCCCTCCAAAGTTACACTCTCCGGGAGAGCATGAATCTTTGTTTCTCCATTCTGCACATGAACAAGGTGACTTAATACCATACAGTAGTGTTTTGTTTATAATCTCATAAATGCATAATATTATTAGCGAAATTAAAAATTATATACTATTCCATGCCAAGGATGTAATCAGAGATATAATTGATGTGTAAAATGCAATTAAACATGCTGTAAACTATTGTTAGCCATGTTGAAACTTCCAGCAGACTTTGAGTCAGACACACCCTGTCTTCTGATTGGCTAAACAAATCTGACTATGACAGGTATTAGGAATATTTTCTGTGCGCCATTCTGTTAAAAAATGACAAAATCGTTAAATTGTTATTTTGGGGAGAGGATACCAACCATCATGTCTTCACTTGTTTAAATACAACTGACATGTCATGAATACCGGTTTTCAGGAGATCTGTCAAAACAAAAAACAACAAAACTTAGTGTTTTTTTTTTTAAGAAAATGACTGATCTAAAGCCTTTCAACCAAGCATTTTTAGTATTTTAGGAACATACAAAGGAAGTACAATGACTAATTGTAATGTACATTTAAGGCCAATTTTAGATCTCAGAACTGTTCAAAACAAAGCTGTTACAAGCAATCGTCATTTCATCTTTACTCCATAAAATGACCATAAGTGCATGGGTGTATGGTTACATCCTTGCTTATTTTTTTAACCTCATCCCACACACCTTTAGATGCTTGTTACATCCATATTGCATCATTTTAGTAGTCTTGTATGCTGACTAGGAATAAAGCTAATCTAAGCACCTTTGTGTTACATGTTTTTAAAAGATTGATTGATAGCATTTTTTTTTTCTTTTAGATCAAGATCAATTTAAATATTAACTAAATAACAAAAACCAAACATTGCATATTAAAGAAAAGAAAGAGGAAGTGGAAGGGAAAAGTCAGGAAGCACCTCCAGTTTTTCAAAACCAAAGATGTAATCGGATGTAATGCAGTTAATCACATGTTCACTAGATCTCATAGTGAGAAGGTGTTTCTTAAAAAGTGAAGTAAATAACAATGGAAGATACTATTCCATCCTGTTTGCAAACCACTTTGCTGGAGACAAAATAGAAGCATGGGCTGTGGTTGGTATGACATCATCAGATATTTTTTTTTTATCATTTTTAAAGAAAAAGCTACAGAAACCTTCCACGCGTACAAAGTACAAGTCATAAAGCACAGCAGGTCTAACCTCCTAATTTAACTTAAAATAAAAGGCTTTTTAACTTCGTATTCTATCTCTGTAACTTTGTGTGGTTTGTGTCAGGAATGTTTTAGGAATGGATGGACTGTGGAGAATGAGGAGAACCAGTTTGTTCAGATGAAAGAAAGATGAGGAGATAAATACCAGGCAACTCTCTATTTCTCTTACCTTTTTTCTACTAAATGTCTTCTGTTTTCTGTTTTTGTCTCTCTAAGTGGTCTTGAGAATTTAGTTAAGATTTCACGCATGGTCAAGATCAGATCACAATATAATTACTCTGTTTAGTAAAGCTTTGAGTTTAATCAGCAGCAGGAATCATCTAATGTTTCAGCTTCACAAACCACCACAGCAGTTTCTCAAAGACATGCTTCTAAAATAATCTGATGCTAAAACAAACAAAATATCATCTTCGTAAGCCGTCATTTTTTATAGGCTGCACATGATGCATGATGAATTCATGTTATTGTCATCTAGAATTATCAGTGAAATCTCAACAAGAGCAAAGAACACAGGAATCACAAATATTAAAGGAGCTGCTTCAACAACAACTTTTTAGGCGTAATATCACATTACAAACTTACACTTTCCAACTAAATGAGTTTATCAGTTCTCATCGGTAGATGCAGGATGATAAATTGCACTGATGTTCGTTCTGATTCTGTATGATTTATATAAACGCTGGACAGCGAAGAGTGAGGCACTTACCTAATGTTGTTCATGTGAGTGTATCTGTAGCAGCTTGATGTTGACACCTTTAAACTCCAGGTGAGTATGACTGTCATCCTCTCTGTCATGGGGTTTCTGTCAGATAAATGCATGTGAAGCAACCAAACAGGTTCTACAGCACCAGCATGACAACTACACACATACACACACATAGCAACACCGAAACTACAGATACTGCCAATAAGTTTGAAAGTGATTGCAAATTACATTTGTGGCATGGTGCAGTTACATGTTTGCGTTGTATATTTGAAAATATTTATGATGTTTTTTTTTGTTATCTGTATGTTATTCTTCATCACAGAGAGCTTCAGTTCAGAATTGCCAAAGCAACAATGATTCAGTTAGTCTGGCCTAAAAATGTTTTAAAAATCCTAAATGGAAAAATAACATTATTGTATTTAAACTGTGGTGAGCTAAATCAAGAATGTAGCCAAATATTTACATATTTGTGGGGTCCAAAGGTCAAATTTTGTGGAAGTGCTTCCCTCAAATGTCTGTAATAGCTACAGCCATGATTTCAGTCATGTCCTTGAGAAAACAGTTCTATGAGAAAAACTAAAGTGTGTTTTGTCAACAGTGAAATATTGCAAGACTGTTGTGTTTGCAAGGGTTTGGCCTTACTGTCTTGTGCCACACACCCTTAAGTTCTTTCTGAAATACATATGAATGCCTAGTGCTACAGAAAGGTTTCTGGTTGTGTGTAGTTTCAGTTAGAGGTACAGTTCACCCATAAGTCAAAAATCAGTTTTTAATCAACACTGTATAGATAAAAAAGTAGAAGATTCAGAATATCTTTTGTGTTCCACATGTCATGCAGGGTGAGTGAAAGAATATCTGAGTGAACTCTCCCATTAACGTTAACAAAACGCCCATAAACATTAACTAAAGTGTATTTCGGAAGTGCTTATTAACATTTCTCAGCACTACTGAGGCATATTCAATTAAATTAACCCACAAACGTTTAACAGGAAACTCTCTGTCTGGTTGAATAAAACTGAAAGTTTGAGAAAGATGTCTAATGAAACAAACCATGAGGTCATTGTTTGTGCATTTGTTGTTCTGAAATGATTTACCATTCTGGTATACAATAAAGACTTCATTGTAAGGGTTCATAAACTGTAGTACAGCCACATTTTATAGGACCAAGTAATCCGTTTAGCCTGCTTTGAAAAGTAATACTATTAGTCACCCACCTTGCAACCTTAAGGTCTTGGCAGCAGAAATGGAACCCTTAACCACTATTCATAGCAGAAAATAGCTTCTATGAAGTGTTACATTTACAAGAACAGACTATGTCAGTGCTAAGAAGTAACCACTCATCTTCACAATACAGGGTTTGTTGGTATTTGTTCACAGAGAGAATACTAAATTTATGTCACTACTAAATGTATAGCTTTTCGCAGTAAATCAGCAAGACATAACTGACTTTTTAAAACGATTACTACATAATAAATTTGAACTACAAAAGAAAAGTTCAACACTTATTTTACAGATACCCACCTTATTTTTCCCGTACAACTGGGAAACGTTACAACAACGTTACAAACGTTATTCTGTTAGTTTTTTCTATATAGATGACTGAACCGCAAGTCTCACCCATAGGCTTACTTCTAAAGAGCAGGTCATATAGTATTTTAAAGTGTCCTAATATTATGTTGGAGTCCCCTACAACAGATTTAAATGCATCTAAGGTCAGAAAACATTGTAATTTGCTCAGGATATAGTGGGTTCACAGCGAAGACAGTGATATCGTGGTTTACCTGGAAACCTAAAGCTGTACTAGGTATACATCACATTTTAGCACAAAAACATTGATATTTTGAGCATTTTGAGCACTCAGTTGAAAAAATGTGTTGTGGTTCGGAGACACAAGTTGGTCCAAATAAAGAAGGTATGGACTTTCTTTCATGACTTTTTTTTTTTTTTTTTGTGGAAAAAAAAAATACATTTAAACACTGATTCTTCACATTATCATAAAAAGCTGCTTTCCATTGATGTATGGTTTGTTAGCTGTTTAGCTAAGATACAAGTATTTAAATTTTGGAATTTGAGGGTGCCAAAAAATCGAAATATTGAGAAAATCGCCTTTAAAGTTGTCCAAAAGAAGTTCTTAGCAATGCATTTTACTAATCAAAAATTAAGTTTTTATATATTTAAGGTAATAAATGTACAAAATATCTTCATGGAACATGATCTTTACTTAATATCCTAATGTTTTTTGGCATAAAAGAAAAATCAATTATTTGGCTACCTGTGCTACTTACGACTGGTTTTGTGGTCCAGGGTCACATGTGACCTGCTCTTTAAGAGTGGTTATCTCTTATACTGCAGCATTATAGCATCACACCGAGCATTTTAGTGTTTTTCCAAGCTTTTTTTGTTTTTACGTCCTGATCCAAGACTAGATTTATTAGTATCATTACCAAACTAGTTTAATTTACAAATAAATAAGTTTAGTAAGTTTAGTGACTGATGGCTAATTTTAATCTAAGGCTTACCAACTTATCCAAAACTAAACCATCACACAAAATTAAAAACCCAGCCAGTGACAAATAGTTTGAAGAAATGTAATTTTCAAGATTTCAAGTAGTCAAAAGTTTAACTGAAGAATCACCTATATATGACCCTCATTCTAGCCATTTTCACTGTGTACTTAGCAAAGCTCCTATTGAGTGCACTGTCATGAAATCCACAGATATATTACCAAACCTCAAAAGAAAGTTTTTGAGCAAGGAAAGCACCTTGTGTGCTTAGCGTAGGCTAATGCATGAAGGCTGACTGTGGCACTGAGCTTGTGCACATGTTGTGACAAGAGCAATACTTTCGCCTTAAGGGAGGACTTTGGAGTTGAGTCTTTGACTTTTATTTATTCGTGTTACATCTAAGTCTATGCGTCTGGGCATCAGGTATGAACTTGTCTCCTTCATTGTATCTCTGTAATGAAATACAGTCACAAGCAACCGGGAAACAAAAGCACTCCTCTAGCCGTAAACGTGTTAAGGCCTTGCCGTTAATTAAGGAAGAACCTCATGATGGAAGCAAAAACAGGAATGAAAGTTGCTTCAGTCTTCATGCAGACAGAGAAACAGGTGTCTAAAGTACAATCTAGAGGAGCACAAAAAGAGCATTTTACTCAGTTTGGTCCGAGCTGAGAGTTGGATTTTTTAGGTCTTTTGTTTTTTTGCTGTTACTGTGACACTATGAGGTGCTTTGAAATGTGGTTGTGCAACTGCTAGTTTGAATTGTGAAAAACACATTTTTGTCATTGCACACACCACCATCGGCACAGTACTGAATGTTTTAGATACCACCGATCCGGTTGTGACTCGAATTGTTTTAGAAACACTAACAATTAAAATGCAAAAAATGCCAGGAATAGTTTATGGCACACAAGTAACAAACTGTGTATTCCATATACAGTATGTATGTTCAGACCCTCAGAGCATAACTTAATACATAATATGGATTAAAAAATATTTGAAACTTTAGAAAAACAACTACAGTTGCAATCAAAACTATTCAACCCCCTTGACCTGTAATACATTTAGCTGTGAAAGCTAAATAGACTATAGAGAAACAATAGTCTACAATCACATTTGAGCGATTCTGAGAGTGTAGCATTGATGAGTCATGATACAATTCAAATTCCTCTAAAATTATTCAACCCCAAAAGTCAAATTTGGTGCAGTTTATACTTTATAACCACCAATAAACGCTGCTTAGAAGTGCTACGTACAAAGCTTTTGTCACCTCTCTACTGCAATCTTTGCCCGTTCCTCGCATTAAAAAGCTTTAAGATCACTGATAATCTTTGGTTTTCACATTGCCACTGCTTTCTTCAAGCAAGCACGTTTGGCCAACACAATTGGCCTTAAATTGTGTTTTTAAGATTTTTTGTTCCCTACCATAACAAATAAGTGACTTAAAAACAGCAATGTTAAATTAGGGTTGAATAATTATGGCATATTTGTGTAAATAAAAAAAATCCCAGAACTCAAAAAAACATTACAGTATCTCACAAAAGTGAGTACACCCTTCACATTTCAGCAACCATTTTAGTATATCTTCTCAAGGGACAATACTATAGAACTGAAACTTAGGTATATTTTAGAGTAGTCAATGTGCAGCTTGTATAGCAGTATAGATTTACTGTCCTCTGAAAATAACTCAACATACAGCCATTATTGTCAAAATAGCTGGCAACAAAAGTGAGTACACACTTAGTGATAACAGCAGTATGTTGTTTAACCATGCAAAGCCACATGTCCTGTTCATTATGTTCATGTTTTTGTCTGCTTGCCAGGACCATACAACGTTGTGTATCTTGTATTATAGTAGTTAAAATTTGGTGCTTTAAGTACAATTCTTTCATACTGACCATTGGGTGTTTAAAATGGCACCTCAAAGAACTCTCTGAGGATTTGGGAATTAGAATTGTTGCTCTCCAGAAAGATGGCCTGGGCTATTAGAGGGTTAGTAACACCCTGAAACCGAGTTACACAACAGTGGTCAGGATCATACAGAGGTTTTCCAAGATGGGTTCCATTTGGAATAGGCCTTGCAAGGGTCGATCAATGAAGTTGAGTACTCGTTCTGTGCGTCAGGTGCAGAACCTGGCTTCAATAAACAGATGCATGAGTGCTGCCAGCATTGCTTTAAAGGTTGCAGAAGTAAAAGGTCAGCTTGTCAGTGTACAGAAAAATATGCCGCACACTGCAACAAGTCAGTTTGCCTTTCAGAAGCTGGCTCACAAGAAAGTCCACAAACAGTTTGCTTAAGACAATCTGTCCAAGAGCATGAATTACTGGAACCATATCCTGTGGGCTGATGAGACTAAGATAAACTTGTTTGGCTCAGATGGTGTCCAACATGTGTGGCGATGCCCTGGTGAGGAGTACCAAGAAAATTGTGTCTTGCCTTGTCTTGTCTTACAGTCAAGCATGGTGGTGGTAGCATCATGGTCTGGGGCTGCATGAGTGCTGCTGGTAGTGTAGAGCTGCAGTTCATTAAGGGAAACATAGATTCCATTATGTACTGTACATTCTAAAGCAGAACATGAAGCCTTCCCTCAGAAACTAGGCCGAACAGCAGTTTTCTAACATGATAATGACCCTAAACACACCACCAAGATGACAACTGCCTTGCTCATGAAGCTGAAGATGATGGGGTGGCCAAGTATGCCTCCAGACCTAAACCCTATTAAGCACCTGTGGGACATCCTCAAGCGGAAGGTGGAGAAGCACCATGTGTCTAACATCCAGCAGCTCCGTGATGTCATTATAGAGGAGTGGAAGAAGATCCCAGCAACAGCCTGTGCAGCTCTGGTCAATAACATGCCCAGGATCATGAAGGCAGTGCCAGATAACAATGGTGTTAACACAAAATATTGACACTTTAGACAAGTTCACTTACGGTTTGCTCACTTTTGTTGCCAGCTATTTTGACAATAATGGCTGTATGTTGAGTAATATTCAGGGGACAGTAAATCTATACAGCTATATACGCTGCACAATGACTACTCTAAAACATATCCAAGTTTTATTTCTATAGTATTGTCCCTTGAGAAGATACTAAAATGGTTGCTGAAATGTGAGGGGTATACTCACTTTTATACTGTATATTGACATTATCAGTAACATGCCAGTAAACTAGATGCAATTTTTATTAAAATCCAGTATCTTCAGAAAAGATTGTATTTGTAAAGTACAGCATATTTTTAAATAAAAATGGCTGCTATGCCCTCAAACAAGGTACATTTCAAAGAAATGCACATCTTTTATAAGGTATCACAATTGTGTCTTAACCTTTGGTCAACCAAATCAGATATTTATAAAAACATTAATAAAATCAGCCAATATCGAAGCCAGCCCTACTGCTGAAGGTCCTCTTTTCCAGGTTTCACCTGCTATGGGTTAACAACATCACAGGCTCTAGTGAGTTTTATAGTTTTGCATTATATTATTATGTAAATATGTTTATATTTTATGTCACACTAATGATGTCAACTCACTAAACCAAACTGTAAAGAAACTGTTTGGGATTTTTACATCATTTCCCTCAGGTCATAAGAAAAACAAAATGGCTGCTGCATTTTATTACACACATGAGCTACAAAACTGATTGTTTTGTCAACAAATACAAAATGAGGTTCAGTTTACATTTTCATATCTTTATCCTGAAGTGGAACAAAGGTAAACATGTTTGACTTGCCATCCTTGAAATATCCATCTGTGCTACATACAGAAGATTATACGTTACTTAATATTAGATCAGTAGTAGAAGTGAATTAAAAATAGAGGTGGTGTGGGGGAGGAAGAGGGAAGCCTGTTTATGTTCAAGAATGTTCATGAAGGTGAGGTAAGTGTTTAGGGAGTTTATATTAAAGGCCCAAGTAATTACAGTTTTTCAAAATAATCTGTCTCATACTAAACCAATTTATGACTCACTGCAAAAAAAAAAAAAAGTCTATATGTGGTGACAGCACAAGTTCTAAGAGGCACACATCTCCACTCAGACAGTGACAGCACATGGGTCAGGGTCAAATTCAGAGTCACGTACATCCTGTTTTTGAGTTACAAGATTGTAGCCTAACTGTTATTGTATTATTGTTTTATAAAATATAATGCTGTGAGTTTTCATAGTACTTCTAGCATTTGCAGGCAGTTTGGACATCCATACACAATTAAAGGTCTATAATCAATGTATATCCCAAACTACTTGTGCTTTCAGACATGTCTGACATTCCTGTTGGTTCCGAGTCTTTCCTCTAACATGCATGGCCATTGAGTCAGTGTTGTTGGCACTGTATAGTATCCTTGTAAACTAGGTGCGGCAGGGATTGAGCGTCGTTAGCACACTTCAGAAGAATGCCACCTCTCCACATTCTCATTCAGGTATTTGCAACTTAATGCAGCTGCACAGTTCAGGCCAAAGAGGACAGAGAAAAGACCATCATTTTAACAGATAAACAGTGCGCAAGGATTTGTGAATGGAGTGGTAGCAGTATCTCCTAAGAGAACTTTCTTCATGGTCTGTGTGAAAAGAGTTCAGTCATCAATGTTTATCTCACGTGAAAATTCTGTTTTAGTTTTTTTTTTCTTTTCTGTTTTTAGTTATTAAAAATAGTACAAATTCCTGCCACATTTCAAATTCCGACTTGTGTTTACCAAGATTCTGTGATGGAAAAGACAAAAAAATAATAAATAAATAAATAAAAAATAATATTAATAAAATGCTGGGGATAGTTCACCAGAAATTTAAAATTTTGGCATTAATTACTCACCCTCATGTCGTTCCAAACCCGTAAGACTGTTCATCGTCGGAACACAAATTAAGTTATTTTTGACAAAATCCGAGAGTTTTTGGACCCTGCTTAGACAGCAATGTAGTTCAAGGGGCAGAAAGGTAGTAAAGACATCGATAAAATAGTGACATCAGTGGTTCAACCGTTATGTTATATCAGTACGAGAACACTTCTTGTGCTCAAATAAAACAAAAATACGGACTTAAAGAATTTCTTCTCATCCGCGTCAGTTTCTGCCGCACGTTCATGAGTACCACGAGGCGCCATGTTTGTCTTGTGGACGCGCGTCGACTGACGAGAAAAAAAAACGAATAAAGTTATTTTTGTTTTCCTTGCGCACAAAAAGTAAAATTACTGTTGAACCATTTATGTCACATGGACTATTTTAAGGATGTTTTTACTGCCTTTCTGGCCCTTGAATGTGGTAATAACATTGCTGTGTAAGCATGGTCACAAGGATTTCAGAAAAAATATCTTAATTTGTGTTCCAAAGATGAACGAAGGTCTTACGGGTTTGCAACGACATGAGGGTGAGTAATAATGACAGAATTTTCATTTTTGGGTGAACTAAACCTTTAATAGCTATGAATTAGTAAGATTTTAGCAGTTTGCAATTGTAATTTCTGAAATATTTATCTAAATCATTTTCACACAAAATAAATATTGAATTTGAACTTTATTTCACTGTTTACTCAGTTTTAATGTGACCATAATGTAACAATAGCAAATGGCTAATTTAATAAAAATGTACCCCTGGGACAAGTGCCTGAAGTTGAAGAAACACCCAACTATGAATTAAAAAGTTAGTTTCTTATATGTCTGTCAAGCAAGTGACATTGGATATGTTGTATGCAATACGTTTGTTCTCTGTACATTCCAGTATAATTAGTTTCCTCTGAAACGACAACATTTTTACTCGTTTTATAAAATAAAGCATGAAAACATTGCTAAATAACCACTTAAATTTGAGTGCAAACTGTTGCAAATTCCTTTGGATACATACGTTGTTTAACATGTCCAGCATTTCTTAAAAAGTTGATGTCATATTTCTTAAGGCCTTCTTAAAGCTTGGGGTTATCTTTTATGTGTTCATAACCCGATGTGTGAGTGAATTAGTTGAATTAGAAACGCTCAAAGAATGTGCAAGCCAAAGAACTATTTGTATTCAAGGAACACATCACTGAGATCGTTCTGATAAGTCTCTGAAACAAGAGTGCTTGTGTTTCTCAATGAGCACATGCATTTTTGTGAAACTAACCTGATAAGGTAAAGCATCTTTGTGAGGCATCATCTGATGTGCTGTCCTAAAGGAGGAGTGAGGCATGAGGTCTAGCATTGCACCTCAGGCATTTGTTCACTCGCATTCTACATTCCTGAACCAGCCTAATACTGTTCAACCCACACGCAGCGCAACACACACTGTGACTTATTTAGGTGGAATTCAGGTTTACTCTAATTTCAAAACTGTAGCATTTACACACGGCTGCAGGGTAAGCTAAAATATTGACTTTAATAAAGGCCATAAATTATAACATGGTTAGGAAAATAAACTAATTTACAGTACACATCAAGGGATGTGTATGGAAGCCTGTTTCCACCACTAAATAAAAAAGATATTTACTCGCAATTGTGAAAATGTTTGAGTTTATATCATGCAATTTTGTCCGAATTGTGAGTTTGTATCGTGCAATACAAAAAGAAAAAAATCATAACCTTTTTTTTATTTTTTATCCAGAGGCGTAAAAAGGCTTCCATAGACGTTCACAACCTTTGGTAATTAATTTACATAAAATGGAATTCAATTCAAAGCATAGCTATAAACTACTTAAAGAAGTAGGAACAGATTCATTTCAGTAAGAGTATAATGTCTTTATTGACTTGAAATAAAATAAAATTCATTATACTAAAATTTATTTATCATACAAAAACATGAACATACACAGTATGTTTGAAAGTCTGACTGTTACGCTTAAAAGAAACAATTTCATTGAAATGATGACGTCATTCTGCGATGATGAGAATCTCTTGATCTGCTTCATTCAGCTCTGTCATCACATTCTCTCTGACCGGAGACATCGGCTTTCCTTTCTTGCAGGTGCTCATCTTCGAAATGTCCCTTAAACAAACACATGCACAGACATTTAAATACATTCACCTCAAAGCATGTTTCTATCATATGGCTTTAAAATACACGGACAACTTTTCAAAAACCAAAAAGTAGGAGAGAGAAGCAGCAAGTAGATACTTCTCTAGTTTCACCCTTGAACTGACTTCATGCTTAATTCATATGTTGATTAGCCCCTCCCCCTTCAAACCTCCACTGACTCAGGCCCTTATTATTCAACTCAGGCCTGAGCATTGCATAAGAATATATTTCCTTTCATAGTGAGCAGGCACCACCCTTCTCTAAACTACTACAATGACTTACTTTACCCAAGCAATCAGTTACACCTCTGTTGTTCACATATCAGCTAGGTAACCGCACCACTCCTTTTAGTTTACTCTTTGTGTTAACAGGTTTATCCCACTGCCCCTGCTGGCCACAGGTGGTACGGACAGCCATAGATAAACAGTAGATGAACTGGACGGTGTGAGGGCTTGTCGTCGGCCATGTTGAATCATTTATTTACATAATTACATACTTACACACAGGCTGACTTACTTCTTGAAGCTGAAGGCCCCCCAGAGGCCGCTGATGGTGGCCTGCAGGCCTGGGCTGTTCTCATTGTTGACGGTACTCTTTTTCACATTTGCCTTCTTCCTCAGACCGCTGGGTCTAGCAGGAGCGGAGGTCTCGATTTTCCCGCCCTTAACCTGCCCACAAGGCTGTTTCCGAGACAACCCTGATACCTAGAGAACATGTGTAGGAAGTTAGACTGAGGGTGGAGGTGTGGGGAAAGTCATATCAATGTTTAATTCCCCACCCCTACCCACTATACTGTAAGGTGTGAGGTTAATGGAAATGCAGAATGCAGACTGTGGTTTTGGGTCATGATTAGACGGACATGCCTTTGTTCTGTTCAGAGCAGGTTTCAGCTTGTCTGTAGGAGAACTGCTTGGGCTGTTGGAGCCATCTGAATCTCTCTCCTTTTCCTTCAAAAAGAATAAGAAAGAAACAAAACTGAAATAACTGATAAATGGTCAACAGTAAAATAACATTTTATTTTGTCGAAATAAATTACAAATAAATATAAATATATGTTATGAGATGTTTCCAAGACACAATTAACTGTTATTGAACTGTTTTTTTAATTAGGTGACAGAAAAGGTGATCTAATATATAAAAATGGAGCAAATGAACAGGCACAATTAAAAATCCAAAATATAGACTTAAGTATATTAAATATATCATGCATCCCTAATATTAGAACCTAGCAAAAAAAAAATATATAATGATATATAGATATACATCTTCATTTGTGTTCCAAAGATGAACAAAGATCTTGAAGATTTGGAATGACATGAGGGTGAGTAATGACAGAATTTTCATCCCTATCAAACATCAAACCATATGTGAGATAACCTCTGATTGAAGCCCTTGAAAAAAAAAAGTGCTTGAAAAGTCCTGGAACTTCATTTTACAGTATCTGTACGAACCCTGAAGACAGTTTTTCATTCTGGGCTGAACTATCTCTTTAAGGTGCTTGTTACAATGTCTTAAAGGGACAGTTCACCCAAAAATGAAAATTCTGTCATTAATTACTCACCCTCATGTCGTTTCAAACCTGTAAGATCTTTGTTCATCTTTGGAACACAAAGTAAGATATTTTTGATGAAATCTGGGAGCTTTGGAGTGCTTCAACACAGTGAATCATTTTGTGACGCAAGGGTTACTGATTCAGAGTTTTGTAAATATCTGTTTCACCCAGTATTTTAAAATCATTACAAGCAATGTCGAAATTCAAAATGAATGGCACTTTTAAGATGTGCTTATCAAAATAAAATTAAACACATTTCATAGATGCCTTGTCTTTTAATAATTCAAGCACTTTAAGTACCTCGTCAGGAATACTGCCATTTTCAAGAGTTCATGTTTAATTCATGTGTTGATTAGCCCCTCCCCCTTAAAACCTGCACTGACCCATGTCCTTATTATTCAACTCAGGCATGAGCATTGGATAATGAGAATAGATTTTCTTTCATAGTAGTGAGCAGGCACCACCCTTCTCTAAACTACTACAATGACTCTTACTTTACCCAAGCAATCAATTACATCTCTGTTGTTCACATATCAACTAGAAAACTACATTGTCTTTTAATAATTCAAGCACTTTTCAAGTACCTCTTCAGGAATACTGCTAAACTATTACTTTAAGGTTAACAGTAGCAATATAAATACATCAAAAACCATTTTCTCACCTTATCAGAGTTGTCTTCTGTGACTAAGGAGTCCTCAGTACCAGCAGAGGTGCTGCTGGATTGAGAAAAATATGCACTGTCCTGAGAAGGAGAACATCTGGGAGATTTCTCTGCATCCTCGGTGCCCTCTACAGGAGAGGACGAGAGCAAAAGCCCTGATCCTGCCTGGGAGAAGCTGCCCTTCTTTCTGTGGAACTGCTGCAGGGTGGACAACCCTGATGGTGTGGAGGACCGCTGTCTGTCTGTGGGAACAGTGTGTGGTTGTGAAGTAAATTTACTGAGTTCTTTGGTGCTTCCTGACCAACTAAAGACCCCGAGACCCAAACTAGCAGGCCTGGCAGGGTGAGACGGAGATGCAGATGGGCTGGATGACTCATCTCTGGCCTGCTCTGTTTCTGGGTCAGGGTCCTGACACAATTCCGGTGTGTTTCCTACAGATTGTGAGACACACATCTCTGAAGACTTCACAGGCTGAGATGAATCTTGTTTTAGCGAGTCTTCCTGTGTCTCTGCCATACTGGATTCACCATTACAGAAGAACCTGATGGGGATGTCAATCATATCATTATTTTCAGCAGAATTTAAACTAGGATTTTGGAAGTGGAGGAAAAACCATCAGGCCTGCCAATTATTATAGTACTATAAATTTACGGTCACTGTGTCACATAACAGTCAGGCCCAACGTCTAACAGTAATTTGTGATAGTGCTCTTGTACCTGCTGCGTGTGATCTGCTCTCCAGTGCCCTCTTCTGATTGGTTCCTCCATTGCAGCAGTGTTGCAAAGCGATTTCGAGGACGGGACTGTCCAACTGTGCCACCACACCCCTTCTTTTTAGAAGCAGTGTTCTCATTAGTCAGCGGTTCAGTGGTGGGCGGAGTTTCAGGACAGCGTCTCTTTACCCCAGGTGAATACTGCCCTAACAGGTCATCCACAGAGAGGCTGGTTTCTTAAAAAGAAAAAAGTATTACATATAAACATGCCCAGTAAGGTATCTTATTATAACAATCAGTCTCATCCCTGAGATTCATATTCAAGGAACACGGCATGCTTACCTTCACGGGGTCTTTTCATCTGTGACTCTTTTTGGGGCAACTTTAGACTCTGCACGTTGACGATCCTCTCTTTGCCCCGAGTAGGAGGGGGTCGTTTGGGGGCGGTATGACTCTTTGGCTGGGTGCTTCCTGGTTCATAGTTCTTGCTCCAAATACTCACCTGCAACGGGCCACTTTTTTCACATCTGTCATTCCAAGAACTACTGCGAGGAGCTTTAGAAGGCTAGAAGAGAGGAAAGGGACACCTTAGGTACTTTGCTACAGTGTTATTATTGTTAGCTGCAATTAAAAGTGTTAAAATTAATTTTCTTAAATTCAAATAAACCTGAAATAAAATAAAATACAAATATTTACTAAAAACTGGAAATGTTGACTGAAATAAAATTAAGCTGAAGTACTAAAATTGCAGAAACTAAAGCTGAATAAATAAATAATAAAGCTATATATTATAAAACTGATGAAGTACTATAATGATGCATAAATAATGCTATGTTCTATGAAATTATCCATAAGTTTAAGCAAATACACATTCAAGGTGACCAGGTTACCTGAGTGTAAGGTGCGTCAGGGTTGAAGTCATCTATTCTTTGCATCGTGTTAATGTCCATATTCCCAAGAGCCATTTCCAGCCCTTTCTCATCTCCTACATTACTGCATTTAATCAGTTAAGTTAAATTTGCAACACAAACATACACATTTACAAAAGGCTCAAGTTTAAAAACAGCTTCTGTTTCCATCTTGCCAAGACTTAGTTAATTGATTCTTTTTAATTAAGTGCAAATGTAAGACCAGCAGTTCCTGTTTAATCAATATGCAATAGTGTAAAAGATACGTTCCAGCATAGCTGAGTGAAGTGGTGTCAATGTGATCTGGGTAAGGGTTCAAAGGAACCACCTTCCTCTTCAAGGGGTCAAAGACCAGCTGATACAGGAATGTGTTGTTGGCTTTTGTGAAACCCTCAATGTACTCATCTGGCACAGCAATGTCCATCTTCAGGTACTGACCCATCTTCTTTATCACCTGTATAACAGGCATATTAGCTCTCTGGTTGCATTTGTTTTCACAATTAAAAGATAATCAACCAACATGTTTTATTCTCTCACCTTCAGAATATCTGGGTTATTTGCCATCCTAAGCAGCTTGCAAGCCTTTCCCAGGCCGATGCCATACAGAGACGGCAGATAGTCGCAGCCAGACAGAATGCACATGTAACGAAACTTCTCCTCTGTGAAGATGTTGCCGAGAGATTTGCAACGGCCTAGGTGACACTGATCAATCTCCAGTCCATTACCTTGTTTATCCATCTTTAAAATCACCTTCAAACAATGCATAACAAATGAAACTTTAAAACCTAAATGAAGGTGATGTCCCCACTGTCCCCCAGCATGTGTCAGCACCATCCATATATTAAGTGAACTATAATTTATAAGTTTATTTATTGTTTTACCATACTGAAAAATCTTGTTTTTATCATTTTAAGCATTAGTAAAAAAAAAAATATTTACTTAAAAAAAAAACCATTAAAAAGTTTAGGGTTGGTAAGAATTTTTAAAATGCTTTTGAAAGAAGCTGCTTATGCTCACCATGGCCATATTTTAAACAATTAGAAACAACAACGGTCTTTGATTTTGATATTCAGTTGAAGTCAAAAGTTTACATACACCTTTCAGAATCTGCTAAATATTGTACCAAAATAAAATGGATCATACAAAATGCACATTATTTTTTTATTTAGTTTTTATTTTAATTAATTTTTATTTACCGGCCTGAATAATATATTTCACAGATATTTCAAGGCATTTACATATAGTCCACATAATAAAATAGCAACTGAATTTATAAAAATGACCCTGTTCAAAAGTTTACATACACATACCTGAATGATCCTCAGCTGTTATATATATATATATATATATATATATATATATATATATATGTTTTTAAATATTTAATACTTAATAGTTGTTCATGAGTTCCTTGTTTGTCCTGAACAGTTAAACTGCCCGCTATTCTTCAGAAAAATCCTTCAGGTCCCACAAATTCTTTGTTTTTTCAGCATTTTTGTGTATTTAAACTCTTTCCAACAATGACTTTATGATTTTGAGATCCATCTTTTCACAATGAAGACAAGTGAGGGACTCAACTGCAACTATTACAGAAGGTTACAACGCTTGCTGAGGCTCCAGAAGAAAAAACGATGATGTTCAGATAAACAAAAATGCTGAAAAAACAAAGAATTAGTGGGACCTGAAGGACTTTTGTGAAGAATAGTGGGCAGTTTAACTGTTCAGGACAAAGGGACTCATGAACAACTATCACTAAACAAAAAAATAAATAAAAATCAACTGTATGTAAACTTAGGGTCATTTTATTTATTCAATTTTTCTTTTCTTCTCTGGACTATATTTTAACCTCTTTTATATGAAATGTCTTTTATATTATATGTTACTAAATAAAAAAAATAATATGCATTTTGTATGATCCCTCTTATTTTGGGAAAATATTTAACATTTTGCAGATTCTGCAAGGTGTATGTAAACACTTGACTTTTGACAACTGTATTAGCACAGCTAAATTTTCAACAGTGATTACTCCAGTTTACAGTGTCACATGATCTTTCAGAAATCATTCATACCTTTTTGCAGCCAAATGCCAGCAGATCTGAGTCCTCTGTGATCACTGCCTGAGCAATTCCAGATTTGTTCAGGAAAGCTAGCTGGGCATCTGCTTCATACGGAGCAACAACACAGTCCACTCCACGCATCCTGGCGGTCTGCAAACCAACAAACGGGGCAAATTAAAAGATGCCAAATGGAACAAATATTAAATTAGATCTGATTTATCTGTTTTATACTGCATAATAATTACATACAACATCCACTATAAACACACCCTAGTATATTAACTTGAATAAATGCATTTCACTGATTCCAGAACAAATATTGTTTACAGATATCAAAAACAATGGTCTCACCTTAATGACATCATGTGCCATGGACGGGGTGATATTAACACTGCGGGTAAAACATTCTCTGGCTTCTGATATCTTACCCTCCCGCAGCAGCTGTTTGCCTTTCTGCAGATTTGCCTGTCGACGCCTGTTAGTGAAAATATACATTAAATATTCATTTTTTAATTAAACTAATTAACTTTTTCTACAGTTAATATTGTACTGAGTTCTTACTCGCGCCGGGATTTCTCCACTTCCTGTTTAGAGGGCAAGTTACGTCCATCAAACACCAAGATTGGCTTAACACCAAAAGAAAGCAGCATATCCACAAACTTCATACAGTAGGACACATACCTGATGGACAAACATTGAATGTGTGCATTAGAAATGCACATTTTAACCTGGAAAATGACTGAACAGCTGAAATACTCATAGGATATTTAATGCAAATAACTGAACGACTCACTGATCCGTAGGTTCTCCTTTTGCAAGTTTCTCTGCACATGAAAATGCCCCCTTATGGAGCCAGCAGTATGTGTCCACCGCCACCGTCTGTCCCCGATACTTTTTCACACTGATGGGCTCTGAGGCATCTTTGATAAACTGCAACAGGCCTTGAATTCCCATGTTGTCTGTCTGGAAGGACAGATGTCTGAAGATGATGGTTTAACAGAGCCCAGCCTTTGTCACTCTATCAGATAAAAACAAAAGTCCCTGATGATCGTCAGTAATAATACACGACCCACTATAGAGCATAAACACATTCCCAAAAGTCAACAGAAAACAATCACTAACCGTCCAACCGCGAGGACGTTTGTAAAAAGCTAAACACCTATATACAATAACTTTTAATACACTTGTTGTTTATTTCCTACGTCCGCAAAAGACTTTAACCGCCAAATCCCTCCAAAACCAGGTTACACTGACCTTTCTCGCTAAACTTAAACGACTCAACAACATGAGAAAGAATGAAACCGCTGTAGGTAATACCTTAATCACCTATAAATTAAACAAATTTTTGTTTTAGTATTTATTAAAAACACTTACCGAGAGCTTTTACTTCTGCTTCAGTGTCTGACTGCTGTTACAGGGGTTCGACTTTAGCGGCAAAAATGTGACATCACTGCAGAATAACCCTATTGGTCAACTTGACAAAGACAACCAATCACAAAACAGAAACGTGGAAGAGGCGGGACAAAAAGAATACTACAACCCCGGAAATCTCTAAAATATGTATGTTTGTATTTATTTATGTTGGTCACAACATTATCAACAGGAAGTTATTAAAATATTAGGAACATAAATCAGTTTGTAGTTTCATTAAAAGACGGAAGCAGGCGTAAAAGCCGACATTTAATGTGTTTTTAAATTATTACTTTAAATATACTGACTTTGTTGCATATAAGAATGAGCATATGAGAATGAGTTAGCATATGTGTTTCGCTAACTATAGATATATGACCGAGGAGATAATTGTGTGTATATATATAGTTACACATCCAGGCAAATGTTTTTTAACAGTAAGACTGTAAATGTTTTTTTTAAGTCCTTCTGCTCACCAAGCCTGCATTTATTTGAAATACAACAAAAACTGTAAAAATTGTAAACATTTTTTACTATTTAAAATAACTTTTCTATTTGAATATATTTTAAAATGTAATTTATTCCTTAGATCAAAGCTAAATTTTCAGCGTCATTACTCCAGTCTCCAGTGTCACATCAAAATCAGAAAGAGCTTTATTGCCAAGTATGCTTGCACATACAAAAAAAAAAACGTTTTTGTGACATTAGCTTCAAGTATACAGAGACAACAACAACACACAGAGACAATAAAATAAGATGAGACTAAAAAATACACATATGTAAATATAAATAGACAAAAATATATAGAACAATAAATTAAGAAATAAGTGGTATGTACAGTTGTGCTATAGATAATAGAATATGATAGAATAGAATAGAAAGAGATGCAGGGATGTATTAAGATGGAGGTGCTAACAAATAAATATAAGGTTATTGTACTTTTTTTTAATTATTGCACAATGGGGGGAACATTTAGCTGTTCATAAGGTGGATTGCCTGGGGGGGAAAAAATGTTCTTGTGCCTGGTTGTCCTGGTATTTGGGGCTCTGTAGCGCCGGCCAGACGGCAAAAGTTCAATGCTTGGATGTGTGGGATCCAGGGTGATTTTCTGAGCTCTTTTCTTCACTCTGGATGTATACAGTTCTTGAAGGGTGGGCAGGGGAGCACTAATAATCCTCTCTGCAGTCCGAAACGTTCTCTGTAATCTTCTGATGTCTGATTTTGTAGCTGATAATCCTTCTAAATCATTCTGATTTCTGAATGATTATGCTGATTTGCTGATCAAGAAACATTTATTATTATTGTTGTTATTATTATCATCAATATTTAAAACAGTTAAGTACATGTTTTTAAGATTTTTGATGAATAGAAAGATTATTATAGGAACTAATACTTTTATTTAGCAAGGATTCTCTAAATTGATCGAAGGTTATGATAAAGACATTTATAATGTTACAAACGATTTACATTTCAGATAAATGCTGTTCTTCTGAACTTTCTATTCATCAAAGAAACCTGAAACTGTTTTTAACATAATAATAATATTAATAATAAATGTTTTTGAGCAGCAAATCAGAATATTAGAATGATTTCTGAAGGATCATGTGACTGGAGTAATGATGCTAAAAATTCGGCTTTGAAATCACATAAATAAATTACATTTTAAAATATATTCAAATAGAAAACAGTTATTTTGAAAGTAGAAATATTTGCAAATGTTTACTGTTTTTGCTGTATTTTAGATCAAATAAATGCAGGCTTGTTGAGCAGAAGAGACTTAAAAATGAAAAATCTTACTGTTCAAAAACTTTTGACTGGTAGTGTATGTTACATATGCATTATATTTAATACAAATTTAGCATTATAACAACAATGCAAAAAAGTTCCGTCAATTAAAATAATACAGACAAATAAATGTGGCTGAAGGCAAATATCTAAAGGTGGAATGGGTTATATATAATAAAAGTCAAAGATGTAAACATATGGGTTTTTTTTCAGAAGGGTCACGGGGTGGTGCTGTCTTAGGTGCATTAAATATTTTGTTGTCGGTGCTCGTTTTTGGCGCTGGGTGGAGCCCGTGCCTCCCCGTTCCGCTCTGCTCCAGGATTTGACGTGTCGTCTGTGTTTTTTCTGCACTTCCTGCTTCCTCCATGACTGTTTTGAGCCAGCAGTCCCGTCCGAAAGCTGATCGGTAGGAATCGTTAAACGTGGCAATGGTGTGAAGGTGCGCGTTCGGCGGCGGTGTGTGAGATTGTGAGTGAAGCCCGAGCTGTTATCGCTGTCAGCCATGCAGTTCTCTCCCACCAACGGAGATTTTACCTTCGTCTCCTCGACGGACGCTGAAGGTACAGTAGTTAAAGGCCCCAAAGAATCCATACGTCTATGTTGTGATATGTTAATCTGATTTATGTTAGAATGCATTTGGTTATGTTTGTGTGTTATGTGTATGATGTACACGTACATTAATATTAGAATATACTCAAGTATGTGAGTGATAAAGCCTCTTATCGTATCATGACATGGGTGTTGTTTTGTAAACTCAGTAGGGATGCAATAGTGAGCTGTATTAATCTAAAACAACCTCTTATTCACCAGAGCTCAGCGGCACCATCGATGCACCGGATATCACACTAAATATGGGCCCTGATTCCAACAAGGACGCTTATGCCACCACCTTTCTAAGGCAGAGAGGTTACGGATGGCTGCTGGAGGTGGAGGAAGATGATACTGAGGACACTAAACCGCTCCTGTCAGTTTTTGGGATTTGATTTCTGGTGTTTGATGTCACATTTGCTTTTGGTTGTATTTATTGGTTGTTTGTATTTGTGCAGGGAGGAGCTGGACATTGATTTAAAGGACATCTACTACAAGATCAGGTGTGTGTTGATGCCCATGCCATCGCTGGGCTTTAACAGACAGGTGGTGAGGGACAATCCTGATTTCTGGGGCCCGCTGGCTGTTGTTCTGCTCTTCTCCATGATCTCCATCTATGGACAGTTTAGGGTGAGACATGAGACTTTGTGTCTTTATTTTTATGTATATAGTTATGATGTATGTGCAAATAGACCTAACGTCAAAATGCAAAATAGGTAGCTGTAGACTGTAGGCTAGTGACAAGATATCTTCAATAACATGGAAATAAAATGAATGATGTTTGTGCTTCTAAAAACATTAAGAATTCATTTGATAATTGCTAATATAATAATGGACACTACCAGTCAACATTTTTGATCAGTAAGATTTGTAATGTTTTTTAAATAAGTCTCTTTTGCTCACCAAGCCTGCTTTTATTTGATCCAAAGTACAGCAAAAACTATACAATTCTGAAATATTTTAATAAATATTATCTATTTATATGTTGTAAAATGTAAAATACTCCTGTGGGTTTGGAAGCTCAATTTTTAGCATCATTACTCTTTATGTGACCCTTCAGAAATCATTCTAATATTCTGATTTGCTGCTTGAAAAACATTTATTATTATTATTATTATTATTATTATTATTATTATTATTATTATGTTGAAAACAGCTGAGTAGAATTTTTTTGTTTGTTTCTTTGATTAAAAAGAAAGTTCAGAAGAACGGCATTTATCTGAAATAGAAACCTTT
This sequence comes from Cirrhinus molitorella, assembly GCA_033026305.1. Lineage (NCBI taxonomy): Eukaryota > Metazoa > Chordata > Actinopteri > Cypriniformes > Cyprinidae > Cirrhinus > Cirrhinus molitorella. The sequence goes on along the minus strand of CM065135.1, from coordinate 22,764,559 downwards.
TGAAACATTATAAATGCTTTTATCATCACTTTAAAAATAAATTTAAAGCATCCTTGTTAAGTAAAAGTATTCATTTCTATAAGTTCTTCCTCTAACCCAAAACCCCAAAATTATACTGACTCCAAGCTTTTGAATGGTATAGTTTATAACGTTACAAAAGCTTTTTATTTCAGATAAATGCTGATCTTTCTATTCAAAGGATTCTGAAAAAAATGTAATCAACTGTTTTAAATATTGATGATGATTATGATAATAAAAATGTTTCTTGAACAGCAAATCAGCATATTAGAATGATTTCTGAAGGATCATGTGACACTGAAGACTGGGGTAATGATGCTAAAAAACTTATCTTAAAAAAAAACGTAAAATATTACTGTTCAAAATTTTTTTGACTGGTAGCGTATTGTATTAATACCTGCGTACTAAACTAACTTTCGAGAAGACAAAACAGTAGAAGAAACACATTATATTTTAATCATTTTTTAATGTCACTTTTTTTTTGACCAATCAGGTTGTTTCTTGGATTATTACGATCTGGATATTTGGATCGCTGACGATTTTCCTTCTTGCAAGAGTGCTGGGTGGAGAGGTATTTATATCTTGTGAAGCGTCATGTAGCGTATGATTTTTATGATTTGAATGTGATGCTCACTTATGGTTTTTAATTTTATTAATAGGTGTCCTATGGGCAAGTGCTTGGAGTTATTGGCTATTCTTTGCTCCCACTCATTGTAATAGCACCACTTCTTCTGGTCATTGGGGCTTTTGATGTCGTCTCTACACTCATTAAGGTAAATATAAATTTTTTTTTTTTTTTTAAAGAAGAAAGTAATAATCTTACATAATATGTAAATATGGATTTTTTTCTTTTGTAGCTTTTTGGAGTATTCTGGGCTGCGTACAGTGCTGCCTCTTTACTCGTCGGTGATGAATTCAAAACGAAGAAACCCCTTCTCATATATCCCATCTTCCTTTTGTACATCTACTTCCTGTCTCTGTATACTGGAGTCTGAATTGATCACAGGCTTTGATTGGCTCATTGCTTGGACATTGACAAAGAGCACTGTGGAGAGCTACACAGCAGGGATATTCCATGAAGACCAAGAAGGAGTTTGCATTTTCTTTCTTTTCTTTTACCCTGTTTATAATCCTATATTCTTTGGGGAAAGAGGTGTACAGACATTAGTGCGTTTAACTGCTTCCATTAATTTTGTACACAATAAAAAGCTGCATCTTTTACTGCGGAAGCCCTGTTTGCAGAGATCACTCTGCCACCGAAATCTGGAGCATTAACAAAACCCAAAAGGAAAATAAAAAATAAGGACTTTATGTTGTAAAAGACTATGAAAAGCATGATAGTCTTGTAACAGAATTTATGTGTCACTACACATAATGGTGAAAACTTTTATGAGTTAACCAGCTGATGGTAGGCAGATTTTGTTGTTCTTGTAGACTGATCCAGTACATTCACACAATTCTTCATCTTAACTGTTTCGTTTTTAATTTATGAGTTCTACATGGAAAAAGAGAGTAAGCAGTACGGCTTTGATTAAAAGGTTCTGCTATGTATGGGTGCCTTGAATTGGTTGTTTTATATGGCTGTGGTGTATTTTATTTATGTAAATGTAGCCAAAAAGGAAAGGAATTTTTATTTGTAGAACATGCAATTAAAAAAACAACTTTCTACCTGGTGATGTGAACACTGCAGACATATGTTACCATATTAGTTTAGCTAAAACAATTGAGTCTGAAAATTGTTATATTCATGAATCAAATTAAAATTTATTGACACTGTAATTACACTTTTGTTGTGAATCTCATTTATGTCAGGGAATAATACTACTTAACGTAATGATTTATTGGTTAATTTAATATTCATCAAAATGTTACTAATTCTAAAAAATGCCATGATGTATAATATTTTGAGGACACGAAAGTGTTGTATCTACTGTTAAAAAAACAGTGTTGGGGGTAACGCATTACAAGTAACATGAGTTACTTAATCATAACTTTTTCAAGAAGCCTAAGTAGTAAATTAACGCATTATTTTTTTATTTACAAGAAAATGAGGCAGGTTACTTTGTTTTCCCATTGACAACTCCCTGTCCTCATGTTGAGAGCAAACCTGCAATTATTAAATATGTTAACACAAACATCATTTATGTAGGCTATTTGATCGAGGGCTGGTAATTTAACGCGTTAATTAGATTGACTGATTGATTAATTAATTATGATGAAAAATAACGCGTTAAAATTATTAACGCATTTAACTCACTTGCCCCGCCCCAGACGTACGTGGGTCATCTTACAGTACAGTGTCCGCAGTTTTCAACACTTGTATCACTATTGATGCGGGTTGTCTTTGATGTCCGCGGGTTGAATCGACCCAAATAACGTAATATTTAAACCTGAGATGCGAATTTAACAGGGGAACCCCGACAAAAAAACGTGTATTTTATCCCCCAGAATGCGATTTTAACGGGTGGACCGCCCTCGAAACGCAGTTGGGCTAGTTTTGAGTAGCAATTGAGCGGGTTTTGTTGTGAAACAACCCTGATCTGACATTTCATACAGTTGATTGATGACAAATATGAGGCAGGGTTAGAATGTCCCTAAAATTCAAGCTATGGGGAAAATGCCTGTTTTAGTTTTTGTCTCATATTTATCAAGTAGTTAAGCAGTATCACACGAGCAGTAGGCTAAGTGCAAACACGAGTGAAGCAATGTTGTCTGTTTTGCTCATTTTTTGCCAACCATCATATGAAGACAAAGCAAAACTGTTCGTCTCCAAACAACACGCAGCATCATTTCATTTCTTAATGTACTTTTTGAACGAACTGAGTGAACCATTTGGCGCGTTGAACCAAACCATATGAGGCATATGCGCGTTGGATTTGAAGCGGTGCTGCACACAGACCTATCGACGACGGTTTATGACATCAAAGAACCGCGAGAGCGATTCAAAAGCATAAGGAGCCGTCTGCTTTCTAGCCTACAGCGATTGTCCCACAACTTGTGGTACTTTGATGTCACACACCGATCGGTCTGATGCATGATCCGCTTCAAGTCGAACAAGCCGAATAATTCAATGGACCATTTAAAGAACCATTTACTTCACTCCTGAATGAATCAGTGATGACTTAATCATTAAGACATGTACCACCACCTACTGGCAGTTTTAGTTTAATTAAGGAAATAATTTCATATTTCCATAGTAATACAATTAATGAAATAAATTATTAAAGGTATAGTTCACCCACTCAAAAATAACAATTGTGTCATCAAGGTACAAAAGAGTACATGTAATAATTTTATCAAACTATATTTCTTGCTGAAGCTACTTTTTTTAATGTCTGTATGAAGTTTTTCACAACGTCTTTAAATGATCTTTTAGGAGTAATTTCTCAGCCAGACTTGATGTGTGATTAATTTGTGATTAGTTACAATTAATCGCCACAACATGTAATTAATTGTTATTAATTACATGTTATTAATCAATGTTTTTGCTTCTGAACTTCGATGATACAATTCAACCATACTAAGAAGCAAAGTGACTTAAAGTTGTACTTTTTTTTCAAACCTTCTTTTCCTTTTCCTTTTCCTTCATCCTGAGGTGTATTCATTTCACCTTTGGTGTTAAAGGTTTTTTTTTTTTTTACGCTTGCCTAAATTAAAAAAATTATATTAAAAAGAAACAAGCAAGCCCTGCCCAGATTTAAAAAGTAAATCAAAAGTAACCTATTGCATTACCTTCCATGAAAAGTAACTAAGTAACGTAACTTTCCCCAACATTGAACACTTATATTACAAAAACTAAACTTAAAAAAATGCTACAGTTAGAGGCATTATGGTGAATGTAGTTACTAAAATAGAATTTTATCATTTCAAGAGATTTGATAAAGAAATTATTGGTTTGACATAATACTAAATCATTTCCATCTTCAACTACAAGAACCTTAGGCTGTGACTTTTCCTTATGCACTTCTGCCTAAAAAAAAGGAGGGGTGGGGGGTTACAATTTGTTACAACCCCTGGCTCGAAGGAAAGTAACAAAAAGGGACACACACAACCATATACGCTTAAAGGGAAATACTTTATTGAACAAAAATTAAGTTAAAAATAAGACATATAATAAAATAAAACAAGGTTTCTGCAAGTGTCAGTTTCATCAGTACATAATGCAGGGTTGTCTGAATGTATGTGTAATGTATTGTTGCAATGTCGGAAGAACGTGCGAAACCCAAACCAAAAGGGGAAACCCAAGATAATGGAAAACCTGGGCCAAACAAACCCAAAAGAAGAAACACAAACAAAGCCTCAACCGAAGTCCCCACGCAAACACATGTAACTGTCTTATTTAAAAGAAGTGCCCCAGCCAGCTATCTGCATTGGAGGGTGTAAGGAATGCTAAGGCCAAAAAGACTATGGATTGTTGTAAAGCCTTTAAATTTGATCCTTTTTAAGGACTCATATTTATTTTGTAATTAGAGATATGGATTTGTTTTCAGTACTCCTCTGTATAGGCTATAGTTCATTTTCATGTTGGGTTTAGTTAATTGTTGGGGAAAGTTACTTAAGCCTATTACTTAGTTACTTTTTACAAATGTACAAAATGTTTTAAGAATTTCTATCTATCTATCTATCTATCTATCTATCTATCTATCTATAGCGCCTCTTGAGGTTTGGCGGGCGATCACACGGTGACTACGCCAGTTCCGTTTCCACGCTGAGTGTGTGAGCAGAAGGAGCCGCTGGTTTCCGCTCCGCTGATGGTGAATCGCTGCTCCTGCGGTATCGGGAGGAGGTTTAGAGCCCGCAGTGGAAGCGCAGCGGTACTTCGGGATTCAGCTTAAACGTTTTCTCGTCGAGTCGCGTCCACGGAGGAGCTACTGAAGGAGGAGGGAAGGCAGGAAGGGAAGATAGCAGGAAGATGGCGGCGGCGGCGGCGGCCTCGCCAGGCTCGCCGGACTGGGTCGTGCTGAGGGACGGCTGCCTGCGCTGCGATGAGGAGGGCCTGCGGAGTCTGTCCTATCACCCGGCCCTCAACGCCATCCTGGCCGTCACTAGCCGGGGCAGCATCAAAGTCATCGACGGCACCTCCGGGGCTATTTTACAGGCCTCGGCTCTGCATGGTGAGTTTCGGTTCGGACGGGTTCTAAGGGATTTATTCCGGCCGGCCGGCCGGGATCATAATACAGAGTCCTGGGCTGGATCTCCTAATAGAGGAGAAGTACGGGAGATCCTTTCCTCATATAACTTGTGATGGAGAAAGAGAGCGTCAAAATTATCCTGATAATGGTGCAGTGTTTTGGGAATGACTCTTCTCTATTCGTACTCCTTGTGGAGGACTGTCAAGATATTTTGTCCCTTTTCGGGCTTGCTGATGGATAAGCTATGCGATATATCTGGTATGAAGGACTGTGTGAGGGTGATTCTCCACTCCAGGGCCTCCCGATAGAGCAGTGTTTTAACATCGACACCGTACAATTTAGGCTCCTGATATGTGAGAATAATCGCTCACTCTTGGTAGAGTTGTTGCTGTAACAGTGATCCCTCAGTCTTTGGGCCTCACTGTTTAGGGCCTCCTGGATCTGTTGTGCTGCCGGATCACTGTAAACATTGCCACGTTATTCACGAACACACCGTTAATGTACCTATCAGTGCTGCTTATTTACATTACACACCACTCCTTGTCTTTATAAGTCAAATAAAGCTAAACCAAGACATGGCTTAAAAGCTGATGCGATATTAGAGCAAAGCGGTACTAAAGCTAATCTAAACATTAGCAAATATTAGGTGTGTGTCTTTCTTGTACTTTGTGTCACTGACGTTCAACCGACATCTCAATACATGCCAGTAATATAAAGTACATCCTAACATAGGTTTTGGCATTTACAGTAAACATTTTTTTGCCTTAATTTATCTGACAGAGGTTTAGCTAATCATGCTAACGTTAGCCTAGCGATAGCCTAGCCGGTCTGCTACGGATCAGTAACACTGCTCATGTTTATGCCAGTCCTGACAGGTGACAGCTGTCTGTACAGTTGCGTAGAGAATGAATATTATATTATTTTGTGCTAATTTTATGATAGTTCGTAAGGTTTGCGAAGTTTCGAGCGCTTTCCGTTTCGCTTTGCTGCTGTTAAACGTGTAATTTTGAACGGAAGAATGAGTGTCTGGTGTTGTTAATATGTGCATAGTTGACCTTGTCAGTTTGTGCTTAAGTGTGTTATATTTTATTCTGTTCCTAAATGCTGGAATTACGAAATGAAAGGCGTACATAATTACATTGGAGTTGTGTATTGTTGCTTTAAGCAGTAATATTCAGTAAGCTTGGAGTTAAACAGGCGCTCTTTTACTTGTTCAGTCTTTTCTTTAATAGAGGTTTAATTTTTATTTAATCAGTGTAATTTAGTTCGTGTCATTACCGTTATGAAACATCCAGCTCATTAGCTGTCGCAAGATGACAATGCTTTAAAGAAAGGACAGCTGCACACTAAAGGATGTAAAAGGCTGTTTTTGTGGTGACAAATGTCTTTGAAGGTCTTCTGTTAATTGTGTGGTAATTAACATTTGTGAGTAGCTTTAAGCCACTTTCCAGGTGAACACCAGGGCCAGGATGAATGAATTTTAAATTAGAGGTTTTGAATGTGACATTTAGTACAGGACAAATCTGAAAGGACAATTTGTTTTGACAATATTTATGTCCTCGGTTGTTGGAATTACAGTTGTGGAGATTTGCTTTTTTGTGTAACTCTTGCCATTTTGATTTAAAGTACACTTGTTCATTCATGAATGCATATGAAATGCAAGAAATAATTGGTCTCACACCACTGACACCAAAGCACATATATGACCCTGGATCACAAAATCAGTCATAAGGGTACATTTTTTTAAATTGAAATGTATACATTAATCAATTAATAAGCTTTCAATTGATGTATGGTTTGTTGGGATAAGACAATATTTGGCAGAGATACAACTATTTGAAAATCTGTAATCTGAGGGTGCAAAAAAAAATAAGAGAGAAAATTGCCTTTAAAGTTGTCCAAATGAAGTTCTTAACAATGCATATCACTAATTAAAAATTACATTTGAATCTATTTATGGTAGTACATTTACAAAATATCCTAATGGAACATGATACTTATTTAATGTCCTAATGATTTTTGGCAAAGAAGAAAAATCTCTCTTTTTTATATGTATAAAACAATGTATTATATTTTTGGTTATAGCTACAATATAAGACTGGTTTTGTGGTTCAGGGTCACACATGATTCTTTGTTGGTTCTTTTGTGTGCAACAAGAAGTCTGTACCTTTGGGCAGAGAGTAAGCTAGCACATGGTTGGGTTACATTTAGAGTCTTGTGAGAGTTTGATATTGCTGAGTTGCAGATATCACGTTTGAAATTGCAATTAGGTTATTAAGCAGGGAGTCTCGGCACATAGAGTAGAGCACACACAGAACAGTCGACTCATGCTTGTTTGGATAATATTGATTCCCTGTTTTTTCCTCCTGAGTGTTTAACACTTAGAAGCACATTTGGGGTGGCTGTTGCTCTTTCATTCTCATGTTAAGATGTTGAAATGCATTAGAATACTAAGCAAAGGTATAAATTGCTTGTGATTGAATAAAGCCTTTATTTGATAACATGATATTTGCAAATTAAAATAATAAAATCTGCTTTCAGATGTGGTCGCCTGTCCTTTCTGCAAGTCGGTTTTTGCATAAGGGTTCCTGTCATTCATGCATGTTAAAGGGTGCTTGGCTTTTCTTCTTGGATAAAAAGGAACAGGACATTTTGGAATGACATGCTGATGCCAGTGGCATTTCTCTCTTTTCTTCGTTTGGTGTACTTTCGTTGTGAATGTTCTGGATATTTGTTTTTCAGTTTTGATTTGTTGAAGCTTAACAAGCAGAAGAAGGTTTTCTTTATCGGTGTACACTTGAATTTATTCGTCTTTTATTTTTTTTAAAGGAACACTCCACTTTTTAAAAAATAGGCTCATTTTCCAACTCCCCTAGAGTTAAAGAGATGATATTTTTTTTTCTATTTAAAATTGGACTCTTCTGTAGTTACATTGCATACTAAGACTGAAAAAACGTGGAGTGTTCCTTTAAAAAAAAAACAAGTATTGTACTCTTTAATGAGAGTATAGTTCCTATCCATATAAGCCTAGAAAATCACAACTTTTTATTTTCTGTCGGTCTTAGTCGGTAGTCATTTTTGAACGAGATGCTAACGGTCTTATCAGATTCAATAATTTATGCTAAGCTATGCTAAAAAAACTACCGCCAGACCCGGAGATCGGCTGAATGGATTTGAAAATGGTAAAACTCATCTGTTTAACTCAAGGGGAGTTAAATGAGCCTATTTTCAAAAAAGTGGAGTGTTCCTTTAAGAAACTTACTTACCTTTACTTGTACTCTACCATTTAACATTTGGGTTCAGAAAGATGAGATGAGCTGAATATAATTTTTTTCAAGTTTTTTTGATGAATAGAAAGCTCAGAAGAACAGCATTTATCTGAAATCGATAAATGCTGCACGATTAACCGAAGTGAAATCGAAATCGGGATTAATTGAAAGCTGCGATTGTGTTTAGTAAATCTTCATCCGAAGGCCAGAGGGCGCTCTCATTCTCACGCGGAAACTCAAAATACGCCAGAAGAAGAGAAATAGAAACGCATCTTTGCTATCGCTGCAGCTGAGTAAAAAAGATTTAACTGCTGTCATTGATTCAACGTGACTAATAAACCCACGACTACAACAATATATGGTTTATCTGACTTCTTCTCATTATAATTTTCCTTATAATGCAGTATATAATAATGCAATGCCTTTATCACTGCTTAGAATACTATTCATGCTTTATTCTGTGTAAATAGCTATACTATCTCACAGAAAGATTTATTTCAAACACTCGACTGATATAAATATTATAATATGAAGTGAGTTTGGAGTAAAAACGTTATTAAATGTGATTTTTCACATGCTTTCAGGTGTAGCAGCATGTCTACACAGAGCCGTAGTTCACTGAGAAGCTACGCAAACAGCTGTCATTATCGCAAACGATTTCTTTCGATTTCATAATCGCCCGATTAAATCGTGTGCGATAATGAACGCGATTCAGCGTATCTTTTCTGTGGAGTACGGCTCTGTGTAGTACATGCCGCTCCACCTGAACACAGGTGCTGGAGATTTACTGCTGATTACACAACCGGCTTCACTGACAACATGCGCATGACAATCGCCTTCGATTAATCGTGCAGCCCTATTAAATGCTATATAATAAAATATGAAGCATTTATCTTTTTTTAATTTTATGTATTTTTTTTTTTAAATAAGCGACATCCTTCGTATATCAAATATAGTTTACATTAACATTTATTCTTTTATTTGGCTAACACTTATTTTCCAGAGTGACTTACAGTTGAGGAAAATAACAAGTTTCTGACATAACAGAATGTTTTACTTCTATTTAATTATTTGATATGCATGTAGCAAAGCATCCAAATGTTAGCACTGGGGATTAATGATCACCCTGTGTGTTTTGTGACAGCTAAACCCGGGGGCCGAGTGAGGTGTCAGTACTTCCCAGCTGTGGATAAGGTGCTGTTTGTGGACGATTACGCTGTTGGCTGCAGGAAGGACTTGAATGGGATCCTTCTTTTAGACACGGCCCTCCAGGCCCCAGTGTCCAAGCCAGAAGACATGGTGCAGCTGGAGCTGCCAGTTACAGAGGTAAGAAATCCAACATGCATATTCTGTGTATTGATTAAATACATAGAACATATTCTTTTTCGTTTAATAATAGGCTTTACCTTGATTCAACAGTGAGTTGCTATGCATTACCTGACCACTATCAGTAAATGGTTGATGTGGTTGTGAGGTGCAAACCTCAGTACAGACTTAAACAATGATGCTTCCAGTATTTTAAACTGTGTGGAAGCATAGGCAATTGTGTTTAACAAGTTGAAGTCACTCATCTTTTTCAAAGGAATCAAAGTATGTGTATCTAAAATGGGAATGTTTGCTGAAATATTGCTAAAAGTATAATTTGCAAGTCTATCAACCCAGATGGCAAGTATTATTTGCTCGGTTTATCTTACAGCTGATTAATGCTTTCAGCTGACACATTGCTGCTCGACAGCACATTATGTTTAAGTAATAAGACCTTATAATTTTTCATGCTTCTTTGTGAAGAACGTATAAGCACAAGTCATCCGTCAGCCTTGTACTGAGGTCAGTACGGTGTAGTATAGCATAAAACAAGTTCCTGTGGCTCAACCAACACTGCATGATAGGAATTATTGTCATACACTTCCTTAGTATGCGGTGTACGTTACAATTCAGCAAAATGCTAGTTGTTTGAGTGCGCTTGTTGATATAGCGATCGCATAACCAGTCTGACAAAGAGTGCTATGCAGACAGACTGGTCCATTGTGTCCTAGGACGCTCTGAAAACAAAACTCCCAGCTCTCACCACTCCCTGGCCACATATGCTTATGTGTGAGAACCAGTGGATTTTGTAGAGTGATGCGCACACCAACCTGAGATAATCTGACACTCATATCATGTTGTTTGCATCTGTTTTGGTGAAAACAAGGGTCATGATGGGCATGTTTGATTTGTCTTTTGACTTGTTGAATTGGATGCAGATAAGGATGTTGAGGCTTGGTATTGGCTTGATCTGTCATGGAATTTAGGATTTGGTTTGTGTTGTTCAAAATATTTAATAGTTTATCTTTGACTGTTGAGATTTTGAAGTATTCTTTATGAATTTCATCATTCATTTACAAACTGTTCTATGCGTACCACTTTCACACATTTATTCAATAGCATTTAATTAGGAAATAGATCACATCAGCATATTTATTGATTTTTTGATTTGATTTAATTTTCTTTATTAAATATACACTACTGTTTAAAAGTTGAGTTTCTTTTTTTTCACTTTTATTCAGCAAACATGCATTAGTTACAGAACAAAAATGTACAGATAATGTACTCACCCCCTTGTCATCCAAGATGTTCATGTCTTTCTTTCTTCAGTTGTAAAGAAATTGTTTTTTGAGGACAATATAATGGACTTCTATGGTGCCCCCGAGTTTAAACTTCCAAAATGCAGTTTAAATCCAGTTTCAAAGGGCTCTAAATGATCCCAGCCTAAGAAGAACGGTCTTATCTAGCAAAACGATTGGTTATTTTTGAAACAAATTGACAATTTCTATACTTTTTAACCTCTAATGCTCGTCTCGTCTCTGCGATGTGCATGCGTAGTCTGTGTGATGCCATTGCATGCTGTATTAGTCTATCCTATTAAAGTGCTAGGGGTGTGACGGGACACTTATCCCACGAGATGAGAAAAACACAGAATGGTGCATATTGATATGAACTTGTACTTTATGAAATTAAACTTCTCTTTTAATGAATTATATGCGGTAATAAACATTTAAACTAAAACCACATGATTCTGGATTAATTGAAAATAAAGATTTTTTTTAATTAATAGGAGATCACGATTCTGAAGAAAAAAAAATTAGAAATCTAAACAAAATAATGTAATTTACTAGTGGTTTTGACACAGTGTTCATTGCTTAAGTCTTTTTGATCAAACACATTTTTTTAAAATTAAAACAATGAAGTCAGTGTCTCAATTAATAAAGGCTTGTTTCACTATTGTAATCTCCTGAATGAATGATTCAATACTTTTTTTTTTTTTTTTTTTACCTGCAGTTGTCGACACCTCCTGGTGGAAGAGGATAAGCGTTACAATACACGCACTTGTTAAGATACTTTTGTTTTGATTGCTACTGTAGACAATAAGTGTTTATACCCAAACTATAAACTTATTCCAATACATCTGTTATTTAAAGGGATAGTTCACCCAAAAATGAACATTTTGTCATTAATCACTTACCCCCATGTCGTTCCAAACCCGTAAAAGGTTAGATCGTCTTTGGAACACAATTTAAGATATTTTGGATGAAATCCAGTAGCGTTTTGACTGTCCCATTGACTGTCAAGTACATTACACTGTCAAGGCCCAGAAACATATGAAATACGTTGTCAAAATAGTCCGTCTGCCATCAGTGGTTCAACCATAATTTTACAAAGCTATACTTTTTGTATGCAAAGAAAATAAAAATGACGACTTTAGTCAACAATTCGTCTCCTCTATGTCACTGTAGCGCCATTTTGGGAAGTATCCACTGGACATATACAAGGTACGCTGTTCTGTATCAGCCACAACACAAGGATGGGCTGTTTTCATTCAAATAATAGCGTAAATACACGTAGAAAACGTATCCTTGTGTTGTGGCTGATACAGAACAGCGTACCTTGTATATGTCCAGTGGACACTTCCCAAAATGGCGCTACAGTGACATAGAGGAGACGAATTGTTGACTAAAGTCGTCATTTTTATTTTCTTTGCATAAAAAAAGTATAGCTTTGTAAAATTATGGTTGAACCACTGATGGCAGATGGACTATTTTGACAACGTATTTCATATGTTTCTGGGCCTTGACAGTGTAATGTACTTGACAGTCAAGGGTACAGTCAAAAAGCTACCGGATTTCATTCAAAATATCTTAAATTGTGTTCCGAAGACGATCTAACCTTTTATGGGTTTGGAACGACATGGGGGTAAGTGATTGACAAAATTTTCATTTTTGGGTGGAGTAACCCTTTAAATGTCTGTAACACAGAAATAATGATCATTATGTGATTGAAAAGACTTGCTCTTTCTGGATCAGAAGCAGCAAGAATGCAGATTTGAATGTCTTTAACACCTGTTTTACATAAGTGTCAGTGGAGTGTGGGCAGCACGATGTGAAACAGTCGTAATAGACACAGCTGAATCGATCTCATTCAGGAATAAGATTGCGTAGGTGTCTAAACAGAGAACGCAATCTTTTGAGGATTAATTGTGCATCTCTAATAAAACAAAATGTTTTGCAAGGATATCATGTCACCACAAGATCTTGTCACATTCCTATAAAGCGCCACATCATATTCAAACCCAAGTGAAACTACGAGTAAGCAAAGTCGTAGTAATTTCGTCAGTTAAGACATAAATTTACAAAAATGGCAATTAAAGCTGACTTACTGTGCAGGTAAGTATTTATTATTTATAGGTCACATTTAAAACCGTTTCAGATCGGCATCAAGTTCAGCAGCAGCAGCTTTTTTTTTTTTTTTTAAAGATTTATTTTTGGCTTTATTAGGACAGGAGAGAGAAGGGGGTAGGGTCGGGAAAGGTCCTCGAGCCTGGATTTGAACTCGGGACGCCCGTATCACAATGGCGCTGTATGTCGGCACACTGCCCACAAGGCTATTGCCGTGTGGCAGCTTTTAAAGGAGCCAAAATATACCAATAACATGCTTCTGTGATGTCTGTTAAACAAAAAAATCTATTAAAAAAAGGAAATTAATAACTTCTGTAGTTCTAAGCTTTATCTTTATATAATTTAGAATTTAGTGTTTGATAACTTTAGGCTATATTTTGAAGGGCATAGAAAGCCTATATGACATTTTTAATTGTGAAGATTGTTTCAAGTTAACTTAAATTAGAAGTGATTTTTTTTTTTTTTTAAGTCTAATAATAGCTCTCGATTATACTGTAATGTTGAATGGTTATATTTAATTCAGATCAGTGGAATCAGTGATACTTGCCTTCAGTCATAAAAAAGATGGCATTAAACAGATATTAAAAATGTTGTTTTTACATTAATTTAAAGCATACATGTGAAATTATTGCAGCATAAAAGTATAATTAAAAACTTTAATGTCAGGTAGGATTAATCGCTATTAATCTCTGGAAAAATGCGATTTAATTATTTTTTTTTAATCGATTGACACCACTAATTTATACCCAACTTACCTGTATACACAAGACTGTGATCTTCTGCCAGGAACATAAGGCCAATCTGTTGCTGTCCAGAATCAGGTGGTTTGTCTTCGTCTGGCATCTCAGCTGAGACCTGTCAACTATGGGCGACCCTACCAGTAGTTGTGAAGTACCAGTGGTGTAGCTCTCAGCATCACTGATGCACACAAGCCCTCACAGCACGTCAAGCTGCAAACCAAGTGAGGGACCCTAACCTACCCTAACCTACCCTAACCCAGCTGTTCAAATCCAACCACATGTCAACCAGCTACTTCAAACATCCTAACAACCACGAAGCACAACATGAAAAAATGCTCAGAAGAGTCCAGCAACCGCAAAGCAACACGACAGCAACTGCTCAGAAATAAACTGCAAACACAATGCATGTCAATACACAGGAAACCGACAAAACATCATGACGAACACGTAAAAGGCACTAAAATCCGCTACCTAGGAACCGCATATCAACGCATTGACAATCACCAAAAACATCCGAACAATCACGCTGCAATGTGTTAACTTACTCTACAAAATAAAACTTATTCTATAACTATATACAATATATACAGTATGTACCTACAGTACATAGGTCTGGCTGTGTGAAGCTCCATGTGACACTATGATGACTCAGTGTCTGGGCTTCTTTCTACGTGGTTCTTCAGGCAGTGGCTCTTCACTAATGTCCACGTGGATTTGTGGAGCCAAGCGTCTGCTGGTGGTGGAGAAGCTCTCAGTGATGAGTATGCGTCCATCAGGCTGCTCTGTCTCCACCAGTGCAGGGCAGTTGAGCGTCTCCCAAAGGCGCTGCTTTATCTTCAGTCCCAGCTCAAGGCTGTAGGGACGCCGCACACCGCGGTGTGTTTTCATAGGCTCTGCCACAGAGTGGTAAATGTCCATGTAGCCCTGCACGCTGCATCCGTGGATGGAGACAGGCTCTTCCGGCAGACAAAGAGGTGCCACTGAAGAGACTGGGGCTGCTGGACAGATGTCAGGAAGAATAGCAGCGTTCTTCAGGTAGCGCTCTTCCAAACCTCTGGGTCTTTGAGCTTTGGTAGAGATGCAGCTGTAAGAGTGCTCTAACCTGATTACAGCTGCCAGCTCTGAAAGCTCACAGGGGTCTTGAATGGAAGAGATGCCCTCCACCAAGAATCCCCTCAGGTGCGTGGGAAGAGCCCTGGTTCTTCTCGGGCGCCGCTGCTCCATGCTGTGAAATCAAAAATAAATTCACAGACTAGACAAATTACTGAAACTCACCAAATTGAAGAGTCGTGAAGAGCTTGTAGCATGTGTGATAAGGCTTCAAGATTTCAGAGTCAGTGGTGATGATTTGAAATATCAACTAGAGCTGCTGTACTGACATAGAATGTTGATGCTCATTTAAATGTAAACAACATTTGGCATCAGCAGTAAGTCCATTAGAGCAGCAGGAGCTCTGTTACATGTCCTAGATGCTTCTCTATTACCATTATTATCTTCATTTAAAGTTGTAAAAATACACACACACACACACACACACACATACTATGGTAAGCCGTTTTGACTTTTATTAATTTGCAGGATATGAATTCTTCACTAGTTAAAATTATAATTCTTGATATTGGATTGGATTTTTACAAATTTTACAAATTGGATTTTTACTAGTAACAATGGCAGTTGTTGATATCAGGAATTACATTTCCACTAGTTAAAAGGTTAATTATTGATATCAACAATTGAATTTCAGCTAGTAAAAGCTATGATTCTTGATATCAAGAAATGTATTTTCACTAGTTAAATGCCACCATAGACTCCCATTTAAATTTTAATTGTTGATCTCAAGAATTGATTTCTTACTAGTTAAAATTCCAATTTCACATATCAGAAATACAATTCTTACTAGTAAAAACCTTTATTTTTGATAATCACATTGTTACTAGTTAAAAAGCCCATTCCTGATATCAAGATTTCATTTGTCACTAGTTGAAATGTCAGTTGTTGATATCTGTAAATGTATTTCAACATGTTACATTTGTTATTTCTGATATCTGAAAATATATTTCTGTTATCAATAATTAGGAGAGTAATTTCAGATATCTAAAATGGCATTCTTACTAGTAACAATCCCATTCATGATATCAGAAATGAACATTTTCACTAGTAGCAACTGAATTGTTGATATCAAGAATGGACATTTTCACTAGTAACAATGTAATTATTGATTGAAAAATAAAGGATTTTACTAGTAAGAATTGTATTTCTGATATGTGAAATTGGAATTTTAACTCAATTAAATCAATTCTTGACATCAATTAAATTTGAATGGGAGTCTAAGGTGCCATTTAACTAGTGAAAATACAATTCTTGATATCAATAATTAACCTTTTTCCTAGTGGAAATGTAATTCCTGATATCAACAATATATGTATGTATATATATATATATAAATATATATATATATATATATATATATATATATATATATATATATATATATATATATATGTGTATGTATATGTGTGTATATGTGTGTGTATATATATATATATATATATATATATATATATATATATTTTTTTTTTTTAGAGGTGTCAAAAATTAGCACGTTTATGCAGGTAATTAATTTTTCAGAATGTAATAAAAAAAAACTAAAAATATTTAACGCAATTAACGCAGGGGCGAGGCAAGGTTTGGCCACCCCACTCACAAGTTCTAAAGAAATGCATACCGGTGACAAGGAGCTTTAGCAGAACATCAGTGAACTGTGGTCAGATGAGATGTTGTCAGGCCATATGTTGGTAAAAGCAAATTTATCTGTCCTGTCAACCGTTATACTGTGCTCATAGCTGTATAGCGCTGTAGACCTGTATTAAAGCTCTGTATCATATTCAAACAAAATTAATCTGCGAGTATGCAATGTGTAGTTATGTCATCAGTTAAGACCTAAATTTACAAAGAAAGGCGATTAAAGCAGCCTCAAAATTGATGAATGTATGTATTTATTATTTATGAGTCACATTTAAAGCAGTGTCAGATTTGCATCAGTTTCAGCAGTGGCAGCTTTTAAAGTAACAGCAGCCAAAATATCATCATAATTTGCTGCTGTGATGTCTGTTAATCAAAGAACAAAAATAAAAAGAGGAAATTAACTACTTCTGTACATTTAAGCTTTATTTTTAGATAATTTAGAATTGTATATAATTTTAGTGTTTGATAACTTTAGAGTGTATGGTGTAATAATGTTTTAATAATTTCTTTAAGTGCCTAATTTTTAAAGAGACTAAACCTAAAAATACAAAAGTGATGTGCGTATAATTTTTCTAACATTTCCAGTTTTGATCTACATGAGCATTTGTCTGAGATGATATTTTCCAGTACACAATAGAAGCCATTGATGTCAAAACAAACTTCTGCAGGCCATGAGCTGTTCCTCATGGGAGCCAGATCTGTTCTGCTAGGTCACATGAGTTAACTTAGGAGTTCCCTAGTCTCAGACTGAAGTGCCTGAGTGTGACTCAACTACAAAAAAAACAAAAAAAAAAACCCATTCATAAACATGTACAGTGAAATATGAGAACTAAAGTGTAAGCGTGAATCTTCAATGCACAGCGCTGGAAGTAAATCTGTTTATGTAGGATTTCCAATAGCATAATGTTGGTCGTGATTAGCTTGTTTTTATGGTACTGATTCGACATGATATAACGTATGAGACGCAATGTCCCAAATAAGGCCTACTTTTATATTCAGTCCTTCTAAGCTCTGGGGCGGTTTTTCACTTCTGTACTCATCTAAAATTACATTGTCGTCATGCCGTTTTTATGAGTTGTTTCGGCTCACAAAAATAGCATAAATACTTGAAAATCTCTAGGTGGAGCCAACAGCTGCTGTATTGTATAAAACATCAGCTAAACATCCCTGTGGTGTGCGTTATTCTTATTTAGAGGTAGTGAGTAATATAAGGCGTGAGCATTCAGTAAAAGAGACACAGCGCATTAAGGACCTTTAACAGTTCGTGACAGTGTTCCCCAGTGCATTGCACTCTGTGGAGTGAAGCGTCAAGATGTGTTCAGAGACGCCATGATGTGCTCAGGTTCACATATTCAGACATTTTACATAAAATGTCATTACAAATCAATATGAAATGAAAGAAAGAATGATTCTGAGTGTAATTTGATTCAGGAAGTTTATCTAAAAACCAGGTTAGTTTAAATGTACACTAGAATTCAAAAGTTTGGGGTTGGTGGAAATGTACTCTTTCTTTTCACAGTACCTATTTTTGAGATGTTCATGCCGTGCTTCTGTCATTTTTAATGTTTCCTGCAGTTGAAAGTACCATCACTCCTGTGCTGTTGGTTCTATGAGATCAATATCCTTTTATAATCTGAAGGAGTCTATTGGCATAACACTTTAACACTATCATTTGGTATCCACACTAGAAAATACAGACATGATGAGGCCATCGCAGTGCATTTCTCAATCATTTACTGTGATTGACTGTCATGTTTAGCTCCGTTCCTATGAGTGCTTCACTCTGTATATAGATGAATGACTTGTATTCTGCGCCTCTGAAGTTTGAAGGTGGTAAATGTGAAATACAATGTTCCTTGTGTTTCCCTGCAGGCTCAGCAGATGTTGTACGCATGTATGGAGAAGGTGGATGTTTCCAACACGGAGGGCTACGATCTCTTTCTCACCCAGCTCAAAGAAGGCCTGGAGAATACCTCACATGAGACGGCGGCCAATCACAAAGTGGCAAAGGTGAGTCTAAAAGAAAGGAGGATGCTTTATTCATAAATCATCTCATTGTTCTAAATGTTATAATGCTTTTCTAATCACAAGGATTTGTTGATCTGGGATTTATTTTATATCGCGTTGTGTTGCACCATTTAATTTTAAACACAGATTAACAAATCTGGGATTAGAGTTCTAACCTGCGATTGAAACCTTATTGTGCGATTATTTTTCTCCGCCATGATGGATTCATTGTTATTAAATAGCAACAATGTAAATAGGCTATTTCTTATCCTAAACGGTCTCTGCCGTGAGTTGCTTTTTGTAAAGAAAACCAACTTTATAAACTGCTATCACTCGCGCTCACCTCATCACTGCTGCCGTTAAATGGTATACAGTAATATTTGTGTCTTCTTTTCTTTGTCGTACGTTGCACTGTACTGAGATGAATGACGGATCCACCCGGACTCAAGAGCAAGTTTACTAGGGGCTGCCAAAACCCTCACAATCGCCGGCTCAAAGCACTTTCATTTTCATTTTTATTATAAACACCTCTCTGAGACCTGACAACACACCCACTGTTTATGTCTTTGTTCAATCAGCCACATATTGTAATTGTAGGTGCACTTTTTATTTTATTTAAACCTCCTCACCTGTAAATTTAAAGTTAATCCCTAATTGAGATTTAAATCTGAGTTTAAATTTATGGAGCAACAGGATTAAAGTGAATCTATCTTAAATATAAACAAAATGATGGGTTAAATGTAAGCCTGCTTATTTTTAAACAAGGTTTAAAGTTTGGTGCAACATAATTATTAGATAAACCTTGATTTAATCTAGATTTAAGCTTAATCCTTGTTGGTGCAACCCACCCACAGAGTTGTAAAAAAGTGCAAAGTGTAGAAATATAAATAGCCTAATGAATAATCAACCTAACCTACTAAAGGTTTGATCTTTCTGTGAGTCAAGACAGTTGACTCAATTACCTAGAAAAGGTAAAGGTAATTACCTAAGAAGTTAAATTAAGGTAATTAATTTGTCACCATGACCTCTTTTCTTCTAATTGTGAATCTGAATTGTGACTTTGTGGTTCACAATTGTAACTAATAATAATGTCAGTATAGAGTTGCACCTTAAAGGAGAAGTTCAGTTCCAGAACAAAAATGTACTTCTTTTTTTTAGTGGACTTCTTTGGTGCCCCTGAGTTTGAACTTCCAAAATGCAGTTTAAATGCAGCTTCAAAGGGCTCTAAGCTGAGGAAGAAGGGTCTTATCTAGCGAAATAATTAGTTATTTTCTAAAATAAATTACAATTTATATACTTTTTAACCTAAAATGCTCATCTTGTCCAGCTCTGTGTGTACTCTGTGTATTCTGGTTCAAGACGGTTATGCTGATGATACACTGGACAACTTTTTGAGCAATTTTGCTGGGCAACCTTGGCAAATGTTGCTGTCAACGGGCAGCCAGGTGAGGTACAGGGCTCATGACTGATCTAAACTATCCAGATTGAAATATGTTACCCATTCTCAATGGGAAAGTGTCCAAGCAACATTGCTCAAAGAATGTTGCCTAATAAAATTGCTCAAAAAGTTGCCTCGTGTATCATCAGCCTTAGGGTATGTCGAAAAGCTCCCATCTCATTTTCTCTTCCAACTTCAAAATTGTCATACATCGCTGTTTTACCTTTTTTTTTGTAAAGGGTCAGTAAACTTGGTCGGTACTTCTGCAGCGATGTAGCAATGATTTTAAGGTTGAACAAGAAAATGAGTTGGGAGGGTTTTTTTTCCCATACAAAACATATTTTGTCCCATCAAGAGCTTTTAAAATTAATTAATTGCTGGATCTGATGTGACTTTGATTTGATTTTGGAATACGTTCTTAACGTGTTCTTCAATCGCAGGACTATTTCTCTCTCTCTCTCTCACAAACACACACTGATAGTATTGCCCATCCATTCATTATTGTGCAGTGCTGGGATTTGGCTTCATGTTTCAGTGCTGCAGAGCTTCTGGCAAGCTACTTTTCCTTTCTTAAATTTGTGGGTCACATAAAGTAGGATTAAAACCTCCTGGTACAGTGTGTGTGGCGACGTTTGCTGATGTAATGCAATCTGAATTGTGTGTGTGTGCGTGCGTGTTTGTTAATAAGCAAGAATAGTTGAGTCATGTAGCATTACAGCATATAGATTATTCATGAGACACATCCTCACAGTGACTGATCTGTGCAGACACACACAGGCTGTATTGAACAGCGGTGCTGCAGTGCTCTGAGGTGTATCAGTAGCCCTGCAGTAACAGGAGGATGATCAAAGACTCCCACTAAATGCACCTGTGCCAGTGAAGTCTCTCAGAGCTGAGGTCCATCTTAAGACTCCCTCTGCCTTTATACTTACAGTCACGACTGCTAGTGTAAGAATGCAAAGTGAAGAAGCAGGGAGAAACACTCTCCCAGTTTACAGAAAAACGCGTTATAAGGTGTGACTTTAGACTGTGTCAGGATTCTCTGCAGCACAAATGGGCAAAACAGATTACTTTCTTCTACTTTTGTTCCCTCTCAAGTGCAGTTTTGTTCCCGTGCAAGCACAATTTTTAGTTTCAGAGTGTTCTTTTGGTATAATTACTGGGATAATTGTTTTGCAAATTACTTAAGTAAATTTTTTTTTTTTTAATATATATATATATATAATATATATAGTGTGTGTGTGTGTGTGTATGTGTGTATGTGTGTATATATATATATATATATATATATATATATATATATACATATATACACACACACATACACACACACACACACACACACACACACACACACACACACTACCAGTCAAAAGTTTTTGTACAGTAAGATTTTTAATGTTTTTAAAGAAGTCTCTTCTGCTCACCAAGCCTGCATTTATTTGATCCAAAGTAAAGCAAAAACAGTAAAATAATTGAAATATTTGTACTATTTAATGACTGTTTCTATATGAATATATTTTACATTTTAATTTATTTCTTTATAACTTCAAAGCTGAATTTTTAGCATCTTTACTCCAGTCACATGATCCTTCAGAAATCATTCTAATATTCTGATTAGCTGCTATTACTTATTTATATTATGTTGAAAACAGCTGAGTAGAATTTTTTTTCAGGTTTCTTTGATGGATAAAAAGAACAGCATTTATCTGAAATATAATTTTTTTGTAACATTGTAAATGTCTTAAGTTATTAATTTTTATAATTTTTTTTATATATATATATATATATATATATATATATATATATATATATATACATATATACATACAGGGTGCGATTTGCTGGGGGGGATGGTGGGGATTTCCCCCCCTCTGGTCTATGCATCCCTGCCTCTGCTGAATTATTATTATCCCCGGTGGGGATAAAAACATCCCGCGAACCCGCTCCTAAGTCCGGTTCTGAATCAAATGATTCGCGATACGCACTTTGAAGTCCCTTTATGAGTCAAATGATTCGCGATACGCGCTTTAAAGTCCGGTTCTGAATCAAATGATTCGTGATACTCGCTTTAAAGTCCGGTTCTGAATCAAATGATTCGCCATATGCGCTTTGAAGTCCATTTTTGAGTCAAATGATTCGCGATACACGCTTTGAAGTCCATTTTTGAGTCAAATGATTCGCGATACGCGCTTTAAAGTCCGGTTCTGAATCAAATTAATCAAAAGTCCCTTTTTGAGTCAAATGATTCGCCATACACGCTTTAAAGTCCGGCTCTGAACTCTGCTTTATATAATTTATTCGTTGTTTGAAATGAAATCGTTACATTTAATAGGACTAACTAATGTTTTTTATGAAATTGTGATCACATTATCTGGTACTTGTCTAAAAAAAATGTATATAATGTGCAATGTTAACAGATTACACTAACGTTAGTTTTCAAAAGCACCCCCCCCTCTGCTTATATATATATATATATATATATATATATATATATATATATATTGTATGTATATATATATATATATATATATATATATATATATATATATATATATATATATATATATTGTATGTATGTATGTATGTATGTATGTATGTGTGTGTGTGTATATATATATATCCTGAAAAAATATACTCAACTGTTTTAAATATTGATGATAATAACAATAAAAAAGTTTCTTGAACAGAAAATCAGCATATTAGAATGATTAGAATTTTTTTACTTAAATATGTTAAATAATAACAAACAATTACAATAAACATTGTACAACAAATATAAATATAATTGCAAAAAAACAAGCAAAAGAAAAATTAAGTAAAATAAATTAAACCAAAATAATGTTTATATAATAAAATTAATGTATAATAACCAATGTACAACAAATGTAAAAACTTAGAAAATAAAAAAACAAAAACAAATTAAAGAACATGCAATAAAAGCAGTTAATTGTTAATAAAATGTAATTAAATATTTAAAAATAAATGAAATAATGACACAAATCCAATAACCAAAATAAATAAACAAGTAAAATGCAATAAATAAAAAACAGTTATGTTTATAAGACCCCTCATAAATGCTGATCTAGGAACTGTTTCGCATGAGTCATATTCATCTAGATAGGAGAAACAAGTCTGATCCTAGATCAGCACTCTCTTTCCGAGTCCTTAAATAAATGGGCCTCTGCAGTTAATGGCATGTTTCTCCCCTGCGTCCTTCAAGCCATCAGCATATTACTGCAGTCTTGTTCATACAGTTTCGCATTGGACCATGGCATCAGCCCCATGTGGTAAAAAAAAAAAAAAAAATGAAAGTAAGTGCTGCCTTCCCTTGTGTAGTCATCCAAGCACCCTTTTTTCCGTAATTTGGCGGACATCCAGATCGCACTGCTGTAACAATGAGCGTCAGCTACGGTGATAGATTTCTCACTCAGCTCTCCATTGACCCCTGTCAGGCCACTGCGTTGGGTTCTGGAACTTTCCTGGCTCTTGGAAAGAGCACAGATTGCGTATCAGGTTGTTTCATGTTTAAACATTCTCTTTTCTAAGTGTAAAAGAGAGTGAAAGTTCAAATGAGCAAGGATTGTTGTGAACAAGCTTGTTTAGACTTGTTCAGAGATTTCAGTTTAGAAATGTTTAAAAACTTTGGCCTGGAATTAGGCAGCTGAGCTAGGACAAAGTCTTTGTAGGTGTTAGAAGCTCCTGCTATTTTCACCATCTTGCTGTGAATGCTCTTCAAATTTAATGTCATCTTTCTCACTTTGCAGTGGGCGACTGTGACCTTCCATCTTCCTCATCATGTGCTGAAGGTGGTAACAAGTGCCGTCGTGAATGAGTTGAAAAAGTTGAATCAGAATGTTGCCGCCCTGTCGGTCGCCTCTTCGGTCATGGACAGACTCTCCTACCTCTTACCGAGCGGCAGGCCAGAGCTGGGAGTTGGACCCGGGCGCTCTGTAGACAGGTATCTGCACAAGACAGGGTCACTACTAATTTGTAATAGCATAACAGCATTCAGAATTGTACAGTAAATATTACAAATAGTGCAGCTTGAGAATTGCACCATTACTTTGCCATTTTCCATTTGTGGTCAGTAGGTGAAAAAAGGGTCGTGAACTTCCTTTTTGATTATTTTGTACTGTTCTCTTGCAGTATCCATTTATAATTTAGAAGTAATAAGCTATTTTCTGTTTTGACCCCCCCTCATCTGAACCCTCTGTTAAAATAAACATGGAATATAGATTTTTCAGTTCATGATATGGCTGTGCAATATGTCGAAATCTAAATATTGCAAATGTACATATCGCAATATGCATATCGCTACGGCTTGCAATATTTGGAGTCATGAACAAAACACAGAGACCTGTATAATATGACACAAGATAGTTATAGAAGTTGACAGAACTGACTCAGTAACAGCTGAGTGAAACAGTTTCATCTGAGCATGTGACCCTTTAAGCATTATCATATTGCATATCGAATATCACGTTATTTAATGAGTTATCGCAAATAAAATTTTTCTTCAATATCACACAGTCCTAGTTCATGACTCATTTTAATGGACTTGTGTTGATGAATGGACCAGTCTTATCTATAAACCAAGTCATAAACTATTACATCATTGAGGTTTGAAACATAGGGTATTTCCGCTTGGTCTTATGGAAAAACTATTTAAAAAATTCAAACTTAAAAATCGAAATTGCCTTGATCTTTTGACATATTTTGACATGGTCAGTGTACTATAAAAACATCCTGTACGTTTTGGAACTCAAAACTTTGTAGTCTAAAAATTACTAGGGCTGGTTCGAATACCATTTTTTGCGCTTCGAAGCTTCGGTGGTAATCAATATCGAATATTCGAAGCTTCGATGGGAGGGGCTCAGCATATAATAAAGGCAAAAATCTCCCTTTGGTCTGTTTGCATTTGTATTATATCGGGAATCGTTCATCCAAACGACTTCACGTGTCACAAATGTGTTGCTGCAGACCCAAGGGAATTCCGCTCCAATATGCTCACACAAGGAGTCTAGGGCAGTGGTTTTAAAACCCTGGGTTGCGACCATCGGGTAGGTCGAGGGACTTAAAAAATAGGTCGCCAGGATGATTTCCGGAAGATGTATATATGTATGTTTTCAAAAAAAGACTATGCTGTGCAATTCGCTATTACTATTAAAACATGCCGTTCTCATGAGGGTGGTCAAAAACAGGAAAAAAAATGGCCTATTACTTCAAACTATGACGTTTTAGATGTAAAAGTCTTGATAACAATATAAGTGAACCTTAGAGAATAGTAAAAAAAAAACAAAGGCAATGAATGACCCCTTTAAAGGAATAGTTCACTTTCAGAACAAAAATTTACAGATAATGTACTCACCCCCTTGTCATCCAAGATGTTCATGTCTTTCTTTCTTCAGTTGTAAAGAAATTGTTTTTTGAGGAACACATTTCAGGATTTCTTTGTACATCATGGACTTCTATTGTGCCCCCAAGTTTGAACTTCCAAAATACAGCTTCAGTCCAGCTTCAAAGGGCTCTAAATGATCCCAGCCGAGGAAGAGTGAAACGATCGACTATTTTCGAAACAAATTGACAATGTATATACTTTTTAAGCTCAAATTCTCGTCTCGTCTTGTTTCTGCAATGCACATGCGTAGTCTGTGTGATCCAGGTCATTACAGTTAGGGAATGTCGAAAAACTCCCATCTTGTTTTCGTCTTCAACATCAAAATCATCCTACAACGCTGTTTTATGGCTGTTTAGATGGGTTTTTCGGCATGCCTTAACTGTATTGACCCCATCATACAGACTACGATTGTGCGTTTGAAGTTAAAAAGTATATAAATTGATCGTTTTGCTAGATAAGACCCTTCTTCCTGAGCTGGGAAGCCCTTTGAAGCTGGATTTAAACTGCATTTTGGAAGTTCAAACTAGGGGGAACAATAGAAGTCCATTATATACAAGGAATTCCTGAAATATTTTCCACAAAAAACATAATTTCTTTACGACTGAAGAAAGAAAGACATGAACATCTTGGACGACAAGTGGATAAGTACATTATCTGTAAATTTTTGTTCTGAAAGTGAACTAATCCTTTAAGTAACCACTCAAGAGCACACTGGAAACCACCCAGAACATCTTATATTTATGGTGGGGAGATGGGCAAGCACCTCTTAGATTTTTTTTACAGAAAGTGTTAATTTTAGTGAATTTGAAGACTGATTTAAAGTGCTGTTTTTGCCTCCTTTACTACTGAAGATCTCTTGTTTTGACTTAAGAGCATGTGTGTGATATTTACAGGTCTTTGATGTACAGTGAAGCTAACAGGAGAGAGACGTTCACATCCTGGCCTCATACTGGCTACAGGTGGGCTCAGCCTGATCCCATGGCCCAGGCAGGCTTTTATCACCAGGTTTGTGACATCACCATGGCAATGATTCTTTTCAAATTGACTGTCACCTTTAAATTTTGCCCTGGCTTTCTCTGCCCAGGTCCTCTTCGGTATGGTATGTTATTTTCGCTTTCTTTTTGCGGTTTAATGATTCTTCTTGGTGGCCTCTGACACTGACTGATTGTGAAAGCCTATTTCACAATTGAAAGTGAAGTCATTTTGAGCACAGACCTAAACTGGGTCAAGAAGATTTAAAGAAATGTTTTGACTAAGTGTTTAGTCCATAACGAATCCAATAAATTAATCCAGGTCAGTTAATGTTTGAAATGTCTATTATGAGATCAGAGATAATTGTATGAATGTGTCGCTTTCAGTTTTATTATAATATCAGGGAATTCCCGATGATGATCTGGTGCATGATGTATTGTCTCTACTCGAGTCACCATGCATGCCAAGGAGGGTTGAGCTGCGCTTGTAACCAAGGAGACCACACTACTCCTCTCACCCATGTTCCCTGTTGTCATGCCAACCGAACCAAGTGAAGGGAGAACAGTGCCTCTGTGTTGTGGATGAAAGGGTGATGCCACAGCAAAGGGACATTCTGTTAGGTTAAGAAATAAAGAGTGTAATGGGAAAACGTGATTTAATTATGAGCTGAAGTTTCTTTTAAAGGTTTAGTTCACCCAAAAATGAATATTAGCCCATTATTTACTCACCCTTAAGGCATCCTAGGCGTATATGACTTTCCTACTTTCAGATGAACGCAGTCAGAGTTATATAAAAAATAATCCTGGCTCCTTCAAGCTTTATAATGCAATGGGTGGGTGTTTCTCTTCATCGGTCCAAAACAAGTCCAATAAAACGCACCCATCCATAATAAAATGCCTCTCACACACTCCGGGGGGTGAATAAAGGCCTCCTGTAGTGAATCAATCCGTTTTTGTAAGAAAAATATACATATTTAAAACATCATAATCACTTTTCTCTAGCGTGCGCTAACAGTTGTACACAGAAGCAGCTCCAGGCAGATGATGTATGTTGTAGGAGTTGTGCATGCGCCTGTGAGTCTTGTGAAAACCAGGAGCAAAAGAAACAAAGTTTCCTGGCTTTAGCAAAGGAAGACCAGTCAATCAAGTGATAAATGCAGACACGCAGTGGAGAGATCAAAACAGCGGTCACTAATTAAAAGTACAAAACGAGGATTTGTAGGAAATGCAAAACAAGGAAAATGTCGAAACATTATTTATTATGGATGGATGCACTTTATTCGACTTTTTTTGGACTGACGAAGAGAAACACTTGACCATTGCACAAAGCATGAAGGAGCCAGAACAATTTTTAATATAACTGATTGCAGTTGTCTAAAAGACGGAAGTCATATACACCTAGGATACCTTGAGGGTGACTAAATAATGGGCTAATTTTAATTTTTGGGTAAACTAACCTTTTTAGGTTTGCCATGACTGTCTAGATAGTTATACTAGATGTGCTTATCAAAGCACTCATTTGGATCATGTGACTGGTATTGCATTTTTTTTTTAATGTGCTGTAATGTGTTGTCTTTGTCTGCTTGTATTAGGTCTTTGAATGTTTCTTTGCACTGTAGATGGTGCTAACAACTCTGTCGTCTTCTTTCTAGCCTGCATCCACAGGTGATGACCGGGCCATGTGCTTCACCTGCAGCGTGTGTTTAGTATGCTGGGAACCTACAGATGAGCCCTGGTGAGAAGCACCCCACTAAAATATAGCCGCAATGTCTTATTTACTCAAACATGAGCCATAACAAAAGCCAAGATCTTAGGGAACCATCCTAGTCATATCTTTGATACCTTTTTAGGTCAGAGCATGAGCGCCATTCGCCCAACTGTCCGTTTGTGAAAGGGGAGCACACCCAAAACGTCCCGCTATCCGTCACCTTGGCCACCAGCCCAGCCCAGTTTCCCAGTGCAGATGGTTCGGATAAAATTGTGTGTTATGGGTTCGGTAGCTGCCCTCATTTCCTTGCTACGGCAACCAAAAGGGGGAAGATTTGCATCTGGGATGTTTCAAAGCTTATGAAGGTTTGTTGTTCATCACAATGTTTATCTCTAAAATGAATGAGATGCAGTACACCTAAACCTCAATGTTTTTCTCATCTGTGCAGGTGCATTTAAAGTTTGAGGTGAACCCATATGATCCTGCCATCCTGAGGCAGCTGATTCTGTCCGGCAGCGAGCAGCAGAGTCTCACAGGCACAGAATCACGAAGGCCCACGCTCTCCTGGCTAGAGGAGGCCACCTGCTGTTCTGATTTACCCAAACTAGAGGGGGACAGGTTGTTAAACCACATATGCACACTTGTGGCAAATTACATGTTTAACTTGTGTTTATTGAACATGTCCTATGTTTTTGTACCTAGTGATGACCAGATAGAGGACTCGGACAGCGAAGAGCATTCCAGATCAGAGTCAGTAACAGGTAAAAACGCTTGGACATTGAGGTTTTTGAGAAAAACATTCCAGGTTTTTTCTCCATAATATAGTGGACATCTTGGATGTCATGGGGGCGAGTAAATTTTCATGAAATTTTTATTCTGGAAGTAAACTAATACTTTAAGAATATTAATTAACACTTAGCTTTCATATCTGCACTTAGTGTTGTCACTAAACACCCCATTTATTGTTCTCCTGCTTTTCCATTTGTGTAGGCCCACTTGGTCAGAAAGAGACAATGGAGGTGAGTTTGGGAGTCACAGCTCTTAGTGTCCTTCAGCAGCCTGAGAAGTTGCAGTGGGAGGTTGTGGCCAGTGTGCTAGAAGACACAGTTAAAGACCTGGAGGAGCTGGGGGCCAACCCTCCGCACTCACTGGGACCTCCGAAAGCTGAGAAGGCAAAGGAGAGGCCGGCTGAGCACCACAACATTCCCTTCCCCTGCCTGCTGGCCGGAGGATTGCTAAGCTACCGGTCAGCAGCTAGTTCTCCACTAGGTCCCCCTCCGTCTCGACGCTCCATGGATAGCCCAGTAAGGACTGCTGCCCCTGAGGCGCTTGCACCGGACCAGGGACCCATGGAGATCGAGTCCTGCAATCCCCCCACAGACCTGGGCTCCCCGAATCTACCACCAGCCGCCCCTGTGCATAGGACTATGCCTGTACTACTCCTGTACAGCATCAAGGAAGCAGATGAGAAGTCTTCGGGGAAGGTGTTCACCCAGATGAACAACCTTATGAGCAAAGGGCTTCACGAGGAGGGCTTCACTGTCCCGCAGATTATCGAGATGGAGTTTGACTCGCACGAGCAGCTGCTGCTACAGGACCCTCCCATTACGTACATCCAGCAGTTTGCAGATGCGGCGGCTGGGCTCGGACCTTTGGATGGGGAAAAGTGGAGCTCTCTGGCTCCGCGGCCGGGCTCTCTGGTGCAGTGCTTGCGGTTGCCAAAAGCACTGGAGGAAGAGAACTTGTATGTTGATTCCATCACGCCCTGCAGTGATGGATTACATTTGTTAGTCGGTCTTCAGCCGTGCTCCGTAGAGTCCCTTAGCGCGATCAATCAGGTGGAGGTGTTAAACACCCTTAACCGTCTGCACTCGGCTCTCTGTGGCCAGCGCAAAGGACAGACACTGGCCAATGGCCATGACGCCCACTCGGGCACCTCTCCTCCACAGACCCCTCTTATCCTGCCCCCTCATGACCAGCAACAGCCCCATACTTCCAGACCTCTAGGGGGCAGTGGCGGTGGCGGATACCTTGCGCTCTACAAGTTGAATTACTCCACCCGCATCGTGACCCTAGAGGAGGAACCAGTAAAAGTTCAGCAGATTCGTGACCCTCGGGATGCCGTAACATCTCTCCTTCTCCTGCCGCCAGATGTGCTGGATGGCAGAGAGGATGACGGAGAGGAAACTTCAGAGGAGTCTACACCTTCAGGGCTCAAAAATGGCACGGGGACAGTAGCGTCTGCAGTGATAGCTGGCCCAAGCTTGGGAACTTCCACTGGGAAGGAAAAGAGAGGAGAGGTGGTCGGACTTGGACACCTGGTGGTGACTACACAGGCCGGTTACATCATGATACTAGACTTATCCACCCTAGAGGTGATGGCCAAGGTGGAGCCACCCAAGAAAGAGGGAACAGAAGAGGTGGACCCCTTTGTCTCTGTTACCTACTGCTCAGGCACTGACCGGCTGTGTGCCTGCACAAAAGGTAAGCAAGTTGTTGACTTGGTTATTTGTGATTTAACCCAGACGTTTGTTTGAAACTGTTATAGCAGGTTTCTTTTTTTGTGTTGTTCATTATTAAGGGCATATTAGGTGTGGAGGTTCACTGTTTCTTTCAGTTTAGCTTGCTGCCCACACATTCCTCATCACCATGGTAACCAATAAGGTTCTTATTAACTGTAGTGAGCTCAGCCGACTCTCAAATAGAGCCAAAACTCTCAAACAGTGTCACTTGCATTTGAGTCAAGGGTTGAGTGAACCATTTGATCACTATACTGGTTTTATAATATGTATTGGTCTTTTGATTGACTGAATTAAACAATTGAGTAAAGTTTCCAAACTCAAAACTTGAGATCTACTTTCATGCAGAGTTCAGCTCCAACCCTGATCAAACACAACTAATTAGGGTCTGAAGGAGCACTTGATAATTACTGACAGGTGTGTTTGATCGTGGTTGGAACTGAACTCTGCAGGAAGGTGGATCTCCAGGAACAGGGTTGGGCACCCATGGCTTATATTAAAGCCAAACTGCCAAAATGACAGGTTGTGGAATGTACCACTTTATGACCTAACAGTGTGACTAAACTGTTAGCCAATCATAACAGTCGATGTTTACTTGCTTGTGTGTTAAAATGTGCGCTATTGAAGTGTCTGTGCGGAGTGTGGAAGCTGAACAGTAGCGTCATCACTGCATGACAGATGGAGGCACCAGTGCGGTCACTTGCTCTTAAAATACAGTCATTTTTAGTCATACAAATAAAAGTAATGCATCTTTTAAATATGTAAAGAATCTGTTTATTTGTGTGCACTCAGAATAAAAACATAACATAGCGCTTTTGTAAAATAATTCAAACAAACTGGCTGCACTTTTTGCTGTCTTGGTCTCTATGAACTTGAGCGTGAAACTGTGTATACTTGCCTTACAGACATGAGAAATATATCTATAGAGAGCGAAATGTCTGCATTTAAACAAACCAGTTCAAATGAAAAATAAATATTCTCAGATTATGTAATCCGTATGAAACATGCAAACAGGCGCATCCACTACTGCGGAGATGAGTCGCCGACTTCATCTTTATAAGCCGAAAACAAAGAAAGCACTAGTTTACTAATGCTTAAAATGAACACCTGAACTAGAAAATAGCCTATTACTTCTTGATAAAAAAATGTTCATACATTACAAGTGGAACAGTACTAAATAAAAAAAAAAAATGCCAGCCTTTGCTATTGTGTATTTGAGTATGCATTTTAAGTATAGTTTATTTCTATGATGGCATAGCTGAATTTTTAAAAGTCATTACTCCAGTCTTTAGTGTCACACAATCCTTCAGAAAACATTATAATATGCCAAAGACTGTAGAATACCCAAGACATGTCATAGTATAGTTTTAAATGGGGTGATATGCAACGTTCATTATGGCCGCAAAGCCCCACCTTCTTAATAAAAGAGCCAGTCGTTAATTAGTAAAGTCAGCGCGTCACTGCAGCTGCCGTAAGAAGTCCTGGTTGCTATAGAAACAGTCTGCGTTCTAAGACATGCGCTCAGTACTGCGCATGCGCACTGGCTGATCTAGCATGAAAAAGAAGCCTTTTTTTAGCACTACTGGAGCACAAAAAAACATATTTATGAGGCAGTTCTTGTCAGATTTCATTGATTTCAAATATGAAATTTAATCATAAGCTTGGTGAACAGTTTTGGAGAATTTGATGTTTCCCCATTCAAAGAGAGAGGAGCTGCACTTGCATGCCTGAGAGGCATTTCAAAGATGGCCACCAAGTGGAATTCCTTGCCAAAAAGAGACTTTGAATATGCTGATTTACTGATCAAGAAGAATTTCTTATCACAGATCTGTGTATGTAATATAATAGAGACAACAGGGGAATTCCACCTCTGCCTTTCACTTTTGTTTTTCTTTCTCTCCGTCACTGTATTTATTAATCAGTAGTTTAAGACTTGCAGTTATTGAATTGAACAACCTTAACTTTAAGCGTGATCTGCGTACTATTCTTGATATGCTTATAAATAAATAAATTGTGTGGTTGTTAAAGAGGTTATCTGACTATTTAGTGTTCACCTGACGGAAACTATCATATTGACCTGAAAATAAGCCAAGATTTTTTGGAAAAAGGCTCTTTGAAAACCAAATCTTGTGTTTTATTCAGATTTTTTTTTTCTTAAATTATTTTCATATTGCATATTTTCCTTTTTTAGATTTTGTTTTGAAAGTATTGTAAATACTGGTAATACAGTCACATTAAAAAATATACACTTTTTGATATACCATACAATTAAAGATAATTTTACAGCAGAAGTGAAATCTTATTGTAGTCTTCAAATATGGGTACTGTCTTACGTTTTAAAATCACTTACAGAGGAAGTTTGGTTCCATCAGGCTAACATGACAGTCACGACTCATGCTGCTGTAAGCTTTTCTGTTTCTTTTGTTTTCAATCGCGTTGTTCTAATATTACCGACAAACATTACATTACGTATTACTAGGCACACGTGGATTTGGTGCCACCTATAGTTGTACATCACAATGTTGAGCCGGCATCGTTATCCAATCGCCCCTCCCCCTGCAACCCAGAACCGCTGAATAGAATAAATACGAGATGGGAGGAAATATATATTTCAATACTTTCTCTCGCAGTTATATCGTTGGTAATTGTACTATATATAAATTGTGGGCATCAGGGAGCCACTATTAATATGCTGGCCATTGAAACTGCTTCTGACTGCACAATCCGTTTTTACTTTCACTTCTGAGATTTCATGATCACACAAGCTCTGTGTCTACTAGAGCATCAGTTACACATTTTACAAGTTTATAGACTTGTCAGTGGTGCTCAGGATCTGCAAATCATTCACCATCGTCCTCATTCATCTTTACTCTGTTCATGTGGTAAGTGAAATGTAATGTAATTTAACATGCAACTGTTAGCGGCTCCCATCAGTAGCTTACATTATTTGTTTGCTATGCCGTTCTGACTACACACTGACACTTTGACACTATAATAGCTCTAGTTATTATAGTGTTAGGAGAGGGCCCATGCCAGTGGCTCCAGTGCATCATCGAGACTTTTCAAGCCAGCCCAAAAAATCCTGAACACAAATGGTGAAAAAATGGTTTGAAAAACTCCACAATTTAAGGTCTTTGTAACGTGTTTTTGGCAATACATTCCTAACATTTATAATGTGTTTAGAAACAAATCTCTGAATTGCCTTTACACAGACTTTAAATGTTGTTCAAGATGAAATTCTGGAGCTTGACCAGTTGGTCACATAATAAGTTTTTTTTTTTTTTTTTTTTTCCTTGTATGAAGGTGGAGAGCTTCATTTCCTTCAAATTGGAGGTGTGTGTGATGATATCGATGACGCCGACATTTTTGTCGACGGCCCCCTGTCTAATAGGGCAGAGCAACTACTGGACGGAGCAAAACCCACATCAAATCCTTCAAGCCCAGGTATCACAGGTGAGTGACACATGGAAGCACATTAAACCTTGTGTGTTTTTGTGTCTGTCCAACATAACACAGGGATTCAAATAGTTTATTTATCTTGCCCCTTCAGCTACCTCACATCAAAGCCTTAAGAAATCAGTTGGTCCCGATAAATTGAATTTCATCTATTTAAGCTAGTTTGCTTTTGGGAATATTTTCCTGTTAGTCTTTGTTCATTATGTCATCTGATGTTGCTGTGTAAATAACATTAGCAGTAAAATGCTGGTTTGCCAGTATAGTAAGCTGTGTTTGTCTTTTGGCAGGAGTTGACCTCCTAGTGGACCAGCCGTTGACCGCAGAGACACTTTCTTCTCTGGTGGAACTCACACGTTTTGAAACGCTGACGCCACGCTTCTCTGCAACAGTGCCCCCTTGCTGGGTGGAGGTGCAGCAGGAACAGCAGCAAAGGCGGCATCCACAACACCTTCACCAGCAGCACCACGGCGATGCAGCACAACACACACGCACATGGAAACTACAGAGCGACAGGTGTGCATTCACAAACAGCCTACACTCTCCCTCATATAACATAGACCTGCTCTCAAAGTTCTTTTATCCCTTCAAAACACAATCATATGTGTATGAAAACAGTTGTAGTTAAAAGAATAAATGAAAATTGTCGTTAATTACTCACCCCCACGATGTTCCAAACCCTTAACCTTTGTTTATCTTTGGACCACAAATTAAGATATTTTTGATGAAATCCGAGAGCTTTCTGACCCTGCAAAGACAGCAATGCTGTCCGACATGGAAGAGAAGAAATTGTTGAATAAAGTCGTTATTTTTGTCGTCTTTTTAAAAAAGTATTTTTGTTGCTTCATAAAATTATGGTTGAACCACTGATGTCACATGGACTATTTTATTGATGTCCTTACTAGGGATGCACAATATTATCTGACTAATATCGGAAATTTGATGTCATAAAATCATGAATATGTTTTGGTTTAACCTACCAGTATCACATACACATATACATAAAATATAAATATTTATTGTGTAAAAATGTCAATGTTTCTGTAGAAATTTTCCTATTTTTCTGCATGTAATGTGTAATATCTCTCTCTTAGCTCCAGCTGGGACGAGCATGTGTTCGAGCTGGTCTTGCCCAAAGCCTGCATGGTCGGACATGTGGACTTCAAGTTTGTGCTAAACAGCAGTATTACTAACATCCCACAAATCCAGGTCACACTGCTTAAGAACAAAGCACCAGGCCTGGGCAAAGTGAATGGTAAGTCACTTTTAACCAGAGAAAGATACTGTAGATACTGTGGACTAGTTTGTTTTAAAAAAAGCAAAAAACAAAAATGAACCATTTGTTGTGTAAATCTTTGTACTGCAGAGACGGCAGTGGACAGACAGATTGTTTTCCCATTGTCTCACGTCCTGCACTCAAATGGAGAGAAGAACGGACAACCACATCTGCATGATTTCTCAGAGGACATCCAGTTCATGGACATCGAGGAGTCACCAGGTTAAGAGCGCTGATGATTAAGCCATCTTGACCACCTAAAAACGTTTGACATCTGCCAGCATTTTTTAATAATACATCTCTATCTGTCTCAGGCTCCAGGCTGTGTCCGTTCCTGCAGGAGCACAAAGATGATATCTTGTGTGGGCCAGTGTGGTTGTCCAGCGGACTGGATCTGTCTGGACACGCAGGGATGCTGAGCCTTACAAGTCCCAAACTCCTTAAAGGTTCGTCCAAGCTATTTATAGAAAACCATTTTTTGCCATTCAGCATTGTGCCAGTAGACTAACAGAATTGCATTTTCTTTTTCATTAACATTATCATTTCCTATTCTAGGCATGGCAGGGGGAAAGTATCGCTCATTCTTGGTGCACATTAAGGCAGTGAATGATAAGGGGTTGGATGAGAGCTTGAGGCCGGTTGTGCGGATGCCCTCAGCCAAACCTCACAGTAGTAAAGCTCACTCGCTCTCATCCCTGCTGCAGAGGGCTCAGGCCACCAAGGTACAGTACAAATACTGACTTGAGCTGTAATTGACTTTGGTGCTGTTTTAAACGGAAGTGTGTAATCCTTTGTTCATTCAAGCTTTTCAATTCACTAATTCCTACAAAGACTGACGTCATAGCTTTCAGTGCTGGTTTGTGGGCGAGATTCAGTTGTTTAACCTCTATACAGACCCCTAGTGGCTGTATAGCTGCATTGCATCATAAATAATGTGTTCTTTGCATGGAGGTAAATGCCAAATGATGACCATAAAATCTGTTTTAGGAAAAGGCCTCCACTTCTAAAGCAGATCCTCAATCTACTCCTAAAAAGCCTGATAACCTGCGGGGTTGTGACTTGCTCCAGGAAGTGTCTGTCACAATTAGGAGATTTAAGAAAACATCTGTACCCAAAGAAAGGTAAGAGATACAAGTTTGTACTATACTACACTACTATTCACAAGTTTGGAGTTGGTAAGATTTTTCTGTCTCCTATGCTTCCCAGAGCTGCATTTGTTTGGTCTAAATTATAGTAAAAACTAATATTCTGGTATATTAAAAATGAAAATGTAAGTAATTTCTGTGAGGGCAAAGCTACACTGCTGTTCAAAAGTTTGGGATCAGGAAGATTTCTAATGTGTTTTGAGTCTTTTCTGCTCATCAAGACTCAAACAGTAATATTGTAAAATATAGTTGCAATTTAAAATAGTGTTTTTCTATTTTAATATACTTTAAAATAGAAATTTATTTCTGTGGTGCAGTGCTGAATTTTGAGCAGCATTACTCCAGTCTTCAGTGTCAAATGATCCTTCAGAAATCATTGTAATATGCTGATTTATTATCAATGTTGGAAACAGTGGTCCTGCTTAATATTTTTTTGGAACCTGCGTGTGGACCTATTTTTTTTAGGATTCTTTGAATAAAATGTTAAAAAGAACAGCATTTATTTAAAATAGAATTTTTTTGGAACAGTATAGACTACCTGTCAAAGTTTGGACAGTACTTTTTTTTTTTTATTACATTTTATTCTTTGTTTGAAAGAAATGAATACTTTCATTCAGCAGCGATGTGTTAAATTGATAAAAAGTGATAGTAAAGACTTATATCGTTAGAGATTTCTGTTTTTTATTCATCAAAGAGTCTCTTAAAAAGTATAACCGGTTCCATAAAAAACATTAAACAGCACAACTGTTTCCAGCTTTGCTAATAAATCAGCATATTAGAATTGCTGAAGGATCATGTGACACTGAAGACTGGAGTAATGGCTGATGAAAAGTAGCTTTGCATAACAGAAATAATTCAGATTTTAAAGTATGTTAAAATACTTTAACTGTTTTTTTTAACAATCCTTGATAAATAGAAACAAAAAAAGCATTTATTTAAAAAAGAAGTTATAACATGTCTCTTTTAAAATAAAAATGTTTCTGTTGTCAGATTTGATCAATTCAATGCATGCTTTTTGAATAAAATATTAATTTATAAATATAAATCTTACTGACACTCAAATGTTTGAAACAGTAGTGTATCCATCCATATATTAGCTTGCACATTAAGAAAGGTATTACTCTAAATACAATATCCAGTCCATTGTCTGAATGTGCTGTCTGTCTGCTTTTATTTCTCAGAGTGCAACGCTGTGCAATGCTTCAGTTTCCTGAGCTCCATGAAAAGCTGCTAAGAGGTTTGTGTAAACATGGAGAAGACGGGCAGAGCTCTGAACACTGTCAGAGTCTCATTTTGGACATCCTCTGCTGGCTGGCAGGGGTTTACTCCAACGGGCCCTGCAGGTGAGATGTCACTGTCTTCCTGTATTTTAGTTTCTCAGCTTTATCTTGTGCCTTTTTTAATGATTTGTTTCAATCTGTTGTTCTTTAGTTTGAGAGAGGGGAAGGAGGGTCTTTTGACTAAAACTAGGAGACGGCTGACGGACATCATTAGGGCGTGTTTCTTTGAGGCTGGGCGCAGTATAGCTCATAAATGCTCTCGCTTTCTTGCACTTTGTATTAGGTGAGTCTGCATCCTCACTGTATTTTTCTGATTTTCAGTCATGGTCTCATTGCAGAACTAATGAACTAGATTGTCCAGTTAACATGTCTTCTTCGTTAAGCTTAATGGATAAATGTCTCTGGCATTTCAGTACCGGTAAAGGAGATCCTGGTCAGCAAGGCTTTGGCCAGGCTCTGTTTAAAGCTCTTCTGGATAATATGCCTTATTTGCCTGCTGCTGCCACAGGAGGTAATTTTATTTAATAGTTGTAATACTTAATTAATTATACTTACTTTTAAATGTTAAAACGCTTATGTTCCTGTCTTTTAGGATCTGTCTTCTGGTACTTTGTCCTGTTAAATTATGTGAAAGATGAGGACTTGGCCGGCTGCAGTACCGCTTGCGCCTCTCTGCTTACTACCGTCTCTCGGCAGCTGCAGGACCGCCTGACTCCACTTGAGGCGTTGTTGCAGACCAGGTCATCTTCAAATACTTGTACAAAAAGCTTCTTTTGAGAATGAAGAAGGGATTATTTTAAGGAAATTAAATGATTTTGTCATGGTCATCTCCATTTAGATATGGTCTATATGGGTCTCCATTTGACCCAGTACTGTTTGACCTGGAGGTGAGCGGGTCTTCCTGTAAGAATGCCTTCAGCAGCAGCATTGGTGTCCAGTCGGATGAGATCGACTTGTCCGATATTCTCTCAGGTGTGTCCGTACATTCTTCCCTCGCACACTTACGCTACCAGTCAAAAGTTTATGAACAGTAAGATTTTAGTTTTTTATAGGGCTGTCAAACGATTAATCGCGATTAATCGCATCCAAAATAAAAGTTTGTTTATATACTATGTGTTTATTTTGTATATGTATTATGTACATATAAATACATACACATACATGTATATATTAAAACAAAATATTTATATGTATATATATTTATACCTGTATACAATTTAGATTATAAATAAATATAAATATTTTAGATATAAATCTAAAATATTTTTCCTTAATATATACATGCATGTGTGTGTATTTATATATGCATAATAAATATACACAGTACACAGACATATAGTATGTAAACATAAACTTTTATTATAGATGCGATTAATCGTTTGACAGCACTAGTTTTTTAATGAAGTATCTTCTGCTCACCTGCTCATTTATTTTACAGCAAAAACAATAAAATAATACTGTGAAACAGTGAAATATTTTTACTATTTAAAATAACTGTTTTCTATTTGAATATATTGATAGAAATTAATACTCCCATTTAGCAAGGATGTTTTAAATTGATCAAAAGTGATAGGCTATAATGTTATAAAAGATTTCTGTTTCGGATAGATGCTGTTTTTCTTAACTTAACTTTCTATTCTTCTGCTCAGCTCTTTTTTTATGTAATAAGTGTTTTTTTGAGCAGCAAATCAGATTATTAGAATGATTTCTTAAGGATCATGTGACTGGAGTGATGATGCAAAAAATTTAGCTTTGAGTTCACAGGAGTAAATTACATTTTAAGATATATTCAAATAGAAACAGTTATTTTAACAGTTATTTATTATTGGTACAAATATTAAAAAATTTTACTGGTTTGCTGTACTTTGGATCAAATAAATATAGGCTTGGTGAGCAGAAAAGACTTCTTTAAAAAACATAAAAATCTTACTGTTCAAAAACTAGTGTGTTCACAAGTAAATATCAAAATAGCAAAGAGCATTTAACGTTTTTTGTGTCTAATATCAGGTAATGGGAAAGTGAACAGCAGCGGGGCGGCAGAGGGCAGTTTTACTGCTCTGACCGGCCTGCTGGAGGTCGAACCCCTGCACTTTACTTGCGTCTCCACCAGTGATGGCACCAGGGTGGAGAGGGATGACGCAAGTATGTTCACCGGTACATATCCCACTTTCCTTTTCCTCTCTTTCACGTCTTGTCTTATTTACCACCAACTGTGTCATCAAGGACCTCACTAGCCAAAATTTCTAGGGTAAAAAGGGCCTGTTGTTGTTAATGTAGCATGGATAATTAAATTGAACCTGTTGCGAAATCTGTGAATCCTTTTTCAGCCTCATGCAAAAAACTGAGCACTATTAAATGTGACTACACCTTCAGTGCTAAAACCTGTGCCTGTTTCCCTTTATGTTCTTCTACAGTGAGCACCTTTGGCGTGACGCCCACAGTGACAGGGCTGTCTGCTGGGACCGTCGGTGAGGCGTCCACAGCCCTTAGCTCGGCTGCACAGGTAGCTCTGCAGTCTCTTTCTCATGCAATGGTGTCTGCCGAACAGCAGCTACAAGTTCTTCAGGAGAAGCAGCAACAGCTTTTAAAACTCCAGCAGCAGGTTATAAATGAATACATTTTTTCTTTTTACTCTTGATGTCTTATCTGATTTAGTACTTTATGACTTTATCTAATTGAGTATCTCTTGGAATAGAAGGCGAAGCTGGAGGCCAAACTTCATCAGACCACCTCAGCAGCAGCCACCGCAGCATCAGGCGTCGTCAACTCCGTGCCATCCAACCCGGCCTCCGCCCCTGGCTTTTTCATCCACCCCTCTGATGTCATCCCGCCCACTCCTAAAACTACACCGCTGTTCATGACGCCTCCTCTCACCCCACCGAATGAAGCAGTGTCTGCAGCTATTAGTGTAGAACTGGCTCAGCTCTTCCCAGGATCCGTCATTGATCCTCCACCTGTGAACCTTTCAGCACAGAATAAAAACACACAGAAAGCCAAACCAGTAAGTTCATCCTCCTGCTTTGTCATCAAATGTGCTCCTAATTGGGTTTTGTGGCTAGTAGGTAATCTAGCATAAGAGATACAGTCATGGCCAAAAATATCGGCACCCTTGCAATTCTGTCAGAAAATGCAACCTTTCTCTCAGAAAATTGTTGCAGTTGGAAATGTTTTAATACTCTCATGCAGTGTTGAGGAAAGTTACTTTTAAAAGTAATGCATTACAATATTGCGTTACTCCCAAAAAAAGTAACTAATTACGTTACTTAGTAACTTTTTATGGAAAGTAGTGCGTTACATTACTTTTGCATTACTTTTTACATCTGGGCGGGGCTTGCTTGTTTGTTTTTAATATAAAAACATTCGATTCTTTGCAAATGTAAAAGCCCTTTCACACCAAAATGAAATGAAGTGAATAAGCCTAAGGCTAAAGGAAAATTTAATTCATGCCTGTACAGTAGAACTAGTGGAAAAGAAAGTTCAACACTCTTCAGCAATGAGGAAAAAAAGCACAAATGTTAGTTAATATAATGTAAGTTTTGCTTATTATTACACTGCAAAAAAATGCTTTTCTTACTTAGATTTTTTCCTTGTTTTCAGCCAAAATATCTACAAATTCTTAAATCAAGAAGGATTTTCTAGACAAGTAAAAATTATTGTCTTGTTTTTTCTGAAAACAAGTCAAAATTAAGTGCGTTTTTGCTTGAAACAAGCAAAATAATCTCCCAATAGGGTAAGCAAAATAATCTTGTTTTCTGTTTGAAATAAGATTTTTTTGCTTACCCCATTG
This sequence comes from Cirrhinus molitorella, assembly GCA_033026305.1. Taxonomy (NCBI): domain Eukaryota; kingdom Metazoa; phylum Chordata; class Actinopteri; order Cypriniformes; family Cyprinidae; genus Cirrhinus; species Cirrhinus molitorella. The sequence continues at coordinate 22,722,958 of CM065135.1, read as the reverse complement.
GCAGATTATTTTGCTTGTTCTAAGCAAAAACTCACTTAATTTTGACTTGTTTTTTTCTGAAAACAAGTCAAGTCTACCTTCTTGATTTAAGAATAATTTTTTGATGTTTTGGCTGGAAACAAGAAAAAATGTAAGTAAGAAAATAATTTTTGCAGTGTAAGGTCAGCAGCACTGGTTAATAAAATGGGATTAAATACATAAAGGAACAAAAAGTAATGCGTTACTTTACTAGTTACTGGAAAAAAGTAATATTATTACGTAACTTGTAATGTGTTACCCCCAACACTGCTCTCATGTTTATTTATTTTTCATTTGCATTGGAACACTACAAAAAAAACAGAAAAGAAGTAAAATCTGATACAATTCCTCACAGAACCCTTAAAATGCACTGGACAAATTTTTTGCCACCCTAAACTTAATATTTGGTATATTGCCCACACCTGTTTCTTGCCACCGGTGTGTCTAAATACAAATTACAGGAGCATCACATGCTTGAAAAGCAATTATTTCTTACAATTTTGACAAGGTACCAATCATTTTGTCCAGTCCATTTCTGAGTTCTGTGTGAAATTCGATCAAGTTTTTTTTTTGTGTGTTGTTCCAGTGCAAACAGAAACAATAACCGCTTGGATACCAAAACATCTGCAATTGGAACAATTTTCTGAGAGAAGTGTTGCATTTTCTGACAGAATTGCAAGGGTGCTGATATTTTTGGCCACGACTGTATATGTTATTTTTAGTGGCCGTGTGCTGTTTATTTACTTTCTGTAATTGTGGGTTGCATTCAGCTAATGTTTGTGCTTGTGTTGTCATTGCAGAACCCCATGGGAAGTGGCCTGGCATTGGCAATCTCACAGGCCTCCCACTTTCTACAGCCTCCACCACATCAGTCCATAATAATCGAACGGATGCATTCAGGTACTTCACATTAGACCTCACACTAGAACAGTAGGGGCTTTTACAACGCATAGTTCTAGGAACTTTGTTATATTAACTAGATAGCAGGGTGGTTCCTAAACGGGACAAATTTGTCCCTTGCACCGGTTTTCTGGTGGCATTCACTCCAACGGCAGGAACTCTGAAGTGGCTGACTGTGACGTATTTATGTTTTAGATGGCTTTTTAAAAATGCACCGTAGACAGTGTTTTCTATGCGTTTAGCCAACCAGCGTATACTTATGTCACTGATAGTTCCTATAGTACTGTTTTAGACCCTACTCTGAAGTAAGAGATAGTTTAGTTCCCCTAAATGTAGTTCCTAGAGCTAAAACCATTCCTAGTTCCTGCAGTGTGAACACTAATAGTTCTAGGAACTATGAAAAAGTTCCTCCGATGTGAAAGCCACTGAAAGCCCCACCAAACTTCCAAAGGGGGGGTTGGAAGGATTATTTAAAATAATTCCATTATACTATAAACACCTAGCTTATTTTATAATTAAATTTAAAGCCATTTTAATCTACATTACTAGCCCATAAAATATTTTAGAGCTTCGCATGACTGGAAAAATGCGTATTTATTATAAAAATACCCAAGAAGTGCCAATAGTCTGGTGGGCAGCGCACCGACAAGTTCTGGCTTTTGGACATTTCCCGATTCGGCCCCCCTTTTCTGTTCATAAGAGTACCACGACGCATACGCGTGTCGAACATGTCAAAGCCTGACACAGAAAAGAAGAAATTGTTTAAAGATGTTATTTTTGTTTTCCTTGTGCACAAAAAGTATTCTCGTAGCTTCATAAAATTACGGTTGAACCACTAATGTCACATGGACTTTTTTAATGATGTCTTTACTTTTTCTTGTATGTGCTTTTATCAAAAATATCTTAATCTGTGTTCTGAAGATGAACAAAGGTCTTATGGGTTTGGAAATGACAAAAAAAGAGCAATTTTGTATCTTATGTTAAAACATTTTGAGTCATCTTGTGGCCCTCTTAAAACTTCGCTGAGGCCCCCCTAGTGAGCCCTCACTTCCTGGTTGATAATCATTGCTCTAGAAGATACTTTGTTTATTTCTCATTCTGGATCCTCACTCTGTGAGGTGACTTAATGACTGAATGTCTCTTTGTAGGTGCAAGACGGTTTGTGACTCTAGATTTTGGCCGGCCGGTGTTGCTGACAGATGCACTTATCCCCACGTGCGCTGACTTGGCCTCCCTTTCCATCGACATTTGGACTCTTGGGGAGGAGGTGGATGGAAGGCGACTCGTAGTCGCCACAGATATCAGCACGCACTCGCTGATTCTACACGACTTGCTGCCTCCTCCCGTCTGCAGATTCATGAAGGTTCAGACATGTTTAGCATAATCAAATGTGTACAGGGCTCTGAGCTGTCTGCTTTTTAATAGACGCATCACTGTCACTCACTCTGTGCCCCTTCCCCAGATCACTGTGATTGGTCGATATGGCAGCACTAATGCCCGGGCTAAAATCCCATTGGGTTTCTATTATGGCCACACCTATATCCTGCCATGGGAAAGTGAACTGAAGCTGATGCATGACCCTCTGAGGGGAGAGAGCGAAGCTGCCAGTCAACCAGATCTGGATCAACATTTGTCAATGATGGTGGCCCTACAGGAAGACATTCAGTGCAGGTCAGTGAGCCTGAAAAGCTGGCATTGGCAAATTTTGAGGTCAACAAGATGTTTTTTTTTTTTTTGAAAGACATGAATGAAATCTGCTAATCTCTTACAGGTATAATCTGGCATGTCATCGACTTGAGACGCTACTTCAGAACATCGACCTGCCACCTCTTAACAGTGCTAATAATGCACAGTACTTCCTGCGCAAGCCAGATAAAGCGGTCGAGGAGGATTCCCGTGTTTTCTCTGCCTACCAAGACTGCATTCAGCTCCAGCTGCAGCTCAACCTGGCACACCATGCTGTCCAGAGGTTGCGTGTGTCTCTAGGAGCCACCCGGAAACACCTACCTGAGACCTATGACCCCAGAGAGCTAGTCCAGAACTCATCTACAGAACAGCTCCGAACTATCATCAGATACCTGTTGGACACACTGCTCAGCCTGCTGCACTGCTGTAATGGTGAGGGAGGCAGCCAGTCCCAACACCACCTCATTTTTTTTAAAATAACTTTGATCTTATTCAGAATCTTTAATTTTAATGTCAAGTAATGAATAAATGTTTTCCCTCTCTCTCACTCAGGACACTCCGTGCCCTCAGTGTTGCAGAACACATTTCACGCCCAAGCCTGTGAGGAGCTCTTTAAGCAGCTGTGCATCAGTGGAACTCCTAAGATCCGTCTGCATGCAGGTCTGCTGCTTGTGCAGCTGTGTGGAGGCGAGAGGTGGTGGGGCCAGTTCCTCTCCAATGTCCTGCAGGAGCTTTACAACTCAGAGCAGCTGCTCATCTTCCCTCAGGACAGGTAACACAGACAACACACTCTTGCAGAAGTTGTATAACATTATCGGAACTATTCCTAAGTATACTCAGTTCATCTTTATTTCATTTCCTTAGGGTGTTTATGTTGCTGTCCTGTATTGGCCAAAGATCTTTGAGTAACAGTGGGGTTCTGGAGGGTTTGTTGAACCTTCTGGACACACTGCTATCCCCTCTGCAACAGACTAGTGCAGCACAGCCACGCAGGACAGAAGGTGCGTGTTTGAGAGTTTTATTTATTATGTGTCTATGTGTGTTACAGTTACAGTTAAAGTTTTGTGTGTGTTTATAGGTGTGTTGGATATCCCCATGATCAGCTGGGTGGTCATGCTGGTCTCTCGACTACTTGATTACGTGGCCAGTGTGGAAGATGAAGCCACTGCAGCTAAGAAACCTCTAGGGGCTAAAGACAGAGAAAGATCTTTTACAGGTGAGATTCTTAGGCCTGGACAAGTACGCTGCCGTTCAAAAGATTTTTTTTTGTTTTTTTTTTTTTAAAGAAGTCTCTTATGCTCATCAAGGCTGCAGTTATTTGATCAAAAATACAGGAAAAAAGTAATATTATGAAATGTTATTACAATATAAAATAATGGTTTCTATTTTAATATACTTTAAAATATAATTTATTCCTGTGATGCAAAGCTGAATTTTCATCAGCCATTACTCCAGTCAGTATCACATGATCCTTCAGAAAACATTTTAATATTCTGATTTCTTATTAGAATTATCTAGGTTGATATTAGTTGTGCTGTCGAATATTTTATTTGGAACCTGTGATATTTTAGTCAGGATTCTTTGACAAATAAAAAGTTGAAAAGAACAACATTTGTTCAAAATATAAATCATTTCAGTTTGACGCCAAACTTTTAAATGGCTTTAAAAAAGATTTCTATTTTAAATAAATGCTGTTCTTTTTAACTTATTATTTATCAAAGAATCCTGAAAAAAGTATTACAGGTTCCAGAAAAATATTAAGCAGCACAACTGTTTCCAGCACTGATAATAAATCAGCATATTAAAATGATTTCTGAAGGATCATGTGATACTGAAGACTGGAGTAATGGTGCTAAAAATTCAGCTTTCATCATACAAGTAAATTAGATTTTAATGTATTAAAATAGAAAATCTTTTTTTTTATCATAATAATATTACACTTTTGTTCTTATTTTTGATCAAATTAAAGCTTTGAGTATAAGAAACATCTTTAAAAAAAATATATATCTTACTGATCCCAAACATTTAAACGTCAGTGTATAACAATTGTTTTTGTATACGCTTCTGTTCACAAGTTTTGTAGTTGGCAAAATTTTGAAAATGTTTCTTATGCTCTAATACTACTTCAGTGTTTCTAAAGTCTCTAATGTTCACCAAGGCTGCATTTATTAGACAAAAAATATTAATAGTAAGATTCTAAAATATTATTGCTTTAAGTTTAATTGATTAATTAAGCTGTTATTTTAATATATTTTAAAATGTAATTTCTTTCTGTGATGGCATAGCTGAATTTCTAGCAGCAATCACTCAGTCTTCAGTGTCTGATGATTTTTCAGAAATCATTCTAATATGTGACCCTGGACCACAAAACCAGTCATAAGGGTCAAGGGTCTTTTTATTGATGTATGGTTTGTTATGATAGGACAATATTTGGCCGAGATACAACTATACAGAAAATCTGAAATTTGAGGGTGCAAAAAAATTAACATATTGAGAAAATCGCCCATATGAAGTTCCTAGTAATGCATATTACCTATCAGAAATTAAGTTTAGATGTATTTACAGTAGAAACTTTACCAAATATCCTGATCTTTACTTAATATACTAATGATTTTTGACATAAAAGAAAAATCAATGTATTTTTGGCTATCGCTACAAATATACCCCAGCAACTTATGACTGGTTTTCTGGTCCAGGGTCACACATAATAGAATGTTTTGAAGAACAGCATTTATTTGTAATCTTTTTTTAACATTGTAAATAGCTTTACTGTCACTTTTGCAGAGTAAAAGTATTAATTTCTTAAAAGGAAAAAACGGCCCTAAATTTATTGTGCATGCTGTATAGAGATTTCTTCACTGGTAATGAGTCTTTGTTTTCCTCTTTCCAATCACACCAGGGAACCAGTGGAGTTTCATTAACAACAGTCTGCAGTCTCAGAACCCAAGCAGATCCGCCAAAGGCAACAACAGCAGTTTAGATCGTCTATATTCACGCAAGATTCGCAAACAGCTAGTCCACCATAAACAGGTACATGTGTCTCGCACAAACATCCTGTGCTTATATATCTGAACTTGAAATCCTTTCTTTTTATAGTGTGGATGTTGATCAATTCTCCTTTCATTGCAGCAGTTGAATTTATTGAAAGCCAAACAGAAGGCTTTAGTAGAGCAAATCGAGAAGGAGAAAATCCAGAGCAACAAAGGGTCCTCTTACAAGCTGCTGGTGGAACAAGCCAAACTCAAACAAGCCACATCCAAGGTGAGAATCCAAACTTTTGTCAACTCCTTGTCCCTTAAAGTACACATTAGAAGTGATAAAATAGCCTTCGAACAGATTGCAATGTTAACCCTGTGGTTCTTTTTCTTTGGCAGCACTTTAAAGATCTGATCCGTTTGAGGCGGACAGCTGAATGGCCACGCTCCACTTTGGACTCAGAGGCATCAGTGGCAAAAGAGACCCCTGAGGTGGAGCTCCTGCCCTTCACGCTATCTCACGAGCGCTGTATCTGTGTTGTCCAGAAGCTCGCTCTCTTCCTCCTCTCCATGGACTTTACCTGTCACGCAGACCTGCTACTGTTCGTCTGCAAGGTGCAACATACTTTTCCACATACGGAAGAAAAAAAATTGATTGGTTTTGAAAGCTATTGAATTTTGGTACAGTATCATTAAAAAGTGTTGGGATCTATTTGATCAAAAATGTAGTAAAACAGCTATGTTGTGAAGTATTATTACAATTTAAATGAGCTGATAACTTTTTTAATACACTGCCATTCAAAAGTTTGGGAGCAGTATGATTTTTATTGTTTTTTAAGTCTTTTCTACTCATCAAGGCTGATTTTATTTGATTAAAAATACAGAAAAAGCTGTAATATTGCGAAATAATTTTGCTATTTGAAATCGTAGTTTTCTATAGTTTAAAATAGAATTTATTCCTGTGATGCAAAGCTGAATTTTCAGTATCTTTACTTAAGTATTCAGTGTCACATGACTTAAAAATCATTCTTATATGCTGAGTTATTATCAATGTTGGAAACAGTTGTGCTGCTTAATATACATTTTTTTGGAACGTGATACTTTTTATAGGATTCTTTGATAATAATGAGGTTAAAAGGAATAGCATTTATTTAATTTAGAAATCTTTTGTAACGATATACACTCTCGTTCAAAGTTTGGGGTCATTCTTTTTTTTTCTTTCTTTCTTTGAAATTAATACTTTCATTTAGCGATGATGTGTTAAATGGATAAAAAATTATAGTAAAGACTTATATTGTTACAAACGATGTCTATTTTGAATTAATTCTGTTCTTTTTAACTTTTTATTCATCAAAGAATCCTGATAAAAGTATCACAGGTTCTAAAAAAATATTAAGCAGCAACTGTTTCCAACATTGATAATAAATTAGCATATTAGAAGTATTTCTAAAGGATTGTGTGACGCTGAAGACTGGAGTAATGGCTGATGAAATTTCAGCTTTGCATCACAGAAATAAATTATATTTTAAAGTATGATAAAATAGAAAACTCTTATTTTAAATTGCAATAATATTTCACAATTTTCCTTTTTTTCTGTATTTTTAATTAAATAAATGGAACTTTGATGAGCATAAGAGACTTAACTTAATGGCAGTGTATGTTTTCGAAATTAATTTTTTTGATGCAACAGCCAATACTCCAGCCTTCATTGTCATATGATGCTTTAGAAGTCATTATAATATTCTGATTTTGTGTTTAAGAAACCCAAGGAATGTTATTACCAATGTTAAAAACCATTGTGCTGCTTGATATTTTTGTGGAAATAGTGGAAACATTTTTTGATTTTATTATGAATAGAAAGTTAAAAACTGCTTTTATTGATGTTATTTGTAGTAGAAACGCTTCACTGTCATTTTTGATTTAATGCATCCTTGCTATATACAAGTAATATTTTCTACAAAAAAATCTTCCTGTCCACAAACTTTTGAATGATAATGTATGTGTTATAGACCATATCAATCCTAAATGTTTTAAATCTCATCCACCTGCTCAGGTATTGGCCAGAATAGCAAATGCAACACGACCCACAATCCACCTGTGTGAGGTGGTTTCAGAGCAGCAGCTGGAGAGGTTACTGCTGTTACTGGTGGGAACGGACTTTAACCGTGGGGACATCTCATGGGGCGGAGCCTGGGCCCAGTACTCCCTCACCTGCATGCTACAGGACATCCTTGCAGGTGAGTGTGTGAGTGTGTGTGTGTGTGTGTGTGTGTGTGTGTGTGTGTGTGTTTAGGTTTGAAGAGATATTCTCAGTGACCCACAGACTGTCATTCATGTTTTATATGTCTGTGTTTTATATTTAGATTAGGGCTGTCACTAACAATTATTTTGGTAATCGATCAATTATTCTGACGATTAATGGAGTACTTTGATAATTATAATTAATTTTTATGTTTTATGTCTGTTTTATATTTAGATTAGGGCTGTCACTATTGATTTATTTTGGTAATTGAGTAATCGGTCGATTATTCTGATGATTAATCAAATAATTGAGTAATTGGGTAGTTATAATTATTTTTTTTCTGGTAATAAAAATAGATCCAAGTGAACAGTAGCCTTTAAAATTTACTTATATAATGCATATATAATAGCAATGAGGCAACAATAATTAGTTCAAATAGAGTATCAAAAACAAGTTATCATAGGGTTTTGAGCAAAACTTAAAATACATAATGTATTATAAACAAAACAGCCAATAACACGGCTTGTCGATTGTTTACACTTTACAGCGTGATTTAATCCTTGTTTAATATTGACTAAACATTGTCTAAACAATGTCCACTTAATCTTTAATATTTGGCCATTTCTTTATAACATAAATACTACAGCCACAGTAATTCCTATTTTATGTGAACATCAAAACATGTAAGCTTAGAGCTTTTGTTTTGAAATTGTACTAAACAGTTAGCATATTGAGAAAGATATTGATGTATTCTCCGGTGCGTACGTAGGTTTATAAATGATTAACCTTACAAATCTGTTTCAATGGCGCACATCACATTCCCAGATAAACATTAAAATAAACCCAAACTCACAACAATATACATGTAAATGATAACAGTTTGTGTGGAGCAGCATTTACTGTGAATGAAGCCACTTTGGTACACAACCTAGACACATGTAAATAATTAAAGAGCATATATTAATTTAATTACTTTGATATGATTTTTAAATGGGTTTGATTTGTTATGCAGCCTTGGAAAACGGTCTAATAGTGTGTTTCGTATATTCTCGTCCACTTCCGGTGTTTTGCCGGTTAATCGACATGGACAAAATGCAGTCAAGGTTTTTTTTTTAATACAGAGTACTCAAATTAAATCAAGGAATCATGACAGCCCTAATTTAGATGTTGTAATCTGTTTGCAGGAGAGCTGTTATCTCCAGTGTGTGTGGATGGGATGGAGGGGGCGGGGGCTGATGAGGCCGGGGCGGCTTCTTCCTCTGTAGTGGTGGATTCCGATGATTCGCTCCCCCAGCCAACCCCCATCCCACTGGTGGAGACCATCGATGAACCTCTGGGACCTGATATCATCGCAGGTACACCCGGGACATCCTCTGTGTTCCAAAGTGCGTTGGTAACCCCGTCCGAATAGCACGTCACCTCACACGGACCCTCACCTTTCTTTTGTTTCAGATGTTTATTTGTTTGTTTTCCTCTCTTAGATGAGCTGCATGTGTATTTTTTGTGTTTGCTTTTTTATTGATATGTAATAGTGGTATAATGCAGTGGACAGGAGGCTGGAACAGTGTAGATGATTTTGACTCTATGATTTTGAATCTATGGTCATTTTATCATTAGGTTAGATTGATGTCAAAACTTATTCAGAATGGGTCAACGATCCACTGTTCTGGCATCCTGTCTGTCTAAGAGGAGTTTGACAGCTGGACGTCCTAATGGAGGCTGTCTGTGTAGTTGCTTCTCTTGGTACGCTGCTCTTGCAATATTAAAGGTCTTTTCGTTGCCCAAAGGTGCTCCTCCACTGTCATCTTTGGAAAAAGATAAAGACATTGACTTTGACTTGCTACAAGACTTGATGGATGTTGATATTGATCCTTTAGATATTGATTTGGAAAAAGATCCACTCGCCGCCAAGGTTTTTAAGGTATGGACCTCGTTCTCTTTGTCTTTCCCTTTCTGTCTTTCAGCATTAGGGGTGTAATGGTTAAAACTTCTCACAGTTCTGTGGTCACTGTTACACTGATAGCCCATATGATACTCCTAACCCATATTTTAAACTTTTGACTTTCTCATACCCGTCCAATTACTTGTTTTCTTTTCAAAGAGCCCTTATTACCACAATTGCTGCAAAATGCAGGGCACTGTTTACAGACATTTGCATTGTGAAATGTCTTAAAGTACAGCAATTAAGCATGGAAATAGCCATAATTACTATTGAGAGCAGACACATTATAATTCACACACATCATTTATTCTGGTTGTATAAATATGCATAAAGAACCGTGGGAAGTCAACTGTACAGTTAACTGTTTCACCCCTGTACTGCATGTATTATGTAATCAAACATTAGTTAAAGTTGTGATATGTAGATCAGATTTACACAAAGCCACTGTTTTAACCTCTTTTCCACTAAAGCATTTTCAGTTTTTCTCAGAGACGAGTATCTGAGATTGTTTTTGTTTTGTTTTGTTTCTTTTTTTATGTTCTCTCTTGCAGCCAATCAGCAGTACCTGGTACGATTACTGGGGTGCTGACTATGGCTCGTACAGTTATAACCCCTACACGGGGGGTGTGGGCATACCTGTGTCCAAACCCCCTGCGGCTGCCACCACAGAGAAGCCTGGATCTCAGAACCTCTCAGTGTCTGTGTCTCAGGGTGAGAAGTGTCAAATAAATCAATGGAATAAAATGTATAATAAGATCTGAGTGCTAAAGTACCATACTTTTTATCCCAGCACTGGATGCTAGACTGGAGGTGGGATTAGAACAGCAGGCAGAACTCATGCTGAAGATGATGGCAACATTGGAGGCAGATGCAATACTGCAGGCGCTAACATCCACATCTCCTTCTGGTATGCAAACAAAAACATGTACAGGGTTCATACAGCAGTAGGAATTCTGGCAATATCAAGGAAGGCACTGCAGTGATCGAAAATGTGAAATTGCTCACAACTCATGGATTGTTTGTCATAGACTAAATTGTCTTATATCATTGTAATTCTTGACTCAAGACAAACAAAATAGCTAGCAATCAAACTAAAAACCGATTTTTAGTATGCAGATTTTTTTTTTTTTAAGCAAAATCTACTTTTCCAAACTAGTTTGAGTTTGCTGCCCAGTTGGAACCAAACCAGTGTGGGAAAGTTTTCTGGAGCCTGAACAGCAAAAGTTATCAAAACAAAGCTGAAGTTCCATTGTTGGTCGCAACAGGACGCAAAAACTTTCAACATGCGTGGAGCCACCTTTACTAATATGGCTATAACTCTTAAATGGAATGAGATGTTTTGACCAAAATCTAAACAATTAACTTAAAAGAATTGGGGAGTTTGTCCACTTGGTGGTGCATGGAAAAAAACATGAAAATTTATGTAATTATTCATTCTTTCGACCAGTTGACTTGAAATTTGGTATACAGTGTCTTTATCCAAGGTGCCACTTATATTTATGAAAGCCATATCTCGAAAAACATGGCTCTCATTGGGCAATAAAATTTGAGCATGCATTAGACAAGTTTAACAATAGGCGATCAGAAAGACACTTAATGGGCCTGTTTGACTCATGGCCCCTGAGGTCTGTGAGAAATTTGAAAGAAAACTTATGCACACAATTGAGTAGGATAAACTTAATAAAAGGATAGCGGACCGATCTTGTTGAACAGCATCAGAAATGTTGATTTGGTCATTCTCAAATGCCTAGGCAAAGTCTGTCGTCAAAGTATTTCTGTATAGTTGTCATCCACCTCCGAAAGCAGTGACTGCTTTTATTGTTTCATCTGCTCACTTTGAGGCATAAGTAATTTATTGTATATGACAATTACTATATTTAGTGGCTTCTCCTACTTTTCTTATTGATTTTTAGTGGCAGTTTATCAGAAAGTGACGATTTTGTTTTCTTTGGCTCATTGGATGGAAACTTTATGCTTTATTCGCAAATGTTTTATGCAATATTCCGGTTTTACGCACAAGTTAAATTCACATCTTTGGATGGAAACATAGCTAATGTCTAACACATACATACAATATTCACATTACATGTTAGATTTCCTCACTCTGAACAACTTTGCCTCTAGAAACACTGCTGTCAATCAAATCGTTAAATGTTTGACATGTAAAAAAGCTACTTTATTGAACACGTCTTAGACATTTTGTTCGGTGTTCACTGAAATTGATACTGACAAAAAGTTCTTAAAAGCTTTTTCTGTGAGATCCAGCCGTTCTCAAATAATGCAAAAATGAATGTGACGATATCTAAACTTGCAGTTTATGACAACCATGTTCTGAGGTTACCTGTTTTGGCACAGTGCCACCTAGTGATCAGGAGATATGAAAAATGCCAGAATGGATCTAAAGCTGTTTCTCTGCAATTCTTTGGCATATTTGCATCAAACTGCACTGTCATTGGGACCCCTAGTTAACCACACCACATAAATTTGGGAGCAGCACCATCTATTGGTCAAAAGGGATAAATTATTAAATAATATTTTTGTGATTTTCCAGCCTTTTTGGGTAAAATCATCTTAAAACGTGTAGAATTGCGTCTTAAAACGCTTAATGTGGCAATTGCTGTAGCAGCTATATTGTATTACTTATTTTGGGTACTGAAAAGTTATCCCTTTTTTTTTTTTTAATTACTTAAATTGTTTATTAAAAGTCTTTAGTGAGGATCCACCTTATTTTTCAATGTGAAAGTAAGCTGTTTTCTGGTAATGTGTGAGACTTCTGGTTCATAAGTGGGAAAATAACGAGATAAATAAGTGCAGGAAACGGTAAAACAGTTAGCACTACAAACTATTGTGTTCATAATTAAGATGCATTAAAATAATATGGTAAGACACACCAGACTGAATATCAAGCAGCAAAATGAGCTGTTTTGTACAGCTAAAAATAACTGGACATGCATGAGACTGGAAGCCACACACATTAAATTTACAAATGGCCAATTGGCACAAATGGTGCCAGGTCTTACGAGAAGATAAGGTGGATACGTTTTTTTTAATTTCAAACTCAGTTCTAAAACAGTTCTTCTTGCGGAAATGTATCATTGTGAGCTTTACAAATTTTTTTTTTTGTATTAAGTTAAATTGTCTTTTCTAATAATTTTGAATAAGTGTTAAAGTAAATTTCACTGGTCCAAAGGTATGGGAACCATGTGTTTTTTTTTGTTTTGTTTTGTTTAGTTTTTTTCCTAAACTGATTCTGCTGGTATTGCCCCCTCTTCTCATGGTCTTTTTTTTCCCCTCTTTTTTTTTTTTCATCAGTTGCCCAGTCTGCAAATGGGACAGATGACTCTCTTCTGCGTGGGGGGTTCCACAGCTCTCCCCCCAGTAGCAGTCTGATGGTACAACCCTCTTCCATCCCCATGTTGAGCACTTGCTTTAACAAACTCTTCTCTTTATTGCAAGTGCATCATGTTCAGGTATGGACGCAATCTAGATTTATCACTTTTATTTACAGAGTTTACCCTAAAAGAATATTTTTTTTCTCTGAGAATTTACACACCATCTTTATCTCTTTGTCTGTCTAGTTGGAGTCCTTGCTGCAACTGTGGTTGACTCTGAGTTTGAGTTCCTGCACTGGAGGGTCAGAGGAGAGCGGCTCAGACATTTTCCTCTTTAACGCCAGCAGAGTACCCACAATCCCGCTTAACCAAGGTTCACTAAATGATACAACACTTTAAACTGAGGATATTAGCATTTTTATGAGGAGATTCTAATGCCTGTAATTGACCATAATTCTTGTCTCTCTCAGCCTCCATCAGCAGTTTCCTGTCGGTACTGGCCTGGTACCCCAACACTTCACTAAGAACATGGTGTCTTGTCCTGCACAGTCTCACCCTCATGACCAATATGCCCGCTTGTGGTGAGTATCTGACTGGCCAAGCCTGGCTTAGTTCCTCTGGTATGTTTCTGGAACCACTGAGATGTGTGGGTGTTCCCACAGGGACACCTGCATTTTTAAATGTGGGTTTTCTCTTGGGGAATCCCGCCAGCTCAGCAGATCCGTGTTGTATTCCTCCACAACCTGATTATAAAAGCAAACAGTCTGGTGACACACTTTCGGATTAACTCCGCTGATAATGTGTGTGTTGCATCTGCAGCCTCCAGCAGTGGAATGGGTGTGCAGGAGAGCACAGCCCAGCAGATGGTGTCTGACCCCACACTTGTGCACGTGCTTGTGCGCTTCCTGTCTGGAGGAAACCCTCACGGCACAAGCCAGCACAGCTCGCAGGTATTGAGCTTAATGAGGAGTACACACATGACTGGTTTCATAATGATATATTTGGAAAATGCCTCACATACTTCCTCTCCATCTCTATTTCCAGGTCGGCCCCACTGCAACACAAGCCTTGCAGGAATTTTTAACCAGGCTGCAGGTGCACCTGTCCTCCACATGTCCACAGATGTTCAGCGAATTTCTGCTTAAACTGTTGCACATCCTGTCTACCGAGAGGTAGATGATCAGATTCACTATTTCTGTAATTAAACTGGTGCTCATTAAACATTTAAACATTAAACGTCTTTTTCATCTGCTTATAGGGGTCCATTCCAGTCTGGTCAGGGTCCATTGGATGCACAGGTCAAGCTTTTGGAGTTCACCCTGGAGCAGAACTTTGAGGTGGTTTCTGTGACCACCATCTTGGCTGTCATCGAATCAATCACCTTTCTGGTTCACCACTACATCACCTGTTCAGATAAGGTGGTCTCACGCAGCGGTTCGGACAGTTCTGTGGGTGCCCGTGCCTGTTTCGGTGGTTTGTTTGCCAATATCATCCGCCCAGGCGATGCTAAGGCTGTGTGTGGTGAGACCACACGAGACCAGCTGATGTTTGACCTCCTAAAGCTGGTCAATGCTTTGGTGATGCTGCCATTGTCAGGTGATCGGGAGTTCAGCGGGAGGCTGCCTCCAGCCGGGGGAGCCACTGACAGTGTGTCGGATGAAGAAAAAGTATGTGGAAGCAAAGAGTGTGGGGCAGCAGGCACAGCGCAGCACCAGGGACCAGCTGCAGGAGTGGCAGACCTGGTTTTGGCCAATCAGCAGATTATGAGTCAGATCTTGTCTGCACTGGGACAGTGCAACAGCAGTGCCATGGCCATGATAATTGGTATGGAAATTTATTTTAAATTAAAGGATTAATTCACTCCGGAATGAACATTTCTTGATGATGTACTTCACCCCCAATGTTTTCCAAGAGGTCCATGTCTTTCTTTCTTCAGTCGAAAAGAAAGATTTTTGAGGAAAACATTCCAGGCCTTTTCTCCATATAGTGGACTTCAATGGAGACAGTTGAGTTGAAGGTCCAAATTGCAGTTTCAATGCACCTTCAAATGGCTCTAGTGTCTTATATGTGTCTCATCTAGCAAAACAATCAGTCATTTCGAAAAAAAATTATATACTTTCTAACCACAAATGCTTGTCTTGCATTAGCCGACCTAGTGTTTACAAAGCAAAGACAAACGCCCTTTATAGGGTTCGTACAAGGCGATTTAAGTGTACTTGAATTTGACTTTTTGAAATTTAAGGCCTCAAACCCTTAAAAATAGCAACATTCCTAAAAAGATACTTGAAAAGTGCTTGAATTATTGAAATGCAATGCATCTATGAAATAAGTGTTTCATTTTTTCAGTAACCACATATCTTTTCGAACAAAATTCATGGAATTCAAAAAAACATAATTTTCTCTCCGCTTGTTTCAGTTAATGGCATACAACAAGCAAGCTAAGCCAGTAGTGGTATTGACAGTGTTGCCAAATTGGGCTACTTTAACACTGTTGCCGCGAGTAGTTTTTCATGTCCGTGGGTTGAAGCGACCCCAGTAATGTAATATTTAGTCCCTGGAATCTGAATTTTACCAGGGGAATTATCAGGGGACATGTATTTTACCCTTCGGAAGTCATCAGATGGAGTTTTTTGCCATACCCTACCTTTTTTAACTGAAGTACACAGAAGAACAACTAATCATGCGTGACTATTCCAACATGCGTAACGTCGATGTGCAAGATGCAAGTGCTAGATGAGCTTTTGTGGTTAAAGTACATACATTTAATTTTGTTAAATTATTATTTACCATTTGCTTTAGTTGATAAGACCCTTATTCCTTGTAGTGTAGTGCCCTTTGAAGCTGCATTGAAATTGCAGTTTGGACTTTCAACCTGCTGATCCCCATTGAAGTCCACTATATGGATAAAAAACCTTTATTTTTTTTTTTCAAAAACCTTAGGTTTTTTTTTTGACTGAAGAAAGAAAGACATCATTACTGTAATTTTTAAATTAATTAATATAAATAATATTAATAGTAATTAATTAAATGCCGCTTTGGTGAGAATAAGAGACTTGTTTGTATAATGTGAATTTCTCACTTTTTAGGTGCTAGTGGGCTCCACCTAACCAAACATGAGAACTTTCATGGTGGGTTGGATGCCATCTCGGTGGGCGATGGCCTCTTCACCATCCTGACTACTTTGAGTAAAAGAGCCACATCTGTCCAGGTCATGCTGCAGCCCATTCTCACTTACATGGCCTGTGGGTATATGGGCCGACAGGTAAGACTCGTCAAAGAACACATTCAAATAATTTTCACTTTTTAGAGGACTGACATTCTTAATATATAAAGAAGTAATATAAAACCATAAACAAGCCCTCAGTATGATTTGTCACTGCATCTTGTCAGCGTTGAGTGGTTTTATTTATTTTTTTGACAGGGATCTCTATCAACCTGTCAGCTCTCTGAGCCTTTACTCTGGTTTATTTTGCGAGTGCTTGACACCAGCGAGGCTTTGAAAGCCTTCCATGACATGGGTATGCCAAAACCAACACTTTCTAAAGATATAAAACTCTGTTTGTGCTGCTCTGTATGTTCAGTCTGGGTGTTTTTTCATTTAGGTGGCGTGCAGCTCATTTGTAACAACATGGTCACCAGCACACGAGCCATCGTGAACACTGCACGCAGTATGGTGTCCACTATAATGAAGTTCCTGGACTCTGGGCCTGGTAAATCAGCAGACGGCAGTCTGAAAGCACGAGTGCTCACCTCAGAACCAGACAACGCAGAAGGATTGCACAACTTCGCCCCTCTTGGTACAGCAGAGTCATAAGCCCCGTCTTTTTATATAAACATAAGTTTAAGTAATAAAAAGTATTTATATTCATAGTTCATTCTGTTCCCTTGTAGGCACCATCACCTCCAGCAGTCCCACAGCACAGCCAGCAGAAGTGCTGCTGCAGGCCACACCCCCACATCGACGAGCTCGTTCTGCCGCTTGGTCCTATATATTCCTTCCTGAAGAGGCCTGGTGCGATCTCACAATCCACCTGCCTGCTGCCGTTCTGCTCAAGGAGATTCACATACAGCCTCACCTCGCATCCCTCGCAAGTGAGTGTGCAAAACAATGCAATATTATTGCTCCAAAACCCACTTGACACAGCAGTGTGTTATATATGGCCCATGTAAAGTCATGGCCAAAAATATTGGCACCCTTGCAACTCTGACAGCAAATGCAGCACTTCTCTCAGAGAATTGTTCCAATTGCACGTTTCGTTATTCACATGCTTATTGTTTTTGTTTGCACTGGAACAACACAAAAAGACAGAAGAAAAGTCAAACTTGAAAAAATTTCATACAGAACTCAAAAATGGGCTGGACAAAATTATTAGCACCTTGTCAAAATTGTAAGAAATAATTGCTTTTCAAGCATGTGACGCTCCTGTAATTCGTATTTAGACACACCTGTGGCAAGTAACAGGTGTGGGCAATATAGTAACCACACTTGAAACCAGTTAAAGTGGAGAAAAGTTGACTCAGCCTTTGTGTTGTGTGTTACACTGAGAATGGAGCAAAGAAAGAAGTGTAAAGAGTTTTCTGTGAATTTGAGAGAAAAACTTGTGGAAAAACATGGACAACCTCAAGGCTACAAGTCTATCTCCAGAGACATGCTTTGCTGCTTCTGGCACTGAATGCCTCGACTGTGTGAACGGTATCATGAAATCTGATGATTACCAAATACCAAAAAAGTTTGGGGCCCAACATAGTGGCCAGTGTCAGAAAGCTGCGTCTCCACCAGAGCTCATGGGTCATCCAACAGGACAATGACCCCGAAACACACTTCAAAAAGCACTTAGAAATGGTCACAAAGAAAGCACTGGAGAGTTCTGAAATGGCAAGCAATGAATCCAGATCTGAATCCCATAGAACACCTGTGGAGAGATCTCAAAACAGCAGTTGGGAGAATGAATCCTTCAAATCTGAATGACCTGGAGCAGTTTGCAAAAGAAGAGTGGTCCAAAATTCCAGTAGAGAGGTGTAAGAAACTCATGCATGGCTACCGAATATTAAGTTAAGGATGCCAATAATTTTGTCCAGTGCATTTTTGGGGTTCTGTGTGGAATTGTATCAGATTTAACTTTTGTTTTTTGCTCCAATGCAAACAAAAAAATAAACACGTGTCTGCAACTGCAACAATTTTCTGAGAGAAGGTTTGCTTTTTCTGACACTTTGCAAGGGTGCTGGTATTTTTGGCCATGACTGTATGAAGCTAAAGACTATAGTAAAGTCTTTTGAAAAGTTGAAGTATTACTAAATGCTTCTCTTTCTTTCCCAGCATGCCCGTCCTCAGTGTCTGTGGAGATCAGCGCAGATGGTGTAAACATGCTTCCCCTGTCGACCCCAGTCATCACTAGTGGTCTCACGTACATTAAATTCCAGCTGGTAAAGGCAGAGGTGGCATCTGCCGTGTGTTTGAGGTTGCACCGGCCCCGGGACGCCAGCACACTGGGTCTATCACAGATTAAGCTACTGGGCCTGACTGCTTTCGGAAACACTTCCTCTGCCACTGTAAACAATCCTTTCCTGCCTTCTGAGGACCAGGTCTCCAAAACCAGGTATTGGAAATCATCTAAAATTATATCAGTAGTTTTATTTCCAGTTTAAGCCTATATTACAATATTTAATTTTCCCTCTTTCTTACTCAGTATTGGCTGGTTGCGGTTGCTACATCATTGCTTGACTCACGTTTCTGATCTGGAGGCCATGATGGCCAGTGCTGCTGCTCCCACGGCAAACCTCCTGCAGACCTGTGCCGCTCTCCTCATGTCTCCTTACTGTGGCATGCACTCGCCCAACATTGAGGCGGTGCTGGTGAAAATCGGCCTGCAGTCCACACGCATAGGCCTCAAACTCATTGACATCTTGCTGCGTAACTGTGCTGCTTCTGGCACTGATTTGGCCAGTAAGACCATAAAGATTGTTTCTCATTAATGCTTAAATCAATATCAAGCAATATCACACCAATTTGTGGTTTGTTTAAATTTAGAGAGCCTATGTTTAGAATAGTTTGAGTTTGTTCTTCCCTTTAATGATCTGATATCATGAGTTTGTTGTGCTCTGCTTTTTCTGAATGCTAGTTTTGTTTTTGTTGTAGATCTGAACAGTCCACTGCTCTTTGGGAGGTTAAATGGTCTGTCGTCAGACTCGACTATTGATATTCTCTACCAGCTGGGCACCACTCAGGACCCCGGTACCAAAGACAGGTCTGTTTCCTACATAATAAAGGAAAATTAAATTATGAAGCTTCCTAATGGAGCATGATTGAAGTGTTTATAGTTTGATCTGAGACTCTTTCCAGAGTCAGTTTTATATATGTTGATTTTCCATAGACCAGTTTGAAGCAGATGTCACTTGCAACTGCATGCACTTTGTTGTGTCAGAAAAACACTGGTAACAAGTGGAGTGAAACAGGAAAAATCCAAAATAGATAAAATGTTTTGTTGTGCTTTTGGATGTTAGAATTGGAGTGCAAATCATTTATAGAATACTGTCATCAGAGACGCCATTTGAAGCTAAACGCAGACATTTAAACGAATGAAACCTGCTATGATTACTGTACTTTTGAAGAATAACTTTGATTTAAACAAAAGGTTGTATAATATTTATATATGCAATTCATAGGGAATATATTATGTTATCCCTACAGTTACAGCATGAAATACTATTTAAACCTATAACATTTTACATTTATCTATTTATCCCACAATTCTGACTCTTTTTCTTGCTAATGCAAGTTTATATCTCATAGTTTGGACTTTATAACTCAATTTAACTCAACAATAGCGAGTTTGTCTAGTCTGAGGGGAAAACAAGCCAGAAGTGTGGGACGTAAACGAAAATGAGAAAATGACGAGTTGATTTTTTGAATTGACTTCTGAATCTTAAATCTCATTATAAAGCTTGGAAAAGCCAGAACATTTTTTTAATACAACTCTGATTGTACTTGTCTGAAAGAAGAAAATCATATGCACCTAGAATGGCTTGAGGGTGAGTAAATCATGGGGTAATTTTCATTTTAGGGTGAAGTATCCCTGTCCCAAAACTCTGAAGTATTCTAAAAAAAAAAAAAGAGAGAGAAAAGGAGGATTTCAAGTCAATAACAAAATTCCTTTCCCATACTTTGCAACAGTAAAATATTTTTTGGATACACAGACGCCTTCTTAAAGCCACTCTGTATATCTATGTTATACTTATATATAGCTGTACAGGTTCATACACACTTTTTTGTGCACTTCAAAAAATGGCTTATTTTATTTAGTATATTTGTCTTGTTTCTAGTCAAAATATCTAAAAAATCTTAAATTAAGATGCATTTACTAGATAAGATTTTTAGTTGTGTTTTCAGGGGGAAAAAACTAAATTAAGTGCATTTAGCTTAAAACAAGATTAAATGTCTTATGTAATTTTGCTTACTTAGTAAATGCATCTTGATTTAAGAATTTTTAGATATTTTGACTAGAAACAAGACAAAAATACCAAGTACGATAAGCCATTTTTTTGCAGTGTGGTTTCTGATTTCTTGGATTATGTGATTGTGTTGTAGGATCCAGGCTCTGCTGCAGTGGGTGTACGACTCGTCCCGGGTTGCTACCTTGAAGCAGAGTTCTCCATCGAGTTATGTGGGTGCAAGCGTTCCGCCCCCACGGGAATACGGGTTGCTCATGCCGTCTCCGTCACATCTGCACTGCGTGGCCTCCGTCTTATGGCACAGTTACGAGCTGCCCGTGGACTACGACTTGCCCGGATTGCTCAACAGAGAGCTTTTTGAGTGAGTCTGCAAATCTTTTTGCAGTTTTACAATACAAAATGTTCAAGCAAAGAGTTTTGGATGAATGCATGTTTATGCCTGTGGTGCGTTTTGATGGTCCGCACTGGGGAAGGCTGAGAGTACTTATTCTGCTTTTTCTTTCCTGTACTCTTCTATATTTCATTCAGTCTTCAGGTATGAATACTTTATGTGTACCGAGTAGAACAAAGTGAAACAACCTTCGCTATGAGCAAATACAACAGCGGCAGCCTTCACCAGAAACAATTTGGTGCATTAGTAAATCATGAGGCTGTTTTTAAGCAACCTATTAATTTAAGAACTTCGTCTTTTTCTCTTTTGCAGGTTGTTGTACAACTGGTCAATGTCTTTGCCCTCTAACATGGTTTTAAAGAAAGCTGTGGACAGCTTGCTTTGTTCCATGTGCCATATCCACCCTAATTACTTTTCCCTGCTCATGTCCTGGATGGGAATCGTGGCTCCCCCTGCTGCCCAGACAAATGCACAGCGCCGTATGGCCATGACAGATGATGGCAAGAAGCAGCATGACCTAAACAGTGCCTCCTCCCTCACAGATGACTCCAAACATGCTCGGACACCAGTAACTGTGCCCATCTCCCTCTCAGAATGCCAGTTGGTGACCCTGGCAGCTGCGTCCCAGTCTCCCGGTGCCATCCAGCAGCTGTTGGACTCTGGTCTGCCTTCCTTGCTTGTTCGCAGCTTAGCCGACCTTTGCTGCAACCTGCTAGTGAGCGCAGACCTTCCCTTGCCTGCAGGATTCTCCACACAGGCAGAGAGACGCTCGTACTCACACAATCCGTCAGCAAATAGGCCGCCGCTGTCTCCTGAGCTGGCAGCACCCGTATTGCGGTTTCTAACAGAAGTAGGAAACAGTCACACCATGAAGGACTGGTTGGGTGGGCCAGAAGTGAACCCACTGTGGACGGCACTGTTATTTCTCCTGTGTCATTCTAGTGCCAGTGGGGCTGCTAATGCCAGTGCAAGCAATGGCAGCAGCAGCAGTATTTCTGGGCATGGTGCATCACCCAGCACCTCACACGCCAGCGGCGCACCTCACACCTCAGGGGCGTCTTACTCACTGGCGTCAACGAGCCGCAGCAGTGGACTCACCACCCAACAAAGGACAGCCATTGAGAATGCAACAGTGGCTTTCTTCCTGCAATGCATCTCCTGCCATCCAAACAACCAGAGGCTCATGGCACAGGTGTGTTTGAAGTGCTTTTTTGAGCTTGATGGTTTTTCTCTGATAATGAAGTAAACATAAATAAAAAATATATGCAATTAAAGTCAAACGTTTACGTACACCTTAGAATCATGCAAAATTCATGTTATTTTTATTTAGTACAGGCCTGAATAAGATATTTCACATAAAAGTTTATATATAGTCCACAAGAGAAAATAATAGTTGAATTTATAAAAATGACCCTATTCAAAACACTTGATTCTTAACATTGTGTTACCTGAATGATCAACAGCTGTTTTTGTTTTTTTAGTGAAAGTTGTTCATGAGTCCCTTGTTTGTCCTGAGCTGTTCTTCAGAAAAGTCCTTCAGGTCCCACAGATTTTTAGTTTTTTCCATCATTTTTGTGTTTTTGAACAATGACTGTATGATTTTGAGATCCATCTTTTCACACTGAGGACAACTCAGTCAGGGACTGATTGCAACTATTACAGAAGGTGCAAACGCTCACTGATGCTCCAGAAGGAAAAACAATGCATTAAGAGCCAGGGGGGTAAATTTAGCTTATTTTGTCTTCTGGTGAACATGTAAGTATCTTCTGTAGCTTTTGAAGGGCAGTACTAAATGGAAAAATATATGCAAAATAAGAAAAATGTACACATCCTCATTCCGTTCAAAAGTTTACACCCCTGGCTCTTAATGTACATTTTTCCTTCTGAAGCATCAGTGAGAGTTTGAACCTTCTGTAATAGTTGCATGTGAGTCCCTCAGTTGTCCTCAGTGTGAAAAGATGGATCTCAAAATCATAGTATATCATATTTTTGGAAAGAGTTCAAATATACAAAAATGATGGGCTGTTTGACTGTTCAGGGCAAACTCATGAACAACTATCACAAAACAAAACAAACAGCTGTGGATCATTCTGGTAATAACAGTATTAAGAATCTTGTTCATCTTCTGAACACAAATTATGATATTTTTGATGAAATCTGAGAGCTTTCTGACCCTGCATAGACAGCAATGTTAATGACACGTTCAAGGACCAGAAAGACAGTAAGGACTTTGTTCAGATAGTAAGTGTAACATCTGTGGTTCAAAATTAATTTTATGCAGATAAGAAAATGCTACTTGTGCACAAAAATAACAACTTTATTGAACAATTTCTTCTCTTGTGTGTCAGTCCACAGCGCATGGGGTTAGGGCTGGGTGACAAGGCGATATATACCAATACTACAATGGATCTGTATTTTTCTTTGTTTGTAAAGGTTCTGTGTGAGCTGTTCCAGTCGGCTCCTCAACGAGGCAACGTTCCGGTCTCAGGGAACATTTCTGGATTTATACGTCGGCTCTTCCTACAACTCATGCTCGAAGACGAGAAAGTTACTGTCTTCCTTCAGTCTCCCTGTCCGGTAAGTGATCACTCACAGACACGCACACAAAATTTCACAACATATGCTTTAAAAATCTATCTAAAGCTGAAACATTGCTGTTGGGTTATTTTATTTTATATAGAAGATGCTTTGCTTGGTTAGTCTGGTAAATGATTTATTACTGTTGCTGTAAAGCTCAGAAAAGCCTCTTCACTTACAAGGAAAAGTACCTTGACCTTAACATCATCTCAGAGGGATTTAAACCTCCACTGCCTCTGAGCCGCAGTTCTTTTCAAGGCAAATTGTACTGGGACACCACTAGGGGGCAGATTTTTCTTTAAATCCTTGTCAATCATGCAGGAGTCCACACACACACACACACACTGATGTACTAAGTTGTTTAGCTGGGGAAAATAGCTAGTTTAGCAGAATATAATTTGTTTGAGAAAATCGTTTTTTGCAATTCCTGCCAGTGCCGCTAGCGGCCACATTTCACCTTTTAATATAATCTAAATGTTGGAGGACATAACCAGCTCACCCCTTATGTGGCATGTGGAGTTATGCCTCTCCTCCGACTGCCAAACCGGAGCGAAGCCAAATCGTAAAGACGTAAGACGTCTTTTTTTAGCTGGAGAGTCATTCTGCGGGTCATTCCTCCAGTAAATTACGGCGGGACTGTGTGCGTTTCAGGTCAGATTAATCATCCGGCTTTCATAGAGAGTCCCGACAGAGGGGCTCTTAAAAGTTAATGTTTACACATTAGATCAGGCCAGAGCTGAGTACGATCTGGGGCGTCCTCTCAAAGGCAGGAACGTCATTTTTCCCTTTCAGTTGGACCTTTAACTCCACCTTCAAAGGAAATTAAATGTCTGGGGTGCCCATGTGGATAGTGGAAATCTTCAGAGATGCATATAAATTTTTTTGCCAAATGCTATTGCTTTTAAATTCCTTGTTTGTTCACTCCCAGGATAAAAATGTCCTGATAATTCACTCACCCCCATGTCATCCAAGATGTTAATGACTCGCTTTCTTCAGTTGCAAAGAATTTAAGGTTTTTGAGGAAAACATTCCAGGATTTTTCTCCACATAGTGGACTTCAATGATGCCCAACGGGTTGAAGGTCCAAATTGCAGTTTCAACACAACTTCAAAAGGCTCTACATAATCACAGTCGAGGAATAAGGGTCTTGTCTAATAGAAATGTATATACTTTTTAATCACAAATGCTTATCTTGCACCAGCCCGACCTCAAAAAGTCTTGCATGCACCTTGCAGAGCTAGATGGGCATTTGTGGTTAAAAAGTATATAAATGTCATTTTTATTTTTTTTGGAAAATTGTTTTACTTATTCCTCGGCTGGGATTGTGTAGAGCCCTTTGAAGCTGCATTGAAACTGCAATTTGGACCTTTAAACCATTGTCCACCATAGAAGTCCATGATATGGAGTAAAATCCTGGAATGTTTTCCTCAAATATCTTAATTTCTTTGGGACTGAAGAAAGAGACATGAACATCTTGGATGACATGAGGAATAAATTATCAGGAAATTTTCATTCTGAAAGTGAACTTCTCCTTTAAAAAACTGACATCATGGTCATTATCACTAAACAGTCAAATTACATTTAAGGCACAAGATTGGTATGCAGATGTGACATGTTTTTGAGTGATAACATGAGTGTTTAGTAACTTGAACTGGAAATTAAATGAAGGAAGCTAAGAAATGAATGCAAAAATTATTCTGTAGGTAAATTTTCATAAGAATTTGTAGATCTAACATCTCATCTGTTTTTGTGTTTCTCTCTTTCTCTGCTTTAGCTGTATAAAGGACGCATTAATGCCACCAGTCATGTGATCCAGCACCCCATGTACGGAGCAGGGCACAAGTTCCGCAAACTGCATCTGCCCATCTCAACCACACTGTCTGAAGTATTGGACCGCGTCTCGGGTATGAAGACATTGTAATACAGTAGCATTTTAGAGTTTGGGATCAATAAGATGTGATTTTTCTTTTTAAAAAATTCAGTGAGGTGGCATTAAGTTACTCCGACAGTAAAGACATTTACAATGTTACAAAAGATTCCTATTTCAAATAATGCTTTTTATCAAAAAAGCCTGAAAAATGTATCATGATTTTTAACACTGATAATAATAAATGTTTCTTAAGGACTAAATCAGTACCATATGTGACCCAGTCGTAAGTAGCATGGGTTTATTTGTATCAATAGCCAACAATACATTGTATGGGTCAAAATTATAGATTTTTCTTTTATGCCAAAAATCATTAGGATATTAAGTAAAGCTCATGTTCCATGAAGATATTTTGTAAGTTTCCTACGGTAAATATATATCTCAACTTCTTTACATCTACAGGTCTTCACCCTCTATCCACCAGTTTAGCCAAAATACTAGCAATAGCATGTGCAGCTCGTTTTACATGCACCCTGCAGTAGTCTCTCAGATCTATTAGATCCAGCTTTTGCCACATCTTCAGACTTTCAAGGTCTAATGCACAAAGCATATAGGGCTAGATCTGCCATGTGGCATGGCCATCAGCATGCATGTGTGATGAATGGCTTGTCTCCAGAGACCTTGAGTGTGGCAGATATAGTCTTCGTTTTCTCAGAAGATGGGGAGAATCACTGTATATATGTATGGTGTCTCGGAGCCCTTCTCATGCTCACATCACTTCCACTGATGGAAGACCCTCATAGGAAGCGCAGTTTGTTGTTATCGTTATGAATTGGTGTGTCTTCTCAGACATATTACATCTTTACCATTAATAATTCAGATTATCAGTTAAGCTGACATGTACATCAATGCATACGTCTCTCAAGGGAAATGCATTTTTAGAGCCGCATACTGATTGAAGAATGCACATACACACTGTGAAATAACAAAGATCTTGCATTTTTTTATCCTTCAGACACGCCTAGCATCACCGCCAAACTGATCAATGAACAGAAAGAGGATAAAGAGAAGAAAAACCATGAGGAGAAAGAAAAGATGAAGGCTGACAATGGTTTCCAAGACAACTACAGTGTTGTTGTTGCCTCAGGTACCATTTAACCTCATCTTCTCTCTGACACAAAGGTTAACAAACTATCAAGAGATTATAAACCTTTGATCTAGTTTACTCATGTTGCATCTCGTCTTCATGCTTTTTTCAGGTCTGAAGTCTCAGTCGAAGAGGGCCTTGTCCACTCCTCCCCGTCCCCCGTCCCGACGAGGGCGTGTCCTCAGTGACAAGCTGGCAGCTTCCTCAGGAGTCGATCCGTCTGCCAAAACCATCAGTGTGCCTGTCTTCCACCTCTGTCACAAACTACTGCCGGGTACAAACACACCGTCTTGTTCTGTCACGCGCTCACATTCTGTCCAGTCCTCTCGCCCACTCTGTACTCTTCTGCGTTCCCGCTCATCTTTTACCCTTTCGCTTCTCCATACTGATCAGGATGAGAGTAGAGGTCACCTCAGTGCTTGTCCCTGTCTGCCTGCCACTTCACCTCACTGCATTTATTCAGAGATGCAGAGAGGCTGATGAATGTCAATTACAAAGCTTCGTTCTATCTCTCGTTGTCTCATCCTGTCCCATGTAAAGAGCCTTTCAGTACTTCTGAAGTGATGTTTCATTCATGCTTCACTAGTGTCACCAAATAGAATTTGTTTTGCTTGGTTATTAATCAGTTGAAAATGTTTTAATAAACTCTCATTCAAAACGCTTTCTTTCCAGGTCAGCCGCTGCCGCCGGAGATGACCTTGGCCCAGCTGCTTACACTGCTGTATGAGCGTAAACTTCCTCAGGGATACCGCTCCATTGACCTCACGGTCAAACTGGGGTCAAAGGTCATCTCAGACCCTGGCCTCTCAAAGACAGATTCCTTCAAAAGACTCCGTACCGAGAAAGGTATGTAGACATCTCATGCATAGACACGGGCATAGTTTTGATTAATTGGACAAAACCAGTCATAAGTATCAATTTTTCTAAATTGAGATTTATACATCACCTGAAAGCTGAATAAACAAGCTTTCCATGATGTTTGGTTTGTTAGGATAGGACAATATTTGGCCGAGATACAGCTATTTGAATATCTGTGGGTGCAAAAAAATCTAAACATTGAGAAAATTGTCCTTTAAAATTGTCCAAATTAAGTTCTTAGAATTGCAAATTACTAATCAAAAATTAAGTTTTCATATATTTATGGTAGGAAATTCAAAAACTATCCAAAATTTGGTCCCATACAATGTATTTTTGGTTGTTGCTACACATATATCCATGCTACTTAAGACTGGTTTTGTGATCCAAGGTCACATATTACAGCTTATAAAGCTTTAACAAAAATGAAAAATGTTTCCTTGGAAAATAACTGAAATAAGTAAATTGATGTACGAAAATCACAAAAATTTAATTAAAAATTAAATAAATTAAAATTTAAA
Organism: Cirrhinus molitorella; assembly: GCA_033026305.1. Lineage (NCBI taxonomy): Eukaryota > Metazoa > Chordata > Actinopteri > Cypriniformes > Cyprinidae > Cirrhinus > Cirrhinus molitorella. The sequence goes on along the minus strand of CM065135.1, from coordinate 22,695,056 downwards.
ATGAAAAGTCAAAATATTAAAATCAAAATAATAATTACTGTAATAATATATAAATAATACTAAAATAACACTGGCCATGAAATGATAAAATCAATTCAGTTAGATTTAATACTATTTTTAACTGAATTTGATTCGATTCAGACTCCTTTGGGTATGTTACATGTTAATGTCAATTTTTCTTAATTTTACATTGCTGTAAATTATACAGAGCAGACTGATTTCAACCAGTAACTAAAGAACTATTAGTTTAAGGAACCTTCTCATAAGAATAATTTGTTTGGGAATCAGATTACACTGGTCACACTGCATTATTGATTCACTAAAAAGTACCTGCTTATAAATGTCATTTGTTTATGAATCAGATTTTACTTGAATGTTTGGACTAACTAAAGGAGAAGTTCACTTCCAGAACAAAAATTGACAGATAATTTACTCACCCCAAGATGTTCATGTCTGTCTTTCTTCAGTCATAAACAAATTGTTTTTTGAGAAAAACATATCAGGATTTCTCTCTGTATAGGGGACTTCTATGGTGCTCCTGAGTTTGAACTTCCAAAATGCAGTTTAAATGCAGCTTCTAAACGATCCCAACCTAGGAAGAAAGGTCTTATCTAGTGAAATGGTTGGTTATTTTTTAAAAAGAATTGTCAATTTACATACTTTTTACTTTTATACTATATTTTTAAATGCTTGTCTTGTCTAGCTCTGTGTGAACTGTGTATTCCGGTTCAAGACAGTTAGGGTAGGTCGAAAAATGTAATTTTCTCCTCCAACTTCACAAAATTGGCCTACATCACTGTAGAAGTACCAACCCAGTGTTTACAAAGTGAACATGCAAAGACAATCAAACACCCTTTACTAAAAAGGTAAAACAGTGATGTAGGGCAGTTTTGAAGTTGGAGAAGAAAATGAGTTTTTCAACCTATCCTAACTGTCCTGAACCAGAATACACAGAGCTAGACAAGATGAGCATTTGAAGTTAAAAGTATATAAATTGTCTATTTTTATTTTTTATTTTTGCTAGATAAGACCCTTCTTCCTCAGGTGGGATCATTTAGAGCCCTTTGAAGCTTCTTTTAAACTGCATTTTAGAAGTTAAAACTCTGGGGCACCATAGAAGTCAACTATATGTAGAGAAATTCTGAAATATTTTCCTTAAAAAACATAATTTCTTTACGACTGAAGAAAGAAATGAACATCTTGGATGACAAGGGGGCGAGTAAATTTTTGTTCTGCAAGTGAACTTCTCCTTTAAAAAGAACCTGCTCATAGGAATCATTCTTTTGGGAATCAGACTATACTTTTTCATACTGTGTGCACTAAAAAGAACTCATGAGAGTCATTCATTAGAAAACTCAATAGAAAGTGATTTTTTTATTTTTTTTTGCTATTATACCATGAAACTCAGTTTGTGTTCCCACCCAAGGTTCTTCAGCAGTTTTTATCTTCCCTCTCCCACTTATCCAGTTTTCTGCCAGCCTAGGGAAAAATAACCTGATTGGCCTTGTGTGTTTGTGCTTGCGTATGCGTGTGTGCCCACACATATTTCCCCCCTAGTGTCCTGCACCGTCAGATGTCAAATGACTTTGCTTTGCTCTGTCAATGATGTGTTCATGCTTTCTGAGGGATACAAAAAAGCCGCCCCCGTCCTGACAATGACAGCTGCCTCCCCACCAGATTGCCAATACTCTTGATTGATTCTGCCCTGTTGGAATAAGCGAATGTTCATATACACACACACACAGTTCCTGCTAAAGCTGATGATGTCAGCTCAGGTGAATCTGCTAACACAGACGGAGTTCTGGATGTCACCTGTGACAGGAAAGTGTCCCACCAGTTGCCTTAATCAGGCATGACAAAACGTCAAGCAATGAATTTCAGTTCTTATGTTAATCTGAATATATATATAATATTCATTATATATATATTCATTAATCACATACAAAATAAGTATATATAAATAGACTTACAAACCTGTATATTTGACATATTTACATGATTTCTATGTGTGTATATATACACTACCACTACTCTTATGCTTATCAAGGCTGGATTTACTTGATCAAAAATACAGAAAAACAATTTATATTGTGAAATATTACGATGTGAATCAATATTTTTCTATATTAATATACATTAAAATGTAATTTATATCTGTAATGGAAGTTGAATTTCCAGAATCATTACTCCAGTCTTCAGTGTCACATGATCCTTCAAAAATCATTCTAATATGTTGATTTATTATCAGTTGCACTGCTTAATTTTTTTTTTTTTTTTTTTTTTGAACCTGTGATACTTTTTTTCAGGATTTTTTGATCAATAAAAGGTTAAAGAAGAGCAGCATTTATTTAAAATAGAAAGGTTTTCCAACAATATACACTACTGTTCAAAAGTTTGGGGTCAGTAAATTTTTATTCTTTCTTTTTTTGAAAGAAATTAATACTTTTATTCACCAAGGATGTGTTAAATTAATAAAAAGTGATAGCATATATTTACATTGTTAGAAAAGATTTATATTTTGAATAAATGCTGTTCTTTTTAACTTGTTATTCATCAAAGAATCCTGAAAAAAGAATGACAGGTTGGAAAAAAATATTTGGCAGCACAAGTGTTTCAAACATTGATAATTCTAATAATCAGCATATTAGAATGATTTCTGAAGGATCACGTGACACTTTGCAATATTACTGTGTTTTTCTGTATTTTTGATCAAATAAATGCAGCCTTGATGAGCATAAGAGACTTCTTTAAAAAACATTGAATGAGAGGGTGCGTCCAAACTTTTGACTGGTAGTGTATATTTTCATGCATCTGATTTGAAATTATATATAAATAAATAGTGCTGTCAAAAGATTGATTAATTTCATCTAATCATGTTTGTTTACATAATATGTATTTTATATATTTATTATGTATATAAAAAAACAAACAGATACAGTATATATTTGGAAAGTATTTACATGTATATAGATGTACATTTAACACATAAAACATATTTTTCTTAAATATATACATGCATATATATATGTGTTTATCTGTACATAATAAATGTACACAGTACACACACATATATTATGTAAACAAACTATTTAGGATGTGATTAATTGCAAATAGTCGTTTGACAGCACTAAAATAAATATATATTAAATACTATACTATATGCATATACACACATGAATGTAACACGTAAATGCAAACTTTTATTTTGGGGATGCGATTAATCGCGATTAATTGATATGATAGCATCAATATATAAAGTTTTTATGTATTCAGGTGAGTTACAACATCCATACGTGGTGTAGAGACAGCATAGCAGTGGTGCTTTCAGTGAGTACAAAAAAAGTTACTTAGCATTGCAAAGTTGCCATGTTGTTCCTTGTCGAGACACTGTTTCAAGGTGTTATACGGGACTGAACTGCAAGCTCTCAAACTGTTGAATTTTCATCTGGAGGTGGAGATCTGGCACTATTTGTTTACTTCGCTCCACTGGCTTTTCCGAGCACACAGCGTTCGTTTGTTTGTTTGGCTCAGTAAGGAGTCTTGGAGCAGGCTGCGTTTGATGGCACCCGTAGAGTCTGGCATCAGAAGTTTTCAGTTTAGTGATGGTGCCTGGGGGACTCACCCCACCCTCCGGCTAATTGGCCGTCTTAGCAGAGTCAAATCACTGTTGGCGTACCCAGCTCTGCTTCTTTCCACACACTTTCATCTTGCGCCCCTCCGTCGAGGAGCTGAGAGGATGCTTACCGGCTCAGGGATAATTCTCTCCTCTCTGTCTGGAGTCCGTCCATCTCTCTGTGGAGGAAGTGTGTGGAAGACACTCCAACCACAGGCGGTGTTCTGAACCGTTGCCGCTTGTTACTGTGATGTGCCATCAACCTGTTGGCAATGAGTTTGTTCCTGGACAGACTCTAGACTTGCAAAGTAGGTTTTTTGAAACTTGCTGGTCTGTTACAAAACTAAGATCAAATACGCCCTACTGACTTCCCTACAGCAGTGGTGGTGTTAGCGTATTTCACAGCTTCTTTGTTCATCTCTCCAGCAAGAGTTCTTGGCTTGGAGTTGTACATTCGTCTGCTGTTTCCTTGCACTGATCTCAACATCAAAGAGACAAGGATCTCTGATTCCAAACCAACCAACTGAAATAACAACAGTTTAAAAGAAAAAAGACTTTTAACGTCCCCAGAGCTTAAATCCATGAGTAGTCTGTAAATACTTGTTCTTTCTCAGTCTCACACTTCTTCACAGGAATGAGCCGACTAACATCCTCTCTAGGAAGCTGCATGTCTAAATTAATTCTCTAGAAAGCACCACCTCTGCAAAAACAGCTAAAACACAAATTTAATTAGAAATAGATTTTTCTTGTGACTGTGAAAGTCATAGAATGTAATACATTTTACTTTAGTGAATGTACTTTTTTCCTTTCATAGGCTAGAAATTGGTCTTGGGTAAAGTAACACTTGCTCAAAATATTTGTGAGTGAATTCTTTTGAAATAGTGTTTTTCAATAAATCCATTAAACCATTCCTATTTATTTTTATCTATTAAAAATAAATAAATAAAAAATAATCCTTTATGTTTTGAAAAGTCATGGAAAAGTCATTGCTCAAAAAGTGTGGGAAGCTAATAAGGTGGTTCTCAAGGTACTGTGACCTCACAGAGAAATGCTTATTTATACTACCTACTTTTTTATTAATTGAACTGTATGGAATTATATAAATTGACACAAGAAGATTGATACAGGTGACTTGAAGTATCAATGCAGTATTGTTAAAAATAAAATAAGAATCACAATATATCAGTATGAGCTTATTCAAAGGTTTGGAGTCATTTTATTTATTTATTTTTTTAAACGTTTTTAAAACATCACTAAAAGCTTTTAAAGGAAAATGCTTTTTAGAATTTTGCCTTTAAAGGGATAGTTCACCCCAAAATGAAAATTCTGTCATTAAATGTGACCCTGGAGCACAAAACCTTTTTTTTTTTTTTTTTTTTTTTGTTTTTTTAAGTTTTATTCATCATCTGAAAGCTAAATATATATACACTTACCATTTGATGTATGGTTTGTTAGGACGGGACAATATATGGCTGAGATACAACTATTTGAAAATCCGGAATCTGAGGGTGCACAAAATATTGAGAATAAATAAATATTGAGAATTTCCTTTAAAGTTGTCCAAATAAAGTTTTTAGCAATGGATATTACTAATCAGAAAATAAGAAATTTACGATATGAAATTTACAAAATATATTCATGGGACATGATCTTTACTTAATATCCTAAGGTTTTTTGGCATGAAAGAAAAATTGATCATTTTGACAAATACAACGTATTGTTGGCTATTGCTACGTATATAGCCGTGGTCCAGGGTCACAATTACTCAACCTCATGTCATTCCAAACCTGTAAGACCTTAAATCATCTTCAGAACACAAATTAAGATATTTTTGATAATCCAATAGCTTTCTGAACCTGCAAAGACAGCAACACAACTACTACATTCAAGGCCCAGAAAGGTAGTAAGGACGTCATTAAAATAGTCCATGTGACATCAGTGGTTCAGCCGTAATGTTATGAAGCTAATAGAATACTTTTTGTGCAGAGAGAAATAAAAAGTTTCAGCTTTATTCATCAGTTTCTTCTCTTCCATGTCAGTCTTCAGCACCACACGCAAACGTCATACTCTCGTGAAAAACGCGGCGGAGAATTTTAATTCTAGGATGAACTATTCTTTTAAGCATTAAAACGTGCGGTATCATTTCTATTCTGCCTGTACATTCACAAACATTTAACAGCCAGTATTTCCTGCGACTTTCTCTTCATTCTCTCGCATCGATCCTCAATCTCAGTAAAGAAAAAAACCTGATTTACAGGAATAATCTGATTTATGAGAACAGATATGAGCAGTACTGCTCGGGTTGGGCATCATGGTTTATGATGTGAACAATTGAGACCACTTTATTTATAGCTAGACGTTTTAAGATTTTTATTGACGACAGATTGAATGATGCGTTTCCTTTCTGGTCTTTCCCTGTAGATCACTGTGAGATGCTAAGTGGCTGTCCGGACGATGAACCAATGACCCCGGGTGACGAAGGTTTGGATGCTGCAGTAGATGACACCCTTCTGGAAACCAGTCCTATCCAATCCCCCTTGCAGGTTTTCGCAGGAATGGGCGGCCTGGCACTCATCGCGGAGAGACTTCCCATGCTGTACCCCGACGTTATCCAGCAGGTCAGTATATCTGCAAGCTTGCTCTCTTTACAATTCGACCGCATAGGTAATTTTTTGTAGTTTCACTCCATTTCTGCTTCATAAGCCCTTACGGGCTCGCCCGGTGACCGTGAGCTCAGGTTAGTCAGCGTTTCTGTTCATTTGCGTGCCCTCTGAGTTTGTTCGTCCGAATCGTTCTCTGCAGGTCAGTGCCCCAGTGGTACCTTCCACCACACAGGAGAAGCCAAAGGACAGCGATCAGTTTGAATGGGTCACCATCGAGCAGTCTGGGGAGCTTGTTTACGAGGCACCCGAGACCATCGCGGCTGAGCCTCCGCCTATCAAATCCTCCGTTCAGACCATGTCACCCATCCCTGCCCATTCACTGGCAGCGTTCGGCCTGTTTCTACGGCTGCCGGGATATGCTGAGGTTTTGCTGAAGGAAAGGAAGCATGCACAATGTCTGCTCAGACTGGTGCTGGGCGTCACAGATGATGGAGAAGGAAGTAAGTACCACTCCAGTACAAGAAGCACTATTTCATGTTTTTTTTTTTTAAGTGTCCTTATATTGTGTTGGAATCCCCTACAACAGGTTTAAGTGCATCGAAGTCAGAAAACATTGCAATGTTCTCAGATTATACATTTATACATAGAGTAATTTTTTTAGTGATTTCGAAACGGTTCCCTTCCATGAGCCTACTCTGCTCTGATTGGTCAGCTTACCAAACCTGTTGTGATTGGCACAGACAGGAGTTGGGTGATTCTTCATGGTGTCCCTCTACTTTACAACCGCTGAAATTAACTTTAAATACCAATAAATCTTAAAATGTTTGCATGTTCGTATTCTGTAGGTTAAACACAATTTGTGCACTGTTAATAGTTACATTTTTGTTTTAAAATACACATTTAATTGAGTTTGAGAGATTGTAACAAAATATGCACGTTCCCGCCATACTTTAGAGAGGTATCATGGAATGCAATTGCAACAATATAACAATTGCAACACAAATAAAGTAGTTATACTGTGTTGCAACAATGGTTGTTGCCCCTTTATGAAAAGTTTAAAATTTAACTTTCTGACAATTTCATGTGTCGCACTTCATTAGTGTCTGTGGTGTTATGTTGATAACTTGCAGATCTGACACATTTTAATCAGAATTTTGATAAATACATACTTATATATTTCCAAAATATTTCCCCTAATATTGAATCATCATGATGGCAACCTCTGTTTTAGAAGTCTGGATTTAGGCTAAATTGTCTGTGGTGTTACCGTCTTTCCTGTTGACACTATAAACATAAGTCATAATTAAGCTTATATTTTAATGTATATAGCATATTAAACTAATTTTGAATGCATAGCAATGCTTTTTATTTAAAAAAAAAAAAAAAAACATGCATTTTTACAAATTCTGCCTCTCATTTGCCACCCCAATTAAAGAATGACCCAGTTAGTGAGTGCTACCATCTGCGTTGCCAGTCCGCAGTTGTTTTTGATGTCTGCAGGTTGAAGCAACCCCAATAACGTCATATTTAGCCACTGGAATATGAGTTAACATACATTAACAGGAGAATTCAGACAAAAAGTGTGTATTTTATACCCCGCAACACGGTTTTTAATGCGAACGCTTTTGGGCTAGTTTTGAGTAGCAGTTGGGTGGGTTTTGTTACATAAAACAATAATATAGTGCTCCAATCCATTCTTAAAATAATGACAAAAAAACATTTTGTTTAACACTTATGCAAGCGGATCGTCTCCACAGCTATAGTTTAGCTGCTAAACTGTAAACGCATAATAAAACAATAATGGTGGATACGTTAGCTGAGGCTAACGTGACTAACTGATGAAACAACACAGTTTGTAAACCAAAATATGTCTAAGTTACATTCTTTATTATTAAATGAAGTAATTAGAACAACAAGTCTACATTAAAATTCGAAACATTCTTAGGAATTAGTGGTTCACAGCGAATTATCAGAACTAGTTCAGTAAGACAGTAATATTGTGATTTAACTGGAAACCTAAAGCTGCACTACGTTACATTAGCACAAAAAACTAGATATTTTGAGCACTCGCTTAAAAATGTACACATAACGTATCAATCGTTCTTACAGGTTGTGGTTCAGAGATGCTTGTTAGTCCAAATAAAGAAGATTAGAAGCCAATATCTTGGAGACAATATCTTTATGTATAATGCACTTTTTTGATTAACAACTTTGCAGACTGTTTACATTGAAGGATAGCTACGTTACAACTGCAAAAAATATATTTTTCGAAAACCCGTATGACCTGCTCCTTAATATAAAGTGAATCTAGTTTTTTTAGGCAATATACGCCCATTTCATATTCACTGTGTGTTCACATATCTATTAGCCGTGTGTGTGTTTGATAGAGAGATTATTGATTGAAACAGAGCAGACTGATGTGGAACATGTTTTTTGATTCCTTCATCAGCAACCCCTGCATATCTGTGTCTGCCATCAACCGCTCAAGTCACTGTCTCAGAGACCTCTCAGACACACCTCTCATATTAAACGGGCTGTTCTTTATGGCCACAGTATACTTCGGTTTTAACCACTTCTGCTAGTTCAAACAAACCTTCAGCTGAGAATCAAACTTCTCTAATGGTTGTTATACATAAATACCCTGCAGGCAGATACACACACAACTCTGCATTTGCCCTACGGGGAAGCATTGATTGGGTTACTGCGTGGTTGCTTCATCGATTGGTTTAATTGAGCCTGGATTGGCTCCCCACTGTGTGTTTCTGTCAGTCTGGACTGTTGATTGGTCAGCTGATTACTTGATGTATTGGTAGACTAGTTAAGTTTATTATTGAGTGCTAGAGAAAACGATATTTTGATTGTTGGAGGCAGGTTTTTCTCATCTTGAGATGACTTTTCATTCTCTCCATCTATCTTTCTTCCTCAAGGTCACATCTTGCAGTCTCCGTCTGCTAACGTTCTACCCACGTTGCCCTTCCACGTGCTCCGGTCCTTGTTCAGCTCGACTCCTCTCACCACAGATGACGGGCTGCTGTTGAGGCGTATGGCACTCGAAATCGGTGCAATCCACCTCATCCTGGCTTGCCTATCTGCCCTCAGCCATCATGCTCCCAGAGTGCCTAGTGGCAGCGCCAACTCCAGTGAGGTCAGTGTTAACCCACACGCCGTTTATGTGCCATTTGGTCCACAAAAATTCTTAGATGTATATGACTTTATTCTTTCAGACCAATACAGTCGGAGTTGTATTAAAAAATCTCCTGGCTCTTCCAAGATTTATAATGGCAGTGAATAGGTGTTGAGATTTTGAATCCCAAAAAAGTGCATCCATCCATCATAAATCGTAATATCCATGATTGGCACAGACAGAAAAAATATCCGTATTTGAAGCTTTATAAACGTTAATCTCTAGCTTCTGCTAACTGTCGAACGCACATTCACGAGAGAGTGGCGTTCCAGTTGATGATGTATGACGTAGGCAAACATGGTGACGAACGCAGAAGCAAAGTGGAGAGACCAAAACAAAATGCCCATCACGATTTAAAAACACAAAGTGAGGATTTAAAGAAAAATGCTGGGGATATCGATATAAGCCAAGAGGTGTGGAGTATGATTTATGTTGGATGGATGCACTTTTTTAGGCTTCAAAATCTCAACAGCCATTCACTGCCATTATCAAGCTTGGAGAAGCCAGGACATTTTTTTAATCTAACTCCAATTGTATTTGTCTGAAAGTAGAAAGTCATATGCACCTAAGATGGCTTGAGGGTGAGTAAATCATTTTTGGGTGAACTATCCCTTTAAGCAAATCAAAATGAAGTAGTCACTTGCATATAATCTTAAACTTTATGAGAGTAATGCCTGATTTGTGAATCGTTCTTTTGAGTTAAATATTTTCATTGATTCAGTTCACAGAACCAGTCTGAATAATTCATTTACAATCTGACCGATCTGTTTCAATGATCCGGACTAAAATTATAAGTGGACTTCAGGGAAAAATATAATCGTAAAAAAATGATACGTAACTGCTGTCTTCAGATAATTTGTGAGCGTATGTGCAGGGGAAGAAAAAGACAGTCCTGTAAAGACCTTAATGGAGATGTTTCTCAGACTGAGACATGTCATTTTATTAATGACTGTGGTCGCCACTCTTTACAGACTGCTGAAGGGCTCTTTATTCAGAGCCCTTGACTTAATGAGGAGAGGTGTGTGTGAGAGAGAGAGAACAAGCACTCTTTCAGGTGTAGTGTGGTCCTATTAAAACGTAAGGTATAGAGAGGAGTTGGACAGCTCTTTTAGTCATTACATGATTATGAGGAGTTTCACTCGGCCGAAATGAAAGTGTCTTCACAAAGGACAACTGCAGCACAATCATAATGAGAAAATAATGAAAAAAACGACCATCATCATCAGACCCCCAATACCGAAGCAAATGACTTTCATAAAAATCAATATTCAGCCCTCACAGACAGGTTTTATTAAAATCAATTTTTTAAATTCCAGTGTTTAAGAGAAAAAAAAGCGTGAAACTCGGTGCAGGGCGTTGCGTCTGCGCATGGATTTATAGTTTGGCGAGGGGTGGGTTCAGGGTTGAGGATTTGAACGGTGGCCAGTGGCCTGTCAGAATCATAATGGGCGTCCTTGGGGCGGCAGAAGTATTGGCAGAGCAAATATTAAACCCGCCGTAGAAGAGCACTGCGGTCAGCGCATATTTATTCCGCTCTCTCTTTCATTCTCCTGTTTGTCCCTATTTTCACTAAAGATCTTTGCACAGTCAAAAATGAATGTGCTTGTGATACTCAAGCTGGTTTGAGTCCAGCCTGCAACCATTTCCCTATTTTCAAATCATACGATTCAAAGTAAAGTGCCATCTAGTTATGATAGTGTTGCATTATGGGAAATGCACCACTCTTCTTTTTGCCGTGCTACTAGCCTATTTTTCAACTGATGCACAGCTTCTGACCTCATTGTTTCCCCTCATAATGTTGTGACATGCTGTCAGTCTTTAGAGCAAGCAGTAAATTTCAGCAGGGTGTCACGTCTGGAACGATCAATGTCAAAAACCAGAATGACAAAGTGTGTGTAGAAGTGAAAGACTAGGAAACGCATCCTCCTCTCCTGTCTTTCAATCTCTGTCATTTAGAACTAGCTTGAAGGGATTTTTTTTCTTTCATGCTTTTATTCAGCAAGGATATTTAACAGATCAAAATTGCTTATAAATAAATGATAATGTACAGCAAAATAAATGCTGTACTATTTTTAAAATAAAAATATCTTGGGGAAAAAAATCATTAATGGTGTCCACAAAAATATTAAGCAGAACAGTTGTTTTTAACATTGATAACAATCAATCAAATTAGCATATGAAATGGTTTCTGAAAGATTGGGATGCTGAAGTTTGAAATACTGCCTGTTGAAAATTCAGCTTTGCCATCACAGAAATAAATTAAACTTCAAAATATATTAAAACAGAAAACTGTTTGTTTCGCAATATGATCCTGGACCACAGAACCAGTCATAATTTTTTTACATTTGAGATTTATATATCATCTGAAAGCTGAATAAATAGACTTTTAGGATATGACATTATTGGCTTTGAAAATCTGGAATCTGAGGGTGCAAAAAAAATCTAAATATTGAGAAAATTGCCTTTAAAATTGTCCAAATTAAGTTCTTAGCAATGCATATTACAAATCAGAAATTATTTTTTGATATATTTACAGAAGGAAATTTACAAAATATCTTCATGGAACATAGTCTTTACTTAATATCCTAATGATTTTTGGCATAAAAGAAAAACTTTGACCCATACAATGGATTGTTGTCTATTGCTACAAATATACCTGTACTACTTATGACTTATGACCAGGGTCACATATTACTATTTGTACATAAATTTTTTTATCAAATAAACACACCCTTTGTTGAGCATAGGAGACTTTAGGAGCGATGAACAAGATACAGTAGCACAGACTTCCTGTTTAATTCTTAGTGACTTTTAGTGACTTTCAGTCTTCATCTAATAGAAAAAGGGTTAAAAGATGGACTCCGCTGTGAAACCTACAGTTGATTTTGTGTTTGTGCCGCAGCCGCAGGTCTCCAGCGGGCATGTTGGTGGTACCACAGAGGAACAGCAGCTGTACTGGGCCAAAGGAACAGGCTTTGGGACAGGCTCCACTGCGTCAGGCTGGGATGTTGAGCAGGCTTTAACCAAACAACGTCTGGAGGAAGAGCACGTTACCTGCCTCTTACAGGTGTGTGTGCATCAAAATACAAATGAGATTTCAATTTTACGTCTGTTTGGATAAATGATGGTATATTCTGTGTCTCTGGCAGGTTTTGGCAAGCTATATCAACCCATCAGGCTGCGTGGGATCTGGTGAGACCCTTTCAGGAGAGGTCAGAGGTCACAGCAGCTCACTGCTGCCGTCTGTCCTGCAGGAACTGCTTAGCCAGTCCTGTCTCATCCCCGCCATGTCTTCATACTTACGCAATGACTCAGGTAGGACACATTCCGCTCATACTCTGCGCTTTACTGCAAAATGAAAATGAACACAGGTGGTTGAAGATGATGTGGTGTATCAATTGCATGTGTGTCTGAGAGAAAAAATGTGTTGTATGTTCCACCTTGTGCCTCATTGTGTATGGAGACAGCAGGTGGAGCCCCTGTCTCTTCTGAGTGGTCTCTCTATCTCTCTTTGCCTTCCCATGTTGTTTCAATCTTGTGTTATGGAGGAATTCTTTTGCGACATAAATGAGTGAATAAGAATAACAAAAGCACAATGTATAACTGAAGCAGTTCCCATTACTCAATCTACTATATTCTAAAGCCATATGATAGCTTTGTCTGAGATGAAATTGATGTCGCTCAGTCACATTTCTTTACATGTTTGTGAGAGAAGTAGTCATGTTTGATTCTTGACCTAAATCAGTCTTTTAAAACAAATCTGTTGGATGAATCTTTTGATTCAGTTCACAAAACTGAATTAAACGGTTAGTTCACCCAAAAATGACAATTCTGTGTTAATTACTCACCCTTATGTAGTTCCAAACCTGTAAGACCTTCGTTCATCTTTGGAACAGAAATTAAGATATTTGTCATTAAATCTGAGAGTTTTAATGACCCCGCATAGACAGCAACACAACTGAGACTTTCAAGACCCAGAAAGGTAGTAAAGACATCGATAAAATAGTCCATGTGACATCAGTGGTTCAACCGTAATGTTATGAAGCTACGATAATAATAATAATAATTTCTGTGATTTTAAGAATTTTAGTACTAGTATCTCAGTTAATATGAACTAATAAAACTCAGTGTTTCTTTTGTATTAATAGCTATGAACAAACACTGCTTTGTTGGTTTAAAGAACCAAAAAGTGGTGTGTGTTCTGTGTGGGTGTGTGTGTGTGTGTGCCCTGTGAGTGTTTATTTCTCTCCGGCTTAATTAAATAAGCGCCGATAAAACGATGAGTGTAGTAATTAGCTCCAGATATCAGCTGGAGGTTTCAACCCTACATCGGCATGGTGTGTGTGACTCAAATCAACGAGAACACCGCACACACACACGCGTAAACGTTCCTTCTAAACACACTCAACCAGCAGGGGGAGCAGCAGTTGGTCAATCTCTTGAACAACCGAGCCAATAAAAGATTGAGAGAAGCACGTACACAGTGTTAAAGAGTGTGCGTTTTGTGCCCTGAGATCCTTAGCTGTCTCTGTGGCAGTGAAACAGGAAATGAGCATCTCCGATCACCCCTGCTGTAATAACGCCCCATCCACCTGATGAACAGGAGGGAGAAGAGATGAGAAGAGATGGACTACTGCTTCCAAAAAGCATTAAGAAACAGCCAAGGGGCAAATAACAAAGAGTACAAGATTACAGTGTAGAGCACTTTGTGTATATGGACAGCCACAAGCACTTATTTTCATTGAGGAAGTGAGGACTGTTCTGGCTCACACAGGTTACGGCGGTCTGTCCAAACTCTCATTGTCTCTCCCATCCGGCACGTTCATTTAATACCTTCTCTCAAAGATTATTATGCTGCTTTCTTTCTCTCCCCCCAGAGGGGTCGTCAAACCTGCTGCTTCTCTTGACTCCATCAGCTCTTCTGCATATTTTTTATGTAACCTCCTGGTAATCTCATGGCAATACTGTTGATGAATACTGCTGATAAATTTTTTTTTATCGTTTTTTGGTTAAAGTTCAAGAATTACGATTTATTTAGAAGTTTTAGATGGCTGAATTGGATAGTACCATGACAGAGGTTTTTTTGAGGTGGTTTAATTGTCTGAAATGGACACTTTATACTAAATGACAACCCAAAAATAGCAACTTGAACCATTTAAGAAAAACATATTTGTGACCCTGGACCACAGAACTAGTCGTAAGTAGCACGGGTATATTTGTAGCAATAGCCAAAAATACATTGTATGGATCAAAATTACAGATATTTATATTTATGCCAAAAAGCATTAGGATATTAAGTAAAGATCATATTCCATAAAAATATTTTGTGAATTTCCTACCTAAATATATCAAAACTTCATTTGGAGAACTTTTGGCGATTTTCTCAATATTTAGTTTTTTTTTTTGCACATAATACAGTAGACAGAAGAGAAGAAGGTATCAAGTTTGGTGTCTCTCTCTCAACTATGTGAAGGCAATATTGAAAGGCAATTAAAAAAAAAATTAATAAATATCAATAAATTAATATTCGGCAAGGATGCAGTAAATTGATCGAAAGTGACATTTGTAATGTTACATAGGATTCATGTTTTAGATCTTAAAATAAATTACCTTTTCTAGCATTTAACACTCACTTAAATGTAATTTTTAACACTAGTAATGTAATAATTTTTATTTTTTTAAATTGTAATTTTTTTTTAATATTAACTTTCTGATTTGACCTGATTGACTTTCATTGTATGGATCCTTGTCCTTCTTGTACATTCTAATGTTGTTATTTAAGTGTGGTTTTTTTATTTATTTATTTTTGGCATTTTATGACAGGATAGTGGAGATCAGACAGGAAACAAAGCGGGCGAGATTTAGATTTTATTTGTTAGTGTTTTTATTTTTAATCTAGATAAACTAGTATTGAATTGAAAAATTATGTCACTAGCCATAAAATAAAAACACCAGCCAAAATCTTACTTAGTGCATCCCTATTATAAATTTGTTTATTTAAAATGCTAGTGATCAACAAGAAAATCATCATTTACCAGTATTTTTATGTTCAAAAGATCAAGCGTTTGTGTTAATGCAGGTCTGTAGGACACGCAATTGCTCTCTGTGTTGTTTATTTCCGTTTACTTCATAGTCCCTTGAAAGCTGTTTTCATTACAGGGATATCACACTCGCCTACACACGGCACCCCTGACATATGCTGTAAGGCTCGTGTAATGTTGCTGCGTGTTTGAAACAGTGCTGACGTGGTGCAGTCATTAAGTAGGGCAGGTTTTTGAGGTGCTAGAGTCTTTTTCCCGAGTGTAAATAGAAATCATCACAGTGTTCTCTCGTTCATCTCTTCTCCCACCCCCTCAATATGGCTCCCTCTTCACTTCATCTCTTTATTTATCTAGTGATCTGCCCACAGAGACATTTTAAGGCATCATTGGTGTGCTTTTGAAGTTAAGGCTTTTAAAAAAAAAAAAAAAAACTAGACACTTTAATTATGCCACCTCGCTTTAGCTAAATTCAAAGGAACTGTTGATTATATCCTTGCAGAGAAGCCAATGCACCCTGAAATAAATTTAAGATGGTGGGTGCGACAAGAGAAATGTTGATCAGTATTAGGAGTTGTGTATTTGTATGCTTATTAGAATTGATTTGAGTTGTATCCTATGTAGATGGAGCTCCTGTACGAAAGGTGGTAAAGGTAAGGTTTGTCCTTAGTCTGTGTTGATATATTGGCCTGTGAAGAGCAGATATGCGAGTAAAGCAATTGTGATTCATATGTCTTTGACCACCGTGTCACGTGCAGACCTCACGTGGGCGGCTTACACAGGACTGTTGACCCCAGGAAACACACACATCCCCCTGCATTGCGCCTGCAAGCTTTATCTGAACTGAATCATAAGTTCCTTATTCATACATGCGTGTCAGGAGGCCATGTCCATCAAAATGCTGGAAGTGCTGTATTTATATTACTCTGAGGTTTGATTAAGCTCTCAGGATTGGCAAAAGTGGCTTTTCTGGGTGCTTCTTGGAGGTGTAGAGGGTTTAATTTAATCTTTAGAAAGGGTTTACACTGATTTTACACTTGGTATAGAGGATTTGTGCTTCTCTAAGTATGTTTACGTGTACATATATAATGTTTTGTAGTAGAGCTACAGTCTTTATCCCTCGTCCAATGCCTTGTGAGGTAAATGTGTCACCTCAATCTTTGTCGCAAAAGGTGATGTTCAAAAAGGTACGTTTTCAGTCAGTCAAAAAGGCCAGTTTTTCAAAGTACATGGAAGCATAGTCTCTAACCCCGGAACTGGTTTAGAGGGTTTACACCAATTTGAGAGCTCATGTAAAGTGTTCCCACTGATCTGAGTGCAGGTATAGAGGTTTTCCTCTGGTCTGAGAGCTGGTTTACACAGAGCCGTTGTAGTGGGGATTTGTATTTGATGATAAGCCCTGCAGGTACATGCTGATTTACAGCGCAGGCCTTTATTACAGCAGTGCCCTGTGGCTTTGGAATTTATTAAGGGACCTGAGACTAAACGTAAAGCCCTGCTAACATTTCCGCAGGCAGATTTTGCGGAGCACATTTCAGTGTGACGTATCGCAACACACTCAGAGGGCAAACACACTCGCACAGAAACAAAACAAAACAAAAAAAGTATCAATCACATGTGCACACATTTTCAGGCATGTTGTGCTTGGTTGTTGTGTGAGTTGGAGCACATTCTAAAGCCTCATTCTCATGCATGAAGCTCCCATCAACTATTTCTACCACTATCACATGTGACAGGAAACTGACCTCTGTGTTCTCAATAGGGCTTAAAAATACCTCCTTCACCACTGGAACAGACAGATGAGGAAAGCAAAGCTTAGTAACCATCTCTGCCTCAAACCCTTTTCTCACAACTGTTTGTTATTTAACCTGCTTGTGTTTATGGTGCGCTGAGCTCTGCTAACGCTCAAAAACCCAAATGCATGACTCACACCCATAGACGTGCTGGGCAGCACATACGTGATTGGTCAGCTCAAGACCAATTGATATAGTGAATCCACGTCATTCACAACATCCCAAACCATAGAATATCATTTTATTGATTCGATTCTCTATGGCACAGTACATCTAGTATGTAATCATGTATCGATACAAAAGCTTTTTCCTTGCACAGAAACAACGTGTCTGACACCGCACTCAAATCAGACAGAAAACACACACGCACACTCATATTTGTCTGTTTATCTTCCTGCCACCAATCAGAAAGGAGGAGGAGCTGTAGTGAAAAAGTGTCCGAATGTCACCGAACTGCCTGTTCCCACAAGGTCCAGCTTTTCGAACCTGCGGATGGGTCCTAGAGTGTCTCATTCTCTTTTGTTCTTAATAGAAAAATATTTCCAATTTTTCCATTTTATTGCAGAACTCTTACTGTTGGTTCAGTTGCACTATGATGTTCTTGTGTTCTTTCTGCGTACGTGTGTCCTTGTAATTGAAGCCAGGCAGTGCTTGATGTAATTCCCACCACTGTGGAAACTCAAGGTCCCTTGCCCCATGACCACGTCCTGAAAGGGTACAAATCTGGCGTATCCAAGAATCGTTCTTGATGTGTCCAGAGATCTGCTTTAAACAGATGTCCATCGTATTGAGATGTATATATCCGTATGGGGTCAGAGGTCAAGAGCAAGCGTCACTCCTGCCGTCCCGAGTGTCATCTTCCAAGTTCTTCTCTGTGAGATGTCAACCTTTCTGTCATATCTCCGTCGGACCCCGCCCCTCACCTGCTCCACCTGCTCTCAACCCGCGTGGATGCTTCTTCTCACAGAGTGGTGTAGATGTAAACAAACACGATGACGAAGAGGTTCAGGAAGGTGCCAATGATCCCCAACAGGGCCAAGATAGACTCCTCTCGCTCCTCTTTACCCTCTTGTGCCCGGACCTCCTCTATACTGACGGTGGTCGTCCCCATTCTGACCCCCCACCTCAGTCTCCAGGGTGCTTATCTGTGGAGAAACAGCAGAGCAGCATGAGACAAACAATCAACAAGCCTCGTTTCGGCCCATCCGCCCGTTACGTTCTCTGACGGCCACCAGAAGCGCTCATCCAGAGGGTAAGATTTCCCTCTCTGTTGCGAGTGTGGCGTAATGAACACAAAAGAGGATGTCTCCCCCCACCTCCGTGATGGATTTCCCCCTCAGAAAATGATATTTCCCTGCGGAGCTGCTACAACAGGGCGACTCTCGGCAGCTGAGATGATTTACTGTACATTTAAAGCTTCTCACTTGCTGCTCGCCTCTGCCATGCACGCTAAACGATTTGTCTTTTCTCATCCCGTCTCCACATTCATTGGAAGCATATACATCCAGGTTCCTACAGCTAGGTACAAGAACATCAACCTCGGTAAGCAGCCTGGGGCCAAATGTACAGCTTGACGAAGTGGAGAATAAAGCAGGTGCATGGGATGACTGACACAAATGAAAGAACATAGAAAGTACAGCAAGCAAGCGGAGGCTTACCCTACGGCGTGGGAGATCTGGGGGAAGATCCAGCATGCTGTGGGCTCATCACAGGAGAGGCATATCTGGGCTGGCGGCAACATGAGGGCCAGCTGGCCAAGCGTCCAACGTCCCCGAAACCGTAAAGAAGGTGAAAAGAGAAATTGAGAGGTGGAGAGTGAGAAAGAGGGAGAAAGAGTAGGTCTACAACAGCATCTCCTTGAGCCGTGTGCGTTACGCAGACAACAATCTCAGTCCCCAACGTCCCTCCCCTTCGCTCTCTCTCTCTCCCCGTCTCTCTCTCTCTCTCTCTCTCTCCCTCTCTCTCTCCCTCTGGCTTTCTCTCGCTCTTTCTGTGTCAGTATTTCAGCCTCCTTATGTATCACCAGCCCTTCCTTTTGTTCCGCGCTCATTCAGTTATTCTTTTATTCTTCTCTGCGTTGTTTATTCTTTGCTTGGACACCTCACACCTTTCATTCAAGAGATGCTATGAGAAATCCGCTCCCTGCTATCCTTCCCCCCCCTCCCTCTTTCTTGTTCTCTCTTTTACTTTAAAAAAAAAAAAAAAAAAAAGCTTGGTCTCCCCTCCCTCTTGCTGTCACACACTCTCATTCCCTGCTCTGTCACTCTTGTCTATCTGACCCTTTTAGCATCCGAAAGCGGGGCGTCTCAGCATTTGTAACAAATACCGGCCCCCACCTTATCTCCTTTGCGATTTCTTCCCGTTCTTCTTTCGCGCTCCTCTTTTTCCGTGGGCGTAGAAGTGCTACAGATGCACGCAAACTCCTCCGGATGCTTGGGGGATCGGTGACCTGCAGCTGCGAGCTTCCCACCCTGCCGTTCTCTGTCCGTAGCCGATGGCAGTCGTGTGGTTATAGGTCCCGTCTCGGAGCCTGAAAGCGGCGTGCATTGCATAACCAAGCAGAGCGACTGGTAACCGCGGAAACAGAGCGAGCGAGGGAGATCGGGAGAGGGTGGGCGGCGAGGAGGCTTACACGTCAAATGTCTTTATTGCCAAGAACAATGTAGAGCTACTCAGAGATGAAGAGAAGGATCCAAATGGAGATGAGGTGTGGGATGGTGGCCCGAATTTAGATTTGGGGTTTGATAGATCACGTATTTACACAAAACCTTCATAAAGTGTCATGTCTTCTGATTATCGATGATCTCAGACTATTTTTCAGGCTTTTTCGATTATTTTTCCAGTTTTTGTCCTCTTCAGAAAGACTTCATAAAAGCCTATATACATACACATTTGTGAGCCTGGACTACAAAACCAGTCATAAGGGACTTTTTTTATTTTATATTTATTCATCACCTGAAAGCTGAATAAATAAGCTTTCCATTGATGTATGGTTTGTTAGGATAAGACTGAGATGCATCTATTTGAAAATCTAGAATCAGAGGGTGCAAAACAACTAAATATTGAGAAAATTGACTTTAAAGTTGTCCAAATGAAGCTTTTAGCAAGGCATACGTTTAATCAAAAATTAAGTTTTTATATATGTATGGTGGGAAATTTACAAAATATATTCATGGAACATTATCTTTACTTAATATTCTAATGATTTTTGGCATAAAAAAAATCAATAATTTGGACCCATTTAATGCAGGGCTCTAGAGTGCAACCAATTTGGATAAAAAAGTTAGTCTAGAGCTCTGTAATGTATTGTTGGCTATTGCTACAAATATACCCATGCTCCTTAAGGCTGGTATTGTGGTCCAGCGTCACATTTTGTGTTTCTGTTTTATTGGTAGTGATTGCCGAGCATAGGTAAGAAATGATGAAAAGATTGGGTCTGAAAGGATCAGAAATGTTGCGAGCTGGATACGAACTTGCAATGGCTACATAAACACTAAGGCCTAATATTTTAGAACTTGTCTGCTAACCTAGAGGCCAATGCACAGTTGTTGTTGTTTTTGTAAAGAGGAAGTACAGCCATTTTATCAAACTTTTTGATTTTAGACGCTAAAAATGCTTGAATCCATTTTTTTTTCACTTTCTTTAAGCATAAACAACTTAAAAAAGAGTGGGGAAAATTTGGCAGTTCTGTAAGACAAATTAGATTCAAGGTAAAATCCACATCATTTTATGCATATTTTGGACTATGGGGGGCGCAATTATTTCGATGATGTGAAATAGTTGCACTCTGTGGCAATCTGTTGCTATTTTACCTCAAGACAACTCAGAAAATAAAATACTGATACGATGCCACATTGTGTGGCTTTTGGTTGTACTTTTCAGTCTAAGGGCAACAAGAGAAGCGCTTTCCTAGCGATGATAAGAGGAGAAAAAAATGGGAAGATGCCTGTGACGAATAAAACTTCCTAAAGACCCGAGTCACTGTTCTCTCCACTTTAGACCTGATGCGTTTGAGACTTTTAGTAGACCACAGCTACTGAAAGAGCTTACAAATGGCAGAGACAAGAAACGCTAGATGCCATCCTGGTGAGATGTAAACATCCAGATGCTTGTCATGAGGCAGTTTTTTAGTGTTTTACTCTCTCACTCTAGTGATTTCACTCTGTCTGGGGGTGTTTATACTCCTTGTGGGGAAAAATTGATGGTTTAAGCCTGCACTCTTTCAGTATCTGTGGTCATCATATCAGTATTTTATTTTCCAAGTTGTGTTGCGGTAAAAATAGCAAAAGGTAGCGCCAGCAGCTCACCGAGTCTAAAATACATATAAAACGACGTGGATTTTTTATTATTTATTCTTTCATGGGTTTCTAAGACATATTTCAGCAAGAGACATTATATTAAGCCACCCAAGTCTTAATACCCGGGTTCCCTTGAAAGATTTTTAGATACTGCTGTGAAACATGCCAAAAGACTAAATAAGACAGCGATAATTATGAAGAAGATCCAAGAACATCTTTTTTTATCTTTTTTTTTAGGACAGTTTAGAAGATGATCACGTTGACATTTAAAATTAAATTTGTCCCTGAACTTTTGATCAAGGTCCTCTCACAGTAAATAAATGTCTTTTTAAGTGGCCTTTAATGCTGACAGCTTTGGAGCTGAAGTGTGAAAAAAATGGCATCTTGTTTTCTTGTAATCCTTGTCTACTTGAAACCCAAACGCAAGCTACCGTGAACACCGTGTGTCTCCACACACTGACTCACACTGACCCTTGAGGAGTATGATTCTTGTTTCCTTACTCACCATCAGTGGAAATAAAATACAACACAACCTCCCCTCCTCCTCCTCATGTACTTCTGACCATTCCTTTTCCTGTGCGTTTTATGATTCTCCACTCTTTTCTTTGCCCTTATCTGGTTTCATGTCCATTGGTGTGTGTTAATAAACTATCAACCTCATTGTCCACATTAACATTTTAATGGATGGGGGCAGAATAGAGGATCTGTATACACTCCTTCCCTGCCACATTCAGTCCAATAAAATCATATATCAGTGTTATGTGCTACATAAATAAGTTGGTTTACTTCTAGTAGCCTTTGGACTTCAGCAAAGCCAGATCAATTATTTACTGTTTCAATCTGAAATAATCCTGACCTCTGGGTAGGCGCACAATTACAGGAGGTCAATAAAAGGCTTTACCTTTAGGCAAAACTGAGCGCTCTGAGAGGATGTAATCTTGAAACAGCATGTGAAACCCAGTTTACTACTTTAATGTTATTTTTGTGAGTGAAGAAGATATTCAGAGAGGAAAATTGGAAGATTGTAACTTTTATTTTTGTCATTGGGAATTGATTGAATCTTGAAAAGCAAACAGGATCTAGGTGGATAAAGGGGAGGGGTATCTTTAAGTTCAAGTTTTAAATCTTTCTTAATATTTTATTTTTTTTATTTTATTTTATCTCTACTATAGAACTTCATAATTATTGTTTCATCCTGATGATTTCAGGAATGCAGTGTGTGTTACTGACAAATTTTTGGTTATGTGATTCCATAACCAAAAATGAATGATTATGAACTTTATCTTTATTTCCTTCAGTCATCTTCAGCATAATTATCTGAGAGCATGTCAGGAAACACCTCTCTCTCTCTCTCTGTCTTTTGTTCTGTCTCTGTAGCTCTCTCTCTCTTTGATAATTAGTATCGGCACATTTCAGTCACCATAATGTGCAGAAATTATTGCAGAGGCCAATTAAATGAAATTATCATGTGGGTGAATTCCCTCGGTCCCGGGTTCCCAGCACCGTGCCAGAACATTTAAAACGGATCAGACTGAACCCGGCGGGTTAGAAGCCATGAAGAAAAGAGGCAGGATTTTTTATTCCCTCCCCCCCCCCCCATCTGCTCTAAGTGGAGTTCCTTGTCAATGAGCCGTTGTTTATATTTATTTATTTGTTTGTAATTTTCTCTCTCTGGAGCTGTGGATCATATAATCATCAAGCTGACAGCCGGTGGTGGGCGATTATGGAACGATCTCATTACTGTACGTTTGTCTGTGACCATAATATAACAAAGTTCTGCTGACTCAAAGATCTGCATGTTCTATTATTGATCTTCTATTAGTATCTGATTGAAATAGCTTAAGACGGCTTAATTATTTGTATTCATTCAATTTATTGCAACCATTTACAGAAAGTGTTTTTTAATGTTTCGTAAATTTTTTTTACATTTTTTACACACACAAAAATTTAAAAATCTAAATTTTGACTTTCTCACAATTGTGAGTTTATCTCACAATTCTGACTTTTTTTTCTTGCAATTGCGAGTTAATAGCTTACAATTCTGACTTTTTTTCTTGCAATTGCAAGTTTGTATCTCTCAATTCTGACTTTTCTCGCAATTGCGAGTTTTTATCTCACAAGTCTGACCTTTTTTGCAATTGCGAGTTTATATCTCATAATTCTGACTTTTTCTTGCAATTGCGAGTTAATAGCTCACAATTCTGACTTTTTTCTTGCAATTGCAAGTTTGTATCTCTCAATTCTGACTTTTCTTGCAATTGCGAATTTTTGTCTCACAATTCTGACTTATTCTCGCATTTAAGAGCTTGTCTTGCAATTCAGACTTTTTTTCTTGGAATTGCGATTTTATATCTCACAATTCTGACTTTTTTCTCACAATTGCGAGTTTATATCTTGTAATTCTGACTTTTTTTGCAATTGTGCGTTTAAATCTTACAATTCTGACTTTTCTTACAATTTTCAGTTTAGATCTCGCAATTCTGACTTTTGCAATTGTGAGTTTGAATCTTGCAATTCTGACTTTTTTTCCTTACAGTTGCGAGTTTATATCTCTTATATCTTCTTGCAATTGTGAGTTTATATCTTACAGTTACAAGTTTATATTTTGCAATTCTGACTTTTTTTCCTTGTGAGATATAAACTCACAATTGTGTTTTAAAGCCCAATTCTGAGGGGAAAAAAGACAGGGGAAAACAATCACAATTGCAAGATGTGAAAAATTACCGTAATTTTTGGCTTCCATACAAAAATAATCTGATTATTGGCTTGTTTTTTATTTAGTTATTTTTATTTTTTTCCATCTTTGGACACAAATTTTTAGTGCCCATTATTCGGATGCATCCCTAGTCTTGAGTCTTGCAGAGAATATTTATATGTAGCTTTTAAAACAGCAGTTGATGGTGTACAACAGACTTTGAGCAAGGTTCTGCTGAGACTCTCAGAAATGGACAGCAGTGAATTGGGTCAGCTCTGACAAGCTTTTCAAACCTGCCGCAACATCCTGCAGGATGCGTTCATACTCCCCTCGATCAAACGCCGAAAACGGAGAGAGTGAGTGATGGCTCGGAAGCCTTTTAATGGATGTGTGTGCACTCATCCGATGCACATTCCTGCCTTTTCCCGTTTTTTTCCTCTCTAAATCTCCACCAGGATCATTACAGAGGACAAACTCTGAACAACGGACACAATTCATATCTGACAGTCAAAACCTGCAAGACTCATTTATTATTGTCCTCTTGCTGAGTATTTTGTTTGTTTGTTTTGAGCGTACAGTTTCTTTTTCTCATTAAGATGTTTGTAGCGACGGTGTGTAATAAGATTCATCCTGTTTCCTCTCTGCTGTGATGTATTAATATATCTCATTCTGCTCATTTGAACAGGTGCCCTTTGTAAAGTCATATTCTCCTTTCTCCAAAGCTCTTTGACAGCATGTGTGTCCCCACACAAAATGCCAAATGTCAGTCAGAGGGCTTGTCAAAATTAATTACGCCCTCCTGCGTGGAGAGAGAGAGATATCCCCTTTTACCTGGATGGGTGCACGGGATCTAAATTGGATAAAGGAATGAGAGTGGAGGAATGTAAGGACGGATGGGAGGACAGGAATGGTATGGTCATTAAAATGAAGCAGTCACAGAAAGTGACTAGACCACAAGATTATTTTAGCTTCATTAGCTTTCAGCCGAATTTGCTTTGTGGACTGCGTTGTGGACTTTGCTAGTCTTGAATCTGGTTTATACTGGTTTAGATAGAGGGTTAACTAACTAGCTCTACATGAGAAACATCGGTCAGTAGAATTTTATTTTACTTTTTGGACAGATTAGAGTGATTTCTGAAGACACTGAATGTGAGACATTTTGAATAAGTGTCATTTTGTCATGTGCTCAGATAGAAAACTATTGTTTTAAATTGTAATATGTCACAATATAGCTATTTTTGCTGTGTACTTCATCAATAATAAGAAATTTCTTTCACAAAAAAATCTTACCAACCCAAAAGTTTAGAACTTTTTCTAGGGCATTTACATCAGCCGGTCAGCTCGCTGTCCAAAATCCTGCCCTCATGAGTAGACAGATGCAATGTCATTAGAGCGTTTGAGAAACTGAGTCCTCTTCAGATGAGAGAAACGCTCTGAATGATTTAGTGGCTTTAAATGATGCAGAAAGGGAAGAATGTGCTTTGTTATCCTTCCGTTAGCTGAAGGTTTTATAGCGGCTTCGCAGAGGAGGAAAATTACAGCCCTGTGGTCGTCGCCATTAGCTCAATCAAACATCCTTGTGCATAAACAGCCTCTGCTGGCACAGGCTTTCCTCAGATACAAGACTATTTTCCTGAAAATTACAGCTTTTGTGCTGCACCTCCTTTGAGCAACTCGTACATAAACGTCTGGAAGGGTGCCACTTTCTCATGAGGGTGTCGATGTTAATGCCCACAATCAGATTGCCCAGGCACCAAAGTGTCTGCTGGCTGACTCCACGTGTTTAAAGTAACTTTGAGAGCCGCCACTGTCACTTGTAGTCTCTGGGGTCAGCTGGACTGAATCCAAAAAGAGTGGCATTTTGAGTCTAGGCTCACTCTGCCAGTGCTTTTGGATTGGATGTGGTACTGGAACAAGGAGTGAATGTGCTCCTTGTGTTTCTAGAATTGTTTAATGGATTGTGGTACCCGACCTTAAATAGTAGGCCTACCTATTTAGTAGTTATGCACACTACCGTTTAAAAGTTTGGTCGATAAGATGTTTTTTTTTTTTTTTTTAGAAGTTTAATCAATTTTGTGGTCAAGAAACATTTGTTATTATAGGGCCCTATGATTTCTGTGATGCGGAAAACTCGGACAGAATTGCAGAATTACAGAAAGTAATTTACTGTATAATGCAGAATTTCACGCAATTAGCCAAATTTTGGATGAATAAATCAAAAGTAGACTTAAATCAGAATGTGATATGGACTAGTGTCTGTGAATATTTAGCTGCAAAAATACTATTTAAATATGAATCCTGCATTTTGTGTGTCTCTGTGTGAATGAATGGCTCAGACACGCAATTCTGTTTACCAAACACATACTGTTTACCCCCCCAATCTATTTTCTTTTATTTATTATGTACTTTAAAAATCCTTGCTACATGTACTGCGTTAGGCTGTATGAGACATGTCATAGCACTTGCATGTTTTTGTTGCTCTTTTGTTGATTTCGATTGCTTCCACTGTTCTCCTTTGTAAGTCGCTTTGGATGAAAGTGTCTGCTAAATGTCTAAATGTAAGAAACTGTGACAGAAATATATTACTCAATCTAATGATACGACTACTAAATTATTATTAAAACTGCATTTTTGAAGGAATGTTTACCAGAATTTTTTTAAACAGAATTTATTTACCAGAAAAATATAAATGCACAACACCATATGTCTGGAAAAAAACAAAACAAAATGCTAATAAATATATATATTTTTTTTAATAAAATCAGTTAATTAGAGATGCTTTGATTTATTAAAATGTTATGAAACAATTAATATGGAATCCTGAAAATGAATGGAAAACAGAATTTGGTAAAAATAACTGAATTGTCTGGGGAAAAAAACAAAACGATTTCTTAGGGCCTCAAAAATATTTTTTTTTTATTAAACTTTCAATAAATTCATCTTAAATTGTGTAAGTTTCATGATTTTGATTAATAACAGTTAATAACTGATAACAGTTGTGCTGCATTTTTTTTTTGGAAATGTTGCGTTTATTTAATTTTTTTTTCATGATTCTTGAAAGTTGAAAAGAAGTTTTATATGCCTTCACTGTCAATTTTGATCACCTTAATGTGTCCTTTCTGATTAAAAGTATTAATTTCTTAAAAAACAAAAGTCTTACTGTCCTCCAAACTTATATTTCTGCATTTAAATTACTTTTATTATCATAAAACCCTGACTTCAGGTTGTTCTTTATAATTTATTAACGCTATTAAATGTAATCTTTAGCAAATCTTATAATGAATTTGTTTCATACTCATGCAAATCTAAATTTGCGATACCAAAATTCACTTGTAGCATTTAAACTAATTGATTTTAGTTTTTGGCTCTTTATTTTTATTTATTTAGACTTGATTTATACAGTTTTAATATCAACCCTTAACTGGTTATCATCGACAACATGAAAATAATTGTCAGTTTATTGGTTTCAAAATGAATTTTACTATTGCAGCATCTCTTTTATATGCTTGTGCATTATAAAATAAGGTGTGGTGTCCAATGGAGTTATGGGAATATGAATATGACATGCATAAATGAATAACCCCTCTTTATTTCTCCTTTGCTCTACTCTCTTTTATTTTCCTTGTGTATTTTCACATGGATCAGTCAATGTTCTCTTCAGTGTGTTGAGTCAGTGAGCTGGTTATGCCATCAGTGGTCCGGTTGTGCCATCAGTCTGTGTCCTGCGTCTCAGTGATGTCTGTGCTAGAGAGATGCAGAAGTGTGAAAGGGAGATGCAGCAGCGCTCGTCTTGTTTTATTCCTCGTTCTCTTGCATTATTGATGGAACGCTTCTCTGAGCTCTTGGTGCATGTTGTGTCTTGCTTTCCAGCCGGCCCTCATGTGAAGGATTCTCGCTTGCTCGCTCACATATACGCACGCACACTCCAGACAGGCGGAGGACTCTTGTGCCCTGAATGATTTGGGAAGCATGATTTTTGTGTCAGTCATTAGACTCGAGGCCCAGTTCCGCTCTGCAAAGCGGCATTTAAAATCAGACTCCTGTCAGCCTGATTTACTTCAACAAAACTGTGCTAGTGTTACTTCAAACACACCAAAATAAATGTGCACACACACATGCATATCACAGTGGACTCACATTAGAAGATGATTTTTTTTTTTTTTGTCTTGCTCTCTTCATCTGTCTGTCATGAACAGTTATGCATTTCTGCATGTTGTAAATAACCAGATTAAATTTTAACCAACCCACAAGGCAAAAAGCAAGTGTGCGTTTCTCTGCTGCTGCTGGTGTGTCTTGTCCCGCCTGTCCTCGAGATCTTTGTTGTCATGGTGACAAAGAGTTTCAACCACATGCTCAGAGAACTGTCTCTCACACACACACACACACACACACACACACACACACACTCACACTCAAACTCACTCCATACCCCTAACGTTTATTTTGAGTACTGCCTGTTTCCTGTGTGTATGAATGGACTGTTTTAAACTACTAATTAAGCAGTGCAGTAGTTTTCAATATGAAATGTTTAAGTAGCAAATCAGCATATTAGAATGTTTCTGTAGGATCATGTGACACTGAAAAATGGAATAATTGAAAATTCAGCTCTACCATTAGTTTACAATTACATTTCAAAATATATTCAAATAGAAAACAATTATTTGAAATGGTAATATAATACAGTATTACTGTTAAGCTTTGGTGAGCATAAGAAACTCACCTACCCCAAATTTGAATGGTAGTGTTCAGTCATACTACAAACATGAATTTAAAATTATTTGTTAGGTTGAGTTTTTTTTAATGCACTTTTTTTACTAAATAGTTTTGTTTGCTTCAGAGCAGCTTCTCAGAATTAATTACGCACACTTTAAAAATGAGCTGTAGCAAGACAATATTGTGTCATTATTGAGCTCTAGCCAGTTCAGTGTTGGTTCAGTTCAATAACTGTGTAAAGTTCATTCATTGTGTGACTAATATCGACAGAGCAATTTTAGTATCTTTCGCACTGATCTTAAAAAAAGTGAGCTGGTCGCGCCGGCGCGACCGTCGACCCCAGAGGGTTAAACAAGATCAATTCAGTATGGAAGCGCGAATTTCACAATTGTGATTTTTATTTTATTTTCCTCAGAATTGCAAAAATTATCTTTTTATCTCGATACTCTGACTTTTTTCTCGTAATTGCGGCTTTATATCCCACAATTCTAGCTTTTATCATACAATTCTGATTTTTTTCTTACAATTCTGACTTCTCTCACAATTGCGACTTTTTATCTCGTCATTCTGACTTTATTTCAATTGCAACTTTATATCCCACAACATTTTATCGCACAATTCTGACTTTTTATCACACAATTCTGACTTTATCACAGTTGCAACTTTATATCCTGCAATTCTGACCTTTATTCTCGCAATTATGACTTTTCTCAAATCTCTGTTTTTCTTGCAGTTGTGACTCTTTATCTCGATATTCTGACTTTATTTCTTGTGATTGTGACTTTATATCCCACAATTCTAACTTTATATCACACAATTCTGACTTTTTTTTCTCACAATTCTGACTTTTCTCACAGTTGCATCTTTTTATCTCTCTATTCTGACTTTATCACAATTGCAACTTTATATCCCGCAATTCTGACTTTTATTCTCGCAATTACGACTTTTTCTCAAATCTCTATTTTTCTTGCAATTGTGACTTATCTCTATTCTGACTTTATTTCTTGTGATTGTGACTTTATATCCCACAATTCTGACTTTTATTCTCGCAATTGCGACTTTTTCTCAAATCTCTATTTTCTTGCAATTGTGACTTTATATCCCACAGTTCTAACTTTATATCACACAATTTTGACTTTTTTTTTATCACAAATGCAACTTTATATCCTGCAATTCTGCAATTTTATCGAACCGTTCTGACTTTTTTGTGCAAGTTTTTAGCTCACAAACTCTATTACTTTTTTATCTCAAAACTCTATTTTTCTGGCCTCCATAGTTCAGCAATAAGTAGCTCAGCTAAAAACTGTAATGTTGTTATTCAGCTTCAGCTACATAACAATGTGGCAAAATTCAGGAATTACGAACAAATTTGATTTGGCTATTAAGCAGCTCTGCAGAAAACTTAGTGTATTTATCCAGACCAACTCAGTTCAAGTTTTGTTCTGATTGTAATGTGTCAGTGCTATGAAATCCATAATATTACTGAATATTAAGTGTATTTTAGACCACAACTAAGCAAGCCAAAATCAACTGTGACAAAGAACACAAACTCTATCAGGTGACAGGTGAATGTAGGGAAGAAAAACACATTGGAGAAATCTTAGTAATGAGAATTATGGAAAATTATGGCACGCATTCTGTAGATATACATTTAAATAGACTCCCAAACCATATTAAAAACTTAGAGAATTAAGGTGGGTAGCTTTGAAACCACTCAGATATGTATAAAAGTGCCTTGGAAAACATGCATAATACACTAGCTTTGTGGTAGTGGGTTTAATGTAAAGCGCTACACACACACATGCTTCAGCAAGTCTAAAAGTTTCGTTTTATGTATTCCTATAAGTCCACTTACAATATCTGTTAAGGTTTCTTGTACTGAAAAATCACTTGTAATTATTAAATAATACCATTATGATTGTCTAATCCTGCATACAAATATAGCTTTCAATTTGTCAGTGCAGACCAAGTATGTCTACTTAGTATTTTAAATTCTTACTTTAAAAGATCAAGAACAGCATCATTTATTCCATGATCTGGCCCCTGTTTGAAATGGCTAAAGATATTTTTTGTGCTTTTGTCTGCATTCATTTCTGTTTTTCCCATGAAGGTTGTGACGCGTGAGCTAATTAGAGGAACGTGTTTTTGGAAGATGAGGGTAAACGGCTGTTTTAAAGACGTCTCTTGAATGTGCACGAGGCTGCCTCTCCAACATAGAGCACGAAGCTTGTGTTTGAAGCTATATTGTGCCTTTTAGACAGTGAGCCGAAGGGGGGAGAGGTCAGTCATAAAGGTCTTCTGGTACAAATGAAGAATCGTTTAAAGCAGTGGAGCTGTGGATCAGGCTCAGTTTGAGTCTAGATGATCTGTGACCTTCAGAGATTTTCCTGGGGATGAGAAAATGGATGGACGATATTGCAGTGTCCTTAGAGCTGCTGTGAGGAGTTTGACATAAGACAGTAGTATTATCTATAGTCATACAGTCTCTCCACCTCTTCCATTTTCTTTTTTTTCTTCTCCTCCTATCTGGTCTTCTCTTCTGCTTTAAGGTCTCTTAAATTGTTTTCTCCTCTTATCTAATTGCCTTTCTAGTCTCTACTCCTTTTTCCTATTATCTCTTCTCCTCCTTGTTTTTTCCTCTATATTTCTGTGCTTCTGTCCAGGATTTTCATTTTTTTTACACTCCTCTTGTCTCCTTTCCACTTTTGCATCTTGCCTAATTTTCTTGTCTTCTCCAATCCTTCAGGTCTCCCCTCCTGATTGTTTCTTTAGTCCTCCTCTGTTCTCCTCTTCTCTCCAGCTTTCAAATCTTCCCCTTTTTTATTGTTTTCTCTATTATTATGTTTACATCTTTTCTAGTCTACTCTGCTGTCTCCTTTCTTGTCTCCTCCCTTCAGCTCCTCCTCATCTTCTCTTTCCTTTCCTCTTCCCTCTAGTCTCCTTTCCTCCTTTCTTGCCTCTTCATCTCTCCTCTCCTTCTGCTTCCTCCTTTCCTCCTTCCTGGTCACCTTTCCACTCGTCCTTCCTTGTCTTCTCTGCTGCTTTGTCCTACCTTCTCATTTCCTCTCCTCCATTCAGCTGCTGTCTCTTCTTCTCCATTCTGTTTGCCCCTCCTCTTTTCTGGTCTCTTCTGGTCACCTCTCCTTGCCTATTCTCTTTGCCTTTCGTCTCTTCCCTTCTTCTGTCACGTCTCCTGTCTTCCCCTCCTCTATCCTCCTGTCCTGCCCTGTCCTCCCTCCTCTCTTCCTCCATCATCTCCACTCTTCTCTGCGTACGGCAACGGAGGGCAGGGGAGCTGACGTATGTGTCCTCTCCGCTCTCACTAACATTGTTTATCATCCACCCAATCCAGCATGGAGCTGAATGTCTGATGAGGGAGAGAGAGGGCCAGAGAAGGAGGATTGGTGTGCAGTAAATCAGTTAGTCTGTAAATGAGATGAGAGTGAAGGAGAAACGGTCTGAACTGAAGAGAGCATGAGGAGAATCTGGAACGTAGACTGACATTGAGATGATACAACACACACTAAACACTCTCTGATCTATGGTGTCCTCGCAGACTCAGACGAAAGCCTTTGACGGAGCTCCGTCGGTCGTTTGAAATTCTTCTTTCTTCTTAAAAACACACACACGAGTCACACAAACATGCACACAGTATTCTTGCTCCTTACATTCACCACACACTGATAATATGAGCCTGATTATAGCGTTTTGCTTGAAGACCCTCAGTAATCTCTCTCTGTCTCGTTCCCTCTCATCCTTTATTCTCTCACTGTCCTCATTCTGGCTTTAAGACTCCACTGTGCCACAAAAGGATTATCGTGCCTTCTCCAAACAGGAAATGCATGCACAAAGAACCCTCATTCCTCATACCCCTGGTTCTTATGGCATCTCAACATATTCGAGAGGAAATGGATTGAGTTTTTTTCAATGTCAAAGTCATGTCTGAATCTTTTTATTTAAAAAAAAAAAAAAAAAAAAATCTATTGTTTTCCCCTCTAACTTTTCTTCCTACAGCCAAAGTATCTTGTCTGTGCTGTTCTATTGTCTTAAAAGGACAGTTCACAAAAAAAAAAAAAAATTAAAAAAGTAATTATTGACTCATCTTCTTTTTTTTTTCTTTTTTTTTTTTATCCATACAATGAAAGTCAATAGTAACCAAAACTGTTTGGTTCCCAGCGTTCTTCAAAGCTTCTGTTATATATAGGTTTTCAAATAACAAGAATGGTTTACCCAAAAATGAAAATGATCCAATGATTTACTCACCCTCAAGCTATCTTGGGTAGATATGTCTGTTCTTTTAGATGAATACAATCACAGTTAGTTTAAAAAATGTCCTGGCTCTTCCAAGCTTTATAATATGGAGCTTAAAATATGACAGAACTAATTGAATTTGAATTGTCAATTTAAATTATTGACAAGTGTCATTTAACAAAACTGAATATTTATGTGGCATTTAACATTCTGAATTAGATTTTTTTTTACTTGAATATTGAACATTTAAAATTTTACGTTTTGTTGTTTCAGGTTTTCAAGATGAAAAATAAATTGTGAACATTGAATTCGATGTTGAAAATTCAAAGTGCAGAAATTCATATTGTACAGAAAGTAGATCAGAATAAATGTAGATGATCTCCGAAAAGACAAACAAAGCATTTATGGTGACCAGGAGGGGACATGTTCAGTTAGTTCACTTGTTAGTAATTCAGATTTAACCAATTTAAATTCAGATAGTTTTGTCATATTTTAAACATCATATTATAATGGAAGCTAACCTCTGCTAATTGCCAAACCTGCGTTCAAGAAAGAGTGGCGTATCACCGGAGGACGTAAGCGTAGTGGAAGCTCCGATGAGAAGTGACGAAGTGACGGAGAGAGCAAAACAAAACGAATTAGAAGTAAAAAAAAAAATGAGAATTTCTAAAGAACAGTGTCTGAGGATTTCAATATACAGTAAGCCAAGAGGAGACTGGTTTTCCTTTGCTGTAAGCAAAACTTGGTTCTCGCAAGACTAGCATATTAACGAAGCTTATGCTATGCCTACATCATTCACTGAAACGGCACTCTTCATTTACCGCCATCTTAAAGCTTGAAGAGCCAGGACATTTTTTTCAAATATCTCAGATTGTATTTGTCTGGAAGAACAAATTTTTGGATGAACTGTCCCTTTAAGCAGGCATGACCCAAGTTGTCTTAATTGTCTATCCATAAAATGTGCATAAGGTGACTCGTCCATATGGTAAAACAGTTTGTATGTCCTGTTCGAGGATCCAAACCATTTAAATCTTTGTAACCAATGATGTTCCTAAAAACATCTATATTAAAAATGTTATTAACCTTGAGAGGCTGAAAGTGTGTGTGTATGTGTGGATCGTCCCTTGTGTCCTTCTGTCATTTAAGAGATGTAATCGACTTTGTCTTTTATAAGCACCCTGTCTCTGTACGTAATGTCTCGCTCTCTCTGTCTCCTGCAGTTTTGGACATGGCGCGTCACGTCCCCCTGTATCGTGCTCTGTTGGAGCTGCTGAGGGCCATCTCCACCTGCACCAGCCTGGTTCCTCTGCTCCTGCCGCTATCAGGAGACGCAGCAGAGGAAGAGGAGGATGAAGAACGCACCGAGTGTCAGACGTCTGTCGGCATGTTACTGGCCAAGATGAAGACCTGTGTGGATACCTACACCAACCGCCTCAGGTGAGCTCTTCCTTTTAGATGCGCACACATTCAGTCCATGGGCGGTCACACTAATGGACAGAGGACAGACGGAGTGAGTACTGATGGATGGATGCCAACCCTGTGACACTCACTGTCTCTGACCTGCATGGAAAAACCTTATGCCCACAAGATGTAACCTGATGCTATAGTCACAAGTCAAAACTAGTGTTTCAGCAGAGGAGTAACACACAGTGATAAATGACTGCTAGATCAGTCAGTGCTCCTCACCTGCCCTCGAAAAGCCTCTAATCCCCAGTGGCCTTCAAACTGTCCTGAGCTTTTGCCGTTCCACACATTCAGCTTTGGCATTTTCAAATAGTGTCTACTATGTAATGTAGTTGAAATAGTTTTTTTCCACATTTCACTGGACCCTCCACAAAAAAAAAATCACTGATTTAGATTTTGATCAATCTGTTGTAAATATAAATAAATATATATGTATGTATGTGTATAGGAAAACCCAACACATGGTGAACCTTTTTTAGGTTTTGATATCATATGAAAGCTAAATTCAATGTGTTCAAGTTTTGATAAAATGATAAATTAATTTTCTGTTTTATCTAGCTTTTAATGTGTTTTATATGGAAGCCCGTTTCCACCACTGAATAAAAAGTTTATCGCAACTTTACTCGCAACTGACTTTTTTCTTAGAATTGCGTGATGCAAACATGCAATTCTGACATTTTTCTCAGATTTATGTGATATCACCTCACAATTGCAAGAGCGAAAAACATAAACTTGCAATTCTAAGAAAATATTCTTTTTTTCCCTATATTAAACTTTATAACTTGTGATTGCAAGTTTGTATCTCACAATTCTTTCTTTTTTCCTCACAATTTTTTTTCTCAGAATTGTGAGATATAAACTCGCAATTGTGAGAAAAAAAGTCATAACTGTGCGATACGCGCTCACAATTATGAGATACAAATGTAATTCTGAGGGGAAAAAAAGTCAGAATTGCAAGATAGGAACTCGCAATCGGCAGAAATGTAGTCAGAATTGTGAGATATAAACTCGCAATTGTGAGGAAAAAAGTCAGAATTGCGCGATACAAACTCTCAGTTGTGAGAAAAAAGTCAGAATTGCGCGATACAAACTCTCAATTGTGAGAAAAAAAGTCAGAATTGCAAGAGATAAACTTGCAATTGAGGAAAAAAAGTCAGAATTGCGAGATACTAATTTAATTCTGAGGGGAAAAAAAGTTAGAATTGCGAGATAAAAACTCGCAGTTGGCAGAAATAAACTCTGAATTGTGAGATACAAACTTAATTCCGAGAAAAAATGTTACAATTGCAAGATACAAACTAGCAATCGTAAGAAAAAAGTTAGAATTGCCCATGCGGAAAAAGTCAGGATTGTGAGATACAAACCCACAGTCGTAAGAAAAATGTCAGAATTTCGAGATGTAAACTCCAAATTGTTAGGGGAAATAAAGTCAGAAACACAGGTGGATATGTAGAGTAGTGAGACTATGATTTGTTATCAGCTGTCTGTTTGATAATGGCTTAGTCTTCATGGGTAGCGAGATGTTTATGGCATTGGACTGTTAGTCACAGGGTGAAGCCACAAGGTTGGCTCTGTCCGAGTGTGTGAGAATGCGTGCAGCCTTGAATAACGAGACCATCTTAATTATTGTCGTATGTGTCACCTACAGGTAAAGGACGTTCATGACATGCCCCCTTTCTCATTTGTTTGTCTCTTTCATTTCCTCTCCTCCTGCTTAATGAAAGATACATGTTGTGAGGGCGTGTGCTTACCCGCAAGACAGCTGGATGTTGTTTTTAATGGCTTACTTTGGGACAAGTCACAATCTGCTGCTCATTTGATGCATTCACTGTGTACCAGCACCTCTCAGGATGAGAGTGTGTGTGTTTGTTTCAGGGTTGGGACATGAGTGTTTGTGAAGTTGTTAAGGACATGACTTTGTCAATGAAAAATTAAACATGTCACATGTTCACATGCATGCAAACACAACTAAACACCCCTTATTAATTGGTTAGTGTCTACATAGTACAGACATGTGATTTCTGATTAATTCTTTGTCTACCTTAGGTCAAAGAAAGACAAAAGTAAAGGGGTGATGAAGACAGAGACATCTGATCCTGAGCCTGAAGGCCTCACCCTGCTAGTTCCAGACATCCAGAAGACTGCAGAGATTGTTTATGCCGCCACCACCAACCTACGGCAGGCCAACCATGGTGAGAACATTTACATCAACACAATCTGCTCTTTCCAAAAAGCTGAAGGGATAGTTCACCCAAAAATGAAACTTCTGTCATTAATTACTCACCCTCATGTTGTTCCAAACCCAAATTAAGATTAAGAAAGCTTTCTGACCCTCCATAGACAGAAACGCAACTGATATGTTCAAGGCCAGAAAGTTAGTAAAGACATTATTAAAATAATCCATGTGACATCATACTACTTTTTTCAACAATTTCTTCTCAGTTGTGTCAGTAATCGACATGTGTTGTCTAAAATCCCCTGCACAAAAGCTCTTAATGCTGTGTCTCTTTTGGGCAGTATATTTTAGGTGCTTGAGACTTGAAACAGAAGTGAAAGCAGGACAGTGCTGGATGTATAGTGGTCAGTCAGGAGAGGGATGGTCTGTATTTCACAGGCTGAAGACACTCCCTGCTTGTCTGAGGGCCTCAGGGGACATGGAGTGACTGTTTGCTCTGACAAAATAAGCCGAAGAGAAACGGCTCTCCAGCACAGAGCCACACCAGAGGCAGCACGCTCTCTAAAGCCTGAT
The DNA here is from genome assembly GCA_033026305.1 of Cirrhinus molitorella. Lineage (NCBI taxonomy): Eukaryota > Metazoa > Chordata > Actinopteri > Cypriniformes > Cyprinidae > Cirrhinus > Cirrhinus molitorella. Next base: position 22,657,655 of record CM065135.1, on the reverse strand, counting down.
AGTTTTCTCCAAGGAGTTTTAAATGGAGAGTCAGCTTTACTGGGCACTTTCGTTTGTCAGACTAGACTTAATCTATGTCGTGCTAATTCTTTAAGATCTTCAGCTGCCCTTAGTCATAGGGTGTATTTTCAGACTGGGATGTTGTGTGACCAACATTCAGTCCCTCTATACTGACCTCAGAAAAATGGATGTGACAAATTCCTAATTCTGGGATTTAAAGCCCTTGAGATAAGTCATCTGTTAATTAAAATTTACAAACTACAGTTGAGGTCAAAAGTTTACACCCCCCTTTCAGAATCTGCAAAATGTTAATTATTTTACCAAAATAAGAGGGATCATATTAAATGAACTGACATGAATAAAATATTTCACATAAAAGATGTTTACATATAGTCCACAAGAGAAAATAATAGTTGAATTTATTTTTAAAAATTACCCTGTTCAAAAGTTTACATCCTCTTGATTTTTAATACTGTGTTCTTACCTGAATGATCCACACCTGCCTGCTGTTCTTCAGAAAAATCCTTCAGGTCCAACTAATTCTTTGGTTTTCTGCCATTTTTGTTTATTTGAACCCTTTCCAACAATGTATGATTTTGAGATCCATCTTTTCACACTGAGGACAACTGAGGTACTCATATGCAACTGTTAAAGTAGGTTCAAATGCTCACTGATGCTCCAGAAGGAAAACAGTGCATTTAGAGCTGGGGGGTAAAATCTTTTAAACAGAATGGACATGTGTACATTTTTCTTATTTTGCCTAAATATAATATTTTTTCATTTAGTATCACCCTTCAGAGGCTACAGAAGATACTTACATGTTTTCCAGACGTCAAAATAAGTTAAATTTAACCTGATCTTCAAATTCAAAAAGTTTTTTTTTCTTTTTTCCTTTTGGAGCATCAGTGAGTGTTTGAAATGTTTGTAATAGTTGCATGTGAGTTCCTCAGTTGTCCTCAGTGTGAAAAGATGGATCTCAAAATCATACAGTCATTGTTGAAAATGGTTCAAATACACAAAAATGCTGGAAAACCAAAGAATTTGTGGGACCTGAAGGGTTTTTCTGAAGAACAGCAGGTTTAACTGTTCAGGACAAACACGAGACTTAACAACTGTCACTACACAAAAACACAGCTGTGGATCATTCATGTAACAACACAGTATTAAGAATCAAGGGGATGTAAGCTTTTGAAACTCATTTGTATAAATTCAACTATTATTTTCTCTTGTGGACTATATGTAAACATCTAATCTAATTCAGGTCAGTACTAAAACAATAACATGCATTTTGTATGATCCCTCTTATTTTGTTAAAATACTTAACATTTTGCAGATTATGAAAGGGGGATGTAAACTTTTGACCTCAACTGTAAGTCCCTCTGAGGTCCTCTAGAGCATTAAGGGAAGACCTGGTTATAGGAAGGTAATGGTAGGAATTTCCACTGTTAAGTCGGAGAACCAAATCAGTTCATTCACATATAATAACCATCAGCCTCCCTTGGGTATCTCATGCTCTCATTCTCTCCGTGATGAGTGAATGAAAGGGGCGTTAAACGTGGTGAAGCTGATCGATGCAGCTGTCACTATCCATAAGGGAAATCCATATGATAAGAGCGGTAAGACATTACACTTACCACCCCGTTTAACTGCTTAATTAGTACTCCGTCTTTTCTTAAAAACTGTCAGAGACAGCGCAGTCAGGGTGTCTGATTGGCCCAAAGTGCTGTCCTGTAGTTCAGTATCGATATTGGCATCAATATCGTGTGCTAATGTGACGAGGTGAGAGTAAATGGAGCTATCGATGTTGGTGGGATTTTATGTGGCTCGTATCCAAAGCGTAGCCGTTATCAACCCTGTTAAGCGCAAAGGTAATTTGATTGGCTGACGCGGTGCATGTGTGTGCAAGACAGAGACATGTGTCTGCGTCCATGGCCAGAAATGCCATAAAGCTCCTAAATATAGGGAGTTTAATTGTGTTGTAGCTCTAACAGCCTCCGTCCGCAGGTCTAATATGTCTCACTGGAGCGGTGATGGTCTGTTGGTGTCGTTGTCATTAGTCTGAAGCTCGATAACAATCTGAATTGAGAGAACAGAAATGCAGCAACTCATTTGTGTAACAACACGACTTTGTGTGCTTCGTCTCATTTATCAAAGTAACAAATTTGCAGTCAAACACATCTCAATAGGAGCCTTTAATTGCCAAGTCACAAAAATGCAACGTTTGAGCTCAAAGGGAGTATGTTTACTGATAGCAGAGCTACATACCGGCATTCAGGTTACTTTTACGTCTCGCAGGGATGTGTTGGTTGTTCAGGGATGAGAGGATGGAAGATGTGACCTACTCAAACACATCCCTCAGGCTACTCTGAAACACACATGCACACACTCTTGAAGGTTTTTTTTTGATGTGTCTGCCTGCTTTTTTTAGAGAGGAAGATGGCTGAAAGCTCTAAGAAGGCAGCAGCAAGGCCCAAACCGCTGTCCATCTTGCGCTCAATGGAGGAGAAATACACAGCAGCCATGAAGAAACTACAGTTTGGTGAGAACTACATGTCTCTGCTAGTGCTTGACCCATTTAAGTTTTTACTGGCTGATAAGAGAATAAATGATATAATTTAATCATTGAAATGAGATTTTACTCTCAAGTTCAGTGATTTAAAACATTTTATTGAAAGATATTACACACAATTTTGAACTGTTTAGCGATTTAAGGTAAAATATTTGTTTTCCCTCAAATGTTATGTTCGTATTTAACAACATATTCATAGTACATTACCAGTCAAAAGTTTTGAGCAGTAATATTTTTAATGTTTTTTTTTTTAAAGAAGTCTCTTCTTACTAAGCCTGCATTCATTTTATCCAAAGTACAGCAAAAACAGTAAAAAATTTTTATATTTTTACTCTTTAAAATAACTTTTCTATTTGAGTATATTTTAAAATGTAATTTATACCTGTGATCAAAGCTAAATTTTCAGCATCATTACTCCAGTCTCCGGTGTCACAATCTTTCTAAAATGCTAATTTGTTGTTCAAGAAACACTTTTTATTATTATTATGAATATGTGAAAAACAGTTGACACATTAACACTTTTTTAGGTTTCTTTGATGAATAGAAAGATCCAAAGATCAACATTTATCTGAAATAAAAAGCTTTGTACGTTATACACCATACCATTTAAAAGCTTGGAGTCAGTATAATTTTTGGGGGACAAGAAATAATAGAAGTTAATACTTTTATTTAGCAAGGATGTTTTAAATTTCAGATAAATCCTGCTGTTCTTCATCAAAGAAACCTGGAAAAATTCTACTCAGCTGTTTTCAGCATAATAGTAACAATAATGAATGTTCTTTGAGCAGCAAATCAGAATGTTAGAAAGGTTTCTGAAGGATTATGCGACTGGAGTGATGGTGCTAAAAAATTCCGCTTTGAAATTACAGGAATACATTACATTTTAAAATATATTCAAATTGAAAACCGTTATTTTAAATGGTAAACATATTTTAAAATTGTACTGTTTTGCTGTACTTTGGATCAAATAAATGTAGGCTTGGTAAGCAGAAGAGAATAAAAACATTACAAATCTTACTGTTTAGAAACGTTTGACAGGTAGTGTAGTGTATGATTATAGTTTTTATTTATTTATTTATTTATTTATTTTTTGATGTTGCTCCCATGGCATGCAGGGAAAGAAATAAAATATTTTTAAGTAACATTTTAAAATTAGCATTTTTATGATTGAATACGTTAGACTTTCACTTACTCACAAACCCCTTGCAGTTCAGTCACAAACTCCAGTTTATGAAACCTTGGTCTAAACCTATTCTTTTGCATTTTGCATCACTCACAAAGTTAAATGAATGAATAGAAATTGCTGCTTTTGTTTTCTTTAAGTGCACCAAATATTTGAAGGAGCACAATGCATATGAACCAAAATGAGGAGGATTGTGTTATCTTGCTGGAAGAATAGCTTTTCTGGTTGTCATTTCTCATCTGTCTTTGCTCTGATTGATGACGAGAGTTTTGTTCTGCCAAAAATGATTTAGCCCGACCTCAGACGAATGAGGTAATCTCAACTGACGTGACTGTAAACAGGTTTGCACTGGCCCACACAGAACAGATTTCTCAAAAAACACAGTATGGCTTTTTCTGGAGGAAAAATTCTGAAATGTTTATTTTTAAGTGGCTCTGATGGTTTTTTTTTTCAGGCTGATTGTATTTTATTGTGACTATTGATAACTAACAGTTTTTGTGTCTTTCTCTTCCACAGACACGTTTGAGATGGTGTGTGAGGATGAGGACTCTAAGCTGGTGTTTAAGGTGAACTACCATTACCTGTCTCAGGTGAAGAACGCCAGCGACGCCAACAGTGCAGCTCGTGCTCGACGATTAGCACAAGAGGCTGTCACGCTCTCCACCTCCCTCCCTCTCTCCTCATCCTCCAGCGTTTTCGTCCGCTGTGATGAAGAACGTCTCGACATCATGAAGGTATGATTCTATACCTTCCACTAAAACACTTATGTTTATAAGAGCCACATAAGCATCTTAAAGGGATAGTTTACCCAAAAATGAAAATTACCTTAGTTTACAAAACAATTTACTCACTCTCAAGCCGTTCTAGGTGTATATGACTTTCGTCTTTCAGACAAATACAATCAGAGTTATATTAAAAAATGTCCTGGCTCTTTCAAGCTTTATAATAGCAGTGAATGGGTGTTTTGATTTTTAAGTCCGGTAAAGTGCGTCCATCCATCATAAATACTCCACACGGCTTTAGAGGGTTAATAAAGGCCGTCTGAACTGAATCAATGCGCTTGTGTAAGAAAAATATCCATATTTAAAACTTTATAAACCATTATCTCTAGCAAAGAAAAAACAGTCTCTTCTTGGCTTATATCGAAATCCTCCAACATTTTTCTTTACAAATTGTTGTTTTGTACTTCTAATTCATGACTGGTGTTTTGTTTTGCTCTCTCCACTGTGGTTCCGCACTCATCACTGTGTTTGTCTACATCGTACGTCGTCTGCTGAAATGCCACTCTCTCATGAACGCACATATGACAGTTAGCGGAAGCTAGAGTTTATGGTTTATAAAGTTTTAGTTATGTTTATTTTTCTTACACACTTTGGCCTCAGAAGGCCTTTCTTAGCCCTGTTGTGTGGAGTACTTTTATGATGGATGGATGCGCTTTATTGGACTTAAACATCTCAACACCCATTCACTGCCATTATAAAGCTTTAAAGAGCCAGGACATTTTTAAATATAACTCTGATTGTATTCGTCTGAAAGAAGAAAGTCATAAACACTTGAATGGCCTGAGGGTGAGTAAATCATGGGGCAATTTTCATTTTTGGGTGAACTATTAAATGATTAAAAAGTAATAAAAAATGTATTTTGTAAATACATTTTTATTATGGTTTTAATCATTTATAACATATTCAAGAATCAAATAATGCAAATTTTAATAATTAAACGAATCAGTCAATAAGAATTTGATTTCTGAAAAAGCAGAGCATGACTGTCTCAAGCCTTACTGTTTACTGTGGGTCAACATGAATCTTTCGATCTCTGCTGCATGACAAAACAACGGCGTTGAATCCCAGGAGCCACTTGCTTGTCTTGCTGTCCTGTGGTCTCTAACACACACACGAGTGCCCACACTCTTACTAATGACATTTGAGATGTGCTTTTGACCCGGGCTCCTCTCCGAGAGTGTAAATGTCAGTGTGTCTGGCTTGCGCTTTATGTCTAGGGCAGGCCAGACCACAGGCGGAGCCCCAGTCAGACTGGTCACTCGCTACTCCGTCTGCTTACGCTGACCCTTAACAGCGGGCCAGGTTTTTTTATCTTCCTCCACACTTCATACAATCTTAATGGACATTAATAGTAAACTGATCTTTCCAGATTTAACCTACAACGAGTGTGTTAGCACAGCTTTGTGTGTGTGTTTAGTGTTGCGTTTGAATGGTCATGTCAAAACAGTCTTAACGCCTGAGTGCAGCTCTACCGCCTGCAGTGGAGAGAGATTCACTGGATGGCATTACAGTCCTCCGATCTTCCTCTCTCGCTCCCTCTGTGGGAAGCCGGGATACATCTCTTTGCCTGTCTCAGTACTACTTCCTGTATAGACTTGGTTTAGACATGCACAATTGTTCTGGTGATGTTCAGTGCAATATTTTCTATTTTAATATTTGTTGCCTAGAGTCGCTGTCTTGTAATGGCCGTTTTCTTGCTTTTTGTCTCAGGTGTTGATAACGGGGCCCGCAGACACACCATATGCCAATGGCTGTTTTGAATTTGATGTTTATTTCCCTCAAGATTACCCAAACTCCCCTCCTTTAGTTAATCTGGAGACCACCGGTGGCCACAGCGTCCGCTTCAATCCAAACCTCTACAATGATGGCAAGGTTAGTGTTTTCTTTTTGGTAAAATGAAGGGAATTTTTAAACCAGTATGTTTTTTTGAGTGGCTGATGCAAATTTTGATAACCCAGACAGTTAAAAATCTTAAAACGAATGTGGTTGTTTTTTTAATTCATTTGTTAAATGTATATTATTTAATTTGGCAAAAAATGTTGTATTTATATATATATATATATATATATATATATATATATATATATATATATATATATATATATATATATATATATATATATATATATATATATATATATATGGAAGCCTGTTTAATTAAAAAAAAAATTAAATATAGAAAAATATATTAAATATAAACTTGCAATTGCAAGAAACAAAAGCAGAATTTTTCCGTTTGTATCGCAATTCTGACTTTTTTTTAAAATGCTCATTTGTATCTCGTAATCTGACTTTTTCTCGCAAATATGAGTTTGTATACTGCAGTACTAGTTTGTATCTTGCAATTTTGACTATTTCATGCAAATGCTAGTTTGTATCTCCCAGTTCAGATTTTTTTTTTTCGCAAAGCGAGTTTATCTTGCAATTTTAACTTTTCACACAAATACGAGTTTATATATCATGATTCTGACTTTTTTTATGCAAATGCGAGTTTGTATCTCGCAATTATATTTACAAATATTTTTATTTTATTATTGTGTATTTTGTTTTTATATATACATTTTGTTTCTGTTCTACAAAATGTATGGAAGCCTGTTTCCGCCACTGAATTTTTTTTTTTTTTTTCAAATTCACTTCACAATTTATTTCACTCAAAATTATTTACTTTTTCGCGCTATTGTGAGTTTACGTCTCGCAATTCTGACTTTAATTGTCAGACTTGTGAAATATAAACTTGCAATTGCAAGAAATAAATTTTTTTTTTCAGTTTATATATTGCAGTTCTGACATTTTTTCTTGCAAATGCGAGGTTGTCTCACAAGTCTGACTATTTTCTCGCAAATGCCATTTCATATATAGCGATTCTGACTTTTTCCTCACAAATGTAAGTTTGTATCTCACAATTCTATTTTCTTTTAAATGCGAGTTTATACATCACCATTCAGAGTTTGTATCTCGCAATTATGACTTTTTTTCCTCAAATACACATTTGTATCTTGTGATTCTGACTTTTTTTCTCAGAATTGTGAGAAATAAACTCAACTGTGAGTTATAAAGTCCAGAATTGCAATTTTTTCTTGTGCAATTCTGATTTGATGACTGGCAAATTCATGTTATGAAGTCAGAATGATGATATAAACTAAGAACTAAGAATATTCAGAATTGAAATATAAACTTGCAATTCTAAGAAAAAAGGACTTCATGTCCAGCAACTGAGAGTTTATAATCATGCAATTTTGAGGGAAAAAAGTCAGAATTGCAAGTTTATATGTGATGTAAACTTGCAATTGTGAAAAAAGTCAGAATTGCCAAATTAAGTTGCCTCTTGGAAACGGGCTTCTATGAAAATGGCCAAATATTGGCCAATGGATAAAAAAATAATGTGATTGTTTCTTTGTTTCTCTTCATCCTGATCTCTTTGTACCGTCTCTCCTCCCTTCTGAAACAACCAGGTGTGTTTAAGTATCCTGAACACCTGGCACGGGCGTCCCGAGGAGAAATGGAATCCTCAGACTTCTAGCTTTCTACAGGTGAGCCCAATCCCATCTGTTTGTAGTTTCTCTTTCTTGTATAATCTTTTATCCTACTCACGTTCATTAGGCAGGAAGGATTTCGCTTCTGAGAGTGACTGCCTAAATGTGGATGGTCCTTTCCGGTAGATCTGAAGCAGTGAAATGCCGGAAAAGACCATCTCTCGTTTCAGCACTTTTAGGGAATATTTAGTCATATCACCATCACCTGCACATCGACCATTGAGCATTTACAACATTCTCATCCTGGCTTCCCTACAGTAATTATCTTCCCACATCTCAACCCCTTTCCCTCCCTCTCTCCATCATACCTCTCTGAATAATAGGCAGGGGAGCTGTTTCCCCCTGTAATATTGATCAGATCAGGCTCTGCTCCTCTCTCTCCTCAAGCTCATGCTCATGTACTGCTGCCAGCAGTTCATAGAAATGTCTCCATTGATTAGGGCTACAGTTAGCGTCCAGCCGATCAATAAATGGAAATTAGGCACAGGGACAGTAGTGCTGTGGTCAGTGAGAGCCGGTGTGCTCTTCACCTCTTCCACTTGATCAGTGTGTCATTCCTACTAGACTTTCTAAAACCTGTGTGTATGTGTTTTAGGTGCTGGTGTCAATCCAGTCTCTGATCCTGGTGGCTGAGCCATACTTCAACGAACCAGGTTACGAGCGTTCCCGAGGCACGCCGAGTGGAACGCAGAGCTCCAGAGAGTACGACGGAAACATCAGGCAGGCCACTGTCAAGTGGGCCATGCTAGAACAGATTCGCAACCCTTCACCCTGCTTTAAAGAGGTTAGATATCCTCCGTCACAAATACACAGACTCTTATAAGTTTCAGAGGTTTTTGAGTTCACATATATGCAGTGACCCCAAAAAGTATTTGGAGAATATTTCTTAAGCACCAACATATCCACATAGAATGATTTTATTTATTTATTTTTTTTTTTTAAGGAAAATTCTTTTTTTTGGTTGCGTTTTTGATTAAATAAATGTAGCATCGTTGAGCACAAAAGTATGGAAGCCTGTTTCTGCCACTGAATGAAAATTAAAAAAAAGGTAATTGCGACTTTTAAACTCAGTTGCAAGTTAAGTCAAAATTGACATATAAACTCGCAATTCTGAGAAAATATCAGTCTTTTTTCCCTTCAGAATTCAACATAACTCACAAATGCAAGTTATATCTCACAAATGAGAACAAAAGTCAGAATTGCAAATTGCAAATCACACAATTCTTTTTTTCCTCACAATTGCAAGTTTATATTTCACAATTCTGTCTTTTTTCCTTAGAATTGCAAGTTTAAATCTCGCAAGTTTCTTCTTCAGAATCTGAAGTTTAATTTTGACATTTTTCCGCAGAATCACAAGTTTAAAGCTTGTAATTCTGAGAAAAAAGCCAGTATTACATGTTTGTCTTAATTCTAACATTTTTTCTCAGAAATGCGAGTTTAAATGACAATTGACTTTGTTTCCTCACAATTGTCAGTTTATATCTTGCACTTCTGACATTTATATCTTGCACTTCTGACTTTTTTTTTTTTTAGATTTGTTTAAATCTTTCAATTCTGACTTTTTGCCTTAGAATTGTATGTTTAAATCTTTCAGTTCTGCCTTTTTTAATATCTCACAATTCTAAGAAAAAAAGTCTTTGTTCAGTGGCAGAAACACGCTTCCATACAATAGACTTTTTAAAAACATTTAAAAAAAATCTTACTGACCCCAAACTTTTGAAACCCTGTGTGTGTGTGTGCATATATATATATATATATATATATATATATTTTGTCCTCTGTGTTAGCAGCACATTCTAAGTTGTCCTATTTTACATGTGCTTTTTTATCACTTTTAGATAGATAATGTTCTTCTCCACCCCCTCATCTTCTCCGTTCTTTGTTTTTGATTTCCTTTTGTCCTTGATATGGCCCCCACTAGCAGATAACAATCATCCGTACGCTCTGTGAAAAAGAGAGAGAGAGAGGGGAGGAGGATGGGCGGCCTGAATCAGAATATAAATGAGTGAAGATATTGAGTCATTGAACGAGGGATACGAATCATGAATGCGCTGGAATGATCCAAATATGTGCACTCATGTAATTAATTACCAAACTTACTCGCAATTCCATGATCAGATTAAAAGCATACATTAAACTCTAGGAATCTGGGTCATGCGTGTGTATTCATGAGTGTTCACCTCATATAGTCTCTGAAGCCTCTCTCAGACAGTCACACATCAGGATCTTTTCATTTAGAAGAAACCAGATCAGACCACCTGGTGTCATCTTGGGTCTAGTATGGGCATTTCAGCTGGTATTCGTGAGGTTGATGTCATGCCTAGCGGCTGCCTCGCCACCCCGGGCTGTTATGAGGCTGGTACATTACCTCTGTATCCCACAGTGGACACTAAACAGGCTGTTGCCATGGCAACCAGAGCATTGTTCAGAGGGATAAAGAGCTGTGGGGCTGTCGTTTGGGCAGAACTGAGCCAGGCCAAACATCGACCGGCTCATACGGGACTCATACTCGCTGATGAATTATGTATCGACGCAGACGGAATCTACATAATTATGCAGAATTCTAGTATTAGTTGCTGAATATATAATGAAACTAGTCCAAATCAAATCATTTGCTTTTAGCTGCTGTAGGGGAGACTTGTGACGTCATCTACATGGAGGTGGAAGTTGGTTTTGTCAGACACAAGTGCAGCAGAATCTTAAATAGCCTCACACATGAACACCTTTAAGGTCTGTGGCAGAACTAGTTAGCTGTCTACTCCCCTACATGTTTAAAAATTTTTTTTTTTAGTAGTAATTTTGGTAATTTGCATAGATGTATATCTGGGTCAGAAATTTACTTTTTCATTAATGGACAATATTGGTCCCCTGGTATTAGTTTCCATTTTTTACATTTGTGAGGGCAATTTTAAACACCTTTTTATTATAAAAAACAAATCTTTAATGTCAAATACTTAAATTTACCCAGTTACTTTAATCAATATTTTAAAGTGTTGTCAACGTTAATAGACTGTTTAAAATTGTAAAAAATGTGTAATCTACGTTACAGTAAAAAAACAGAAGCTCATTGAGCTTTATTGTATATTATTGGTCTTTATATTGTAATAATGATTATTAATATTGATATAGAAAACAATATGAGCATTTTGGGTTCATTTTGGGCACATCACATTCTGGCTTCAACATGTCGGTCCATGACGTTTGCCAAGTCTAGCACAAATTATGCAAAAATTCCTGTTCTCTTTCAAGCATACGTTTCGGTGTCTCACTATGGGATACGCCCCTTCCGCGTATTCCTCAGAAGCCCTATTGCATTACGCCAGCCCAATTGGCTGGCAGACGTGACGTTGCGTCCGTGGTGTGGCTCCCACCTCCAGTATAAAAGAGGCAGCGCAACGTCACTACGACATTCAAAAACCTCTTCTCGCTTCACACCAGAAGTCTAGAAGCCTACACACGATTAGCTATCAACTAGTCTCCACGCTGGTTGCTGGCTAGTTACACTGGTACTGCTTCCACGATAGTTGGCCACCACGCCGCTTTCGCCTGCACCTTCAATCGGCACTCCAGCTCATTGTAGGGTTTTCAGTACCTTTATCATGGCTGCAGCAATGCAGAAAAATAAAGCTAGCGAGGGAGATTCTCCACGGCTTTGCTCATGCGGGAACAAGATTTCATGCAAAGACACACACCAGGTCTGCTCTGCATGTCTTGGGCTGAAACATGCCCAGATGTCAGTAGAGAATCCCGCTTCTTGTGAGCATTGTGCGCGGTTTACAATTAAGTCCCTTCGCCGCAGACTAGCACGCCAAGCTAGTCTGTCAGGCCAGGACCCCCTCCTTTCAGCTAGCCCTGCTCCGACTGCCACCCCACAGGTGTCCATCCCTGTAGAGCTGCCCACCACGCCAGCTCTATCATGGGGCGAGCAGCTGGATGAATGCGTTCCCCTCCCGAGCGTGCTCAGCTCGGATGAGGAGGAGGATGACGCGTTCGATTTTGAGGAAGAGGGACAATCTGATTTTCTTCTCTCCGAGGAGGAAGATTTCGAGGACTCCCCTTTCCTCCCCCCTGCTCAACCGGCAACATCCCTCACTACAGCGGGATCCACGGAGGAGGCGGGCGGGGCACCATCCTCCCCGCTTCTTAGTGTGGATCTGCAGGACGTGTGCAAACGCGCTGCAGAGAAGCTCAATATTCCGTGGCCGACTGTGGTAGCGGAGACTGCAAAGTCTCGCTACGAGGGCAAAAGGTTGCCGAGAGCAAAGCGGGCAGCGAGACAGTTACTTCCAGTTTTCCCAGAGCTCCTGGAGGAAGTTGCGGTCACCTGGAAGGACAAACCGTTCACCAGCAAAGTGCCTATTCAAGGGGGATCTGCTCTTGATGTGGAGGGTATGGAGAAGGAGGGACTTCTCCGCATGCCCCCTATGGAGCCGTTAGTCGCCGCGCATCTGCAGCCCAAGCGCACAGCGGCTCCGAACCCCACACTGCCATCTAAAGCGGACCGGTTTCAGTCAAGCATGACTGAACGCGCCTACAAGGCAGTCGCACTATCTGTCCGGGCTATGAACGCGGTATCTTTGCTGACCGCATACCAAGCGGAGTTGCAGGACGAAGTGTCTGCCACACCAGGCCAGACACAGTGGGACGAGATTTGTGTTGTCACGGATCTCTCTCTCCGTCTGCAAAGATGCGCGGTTCAGGCTGCGGGAAAGGCTATGGCCTCTATGGTGATTCAGGAGAGAGGACGCTGGCTTAATCTGGCTAATCTCTCCGACAGGGAGAAAGAGACCATACTGGATGCACCGGTCGTCGCTGAGGGAATTTTCGGTTCAGCTCTGACACGGATGCAAAAGAGATGCGAGGAAAAGAAGCGGGATGATGAGGCTTTGCAACTTTGCATGCCTAGGAAAATGCAGCCTGCACCCCCTCCGCCACCTCGGCAGACCTTCGCACAAGCTGCGGCTGGCCCACCCCCCAACTATCGCATTCCGAGGCGTCAGAGACCGCACGTGAATGCAGCGGGTCCGAGTGGAGCTCCGGAGCAGAAACCGGCCTGGCCTAGGAAGCACTATCAGCCTGTTGCGGCGCAGACGGACCAGCCAGCCCCTCATCCATCTCAGACAGTGGTGAGGAGGAAGAAAAAGGCGGTTTGAGAAGGTTTTCCTGAGGGAAGAGAGCCCAAAGCCCCCCTGTTCGTTGGCTCTCGACCCTCAGTTGTTCAGTGTTCAACAGGGAACGTGTTCGGACGTTTACAGTTGTTCTGTGGTGAAATCAGCACCAAGTTGGGCCATGGGATGCAGAGCAGTGAAACGGAGGAGAGACGGTGCAGTGGTACACACCAACCCACCAGTCACAAGCACTCCACACTTTCAAAATTCAATAAAGTTGTCACTGTTTCCCCAAAATATAATGCCCCCAAGAATGTTGCAAAACATACCAGAACACAATATAACACTACCTCGGGGAGTTATCGCTCCCTTAAGGGTGGTGAGCCACTTCAACCCTGTCCAAACACTAAGTGTTCGCGCATGCGCGGTACAGAACACACGCTTGTTCCCGATTCAGCCACACGATGGCGCCGGGACACTGCAAATAAACAGCTGGCGAATATGCACAAAGTCCAAATGGGTGCTCAGGACAGTTCAGTTCGGTTACAGACTGCAGTTCGCTACTTCCCCACCGCACTTCAAAGGGCTAATTCATTCTCAGGTGCGGGGAGAGTTGACACACGTTCTTCAGGAAGAAATCACTTCCCTGCTGAAGAAAAGGGCAATAAGAGTGGTTCCACTCGAGGAAAGCCACAGTGGGTTTTATTCAAGGTATTTCCTAGTACCAAAGAAGGGAACCCAGGCTCTTCGTCCCATATTAGACCTGCGAGCGCTGAACAAATACTTGAGAAAGTACAAGTTCAGAATGCTCACCCATTCTACACTCCTGAAATTGGTGCGACCAGGCGATTGGCTTTCCTCCATCGACCTGAAAGACGCATATTTTCACATAAGAATATATCCACCCCACAGGAAATTCCTAAGGTTTGCTTTCCGCGGGGTGGCATACGAATATCTGGTTCTCCCTTTCGGCCTGTCCCTCAGCCCGAGAGTGTTTGTGAAATGTATAGAGGCGGCCCTATCTCCGCTCAGGGAGAGAGGCGTTCGTCTCGTTACGTGCATAGACGATTGGCTCGTGATAGCGCAGTCAGAGCGCATAGCGAGGGAGCACACAGCCATGCTTCTAGAACACATCCAGAAGCTGGGATTGAAATTAAACACAGAAAAGAGTGTGTTGGTTCCCAGGCAGTCGATAACATATCTGGGGCTGTCACTAGATTCGGTGACATTCACGGCGCGACTGTCAGAGGAAAGAGTGAGAAAGTTCACTCAATGCCTGACCGAATTCCAGAGAGGAAACACTCTCTTTTCGCACATGTCTCAGACTACTAGGTTTGATGGCCTCAGCACTGATAGTTATTCCCCTAGGGAGACTATTCATGAGAGATTTTCAGCGCTGGGTAGCCTCTCTGAGATTAAACCCGTTGCGCCACTCCCGGAGGAGAGTGAGAGTGACGTCATCGGCTGTGTTGGCACTGCGCCAGTGGGGAAACCCATCCTTTCTGGTTCAAGGGGTTCCCATGGGTGTAGTTCTGGCCAGAAAAGTCATAACGACGGACGCGTCGTTGTCCGGTTGGGGGGGCATTCACGAGGGCATGACAGTAAATGGAAAATGGGATTATCATATGTCCAGACTGCACATAAACTATCTGGAAATGATGGCTGTTTTTCTAACACTGAAGCATTTTCTTCCTTTTCTGGAAGGGCATCATGTTCTTGTGAGAACGGACAACACCACGGTTGTTGCTTACATAAACCGTCAGGGAGGTCTCAGGTCATTCCCCTTACACACTTTGGCACGCAAACTGATTTTATGGAGCAATGCCAATCTTCTGTCCCTGAGAGCGACTCACGTACAGGGGGTCAGGAACCGGGGTGCGGATCTCCTTTCCAGGGGCAATCCTCTTTACGCGGAATGGAAACTGAACACAGAAGTGATGGAACAGATTTGGAGCATGTACGGCAGGGCAACAGTGGACCTATTTGCATCCCGAGACAATGCTCAGTGCCCGCTGTTCTTCTCCCTGAAGGATCAGAGTGCGCCTCTGGGGATAGACGCGCTGGCGCACGAATGGCCCAGAACTCTCCTTTATGCGTTCCCTCCGATAGCGTTAATATCGCCAACCCTTTGCAGGGTGAGGGAGGAAGAGCTAAAGTTGATATTGATAGCTCCAAGATGGCCGAGGAAACACTGGCTGGCGGAGATCATACCTATGCTATACGAGGAGCCATGGGTTCTCCCGATACGCAGAGATCTATTGTCACAGGCAGAGGGGGAGATTTTCCACCCTCATCCAGAGCGCCTGGAACTATGCGCTTGGCCAGTGAGTGGTTCAATTTGAATACAGCTGGCCTGTCTGACAGGGTGATCAATACTATACAGAATGCTAGGGCTTTGTCTACAAGGTCTCTTTATGACTGTAAATGGGGCGTGTTTGAGCGCTGGTGCGCAACTAGACACGAAATTCCATTTCAGTGTTCGGTGGCAGTCATTCTGTCATTCCTACAGGATCTGATAGACCAAGGGAAAGCATTCTCAACTATAAAAGTGTTTCTGGCCGCTATATCCACTTGTCACATAGGTTTTGACAACAAAACTGTGGGGCAGCATCCTTTTAGTTTGCCGTTTTATGAAGGGCGCACGTCGCACCTTGCCTGTTTCAAAACCAATCTCTCCTTCATGGGATTTGGTTCTTGTACTTGATGCTATGTCTCTGCCTCCTTTCGAGCCACTAGACAAAGTTGATTTCAAAATATTATCTTTTAAGACGGCACTTCTGTTGGCGCTGGCATCGGCAAAGCGCGTGAGCGAAATTCACGCGCTCTCGGTGCATTCAGCGTGTATGCAGTTTATGCCTGGGGATGCTGGGGTACATCTGAAACCGAACCCCGCATTTATGCCCAAAGTTATTAATTCCATTATTCCTCTTGATTTAAGAGCGTTTTATCCTCCACCGTTTGCTTCATCTGAACAGCAAAAATTAAATACGTTATGTCCAGTACGTGCTTTACGTATTTATACGGAAAGAACCAGAGGGTTCAGGAAGTGTGATCAGCTATTTGTCTCTTGGGCGAAGCCGCGTACGGGGAAGCCGATCACAAAACAGCGCTTGTCCCACTGGATAGTGGAGGCGATTTCTTTAGCATATTCCAGCAAGGACCTTACACCCCCTCCTGGCTTACGTGCTCATTCGACAAGGGGAATGTCAACTTCGTGGGCTCTTTTTAAAGGGGTCACGTTACAGGATATATGTGAAGCATTCACAAGGTACTATAAACTCGACGTTACATCTCAATCCCTAGCGCATGTGGTTTTGTCTGTAGGATCTTGAGTACACTATCCAGCCCTGGTTGTTCTTTATTTGGTTGGCAGGAGACTTCGAGACAGGCTATCTGGCAATACGGAAGTTAGGATATCCCACAGTGAGACACCGAAACGTATGCTTGAAAGAGAACAATAGGTTACTTGCGTAACCCCGGTTCTCTGATAGCATTAAGTGAGGTGTCTCACCAGATCACCCTCCTTGCTGTGTGAAGCGAGGAAGAGGTGTGTCTGTTTGAATGTCGTAGTGACGTTGCGCTGCCTCTTTTATACTGGAGGTGGGAGCCACACCACGGACGCAACGTCACGTCTGCCAGCCAATTGGGCTGGCGTAATGCAATAGGGCTTCTGAGGAATACGCGGAAGGGGCGTATCCTATAGTGAGACACCTCACTTAATGCTATCAGAGAACTGGGGTTACGCAAGTAACCTATTGTTATAATCACTGAAGCTACGAAATTAATCTTTTATTTACATCAGATCTCCAATGTGTAGTTTATGATGACAGAATTCACGAGGAGCACCTCTGATCGGCGCGTTTTCAGAGCTGACTAATCTAAATGCCTCTGATTGGCCAATGCATTCCTAAATTCAACAGAAACTCACTTGATTGGTTGTAAGGCCCAATGCTGCACAAAAACGCAGTAAAAGCAAAAACAGTGTGGGCAAATCTAAATGTAATTTTGCAAATTGTTTGAAATTGTTAATTTTCACATTTCATTTTAATTGTGACACCCGTAATACGTTGTTTAATTGTGCAGGTGCATTGTTTGCCCCTTTGTCTTGACATTAATGTGGCAATTTGTTCATTTTTAGCCTTCGCCTTTATTTTCCAACCCTATTTATATATACAGTCAAACCAAAATTTATTCAGACACCTTCAACATTTCTCACATTATCAGCTTATTCACTATAGTTTAGAAAATGGTAATGAAATATGACAGGATCTCAAGAGTTAAACTGTGTCAGAACAAGTTCATCTTGATAATGTCAGATAACTTTGATGGGTGTGTAACAAAACATGGTCAGCTCAGAGTGTTTTTTTTTTTAATCAATTTCACTGGTAGTCCACTGTATGAAGAATTTGAGTATATCTCACAGTTTACTTTATTTTGTTCTCCTCACTTATATAAATTATAGTGTCCTGCACCCACTAGTGAAAATAATGTCAAATTAAATCTGGTGTCTGAATAATTTTTGGTTTGACTGTATATAGTCAACTGTAGTATTTAAAAATCAACATTTCTCTTGTTTCATCCACGATTTGATTTATATGAAACATCATTTTTGAGTGTAGTACATCCACACAGGTTCACACATGCGATTTAATAAACAGCAGGACACGTAGCTATCTCACTCTCTCTCATGCACACGCACAACCAGTCACGCAGGGTAATAAATGGTGGGCTGTTGACGTCAGAAGAGGGAGGAAACACACACACTTGCTCCTGCACAACAACCTTACTTGGTAGCTACACTCATGTTCATTTTCTTTGAAATGGCATTTCTTTTCCTAACCCTTTTTCATTTCTTTCTATCCCTCTCTCTACTTTTCAATATCATTACAGATGTTCTTTTGGGAACTGAATGAATATGAAACACATGCGGCATTATAGGAAAGGCAGTAACAGTCACATGTCTGGTGGCTGGTGACCTTTGTGTGTTTGAGAGAAAGATAGATTTATGAAGGATAGATGAAGCAAGACAGCAAAAGAGAGAGATATAAGGCCGGTGAGGTTGAGCTCTGAGCCAACGAGTGATGTGTAGTGGCCGCCGGGGTTTCCATGGCAACACTGGCAAGACCATCGATCACACACACTCATTCCTGAATCCCTCTCGTCTGCGCTCAGGCTTTTCCCCCCGGAAGTTTGAGCCGTGCAGCATCTCGCTTTTACAAGCAGGCTAAAGTGCACATCTTAATCCTGAGAGAGATTGTGTGTGTTAGTGAAGACACAACAGGTGGATTTTCCAAAAGCTGTTTGTAAGAGCGTTTTCCCACTAGAGCTTCAAGAGGATGCAAGAGTATTCTGCATTTATTTAGTTAGTGTGTCACCCGTTTTTCAAAATTTGTTTCAGAAATGATATTTTGGTAACTGCATACACAGTGGAGGCCAGAAGTATTAGAACACTAGTATTTTCACAAGCTAAAAAAATATTTTAAGTCAGTTATTTCTATCTGTTGCAGTAGTGTGTCCATAGGAAATATCAGTTTACATTTCCAAACATTCATTTTGCCATTAATTGTAATAATACAGTGAGATTTTTGTTTGCACAAGGAGTCTGACAACAGCCAGTGCTCCACACAGAGATCTAATCTCATCATCATCCAGTCTTTCTGGAACGACATGAAGAAACAGTACAAACTGAGACAGACTAAATCCAGAAGAACTGTGGCAATGTCTCCAAGATAATGCCTTAACTGTACTGATAAAAGTTTTAGGCACTTGTGTTGAGGATGCTGTCAAAAATAATGTCATAAATTGATTTTCTTTATCAGTTAACTTCTATAAACTAAATTAAATCAACAGGAATATTACCTGTAGGCAGTGTTAATTTAGTTGACGAATCATTTTCGTCAGTAACTTTTTTCACAGACGAAAACGAAAAGATAACGAACTAAAATTCTTCTTGAATGACAAAAATCTACTGGCATTTTCTCGCACTCTTTCGCTTTGCATGAACTGAGAAATACAGACAAAATGATCTCGAATTGTCCGTTTTGACGAGTGTTCACGTAAACACAGCCGATTAGGTCTTAAATGAACGTAAACAGTAGGGAGAAAGTGTATCAGTACATTGCATCCATTGCAATCGTGCATTCGTTTTTAAAGGGATAGCAGCCACATTTAGTTGCTATTGTCCGAGTCACAGATAGATGTTAACCAAGCAACAAAAGAAAGACAGAAAACCACAAACTGCTCTTAACTGAATCACTTATGTAGCCCTAAAGATTCATCTAAATTAATTTATAGAAATAAATATGTTTGAAAGGATGAAGAATATGGTTAACAAGTTACTATTAAGAATGCATAATTAGCCGATATAACCATTGGTATTTCATTGAAAAGAAGACCATGTTCTTTATGAAAAGTGGTTTTATTTCATTTTAATATTAAAGTATGTTGTGTATCACTGCTGTTAAATTGTGTTTATCGTGATAAAACCTTAATAAACCTATGTAATGAATTTGGAAATTTTAGAGAAATTCTTAATAAATGCATTGCACTGTAATTAAACCCACTTAGTTTTAGCCGACTAAATTTATTGTAGATTTAGTCGACTAAATCTTATGATATTTCGTAGACTAAAACTAAAAACAATTCAGGTGACTAAAATATGAGAAAAACTAAATGGCATTTTAGTCAAAAGACTATGACTAAACTAAATCAAAATTTGCTGTCAAAATTAACACTGCCTGTAGGTATGCCAGTGTTTTACAAAATATTCAAGGCGTTTCAACCAAAACCTTTATTTTGTGGAAAACACAGTGATTAAAATTAGAGAACATTAACCACTGTAGCACTAAAGATGATTACAACTAAGATTTTGGAGGGTTACAGCTGTCATAAAACAGTAGGAAGTGTAGTGGTCCTTGCTCTGAATGACTTCAGCACATCTGTCAATACTAGTTTCTCAGGCTGGTCTTGGTCCACTCTTCTTCGAGTCTCTTCCATAGTTTGGTAACTGTAGTGGGTTTCTTAGCCATAACTTTGTCGCAAGGTATTTTCAAGAGATTTTCAGTTGGTTTTAGATCAGGACTGGCCCGGCCATTTCGTTATTTCAATGATGTTAGCTTCAAGGAACTGCTTTACTGTTTTGCAGTGTGACGGGGGCATTGTCTTGCATGAAAATTGCAGGGATGGAACTGCATGTTGCTGAAAGAGATTCTGATTAACAGTTGCATTCACCCTGCCATGTATCTGTATAAGAGCCCCAAGTCCTGCTGCAGAAAACATCCCTCAAACCATGACACTTCCATCTCCACCTTTTACATCCACTTCTTAACAAACTTGGGCTTCAGTCTTGCACCCAGTTTGACGCTGAACAAAATGTTTTCTATCAGACCCAAATAAATTAAACTTGTACTCATCACTAAAGTGAACTTTGGACCAGTCCTGCTTTCGCCACACAACATGCTCCTCAGTAAAGGTGAGCTTAGCCTTTTGATTCTCTCTGTTGGTGAGAGGCTTGGTCACTACAGAGTGCGCTTTAGTCTAGGGCTGCACGATTAATCGAAGTGAAATCGAAATCGGGATTAATCGAAAGCTGCGATTGTCATGCGTATCTTTTAGAAAAGCACTGTTCTGTGTTTATTAAATCTTCATCCGAAGGCCAGAGGGCGCTCTCATTCTCACGCGGAAACTCAAAATACGCCAGAAGAAGAGAAATAGAAACGCATCTTTGCTATCGCTGCAGCTGAATAAACAAGATTTAACTGCTGTCATTGATTCAACGTGACTAATAAACCCACGACTACAACAATATATGGTTTATCTGACTTTTTCTCATTATAATTTTCCTTATAATGCAGCATATAATAATGCAATGCCTTTATCACTGCTTTATTCTGTGTAAATAGCTATACTATCTCACAGAAAGATTTATTTCAAACACTCGACTGATATAAATATTATAATATGAAGTGAGTTTGGAGTAAAAACGTTATTAAATGTGATATTTTCACATGCTTTCAGGTGTAGCAGCATGTCTACACAGAGCCGTAGTTCACTGAGAAGCTACGCAAACAGCTGTCATTATCGCAAACGATTTCTTTCGATTTCATAATCGCCCGATTAAATCGTGTGCGATAATGAACGCGATTCAGCGTATCTTTTCTGTGGAGTACGGCTCTGTGTAGTACATGCCGCTCCACCTGAACACAGGTGCTGGAGATTAACTGCTGATTACACAACCAGCTTCACTGACATGCGCATGACAATCGCCTTCGATTAATCGTGCAGCCCTACTTTAGTCCAACTTCTCTTAAACATGCCAAGACACATCCTTACCCTGTTAGGCACTAAACTGGCAAGCAATTCCACTTGCAGTGTTGAACCAATTCCCCATTAAGAGTCTCGGCATTATCCTGTCTTCTCATGCATTTGTCTCGTTATATAACCAGCCTTTTGGGGGGACTTGAATGAATTAGTGTCACTGTTAACCTACAATATTTGAGAAATCACGGATTTGGCCAACCTCTCGTGCAGTGGCTGAAAGGGTCATCCCTTTGGCCTTCATCTGGACAACCTCCTGTCCCAGGGTTTCAGTCACCTTAGTACAATCGCGTTTTAGTGCCACATTAAAAAAATCTAAAAAACCTTAAATTACAAGAATAAAGTCAAAGTGTTTTGAGAATTAAATCATAGCAATTAATTTTAAAAGTGAATCAGTCATCTTTTCGATTATAATGAGACATTAGTTTCACTAAATTACACTGTTTTCTTTGTGAAAATTCCAGCACCAGTCCAATCTTTCATTCCTTACATGTATTTACTTAAAAACAACAATAAAACATTCTAAAGACTGAAGTGGACTCCAACTCGTTAACATAACTTATATTGTTGTTGTCTTTTCCGAGGTATATAAGTGACTCTTCACAAGCTGTTTTATCCACAGTATAATACAGTAAATGATTGAAAAATAATATTTGTCTTCCATTCATTATTTGTAGCGCACCAGCCACCCAGTAATCGCAATTAATTTGTTCTTTGATGCTTTTACTATAACACAGCTCAGCTTTCAAATGTCCGTTTTATCACAAAATACAAGATGACTGATTCACATGCCACTTAAACTGAGGCGAATACAGCAATCTGTCACGCCACATTAAAGAGCATGAAAAACTTTTTTGTAATAGACATGCTTGTATTTCGCTATAAAACGTAGATTTTAGACCTCACTTCGGCTTTATTCTCGTAACTTTGTTTTTATTCTCAACTTTTAGACTTAATTGTTGAAATATTATGACTTTATTCTCAAAATGTTTCGACTTTATTCTTGAAAAAAAAAATCTCTAAATATTTTTACTTTAAAGCTGAAATATTATGAAAATAAAGTCAAAATATTTTGAGAATGAAGTTGAAATTCCGAGAATAAAGTAGAAATATTATGAAAATATTCTCGTAATTTCGATTATATTTTGTAAAACGCTTCGGCTTTATTCTCGTTATTTTGACTATTCTCAACTTCTAGACTTAATTGTTGAAATATTTAACTTTATTCTCAAAACATTTCAACTTTATTCTTGAAACACTTTGGCTTTATTCACGTAATTTTGACTTTTTCTAAACTTTTAGACTTAATTGTTGAAATATTTCGACTTTATTCTCTAAATATTTCAACTTTATTCTCTAAATATTTTGACTTTATTCTCATAATTTCGACTTTATTCTCTAAATATTTTGACTTTATTCTCATAATTTCTACTTTATTCTAGAAATATTTTGACTTTAAAGTCGAAATATTATGAGTATAAAGTCAAAATATTTCAAAAATAAAGTTAAAAATAAAAATATTTTGTAATTTCAAGATTATTCTTGAAATATTATGACTTTAATCTCGTAATCTTAGATGTTATTTTGTTTGTTTTTTAACGTTGCACTAAAACGCTGTCATATCATGCAATCTCAGGAATAATTGGAGTAATGCTGCCAGTTAAATGGGGTTTGTCATACATTAATGAAAATTAACACCAGGTTCCAGATTAACACCAAAAACTTGAAGGTATCTGTAAGTGTTCTCTAATTTTGATCAGAGTACTTTTTCAAATATCTCATTGAAGTTTTAAATACAATTAACCATTGTACAGTTGGTACAATGGAAAGCCATGCGATAACTTCTGAGCTGCTGGAAGTCAAACTTTCCAGTCAACATATAGTCTAACTAGCCAACGTTCAATCATTTAAAAAGTATGTACTGTTGTATATATTCAGTTTGTCCAATTTAAGCATTTTTTTTACTGTGTTGAGCACATGTAAGAACCACTCCTGAGGTCTTAGGGGAAATGGTTCTGTATGGTGCTAAATCCAGATAGCTTAACAATTCAAACTTGCTGTTTAGTACACTGTATGATGTGTTAAGAAAACACATTGAGCTGGAGAGGAAGAACATCTAGGAGACTGATCCAAATGAAGAATGAACAAGTGAGTCAGTTCTCGCCTTCGGACAGAGTCGAGTACTACTAGGAAGTGTGCGTCTGTGTGAGCTCTGAGTTCTTCTCTTCCCTGCCTATGGTCTTTGTTACTGAAAAGGTCACTTAGTTTATTCATATTAATATGCGAGGACAGGCAACGACTGCTGGTTATCTGTACTGTGCGATCAGTCATCTGGTCTTTATGAATCGAATAGGTCAGTGGAGTCTCAATCCGAAGACCAGCAGATTGTTTTCTAGTGCTGCTAAAATAGGATATGAGGTTTGCGTTTGATTTATGGGCTCTACAGGAACTGATATGCAATTCACTTTTCCAAGAACACTGAGAGTGTGTGTTTTTGTGCACTAACTGTGTATGTGTGTGTGTGCAGGTGATCCATCGGCACTTCTATCTGAAGCGAGCGGAGATCATGGCTCAGTGCGAGGGCTGGATCTGTGATATTCAGCAGTACAGCAGCGATAAGAGAGTCGGCCGAACCATGTCTCATCACGCAGCTGCACTAAAGGTACAACACCGTTTGCTCGCTGTCATACAAACGGAAATTGTGCCATTTGTTGTGTTTTGAAATGAATTCCGTATTTTTGTTCGCAGAGGCACACAGCTCAGCTCAGAGAGGAGTTGCTGAAGCTTCCCTGTCCTGAAGGCCTGGAGCCGGACGGGGAGGAGTTTTCCGAGAAAAGCACCTCGCTCATGGTGAAAGAGCTGCCTGGGCAGGATGCAGAGAAGCAGACGGACAGCCCGGATGCCCACTGTAGCGACGGCCAGCTATGATGCCCTCTCCCCCCGAAGCCCCGCCCACCGCCTTTGACTATCCATTGATATTGAAAAAAGACTGGATGGCTTTGGTGATTAAGCCATCTTTTTGTCAATATTTGTATGTAAGAATCTAATTATGTAATGGCATAAAAAGAGAGGACAGTCAAAACAAAGAAAATGCAAGGAAACAAATCCGCTTACACTCACCGACACAAGACGAACCGCTGAACTCTTATGCTGCGCCCTGAAGAAAACAACGGAGACAAGAAAAGATCTTTTTATTTACTTGTAAAAGAGTATAAACTTTTTTGTGCTTTTTTTTCTTTATTTTCCCAAATTGTTAAATAACCACTGATTGATATGTTATTAAACTTGTTTATGTAAACAATGAAAGATGAAATCACAGTATATATAAGGGAACTGCCTTTAGTGGAGAATGTTTACCAAATGTTCATTTCTCTCTTTTTTTTTTTTTTTTTTTTTTTGGTTAATCTTTTATTTTGGACTGTTAGTGCAAGGACAGTTTGTAAGTGAGAATATACTGGTCATTCTTTAAGCGAACTATTTAAAAGAAGAACGTAACGAACACGCGCCCATACCCACTCTTTGAGTCCCCCCCCCCCCCGATCCTCTGGTGACCCTCTGACAGTGCTTTTGGTTTCTACAGATTTGTGTACACTTCAGTAATAAAGCCTGAAACAGACGTTCAGAAGTGCTCTGATGACTGGATGCTCTTGTTCAGGCTGATCAATAGCACGTTTTATTTTTGCCCTCTCTCTGCTTTTAAGTGCAAGTTTAATAAATGCAACCTGTTTTACTTTGCTTGGAAATAGTAATTAATGTGGGTCTGTAGATGGCAGATTGTGGCGAGTGTGTGCGTGTGTGTGCTGGATTTACTTTTTTCTTCACACTTTTTTTTAATTATGACAGACTAAT
This sequence comes from Cirrhinus molitorella, assembly GCA_033026305.1. Taxonomy (NCBI): domain Eukaryota; kingdom Metazoa; phylum Chordata; class Actinopteri; order Cypriniformes; family Cyprinidae; genus Cirrhinus; species Cirrhinus molitorella. The sequence continues at coordinate 22,632,315 of CM065135.1, read as the reverse complement.
CATTTTTTAAATCAGTGCCAGCTCCAAGAGTAAAAGCATCTAAAAATGTGTTAGACAATGGGATGAATGAAACATTGGATGTATGCATACAATTATTGTATATGGAGTCCTTGACCTTCCCGAATGTATTAACAGTTAGAATCGTAGTATAATTTCATAATTTGTGAGCCTGGACCACAAAACTAGTCTTAAGTAATGTGAGTGTATTTGTAGCAATAGCCAAAAATACATTGTATTTTGTCTTTTATGCCAAACATCAAGATATTAAGATCATGTTCCCTGAAGATATTTTGTAAATTTCCTACCATAAATTAATCACAACTTATTTTTTGATTAGTAATATATAATGCTAAGAACTTCATTTGAACAACTTTAAAGGCAATTTTCCTAATATTTTGATTTTCTTTATATATTTTTTATTTATTTATTGCACACTCAGATTCCCGCTTTTCAAGTAGTTGTATCTTGGACAAATATTGTCCTAAACTATAGATCAATGGAAAGCTTTTTTATTCAGCTTTCAGATGATGTGTATATCTCAATTTCAAAAAAATGACCCTTATTACTGGTTTTGTGGTCCAGGGTTACATTTTACATTTATTTGTTTAACTGATATTTAATGTATTTTAGTACAATTATTTTAAGTCATTTCACATATCAAAAAAGTGTAATATTTAGTTCCCTTAAAGTTTTGTTTAAAGCTGCCGTTCGTAACTTTTGGCGCTCTAGCGGTTAACAAACAGAACTGCATGCGTCTTGAGGAAGAACATTGTAGCCGGAGCTCTCTGTTAATGTCAATGACGAGTCACGCAGGTGCTGGGCTACTACGCAGCGGTTCCTACCAGAACCAGTCTAAAATAGTCCGAATATAAAAACTTACTGTAGGTGTACCGTTGTGATAAGCCAAAATCACAGGGTGGAAAAAATATTCATGATGGATTTATTATATACATTTTGTAAATTATGAACAAAAAAAGTTAAAAGACTGCAGCTTTAAATTAGGTAACATTCTTTAAAAATATACACAAGTTAGGGTTGAAGATTTTTTTTTTATTAATACTTTTATTCAGCAAGTATGCTTTAAATAGATGAAAAGTGAGTAAATTCATTTATAATGTTACAGAAGATTTCTATTTCAAATGAACGTTGTTCTTGTGATCCTTCTATATAATTTGGACTCATTCAATTACTTTTGATCTATTTTATTTTCGAATTAGATTCTTGCACTAAGCTACTGTCCTACACAACGCTCTGTCTTTTAGGCAGACAAAAGGTTTAAAAGTGACATTTTCAGCCTGGCCTGCCTCAGTTGTCTAATGCTGCGTTCTAGGCAACCAGTTACCCGTGTTTTTCCAGCCTTCTACCGGTGAAAGTACACTGGAATGACAGTCACACCGGTGACTTCTCACCCGTGATTTCGTACTGGACCGCACTCCCAGTTCCGAGCTCGGACGTCACAGCCTGCGAACCAACTATGGCAGCCCCTACGGATGTATTTCCAAATAAACAAATAACGTAAAATAAAAGGTATAACTGCTTCTCTTGTCTTATGCTCCGTTTTCCTAATCCGTTTCCCTCAAATAAGCAAGAAATATGGACCTTCGGCTATAGAAAGTCCTGAGCAGTGGTTTGAATCCGTGACAGGGTTGCCAGGTTTTCACAACAAAACCCGCCCAATTGCTACTCAAAACTAGCCCAAAAGTAGCCCAATGTCGTTTTGAGGGGGGTAAAATACACGTTTTTTGGTGGGGTTCCCCTGGTAAAATTAGCATTCCAGGGGCTAAATATTACGTTATTGGGATCGCTTCAACCCGCGGACGTGAAAGACAACCCGCGGAAACAGTGGTAAAGTAGCCCAATTGGCAACACTGATCTGTTATTTACGAGCTCAAAAATCTTCCTGTAACGCAGCAGAAGTCAATCTTAAAATAACTGAAATGGCCCATCAAATTAAAGTAGGCGGGGCTTGCTGTTCACCGAGGCAAGTGTTGCCAAGTAGTGATAGGAAGTTCCCCGCTAGAACTGTTACGTTCCCAGGACGTCCTCAGAACGTCCCTGCTGGTGTCAAGGACGTTGCCTAGTGACGTCCCCACAACGTTCTGAGACGGTCATGATGTGGAGTTCTTTAAAGGGTTGGAGGACGTTATTTGGGGGACCATCACAGAACATTCAGGACATTGTCATGACGTTTAGGGGACCATGAAGTTTGACGTTTCCAGAACGTCCTCAGAACATCCCTGCTGGTGTTAAGGACGTTTCCTAGTAACGTCCCCATAACGTTCTGAGACGGTCATGATGTGGAGTTCTTTAAAGGGTTGGAGGACGTTATTTGGGGGACCATCACAGAACATTCAGGACGTTGTCATGACGTTTAGGGGACCATGAAGTTTGATGTTTCCAGAACGTCCTCAGAACATCCCTGCTGGTTTTAAGGACGTTTCCTAGTAACGTCCCCATAACGTTCTGAGACGGTCATGATGTGGAGTTCTTTAAAGGGTTGGAGGACGTTATTTGGGGGACCATCACAGAACATTTAGGACGTTCTCATGACATTTAGGGGACCAAGAAGTTTGACGTTTCCAGAACGTCCTCAGAACATCCCTGCTGGTTTTAAGAATGTTTCCTAGTAACGTCCCCATAACGTTCTGAGACGGTCATGATGTGGAGTTCTTTAAAGGGTTGGAGGACGTTATTTGGGGGACCATCACAGAACGTTTAGGACGTTCTCATGACGTTTAGGGGACCAAGAAGTTTGACGTTTCCAGAACGTCCTCAGAACATCCCTGCTGGTTTTAAGGACGTTGCCTAGTAACGTCCCCATAACGTTCTGAGACGGTCATGATGTGGAGTTCTTTAAAGGGTTGGAGGACGTTACTTGGAGGACCATCACAGAACATTTAGGACGTTGTCATGACGTTTAGGGGATCAAGAAGTTTGACGTTTCCAGAACGTCCTCAGAACATCCCTGCTGGTTTTAAGAACGTTTCCTAGTAACGTCCCCATAACGTTCTGAGACGGTCATGATGTGGAGTTCTTTAAAGGGTTGGAGGACGTTATTTGGGGGACCTTCACAGAACATTCAGGATGTTCTCAGGACGTTTAGGGGACCATGAATTTTGACGTTTCCAGAACGTCCTCAAAACGTCCCTGCTGGTTTTAAGGATGTTGCCTAGTAACGTCCCCACAATGTTCTGAGACAGTCATGATGTGGAGTTCTTTAAAGGATTGGAGGACGTTATTTAGGGGACCTTCACAGAACATTCAGGACGTTCTTAGGATGTTTAGGGGACCATGAATTTTGACATTTCCAGAACGTCCTCAAAATGTCCGTGCTGGTTTTAAGGACGTTGCCTAGTAATGTTCCCACAACGTTCTGAGAAGGTCATGATGTGGAGTTTTTTAAAGGGTTGGAGGACATCATTTGGGGGACCTTCACAAAACATTCAGGATGTTCTCGGGACATTCCCTCTAGTTCTCTAAACTACATTCCCATAATATTTTAAAGCCCCTGTAAGGGACTAACCTTGAAAATAAATTTCTGGTTCTATTTAGGTCCTTCTATCATATTTACTGAATATTTTTAGAACCTTTAGTAACATTAAAGAAAACTTTAGGGGATCAAATTTCAATGTTACTGCAGTACTTTGTTTACAGTGGTACTAGGTCTGTAGAACCTATTCAAGCAACAGGGGAGAGAAGAAGCAGAGAGAGCTTAATCAATTAAATTTAATTCAAATTGGCTTTATTGCCATGAAAACGTACACAGAATCAAAATATGTCATAATACTTGGAAAAAGTAACTACAGCAAGATATTTATATTAATGCTTAATTCTGTACAGTGTCAGTGTGTGTATCAGTCACTGGTTCTATCTTCAAGAGATGTGCACAGTTGTTCTTCTGCTGCCTGAAAAAAAAGCACAAATAACAATATTTACAAATCACTTCACTTACTTTTTAGTTACCAGTTGTGCTTAAAAGTATGCAAATCCACTAAACCAGAGGTGTCCAACCCTGTTCCTGGAGATCAGTTCAGTTCAGTTCATTTTTATTTCTATAGCACTATTCAAACAACAACGAGTTGCACCAAAGTGCTGTACAAACATTAATAAAACATTTTAGTAAAAAAAAAAAAAAAAACATGAAACAATGACACAAAACCATAAAAAAACATAAAACTCATAAAACTCAACCCTCTTCACTCGCAAAGGCTATAGAGAGGAAGTGCATTTTTAAACTTTTAAAAGAGCCTAATGTAGGAGGAGATCCGATATGAAGTAGTAGGTTGTTCCATAATTTGGGGGCAGCTACTGAGAAGGCCCTATCACCCCTTCACTTTGTCTGCAGATCTAAGGCGCTTATAGGCCTGGAGAAGCTCAGAAAGATATGATGGAGCTAATCCATTTAGGCTCTTATAAACAAAAATGAAAAGTTTAAAATCAACTCTGGCTAAAACTGGTAACCAACCCAAAGAGGCCAAAGTGGGAGAGATGTGATCAAATTTACGGGTCCCAGATAAAAGTCTGGCTGTTGCATTTTGGACTACTTGCAGTTGCCTCAAAGATGTTTGGGAAGCGCCAATATGGAGTGATTTACAATAGTCGAGTATTGAGAACATGAAAGCATGGATCAACATCTCCAGATCTTTACAAGATACGAATGGTTTCACCTTAGTCAGTAGTATTAAATAAAAAAAAATGCTGATTTCACCATGGAGTTTATGTTTATGAAAATATAGGAGGAATCTAACATTACCCCAAGATCTCTAACCACTGGTTTATAGTAGGAAGACAACTCTCCTAGACTAGAGAGATCACTCATAGCAGATTCTCCAAAACACACAAGTTCGGTTTTGCTTTCATTTAAGTTAAAAAAGTTATTTGATAACCAGACTTTAACCTCCCATAAACAGACTCTAAGGGAATCCAATGTTGTCGCAGTATTTTTCCCACAGGCAGATATATTTGCATGTCATATGCAAAGAAATGAAAGGAAATTACATACTTGCGAAAGATAGACCCTAGTGGTAATATATATAGGGCAAATAGCATTGGAGCAACTATAGATCCCCGTGGAACTCCACAAGTCAATGGAGCAAGTGAAGAAAAGGTCTGGCCTACAGTAGGTTAGCAGAAAAATTCTATTTGCCAAAAATGATCTAAACCAAGCTAAAGCAGTACCATGGATGCCTACAACATTCTCAAGATGTGAAATTAAAATCTCCTGATCTATGGTGTCAAAGGCTGCAGTGAGATCTAATAATAAAATGACAACAGAATGACCAGAGTCACTAAATAAAAAAATATCATTTAAAACTCTTAAAAGAGCAGATTCTGTAATATGATTGGATTTAAAGCCTGATTAAAACACTTCTAGAGCCAAATTTTGGTCCAGAAAACTCTGTAATTAGTTGAAAACAGACTTTTCAAGAACCTTCGCTAGAAATGGCAACTTAGAAGTTGGACGGTAATTAGACAAAATCTCTTGATCTAAATTTGGAAGAATTTTAAGAAGAGGCTGAACCACAGCATGTTTCAGAGAAAGGGGCACCGTGCCAGTGACCAGACTTGTGTTTTAGAAGACTAGACCCAATAATATCAAAAGCTTTTTTAAAAAGCAATGATGGAATCCTATCACCAGGACAAATTAATTGTTTTCAACCGACCCACAATATCAGCCAATGCAGCAAGTGATAATGGTTCAAAGTGAGTGAAGATGGCAGAACACAGAGGGGAAACTGACAGATCTAAATTGTAATTAACAATCTCAGACCTAATAATTGAAATCTTGTCAAAAAAAAAAGTTTAAGAACTTTTCACACACATCAAGAGACTCAAAATTTTCCTACAAAATTCAGCTCCAACCCTGATCCAACACACCTGAAGCAGCTAATTAATCTCTTAGGTAGCACTTCATAATTTCAGGCAGCTGTGGCTGGAGCAGGTCTGGAACTAAAGTCTGCAGGTTGGGACCCCCTTCACTAAACATATCAACATAACATGTTACAATCTGAGATGAAGTAGTACTTGACTGACATACAATCAAATTAGCAAACATAACATTACTCACCATAGAAGCTGTTGCTGCTTGCTGCAAAAAGGCCGCCAAATGTCCTCAGTCTGCATCAACAGATGCTGGGATAGGTGAATGTCCCTCCCCTCTGCTCCCGCTATAGGGGCGTATACTGCCCAGGACATTTGTGATTGGTTTAAAACGCTATCCAATGGTCCACAAATATTGGGACATGACAGAGAGTAAAGGTGCGTTCACATCATACGACATAGTGTGAATGCAACATTAGGATTTACTTGTATTATTTGATTGTAATTATTTATTTATTATTACTTTTATGAAAAACCTGTAGTCATATTGGGAACGTTATTATACGACCAACAGAGGACCATATGAGAACGTTCTGTTAATGTCCTTAATGTCCTTTTTATAACGTTCTTATCTGACCATGAAATAACCAAAATAGAACATCCCCCAAAAGTCATATTGGGAACGTTATTATACGACCAACAGAGGACCATATGAGAACGTTCTGTTAATGACCTTTTTATAACGTTCTTTCGTGACCATAAAATAACCAAAATAGAACATCCCCCTAAAGTCATATTGGGAATGTTATTATACGACCAACAGAGGACCATATGAGAACATTCTCTTAATGTCCTTTTTATAACGTTCTTTTGTGACCATAAAATAACCAAAATAGAACATCCCCCTAAAGTCATATTGGGAACGTTATTATACGACCAACAGAGGACCATATGAGAACATTCTCTTAATGTCCTTTTTATAACGTTCTTATCTGACCATAAAATAACCAAAATAGAACATCCCCCAAAAGTCATATTGGGAATGTTATTATATGACCAACAGAGGACCATATGAGAACATTCTGTTAATGTCCTTTTTATAACGTTCTTTTGTGACCATTAAATAACCAAAATAGAACATCCACCTAAAGTCAAATTGGGAACGTTATTATACGACCAACAGAGGACCATATGAGAACATTCTCTTAATGTCCTTTTTATAACGTTCTTATCTGACCATAAAATAACCAAAATAGAACATCCCCCAAAAGTCATATTGGGAACGTTATTATATGACCATCAGAGGACCATGTGAGAACATTCTGTTAATGACCTTAATGTCCTTTTTATAACGTTCTTATCTGACCATAAAATAACCAAAATAGAACATTCCCCTAAAGTCATATTGGGAACGTTATTATAGAACTATCAGAGGACCATGTGAGAACGTTCTGTTAATGACCTTAATGTCCTTTTTATAACATTCTTATCTGACCATAAAATAACCAAAATAGAACATTCCCCTAAAGTCATATTGGGAACGTTATTATATGACCATCAGAGGACCATATGAGAACGTTCTGTTAATGACCTTAATGTCCTTTTAATAACGTTCTTATCTGACCATAAAATAACCAAAATATAACGTTCCCTTAAAGTCATATAAGGAACATTGAGCACCAGCACTTTTACAACCAAAAGAGGACGTTTTAGGAATGTCCCTAATGTTCTGTAAAGGTTTGAGACTTTCGTCACCTTTAGAGAACCTTTAGGGAACGTTGCGCAAGGTTGCGAGAACATCCCCTCCTACGTGGGTTCGACCTTTGAGTCTTGTTCAGCAAAATTAACAAATCTTTTTTCGAGTAATTCCGTTAATTTTAGCAAAATATAATTAAAATGTTACGTGATACTTCCCTAACACATCTACTGCTTACACAAACGTTGAGTCATTCTGAGCCGGAAAGAGAATTGATTAGTTTCTTGTTCATCACGTGACAGCCCCATAATATGAACGAACGACTCGAAAAACCTGAACAGGTGAACTAACAGAACCTGTACTATAGGATGTTGCGCATGCGTGACTGAACAAATCACTCCCCTAGATTACTCTTCTCCCTGAGTAACATAAAAGGTTTATTCAAAATGAACAAATCATTCAAGAATGACCCATCACTATTGCCAAGTCCGCAGAATTGGGCTATTTTACCACTGTTGCCGCAGGTTGCTTTTCATGTCTGCAGTCCCAATAATGTAAAATTTAACCCCTCAAAGTCTAATTTTAGGGGAACCCCGACAACAAAATGTGGGTTTGAGAGGGTTTGCACTTAAGTCAGGATTTGGTCAGTTACCTGGATGCACAGCCATACTGGCGATACTCAAATGTAAACAACACCATGGACTGCTAAATTATGCTGTCTCAACCATGGAAAAAAATGTGTGGAAGCCCCTAAATCATAGAGAAGGACCTAGTAGGCAGGAAAGGGTGCAATATTTTGGCAAACTAAAGTTAATACGTAGTCAAGATCCGTGCGAGCAGTATTAATTAAGACCCTAGCCTAATATTTCACCTACCTGACTGGATATGATAAGAACAAACACCTATGTCTTGCCATGAAAATCCTGGTTCAGTTTGGCCAACCACAAACATCATTTGTTCCTTAGACAGTTTTTTTTTCCCACTCTTCTCCTTTTGGCAGTCTATAGTACTCCGAATGTTTCCCTGCTCTGACCGATTAGTACAGCCAAAACATGACAATTGACAATTGTTTTCAGCAGAAATAACTAGCAAAATATGCAAGTTTCGTTCTGTTCAGTGGCATTGTTTACGTTCAGTGCTACCAGTATGGCTGATTGATGAGGCATTGTGAAAACACTCTATAAAGCTGTTTAGTTACTTAAAACAACAGCTATTTTACCTCATCCTTAATGAGATATATAATTTAGCGTTTAAGCGTCGAAGCCATTTTATGAATAAAGTTGCGGGAGGGTGTTGACGAGAAGTTTCTGTGCTCCTTAATATTTTGTGTGTGAGCAATGAAATCAAGTATTTAGACAGATCATATATATTGGTCCCCTCAGTGTTCAGCACATGATTATGGCTTTGACTCTCAGGTAATATTTCATACCCTGGTCAAGAAAAGAGCTATGGTCCAATAAAGTGAAGATATTTCCAAATTATTGCAGGTTAGATCTGTTGACATTTAGTTCTGTTTTAGAATGAATAAAAAGGGAATCATTGTTCAGACTGACTTGTCTTAAGAGGTCATGAAATGAAACCTTCTTCAATTTTTCATAAAATCTATATAGTTTGGATTTCTCTCAAGCTTAAGAGAGAAATAAACACAAAAACAGGGGCGCATGCTGGTCCTGTTGGTCTAAATCTCAGCATTTTAGAAGAGATATTGATCGATCTCTGAGCGTTTCTCGTCTTCGGAGTGTAGGAATCCCACTGAGAAACACAAAGGAATGAAGGTGTGTGAGCGTAGCAGCCCATCCATTATTGATCGAGTGTATTTAAACCCAGAGCGTGACTGTGATCTGGTGAGCTGAGCAGTCGTGCCATGACATGAGCGTGTATTCGCACACGTGTTCACGCTCAGAGATGTTAGATGGATCCTCCCCAGTTGGCTGTAATTGCAAGGTCATGATGTTTTTCTGGGAGCCGTATGTGAGCAGAGGGGCCGTATCTGTCCTCTCTCTTCTGATTTATCATCAGGACGTGAAACGCACAGCCGCGCTTCGGCGTTTTTTGCATTCTGCATTGAAGATTTGATCATCAAATTGTAGATAAAACAGAGATGTTGTTCTCAGGGCTAATATCCATCTTTCAAACTAGCACAGTGTCCCCTTTCTGTGTTTAGTGTACGAGTTTACAGGTAATATAACGGCTCTGTGACATTTACTCTAATTGGGCTTGTCCTTTAAGTGTGTGTGTTCCCTGCACGTTATCTAGTGTGTGTTTGTATGCCTTTGCCATACTGTATGTTTGAAGGGCTTTACATCATGTATTTGGGTTTTAGCTGAATTTAAAGATAAATTCAAAGTGATTTTATTCTCCATGTCTATCTCTGTCTTTTCATTCAAATGAACTATTACTGACATAAAATGTACTTCTATGGGAGGTCTAGTATGGTCTGGCTGGTTGATTTTGGCATTTCTAATGTGTTACTATGGGTTTATGTTGTAACGGTAAAAACAAAGCCAGGAGCTGATTGTGGAATTGTTCATGAACTTTTAATGTGCAAGTTAAAAAATTAAGTTTTGAAAGAGATGACAGCCCTTGGCGCCAAAATTTCATTTGACCAGCATCCCGCAGGCGTTCTGGAACAACCTACATGCTCGTTTTTCTATACTGGACACCACTGATAAAGAACCAGAGGAGTTTGGATGGATTTAAGAACAATAGTCAATTAGAAAGCCACAATAACACTTACCAGAAAGCAGAAAAGACCCTTACAACCATGGATAACTGTCGATACGTTTAAGATTGTGAATAAAAGGCAAGCAGCCAAAGCTAGTGGCAATTGGCAAGTAGCAAATATGATCAGCAGGGAACTTAAGAGAGCTATACGGAAGGACAAAGAAGCTTACTGCCAGAGGATGTGCGTATAAATGGAAAACGAACACTTAAAAAGCAGATCCAGAGCAGCCTAAAGTGAGGGAAAAAATAATTTGATCCCCTGCTGATTTTGTATGTTTGCCCACTGACAAAGAAATGATCAGTCTATAATTTTAATGGTACGTTTATTTGAACAGTGAGAGGCAGAATAGCAACAACAACAACAAAACATTTCAAAAAAGTTATGAATTGATTTGCATTTTTTGAGTGAAATAAATATTTGACCCCTTTGCAAAACATGACTTAGTACTTAGTGGCAAAACCCTTGTTGGTAGTTGGCCACCAGGTTTGCACACATCTCAGGAGGGATTTTGTCCAACTCCTCTTTTCAGATCCTCTCCAAGTCATTAAGGTTTTGAGGCTGACGTTTGGCAACTCGAACCTTCAGCTTCCTCCACAGATTTTCTATGGGATTAAGGTCTGGAGACTAGCTAGGCCACTCCAGGACCTTAATTTGTTTCTTCTTGAGCCACTCCTTTGTTGCCTTGGCTGTGTGTTTTAGGTCATTGTCATGCTGGAATACCCATCCATGACCCAAGATTTGATGATACATGGCCCTGTCCATTGTCCCTTTGATGCAGTGCAGTCCCAGTAGCAAAAAACACCTCCAAAGCATAATGTTTTTACCTCCATGTTTGACGGTGGGGATGGTGTTCTTGTGATCATAAGCAGCATTCCTCCTCCTCCAAACATGGCAAGTTGAGCTGATGCCAAAGAGCTTGATTTTGGTCTCATCTAACCACAACACTTTCACCCAGTTCTCCTCTGAATCATTCAGATTTTTTGCGGGTGCTGCAGGATTTCAGTCTTTCACGACGTAGTGTGTTACCATTTTTTTTTCTTGGTGATTATGGTCCCAAGCTGACTTGAGATATTTGACTTCTTGTGTAGATCTTCCTGTGTAGTTCTGGGCTGATTTCTCACTGTTCTCATGATCCACGAGGTGAGATCTTGCATGGAGCCCCAGACCGAGGGAGATTGACAGTTATTTTGTGTTTCTTCCATTTGCAAATAATTGCACCAACCGTTGTCACCTTCTCACCAAACTGCTTGGAAATGTTCTTGTAGTCCCTGTGTAGGTCTACAATCTTTTCCCTGGCATCCTTGGACAGCTCTTTGGTCTTGGCCATGGTGGAGAGTTTGAAATCTGATTAATTGATTTCTTCTGTGGACAGGTGTCTTTTAGGTGTCCCTTTAAGAGAGTGCTCCTAATCTCAGCTTGTTATCTGTATAAAAGACACTGGGGAGGCAGAAATCTTGCTAAATGATCACATACTCATTTCACTCATTTTCACATTTCACATTACATTTGCAAATCAATTCATAACTTTTTTGAAATGTTTTTCTGTCTCTCACAGTTCAAATAAACCTACCATTAAAATTATAGACTGATCATTTCTTTATGAGCGGGCAAACGTACAAAAGTAATCAAATATTTTTTAAGAGAAAATTAGGCATGATGTAATGTAATTACATGTAATGGCTGTTCAATCAAAGCAAATTTATCCAGGTGTAAAAATATTTATGATTTATATAGGTGATTTAGCAACATATAAAACCATGCAAATCATTTAGCTAAATATTAGCCTGAATTGGTAAGCTAGCTAGTGTTTTTCCAAAATGCCACCTATGGGGCAAGTTGAGCCAACACTTTAACTTACACCTCACCATAAGGCACTGAAGTTAAGTTAAATCTCTGAAGTATAAACTGGTATTATAATGTGATATTATGAAACCGAATTAGTTTATCATATATATACACGTATTATTTGTAGTTTATTTGATAGGGACAGTGTACAAGTGCACCATATCCTTCTCTGAACTAGAAGATGCTTTTTATCACATTATAATCAAATATGTCTTTTCACCTATAGTCCCTAATGGTCTGTTCAATATTGCAAAAAAAGCTACCATGCCAAGAATCTTTTGACAAAAATGTTTATTAGTTTCAGCGACATTTATTCTTTCATTTTTAATTAAGTTTTTATTTAATTGTACTCATCAAACTCTGTTTAGTCTGTTTTAGGAAAGGTTTGGTGTTCTACATATTGTTTCAGAAATGCAATCAATTAAAGATTTGATTGGTTTTATGTTAAGTTAGCTTTAATATAAGAAATATGACTATTTGTAAAATTAAATTTGATTATTAAGTGGGTCAGCTTACCCCTAACCTGGGGCAAATTGCGCCACAGGAACACTTTTTTATAAGAAGCCATAATTTTAAAAGCCTTTGTCATAGATACATTCTGATAATTTAAAATGATAGGAAGCATACTGAAATTACTGTAGATATGTTTATTGTACTTCTGCCTCATTTTCCTTTATCTTGAGGGTCACATAAGTAAAAAATGGCTCATCTTACCCCACTCTCCCCTACTGAAAAACACCAAGAGGACAAAGTTGACAGAGATAAAAGAAATCAAAAACCAATGGAAAAAATACACTGAGAAACTTAATAATAACCTGGGTGTACAAGACGAAATGATGACACTCTCTGACCGAGAACTCGACATTCTCAGGGACAAGTCATTGCTACTGTCAAGCTCTTGCTGAACAGCAGAGCTCCTGGAAGCGATAACATACCAAGCTAATCAGGCCCTCAGAAGCTGTTGTAGAAGCTATGCCAACAAATATGGAGAACTGGAAAGTGGCCGAAGGATTGGTCAAGATCAGTCTTTGTCCCAAGAATGGTTATAAGTGTTGCTGTGACAGTGTTCTGAATGGTCACCAGGGTGTTTTATATGGCATATCTAGGAAAGTCTAGTTTGTTGCTAGAGCATTGGTATGGAATTTCTAGGATGTTCTAAGATGTTGCTATATTGAATTGCTATGGCGTTTCTAGAGCATAGAGAGAGTTCTGGGTGGTTGCTAGGGTGTTTCTAGGGTGTTCTAGTTAGGGTGTTCTGATTGGTTGCCAGAGCATTACTACAGTTACTTATTAGTCCAAATCACAAGAGTTTCATGATTTAAAATGTCCAATTGCTCATAAAAGTCACAGCACAACTTGCATTGGTTTCAGTTATCGTTCATATTTCTAGCACAAACAGCAACTTACATGCCAAAGCTTAAAGGGCACCTATTATGCCCCTTTTAAATAGGTAACAGTCTTGGGTGTCAGAATGTGTCTATGAAGTTTCAGCCCAAAATACCCCACATGATTTATTATAACATCTGGAAAATGTCATTTATGGGGACACATCTATAACAATGTTTTGGTGTGTATCACTTTAAATGCAAATAAGCTGCATATTCCCACCCTGTCTTCAGAAGAAAGCGTAGCGTATACATCTCTGCTTTGCATACCTTCAGCAATAAACAGTTGGTAGAAGCAACATGACTGAGAGCGAGAGAACCGTTGTTCAGCTATGGGAAGCTAAACGCATCAAAAACAGGACGAAACAGCGCAATGTTACAGATAGGGCTGCAACGATTCCTCAATTCTATTTGAATATTCAGTTTTAAAATTCCTCAATTGCATTTTGCTTGTGTCAAGTATTTGGCAAAATACAAGAAGTAGTGCATTACACATATTAAACCCACTCTGATTTTACACGTTTTGATGTCCACATATTCAAGAAATTACAGTGGCTGTAGTTTTTCTATCATAAAGAAATGGCCAAATAGTAATGATTAAGTGGACATTTGAATTAAATGTTGTTTAGTCAATATTACTAAATTATTAGTAAAGTGTAAAAACCACAGTCAGGCACCGTCTGCAGTCATTTGTTATAATGTGTGTTGTACATTAGCTCTATTATGTATTCTAACAGTTTTGCTCAATAAAACCTTATGATTACTTGCTTTTGATATTTTAGTTGAACTAATTATTATTTCCTCATTGCTATTATATATGTATTTTAAGTCATTTTAAAGTATATTGTTCGTCTATGTCTATTTTTATTACTAGAAAAAAAAAAAAAATCTATATATATATAATTATCCAATTACTCAATTTCTCATAATAATCGACAGATTACTCAATCACCAAAATAATTGTAAGTGACAGCCCTAGTTGCAGAGTTTGTGGCATGCTGACCTGTCATCGTGCGACTGACTCAACAGCGCAAGGAGGATGTGTTTGCCAGGGTTGCCAGGTTTTCACAACAAAACCCACCAATTGCTAATCAAAACTAGCCTAAGTGATGGAGGTGGTCCCTTGGTAAAAATCATGTTCCGGTGGGTAAAATACAAATTTTTTTTGGCAGGGTTCCCCTGGTAAAATTCGCATTTTGGGACCTAAATATAACTATGATGTCACACTGCTTTGAGAATTAAAACCACATGCATAATGAGGTTTGGTTTAATAGGGAATTAAAAAATAAAGAGTGGGTGGATTTGTATCATTGTATGGTGGTTGTTCATGCACTGCCAACAGACATTTATCAAGCACAAGTGCCTTTTAATACATAGGAGTAGGGGTTTGTTTATTTACCTAACGGCGTTAGGTAAAAAGAAGAGGAAGAGTAAAATAAAAGCTTCAGTACTGAGTAATAGCTGACAGAGAGGAATTTTGTATAATCCTTTATGAGGGATCAATAAACAACCTCTGCAGTATTTTTTTTTTTCTTGAGACTGGACGGATGTTCTTTTCCAGTATTTTTCTACTGAGAGATCTTCTCTCTGCCTTTATCTTTCTGTCTGTTGGAAGCGATTTCCCTCTTCCTCTCCCTAGGGTGCTGTGTTTGTGTTGGAGTACGGCTCTTTGTGCCCTGCAGGTGTTGCCTCTGTTGTGTCGGACCAGTGACAAGCTTCCCTTTGTTCCCCAAACAAGCCGCAACAGTTGAAGTCGCAGATCCGAGACCTTGAAAAATGGCTTCAATCATTTGCTAGCCGGTGTGCAGTTGACAGTTCGGTAAATTAGACTCCAGTGGCCACCGAGATAAATCACAGTGAGGGACTAAAGACGTCCTTTTGCATACTTTTTCATGACTCCAGCAGCTACTCGGAGGCCTAAGCCCATCGATCCCTCGTGTAAAAATCCACACAGTGCTTAAGATTTAAATAATGCAGATTGGGCGGGAAAAGGGAAAAAGCTATGTCCTCTGTTCTCCAAAAATAATAGGCTGTTAGAGTTACCCATGCGTACTGTGCCTGTCATGAGGCTGTTGAATCATTTCGGTGCTGTTTTCTCTTGTGTTTAATATAAGGCTTAGTCACTGACAGTCTCCAGGAGCTGTAAACGGTATACAGAACTCGCCACAAGTTAATATGAAGGAGCTGAGGGTTGTGGTCCTCACCGCTGACCTTATTATGAGTGATATCAGACACTGATGATTCTACCCAAGTTTTCCCTCAGTGTGAACATGGTGTAGTTCAAATCATTTCATGTTATCTTTGTAGACCAAGTAAATGAACTTTTACTGGTCACTTTTTTTGAAACCAAGACAAATTTCTTTGATTAAATCCATTGGAGAACAATCAATCTTTCATCAAACGCATTATTTCTAAGAAAGTATAATTAGCAGATACCATAGTTCACACTGCATTCTGGTTCTGGTCCTACAGCCAAACATTTCTCTAGGCTAATGAGTGTTACAATACAGCCATATCTTGCCTCTGTAATTACCTTTCCTCTCTGCTCAAGAGAGAGCAAGAGCGATTGAAAACAGCTATAGAATGTAATTAAGTGGAATTGACAAATTGAAGTGCTCAGTGTTAGAATCAGCACAAAAACAGCTTACACCAAAACAAGAAGCATACAGAAACTACAATTCCTGTAGTGTGATTGCAAATGCATTTGACCTTTAATGTCACATTTGATGTAATGGTCATTTCGGTCTCCATCGCGGTCGTTTCACATCTAATACGACACATCATTCTGCATCTGAGTGTGTGAATGTATTTTTGACCTGTCCTTAGGGTTCTCTCCTTAAATCTGACACACACTCGCACACACAAATGCACGTTACACACTGGCCAAACCTTCCGGACTCCTGCGGTCCTCTGCCACTCTGTGTAATCAAGACGAATCATCTGCTTGATTTTTATAAAGAGAATGACCTTCTACTACCGCCAGAAGCATCCGAGGCATGAGAGGGATGGAACAGGAGTCAACGGCCCCCTCAGGTTCCCTTATGTTAACAGTCAGTCATTTGGTGCAGATATACTGTTCATCTGCACGGGAAGCTTTATATTCACAGCTTGGTGCTTATTCAAAATAATCAAAAGCTTTATTGGAAAAAAGGGACAGATATAATTAATATCTCAAAGTAAGAATGATGAGAGGAAAGGGGCTCGTGACTAAATAAAAGTAAAAAAAACAAAAAAACATTAACATTAAAAAAAACATTAAAAGATGTCATCTCTGACTCACTCTTTTAGCATTAGGGCATTTTTCTTATTATTTGATATGCCAATTTTTCACTTTTTTTTGATTGAAAAGCTCAAAAACTTCAAACTTCATTATAACTCATTATAACAGCAGTTAATGTATTTTAAAAAAATAGGGAATCTGAAGGAAATTGTATTATTTTATTAACTACAACTGTTGTACTTCAAATTCTGGGATAAAAACAACCATTTTTGGGTTATTTGGCAACCCAGCGCTGGGTAAATATTGAACAGAACACATTGGGTTATTTCGACCCAGCTTGTTGGGTTTTATACATTAACCCATTTGCTGGTTTGGTAGAAATGACCCAGCAGTTGAGTTACAGAAAATAATTCTCAGCACCTGGGTAAAAATATTAAAAATTGTCACGGTTCACGGATCTGTTGTGTTCTCAAGTCTCGTGATCTGTTGGTTTGTCATGTGATCTGTGCTCGCTCAGCTGAGCTGCTAATCAGTCCGGCACAGGTGTTCCCCGTTACCTTCAGCCTATATATACTCACCTCTTCTCTTGCCCCTCGTCGATAGTTCATCTGGATGTCGCGGTGTTTGGTCCTGTCTTCGTGTTTGTGGATCGTCTGTGTGGAGTTACGTTCGTGTTTGGATTTCGTCGTGTGTCTTCGTCACTTCTTGGATTACAACCACCACAGGACTCACGCCACTGCACCGTCTGTCATCTTACCCCTGCCTCACCCAGCCGAGAGAATTCATCAAGGACTTTGTTGCACTTTCTGTCATTCCAATAAACTTTCTATTTCATTTACTGCAATTGCTTCCTCCCTCATTTCACGTCACAGAACTATCGACCAACATGGAAGCAGCAGGCACGTCACAACCCACCCTGGAGGATTACGTACAGGACTGCATCTCTCGGCTGGAGAAACAAGAGAAGAGCACGAGCGAGGTTGGTTCCGCGATCCGTGCTCTTGTGGGGCAGGTGTCCGAGCTGACCCAGCGCATGCAACAGCTGCAACCTCCCGCTGCGCCAGTCACGCCACCCACGCTGCCCGCCCCTCTCGCGGCCGTCGGAACATCTGCTGCGGCTCTACAGCACGAGCCCCGCCTTCCCCCGCCGGAGGTTTATAGTGGTGAGCCGAACTTTTGCCGAGCTTTCCTCACTAAATGCTCTATGCATTTTTCTCTCCAACCGCGCACATTTTCTAGTGAGGAAAGCAAGGTGGCGTTCGTGCTCACCCTATTGACGGGGAGGGCGGCACTTTGGGGTACGGCGGTGTGGGAGAATCAAGATCCCTGTTGTGCCTCGTTCACGGCTCTCTCCGCCGAGATGAAGAGGGTGTTCGACCGCGCGGCGTCAGGGAGGGAGGCCGCGCGGACATTGATGGATCTCCGACAGGGGGGGAGATCCGTCTCCGACTACTCTATCGAGTTTCGCACCCTGGCGGCAGAGTGCCAATGGAACGAGGAGGCGCAGTGGGATAGGTTCCTGCATGGGTTGGCTGATCGCGTCCAAAAGGAGATCTACGCCCTGGATCTACCCGCCAACCTTAATGGACTCATCGACCTTGCCTTGCGGGTAGACTCTCGTCTCTCCCGAGCTGAGCGGCGGGGATTATCCGCTCGGCTCCCCCCTGGGGAGGGAGCTCCACCTCGAGCCAGCGGCGGTGACGCGGTCAGTCAGTACGACGAACACGAGCCCATGCAGGTGGGTCGAGCTCGGCTTTCTCGGGAGGAGAAGGAGAGGCGGAGGTCCCAGGGCCTTTGCCTGTACTGTGGTGCTGGGGGACACTTCGCCTTCAACTGCCCGGTAAAAGGGCCAGCCCGGCAGTAAATCTGAGGCTACTGTCGGGTGGGATCTCCGCTAAGAAGACCTCATCCAGCTCGACCTCCACGCTCCTCCCGGTTAGGTTAAGATGGCAGAATTATGATCATCACTGTTCTGCACTTCTGGACTCTGGGGCTGAAGGTAACTTTATGGACTACAGTTTTGCTTTACATAATCATGTTCCTCTCTCTCCCCTCACCGACACCATCGCCGTCTCCGCACTCAATGGCCAGACTCTACCCAAGATCACTCTCACCACTGTTCCCATCACTCTCACTGTGTCTGGCAATCACAGTGAGAGTATCCCCTTTTTCATTTTGGACTCCCCTCATGCACCCGTTGTTCTGGGACACCCGTGGCTCATCAAACACAATCCCCGGATTGATTGGCAGCTTAAATCTGTGTCTGGGTGGAGCATTAAATGTCATGAGTCTTGTCTTGTGTCTGCCTGTTCCTCTGTTTCTACTTCTGTGTTTCAGGAGAAGGCAGTGGATCTGTGTAACGTGCCCATAGAGTATCTCGACCTGAAGGAAGTGTTCAGTAAGTCTCGGGCTGCTTCTCTTCCTCCTCATCGTCCCTATGACTGTGCGATAGACTTATTGCCAGGTACGTCTCCGCCTAAGGGCAAATTATATTCGCTCTCAATTCCTGAGAGAGAGGCTATGGAGAAATACATTTCTGATTCTCTAGCAGCCGGGTTCATTCGACCCTCCTCTTCTCCAGCGGGGGCGGGGTTCTTTTTTGTGGGGAAGAAAGACGGATCTCTGCGACCTTGTATTGATTACCGAGGGCTGAATAATATCACGGTAAAAAATACCTATCCTTTGCCATTGATATCTTCAGCTTTTGAGAGGTTGCAGGGAGCGTCAGTCTTCACTAAATTGGACTTAAGAAATGCATATCATTTGGTCCGCATCAGGAGGGGAGATGAATGGAAGACCGCCTTTAATACCCCCAGGGGGCACTTTGAATACTTGGTCATGCCCTTCGGTTTGTCCAACTCCCCAGGGGTCTTTCAGGCACTCGTCAACGACGTGCTGCGAGACATGGTCGATCAGTTCATATATGTCTACCTGGATGACATATTGATTTTTTCCTCATCTCTCCAGGAACATGTGCAGCACGTTAGGCGAGTGCTTCAGAGGCTGCTAGAGAATGGGCTTTTTGTCAAGGCGGAGAAATGCGTTTTTCATGCACAGTCTATTCCTTTTTTAGGGTACATCTTGTCGGCTGAGGGAGTTCGCGTGGATCCAGAGAAGGTTAAGGCTGTGGTGGATTGGCCAACTCCAGATTCCCGTAAGGCCCTACAGCGGTTTCTGGGGTTTGCCAACTTCTATCGGCGCTTTGTTCGCAATTTCAGCCAACTAGCCTCGCCTCTGACCGCCTTGACCTCCCCCAGAACTACGTTCAGGTGGTCAGACGCAGCGGAAGCTGCGTTTGCCAAACTCAAGAGCCGCTTTGTTTCGGCCCCCATTCTAGTAACCCCTGATCCATCACGTCAGTTCGTGGTGGAGGTTGACGCGTCAGAGGTGGGGGTAGGAGCAGTCCTGTCCCAGCGTTCGGCCACGGACGACAAGATGCACCCATGCGCATTTTTCTCTCATCGCCTGTCACCTGCAGAGTCAAATTATGATATTGGTAATCGAGAGTTGTTGGCAGTCAAGTTGGCATTGGAAGAATGGCGTCACTGGTTAGAGGGGTCGGGGGTACCTTTCATTGTATGGACCGATCATAAGAACCTCGAATATATCAGAACTGCTAAAAGATTGAACTCTAGGCAGGCTCGGTGGGCATTGTTTTTCGGACGTTTTAACTTTACACTTTCGTACCGCCCGGGTTCCAAAAATGTCAAACCCGATTCTTTATCGCGAATTTTTGACTATTCCACCCTCAGACCAATGGTCAAACTGAGAGAGCCAACCAAGATTTGGAGAGAACGTTGCGATGTATGGTTACCAGAAATCCTTCCTCCTGGAGCCAACAACTCTCAATGGTGGAGTATGCCCACAATTCATTACCAGTATCAGCTACGGGCCTATCACCATTTGAATGTAGTTTAGGGTACCAGCCACCAATTTTTCCTAGTCTGGAATCCGAAGTCGCGGTCCCCTCTGCCCACGCCTTTGTTCAGAGGTGTCATCGCACTTGGACTAGAGCCCGCGAGACTCTACTCCAAGTGGGAGCGCGCACCAAGGCCAAGGCTGATCGCCACCGGTCGAAGCCTCCCGTATACGTCGTCGGCTCTAAAGTGTGGCTTTCTACCAAGAACATTCCGCTCCGATCCGTGTCGAATAAACTTGCGCCTAAATTCATTGGCCCATTCCCTGTCACCAAGATTATTAGTCCGGTGGCAGTCCGCCTCAAACTTCCTCCAGTATACAGGAGGATCCATCCCGTCTTCCATGTTTCCAAAATTAAACCCGTGTTTTTCGCACGTATTAATCCGCCAGTCCCGGTTCCCCCACCGCCGCGACTCGTAGACGGGGAGACCACCTATTCGGTCAATCGCATTCTGGACTCTAGGCGGAGGGGACGCGGATACCAGTACTTGGTGGACTGGGAAGGTTACGGTCCGGAGGAGAGAAGTTGGGTACCTGCCAGGGACATCCTGGATCACTCTCTTATTGATGATTACAATCAACAGGTAAGGGGTTCTGGGAACGTCATGGGACGTTCCTAGGGGACGGGGTACTGTCACGGTTCACGGATCTGTTGTGTTCTCAAGTCTCGTGATCTGTTGGTTTGTCATGTGATCTGTGCTCGCTCAGCTGAGCTGCTAATCAGTCCGGCACAGGTGTTCCCCGTTACCTTCAGCCTATATATACTCACCTCTTCTCTTGCCCCTCGTCGATAGTTCATCTGGATGTCGCGGTGTTTGGTCCTGTCTTCGTGTTTGTGGATCGTCTGTGTGGAGTTACGTTCGTGTTTGGATTTCGTCGTGTGTCTTCGTCACTTCTTGGATTACAACCACCACAGGACTCACGCCACTGCACCGTCTGTCATCTTACCCCTGCCTCACCCAGCCGAGAGAATTCATCAAGGACTTTGTTGCACTTTCTGTCATTCCAATAAACTTTCTATTTCATTTACTGCAATTGCTTCCTCCCTCATTTCACGTCACAAAAATAGCCCAATAAAATGACCTGACAAGTTCAACCCTGCTTTTGGGTTGAAAAATAATCCAGCATTTTTTAGAGTGCAGAAAAACTACCCGGCACCTGGTAAACTATTCAAAATAGCCCAATAAAATGACAAGAAAAGTTTAACTCAGCATTTTGGTAAAAAAATAACACAGCATTTAATAGAGTGCAGAAAAAGTACCTAGCACTAGGGTAAATTTTTTTTAAAAATGACCCAACAAGCTGAATCCAGCATTTGGGTTAAAAAAAAGAACCCAGCATTTTTTAAAGTGCAGAAAAACTACCCAGCACCTGTGTAAAAATGTGAAAAAATAAATAAAAATAATAATAAAATAAAATAAATAAATAAATAACCCAATAAAATTACCTGACAAGTTCAACCCAGCTTTTGGGTTGAAAAATAATCCAGCATTTTTAGAGTGCAGGAAAACTACCCAGCACCTGGGTAAAAATGCGGAAAAAAACAACCCAATAAATTACCCAACAAGTTAAACCCAGCATTTGGGTTTTAGAAAAATAACCCAAACTTTTTTAGAGGGCAGAAAACCTACTCAGCACCTGGGTAAAAATATTAAAAATAACCCAATAAATAATCCAACAAGTTGAACCCAGCATTTGGGTACCCAGACTTTTTAGAGTGTTGAAAAACTACCCAGCACCTAGGAGAAAATATTAAAAATAATACAATACAATTAACCAACAAATTGAACACAGCGTTTAAGTATAAAAATAACCCAGCATTGTTTAGAGTTCAGAAAAACTTCCCAGCACCTGGGTAAAAATATATAAAAAATAACCTAATAAAATGACCCAACAAGTTGAAGCCAGCATTTTTTAGAGTCTAGAAAAACTACCCAGCCACCTGGGTAACAATGGTAAAAATAGTCCAGTAAAATGACCAAGAAGTTAAACCCAGCATTTGGGTTTTAGAAAAATAACCCAAACTTTTTTAGAGTGCAGAAAAACTACTCAGCACTTGGGTCAAAATATAAAAATAACCCAATAAAACGACCCAATAGGCTTAACCCAGCATTTGGGTTAAAAAAAAATAACACAGCGTTTTTAGTGTATGAGTTTGAGTATTCCATTTACAAATAAAAAAAAATTCTTAAAGTCCAGAGGCGAAGTTCCTAAGATGAAAGAAAATGCACAATAAACGTGAACATTTCCTTTTATTCTGTGTGTTTACATATTCTTGACAATGTAACAAAGCCGGTTTGAAATTGAGTAGTAGATATATAGAATGCTTAATTATACTTCGAATGTGCTTTAAAAAACAGCTATTATTTTACTCATGTATTAGATTTTCAGTAATCAATACTGATTTTATGTTGCGTCCATTTGAGCTTATGGTCAAATCTCGACGCTCCCTTAGCGGCGCTGCCTTATTAAGTATCCCATAATGCACCACGTCGCTGTCATGGCTGCTCACTGATGACACTTGCAGCACATGGGCAGAAATCAAACACATCACAGTGAGCACACGAACACTTCACAGCTCACATTCACAGCCAGAGCAGGTCTTGAGCGACGTGACGCGTGTTTCATTTCTCTAGTGAGGGTTGACGAGGATGATGATGCTGCAGCTTGAGGCGGCGGTTCTGGGCGGACTGAGTCCGGACTGGAAACAGAGCGGCTTCAGCACCGGAGGTAAGAGACAGCGGCAGATCTGACCTGATGTGGTTTTGAAATGATGATGATGATGATGATAATATCTGGTGTTGATGGTTTCGTCTAGCTGTGGATATAATAAAACGGGTTTGGATCTGCTTGGTTATTGTTGTGGATGCGCTGTGTGCTGGTTGGTTTGCTGGACGCAGCAGTTAACGTTACACACTCTCACGTGGTTTAAATGTGCCGCATGTGTGTTGAAATCTCCGCGCAGCACCGACGCTCGGGAGTGTGTCCAGACAGGCGTGAGTTCCTGCTGACTGTGAAATGAGCGGCGTTTGACAGCGTTCTAACAGTATGACTTCTGTATTTGTGTATTGACTGCATGGAGGGACAGTGTGGGCAGCTTTAGCGCATCGGACATCAGCACACGCGTGTGTATCCTGTTGAGGTGAGAGAAGATACGCTGTTATTTAGCTCAGTTTTAGAACAAAGCCAGGCAGCACCTGCCTACCTTGCATGTACACACTCCTGTGCGCGTGTTTTTTTTTTTTTTTTTCTTCAGTGGGCGTATACACAGGACGCTTTAATGACAACTAAAGAACGCAACACGACTGAGATTATTTATGCTGTTACAATACCGGAACTGAAATATTGTCGTGTTTGAATATTTCATATTTTAAGTGATTGTTCTTGCTAACGGTTCTCAAACCTCCGGAAGCGGACGGAACCACCGTACTGAATACTATTCAGAGGCACTGTAACCGCTACAGGTTCTACGGCGCGAAACATACAGCAAGCATGTAGTCCGATTCTCCAACGAATGACTTTCATGTTCGTGCAGTTTATATTGAACAGGCGACTTCGAGTCGGTTCTGAATACCAATTTTTAAATGTATTTCTTTCTTTATTTTGTGAAATACGCAAATACAGTTAAGTAACTGTTTATCCGATTCTTTTAGTGAATCAAATTACAGCGCTGCCAATGTTATCCGATTACTGCACAAAAAAGAGCCGATTCTTTTAGTGAATCAAGCAAAAAAGTGTAGTTTGGTAACCGAATAAAATAACGTTACTCCTTAAACCACGGTGAATGTAGCAATTAAGAGCCAATTCTTTTAGCAAATGTATGTAGATTCCAAGCAAATGATTCTTTTAGCCGGTTCTTTTAAGTGAATCAAATACAGCACAGCAATTGTAGTCCGATTCCTGTAATAGACTGTTGAGAGCCAATTATTTTTGTGAAGCAAATACAGTAACTCCTGAATATTTTTTTTTTTTTTATATATATAAAGTCAATCAGCGCTGCCAATGTTATCCGATTCCTGCACAATTTTTTATTTTATTTTTTTTTAAATAAAATGTAGTTTGGTAACCAAACAAATTACTTATTTAGCTGGTTCTTTTTAGTGAATGTACTCTGATTACTAAAGTTAAGAGTCTTAAGAGCCAATTCTGTAAGTGAATCAAGTGAATGCAGTGTATTTCGGTTATCGAAAAAACTCTTAAGAGTTGTTTTTTAAGGAATCAAAATACAGCATGGTTTTTGAACAAATTATTCACATAAACCGATTTTTACTCGAATGAGCAGGTGAAACTACAGACCAGTTGTAACTGAATTTAACGTTATAACCACAAACTATTCATTGTGTCTGACTCGAAACTTGAACTTTTGGCTTGTAACAAGTATTTAAAGTAAATTCAAATGATTGATTAAGCAAATTATTCTATTAGCCAGTTTTAGTGAATCAAATACATTGCAGTGTAGTTTGGTTCCCGAACAAATGACTCTTAAGAGTTGTTTTTTTAGGGAATCAAAATGCAGCATGTTTTTTTTTTTTGTTTTTTTTTAAAACGAATTACTCTTATAAACCGATTCTTTTCTTGGACCACATGATTTTTGAACAAATAGCTCGAATAAACTGGTAAAACTTCAGAGCACTTGTTACTGAATTAAATGTTATCTGACTCACTTACTGAACCACAAACTATTCATTGTGTCTGACATGAATCTCTAACCTTTTGGCTCGTAACAAGTATTTAAATAAATTCAAATGATTGATAAGGCAAATGATTCTTTTAGCCAGTTCTTTTAGTGAATCTATTACAGTGCAGCAATTATAGTTTGATTCCTGTACAATAGACTGAATCAAGCAAGTACATTTTATTTCGGTGCCCGAACAAGTATCTCTTTTAGCCGATTATTGTTAACAATGTTATCCGATTCCTGCACAAAAAGAGACGATTCTTTTAGTGAATCAAGCAAATAAAAAATGTGTAGTTTGGTAACCGAACAAATTACTCTTTTAGCCAGTTCTTTTTAATGAAGCAAATACACCACGGTGAATGTAGTTAGATTGCTAAAGTAAAGAGTCTTAAGAGCCAATTCTTTTAGTAAATAAAGCGAATACAGTATAGTTCGGTGTAGTCGTTTGTTAGGGGATGAAAATACAGCACTTTTTTTTAACAAATTACTCGTATAATAAACCGATTCTTTTAAGTTGACCACAGACATACAACATGACAAGAGTCTGGTTTCTGAACAAATTCCTTGAATGAACTGGTAAAACTACAGAGCAGTTTTTACTCAATTTAACATGATCTGACTCACTTACTGAACCACAAACTATTCATTGCGTCTGACTCGAAACTTGAACTTTTTGACTTGTAGCAGGTATTTAGGGTAGGCTACTTTTAAATGTTTTAAAATACAGTCACACACGTACAAATGAATACAGAGGGAATGCAAAACGCGTCCTTGTGTGAACGCCCCCATTAGGCTGTATTATAGGATTTCATTATTGCTTTATTGCTTGCCTCTCATTTCATACATTATCAATCTCCCTCATCTCTCTGTCAGGTTAATGTGCTGTTAGTGGTGTGACAAATAGCTGTGCATTTAGTATAGTATAACTGTTCATTTGTATACATCCAACATTGCATATTTCATTCCTCCCATGTGTCCCTCTCTCTCACATGAACATCAACCTCAGAAGTGATTAATGTGTAATTCACAGGATAGCGTCTGAGATGTGTCGATCTGATCTTCAGTAAAGCTATTTCAGTTCGTCCTCATTCAGTCACATTTATTCACGCCAGTTTCTCCTCAGAAGAGATCAACGACTGAGAGAAGTGGCTGGAAGCGAAGTGTTCTTCTAGAAATAGTGCAGCTTTCTTCATTCGTATCAGAGGTGGCACCATTTTGTATCTGCAAAGCAATGCCCATATTCCAAGGTCTAACCTGAATTTCAGGCAGTTTTGTAATTCTGTGATTGAATAAGATTCACTTAAATTCAGTGTAGCTGTCCGTATGAGTTTGTTGTAGTGGACGATAAAAATAAAACAGGTATTTGCTTTTGACCTTTTATAGCACAGACCTTTTCTGGTGAATGTTTCTGCAAATATGCCATGAAGTAACTGCAAGTTTGTTATAAATAAACAGTTTTTCTGAGGGAGAGTCATTTTGTTATGCTTTTTCAGGCTGGTGCTTTGTGTCGAATGAACTATTTAATTTCACGGTTCGCACATTTCATGGAGGCGTACTGCTGCTCCTCTCCTTTTTGTTTATGGGTTTTTTTTCCCTCTATGCAAGTGAGGGAGCAAATGGCTGAAACTGAATTTGACTTTGATCCTGAGGAGATGATAGTTGGAAGTGAGTTTCTGTTTTATGTAGTAGACATGGGCGTTTGTTTACTTGTTTGTGAGTAGATGTATATTTGTTTGTAATATGGTGTACTAGTTACAAAAATGAGAGGAAACTAATTGATTATATAAAATATAATCATATGTGATGTGTCATGCACATTTACGGGAATATCCACTCTAAGTTCATAAAAATAATAGAACGTTAATAGGAAGGAATTTCCCTTATTGATTCCACATGTGTTTTAACCATATTTTGAATTATGCATTGCATTGTTTTATGGTTGAAGTAAATGTCTGTAAACTGAACAGATTATGACCCAGCAGAAAATTACCAGTGCCTTTTAAGTTTTTTTTTTTTTTAAATAAATTTGTACTTTTACTGGTTTTCACTAAATTATACAGTAGTTCATAGTTTTTACTTTTAATTTGATAGTAATTTACAGTAAAATTACATAATACAATGTTAAATCATTTATACTTTACAGTACATAGCATGTAAACTAGGCCCCTATGAAATCAGTTTTATTGTTTTCCAAATTCATTTTTTTTCCTTTTTAACTTTTCTGGACTCTGTTATAATAGTTAAATGTAAATTTTATTAATCAAAAAGCATGTCTAATTAATTGAAATCATGAAGCGGTAATATATATTATATATATGTATATGTGTGTTTCTAAAATTCAGTTTTATTTTTTTACCAAATTCTGTTTTGCATTAGTTGTCTGCATTCTATTTTCCTTATTTATTATTAGTTTATTAAATTTTCTTCTGAAACGCTGTGTTGTGTTTACATGTTTTCCTGGTAAATAATTGTCCTGGTAAATATTCATTGAAAAATAATGTTTTAATAATTATTATATTATTATTAGTAGTGTTAACATTGCATTCAGTAATATATTTGTTACAATTTCTTCAAGTTAAACCAAACTTTCTGTCCTTTTTCTGCATCGTAAAATTCATAGGGCCCTAGTAAACTTGGTTAACTATTGAACAGGTTTTTACTGTAGTATTTTACTACTTTTCTGTAAAAATTTGAAACCGTTTTCAAAAACATTTTAAGTGTGTCCAAAAAACACATAAGACTGCAGAGTACCATCAAAAGTGACCCCATAACCATTCACAACCTTAAAAAATGAGGTTCCTTTGACACATTTGGGTGAAGTTTCAATCTGAAAAATTCCAATCTCATCTAACAATTGTATTTTTGTGATCAATCATTTATGTAACTTTATCTGAGTCTTTTCCCTGCAGTCTAGAAGCCAGTATCATATTTTAAACCTCTTCATGCACATTCTGTACACTTAATGCTCATAGTTGAGTTCTTAATAAAGAGCTTGAGAACCGAGCGTTCTGCTCTCGTGACAGTGAACTGAGTATCACTGGTACTTGAGAAATTTGTGCTAAAAAGTGGCTTTCGGAAACAAACCGTAAACGCATTGGTTTGTATGAATGACTGTCCTCAGCTACTCTCCCTTTGTGTGTGTTTAGATGGAGGGTCGTTGCTGCAGTTGGTATGTGAGGGAGATTTTGAGGCCGTGCTTTTCAGCTCTGCGGTGCAGGGGCTGCTGGGAGGTGCTCCTGAAGAGGATGACAGTATTGAGGCCTATCTGGAGAGACAGGTGCTGTCTTACCTTAGCAATGCCACTGAAGACCAGAGGAGTGACAGGTAAGGATTTTAGACATATGATGGCTGGCTTTCTGTTTTTAACTGTACTTTTCTAAAGTACACAATGTTTAACTGTTGTTGTGTACTATTAAACTCCATGAACTTCACCATAATGGGAAATATGCATTGTGCTCCTAAATGTTGAAGGCACATACATGTTCTATGTTTAAATATGTAATTTATGTGAGTTAATTCAATTCATTAG
Source organism: Cirrhinus molitorella (assembly GCA_033026305.1). NCBI lineage: Eukaryota > Metazoa > Chordata > Actinopteri > Cypriniformes > Cyprinidae > Cirrhinus > Cirrhinus molitorella. Next base: position 22,603,499 of record CM065135.1, on the reverse strand, counting down.
ACTCTAAATGCAAATGAGGACAAATTTAATTAGTGAAAATGTAATACTATTCATTTAAATTACACTACTGCCTAAAGATGTCCTCATTTAGATTCACTCATTGTGCCGGTTAAATTACAGGAGGTTTGGTCTTTTATTGCAGTAGATTTACAGCTAAATAGCGCTATTTAAATGAGTTCTGTTCTATGGAGTGAAATGACTTATTTATTGTGATTAATGGTTTTTATTTTAACAGTCTACTAATTGGTTATGAATTATTTAGCAGGAGTTTATCTCATGTCCCACCGCTGATATTTTTTTATTTTTTGCCTGTTTATTGTAAATAAAGTGTGTCTGTGTAAGATTTAGATTTAATGGGTGATTTGTTAAATTCTTTTGTTGCATTGATGGAATTTATATCATATCTGTCTGTTAGTTTGGTGGGGGGTAATTGAGAATGAATGGGGGCAAGTCACGTAAGAGGAGGCAATGCCTCCATTGCGATATGATTGCATATGACTGGTTATGATTGGCTGTGTATGGTTTATGCAATCAATCCTGCCTCTTGTTAGTGCACATTCTGCTTTTGCGAATCAGTCTGAATGAACAATATAATGACGTTAATGGGAAGAATAATTTTAAAAAGTAAACAACTCACACACTTAGATATATAACCACTTTGTTACATCAAAATAAGTTTTGAAATGGCATGAAAACATGATCTGTGGGAGTGTTAGTAATTAGCTTGATGAAATTTAAAGTAAATCTCTGTGTCTGCGATCAGTATTTACGAGCTTTAATGACTGATAATACGAAAAATTCCAAAGTAGTTAAAAGTTAACCATCAAAAAGAATAGCTGAACATAGGTTCATAATTAAATGTATTGAGTTACTACCTTGAGTTATTATTTTGGAATAAATGTAAAATACAAAAAAACTTGAGATTCATACTTGGCTTTAATAAATACAATATTGATTTACACTGTTAATGTAAAAATGTAAAATAGAATTTTTATTTATTTTCTGTAATGTTTATTTAGCCAAGAAAATATGACTGACTGAGACATGAATTTACATTTTGATTAAAAAAAAACAACAACTTTGAGGACAGAGAAAGAGAGAGACACACACAGTTGAGATCCTGAATAAGTTTACATAAAGTCCACAAGAGAATATACTAGCTGAATTTTTAAAAATTACCCCGTTCAAAAGTTAACATCCACTTGATTCTTGTTCATGTGATTTTTTTTTTTTTTTTTTTTTCTCCATGAGTCCCTTGTTTGTCCTGAACAGTTAAACTGCCTGCTGTTCTTTAGAAAAATCCTTCAAATCCTCCAGCATTTTTGTGTATTTGAACCCTTTCTAGCAATGACTGTATGATATATATTTTTTTTATATCCATCTTTTCACACTGAGGGCAGCTGAGAGACTCATATGCAACTATTACAGAAGGTTCAAACACACACTGATGCTTCAGAAGGAAAAAAACATGCATTGAGAGCTGGGGGGTGAAAATGTTTTGAATTTGAAGATGAGGTTTTGAAGATAAATTTACCTTATTTTGTCTTCCGGGAAACATGTAACTCTTCTGTAGGCTCTAAAGGGCAGTATTAACCGAAAAAATAGGATATTTAGGCAAAATAAGAAAAATGTAAAGATCTCCATTCTGTCCAGAAGTTTTTACCCCCCAGCTCTTAATGCATCGTTGCAGGATCATGGATCATTCAGGTAACAGCACAGTATTAAAAATCAAGGGGATGTAAACTTTTGAGAACGGGGACATTTAAAAAAAAAAAAAATTCAACTGTTACTTTCTCTTGTGGACTATGTGCAAACATCTTTTATGTAATCTTATTCAGGTCAGTACTAAATAAACAATGAGATGCATTTTTATGGTCCCTTTTTATTATGATAAAATTAACATTTTGCAGATCCTGAAAGGGGGATGTAAACCTTTGACCTCAACTGTAAAATCAGTGATTTCCAATGGTGTTTGTCATTTTAGGGACAAAAAAAAAAAAACACACTGTGACATTTCAGAACGAGAAACGCAAAACAAGAATGCTTTCATTATAATCAAGGAAGCTGACTGCACTGAAAGTGCGTTATGTAGCGCCACGTAAGGACTTTTAGCGGTTAATGGTGGCTTCAGCTGAGTGGAGTGTTTTATTGTGTTGAGAATGAATAAAACCATACAGAAGGGTTCAAACACTGTCCCCCCTCCTTTCAGCCGTAAATTATTAATTTTCGATAAGCCCACTTTAACATCCTTTCTCTCCAGAGAAAGAACGAGTCGAGGAAAGGAGGGTTGCGCCGTGCTCCTCCGCTGTGCCTCTCTTCTTATCTCTCCTCGACTCGATCACGCTCCCTCTCGCTTTATTTTTCTTTCCATACAGCCTCTCTCATTGTGGCTTCTGTTAGTGAGGCAGAAAGTGGCTGTAGATGAGTGGAGTGGCTTGAATAATGAGTGATGCTTTCTGTTGAGAGATTAGATGCAGGTAGATGCTGATGTTTGCGTGCTGTTGAATGCAAGAGCTATGTATGTCATTTGGTTTTTTCCTTTTTCTTTTTGTCCTCACTTTCTGTGTTCTTTTGCATTCTCATTTATCCATTTTAAAGGGGCTAAAATATACAATGAGATTCATGACTCACAACCGTTTCTCTCTGTGAGAATACATCAGCGCTGTAGATCGTGAATGCGCAGATGTGTGTGCATGTAAATATGTCCTTTCTCAATGGCATCTGGGGACTGACTCCACCATAGAGCAGAATTACAATCTCAGGTCTTTGATTTCAGCAGGCAGTACATTGCTGCCACCTGATTCTTTCCTTCAGGGCTGTATATTTGCATCAGAGTCAGAGTCCAAAGACACAAAAGTGTGGAGATGTTTTCAGGAATAAACAACATTTACCTGATGGATCTTGTAGTGGTAGTCAACGTCTGGGTATTTCGGATTAATAAATCCTGTGGCTGTAATAAGAAGCTCTCAAACATGCATGTTTCTGAACCTGATCTTTTGTTTGCTGTAGAGAAACTGCTCTGCTGGCGTTGGCAGTGGGATGTCTGAACCTTTTCGCTCAGAGTAATTGGACCGGGCCGCCAGTTGAACTCCACATCTCAGATTTTCTGCCTGAAGCCTTGCTCCAGAAATTCTCACAGGTATAGTACCATGATGCACCTGTGATTAAATGCAGGACTAGTGTCATTGTCAGAAAATATTTGTGTGTATACATGTATACATATTTCAAGGGCATTTCCTCCAAGTAGGCAAGGGAGGCAGTGTCTCCTCAGAATATTGGATGAGAAAAAAATGTGTTGTACAAAAATAAAACACCATTATTACAAAATAAAACATTAAAAAGTGTATAAATTACTTGTTTTTTTCTAAAGAAACATTGTCCAACAGTGACACCAGCAGGTAAAGTTACAGCGGGAGTCGCATCTCTCTGGCCTCCCCTGAGCCCATTAAGTTTTAACAGACCCACCTAAAGTGTGCGGTGGCTTTGATGGGGGGTAATTGAGAATAAATGGGGGAAAGTCACGTGAGAGGAGGCTATGCCTCCATCGCGATAGTCTTGTGTTCATGCACATTCTGCATTTGCAAATCAGTCTGAATGGACAATATAATGATGTTAATGGGAAGAATAATTTTTAGTATAAAGTATACAACTCTCACATTTAGATATAACCACTTTATGTCAAAATAAGACTTAAAATAACATGAAAACATGATCTGTGGGTAGGGCTAGGTGATATGGCAAAAATGTAATCTCAATAAATTTTTCCCATATTGATTGATAGCGATATACATTTTGAAATAAACTGTTAATGCTGCCAGCTTTAAAAGAGTATCCCAACTATGACTGAAGCCACAAAAATTTTAGGGTTCATTAATTACATTTTAAAGTATAGTTTATTAAGAGAACTGATTACACATTTGGCCTTAAAAAATAAATTAAAAGCTAAAAAATTTTTTAAAAGTTTTTGACAAAAGAAGGTAAATGTGCAAAATGTAAAAATAAAACAGATTAAATAAACTATAACATAAAACTATACAATTTCTAGCCAGTGCACATGATATGTAAAATGTTTATGACATATCTTACAGATCGTTTTAATCTGCGCCTCGTCGCTTTTCAAATAGCCAAACCACTTCCATATAACTGAATTCGTGCTACTTTTTTTTTTTTTTTTTTTTGTCTACAATTTCGTCATTTTTGGATAACTCAAGGTTAGTTTCACTTTCATGGCTTCTTCCACTAATTTTCGTCGTCCTTGTGTCGTGTGTGCCGTAGGAAATTGACTTTCTTTGACGTGAACATTAAAAGCTGCACGCTGATTGGCTGTTGTTGCATATTTCTACTGTGTGATTGGCTCTTATATTAATCCATATCGAGTAAAAATGCCTAGAGCTTGTCGTTATCAACATATATTTTATCGCGATTCGATATGATATCGTTTATCGGCACAGCCCTATCTGTGGGAGTTTTTAATGAGTAATCAGCTTGGTGAAATTGAAAGTAAATCTCTGTGTTTGTGACCAATATTTACTGAGCTTTGATGAACGATGATGATCCGAGGGAAAAAAAGAAAGTTATCTATTTAAAATAATAGCTAAACATAAGGTCACAAATAAAACACATTGTTTAAAATGTTACTGCCTTGAGTTATTATTTTGGAATACATGTAAAATATTAAAAAACACTAACTTGACGAGAGTCATACTTGGCTTTAATAAATAAAATATCGATTACAATGTTAATCTAAAAATATAAACTATAATGGTTGTTTTTTTTTTTTTTTTTCCTTCAGATTTTTTTTGTTTTGATTTTATAGATTTATATGTATTGTCTTTTATTATCTAGTTGAGCTTAGGGATCATTTCGTGTAAGTGTGCTTTCTTAAGCAGTATTTTGTTAATATCAGCACATTTTTAATGAGTAAAAAAACGACTAAATGCTCATGTGAAGTTATGTTATATGTGTGTGGGATGTATGTATGCGTGTGATGGATGAAATGGAGGAAGCTGGCGACTCCGGGCAGGTCAGTGCTCTGGATAATGAGTGTGTCGAGGGCTGCAGGGTTGCTAATGAAACCTCTTAGGGCCCCTAATTATGCAGAGGTGAAGAGATTCTTCTCCCTAATGCCCCACGGAGGCCTTGTAGATCCCTGGAGAGTCACTGTATGTGTGTGTGGAACACTTTCTGCTGTCTCACACCTTTCTAAAGCTGCTGATTTATCAGCCTTGTCCTAGAGAGCACAGGCCCTCTAAATTAGACTGAGAGCAGCACACATGGAGAGAGATGGATGGACTGAAGGCACTTACCATCAGTAGGGCCTGAATATAAAACTCATAAAATGAATTCAATAAATATAGTAAGAATAGGGTCAGAAACTCTTTAAATTAAGTCTTATGAAGGCATTTTTATTATATTAATTTTTATAATTAATTGGTTTAATATGAATTTAAAGGGATAGTTCAGCCAAAAATGAAAATTGTCACAAATTAAGATATGTTTGATGCTTTCTGACCCTGCAGAGACAGCAATGTAACTACTACGTTTAAGGCCCAGAAAGGTAGCAAGGACATTGTTAAAATAGTTAACGTGACATCAGTGGTTCAACTTTAAGTTTATGAAGCTACAAGAATATTTTTTTTTTGTGCACAAAGAGAACAAAAATAACTTTATTCAGCAATTTCTTCTCTTCCATGTCAGTCTTCAACGTGCGTTCAAGAGTAGCACAACACATGCCTTTAAGAATTTGATGTGTTTGTAACCAGAGCTGGGTAGTAACTGATTACATGTAATCTGGATTACGTAATCAGATTCCAAAAATGAATTACTTGTAATTAGAGTAAGTTGCATTTTAAAGTACTCGTAATCAGACTACAGTTGCTTTTTTATGGATTACATGATTACATATTATTCACACAATAGCAATAAATTATTCATAATTCATTGATTCCCCCTAATTTCTCTTTTTCATTTTTAAATTTTCCTTTCTAAAATAGCCTACCGATTTATATACATTCAGAGAGTCCAGTTTTGTGGACATTCACACATAGTAAGTAAGTGTTATTTTAAAACAAAGACCAATGAAACACAATGACGGTTCTCTCCTATACTTATAATTGTGAGAAACTACAACGTGCAATATGGAGGAATAGTCCCACCTTTCTAAATGAAAGAGACAAATTTCCCATAGAAACCTGAGGCTAGACCAGCTAATGCGCATACGCAGTCATAGGTACATTATGACTGCGCATGCGCATTTTCTGGTATAGCCTGAAAAATAAGCCTTTTAAACACTATTTGAGCAAAAGAAACAACATTCATGAGGCAATTAATTTAAGATTTTGGTTGCTGATTTGATATATGTAATTTAATTGTGAGTTCAGCGAGCAGTTTTTGAGATTTCAGGATTCCCCCATTCATTAAAATAGGACTTGGTCTTGTATGAGCTGCCCGGAGGCATTGCAGATATGGCCACCAAGTAAAGAGATATGCTTTAAAAAGGACTTTGTTTTAAAATTATTTATTTTAATTATTATTTTTTGTGATGATTTAGTTGATTGTTAGCTTTTCATTAAACCCTAGTTTGGGAAACCTTCATGTTATAAAAATGTTTAATGCACTTCATGTTATAAATTACAAAGAATGGAACATATTTTCTTACTCTTTGCATTTTTTACATCATGCAAGATAATCCTATTTAAATCAATGTGATAAACAAGTCAGAAGTAATCTAAAAGTAATCAGATTAAATTACCTAAAATATGTAATGTAACTGATTACATTACTGACTAAAATTTTTGTCATGTAATCTGGAATCAGTAACTGATTACAATTTGCAAGTACTCTTCCCAGCTCTGTTTGTAATAACCCTGTTACTAAAATTTTATTGTGCTAATCTTAAATATAGTAATATAATATCGTCATACAAATTTAGTGTTAAAAAAACTTGAATTTTACAATATTTTTCTAAATAAATTGCAAAGTAATGCAGTAAATCAACTGCCACTTAATGGAGACTGCCTAGTTTAAGACTACCTAATTTTGCAGTTTGTTTATAAACTTACATTTTCCATAAATTGAGCAATTTCATGAATTTAATCATATTTATTCAATTTTTAGGAAAAGTGTTAATTAAAAACTACAAGATGACCCTAATACTGCAAGAAGTTTTAATTTTTCTCTAATCTTGTTTCATTATTCTCTCTTGCTCTCTCTGCCTTTCCCTGTTTATCTCCCTCACACACACACACAAACACACAGCCCTCGGCCCTGAACACGGCTGTGTTGTCCAGTCTTCAGCTGGATGGAGAGTCTGTCTACAGTCTAGTGTCCAGCCCCCTCCTGCTGCTGCTGACCAGAGTCATATTCGTCAACTGCGGCGCCAAACTGGAGACCCTTCAGGTGAGATACACATTTACTTTTTGCACCACTGCGTGAATGCAGTAAAATTCACCTTGGTTGGGAACACAAGATGAGGCAGTAGGATGGTTACATTATAACTTGATTTAATATGTAGATAATATACATTGAAATAAATAAGAGAGCTCTGTGATTTAAGTTTACATAACTTCAGCAACTCAAAACAGTGTATGTTGGTAATTTAGAAGCTATCACTTTTTAATTTAACTCTCATATGTTTGAGGTCATTGCTTGAAGCTCCTGTGTGCATTACTGAGAGAGTCGATGAAGAATTATGAGGCTGTCAAAAATAAGTTAAATTATGACCATGGTTTCTTTTTTTTGGCTCTCTGTATACACACACACGCATCAAGGCCTCACCATAACACAGCAGCGGATCATTAGGATGGATGTGTCTGCTAATGTTTGTTTTACTCAGTCCCATATTTATGTGTTACATGATCCTCTAACAGCAGGACAAATGTTTGTTTGTATTGTTGTTCACAAATTCTTGTCTTCACAAGGAAAAAAGTCTGGCTCACGCAGACACAAACAATAAATGTGCAGTGTCTAGTTTTTTCAGGTGAAACTGAAAAAAAATTGACAGTTTCCAGAATAGCTTTCTAGATATATTTATAACAAACAGGTAGACCTGCCCCAAAAATCATCCTATTGGTTAAACCAGATGTTTTTGAATTTGTTTTTGAAGTCTCTCGTGCAGGGTTGTAATTTACGTTTTTCATAAGCCCTATAGTTGTTTTGTGAAAGAACTGACTACTATTTAAAGGTGATATATCATGAAAATCTGACTCTTTCTGTGTTTAAGTGCTATAATCGCATCCCTGGTACATCTACCAACCCAGAAAACGAGAAAAAGAACAGCCCAGTAAATAGTTCTAATGCCACAGGTGAAGTATACTAAATGTTCTGTCTTTGGCTGTACAGCAAAAGAGAGCAGTGGATTTCTTGATTTATTTACTGTATATTACGCTGCTGCCACACAGATCTAATATAAACATGCAATTTCTTCCCCAGTTGTTTACCTTCGCAGACATACCTGACTGTTTTTGTAACTTTGTGTTTTTAACAAACCTGTGTGTATTTGACCGTTTAAGCGCAATAAGACCTGAAAGAGAACTTTAGACAGCCGTTTTCTGTGTGTTCACTTCGAATGTGTGCGCTCAGAAAACCATATATCAGAAGTTTAAACTATGGTTTAAAATGCATGATTTCAGCGCGATAGACATAATCAACACCAAACAGATGTTTTTTTTTTTAGCAGAGTTTCTGAGGTATGAGCTTTAAAGACAGTCCTATTCTGGAAAAGGGGGCAGGGAGCAGTAGCTCATTTGCATTCAAAGAGACATGCATGAAAATGCATGACATGCGTGTTTCTGCTTCCACTCAAAATCTGCAATTTCATGTAATATATCATCTAATAAATGATCAGTGGGGTATTTTGAGCTGAAACTTTACAAACACATTCTGGGGACACCTGAGATTGATTTTTATATATTGTAAAAAGGGACATAATAGGTCTCCTTTAAAATGTTATTCTCAAATGCCACCTACCATGTGGCAATTAATAGTTCAGTTCTGTTCTAAAACTGCTGATGGCTCATTACAGCAAGAAAGGTAACATCACAGCTACCTTTTCATTGCCATGCACAGTATGGACATTAATTGTGCTGGTTGTAAAGTCACAGGAGTTATGCTACCCACTTTCACAGGGTGGTAATGCGGGCGATCATTTCATTTATTATACATTAAATGTTTGCACTTTCTTAGAAACCTGGAAATTTTTCATCTATCAAGCTGAAGGTCCCGGTTTCATGTTGACAGTCAGAATAGGATTATTTCTGTGTGCACAAACATACGCAGTTCACTAAGTATGTGTGAGTGAGATATGTGGCTCTCATGCGTTCAAGCACTGTGTTTTCTCTTTTCAAAGCCTTAATCTTTCGCAGTTATTTTTGTTTATTAAATTGTAAATATTAAACTGTTTATTTTCCCAGCAGGGCATGCACTCTCTTACAGTATTACTATTATAACTGTGATGAAGCCATTACGCATGCTGTTTCATGTATCTTTTTTTTCTTTCTGTGAATATTTACGCGGTAAGACGGGCGTTACTAATGCATTTATATATTTATTATTTATCCCTCTTGTACGACTACAAGCACAGGGATGGAAATATTTCTGCTGCGATTAGTTGAGAGAGAGAGAGTCGCAGCGTGTCACACGCCCCCCACTGCCTCATGTTCCAGAACGTTATTTCATTAGTGCAAGAACAAACAAACACAAACTCTGACTCTGGTCTTTACAGGGCGTATACACCAGCTTGTAAATTTACGGTTTGTGTAGTGTTTGGAAACAAGTTATTGAACGCTTCTCTCTGAACATTACAGCTTTGTGAGTTTGTTTGCACACAGAATGAAGCCAGGTTTTCCTGTACTGTTTCTTTTTAGAGACATTGAAGATAACCTGCACTACACAGTGTGGATCCTTTCATCCTGTGAGTGAAAGTGGACCAAATTTATACTCTGTAGTCATAACGAATAAATCTTGCTAATCTAGAACAGATGAACTAACAGTATGTTGTGTTAGGAAATTACAGTTAATTTCTTCAACAAACTTAAATGTCCATTCATAGGAAGTGCATTGCTTAAAGTCAGTGTGTATATACACTGTACACTGCTGTTCAAGGTCAGGGTTTTGTTGTTGAAAAAATTAACTTTCATTCCATAAGGACACATTCAATTGACCAAAAGAGATAGTAAAGACATTTGTAATGTTACAAAAGATTATTTCAAATAAATGCTGTTCTTATGAACTTTCTATTAAAGAATCCTGAAAGAAATGTATGACTGTTTCCACAAATATTAAGCAGCAAAGCCACTGCAAATCAATATATTAGAATGATTTGTGAAGGATCATGTGACACTGAAGACTGGAGTAATGGCTGCTGAAAATTCAGCTTTGCCATTACAGGAATACATTTACATTTTAAGTTGAAATAGTTTTGCTGTATTTTTGTTCAAATAAATGCAGTCCTTCACATAAAAGACATCTTTCAAAAACATGAGTATTACCAGCCACAACTGTAGTGTAAATGTAACTTGTGTTCTTGTCTTTCTGTTTGCGTGTTTGTAAATAGCTGCTGCCCTGGTGGACACTGCGATATGTCAGTCTGCATCAGCAGATACTAGAGGAGAGATCCCCACAGCTCTTCAACCTCATGCTCAGCTGCATCGAGAAAGGCAAGAAAACACACACACACACACACACACACACACACACACACACACCCCCCGTTATGTAGCTCTCTTTACCTGAGATTGCAGTGCTGTACCACATAGAGTACAGCAGTTGAGTTCTGGAGGTAAAAACCCCATTTCAAATAATTCCCTTTTCTTCAAAGATGAGTAGTAATGTAACACTTTAAAAATAGACCAGTCATGAACTACAAATATTATGCTGCTGTAAAAGCCAAAAGGCAGTGATTCATATATCCAAAAATGTTTAATTTCCAAATTCCCAGGGAAGCCTTACACTACTACTAGTGGGTACGTTCAATTGGGATATAGCTGTCCTGAACACTAACCCCTAAATTTTAACTTATGAAAATATTGAAATAATTTTTGCATTTTATTTCATTTATTGTTTAAAAAAAAAATATATATATTTTTTTTAGATGTTATCCCATAAAATTGTCATTATTGATATGGTCACGTCCGAAACATGTCATCGTTGTTTCAGTAGTGACAAAGGGGAACACGTAATCGTTTATTGGGGAAAATGAACAAAGTATGCAAAGAACAGTTACGCAAATTGTTTGTATTTTAGTATGTTTTAGTATGTGGGTTAAAATTCTGTAATGTGATGTGGTCACTACCGAAGCATTACTGTCACTACTGAAAATGTGATGTCACTACCGAAACATGGTATCTTTTGTCAAAAATAAAGTTCACTGAATTATTAACTAAGATGTTATAATATTGTTTGGTTCAATGTGTATTCAAACTAATGAGTCTCTAAATTTGAGATCAGAATGATCAACTTTTTGCCTTTACAAAAGACAATTGGATTCAAAATACAACAAATCTCATAAATCACATTAGAAATATTGTTAAAACTGTAATTATTGATTTTACTTTTTATTAAAATAGAAAAAATGTATAATTACAAGAAAGATGTAAGCAAAATCTTAATGGGTAAATATAACCCTTATTATTCAATTATATATTACTGTTTCAGTAGTGACACATTTGGGGAAAGGACAGATATTCCAAAAATTTCAGAAAATATGAGATATGACATGATATGACACAATGAGAATTAACTGCACAATTGCATACATGCACAATTTGTGGACTTTTTTTTTTTTTTTTTTCCCCCAACTCTGACTTTGAAGAATGGGAACCATATATATATTTAACATTTTAAACAAATGTTGTGATTAATCTGAGATTGGTTTGACTCAAGTCTTAAGGATTTTTGTTTTAACTGCATGTGTCAAATGCATGAGGAAAATACTTCTTGAACCCAGGCTGCTGAAAAGTGATTGCTTATTGTTGTGCTTTATGCAAGTTAAAAATAAAAGTATTTTACTGAAAAAAATGTCTTGTTGAATCTGTGGTAATTATGAAAAAGCATGTATAGGAATAAAAATAAGGGATTTTTTTTTACAATCTTTAAACTGACTTCAGACTGGGGTGTGGGCTTTTATTATTGGAAAAAAAAATCCTTGGGGGAAATTGGAATCATAAGTGTTTAACGGGATTTCAGATCCCAGCGCTGCTTCAGATTTCTTCACAGCTCTGATCCTGACGTCACTTCAGCTGCTGAAGGCACATGTCAGCGATGTGAGATGCTCTTTAGCAGAGAGATGACACAGCTGTCAGCTCTTATTAAGTGGGTCATTTTTAAGGAAGCTGATGTCAACTCGGGGGTGACGTGGAGATTCAGGCTGTGTGTGTGTGGGTTTTGAAGTAGAGTGTGTTTATTTCTCTGCGGTGACAGTGACTGCGTTAGAATGAGCTGATGATGTCAGCACTTCGTGTTTGTGTGTGAAATAGAGATGCAGTGACACACCAAAGGTGGAGTAACTTTGAGGTTTCACAGTGCTTGTGATCCGAGTGTTTTTGTCGGCTGTGTTGGATCAGATTTTGCTTTCTGGAGACCAAACTTCCTCGCAATGATCGTAAAATGTGAACCTTGTGAAAATGTGAATGTACATTATGAGACCCTCCCAACGGTCCACCGATAACCACTTAAAAATGGTAATGAGGATGCACAACAGTTAATTTCTATAGGTTGACCTTATGAACCTAAACATGATACAAAATGCGCATAGAAGAAATCTGTATCTTTGGGCCAATTTTGGGATATTTCAGTGTGCCATTGAAAATCCCATTAAGTGTGCGTTTCCCTTTGGGCTAATTTATTACTTCTGTTCATTTGTAGTTCGTTTCAGAAGGATTTGGATTTTTAGGAACAGGATTTTACACTCATCAGGATTATGTCACCTCTGACATAACATAACATTGACACCCTTGTGTCAGACGACCCTCCTTCAACCCTCACATGCAGTCAGATTTAATGACTGTAATCTCTCCATATGGATGTGTATATGAATTTATACTTGTTCAAAAACTTAGGCGGCAGTAAGATCTTTTTGGTTTGCTTACCTGATTTTTGATTTCTGTTGCAAATAAACTGTTCTTTTAAATTTTCTATTCATCAAAGAATCTTGAAAAATGTATGTTTCGACAAACATATTAACCTGTTTTTAGAATGATTTTTGAATAATTATGTAACACTGAAGACTGAAAATTCAGCGTTGTCATCTCGTTCCAAACCTGTAGGACCTTTGTTTAGCTAAATTTAAGATATTTTTAATAAAACCTGAGAGCTTTCTGACCCTGAATAGACAGCAACACATCTGACACGTGCAAGGCCCAAAAAGGTAGTAAAGGTAGTTTTTGTTTTCTCGCAGCTTCATAACGTTACAATTGAACCACTAGTACTACATTTTAATAATTATTTTAATGACATCCTTTCTGGGCCTTGAACGTGTTAGTTGCGTTGATGTCTATGCAGGGACGGAAGGCTTTTGGATTTCATCAAAAATATCTTAATTTGTGTTCCAAAGATAAACAAAGGTCTTATGGGTTTGGAAAGACATGAGAGTGAGTAATTAATGACAGAATTTTCAATTTTGGGTGAACTGTCTCTTTAATTGTGTAACGATCCTCATTTATGAAATGAGTTCAGTTGAGGAAGGAATTGGGAGGAAACATCCTTGGTAGAAACTCAGTTGGTGGGCCAAATAAACCAACTCTGGCCAAATGAACCAACATGGTGTGGTTTAATTCCAAGCTGCATCACAAGTCAGACTGGATTGATATAATTATGAATATTCATCCAGTTTCTTCTGCTTGAAGATTGGAAGACATCATATTGTGGAGGATTCAAAGTCGGCACAGGGGCTGTGCGAAGGGCAAAGCTTTGTCACCGATAGGCTGCTTAGTTTATATTTATTCATTCAGGGTTGAAAATACTATGAATTGTAGGGCTGTCAAACAATTAATCGCGACTAATCGCATCCAAAATAAGTATGTTTACATACTATATATTTGTGTACTGTGTATGTTTATTTTGTTTATATATATAATATAAATAAACACACACACATGTATATATTAAGGAAAAATATTTTAGATTTGTATCTAAAACATTTATATTTATTTGTAATCAAAATTGTATACAGGTATAAATATATAAATATAAATATTTAGCTTTAATATATACATGTATGTGTGTATTTATATGTACATAATAAATATACGAAGTAAATACACACATAGTATGTAAACAAACTTTTATTTTGGATGTGATTAATCGCGATTAATCGTTTGACAGCCCTAACGAATTGCAAATGTATCAAACCATTCTTAAAGAAATTAAAAGGTCTCTGCATCGAACATGAAGAAGCACTTTCTTTTTAATACTTTGTGTGAACTGAAGATGCCCTTGAAAGGGTGTCTGAGGGGAAAAAAGCGAGTCAAAAGATTGCATTGCTCTAGTGGCAGGATATAGACCCATTCCTCTGAAGAGTTTTGGATGTTAATGTGGATTCACCAGGGAATCACAGACCAAATGATGAGCTCTGCAGCAAAGCAGCATCTTAATTGGGTTCCTGTGCCTTCGGAATGAGTTTCCTGTGCTGCCTTTTAATCAGACACGCATCAGCTACACCCCAATATAGATAATCAGTGGAGATGTTAAGATGCGATATTTACAAGAGGATACAGGCGGTAATTCTGTCTTGTATTGGTGAGTGGATGTGCTTCAGAAGACCCCAACATCATGCCTGTCTCTCATGGCATGCTAGGCTGAATTTGCAGAATGATGTTATATTTGTGAAGCTTTCAAAAGCTAGAATAACACCTCGCTGAGGTGTGTTGTCAGTTCCAGTATTGACTGCCAAAAGCATTCACTGTCCTTCACAGAGAGTTGTGGGGAATTTAAGGGATTGCCAGGGATGCACTTCTGACTGCTGGGCCTCAGAGGATTTTATGTTTTAAATAGAGATCGCATGCAAGTGAATATCTTTATGTGGACTTTATGCCATACACAAAGTAGTGTAGAACTAACACTTTTTAAGGCTTCTATGTCTTAGTTCATTCTTTCATTTCAAGTATAGCTTAGGCCTGTGGTTTTCGAGTTCCCATATTTTTGCGGGAAATTGAAATATCATGTCTGCCAAATCGAACCTGGCATTTAGACGATACGTTCTGGAACCTTTCAAGTTTCTATTCAGTTTGCTCTCTATATTTGGCTTGGAGTGTGATGAGCTTTTTGCATACAGAGACGTTCTTGCATGTATAGATTCTCTACATATCGGTGGCTGAATGCAAGGTTATATATGAATAATTACTCAGTTTTAAACGGTTCCTGACACAGCTGTCGTATAACTAGGGGACACATTGTATGAACAATTTCATTGTACCTTTTTTAGCAGACTATTATTAATATATGCAGTCACCTCCCTTATCACACCAATGTGTTTGTGTCTGTTTTCTTTATGGATTTTTGCAGTTTTAATCAAAGGTAATTTGCATTTTTATTATAAACAAAACAGTAAAAAATACACATACAATCTCTCTTCATTATTTAACAGAACATATTGACAAAGTTGAAAGAAACTGGCAAGAAAATAAATTTGTCAGGTTGCAAAATCTGATAAAGGTATTGATTAGCATTCAAAAAAGGTTTTATTTTCCAGTCTTGAAGAGCGCTTTGGAAAAAGTAAAAAACTAAGACCTACTGCCTTGTGTAGAATCCATCAGCTAAAAGTCAGGGGCAGATGTATTTTTGTGTTTTGAAAGAGCAATTCTTCAAACCTGAATGCCTGCAGAGTTGTAAAATTAGCATTGACTAACTGCTAGTTGTTCATGGATTACTAACACTGTGAAGCAGGGTGTATCGACCAGCAGGAACAAACAATATCTAATATTCACTTCACAAATAATAGCAGTCTCACAAACGAGATGAATTCCTCACCAACTGCTCGAACGTGACCTGTAATGTGTGCCTTGCTTGGCTTTATGAAATTCAATTCAGTCAAGCAGTTTTATCCAAGTCTTGTAAAGAGTTTTGATCACTTTATATGATGAATAGATTTAATCTTGGCTTTTATTTGCCTCTAAACAATAATGCACACACATACATGGAGCACATCACGAAAAGTAAACACAGAAGACCAAATGTATTCTATTCATGCTGATCTGTAAATAAAAGCCTAAATTAAATCTAAGTTAAAGCCCATCTTTTTGGGTCTAGGTTACCTAGACTTTTGATAGAGCAAGAGATAAACTGCACAGGTTTTATAAATGCCTGTAGAAGATTAAAGGTATAGTTCACCCAAATATGAAAATTGTCATTAATTACTCAACCTCATGTCATTCCAAACCTGTAAGACCTTCATTCATCTTAGGAAAATGCAAATAAAAATAGTTTTGATTAAATCCAAACGTTTCTGACCCTGCATAGACAGAACTACCACGTTTAAGGACCAGAAAGGTAGTAAGGACATTGTTAAAATAGTTCATGTGACATCAGTGATTCAACCTTAATTTTACGAAGCTACAAGAATACTTTTTGTGCGCAAAGAAATAATTTCATTTAACAATTTTTTTTTTTTCTCTTATGTGTCAGTCTTCGATGCACATTTATGAGTACCACAATGCATACATGTGGTGCTGCTGATGCAAGAGCCTCCACTCTGATGTAGAACATCCATCTCTCTAATATGTTGGTTCAAATAAGTAAGGCTGGGCAAAACTGTCAAAATCTTAAGATAGGTTTACGAAGACTGGTTTATATACAGCGTGTCTCGTCTTCTGCTTTTTTAACAGTGCATCTGGATTCTATGTCAGCAGCACCAGAAGAAATTGTTGAATAAAGTCATTAGGGGTTTAAGCACATAGGGCTGAAACCTTATTGTAATATTAGAATGACCAAGGATCAGAAATCTCTTCTTAAAACTGATTGGGCAGACCAAATCATAAGTCAAGTAAGTAAGTAGAGACTTAAAATGTGGAAGGATGGTAGTACTCACACCATTTACAACATCACCAAGGCTCACCTGATGGGGGCGCTACAGCAATCAAAAGTATGAAATCGCTCATAACTTCTAAACGGTTCATCACAGGCTGTCTTGTGTCGGATTCGTCCATCACCCTGGTAAAATTTTCGGGTATTTTGCGTTTTTTAAAAAACCTACTTTTGCAAAGTAGTCCTAGGTTTTTCACCCAAAAACCTAGGTTTTTCAGAACCAAACCAGTGCAGGAAGATTCTCTAGAAATTGAATATCAGTAATTATCAAAATAAAGTCTGTCGCAAAGGGAGGCCAAAACATTTGATAGGGACATGGCCGCTTTTACTAGCTTTTAAATGGAATGAGATATCTCACAACACGTATGTAAGAGCTGAATCTGAGGTCAAAAGTTGTTGTGGAACTTGGCCACCTGGTGGCACTATAAGATAATATACAAAAATGGTTTGTCCTCTCATCATGAAAATCGTTATGCACACTATCTTTTTCCAAAGCGCCACAAGTGGATACGAGGACGTGTGCGTATCTCAAATAAACATGGCTGCTGTAGGCCGACAAAGCACCTATTAGACGAGCTTAACTCAGGTCGGTCGGAACGAAACTTGGTTTGCCTGTTTGACTCATGGAAAGGTCTGTGATAAATTTGAAAGAAATCTGCCACTGGGGTGTGATATCGCATTTTTCAAGGGTGTAAATTATTGTACCTGCACGTTGTTGTGTATATTTATTTATTTATTTATTATTTATTTTTTTTATTTTTTTGCACACAAGCACGATATTTATATCATAGGATAGACCTCCTCATTCTGAACAACTAGAACCTAGAACCACTGCTGACAGTTAAACCATTTGTTAAATAATTGAGAAAATGTAAAAACCTACTTTTGCGAACTAGTCCTAGGTTTTTTGCTCTGTCTGGAAAATAAAAAAACACTGCAGTGCAATTTTTTAGATGCTCTAGGTCCAATTATCCAATTTTTTTTTAACATTTACCTTTTGGGAAGCTATAACAGGGTAATTTAGAAAAGGGACCGGTCTAAAAAAAGCCTAAATGAAAACTCAACTTCATGAAACCTGGTGAGCACATGTGGCAGGTGATTTTAAACAAACATGCACAGTTTTAGAGAGATTTGTACCACAGTTAGTGCTATAACAATCATAAATGTTAAAAAACATCAAATTCTATGGCAAATGATAATTTGCTAAAAATGCTTTTTTTTGTAATCATTGATTTTGGTGGTTACAGGCTTCCTAAATATGAAATGTCTTTATTTCATATGCGCATGAACCCTGGTAATTGCTGCTTGCAGCTGTATTTTTTATTTATTTTGTTTTCTTTATGGACAAAAGGTATGGACCTTTTTCACAAGACTGTGATGATGCGTTTAACCGTCATCAGCATCATAATTCCTCCTCTTTTTTTTTTAAATTAAAATATTAAAAACTTTCAAGTACATGTATAACACTATAATTTGTATTATATTACCTTTGAATCAAAATACAAAACACTGGTTAATGCTAATGCGAGGGTGTTTCTAATGCCGCGTCTATGGGAGTAACAGTAAATTTGACATTGTTCTCTAATCTGACTGCCGTTATCAGTCAGTTTTTCTTTTGCTTTTTGAGCAAATGGGAATGCAAAAATATTTGTTGTACTCTCCCATTAACTGCTCTTCAAGTTAACCCAACTATGAGACTTCCACTGCTGAAAAAAACCCAGAAATGTAAAAAAGGTCGATTTGCATAGCTTCATAAAATTATGGTTATATTTTAATGATGTCCTTACTAACTTCCTGGGGCTTGAACGTGTCAGTTGCGTTGCTGTGTATATATTAATTTGTAATATCTTTAATTTGTTTTCCGAAGATGAAAGAAGGTTATTTTTTGGTTGAACAATCCCTTTAACCAAAGTTTTATGGGTTTTAAATATCTTGAGGTTGAGTAAATAATGACAATGTTCTTTTTTGGGAGAACTGTCCCTTCGAACTATTCCCCTCAACAAGGTCTGCTTGGTTAACTGCAGATTCATATTTGTGGCGTGTTTTAGGGAAAAAAAAAACAGCATAGTGCTTGTTGTTTAGTGGGAAACTGCTCCAGATTTGTATTGGACAAAAGGCGTTATAGTTGTAAATGATTTTTGGATCAGAAAACCCATCTTTACATGCCCGTTTGCTCTTCATGCGCACACACACACACACACACACACACACACACACACATACATATAATCCATACCTACACGTGCACACAATCTTTTTGCCTCCTGGCATTAATTTGCTGCAGAACTGGCTACATCTAAACAATCAACACACCTGCCTCTCAAATCCTCTGGACTGTTAAATTCATTACTCAAACAACTATACAGGTTTGCTTTGTCCTTAATCTAGCTGGCTGAGCTGCATGGAAGGGAATATCAGAAATATCTGCTTTTGCAATTATTTTCCAAATCTGTACAGCATGGATGGCTTGTGGACATGCCCAGTGGCACCAGAGCCCTGGGACCTTTTGCTACTAGGGGCCCCTAGTATAACAGTGGAAACCTAGAAATAAATGACTAGAGATGTGAAATTGAATTTTTATTGCATGAATGCATGTGAGTAGATGTTGCCACATGTGAAATGTGTGTTCATAGCCCCCTTTTCAGTATTATTGCAGCTTTGTAGTTGTACAAGTCTTGGTATGTTGTGGTCTCTTTTGCAATGTATAACTCTTATGCAAGTTTATTCATCATGTTTGCTATCTAATTTTATTAGTACATCTCCCACTGAGAGCCTCACAGGAACATAATCCATCCTTGCTGACCAGATGCCATTATGTAGCTCCTAATGGTAGAAATTGAGACTCCCACAAACAGAATCTGTCACTGAAAGCCCAAAAACATTTGCACTAAAACATGGTTTTTATATTCCAGCTAGAAAGTCTTATGATCTGAGATGCAGGCATGAGTGAATCAATGTAACCCCACATGCTGATATCTTAGAACTTTTAAATGTAGGTTCTCGAAGCCAGTACATCGTCTGAATTTTCTTCCAAAAACTGCAAATTTATTATCTTGGAGGGGAAAGATGAACTTCATCTCCACATGCTTTAACCACTGTGAATAAGAAAAGCTGATGTTCTAAAGTTTAACCTGAATAGAAGTACACTGTGTGATCTGTTTACTCTAGCTGTCATTACCTACTCATGCACCCACAGCACACTGAGTACTTTTGCATTGCAAAAAGTGAAAGAAAAAAAAAAAAAACTGAAAAAGGATTTCGCAGAACAGTAAGGTTGTATTTCACTTTGAGAGCGGTGCTTGGGCTTAACCACAAGATGAGTTTTCAATAGGGTTTATGTTTCGAGCAAATTTGTCTGAACAGTTTTTTTCCTTATTTATCACTGACTTTGAAGTCAATGAAGCATTTTATGAGTTGGTAAATAATAAAGGTGAATTATTTTTTAATCAGCGTTTACATTCCCTGAGTTACATGGGTGAGTGGATATTGGTCCAGGTCTTTCATCATTGTGGTTAGTAAATGTCAAGCTCGTACTGGGATTTCACTGGTCCACTGAAGATTTTAACGCAGGTTTGTCGGTGACTGCTTACATTTTCACCCAAGTAGTTACTGCTTTCACTTTCTAGAATAAAATAAGAATGTAAAATGGATATAAGAATGTAAATAAGAAATGAGAATAAAAAAAAAAAACTCCTTGTGCTTTAATAATATGCTTTCGTAACATTTGATGACATTTGAAGATGTGACATTGAAAGTAGGCTGCATATATGATGAATTTAAAATTAGTATTTCAGCTGTTTTAGTCTGTGTATACTTGAGGGTCTCTGTTATATTTTTATGACTTTTTCCCGCTGCTTTCTTTTTTAACACGAGGTAATGACTGTTTTGTGTCGCATGTTTTTGTGAAGGGTAAGAAATAAGTGTTCTCTTTGTTCTGCACACGCAGATACATGTGCGTGACTCGCCCATAAATGATCTGGAGCTGTTGGTATATGTGAGGAAAGGTGCTGCTTTCCCATGCTAAGTGAGCTTTAATCTGTGATGAGGGGACTTTAAAACACTCAGATCCTCACGCAGATCACGCTGAAGGTCACAGTGAGCGCACAAGCTCAGCTTTATGAAGGGCCTTTAGCATTCACATTTTCATACATATAATATTGGTGAAAGTGGATGTACAGCTGTGGACTGAGAGTGAGAATTTCAAATGAACCTTTATTTATTTAGTTAGGTTTTCTTCCTTCCCTTTTCCATTTTTCTCACTTCCTTCTTTCTCTTTTTGTCCTTCCTTCCTTCCTTCCTACCTTCCTCTGTTTGTTCTTTCTTCTTTCCATCCTTAACCTTTCTACTCTTCTCCTCCTTCCTTTCTTTTTACTTTCTCTTTTTGTTGCTTCCTCTGTCCTCCATTTGTCCCTCATTTCTTCTTCCTTCCTTCCTTCCTTCCTTGTTCTTTTTTTGTCAGATTTTTCATCCTTTTCCTTCACTTTTTCTGCATTCATTCTTCCTTCATTCCTTCCTTCCTTCCTTCCTTCCTTCCTTATCCTTTTGCTCTTCTCCTTCCTGTCTTTTTACTTTCTTTTTGTTTTCCTATTTCCTATCCTATTTTCTTTCTTTCTTTCTTTCTTTCTTTCTTTCTTTCTTTCTTTCTTTCTTTCTTTCTTTCTTTCTTTCTTTCTTTCTTTCTTTCTTTCTTTCTTTCTTTCTTTCTTTCTTTCTTTCTTTCTTTCTTTCTTTCTCTTCCCCTCCTCTGTTTGTTCTTTCTTCTTTCCATCCTGTTTTGTTGCTTCCTCTATCTTCCCTTTCTCCCTCATTTCTTCTTCCTTCCTTCCTCCATCCTTATCCTTTTGCTCTTCTCCTTTTTCTTATATCCTCAGTTTTTCCCTCGTTTCTTCTTTCTTTCTTTCTTTCTTTCTTTCTTTCTTTCTTTCTTTTTCTTTTTTCTTTTTTCTTTCTGCTTTTTCATCCTCTTATCTTCCCTTTCTTTTGCATTTGTTCTTCATCTGTCTGCCTTCTTCTTTCTTCGTTCTTCTTTCCATCCTTATCCTTTCTACTCTTCTCCTTCCTTTTGTTTTACTTTCTCCTCCTTGTTTTCTTACTTCCTCTATCCTCTTACTTTCTCTCATTTCTTCTTCCTTATTTCTTTGCCGTCGTGTACTTTCTTCTTGCTTTTTCTTCCTCTTTTTCCCTTTACTTCTGTCTTCGTTATTCACTTTCCTTCCTCCTTTCCCTATTTCCTTTTCCTTTGTTCGTTCTTCCTGCTTTTTCTTACTCTTTTCTTCCCTTTATTCTACTTTGTTCTTCATCTTCCTTCCTTCCTTCCTTCCTTCCTTCCTTCCTTCCTTCCTTCCTTCCTCTTTGTTCTTTCTACTTTCAATCCTCTTCCTTTCCTTTTATTTTCTGTCTTGTTTTCTTACTTCCTCTATCCTCCCTTTCTCCTTCATTTGCCCTTCCTTCCTTCCTCTTGTACTTTCTTCTTTGTTTCGTCTTGCTTTTTTCCTTCCCTTTCTTCTGCCTTCATTGTCCTTTCTTCCTTCTTTTGTACTTTCTTCCTACTTTTTTCCTCTTTCTTTTCTTGTTTTCATTATTCAATTTCTTTCCTTGTTTTCTTCCTTCCTTCCTTCCCTCCTTCTTTTCTTTCCTTTTTTTTGTCTTCCTGCTTTTTTTTCTTTTCCGTCCCTTTCTTCTGCCTTCGTTCTTAATTTTCTTTCCTTCCTTATTTCTTCTGTACTTTGCTTTTCATTCTTCCTCATTTGTTCTTTCTTTCTTTCTTTCTTTCTTTCTTTCTTTCTTTCTTTCTTTCTTTCTTTCTTTCTTTCTTTCTTTCTTTCTTTCTTTCTTTCTTTCTTTCTTTCTTTCTTTCTTTCTTTCTTTCATCTAAATTTTTTTTGTTCATTCTCCTCCTTCCTTTCTTCTTCCTTTCTCCTTCCTGTTTTCTTCCTCCATCTATCTCCCCTTTCTCCATCATTCATTCATTCATTTTATCCGTAATATCTTCTCTTGTTCTTCATTCTTCCTTTTTTTGTCATTCCTTTTATAATTCTTTCAGTTATTCCTTCCTCTTTTCTCCATTCATTCCTTTTTTTCTTCCTCCTTTTATCTTCCATCCTTTTTTCATCCTCCTTTTATCTTCCTTCTTTTCCCTTTTCCTGTTTTCTTTCTTCATTCTTCATTCCTTCCCTTGAAGCACTGTTTGGGGTCCCCGTGGGTATCCAACCACATCCTAACAGTAGTGAAATAATATAGGCACTGTTTATTCCCTCACAGTGCAATCTCGTACTTTACCACTGATAATCTGAATTATTTTACATCTATAAATGTGCAATGCATTATACAACCATTTAGCATTGTCCTCTAGAGATATATGGCAATATAATAAATGCTGAACCTATAGGTGAATGTGTAAAAATGTAGATGATGCCTCTCATGAACTATTCCTTCCTATTTCTGTAGTGTGTAAATGTGAGGAGCTCTTCGCCAACAACACACACAGAAACCTGGCCATTCAGTTTCACCTGGAGTGCAGCTATACCTGCCTTACCTATTACGAGTATCGCAGAGCCAAAGAACACCTGCAAACAGCCCGTGACCTGTCAGGAATCGATGTTAACATGACAGGTAAGAAATATAATGCAATGTCAAGAAAAATGATTGTTCTGTGTTTGATTGAAGGATGGATAAATGGCAGTGTGATGAAATGATTGAATTTGATGAAAAGAGAATATGGATTGCCCAGCAGTGTGAATGAGTAAAAAAAAAAAACTGATTGAATGGATGAATGTTTAAATAATTGTTTGTCTCTCGCAGGTGCTCTTGGAAAGAGAACACGCTTTCAGGAGAACTTTGTGGCTCAGCTTATCTTAGATGTGAAACGGAAGGACAATTCACCTGTTCCCAATTCTGACAGTCCCTCCCTCACACCAACACCTCTAGAACTCTTACCAAAGGTACACAGAGGGTCTAAAATTATCTTAATGTAATTACAATAGCAGAAGGCAGATATTTCATGACAATAGCAGATTTTTTTTAAATTAATATATGTAATGTGAGGTTTTCTTTTTACTATTCAAGTCATTTAAATAGATAGCATCACTTACATGATTGAGGGTCATTTCTACATTGACACTTTAGTGATAAATTTCGCTCTGGGTACATAAAGACCTGTCACATTCCCTGTGGGGGCAAGAATGGTGCAGTACTTATCCCATCCATCAGGGGGCGACATTTATTCTTGTGCTGACAGCAGACGTGACATTGAGCCTCAGTGAAGGTCGTGAAAAATACATTTTATGCAGATTTCCATCTGTCCCATTCTTTTCCGTCTTCCTCATGCTGTCTCTCTCCTCTCACCCTGAGGCAGTGCTTTACTTTTATTGCACATTTTTGGACGGCGTTTGAGTTTTATCTGGTGTTTGGCTGATCTGTGCAGTGGCATTGCTCTGTCTGGTGTTATCTGCTTTGGCTGCAAATATGACAAATTGGGGACAGACAAAGATTTTACGGAAAATTCCCGGACCTTATCTCGGTTTCCCCTTAGCTGGCCTCGTTTTATGTGTTGTGGCCCTAAAAAGTGCATTAAATCATTTTTTCCAGGATGACTTGAGTTTTTGGATTAAATTTGATAAGATCAGTATTGCTTACAAACTCTGAGCTGATAGCACTCCAGTGGGTCTTGCTTGTCGTTTGTCTGTATGTGTGTGAAGGCTTTTCAGGTAGAGTATCCGTGCATGAGAGCTGTCAGACTTCATTTCATGGGAATTGAATTTGAACGTCAACAAATTAGATTTTAAATAGGCTAAAGCAGAGGAACATGTTCATTTGCATATGCCCCGCCCCAGCTAATAAGTATCAGTGCTGACTATGATTGATTTCTTGATGCATGGGCTCTCATCATTTTCTCATTTGAGGTAATATTTCAGGAAATAACCCTTCTAAAGGGATTAAAGAGCTAAATGCTTGTTTTATGACACTTTAATAATGTAAAGTTTGACACAAGGGATCGCCAATGTTATAAATGCTTTTCCTAATGCAATATGTTGTGTTGCCATAACTGAAAGAACTGTGTTTTAAATTGTTTGCTCTTTCTTTCCCTTTTCACTTAATCTAAACTGTGATCTGTATTTGTCATACACTTAAGTTGTTCTGCTTTGTCTCTCATACGTGTGTGTGTGTGTGCGTGTGTTTATAGGATCATCAGTTGAGTGATGATACAGTCCTGAACCAGATTAACCTGGCAGAACCATCTGAACATGAACTTCCAGACCTCAGCGCTGAGGAGCAGAGCCTTATACTGGCCACATGGTGAGCGTCTGAATCTACAGTCAAACCAAAATTTATTCAGACACCTTCAACATTTCTCACATTATCACATTATATGCTATAGTTTAGAAAATGGTAATTAATTAAACAAGAGCTCAAGAGCTAAACTGAGTTAAACAAATTCATCTTAAAAATCACAAATGAATTAGTCAATCCAAAATTGATTCAGAGACCTTCAAAATTAAATATGACAAGAACTCAAGAGTTAAACTGTCAGAACTTAATTAACCTGATAATCAGATAATTTAATGTGACAAAACATGGTCAGGTCAAAGTGCCAATCGAATTTTGGTCCCAAATATTTCAGTTTTTACTGGTAGTCCACTGTATGAAGAATTTTGGGGTATAATATGTCACACGTTACTTAATTTGTTATCCTCACTTACATAAACTGTAGTGTCCATGACCCACTAGTGAGAAATTACATCTAGAATCATTTTTGGTTTCTGAGAGCTTTCTGACTCTGCATAGATAGCATCGTAATTACCCAGAATAGTAGTAAAGACATCGATTAAAATAGTCCATGTGACATCAGTCAAATTTTATGACACTATGAGAATACTTTAAGTGCATAAAGAAAACAAAAAACATCTTTATTCAACATTTTCTTCCAGGTTTAGAAAGCTCTCTGATTTCATCAATAATATCTTAATTTGTGTTCTGAAGATAAGTGAAGGTCTTACGGGTTTAGAACGACATGGTGGTGAGTAATTAATGATAGAATTAAAATTTTTGGGTGAACAAACCCTTTAACACTCATTTGAAAAATGCAGTAATTGACCTGATGGCCAAATATGTCCATCCAATACATGTGTACATGGATCAACCATTTAAAAAAAAAATCAAAATGGTGCAAAAGTTTCCCACCCCCAAGTACTCAAATAGATATTACTAAACTAATCTAATAACTTTAAAACAGTAACTGTGTGCTGCACTTTGAGATATTTAAGTCCCCATTTCTTCACTTCAGTTTTATTAAAACAGTATTTTACGTTTATTTTAATTAATTCCACATATGAATTTGTGAGCAGCGAGGATGCTGCTGTGAAGGTAGAAGTTTCACTTTTATAGAAGTTTTAAATCTTGCAGAAGAATTGCATATACTGCCACTGTCAACTGTTAAATGAAACACACATCCTTTTTAGCCACAAGTGTGTGCACATGTCTCTTGGTTTGTGACACTTTATTATAGACTGTTTTAAGAGTCTACCTTGTGCATATGAGTTTGAACGTACTTCTGAAAATCAGGTTGTCAAAGCTCAAGCCAAACCGTTTTACGAGTATGACTTCAACAGGTCCTCTGGCTGAAATGTGTTTAAAAATTCATAGACGCAAAAATCCAGGGAAAAATTTTCTCCTCTTTGTCTCCTCATCCTTGAGATTAGTTTTAGTAGCTGTAGTATTTTAGTTCCTGACTTTTAAAGCTCCAGCTCGACATTAATCATGTTGGGGATGTGTAAATCATTGTTATTGCTAAGAGTCTTGTTTTATCTGAGTAACTTTGAAGTGCTGCATCAGGCCTTCATCTTGCAGAATGTTTTTTTTTTTTTTTTGTGCTATTGATGGCAGTCTGAATAAAAAAGCGGATGGTCATCCACCCCCATCTCAGGCCCGGGAGGAGATACGGGGTTCTCCTACACTGCTCTCTAATTAGCTTTGTACCAGCCTGCGCGCCCTGTTTGTTGTAGAAAGGTCGTCATCCTGCCTGACTGGCTGCTAGGAGACAAATTGCAGGCGTGGAATAATTAGCAGGGCGTAATTATGCAGGCCAGGGACCTTAATTGGGCTGCGTGATGGTTGAAGGTGAATTATGGGCCGTCATTGGTGCAGTCGAGCAAAACCGCACGTACAGTTTAACGGCATTCTGTTGGAATGCAAACAGCCCGGCTTACATTTATTAGCACCGGGTTAGCGTAAAGAACTGTGACTCAAACTGTGACAGAAATTCAGACACTTGAGGGAAGTAGCTGAAGTTACCTAGAATATTGAGTTATGGTTATAATAGGATTAAATAATTGAACCGCTCAGTGAGGGTTGAGATGTGCGAGCTCATATTTTATCCTTTTGACTGTCTGTGACAACTTTGTTTTAATGCCTCTACTGCAATAGAACCGGGTGAATTTCACGAAATGCGGGGGTCGTATTTCAACCCAAATGAAAAAAAAATACAACTATATTTCATGGAGAAAAGTAGGCCTGTCTGTTTTTCTGTCTTGGTATTTGGTTGAACTTAATTTTCAATCATTTCATTTGGTAAATGAAGGACAAATTACTGAAAGAATCATGTAAAAATTAGAATTTTATGCATACAGTAATGTCATTATGAAAAAAAAAAAAAAAATTGAAGAATTCTTATTCTTTTGGTTGTGGGTTGAAATATGAAATCCACTTTCAGTAAAATGTTTGAAAGCTAACAGAAAAATGGATGTGATACAAAAGCTCTTGCACGCATTGGCGTTATATAGTTAGAATTGCGTGATACAAGCCCGCATTTGTGAGGAAAAGTGCTAGTTTATATTTCACAATTCTGACTTTTTTCACATTCTGACTTTTTTTCTCAGAATTGTGTGATATAAGCTCACAACTGAGGAATAAAGTCAGAATTGCGAGATACAAACTTTCATTGCGAGAAAAGTCAATTGTGAGATAATGTCATAGTGAGTTTATATTTCGCAATTCCTGCCATTTTCTCAGAATTGCGTGATAAACTCAAAATTGTGAGAAATAAAGTCAGAATTTTGAGATGCAAACTCGTATTTTTGAGAAAGTCAGGATTGCGAGATATAGTCACAATTTGAGCTTATTTCGCAATTCTGACTTTTTTTTTTTTCCCTGCAATTCTGACTTTTTTTCTCTCAGAATTGTGTGATATAAACACTCAATTGTGAGAAATAAATGACATCAGTGGTTCATTGAAACACTTTTAAACTCATTTTTGCAATTCTGACTTTATTTCTCAGAATTGTGACTATTTTCTACTTTTGCAATTTGCGAGTTTATAACTCAATTCTGACTTTTTTTTTCTTAGAATTGTGAGATATAAACTCACAACTGCAAATTATAATGTCCAAGTTTGAAGGGAGAAAAGGACTGATGTTTTCTCAGAATTTGCGAGTTTATATCTCACAATTCTGACTTAAATTGCTATTGCGTGTTATGAAGTTACAGTTCTAAGTAAACTTAATAAAATGTCTGGCAGTTCTGACTTTATAACTTGCAATTGCAAGTTTATAACTCAATTCTGAGAAAAATAGATGTAAACTCGCAATTGCGTGATAGTCGCAATTACCTATTTGTTTATTCACTGGCGGAAATGGCCTTCCATATTCATTGACCCGTGAACTGAAAGAAACGTATCCTCCTTTTATGTTCTTTTTGATTGATTGTGGTTTGTTGCTTTGCAGCATAGACTTTCAGAAGAATAATCCAGTTCACAAGCTAAATGATGAGGAACTTCTGGCCTTCACAACGGTAAGACACACTTTCTCTCACAGCCACAGTGCAGTTGACGCATCTCTTATCAGTACGCACAGTTGTATTATCAGTCTGACAGACGAGGTGCATGTAAACAGGTCTCTCTCATTTGGTGACAGTATTGCACCTAGAATGTGTTTATTTACACTAACAAACACAAACGAACAAAACGTCACTTCAGTTGCTCTGCTAGGAACATATAGAAGTTTGCATACTCCTAGCGAATCTAGTTTCATAAGTTTACACCCCCTTGCAAAGTCTAAAGATTTTTAAATAAAAAAACAGTAAGTTACAAATAGTTTATTTGACGAATTTGACATCTGTACACACATTACACATAACTATATATATATATATATATATATATATATATATATATATATATATATATATATATATATATATATATATATATATATATATATATATATATATACATTTACATAAAAATGATCCTGTTCAAAGAGAGTTTTTCATCTTTGCAACACAAATTAAGATATTTTCGATGAAATCTGAGAGCTTTCTGACCCTGCATAGACAGCAATGCCACTACCACGTTTAAGGCCCAAAAAGGTAGTAAGGACGTCATAAAAATAGTCCATGTGACATCAGTGGTTCAACATTCATTTTATGAAGCTACAAGAATACTTTTTGTGCAAAGAAAACAAAAATTGTTTCAAAAATATCTTAATTGGACAGTTTGTAGTATTTCACAATAGTTGTGTATGTGTCTTTGGTTAGCTCCAAGTTCTGTAAATTCTTTAATTTCCCAAAATACTCTGCACATTTGAAATCATCTCTACACTTTTGAAAAGTTCGAACAAACTGGACAATTGAGGCGCCCCTATATCATAAAGCTGTGCCAGTCATTAATTTGTCAGGAGACAACACAAAATTAAGAACCAAGATCTAAAATGATGTATACTGTGTTATTATATCTAGGTTTTTTTCTAGGTAAAAAAGAAAACAATGAAAATGCTGAACTGATTCTACAGGAGTATTTAAACATATGAGCTCAGCTGTATAAGTCTTTTTGACATCTGTATGCTGTTGAAGATTTGACTTCCAGACTTTGTAATGTCAAAGAATGAGATTTGTTATTTTGACGTGTCTTGATATTTTTAAGTGTAGCAGTTTTGACAGTTTGGGTGAAAATGATAGACAGATTGAAAACTCCCCATTTCCTTTCAGCTCATTCACTCAAAACTCACGTTACAGGAGAGTGAAAAGCCATTGGAAACCTAAAAGTCTGATCAGTTTTGAGTAGAGCAAAACTCATTCACTGAAACTGAGCTAATGAAGACACTTCTCTGCCAGCAGGGCATATTGTCTTCCTCCATAATCTTTAAGCCACTTCCTGTTAATTTAATTAGTTCAGTGTTTCAGCCACAGCCACACACAAACAATTTGGAAAGTAACCCGGAGGGTCACTTCTTTTAATCTCTAGTGAGCGTCCCTCCATTAAGATGTGGAAACAATGATGTGGTTATTCTTATTAGCAAACACCCTCAACTAAAGCACCGCATATTTTCTTCCTAATCGATATGTACCGGTTTAAGGCAAATGAAGTCCTGCGGCGGAGACAAACTTGTAAGAACAGTCAAGTGCTTGACGCGACGCGTCTATATCTGCTGTGAACATCATTTTTAACCAGCAGCAAATTAGCATACAAAGAGTTTTTAAATCAGCAACCTGTGCCCAGCAACAGCCTCAATTATTTATAGCCGGTTATTGCTGAGGACAGTTGTGTGTGATTTATATCCGTTTACAAATGTCTCTGACAGCAAAATCAACCACTACAGAATCACAGTTGTGTCTCGCTCTATTGTGGAGGTGCCATTTCAGGCGCTTGTATTTTAAATTAATGTTCTTGATTTATGCATGTCTGCAAACAGAGCATCTATAGAGTGATAGCAACATGAAGTTAAGTTTTCTAGGTCAAGGGGTGAGCTCAGTGTAAAATGTTGTTGTGTGTTTATTTTTATTATTTTTTTTTTTTTTAGTAAAAAGATGACAATGAGAGAGAGAAAATCATGTTCCTAGACATGTTCAAGTCTTATTTTGCTTAACATTTAAATACCAATTGTAATTGTATTTCCTGCATATGAATGCAAAGCTTACTCTGCCAATTCTTATGCAAATTTTTTTTTTTTATAAACACTATATTTTTGTATAAATAGATTTTGTTTTAAATTTTGTTGATTTTAGCATTTACATAAATATTTAGCATTTACAGGATTCATTCACTTCCAGAATAAAATTTTCCTGATAATTTACTCACCCCCATGTCATCCAAAATGTTCATGTCTTTCTTTCTTCAATCTAAAAGAAATTAAGTTTTTTTGAAGAAAACATTTCTGGATCTAAGGGTCTTGTATAGCGAAATGATCTGTCATTTTCTCAAAAAAAAAAAAAAAAATTCTATACTATCTAACCACAAATGCTCATCTAGCACAAGGTTGACTTCACGCATTATGTAGTCAAGTTGGAAAGGTCACACGTGACAAAGGTGGAAGTATCAAAAAAGGTAAAACAACAATGTTGGACGATTTTGAAACTGGAGGAGAAATGGAGATGGATTTGGAGTACACAAACGAAGAGCTGGATGTGAAGTCATACACGTGCATCGCAGAGCTAGTGCAAGATGAGCATTTGTAGTTAAGTATATACATTTGATTTTATTTTTTGTAGAAAATGAGCCATCATTTCTCTAGATAAGACTCTTATTCCTCAGCTGGGATCATGTAGAGCCCTTTGGAGCTGCATTGAAACTGCAATTTGGACCTCCAACCCATTGGGTCCCATTGAAGTCCACTATATGGAGAAAAATTCTGGAAAACCTTACTTTCTTTTCGACTGAAATAAGAAAGGCATGAACATCTTTGATATGGGGAGTGAGTAAATTTATCAAGAAATGTTTATTCTGGAAATTCTGGAACTAAAAAGTAATTTAGTAGTAGTAGTTTTTAGGTATTATGTCAAATGATGTGTGTAGTCATTTCGTTACCATGGTAGGTGATCTAACCATTGTGTTCTACTTTTTCTCCTTGTACCTCTCCTGCTCTATTTACATGCGTGCACACACACATCTCATATCTTGTGATGTCAGTCTGGTTGAATCTGAAGTTTCCTGTTCTTTCAGCTGCTTGTGCAACTGTGGCTGGTGCTGTTTAACAGTTCTTTAGCTCCTATGTTGTTTTCTTCTTTTCTAATTTATACTTGGGTTACTGCCCTACCCATCTTCACCGACTCCGAATCTATTTGCATTCATTAGAACTTGCCTTTCTCTGGCTCTCCGAGGACCTTGTCTGCTCCGCCTAGCCTCGCTGTTCAAAGCTTGATATCTTTATTTGTACGAGCAATGAAGTGAGTCCTCAGCTCTCGTACGTTCAGCTGTGTGCACTTCTTCTCTCTAAAACTCTCCCACGTCTTGGAATGAGGTCAGTTCTTTGCGAGTGTTTCTGTGTTATGGCCAATTGCAATTTTCCCTGAAGTATTAAGTGACTTTCCCAGACAACTTTAACCTTGAGAGGACATGTTCCTACACGCACCTGTTTTCATGGTCGTATAGCACTGAGATGTTGGTGGTCTCTCCTTGAAGTTAATCTCTCTTAATCAACACCTTTTAAGATCACAGATTGTTGAGGAACCCAATTAGGTGTGGTACTGAGAAATATGGGTTTAAATCCATGGAAGGTTTGACTGTCTGACAGCTTTTGGCAAACAATTCAAAGCCAGCTTGCGAGTGTCAACACCCAACCCAAAGACGTCACCACAAGTCATCGGATATGCCAATCTCAGGTTTGCTTAAGGTGCGAGGCTCTGACGGACAGGGCGAAGCAGTGTGATGGATTGGAAATGAGCAGCAAAAAGGGAAAGAGAAGGAAAAATGTGTCTCCAGAGTCTGACCCAGAGGTTTGCATCATATTCGGCAAAAGCTGTTAGAGTCAGGTCCCTCTGGAAGAATAATCTACACTTCGAGCAAAGAGTTCAAACAGCAGTTTCCTGTGCCTGATGGAGCTCTGCTTTCTGCATGAACCCGAGTCCATATTTTAAGCAGGTTGGAAACAAAATTAATGGGGTAGAATAGGCCTATGAGTCAGTTTGGGATGAGGACATCCTCTGCCTCTGGACATAATTCAATAGAAATCACTGTAGTCACTGTAGTTGATGAATTTGTGCTCATAAACACTAGAACGAGATGAAATGATGATTATTTGGGTGGTTTTTCAGTATAGTTGGGAAAATTGAATCATTTCAACGCTGTACGTAATACTTGCCTCATCAGAAACACTAGTGTTGTTAATGAAAACTATTATGAAGTCAACAACTAGCAGTAAAAATTAATTCTTTTTTCACTTTCAATTTCAGTCAATGTCAGATGGTTTGAATTAGTGCTGGTCAATATACCGGTTCACATGGTAA
Source organism: Cirrhinus molitorella (assembly GCA_033026305.1). Taxonomy (NCBI): domain Eukaryota; kingdom Metazoa; phylum Chordata; class Actinopteri; order Cypriniformes; family Cyprinidae; genus Cirrhinus; species Cirrhinus molitorella. The sequence continues at coordinate 22,570,271 of CM065135.1, read as the reverse complement.
ACCGGTTTGAATTACACAATATGACAATATGAATTTTCCAAATACCGTCATACCGATACAAGTGGCCAAGCAATGTAGACAGCATCATGAATTGAGAGGAGATTCCTGTTAACTGCATACGCTAATTACTAATGGTTGGAAAGCTATTAATAACACAACTAATTCTTTAACTGGCAAATAAACCAACTGTGAACCACCGTAAACAGAAGCCAGAGATGCTGAAGCCAAACACAATCTTGAATCGGGGTTGGAAGTTTATATAATTGCATCTCTGAGATGAACAGACTGTCTTTAGAAAAGTTTAGATGGTATTTTCTTTTCATCTTACCTCTATATAATGCATATTAATGTAACTTTATTTGCAAGGCAAAAAATACATGGTTTCATGACCCATTCAATGTGAAATGTACACTGTGTGGCACTAAAGCCCCGTTCACACCAAGAACAATAACTATAACTATAAATACAATGATAACTATATTTGCGTCCACACCAGTGAACGATAACTGTTTGTTTTTGTTGCACTTACACAACTTCAACCAGTAGATATCCTCAACATCTAAATGGTGAATCTAGCATAAAAACATCTGATTTCTAACATAATGTAGTGAAAATAAAAACAATGTGTACTCTTTTCTACTGCAACTTCAAAGGAGGCAAGACAATGTTGTCCAAACTAGCGCTGAATTCCTGAGGTAATTTTGTTTTATGTTGCTCTGTTTGCTGTACAATGTCTGTTTGCTTCTCTACAATGCCACCTGCTATTTTAAATGTGCAAACCCTTTAAATTTGAATAAAGTCTGATTAGCTGTCAATGTTTTATCATTAATCAGCTGTAAAAAAAAAAAAAAAAAAAATTCTCCGTTCCCCTGTTTCGTTATCATTATAGTCCTGGTGTGAGCTCTGCTATTGTCTTAAATTTGAAATGATTTTTAGAAAATTTCTCTATATTTATAGTTTATCGTTATCGCTCTTGGTGTGAACGGGCCTTAAGAGTGTTCTTTTTTTTTTTTTTTTACTTTGTGTTTTATGTGACGTGTCACGGCAGTTCTTACTTGAAATGTCCGCTGAGTGGTGCTATAACTCTAATGCTCTGTGACGTTTTAAAATAATGTACCATCTGCACTACACCTAAAGCTACCCAATATTTGAACAAAGCGAATGTGACACAACTCAATTGCAAGCATGCCGTTTTAGCTTTTTTTGTTTTTGTTTTTGTTGTTTTTTTGGATCTCTCATCTCTCAGCTCTTTCATGATGTCATGTTTTTCGTTGGATTCATACTTGAGGATTCCGCATCCTAAGTCCTTGTTACATCCAGTGTTGTGCCGGTTTTTGACGCCCTGCCAAATTATTACCCCCTCTTGTTGAAATTGCTACATGATTGCCTAATCCTAACCCCACTAGGGTTGGGCACTGAAACCCGGTGCCAATACGGCACCGGTACCTATATGACCGGTATGTACTGGACCAAATCAGAGCGTGAATTTCGGTGCCTCATTTCGGTGCCACTTAAATGCCTGTACTGTCGATTTAAATATTTGTCTTCTGGTGCTATGGCACGGATGTAAGAAGCATTGATTCGTCAACATGCATGATCGCTAGTTAAATTTAAATACTGCATTCATGGGGTGTCAGAATTACTGGAAAAATTATTTCCTGAATGAGGGAACTCGCGTGAACGTTTTAAGTATGGGGCATACCCCTGAACCCAATGTGCACCTACTACAGTCTCAGAAAATCCTGTGATGTTCAAGATATTCTTGTCATCCACCATTTTGTGGCTTTAAGTATCGGTTCAGGCACCGTTTTAGCACGGTACCGTTTTAAAACTATAGATTTGGCACCGGTATCGAAAAAAACCCCAAACAATACCCAACCCTAAACCCCACACCTAACCCTAAACCTACCAGTACTAGGGGAATAGTAATCTGGCAGGGGTCAGAATTCGTCACAACAATGGAAAACGAAGCGTATTGAGCTGTAATGATAAATGTGTACGAAAACGCCACCTGCTGTTAGAGAGTGAATTGGCATTCTAATTCAGCCCATCTACTGCTTTTGTTTCATGCAAGTTATAAGTAGCATAATTTCACAAAGATAAGGTCAGACCATTCTGTTTTTGCTTTAAATTTTGAAATTATACAGTCTAGTTTACATGAAAACCAGCTCATGCTACAAGTAGTGAATAAAATGCAGTGATTCTGCAAGCGTTTCTGGTTACAGATTTTTGGTTACACCGCTCAGCACTAGTTGTTGGGTTTACAGACTAGGTTTATCTCATTAATATTAATTAGCTTATGGTTAAGTTAAAATGTTCAAAGTAGTGCGATTTTCAGAGCTTATTAAACCTTGTTCATTAGTAGTCCGGGATGTGCCAGCTACTTTCTTTTCTGTACTCTGTGTTGTTAAACTCTCCCGAACGTTATGTTTTACTGAGCTACATTTTAAAATGCATGAGCTATACAGTGTTTCCTATTTAACCTGCCTTATAGCACTGGAGCCATCCAAGAATAACCAGTGAGATGGAGCGTAACGAGGGGTGGGGACTATCATTTATATGTCAGGATTATTTATTTTCTTCATCCTCAAAATGAAGTCTTTTCAGAGAAGGCAGGGAAGGGAACGTGTTCGTGGCTGAGTTAGCACTTCTGTAGGAACAGCAGGGAATACTTTCATAGCCCAGGCGTTTAACGCTGCAAACACTCTTTCCTCTCATTTAATCATTTCTCGTGAAGGGTGGGAGGATGATAAAAATGTGTGCTGTCGGAAAAAATACATTGACGTTCACACCCTCAAAGGATGAGGATGTATTCTTTTTGGGTTTGCGGTTGTGTGTGTGTGTGTGTGTGTGTGTGTGTGTGTGTGTGTGTGTGTATTTTGCTTATTGCTGTAACTCATTGCGCAAATGTCCTGTCACCCAGTGGTGGTGAATTCCTCCGGTTTTAATGATCAAGAGCCATTGATTGACCTCAAATACTGTTGCGTGTACAGCTGATAATGATTGTATTGAATGAAACGTTCCTATCATTGACACATGAAGAGATGAATCATTTAGGACTCTTACCGAGATCTGTTGGGCATCAATAGGCATTTACTGCATCATACACTATCCCATACTGACTCTAATGTTTTTATGCTCCTGGAAATCAATCCGATGCCATGTTTGGCTGCGTTCCCAGATGCTTATTAAGCCCAGTGTCGGATTACACTGTTAATTGGCAAATCAGGTTTGAAAAACCTTGTTTAGTCGACAGTATGTCTGGGGAAACTAGCTCTTTAGATGATGAGCTTGTTGAGGTACTATTACACACTCTCGGTCAATAAAGCTTGTTTATGCGTTCAGTCCCATTTTTAGCAATTTTTAATTTTAATTTTTTTTTTTTTTTTTAAAGGAGTTTGCTTCAGACTGCCGTCTTATTTTTTTCTTCTTGATCCTTTCTGTAAACCACAGGTCTTGGCCATGGGAAGAGTAACATCATTCGCATCAAAATCCCCCTTGTAAGTGCCAAACCCGCTTCGGTTTCAAAGATCTCCTCATCTGAGATGAATCATATGGGTTTTGAGGCTGATCTCTTTGGTTTGTGATGTCATGGGTGGTAGCATCTCTCCTGCCGTTAAAATGGAACCCAGGAGTTGGCAAAACCACCTGGGCGGTTTGTTCTTCCTCTATCTGTCAGCGCTCTCCCGCTGTTTTGGCCATCGGGCCTCATGCGGTCACCTCCAGGGTGTGGCGTTGAGCTTGTGTCAGCGCTTTAGTTTCCGATGAACGTTGAACCCCCATTAGGGATCTCAACCCCTCCTACAGCAGATCAATGTAGAGATGGTGTTCTGTAAGTAATATGAGCTTGTGTTTGTTTGGTTGGATTGGGTCGTTTCCTCGCTGTGTTACCCAGGAGGCCGATGCTCTCACCAGTGATATCTGGCCAAGGGCAGTGCACCATTGGCTGCATTGTGTGCCTAAATCCAGTGCAGCCGAGTGTGAACGCATTGGCTCTTCCGTGGCAGTGTGTCCTGTCAGATCTAAGGTGAACACCTGCAGCTTAACTCATAAATCTTTTGTTCATTGAAATGGGCGTCTCTGTTGGGAAATGACAGGTCTGTGCATCTTGAGAATATTTCTGTCAATGGTGGCTAATTTGAGCTTGGATGTTGAATGGTCGTGTCGCCTGCTGTTTATGATGTCATTTTTCTGTGGGTGTTTCGTAAGCTTTGGGCACTTTTATGTCTCAGGGTTTTTTTTTTTTTTTTTTTTAGTAAAATCAACAGGTTCAATTTCTTCTTTCTGCAATAGGATGAGCTCATTTTTACATTCCTTCATTCAGTTTTGGTATTACAATTGTTTTTTATGTATAGATATTAATATGACTGGGTAAAAATATATTTGATTCATTGTTATGAAACTATATTGATTCTTAAATCTCAAGAATCAATTAGTCTATTAAATTGCAATGAGCTTTGTGCTTTACTTTTGATATGAAACAAAGTTTCAGATTTCAAATTCTGTCCATTTTATTACAATATTTCCACAAATGCCGTTGTGGTGCTGTTTAATTTGGAGTGACAGATCGCTGTAACGCCTCGAAGCAGTAGCGTGAAGCGCACATGAACTGATAATCTCCAGTTTCAACAGGAAATAAACATAAATAAACATTTGAATGTAAAATCTGAAATCGGTATCCTGTCTCATGTAATCGCTTAATCTGTGTTTCATCCGCACAAAGACATCAGTATAATGGCTTGTAAACAATGTCTTATGTCATATTTACCTCAGAAAAAAAACACACATTTGGTGACCATAAACTTGTTAGTCAGCTAGAAAAAGAAACTCTAGAGAGAAGCGTTTTGCTAATTGTATGCATCATATGACCCATTCATAATATATATTTTTTTACTCTTCTTCAGTGTTTAATCCATGTTTGATAAATCTATATAAAGTTTTTATGATGGCCACCATTTAAATGTTTGTGTCATTTAAGCGTTTATTTATTAAAGCATTAATTTTAACCTTCAGTATTATAGTAATGTAGTACAACTCACATGTATATTTTACAGCATTAGTTGAGAGATTTTATTTATTTATTTATTTATTTATTTTTTTTTTTTTTCTCGTAGAGAAAATTTGGCACAAATTCTACCTGATTTATATCCAAAATAATCTAATTCGAATCGCAAGCTTGTGAATCAGAGTTGAATTGTACAATTTGTGTCAAAACCCAGCCCTAGTTTTAGGTCTTGTCCCAGACCCATATATCATAAAATGTTAATAATATAAAGTCATTTAAATGATTGTAATACTTGTGTGAACATGATTTTAATGAATTTTTACAATTTTCTTATTAACCCTAATAAATTCTTTAAATATGGTGTACTTGTTTATAAAATAGAAAGAGTCATGAAATATTACATGTCACTTGACACACAGAAATCAGAAATCTGTATTATTTTTGAGCATGCATTTGCTGCCCATAATTTCAAAGCAGCCATTTTGTGAGATTATACAACAAAATATTGAAAATGAATAATAATTTAGTGCATTTAGCCGATTTATGTATTTAAACATTTAACCCAACCGCATTTTAGAGTATAGGTGTGAAATTGGCCGTTTTATTAAAAAATGTAATTGAAAATATAACACAGATATGGAGGAAAAAAAAATTTGCAAAAAATGCAAAAAGTCTTTTTTATAAAAAAAATTAAGCCTCCTATTCATCCAAGAATCTTGAAAAATTCTATCAGGTTTTTTTGAACGTTGATTAATGTTTCTTGAGCACCAAATGAGAATACAAGAATGATTTCTAAAGGATCATTTGACACAAGTAGTTTCTGCTAAAAATTATTTTACAAATGAACATTTTCTGAAAGTTTATAGAGTTAAAAAGTGACAGTAGTTGAAGGTCTGAGTTGGTATCAAATCTTTCCTAGTTCCCCAATTCTTGCTAAAGGAATTCATCTTCGCCATTTCTGTCAAAATGAGAGAGCATCTGGTTTTCACCCGCTGTGTTCAGAGAGCGTGTTGGTGTCAGCTTAGTGCTTTGTAAAACATGCAAACCACAGTTGATATTTTATGTGGAACAGAAGCAGATTTAAAACATTCATGTGCAACTTTCAGTTCCAGCGGGCTGTATATTTGTGTAACTCTCCAAAAGTAGTTAGTGTGGTTTGAGTGTGAAGATGTCTGACAGTCAGGGCAGGATGAGCTGAAGTAATATGAAAAACATTACCTAGATCTGTGGGTGACTTTCCTCTACTGACCTTTTAGATTTAAGGGTTTGAGGATTAGACGTTAATGAGACGTTTCCTCATTCACTGTTGAAATATGCACCTGACTCGAATCTAATTTGTTTTCCCTCCCCCGTCATGTCTCTGTGCGGTGAGAGTTTATTTATGAGAAAACAGGGCTGTGTTGTTAGAGAGGTGGTGTTTGTTTTGCCCCCCACTCTCTTTGGTGACATGTTCATGTTAGATGTAACCACAGCCCTTATAGTGTGTCATTTTCCCTAAAGTACACTCCATGTGTTCTGGCCTTGTCCTTGTGTCTTCCTGAAGGTCAAAAGACCAGTTATGACGATAGATGTAGAGAACAAACAAGCCCTTTCCTTCCACTTTAGAGATTTACTTAATTCTCTGTGACTGATTGATTGTACCCAAAGCTCTGTTTGATTTCACATCTGTGTTCCTACAGCCCTTGTTATACTCTTAGACATCATAATAGATGTTACCAGTTTTTGCCACCAGTCTTTCCGTCTTCCGCTGATCTGCAGTCTGCCGTTGCTGGTCTCCACTGGCTGGTTGTGTGTGCAGGCATCTTTCCAGTCTACATGTGGATCCAGGAGTCTGCAGGCTGGTTAGATGGTTGTCACGTACCCAGCAAACATCACAGTTTTATTGTCTGCTTTTTATCTAATAATTTAGTGATATATTGCATCAATTGAAGTACATTTATATTTGGCAGATGGTTTCATCCAAAGCGACTTGCATTGCATTAAAGGTAAACATTTTATCGGTTCATGCATTTCCTGGGAGTTGAACCCATGACTATGGTGTCACTACTGCTAGGATCTGATGTTGGAGCTACAGGGATACAGATATTTTTATTTAATATGTTTTTAAATCATGTTTTGTTTCATGTAGTGTGTGTTATTTCTTTTACATTTTATAGCTGATTCAAATACAAATGCACCTTGTGACATTGAAGAACCTCCAAAGACACCTTTTGTTGTAAGCCGTAAGCTAAAATTTCATTTTATACACGCACGGTTTCAGCAGTGATCGGACATTGATTTGTTTGATGAATCCCAGAGAAATGACTTTCGCTCCCCGGATCTTTGCCTGTTGGGTGTGTCATCTGTAATACGTCACCTGACAAGCAATTTCAAATATTTATAAAGCTGAAACCATCCAGAAGATCATAAATGTCAAAAAATCTGTTTTGTTTTTTTTCTTTTTCTCTCTTACAAAGTGCAGAGCATCCCTCTGGTTTGGAGTCAAAAGATTTATAACACTCTTGCCAGCAAAGAATTGAATAACCAAGGGCCTTGTGCATTAAACTTTTTCAGAAATGCTCTGACGAATAGTCTTACATTTAAGGTTTTATAAAAAAAAAAAAAACCTAAAAGCAGCTTTTAGCAAAGTATAAGACTGAGTCTTAAGTGCTGACTGAGAAATACAGAGATGTATACACAATATCTCAGTGGATTTTAATTATTTGTTCAACTATGAATCACGTTTATCCAAATTCTACTATTATGCAAGTCTGAAATACTTATTCTAAGTTAGAGAGTCTGTTGTTTCAACATCAGTCGTCATGCCACTCCTAACTAGGTTAGAAGACCTGTCCAGCACTTTTAAATCATTTAAGAGATGAGACCTAATTCTAACACTTTTGTAATGTTATGAATCAAACTTAAGTGTAGAAATAAGAGTGAACACATTTGTCCTTCAGAATCATCCAGTGTCATCGTTTTACCTTTTTTCGGTTTTGTTTTTGTAGAGGGCGTCTGACTTTCTTTGCATGTTCACTTTGTAAAAACTGGGTCCGTACACTCACCTACTTCACGCATGACCTTTCCAAAGTGACTACGTAATGCGTGAAGTCGAGCTAGTGCAAGATGTGCATTTGTGGTGGTTGTGTGGTGTTTTTTTTTTTTTTTTTTTTTTAGAAAACGACAGATCGTTTGACCCTTATTCTTTGGCTGGGATTGTGTAGAGCCCTTTGGATTTGCATTGAAACTGCAATTTGGACCTTCAACCCATTGATCCACATTTGAAGTCTACTATATGAAGAAAAATCCTGGAATGTTCCTCAACAACCTTTATTTTTTTTGACTGAAGAAAGACAGACATGATCTTGGATGACATGGGGGTGAGTAAATTATCAGGAATTGTTTTATTCTGGTGAACAAGTCCTTTACAACTACAATTTTACTCTGAGTGGATTTATACATGCAATGGATCCGGAAAGCATTCACAGCGCTTCACTTTTTCCACATTTTATGTTACAGCTTTATTCCAAAATGGATTCAATTCATTATCTTCCTCTAAATTCTACAAACAATACCCCACAAGGACAGCGTAAACGTTCGTTTGAAATCTTTGCAAATTTATTACAAATAAAAATGAGAAAAAATCACATATGCGTAAGTATTCACAGCATTTGCGCAATACTTTGCTGAAGCACCTTTGGCACCAAATACAGCGTCAAGTCTTTTTGAGTACAGTGATACAAGCTTGGCAGACCTATTTTTGGGCAGTTTCTCCCATTCTTCTTCTAGCCACTCCTTTGTTATCTTGACTGTGTGCTTAGGCTCGTTGTCCTGTTGAAAGATGAACATTCACCCTAGTCTGAGGCTCTGAAACAGGTTTTTATTAAGGACGTCTCTGTACAGTACTGCATGCTGCTTTCCCTCGATCCTGACTCGTCTCCCAGTTCCTGCCACTGAAAAACATGCCCACAGCATGATGCTGCCACCACCATGCTTCACTGTAGGGATGACATTGGCCAGATGATGAGCGATGCCTGGTTTCCTCAAGACATGACGCTTGGCATTCAGGCCAAAGAGTTTCATCAGAACAAAAAATGTAGCTTCTCATGGTCCTGAGAGTCCTTCAGGTGTCTTTTGGCAAACTCTAGATCGGCTGTCATGTGCCTTTTACTAAGGAGTGGCTTCCGTCTGGCCACTCTACCATACAGGCCTGATTGGTGGAGTGCTGCAGCGATGGTTGTTCTTCTGGAAGGTTCTACTCTCTCCACAGAGAAATGCGTTCAATTTGGCTGGACGTCCTGGTGGTTCCAAACTACTTCCATTTACCAATAATGGAGATCACTGCGCTCACTGGGACCTTCAGTGATGTAGAAATTTTTCTGTACCCTTCCCCAGATCTGTGCCTCGATACAATCCTATCTCATTGGTCCACAGACAATTCCTCGGTCTTCATGGCTTGGTTTGTGTTCTGACATGCACTGTTAACTGTGGGACCTTATATAGGCTTGTGTGTGCCTTTCCAAAACTTGTCCAATCAACTGAATTTACCACAGGTGGACTCCAATCAGGTTGTAGAAACATCTCAAGGATGATCAGTGAAAATAGGATGCACCTGAGCTCAATTTTGAGTGTCATGGCAAAGGTTGTGAATACTTCTGTAGGTTGTTTTTTTTTGTTTGTTTTTTTTTTAAATATACTTTGGATAATCAAAGTATAGTTTTTGTACCACAATTTAACTATTTCTTATAACTTCTGTAGTTGTTTTTCTTGGATGAGTTGGATTTGGATCTGTACTGGATTTGTATAGCACCACAATGTTACCTGCCATTTTCAGTCTCTGTTTATAGAGTGATAAAATGATATTCAAACCAAAGGTCTGTCTCTCGTTTTGTTAATCATTTGGGATCTTCATGTGGCTCTTCATTCACTGAAAGGTTTGTGTGTCTGAAGCACCTGCTGTATTCAGAATGATATCATGGCGGCCCAGACGTGCGCTGGCTCAAGTCGTCTTACTGGCTTCAGGATGGTTTCCAGGAAGGACTGGCCATTTCAGCCTGAACTTGAGCTCTCAAATCTGTTTGGAAAGTGGAACCGTTCTGATTGAAAGCGGGTCGGCCGCTGGGGTTAATTTATAGCCGTGGCGTTTATGTGGCTGTCTCGCTATAAATCTTCTAGTTCCACAAGAGCCTAATGACTTTACCAGAGTCCTTGCTTTTCATGTATATCTCTAAATAAATACATGTGGAATTAGGTCTTTACTAACTTTATTACAAGATTAAGTCATCGTCTGTTAATTATTTTTGTTCAGTTTGCACTTTGAAATGTAGAATTTTCCTTTCTCATGAAAGATTTCCCAAAATAACAAGAAACGGGGCACACTTTTCATCCAGCTGCTAAGAAAATAGAGAAGGACGTCATCCATCCAGTTTACCTGAGCTGTCCTGTCACTGTTGAAGGCTTTTACATGGTTCATTGCTCACCAGTCAACATGTTCCATCGAGGGTAGGACTTCTTTCCTCCTGTATGTCTACTCAACTCTGATCAGGAGCTTCTAGACCTCACAACAAATTATCCCTCCTAAGCCAAGACCTTCTCTTTCCCGACTCTGTTCTTTCGCTCAGGGGTACATCTTGGACTAAAAACATATCACACCACCCTATTTCCAACACTAGGCTTGTGCAAATCTGGTGTGTCTGGGATTTCTGTCTTGCTGAATTAGAGCTGTTGTTCACTGTTAGGGACCCGTGCCATATCCAAACACCTTGAGGTGCTTGAGTCATAGCAAAACTGGTGTACCTTCAAAGCTGGTTATTCATGCTTTCATCGTTGTTGGATATTAGACGGTAACCTCACAGGACGTCTGCCGTCCACCTTTTGTTTTAGTCATGGGGGTTTATTGTCAACATTGTTCACTGGAACAAATTTTGAAAACTAAGAATTTCATGGTAGATTATACAACCATTGACAGAGGGATGCTTTGACTCTTTAGTAACCTGCATTTAGGTCAAAAAGGAGTGCATGTCTTACACATGAGCTAAAGCGATTGTGACGTGATGGATGCATTCAGACGCAAGAGGACTCTAGGGTAACTTGTTTAAACAACACAGAATCTTGGGACTGTTTCAACAGTCAAGAGTCGTTAGCATTTTCTGTGAATGATGCCATGACCGGATGTATGCAGATGTGTTTGGAGGTCAGCACTCAAGTGGTTTCAGTGACAGGGTCAAATTGAAAAATTGGCTCCTTTTTTGTTTGGATTACAATTAAGTTGGCTACAAAACACAGGAAGTTGAATTGGAATGAACAGGAATGGAATTTGATTACAGTTAGAAATTTAACAGATAAGTTATTTCTGGGAATTTTTCAGCCTGATATATAAATGGATTAGGTATAAAATAATTTTTATTTTCTTGTATTTATTCTTTATTTTTTAATGAATAAACAGAAATCAAATTTACTTGATTACAGTTAGAGAAATTCAGCTAATATATAAATGTATTAAGTATAAATTTATGTATACATTTGAATTTTATTTTAGATTTTTTACATTTATTTTTGTTGTTGTTTATGAATGAATGAACAGAAATTAAATTTGCTTCAGCAGGTAATTTAATTCTGAGAAATTTATTTATATTTTATTTATATTTCCTTTTTTTGTATTTTATAATGTATGAATGAACAGAAATCAAATTTGCTTGATTAGTTAGAATTCCATTCTGAGAAATGTCTGGCCGAATATATAAATGTATTTAGTATAAAAATGTTATTTTATTTTATATTATTTTTATAAAAAAAAAGTGTATATATATATATATATATATATATATATATATATATATATATATATATATATATATATATATATATATATATATATATATATATATATATATATATAATTATTTATATATTATTATTATTATTATTATAATATATTTTTTTTTTATAAATGAACAGAAATGAAATGCAGTTAGAGAAATTCAGAAGGTAATTTTATTCTGTTAAATGTTCAGTCTTGTTTATAAATATATTAAGTATACTTTTTTTTTAATTATTATTTTATTATTACAGATTGAAAAATTCAACAGGTAATTTCATTCTGGCAAATGTCTGGCCTAATATATACATATATTAAGTATTTAAACTTTATTTTATTTTAGAGAAATTCAGCTGGTCTTGTTTATAAATGTTTTTAAAAGTGCAATTATATTATATAAATGTTTTTTAAAAGTATAAAAAAATCATATGAAGTGTCCAGCCTAATGTATAAATATTAAGTTTTAAATATTTAAATATTTTTATTTTATTTTAATCGTTTTCTTTTTTTTCTTTTTTTTTTTTTTTAAATGAATGAACAGAAATAAAATTAGCTTGATTTATAGAACTTCAGCAGGTAATTTTATTCTGGGAAGTGTCCAATCTGGTGTATAAAATATTATAATAAGGTTAAGTATAAAAAAACTTTCTTTTAAATTAGTTTAGTTTAGTTTGCATATATATTTTTTTGAATTAAATATTTGTCTGAAAGTTTCAAGTTCAAAAAGGTCCTGATTTAAAGTCTTACAGACAAACAGACAAATAAAATCGTTTGAAGTGTCACCAGTAGAACTTTTTTTGACAAATTATATTTATAATTATACAAATTATAATTATAATTCTTAAATCATAATATAAATTATAATTTGTCAAGAAAAAAAATTCTACTAACTTTTAACTTTCAGACAAATATTTAATTCAAAATTTGTCTTGACATGCCTTCATTTTCTAGTTAGAAGTGACACTTATTGCAGTTACTGATTGAGTTTATTTACATTTTACTTACGTTTTGACTTTACAAATCAAACTCATTCTAATAATCTAAATTCAAATTGAGGTTGTGATTCTAAATTCTATTTTTCTCTCTTTTAAACCAATTCTAAGTCAGATTAAATTCAGAAATGATTCACTTTTCAGCAGTCCCTCATTTGTAAGCTTCCTAGTGAAGAGGTATTGCATCATAACCAATAATGAAGCCACAGATCATAAAAAGATTTTTAACTTAAACCTAGTGACGCATCGGTTCCCCATGAAGTCATGATGTGCTACAGCTGTGTTTTATTTAGCAATCATCGACAGGTTTAAATGATAGAATGCTAAATATAATCTTCTTTCGATCTGTGTATGGCATCATACTTGGGCCACCTGCTTCAGAATGAAATGGCATTTGAACTTTGGAGATATTGATGTTGACTATATGAGATCATGTCTGACACTTTATTCAGGGAACCTTAAAGCTTTTGTACTGGATTTGTAGCCCTCTTTTTGTTTTGTTTTTTACACGCAAACCTCACAGATTAATGTAATCTACATATAAATTATTTGTGGCTGTTACAGTAGCAGCTCTGTTAATGGCGACTGTCTTTTTTTTTTTTTTCTCCAATGTCGTTCATAATAGATATTGTGCAGATACACATTAGTGATCTGACTGTTTACACAGGCTCACTGAAAATCTTTGGCAGCATTACATGCCAGTCAGTTCAAGATGAAATAGTAGGATATCCTTTTCAACAGAAGATCACTCACTCACATCATCTGTTTGATAGAACACTGAATGACTAAGTGTTGCCTGAACAGTGACACTAACACAGGAGTTCATAGTGATTTTTCGTTTTGGTAGGCTAAAAAATACTAACCCAGTGGGAAGCAGTTATTTGTACTTTTTATACTATAATTATACTATTTATATTCAGGTACTAGTAGGAAGTTTCGAATCTTTTGTAAATTCACTTTAAGAAATCCTTATTGTATTTTGTTTTGTTTTATTTTTCTTTCTTTTGTTCTTTTTGTACTTTTATTTTGTTAGACTTTTTTACTTTATTTGGTTGTATTTAATTAAATTTATTTGGTTTTATTTAATTGATTTTTTTTTTTTTAAAGAAATACATCTGTAAGCTAAATGATAACTGGCTCTGCTTTTTTTTTTTTGGTGTTTTATTTTATTTTACTTTATTCTACTTTGTTTTATTTTTTGTTTTTATTTTATGCTTTTTATTTTATTTTGCTTTACTTTATTGTACTTTATTTTTTTTTTTAACTTTTATTCCATTTTATTTTACTTTTTTATTTATTTTTTTATTCTACTTTTTTTTACTTTATTTTATTTTATGTTTTTATTGTATTTTATTTAACTTTACTTATAGACAAATAGACTTTCAAATTCACTTTTCAAATTTGTCTTTGACTCTTCACATGATACTTTTTTTCCCCCTTGGAATTTGAAACCGTGTACTTGTTGCAAAAGGAGTTTAACACAACATTTACTAGGTTTTGTAATCATTGTTCTTTTGTGCCCCAAGAGAAATTGAGTGTTGACGTTCATTGTCACACAAAATGATCTAATATTCCCTCTATTGCTCAATTCAATGACATCTTAGACTCAGAGTCTCCTGCTGTCCGATCTTGCCTTCCACCACTTCAGCATTTGTAATATGAAGTACGCAGCCCTTAGTGAATAAGCAACTTTATGGTTTATATCTTGCTGATGGTTTTGTTGTAATTAAGCGGTAAAAAGCAAAGACTGATGTTCAGGGAATTTCACAATAGCGTTTTAAAGTCGGTCATGCCTTCGTCTTCTACAGAAAGAGCCTAAAGTCTTTTTTTATTCCCAGAAATGAGGACATTTTGCTCTTTCTTTGTGTAATTAAAGTAATAAAGGTAAAGACTCGGACCACTGAACACCTCATTTAGGCAGCTCTTAAATTTCCCTCTCCCTCCATCTCTCATCACGTTTCTCTCTCTCTCTCTTGGAAGGACCTCTGCTGCTACTGCTCACATCTACTGTTCTGTCTCTCGTCTCTGGACGGGTGTCTCTACAGGCAGCCTGCTGCAGCTTTAGCTCATTTATTATTCCAGCTGTGCTTTTATTAGTGATGTCAAGCTGCTCAGAGTCGCTTACAAAGTCATCCTTCTTTTTATAGTCTTATACATTCGTATCCAGAAGACTGGCTGTTCTTTTTTTTTTTTATATTAATTAAGGGTGTGAAAGTTTTGTTGACCAAAGTCCAATAATTTGGTTAATTCATTTAGTGGTTTTAAATGGAAAAATATAGTAGTTAGTGTTTAAGACCCCCATAAATGTATATTATTTCATTTGAAGTTGAAAAACTAGATTGATTTAATCCACTTATCTGTATTTTCGTATATAACAGTTCAGGTGCATAAAGTCATGAAAAACAGAAAGCAGTGTCGACTTCCCCTGAAGCCTCAGGGTAGACCCTGCACAAGTCAAAATATTACTTGTATATGTTCTCACATTACTGAGAGACCGACCCGCTTTGAAGTCGGATCTGGTGTGAAGGTACACACAGAGTTCCTCAATAATCAGTGTCTTTCATTTGGTCTGGAACCTTCCTGATGGATTAAAATCGCCAATACATCTTATAGTGCAGCAAATAATAGTTTTGAAAACAAAATCACTTGCCAAAGAAGGTTAAGAACGGTTATAGGGATTGGTGATATGTGAAATTTAATAAAGGTCATGGATAATTTGAGCTAGTCATGGTCAGTGTTGGGGATAATGCGCCAAGTAACGCGAGTTACTTAATCAGTAGGGCTGCCCTCGACTAAAGATTTTTTTTTTTTCGATTTTAAGCATTAGTCGACTATTAGTTTGCATGTTTATTAATAAACTATACAAATCATAATAATGAGCTTTTAGTCGCCTACATAGTAGACATTTTACTCTATACAGATATATTTTATTATGTCTGTAAGGCAAGTATACACAGTTTCGCACTCAAGTTCACAGAGACTGAGACGGCAGAAAGCACATCCTGTTTGCTTTTGTTATTTTACAAAAGCACAACGTTTCGTTGTTATTGTGAGTGCACACAAATAAACATAGAATCTTTACAGATTCGAAAGTATTACGTTTATCTGTATGACCAAAAATGAGTATTTTAAGAGCAAGTGACCACACAGATGCCTCCATCTGTCATGCAGTGAGCATGCTACTGTTCGGCTTCCACACTCCAGCGCAGACACTTAAATAGCGCACATTTTTCTAGGTTAACATTAGATTGAGTAGCCATGTAAAATTGCTGCTACATACATCTTTCAGATAAAAAGCCATGTTTGAGTTTGAATGATAGGTGAGTGTTTCTGATGTACTATATTAAAGTACTATATTGCCTAAAATAACCATGTGTTGGCTGTTTGCACTGCTCCGATTGATCGTTGTATGACATCAAAGTACTGCGAGAGCGATTCAAAACCATAAGGAGCTATCTGTTCTGCTCTCTATAGCTCTCGCGGTACTTTGTATGTGTACAACGATCAGTCGGCACAGCGCAAACGGCCAACACCTGTCTATTTTTAGGCAATTTAGAAATTAGGGATGCACCGGTTAACCATCCATAAATCGGAACCGGACTGTTTTTGCTTATAATGGGCGATCGGCAACTGGACGTTTTTTGTCTTTTTTCCGGCCAATTTTTCCGGAAGTGCGTCCACGTGCACGTGTCAGGGGAGGCGTGCGAGTGGAGAAGGTACTAATTATTATTGATTTACTGATTTGAATCAGTTTATAATAATGAAAACAATACCTTATAAATAAAACAAAGCAGTTTTTTTACGATCAGAAATTCCTTACCGGTAAACCCCTATAAACTTTCTGTTAAAGGATCCTGTAAACAAATGATTTCAAATAGTAAGTTCAAAACAGCCCCAACACAGAGAAAACCCGACCGATTTTATTAGAGATTGCGGAGAGTCACGTCGGGGGAACGGGGGATGAAGCGTATACCCACTTCTTCAGCCACCACTACAACACTGGGTCTAATCTTTCGCGAACATGTTATTTGTGTGGAAATATTTCAAAATCTGTGCGCAGGATGCGAATGTCTGCAAAGGACAAGTTAATTGTGAAGACATTCCTCATAACGAATTTGATCAAATTAAAAATGAAAGCAAATGCTGAATGCTTAAGTAACATCTTTGTTTGGGGTGTTGAATGTGTTTTGTGTCGTTTGGATTGTTGAACTATGCAGTTGTTGCCTTTAAAATTACATGATTGCAGTTAATGTTTTCCAGTTTATAGCTTCAACCATGAAACCGTTAAAAAAATGTAGCATTACTGCACAGTTACCGCTGTTAAATACCAAATAAACATCTTGTTTATGTATACATTCATTTCATCGTTTTTATTTTATTTTATTTTTTTGTTGCTTGTTAAAAAAAAAAAAAATAAATAAATTGGAAATCTGTATCGGAATCGACCCGTTTGCTTGTAAAAAATAAAAAAAAACTGGAATCAGCCATGAAAACTCATGACCGTGCATTACTATTAGAAATCCTGTGCTGAACGTGTTCCCGGGAAGTTGCACATCTGGTCACCGTAACATAGACTGACTGCGTGACTTCGCCACTTCCTGTAGATTATTTTTTTTTTTCTGCGACTAACCAACTAATAAAATTTTGGTCAACCAAGCCTCTTCTCATTGACTAATGGTTAGTTTACTGTTAGGGGGCAGCCCTACTAATCAGATTACTTTTGCATTAAAGTAATGCATTACTTTTTAATTTACAATAAAATACCTGAATTTCCTTTTCAAATAAGTTGAGAGAAAACCTGAGTAAGTGCAGAGGCGTTGTGTAAACATGATGCTTACTGTACTTGGACTAAATGTGAATATGCATTTAATTAATCTCTCTTGCCAAAAAAGATTCATTGTTCCTTAAAATGATTAAAACAGTAAAATGCTAATTCAACCAGACTAATAAGCAAAAATGACTTTAGATAAACTAACATTTGTGCTTCCTCCTTTTTTTATTTCCAAAGAGTTTAACTTCCTTCTCCTGTACAGACGTGAATTTACTTTTCTTCAGCCCTGAGGCTTATTCATTTTACTTTTGTTTTGAAAAGGCTAGGGCCCTATGAATTTATTTTTTATTTATTTTTAACTTTTCTGGATTTTGTTGGGGTTCTTTTTTTTCTAACTAATACATTTATTTATATATTGTTATATAAATACCAAAAATCAAAAATCATTCCAAACACAGCCACAGCATTGTTTTGCGTCTCTGGGCAACATAGGACGGTGTTTCGTTCTTGAATGAATGAGCCGTTTAAATGATTCGGCTCAATTGCAACGATATACTGCCACCTACTGGCGGTTTTTGTAACTGCATTTGTAACTGCTGGTTAAAGCATTAACCTGCATTAACATGTCAATACATCTAAATGCCACTTCATATGCAACTTCTGCAAAGATGAATTTTGTTGATGGTGATTTCATTTGTTTAGTAACACCCTAAATGTATTATTATTATAATTGACTAATTAAATGTAAGAATTTGACTCAAAAGATGATGCACAAAAAAAATGGCTTTTATAATGGTAAAAATGCCCATAAAAGGTAAAAATCCATTTAAACTTATTGGAAAATATTAATTAATATCACTGCTGCGAACTGACCACACAGAAAATACAGAATATCAAAAACTTTAGGAGTCAGCTGTACACGGTAGTCCTTAAGATGGCACAATAACACACTCAGCAAAATAAATTTTATCGAAGAAAATATTATAAGAGAGATTATTTTTTGTCAATATCGCACACTCCTAGCACTGACACAAATGATTTGCAACAGCTTTGTCATGTCCAGTGTTGACCGCCTCAAGCTGTTGGTTTATTTTTATTTTTTTTTACTTTTTTTTGGCTAGTAGAAGTTATGAATGGCCGGTAACTTAAAGATTTAGTAGCCATATTGGCTGCCATTCATTCACCCAGAGTGTGCAGGATTCACATTTAAATAGTATTTTTGTGGCCACACAGTCTATATCGTGTTTTGATTGAAATGTACTGACTTGACTTTTGATTTATTCATCCAAAATTTGGCAAATTCCGTGACATTCCGCATTATGCAGTAAATTCCATTTTTATGACAGGATTCCGTGTTTCCATCCACATTTTCTGTATTGTGGGAATAATAGGACCCTAAAAGGCTTTTATGTTTGCCAAAAATATAACTTTTTATATTAAAAACAAACAAGCAAACCCTGCCCAGGTTTCAAAAGCAACTCAACATGTTATGTGATCAGTTACTTTTTTAGGGAGTAACGCAACACTGGTCATGATGATAGAGAGGTCAGTATGAAATAAATATTTATCCTGTTTTCTTTATGAATGTTGTTGGTTTTATTGTGAGCAATTCACATGTGAATAATTTATTTGTATTATTTTTGTTGTTATTATTATTTATGTATTTATTTATTTATTTATTTTTAATCCTTGCCCTTTTTCCTTTTTTGATAATCAGTTATACGTCACAATACAAAACAAATATCTTTGGCTACTTCAGTTTTGTTATGGTATTAAAGCTTAATAGTCCAATATAGTTACCTTCTGCAAAGAAACTATCCATACAATATCTTAGTCTTGGGCTGGTCTGGTGATTAAAGTGCTTTCCCTCCCATTTCCGAGCCCTGATACTGTTACCATAGCAACACAGGTTTTTCAGAGCGGCAGAAGTGTACGGAGTGGAACAGAGGTGCCATTCTGGAAGGAGTGGGAGGGGTCAGCAGCTTGCGAAGTTTTTTCTTAGTGGTTGTTCTTCCCCAGGGAAGGAAGCAGCTTTGTGATAATCATCTTGTCAACTTGGCATTGCAGTGAGCAGCAAGACCTCTCAGGGTGGGAATTTGTCTTGTGCCAACCCCCAGAGTACACACACATACACATATGTATGTATATATATATATATATATATATATATATATATATATATATATATATATATATATATATATATATATATATATATATATATATAACCATCTTTTATCTTCTCATCATTTGAGAGTGTTGCATTTCTCTCTCATTTTGTATGTGTGTGTATTCTTACTGTAGGACTATGTTTTACCAGTTGTGTACTAGATCCTCCTGTGCTGAGAGTAGTTTCTACTTCCTCTACTTTGTAAGGCTTTGTCCTGGTATCACACACCAAATCAGGTTTGTTAGACTGATATCCATCTTCAAACTAAATTGAGACTGCTGACTTATCTCTGGAAGCTTACTGCCTTTTCAACACAACAACATTTGAGGGCTTTTACTCCTCTTCCTGACTGTATCTGTTTTTGTAAAGTTGCTTGTTATGCAGTTATTTCTGTAATTGTATTCAATTTTGTGGATCCCAATTTAGTTATGGTCTGAGTGAGTTTGGGTTTTGTATTGGATTCTGTCACGACCTCGGGCGGCGCTGCTCCTTCTTCGCCCCCTCGGGGCTCTTGTGTTATCAGGTTCAGATCTCAGATATGCAACCTGGGTTATGCTCCTCTGAAAGATAGATGGCGCACACTTAGAGAGAACTCAGGAAGTTTTGCTGGAAAAAGACAAAATAATCCACACATTATCAGCTTGAGTTTCCAAAAGATGCACTGCCAAAATCCTTATGTCACTAACAATTTCTGCCCTTCCATCTGATACTTTCGGCCCGTTTGGAGACAGACGAAAAGTGTCTGTTATTCATTATGTTCATCAGTGCTTCGGAGACATAGCCAGGTTATTTTATTGAAGGATAGTCCAGAACTTAGACATGAGATCTTGCTGGCTCTGTACCAAACCTTGAATGGTTTGCTCTGTAGCGTCTAGAAGATATCTTCTTTTTTTTTTTTTTTTTTTTTTTTTTTTTTAATATGGCATTCTTGACCTTTGACTAAACGCTTCATATTGTTACTTGTTTTGTCTGAGAACCATTGTTCCTTTGTGATTTAGAAAAATCTGTTTTCTATCAATACTTTTCAATGCTGAATTAAATTCTGGCATTTTTTTATGCGGTCTTATCTGTAATGATACATCCCATAGATCAAGTGTCTTATGAGGCAGCATAACTTTTCTGCCTACTGTTTGAAACAATCTTCGCATTGAGAGCTCGCCAAAACTGCCTAAAAATGCAGTCTGGGTAGGCAGCTCGACTGGTGACATACACTCGCACTGGAGGCTTTCTGGAGCCCTTGTGTCTGTAGACAGAGTTGGGGTGAGGCCTGTTACAGTAAGGGTGAATTTAAATATAGACGTTTCCACACAGATAAATATAGACCCCCACCGTACAGTAAGCTAACACACAGTGAGAAAATGGACCGCAGGAGACTGGTCTGTTTTTTACAGAAACATTACTCCTCAGCAGGGCCCACAACCATTTTCCTCCTAAAAATAAATCAGCTGCCATTTTGCCAGTCGTGTAAGACAAATTCATCAATGTTAGCAGCACATTTAAATGTCAGACGACTTAGTTCATTGAGTTTGGGCTTCATTGTCTATAAATATGATTTAAAATATACCATGAAGTCACAAAACTTTTTTTTAATTTCCAGAGTGTACCATTTAGGTTTGTGTATTTTATGTGCGATACATGTTTAAAGGATCGATATTTATTGCATTTTATTGATGTGAAAGTCTTTATTCAAATAGTCACTGTCACATAGTTAACTTAATTTGGAACAATATTTTGAGACGGCAGTGCCTTCACAAAATATTGGATGAGAAAAAAATTTGTAGTACAAAAATAAAACAATGCCAATATTCCAAAATATGACATTAGAAAGTGTATAAATCCCTTGTTTTTCTAAAGACAGTAGGTACAGTTACAACGCGTCTCTCGCCTCCCCTGAGCCCATTGAGTTTTAACAGACTCCCTAAAGTGTGCGGTGAGCTTGGTGGGGGGTAGTTGAGAATGAATAGGGACGTCACGTGAAAGGAGGCGATGCCTCCATCACAATATGATTGGATATGATTCGGCTGTGATTGGTTCATGCATGTTCCACATTTGTGAATCAGTCTGAATGAGCAATATAATGGCGTTAATAGGAAGACTAATTTAAGAAAGTAAACAACTCGTACTTAGATGTAACCACTTTGTCAAAATAAGACTTAAAATTGCATGAAAACATTTTTTTTGTGAAATTTAAATCCCTGTGTGTGAACAATATTCACAAGCTTTGACTGATTATCTGAAAATGTAAAAAAAATAGTTAAAAGTTAACTTATGTTCATTATTTTTAATAGTTAAGTAAAATATATTGTTTAAATTGTTACTGGAATAAATGTAAAATGCTTAAAACACTAACTTGATGAGATTCATACTTAGCTTTATTAAATAGAATATTGATTACATTGTTCCTTTTGTAAAAATATAAAAGAATATTGTCTTTTGTTGTTGTTGTTGTTGTTTTTAATTTAACCAAGAAAAGGTGACTGGGAAAATTTGACATATTAAATGAATTTACATTTGGGAAAAAAAAAACAAATTTCAGAACACTACCATATGGAGCCCCTGAAAGGGAAAAAAAAAAAAACTGACTTTCGCATACGCACGACAAACTATTGTGCGCTCACGAGAAATGTTTTGCGTGCTCACCAGAAACATTTCACGTGCACACCAGAAACTTTTTGTGAGCTCACGCGTTATAGTTTCCAAGAACATGAACATGAATGCACATGAATTTGCCTAATTGAGATTTATTTTAATCTTGGCCTTTAATACAAAAACATTGTTTCTGTTCTTGCATTCCCGCCACAGATAAATCATCACTGAGCGGCATGAGAACAGCTTTTTCCCTCAGGCTATATTCCATTTGAACAATACATAACATCTTAGGTTTCAGTACATAACTTCTCAAAACATTTGCACATTCAGAATTCTATTTAGTCTATATTTGTATTACCATATAGCTATTCTTTTTTTCATTTATTGTCTATTCTCCTCGTTATTAGTGTAATATTTCATTCTATTTGGTATATTTCCTTACAGTATATTTGAGACCATGATCCACACTCACAAAAATAGACTTATTTTAGTGTATAACAAAAGAAGAGTATTTTCTGTTCGATAGTTTCTCTTAGTTGCTATTTCTCAATAGTTATGTTGCTGCTCAACAGACTTTCTAACAAATACTTGAATATAAAAAGCATATTTCGTATGTGCTGATGTTGTCGTAAATTGTGTCTTACACATATTAAATGGCTGTAAAAACAGAGAGGATGAGAGTGAGCTGTGTTTCACAGCATATCTGATCTTTGAAGTTAAAATGGAGATGGAAAGGCTTTGAAGTGTATGTGGGGTTTAAGAGCAGGAGTATGATGAGTCAGGCTTGAAGTTCTCATAAATCACATGTAAACACTCTGGCGCTTTTTTCCCCCTTTCCTTTCTTCCTCTTTGTAGGTCAGGGTTCCGAAGTGGCGTTACCCTTTCCTGTAATAAATGCTTTGAGGAGAAGAGGCCAGACATAGTGCTTGAAATCATGAGACACATATATGTACATGTGTGTATGTACACACACCGCTGTCATACTCAGGAACTGACCTTTTGTTCATTGACTACAAATACTCCATTACTTATACTCTTCCTTGCTGTCCAAGAAGAACAGGATCAATCCTCACTCTCCCTTTCTCCTCTTCTTCTCTCTCCCCAGTTGGCTACAAAAACAGAGCCGATCCTCACACTGTTCACTGGTTGACTTTCTGACAGCAGTTCAGTATCTCTTATTGAGTTACTGTACTCTGGGTAGACTCACCATTGTTTTTCTCTTATTATTGGCACTGTGATTCTATGATCTGATCTCCGTTGCTGCCATTAATTCCTTTGCACATCTCAGTGCGTCCATTTGTGAAATAGTCTTTTGTCTTTTGGATAGCAAATAGCAAATTCTCTTTAAAACTGTTTTAAAGAGATATTCACCCAAAAAATTAGATTCTGTCATTAAATACTACCATAATACTTTTCGGGGCCTTGAATGTGTCAGTTGCGTTGCTGTCTATGCAGGGTCAGAAAGCTCTCGGATTTCCTCAAATGTCTTAATTTGTGTTCTGAAGATGAATGAAGGGTCTTGCGGGTTTGGAATGACATGAGGGTGAGTGAGTAATGACAGAATTGTCATTTTTGGGTGAACTATCACTTTAAGGATTTGTTGTATCCATATAAGGAATATTTTTGTCATTTCATGTGCTGCCAGTATCTGTATTAAATTTACTGTGAGTCACTTTGGATTATTTGCTTATTTAACTTTTGATTTAATTTTAATCTTATGAAGTTTCATATTTGAATTAGATATGTCTTGGGTTTCTCCAGCATTGTAATACATCTATTTTTGCATTTTAGGTGACCTAACACTCACTTGGAATCTTTAAAAACACACATTTAATAACACTGTTAGATATACATTTATATTCTGTAATATGATAACATTTGTTTGTTTGTATTTTTTGTTTTGGTGTTTATATTTATCTTTTTAAAATACTTATTAAAATATTTCTAGCTTTATTTTATTATTGCTAATTAATAATATTATGATTATCTACACAACCAGTTAAAATGTTTTTTAAGATTTTTAATGTTTTTTTTATTTAAAGTCTCTTCTACTCACCAAGCCTGTATTTATTTGATCCAAAGTACAGCAAAAACAGTAAAATTGTGAAATTTTTACAATTTTTAAAATAACTTTTTCTATTTTGAAAATTATTTTAATTTTCATTTCTGAGATCAAAGCTAAATTTTCAACATCATTACTCCAGTCTTCAGTGTCAGAAATGATATAAATTAATCATTTTATTTAGCAAGGATGCTTTAAAGCTACAGTCCGTAACTTTTTTTTATTTTTTTAATTATACAAAATAAATTGAGCATGTACATAACCAGTGCTCAAAAGTATTGCCTTACTTTAGCCTGATTCACAACGGTTAGCTTATAATAATGTTTTTTAAATTGAGTGGTACGGGTAGGTTTTCGCAGGAAATTCAAGCATGCCACTGCGTCATTACGTCCCGGCTAGTAGCTTTATCACATGTGAGAATGCTGCAGGTGCCTTTTCTCACAGCGGCTGAAATAATTAAACTTATCATTTTGATTGCGGAATGTAATCCGAAAAGTTTATGAAACATAAGTGACTGAAATTAGTTACTCCAGTTTTAAATGTGCATTTGATTGCAGATAGTCTACGTGGGATTGTACAAGTTTTGTATTTTAAAGAGAAGCGGTCCTAAGGAAGAATGATTAGCTTTTTCGGCTAAAAGAATTTCTTCATATGAAATTTGAATTTTATGTCAATAAGAGATTAGACTAAACAGAAACACTAATAGGCCTACACGCTACATACACGTAGTTACGCAATGCTGATGTTGTTAACATGAACAATTTGAGAACAAAGTATAACAGTAATAATAACTTGCTAGTTTGATGTGATATGAGATAACCGATCGTTAGATTTAAACACCTGTAGCGTTTTCCTCAGTTGGTCAGAACAAAAGTTTTAGATTGTTACTTACTATTAGATGATAATATCTGGTGAAAATTCTTATTTGGCCCATATATTTAAATCTGTTAATCTGTGATTCCGAAGTACAATGAATATCCACAATGGTGCGGTGACTGACAGCTACCAAAACATTCGATTCATCTGCACTGGAGCCGTGCCGCATGGAAGATAATTCCGCACTTAACTACAGTTGCAGGTTTTCAAACAGAGATGGCGACAAAGAGGCAAAACATACAGACTACAGCTTTAAATTGATCAAAAGTGATGATAAAGACATTTATAATGTTACAAAAGATTACTATTTCAGATAAATGCTGTTCTTCTGAACTTTCTATTCATCAACGAAACCTGAAAAAAAATCTACTCGGCTGTTTTCAAGATAATAATAATATTAATGTTCTTTGAGTAGGAAATCAGAATATTAGAATGATTTCTGAAGGATCATATGACTGGATTAATGATGCTAAAATTTCAAATATATCAAATATATCATAATCAAATAAATGCAGGCTTGGTGAGCAGAAGAGACTTATTTAAAAAAAAAAACATTACAAATCTTACTGTTCAAAAACCTTTTCACTGGTAGTGTATATAATACTATGATAATTATGTAATTATCATGCATACCTAGTATTAGTTAGTATTTGTCAATAAACAACATGGACTTTTTTGGTTTATTTTGTTGTTAATATGCAGTTTTCACTTTTACTCCTGTTTAATTTTAACAGTAGATCGTGGCACTAGGAATGACAAGGTCACAGAGTTGATTCCTAGAATTGATTAAATAAAAGCTGCAATTTGGTTTACAGTTGAGCTAGTTTAATTCCAGTAGCTCAAACAGTAGCATGGCGCTAGCCCACTGATTTAAAAAAAAAAGTGGTGCATTGAATGCAATGAAAGTCACATTGTTTAAAAGTGTCTGCCAATGCATAAATGTAAATATGTAAAGGTTTGCTCAATAGTATAAACAGCCTTAAAAGCCTTCTCCCAGGCGCAGATGTATATCTCTTGATTTCCTGAATGCCTTGAGCTGTTTTAAACAGACACCTCATATATTTTAATTCCGTATTGACGTGTCGGTCTTGCTCCAGTTAAGACGGGATGCTTTTCCAGTAACGTGTGTCGGAAAGTATTTCCATCTGAGTCCTCTAACCCTCGCTTACCTGCCGCTCTGCTGATGTGATACAGGCCAGTGAACGCTCGTGTGTCTCTGTATGTGTGTATTTGTGTGAGTGCCGTCACTGTGCTTAAGAATATGACAGGAATTTCTTGCATTGGTTTATGATATAGTTGCACATGTGATTTCATATTCATGAATGTGGGAGGTTAGAATGTATGTCACCATGAGTGATATTTTCATCCCTCTCTATCTCTTTCTCAGTGTTTGCTGTCTCAGCCGAAGTTCTGGGCAGTGGAAGTGACATCACTGTGCCTGAGGACTAAGCTGGAGAGAGGAAGCTCACGAAGAGTTGAACGTGCCATGATGCAAACACAGGTAAAGTGCAGTTCAAAACCCACATGTACACCCAGATAATGTGTAAGAAATATTGTCATGAAGTGTCAGTGAAAGAAATTAATACTTTTATTCAGCAATGACGCATTCAGTTGATTTAAAATTGACACTAAATCAAATAAATGTTGTTCTTTTGAACATTCTATTAATCAAAAGAATGCTGAAAAAATTTAGCACAGTTTTCACAAAAATATCAGGCAGCACAAGAACTCATCATACTTGTAGGTATTGTTTTAATCTGAGTCAGTAAGGACTGTACAGTTCTCAGTGAAATCTTCATTCAGGATGTTGATTCATGCATTTACTGGCTTCAGTGTAATGATTCCCAAATTTGAAGGCATCCAGAGAAATGAGATCCTAGATTTCCTCATGTTGTTTTTGTTGCATTTGTGTGTGTGCAAGAGAAATGGACAGATAAGCCAGAGGGAGGAGGATGCTTTAGCTTCCCTTTGGCTGCTTCCCGTTTCCTCTGTCATTTGTCATGATGGTTTGTGTCTGTGTTTTACTGAGGAAAAGCCAGAACAGTAAAACCAGAGAAGTGCTGATATGTTCGGTGTGTATTCTTGTGCGTTTGTGCTTGGAGGGGAGGATTTGAGAATGGGATTTGTCGCCCTGTGCTCTGGTGGAAACAGGACAGCCTGACTTTTCCTGTCCTTTGGATCAAATGTAATTTTGTGGCTTCCAGTGACTTACTAAGGAGTAAAAAGACTGGTTCATTTGTTTGTTATTCTATATATATTAGATTACAATAATATATATATATATATATATATATATATATATATATATTAAATAAATATTACAATATTTTATTTATTTATTTATTTTTTTTACAGTATTTTGTTCATTGTAGCACATTCTAGCCTCTGTGTAAATCCATCTCGACACACAGAGACATTAAATGGCTGTTCAGAATAATTTGCTCTGAAAGGGGTTTACTGCTAAGGTTGTGGTTTAAGTTTATGGAGTCATCAGTCATATTTGCAGGGCTTCTTAAATGGTCATAAATTAAAATCTAGGCTAGTGAATGTCTGTCTGTTTAAATCTAGTGTAGTGAGAGATAATAATAATAATAATAATAATAATAATAATAATAATAATAATTTATTATTATTATTATTATTATTATTATTATTATTATTATTATTATTATTATTATTATTATATTAACAACTGCAGTAGAAAACATCAAATTATATTAATTATACATTCATTTTTCTGTGTATTATCATTATAATTATTATTATTATTAAACAACTCTGGTGAGAAACATTAAATGATATTAATTCTACATTATTTTTTTTAATTATTATTATTATTATTATTATTATTATTATTGTGCATTTACTTATCCATCCATTTTATAGCTATTTATATCTATTTTTTTATTCTTGAAACACCAAAATATAATTCTAATACTATTCTATTTATCCATTATCATTCTTAAATACCAAAAGATAATATGATAATAATACTGAGAAATGCTGAATTGTCATGTTATTGTGCATTTATTTATTTGTCGATCCATTTATCCATTTTATTCTTATTGTCTTAATTCTTGTCTAGTGAGAAACACCAAAATATGTATTTATCTATTATCATTATTAAACACCAAAATATAATTATGCATTTATCCATTATTATTTATTATTATTATTATTATTATTATTATTATTATTATTATTATTATTATTATTATTATTATTATTATTATTATTATTGATAGTAGTAGTACTAGTAGTGAGAGTTAAAGTAATTAAAATATAGAATGTAGTCTAGTGAGAATTACTTATTTATTTTACTTATTGTTACAATTATTGTTATTAGTCTACTGCTGACAAATCACAGATAAAGAAGTGTTGCAGTTGTTAAACTTTGTCCTCTTGCTGTGACTGATGATGATATCCCTCTTTTTGTGCTTAAGTGACGCCCATAGACACGACCATGGGCATTTAAGATGATCACTTAAGAGCCTATAGAGCTGAAGGGTGAGATCAGACACCCTCTGTATGAACATATGACTGATGGAAAGTCATTACCGAGCAAAGTTTGGTTTGACACATTGCTTTCTAGCCTTTTTTTGATTGCTTTCTTCCTTCCTCTAAGTTTTAAGTGTTTGGAGCTGCTCTCTGACATCCCAAAACTCAATGTGACAGATCATTGGGGGAGTTTGACTCTAGGAGGCCACCCTGAGGGGCAAGTTTGAGTCCGACAGGAGATCACAGCAAGTCACACAAACACCTGTCTGTCACAGAGTTAGAGAAACGTGAAGCGCCTAGCAAATCCTACTACTGACGGTGGTGAGTTCAGTCACCCTAAGAGCGATCCCAGCTGAGCAGGGCCCCGGAGCGATGGTGAGAGAGTGACAGCATACTCTCAGATGAGTGAAGAAGGACGAAACACTTTAACAAAGTTAAAAGGAAGCTGGAGAGAGGGGGAAATGATGTAGGAAGAAAGTGCGGTAGCACTTTGTTGAATTACAAATCCACATATACAGTTTACATACCCCTTTTTTTTCAAAAGTTTGCATACCCTTTAGCCATGGAATGTGTTCAGCAGTTTTTTAATAAGAGTGAGATATAAATTTTAGAAATAAGATCATAAAAATTGTTTTGCATTTTGCAATATTTGCATATTATTCTCCAAGACTAAATAACTTGATTTGTACAAATGGCCCTTTACATATGCTTTGTTCTTAATATGTGTGGCAGTGATTGTCCAATTTTGAAGTGATGGTGCCACTAGAGAGTTTGACTAAGAAATTCCTTAAAGGGATAGTTCACCCCAAAATTTAAATTACCCCATGATTTACTCACCCTGAAGCCTTCCTAGATGTATATGACTAGTGTTGGGCATGTTATTTTAAAAAAGTAGTTACAGTTACTAGTTACTTCTCGCAAATAGTAACTGAGTTACATCATTTACTCATCATTTAATAATTACCAGGAAAAGTTCAAATATGTCAAATAACTTGGATGCTCCAATATTAAATATGTTAAATTAATAAAACATTGTACACTAATCTACACACTGTTGCTGTGGGGCAATGCGAGAGATGCCTTCCAGGATCTGCATCCCGCAGCAACACTGTTAATCCTGTGGGGTTGAAGACTGCGAAAAGAACTAAAAATACTCCATTTTGGATCGTACAGATAAGAATAAGGTATCATTTTAAACAGCTACTTTTATTTGTGTATAGTCATAATAACAACACAACTGTGCTTTTGTAAAATAAAGAAAATAAACGGGGCACGCTCTCTGCCGTCTAGGCCTCTGTCACCTCTCTGCACAGACATGTAAATAAAACAACCTGAATCTCAGCGAATACATGAGAAATATATGTATAGAAAGCTTGAAATGTCTTAAATTAAGTAAATCACGTCAAAAACAAATGCTCTCTGATAAAGTAATCCGTTTGATACCAACACAAGCTCTAGGTTTTCCTGTCTAAAAATATTATCTCTAATGTAATCATGCTCACGAGTGGCTCCGCTTTTCAAATTTTAAACGTCTACGTGAGACGCACGTAGATGTAGGTAAACGCCCACATCACCTTTGTAAACAAAAATGAACATTCATCAAGTTAATCTCCGATACTTTTTTGAAGAAGAATGCAACATGATGCAATGTGCAGCTTGGCAGGTCCTATGACTGAGAGAGAGCATACTAGGATGAAAACCAAAAAAAAAATGGGCATTTTTCTCAAACACAAACATTGATTCACTTCAGAAGGCCTTTTTTAACCCCCGTGGCTGTGTGGAGCACTTTTTATGATGGATGGATGCAGTTTTTTGGGCTTCAAAATCTCACAACCCATTCACTGCCATTATAAAGCTTGGAATAGCCAGGACATTTTTTGTGTGTATATATATATATATATATATATATATATATATATATATATATATATATATATATATATATATATATATATATATATATATATATATATATATATATATATATATATATATATAATATATCATTGTCTGAAAGAGGAACGTCATACTCCTAGGATGGCTTAAGGGTGAGTAAGTCATGGGGTAATTTTTATTTTTTGGGTGAACTTGCCCTTTAATTGATGAAAGCATTCTTCAGGCAACCCCTAATTTTTTTCCTAGTTTAGCTGTTTGGATTCCTTTTAATGAAATGAGTCATTTACTTGTCTGGAGACACAGCCTCCTTTAATTTAAGAATTTCTAGTTGTTGATTGGGAGAATTCCAAAGACGTACTGAACATTTTTACAGAATCATTCATAAATACTCAACTTCACATTTGATGTAATCAGTTTCAAATGTTTTTTTTGTTTTGTCTTCAATGTTATTCACTTTGCGTCCTGAACAGTCGTGACATTTTGTGAATATCGCGCACACAGACTCTTATCTCCTCCATCTCGCTGCAGTTCGAGTTTCACGGCGGTACTTGACAAACTTCATTTCCTCTGCCTCCTTTGGCCTTTCTTCTGTGATCAAGAGCGCAGAGTATGTATTCAGAAATGGCAGAGCGGCACTTCGCCTATGTGCTTGGCATTTTTCTCACAGTTTAGAGCTGCCAGTATCTAGGCCACAGAGTGGGCCAGGACTTCAAAAAACTTTTGATTCCCTTTGTATATTCAGAATGGCAGAGTCTGGTGCATTGTTGGATTAGAGGCGCTCTTTGTGACTGCACAATTTGACTGTGCAGGGTTTACACCACACGTTATCGACTGCCGACTTCTTATTTTTCATTTAGGACTCCGATCAGGCGCTGGATGAAGTAGATTTCTTTGAACGGAAAATTCAATTTCACTGCTTAATCAATAATATCCCTGAAATAGAAGTTGGCAGCTTGGGTCTTTGGTATGGATTTAGGCTTCTCATGGCAACGTTAAGACTTTGCCGAGTGAGACGTGAGCTATTTTTGGAGCAGTTTTGTTTTTTGAAGGAATTCATCAGAGACATGTTTTTAATTTTATTTTTTTAAATCTACAACAGATGCACAATTCAGTGAATGTATGACAGTGGCTCTGACTAGAGACAAATCGTGTTATGTTATATGTTATGTGCTGAAAATATTTTTTTTTTCTCTCTCATTTTTACAAAACCATATTGAATCTTAAATCCAAGAATCGATTATTCTAGCCTGTTTTCAGTTAATCAACAGAACATTAGTAGTGCACCTCCCATCCAATAAACCACAACAAGCTTTGTTACTTGTGATATGAAACCAATTCTCAGATTCTCAAATTCTGTCCAATTTTATAACCATATTTAAACAATAAATGCTGTTTTGGTGCTTTTTGATGTGGAGTGACTGATTGCTGTAATTCAGTTGTTTAAATCAATTGAGTAACTGCTCATGTCCTCCACTTTAATCTCAATTTCTGCACAAAATAAACATGAATGAACATCTGAAGGTTTGCTAAAAGAGTTAATTTTACCTAAATCCATTTTGGTCTCATGTAATCGCTCAGTGTTTCAGCCATGAAAAGTCGTCAATATGACAGCTTGTAAACAATGTCATGTAAAGTCTCATTTACCTTGGTAAAAAAACTATTTGGTGACCATAAGCTCATTAGTCAGCTAGAAAAATTAACTCTAGAGAGCAGCATTTGCTAAGTATATACACACACCATATAAAATATTGATTAGAAAGTTTACTGTTCAAAAATGTTTAGTTTGTTTTGAATAAATCATGTTTTTATGACAGCCACCATCTAAATGTTGTTTTTTTTTTTCTTTTTCAAAAAATTAAATTGAGTATAGAAATATAATTATTGTAACTTTATTTTTGTAAAAACTAAATTGAGTGTAATTTAAGCATTTTACAACCTTAGTTGAGGTTTTTTTTTTTTCCTTGAGGCATGATGTATTTCCAAAATAATCGAATCACAGGTTTGTGAATCTGAATTGAATTGTGAAATTGTCAAAACCCAGTCCTATATACGTATTATATAGTTTTACTAATAGAAAGTGAAAAGCAGTTATTGTTGTACATCAATGTTAGGTTGCATTTGAGTTGCTGTGAACAGATTTTGACTTTCCATAGGGGTTATTCTTTTCCCTTCTCTCCTAAAGTATGCTGAGTCATGAATTATTCTCAGTGATGTCATTTCCTGCTGCTGCATTTGGCTCTTGGAGTTCCTCCATGGAAAGGTTTACGTGTAATCCAAACTAAACTGCCAAATTGTCAACTGTGGGGGAGTTTACTTTGCCCCATTTTGTCAAAGGCTTGAGCAGATAGAGCTGAAGTGTACCTTTTTGTTAGTTATCGCTAAGATTTTTTTTTTAAAGAAGTTTCTTCTGCTCACCAAGCCTGCATTTATATGATCCACAGCAAAAGTATCCAAAGCATGAGTACAGCAAAAACAGTAAAATGTAGAAATATTTTTGCCATTTAAAATAACTGCTTTCTATTTGAATATATTTTAAAATGTAATTTATTCATGTGATCAAAGCTACATTTTTAGCATCATTGCTGCAGTCTTCTGTCTCACATGATCCTTAAATAATTTTAATATGCAGATTAAGAAACTTTTGCTCATCAAAAAATATATATACTTAGCTGTTTTCAACATCATAATAATAATAAATGTTTTTGAGCAGCAAATCAGAATTAGAATGATTTCTGAAGGATCATGTGACTGGAGTAGTTATGCTGAAATATTTCAAGATTTGACAGTTTTTGTTGTACTTTGGATCAAATAAATGCAGGCTTGGTAAGCAGAAGTGACTTCTTTTAAAAAACATAAATTTTACTTATCAAAAATATTTGACTGGTAGTATATTTATTTAAAATATTTGAGTTTTCAAAGATATAAACTGTAAAAAAAATAGATTGTTGCATTTTCTAACAGACCCCTTAGTGATATGCATGTGTTTACTGTGCGGTCGTGGTGTCTTTCCACATTAGGATTCATTTCTCAACTGCTCCCTCAACCCATCCTGATGGGTAGATTAACATTTTATATATTTGAGGCGTTTTCCAGCCATGGAAATTCTAAATAAGTAATTAGTTATCTGCTACCCGCAGACAAGCTTTGCCATCCTCCATAGAAACTGATCGTATCTACTCAGTCGGAAGTTTTATTTCCAGATGAGTTTCTTCCTAAGTGAACCCCCAACTGGAGCTGGAAAATCTTTATTGCATTTTGTCGTCAGCTTATGAAATGCATTTTCTGGAATTTGTAACAATACTTTTGCTTGATTCTGAAATGTTCTGGAGCTCAAATGTTGCTGGCATCAGTTCCACATTAAGTTATTTACAGCATCTCGGGGGGAGATATTCAAGCTGGTACAGTATGGCACAATTTTCCTGTCTTCTCTTCATATTAGTGCTGGTTGCAGCCCATATGCTCATAATGATTGACAGCTAGGGGTTTAAATCAAAGATTTGTATGGTAATGACCAAAGACAACATTCTGTATGCGATTATTTTCTCTCTGTTACTTTGCAGCCAAGGATGCTTCTAATTTGTGTTTGCGGCCTTGCTTGCATGTCATACACAGCTGCGTTGTGTTATTGTGTTTGGTCTTATTGCTTTTGAAATATAGAAATATGATTGAACAGAATGAGTGTTGATCTTCTCACTAGAATCTGAAACAGCAGGCCTGCACATGCTTTAACTGAGTTTACGCAGCAGTCAAACCCTGTAGCGTTTCTCTGTGGAGAACAGAGTGGCGTCTCTTAAAAATTTGAATAAAAGTTGCTGTCATGTTAGCATGTACTGGCACATCTATTTGTTATTACCATAATTTTTGGAATTTTGTGATTTGATTTTTCTCTTCTTTTTACTGATAGAAAAATATATTTAGGTCTGTGGTGAGCAGTAAATCAAAGCTTAATGTGAATGGTTGAGTCACTGAAATAGTTTTTAAATTGTCTGCGCCACAATGGATTTTAATTGCTTGGGAGTGTTTAACCTTTTTTTTTTTTTTCCTCCACACATCACACCAAAGCTTAACCACATTAAAAATGCTCTTTATATTAATGTCTTTGTGGCCCAATGAGGTCTGTAATACCTGGAAAGAGATATCTTAAAGGCAGCTGCTTGGCTGCTCAGGTCTATGAGCTACCTTGTTTTCTCATAGCAAACTCTGGGCGCAATCTGTGTTATTTCAACATAATTGCTATGGCAGAAGAGAAAAATGTCATAAGTGAAAGCTGCAGTGGTTGAAAAATAACTAAACGTCACTTCGTTCTCTTTCAGACCTTGGTTGATTTCTTTAGTGAGAAGAACTGCCCTGTCTCTGAGAGACTCAAGATGTTCTACACCTGCCGGGCACCACCCCTCTGGGATCTACAGGTGAGCTGAATTCCTGTTTGTTTATATAAATCATCTTGTTTCTCAAAATGGTCACTTTCTTCTTCCAGACAAACACATTCGGAGTTGTTTTAAAGGGTTACTCCACCCCAAAATGAAAATTTTGTCATTAATCACTGACCTCCATGTCATTCCAAACCTGTAAAAGCTTCGGAAGTTAATCTTCGGAACACAAAATAAGATATTCTGGATGATAGCCTGGAAGTTTGTAACTGTACGCTGTTTGCGTCCAGGGGATACTCTCCAAAATGGCACTACTGTGACGCGATTGAGACGAATTGTTGAATGAAGTTATTTTTGTTTTCTTTGCGTACAAAAACTATTCTTGTAGCTTCGCAGACCTGCCAACCTGTACGCATTTTGCGTACCGGATACCGGAGTTGTGGACTCGATTACAAATGTAATGACTTGTGACTTGACTCAACATAATCAAAGATGACTTGAGACTCGACTTAGACTTTGACAGCAGTGACTCTAGACTTGACTTGGACTTGAACCCTGTGACTCGGCAAGTCTTTATGGCTTTATCTTCTAAAAAGAAACGAGTTCTGATCAATTTAGGCTGGTTACTGAAGCGTTTGATTACAATGGTATGACTAGCGCAGCTTTTAGCACTGAGCCAGAGAGGGACTCTCTTGTATTGTTTTTATTTACATAATAAGGGTGACCATACGTCCTCTTTTTGGACTTAAAAAATGTGTCCAGGGATTCCTAAATCGCCCAAAATGTCCAGGATTTGGATTTCGCTTTCTACAGTCTCCATTCATTTTGTGCGTTTTTGTATTAAAGCCTTGCTCGGGACTGTTTTCTTATCCCTCAAACATTGACTATAATTTTTAGTCGAGCATTTAAATCACTTTGGATGCAGCTCACGGATGTAAGGTTGCCAAATCTGCATTTTTGGGCTGATTTTAAACTCTTGCAGCGGGTTGATTCTTCTCACGTGGGTTAAAAGCTTGAAATATTAAATATCAATCTGCATAGTGGTGACTAAAATATGTACTTTTGGTATGGAAATGACATAGTTTGATACCAAAACTAGGACTCCAACTGATTTAAGTGATTAATTCAAATCACTGAATCCTAAACAAATAAAACGGTGGACTTAAATTATTCATTCAATTAGTCCTATATTTGTTCACAACCAATGATTAATGCCTTAATGAAACACCACTATATATAAAGATTATTGTATCTTTGCAATTATTCTTACTATAGACTATTGACTGTAAATTTACTGTAGTAATTAATACAGAGACAAACGGCACTAATGACTTGTTTAGGACTTGAAGCTCAAAGTTGAGGACTTGCAACTCAACTTGGACTTGTAGACATATGTGTTTTTCTACAGTGCACTGGAGTTTTTAAATAGCAAATCTTAAAAAAATGCTTTGATCCATCAGAACCAAACAGAAAATCAGGGCTAAAAAACATGTATTGAACCGTGGGCTAACTGCACTGTTGCAACCAACACTGGTTCAAACAAATAAGGCTGTGCCAAAAAAAAAAAAATAATAACTCAAGCTCTTCTTCTCTCTCTTTTTTTTTTTTTTTTTTTTTTTTTTAAATAATTAATTTTTTTACTTCTCATTTTCGACTTTTAATTTGTTACCAGCGTTTAGTATTCTCACCAGAGCTTACACTACGAATGTGGATTACGTCATACGTCGAGTCAGAGATCAGCAAAGAAGCTGGAAGTCAGTGATTTGAGTTTATAATTTAAGAAATATAAATATTTTTGTTACAAAAACCCATGGATCCATGTGTTAACCCCCCGGAGGCGTATCGGTTATTTAACCCGATATTTGCACTTTTTGGAGCTTTAAAACAACAGCCACTATCCACCACCATTATAAAGCTTGGAAGAGCCAGGATCAATTTTAAAACTACTCCGACTGTGTTCATCTGGAAGAAGGTCATATACACCTAGGATGGCTTGAGGGTGAGTAAATAATGGGGTAATTTTCATTTTTGGGTGAAATATTCCTTTAAGCTTGCACCACGCCGTCATTTAAACTTTGAGCCAAGTGGATAAATTGTCCAAATGGCGAGCTTCAAGTGACTAGCACTCTTTTGTTCTGCCTTTGCCACGCAAACATATTACACATTTATCAATTTTATTATAGTGTGAGAATTTATATTGCACAGTAATTATCGTTATTGATTAATCGCCCAGCCGCAAGGTCATCAAATAGCCCATGTAACATCAGTGGTCGACCAACTTTATGAAGCTACAAGAATACTTTTTGTACACAAAAGAACACAAAAATAACTTTATTCAAGAGTATTTTTTCTTCTGTGTCAGTGTTTGATGCGTGAATGAATGAACAAACGATTAAATGAAACCTCTGTAGTTGATCATGATCTGTGTGTGCTTAAAATGCATTTGAGACTCTGAGAACCCATTTTACCCTTGATAGTTTTTTTTATTTTACATTTTCCAATCTTCATTATATCTGAATTTATTCCCATGTAGGGAATAATTCACATATTATAAAGCTAGATTACCTGAGTTAATTTGAAACCGAAATGATTGACTCATTTGTTGGTGCCTAAATTGATTTGCTTGCATATTTTCTCTCATTACCGGACGCACAAGTGCATTGAGCTAATCACCTCGAATGAGCGTGGGCAGCCGTTATTTATTTATCTACTTCTCAGAAACCCATTTCAGTAAACACAACAGCTGGGTTATACAGCCAGTGTCGCGTCAATAAGAGCTTTGGCAGATAGAATATGAAATTCATTTCCTGTACACTGTGAGGGCATCCAGGGATATGAGACGACGAGTTCATTTTTGACAGTGTTTGTCAGGTAATAGAGCAACCTGTAACACTCCGTTCCTGCCTGATTGGGCAATAATGCAGCTAATGAAAAGCAAACAAATGTTTTCTGAAGAGAGAGGTTGTTAAACAAGTAAATAAATCTGAAAGAAAGATGTATGGAGGAGAACGGCAAATTGTAACAGGCTGGTATGGATGAAGGGTTTTGAAAGAAAAGGAATGAAATGACTGAATAGAAAAAGAGAGTGAGTGGGTGGAAGGACGGAGGGATGGATAGATGAAACGAAGGGAGGGCTGATGTGATCAGTCCTGTGGATGACATTGCTCGCGCTCTGTGTAATAACAGTGAACAGCAATAAAGCTGGAATTGAAGTCGCTTCTATTGCTGGCAGGGGAATAGAACGCTGCAAAACTGCAAGCGAGAGAGAGATGAGAGCAGCATGCAGCCAGACAAAAGTGTGTGTGTGTGTCGGGGGTAAAGAGAGACTGAGCGTTGGAGGGCATGAAGGTTTTTTTGTTTTGTTTGGGAACAGATTTCAGAAATTGTTGGATTTGCTTTCAGACGGAATCATTTTGGCATGTGTATGAATCAGGAAAGCGTTCACTGTGGCAGTTTTGCTGGAGATGAAATGAATGAGGAAATAAAAAGAGAGAAAAGTTGCACAAATTGGCGCCCAACACCTCCCAAAGTCTTTCTTTCTTTCTCTCTTACTTTTGCTTTTATTCTCTCTCTGTATGTCAGTTTTTCAGATTCAGTGTTTTATTGGCACGACAAAAACTGTGCATTTGTTTTGCTCAAGCATTTGCTGCCATAAAATACAATATAAAAAAGCAGTTCAAAACTGTAAATAATTTAACCTGCAGTAGTACATTATTAAATACAAAGTAAAGAGAAATTTTATAAAATCTAAAATAAAAAAAAATATATAATTGCGCTGCCTACTACTACTACTACTACTACTACTACTACTACTACTAGTAGTAAGATTTTTATTTTTTTTTATTTTTTTAAAAGGAGTATCTGCTGCTCACCAAGCCTGCATTTATTTGATCCAAAGTAC
This sequence comes from Cirrhinus molitorella, assembly GCA_033026305.1. Lineage (NCBI taxonomy): Eukaryota > Metazoa > Chordata > Actinopteri > Cypriniformes > Cyprinidae > Cirrhinus > Cirrhinus molitorella. The sequence goes on along the minus strand of CM065135.1, from coordinate 22,531,345 downwards.
AGTAACAGTTTAGTTTATATCTCACAATTCTGGCTTTATTTCTCCCAATTGTGAGTTTATATCCCACAATTCTGACTTTATCTAGCAATATTGATTTTATAACTCACAATTGTGCATTTATATCTCACAGTTCTAAGAAAAAAAAGTCAGAATTTCGAAATTGCAAGGAACAAAAGTGAGAGAGAAATTCGCAATTACACATTTTTTATTTTAATTCAGTGGAGGAAACAGGCTTCTATAGTTCTATTTTAATATATTTTAAAATGTTATTTATTCCTGTGATTTCAAAACTGAATTTTAGCATAATTTCTCCAGTCACATGATCCTTTAGAATATTCTGATTTGCTGCTCCAAAAACTTGTATTATTATTATTATTAGTAGTAGTAGTAGTAGTAGTATTATTAGTATTATTACTACTATGTTGAAAATAGCAGAGTAGGATTTTTTTTTTCCAGGTTTCTTTGTATATGAAGTTCAGAAGAACAGCATTTATCTGAAATGGCAATCTTTTGTAACATTACAAATGTCTTTCTCAAAACTTTTGATCATTTTAAAGCATCCTTAGTAAATAAAAGTATTTCATTTCTTTAATTTCTTTTCCAAAAACAATATATAGTGTATAGTGTTATAGTGAATAGGTATAGTGGTACAAAAACTTTTTATTTCAGATAAATGCTGATCTTTGGCTCTTTCTATTCATCAAAGAATCCTGAAAAAAGTGCTGTTAAATATTAATGATAATAATTGATGTATATACTGTACCTTACAAAAAAATCTAACCCCTGACCAATTCTCTCATATTATAAATAATAAATTCTACACTGAAATGTCATTCTGATGTATATTTTGTTTAAAACACAGAAACTCAAAATGAATTATTGGAAGGTGACAGTGTATGTTTGTTAGGAAATAGTTTTAGGAAAAATAAAATATTGAAAATAAAAAGTATAATTGACGTTGGCAAATAAAGTGGAAAAAAAAAGTGTAATTAACTAATAAAAGAAATTTAACATTAATATTAATTGAACAAAAATAAGAAACTTAGCGTGAATAATGAAAAATAAGACCCAGCGTTTATACTGAGCAGAGCTCTCTCCCTGTTTCCATGTGTTTCTCTCTCTTTCTTCGTATTAGTTAGTAGCATCACGTTTTGTCTCCTTGCTGATAGGTCACATGATCACCGGCAGCCTCACTGGTGTGTATATCTAGATTTATAGGTACCCATAATGCCTGTGGGACGTGATATGCCACTGAAGGCGGGCGAGGAGGTGGGGGGGGGGTTGTCACAGGACCGAAAGGTGAAGGAGAAATTGAGCAGGAATTGAGTATTTCCTGGTGCTGAACCGCTTGCAGCTACGTGTCTGTGATGTCTCGCTGATATCTGAGGTCGAGGGTGACTTTGGTTCAGTGTGTGTTTATTCTCCACAAAACGCTTGCAGTTTTATACATCGACATCATAAATTTCGGTAGATGAGCTCCAGTGGGGGCAGTGCACATCTCATTGTGTTTATTATAAGAAATACATGGACTTACAGTGGACACTGCCTACAACCCTTCATCCTTTTTGGCACTTCATCCATCTGTTCTTAAATGATCTGTGAATGACAGAAAGAGTTGAAAGAGTGTAAACACACGTTTAACCAGTAGCATTCATCAGAGACAGACGAGGGTCATTAATAGCACAGATGTATATATAGCTGCTGCCTGCGAAGCATGACATCGTGGAGATAGATGGCCGTCCGTGGAATGCATCCTTTCAGAAAGGGAGAAAAAGAGAGAGGCAGAGGCAGTGTATATCCTTGGTAAGGTGTAGAAAAGTGTAGGTGACCTCCAGATTTTTTTTTTCTTCTTTTTTTAGCATGAATGGGGTTCAAATCATGATCTGGGTTACTTGTTATTTGACAAACATTGTTAAGATGCATTATTTGATGCATTAAATTAATTCATTTTCAATTCATTTTTGACATTTTGTTACACAGAAAAACATTAGGTGGTTAGATGACAATTTTCATTTTCATTTAAAGGTTATAACATAATTGGACAATGTTTTAAGAAAAACACTAAAATGAAATAAAATCAAGTACAAAAAAATAAAATTGGGTTCAAATCATGATCTGGGGTACTTATTTGAGAATTTGTTGTTATTTCATACATTAAATTTATAAATATATTTATAAGTGTGTGTGTGTATATATATATATATATATATATATATATATATATATATATATATATATATATATATGAAATAAATTTAAAACATAACATAATATAATTAATATAATAATAATAATATATAATATAATATATTTTTTTATATACGCAAAAGAGCAGTTTTGACAGTTTCACAGAGGAACATTAAAGGTGGTTACATGACAATTTTCATTTAAAAGTATAATTGCACAGTGTTTTAAACAAAACACCAAAATAAAATCAAGTAAAATAAAAATTAAATCAAATCCAGTGAAATAAAATTAAATTAAGTAAAGTAAAATCAAGTAAAATAAAATATTACATAAAATTAAATAAAATCAAGTAAAATCAAATCAAGTAAAATAAAATAAAATCGAGTAAAGCAAAATCAAGTGAAGTAAAATCAAATAAAATTTAAATAAAGTAAAATAAAAAGAAAGTCAAGTAAAATAAAATGAAGGTAAGTAAAATAAAGTAATATCTGATAAAATAAAGTAAAATTAAAGTCAAGTGAAATAAAACAAAGTCAAAGCAAAGCAAAAATAATACTGGTGCTTTCACAAAGTGAGTCAGGAAGGGATAGCTGCTACTCTTGCCTCCTTTTTTAAAAAAAAAAATAAAAAAAAACCTGAATGGCGCCCCTGCTGATATCTGTAATTTAACTAAACTGCCAAAATAAACCAAAGTGAATGGAAAATCACTAAATGTAGTCAGTTTATTTGTTTGTTTATGCTATTTTTGTCTGTGTCCACATGCTAAATATATATTTTTGAGTGCCTCCCACATGCTGTGTGTATTCAGAGGCAGGTGGGCCGTATGTTGACTGATCTTGGCTCGCTGTTTGTGTATGTGTGTTTAGAGGCAGTTGGCGAGTCTGTTGACAGATTTGGGCCTGACGAGTTCTGCGCTGCTAATCTACGAACGACTGGAACTCTGGGAGGATGCAGTTGTCTGCCTGGAGAGGATGGGACAGCATGGCAAGGTACGACACTCGCGTTTTACTTCAAACTAGTTGAATGTCAGTTTAAACTAATAGTCCTTCTCCAAATTCACACCACTGGTTGTGATGGTCAGTATGTTCAGATATCATTTTAACAGTCTCAAAGTGTTTACTCTTCAATAAACCTATAAATGCCTTGCGTAAAGTTGCCTCTACATATTAAGCTTTTAGAGATCTTGAAAGACTGATTATTACTTTTTCCTCTTGCCACATCAATCTCTTCCCTTTGTCCTCTCTGTCTCTCGTCTTGCTCTTGTCTTCTTTTCTTTCTATATGAGCTCCTGTCAGCATGCTCTAACAACACATCTCTCTCTCGCCGGGCAGATTTCTGGGAGCCGTTTCACAGCTTTATTAAGTTACCGTCCACTTTGTGTACCAATCAGATTATAGGGTACATCTGAGGTCAATAAAACCAGCCAATCACCCCCAATCTGAGCTGTAATATTATAAAAATGTACTGACATCCCACTCCACTGGAGTACCTGATATACTGACTCTCACTTTCTTTCCCTCCCTGTTTCCCTGTATCTGCTTTTCCCTGCACTCTTATTAAAGCTTAAAGCCATAAACTGCAGGTATGCGTAGAAAAAGAAAGTAAAAGACCGAATACCGAGACGGGAGAAAGGGAGTGATGTTTCATATGAAAGAAAAGAAATGAGAAAATCAGTGAAATATGTGAAGCAGAGAAAAGTGAGGTGAAAAAAAAAGTGCATACACAAATCAGCGAGACTGGAGTGGGGAGAAGTGTTTTGCTTTGCTTTGAGTTTTGCTGATGGATTGATTCATGAGATTCTGTGTTCGTTTAATGAGGGAACATCTTCAGAGCACGAGGGACGTGTACTGATGTTTATTTGATTTGAGTTAAATTTATTGTCCCACAAGAGCTTGTATAAGTAGTTGCAGATTACTGCTGGAATTTACTGTTTGGATGCTCTTTCTATGAATACGGGACACAAATGATATCAGTGTTATTGTTAACTCATTAAGGGTTCAAGCGCATAGCACTGAAACCCTATTGTAATTGTTAGAATTGCCAAGGATCAGCAATCTCCACGTAAACTTGATTCTGCAGACCAAAACCGTAAGTCGTAGAGATTGAAACTTGGAGGGATAGTAGTACTCGCACATCTACAGTGTCACCAAGGCTCATCCCAATCAGCCTGACGGGGGCACTACAGCGCTCAAAGGTATAAAATCGCTCATAACTCCTAAGCGGTTCATCACACGCTGGCTCATGGCCGTCAAAACGCATGGATTTGTCCAAAATTTCATCTGGCTATTTTTTGACAACTAGTCTTAGGTTTTTCGCCTGATTGGAACCAAACCAGTGCAGGAAGATTCTCTGGAGCCGCTTTTACTAAAACGACAATAACTTTTGAACAAAATGAGATATCTTCGCCAAGCTCGCAACGTGTATGTATGCTAAATCTGAGGTCATGTGAAAACAGTTGCAGAGCCATTTGGTGGCGCTATAAGAGGGGAAAAAACCTACAAACAGCCATAACTACGCACCTGTTTGTCCTATCAACATGGAAATTGGTATGCACTGTCTTGGTCCAAAGGTGCCATGAGTGGATATGGGGACATCTGCAGATCTGAAAAAGCATGGCCTCCGTAGGCCGACGAACTTTGAGCACCTATTGAACAAGTTTGACGAAGGTCGATTGGAAGGAAACTCGGTTGGCCTGCTTGAGAAATTTTTTCTTAAAAAGAAATTTGAGAAATTTGAAAGAAATCTGCCACTGGGGGGTGAAAAAAAAAAAAAATCAATTGTATATTGCACATACAATACATATTGTATTGTATTTTTTACACATACACACAATATTTGTATCATGCGATAGACCTCTTTATTCCAAACAACTTTGCCTCTAGAACCATTGCTGTCAATCATAAAGCCTAAATGAACTTTGAGCACCTATTAGGTTGGCTGTAAACCTCTGATTCAATGGTATGTTTCTTTTCGTACAAATAGAATTCAGATGGTTAAACTGAATACAATTGTCAGCTGCAGTTAAAACAAATGTTGGAGTACCCCAAGGCTGCGTAAGTTCTGCTATGCTTTTCACTGTGTACACAGATGACTGTCTTATGGATGGGTCCAATCAGTTCATTCAAAAGTATGTTGATTTTGCCAAGTAAGACATGTTCCTGGATCAACATCTTTTGTCAACATTACTGTTCAAAAATATAGACTTAACCCAATCCCTACCCCTGAACCTAACCTTACCCATAATTTGTTCCTAAAATCAGAGGGAAATGATAACTGATTAACAAGGGTGTAGAAGCACCTAACCCTGATCGTAAGCCTAAAACTGACATTTCCTAAAAAGTTATCCCTCAATTCTGATTGGTTGATTGGAATGTTGTTCCAGGATCAACAAGGATGTTGATCCAGGACCATGTTGTACTTTGTGAAATCACATTCACCACTGATGATACTGTGTTAATATTGGTGTTAAGTGATTCAGAAGTCCAGGGAATGCACCAACAGGGGGTGAATAAATTAGTGGAGTGGTGTTGCAACAATGCTCAAAACTGAGGATATTGTATTTAGGTCTATATCTAATGTATATCTATATCTAGGTCTATATCTAATGTATATCTAATGTATATTTTAATGTAAATGAAAACATTAGACAGGTAGAAAAGTAAGTATTTAGGTGTAACAATAGACAATAAGGTATCATGGAAAGATCATATTGATAGTTTGTGTAATAAGACGAAGCAGAGAATTGATTTTATTTGTCGTCTCAGGTCTTTTGGAGCATCAAAACAGATTCTTGAGCTATTTTTTGCCTATAATTATGAGTGTTTTACAGTATTGCAATTCTGGCAAAAGTTGAGAAACCAAAATTAAAATGTTCAAAGGTAGTAGGACAGCCTCTCAAAGTTATGTGAGCTGTCTTATCATAAGAACCTCTTATAGCTGGCTAAGAATATTGTTTCCAATCCTAGTCATGTGTTGATTAATGAATTTGTGCTTTTACCATCCAAACGTCAATACAAGGTTCCAAGATTTAATAGAGTGAAATTAAAACATTCCGTTGTACATCAGGCTGTCCTAGAGCTGAATAAGGTCCATGTAAAATTAAAACTCCAGGATTTTTTAATTATACTGTATTTACTGTGTCTGTTATGAATTATGTCTGTTTGTAAAGTGTGCAATATACTGTTATGGTAGAAAAATTTCAGACTGAAAAGTCTGACAATAAAGTTTATATCATATATCATATCTTATATCATATCATATCTTATATCATATATAATTTCATATCATGTCCTATCATATATCATGCACAAGCTTAACGGAGGTCAATCAGAATGAAACTCGGTGGGCCTGTTTGACTTACGGCCTTAACAAACAAACAATAGGCATTACATATGATATTTAGCTTGCCCTCCTGAGGTTGAAGATATTGTTCATGTTGTTCCAAACCCGTAAGTCCTTCGTTCATTTTCAGAACACAAATTATGATATTTTCGATAAAATCAAACTGACACGTTCAAGGCCCAAAAAGGTAGCAAAGACATCATTAAAGTCCATGTGACATCAGTGGTTCAATCGTAATGTTACGAAGCTACGAGAATACTTTTTGTGCGCTAAGAAAATTCCTCCACGTGTTCACAAAATATCTTTATTTCAGTTCCGAAGATGAAGGTTTTCTGATAGTTTTCTGGGTTTGGAATGACATGAGGGTCAGAATTTTCATTTTTGGTTGAACTATTTAAGAAAACAGTTGGTGACAAAACACTTTACATTAGAACTAAAGGTTTTCTACTTTAACTAAAAGGGTTAGGGGTTTCTTGCAGTTATTTTACCATGGTAAACCTACTTTCAGTCACCAGAATTTTTCAGTTTCCTTTCGGAAACTTCCAACCTGTCATTAGCAGTGAACCTGATAACCTAGCTCCAGATTAGCATCCATTTGTGTTGTTGGAAACTGCAGCCTCACTGTGCCTGACTGCTACACAAACCTTTGCTGGCTCTAATGGCACCTTGTTGTTTGTGGGCACTGTGAAATGTGCAGTTTGTAACGGCCACGAGGAACAAAGGAGCATTCAGGTGCTGTCAGGCCACAAGGTTTTCTTTCTCTCCTGTATTAGCTCCTCTTATCGGTGTTGTGCTTTTAGAACAGAAATATGAGACTTTTTTGCATGAGTAAATGGCTTATTTATCCTCTGTCTGGACCTTCAGATTTTGAGCTTTCTTTTTTTATGTAACTATTGTGTCGAGTATGGAGAGATATTGTTCCCACTTCTCAAATTATGTGTACCCACGAAAATAAATAAATAAGCACCCAAATAGAAGTGCTGGCCAAGCACTGTGAATTTTATTGCCGCCCACCCCCTCTCTCCCACTACGACTTCAGTTCTGAGTGTTTGCAAAAAGCCCTTTATCCGTCCGTCCCCATGAGTACCAGCAGGGGTGGAAGGGCAGGAGGCGATGAGAGATGCACTGTAATATAGCCCAGCGTCCAGCGCATTTCAGAGGGTATGTGTTAATGGCAGCAGAATTTGGCCAGCTACATTTATAGAAAGAGTTCATGGGCTTTTACATTTAGAAAAGCTGTGGCTGTAGCGTGGTACTGGTAAGTCCTACCATGTCAAGTTCTAGTGTTCATAAGGGTTTGTGGCCACACATACTGTACTGAAAATATGTTGATGACGTCCAGAACACAAATTAAGATATTTTTGGTGAAATCCAAGAGCTTTACATCAAGGGTCCTACCACAGTCAAGGCACAGAAACACAGTAAGGACATTGTTAAAATTGTCCATGTGACATCAGTGGTTCAACCGTAATTTTACAAAGCTACGAGAATACTTTTTGTCAGCAAAGAAGAGAAAAAAAAAAAAAAAAACTTTATTCAGCAATTCAACCTCTGCGTCACCCTAGCGCCGTTATGGAGTACTGTCTATGGAGGGTTAGAAAGCTCTTGGATATCTTCAAAAATACCTTAATTTTGTGTTCTTAAGATGAACAAAGGTCTTACGGGTTTGGAACAACATGAGGGTGAGTAATTAGTAAAATATGTATTTTTTTTTATGCTTTTAATAACTAAATAAATAAAATTATTATTATTTTTATTATTTATTGATTTCTTTTTTGTGTAGTTTTTTTTTGACTCTTGCTATTTCTAGAAGTGATTTTATTATTTTTTTTAATTTTTTTTTTAGGAATTGTGTTAGTAGTGTGGTTTCTAATAATATAACAAGAATGTAACAACATACTTATGGCATTAGTTTAATCCCTACTACGCAATATATGGCCAAAATTCTGTGGAAATCCAAACACCACACCCAATTTCAAAATCATTGGCATTTGTCAAGAGTTTGTTGTCAGCTTTTGTTCTTCTGTAAAGATTTTACAGTAGATTTTTAATCATTTTTATAGAAGTTTTTCTCCTATTCAGGCGATTTTCTGAATGATCCAATTCATCCCAAAGGTATTCAGTGAGGCTCAGATCTAGCTTTGTGCAGAACAGTCCTGTTCTTTCAAGCAAGGATTGAGTAAATAATTTCTTTTGCCTTTCATTCTGGAATAAAAAAGACCCTCCTGAAACAAAGTTTCAGCACATAATTCTCTAGAATGTTTTTATATGAAGTGGCATATTAACTGGAATTAAGGGGCCTAGACAAATCCAATAATTAGAAAGAGGTCTCCACATACTTTCGGCAGTCTGCATATTTTCCAATATGAGGATTAAATCTGTCAAAGTTGTTTTAATCTGGTGGTACTTTCTTTTTTTTTTCTCTCAGGCGGAGGAGATTTTGAGGCGTGAGCTAGAGAAAAAGGAGACGCCATCGCTGTACTGTCTGTTAGGCGACGTGCTGAAGGATCCGCAGTATTATGATCGAGCATGGGAGCTTTCCAAACACCGCAGTGCACGCGCTCAAAGGTCCAAAGCTCTGCATCACCTCCGCCACAAAGAATTCCAGCAGTGCGTGGAATGTTTCGAACGCTCGCTGCAAATCAACGGCATGCAGGTATGATGTGCACTTGTGCGTAGCTGTATAGTCCTTTCCCAAGTGTCCTGTAAATGCTGGTAGATGTTAACCACCTGAAATTCAGGTGTATGCTGGGTATTCAACAAACTTTTGTCAGTACTGGCCAGTGTTTTCTTTGACTTGAGAGCCGAATGAAGGCATAACTGTTATAACGTGAATAAATATAGCTTTTACAAATCTTTCAAGTTTTGAAACGTTGACAGGCAATCTGACATAAAGCATAATCCGTCTTTTTTTTTTTTTGTCCAACAAACAAACCAGACCAGAGAGTAGATTAACATTGGTGGACTTGAACTTGAAAAATGGTATGCAATGATGCGTTTTCACGTTTAAACGAGATAACTTATGAAGTTCAATCATGTTTATTTCACGCTGTAACTAGTAAAGAGGAAGAGGTGAGGTTACGTGCCGCTTGAACTGAGGCGCTACAGCAATCTGTCATGACACATTACAGCCACAAAACAGTCTTTAATGTTTGAATCTTATTAAAAAAATTGGAAGCAGATACTTTTTCATACCTAAATTAACCTGCTCTGTCGGTGCATTGTCAGTTTCTTCTTTCCTCTGTGATGGTGCGATGTGATCCAATGTTATTTTGATGCAACTGTCAAAACTTATAATTTATAAAATTCTTCAATCAGTTTTTGTGATTATTTGTAAATAATAGCCTAGCATTTTATTTTAGAGATATGGAGGTAATAAAATGGCTGAAGTTTGGGTATTAATGAATTATGAGAACTTTTTTTTTAATGTTCATTGTAATTTCATTCAGTATTTTTATGGTGCTTCTGCAATGATTGTCAACCATTATTTATAACAATAAATAGCTATAAAATTCACATATCATCTATAAATACAATTGAAGTCAAAAGTTTACATACTCTTTACAGAATCTGCAAAAGGTTAATTATTTACCAAAATAAGAGGGATCATGCAAAATGCATGTTATTTTTTTTTTTAGTACTGACCTGAATAAGATATTTCACAATAAAGACGTTTACATATAGTTCACAAGAGAAGTTTAAATGTAAAAAATGATACCGTTCAAAAGTTTACATACACTTGATTCTTGATACTGTGTTCATGAGTCCACTGTTTCTCCTGCTGTTACAATGCCTGCTGTTCTTGTGAAAAATCTTGCAGGTTCCACAAATTGTTTGGATTTTCAGTAGTTTTGTGTATTTGAACCCTTTCCAACAATGACTATATGATTTTGAGATCCATCTTTTCACACTCAGGACATCTGAGGGACTCAGATGCAACTATTACAGAAGGTTCAAATGCTCACTGATTCTTCAGAAGGAAAAACTATGCATTAAGTGAAAACTTTTGAACAAAATTAAGATTTCTACGTTTTTCTTATTTTGCCTAAATATAATATTTTTTTCATTTAGTACTGCTCTTCAGAAGCTACAGAAGATACTTGCAGACAAAAGTTACATTTACCCTGATCTTTAAATTCAAAAAGTTTTCACCCCCAGCTCTAAATGCGTCGTTTTCCTTCTAGAGCATCAGTGGGCATTTGAACCTACTGTAATAGTTGCACATGAGTCCCTCAGTTGTCCACAGTGTGAAAAGATGGATCTCAAAATCATGCAGTCATTGTCAGAAAGCGTTCAAATACACAAAAATGCTGAAAAATTAAAGAATTTGTGGGATCTGAAGGTCCCGCAGTTTAACTGTTCAAGACAAACAAGGGATTCATGAACAACCATCACTAAACAAACAAACAAAAAAAAAAACAGCTATGGATCATTCAGGTAACAACACAGTGTTACGAGTCAACTATGTAAACTTTTGAACTGGGTAATTTTTTTTTTATCTTATTCAGGTCAGTACTAAATAAAAAAACATTTTGCAGATTCTTTTTATATGAACAGAGGCAATAAAGTTGCTGGAGCTGCTGTGCAACGCAACATACTTTTATATAGAAACAATATTGTAGTTGTAAACAGTAATGGGAACTTGACACATGCACAACGGTCAAACATGTCAAACATATCAATCATTTTTATGTTGAATAATAATGTAAAAGCAACACTGTGGAATATGAAAATGCATTCAGTGTGAACGTTCATGCTGACCACACATACACAAACTCTAAATGATCACAAGGATGGATGTACTATATAGAGAAGATTGGCAGAGTGCTGACAGAGAACATGAGAAATACTGAGGTGGAAAAAAGCGAGATAGCAGTGTGTGGATGAGAGGCATCAGGTTCATCCACCACAAAACCAAAAAAGTGCACAGCTCTCTCTTTTTCCCCCCCTTACTCATTCTTCATTCCTCCCTTCATCCATAATGCAGAAGCACAGGCAGCAATAAGACAGAGTAATTTTCCTGAGGGACTCATTGATGACCCTAGCGTGATCTTTAACACCGCCTCGCAGTGCTGCCCTAGGGCCTGGCGGAGCTAATACTGCCTTCAGGCCCAGAAATGGAAGTAAGGACGGGCGAGGGCCAGAGAGATGCAAAGATGAGCACTCGAGAGAAGAAACCAATGATTTAAAACATATGAAAGTGATGGACTCCTTAAGGTTCATGGGTTCAAAAGACATCATTAATTTTTAGGGCTGAATAACACCTTTAAAAGATGAGTGAAGCACTTGAAGTCTCTCATCAATTTTCTTTTTGCCCTCAACGGTAATACTCCATGGTTCTCACGCTCTCTTCTCCGTCTTTTATCTATCTCCACAGTTGGGTGTGTGGTTCTCCCTGGGCTGTGCGTATTTTGCGCTGGAAGGCTACGAAGGGGCCGCCAAAGCTTTTCAGAGATGCGTCGGACTGGAACCAGATGTAAGTCACACGGTCCTTGTAAGAAGATCAGTGTCATATGACCATAAAGAAAGGACTTGTGCTTAGTTATTCCGTACCTGTACTGTCGTATCTGATTTATGTCTGTTGTAATCAATTGATTGTGTCTGCAAGTGCCTCCCTGTTTTTGTTCTTTCAGGCTTATACTCCCTTTAATGCGTCCATAAAATCTGTGCAGACCAAGAACCCCATTATATGTAGTACAGGAGGCTCTTATGATTCTAATGGTGTACTTAAAATTCAAATGTAGTCAAGAGGCAGGCTTAATACTCCATCCAGGAAATGAGTAAACAAGCTGTTAGGAAATATTCTGTAGATGTCTGCTTTCTTATTTATTTATAATGGTTTATTTTGACAAATGACTTTCACCTGTGGACCTGACTCTGATCGTTACTCTCCTCCTTTCAGAATGCAGAAGCATGGAACAACCTCTCCACGGCCTACATCAGACTGAGAATGAAGTGAGTATGAGTGTAAGCGCTAAGAATAAAGGCTACATCAAAGAAGCTTTGTTTTGCTGGTGTTTTAATCCAATAAGAGCATTTATTTTTTGTTCGACAGTGGTATTTGGAGTATAGACGCTAATAAGCAGCCAGTTAAGCTTTCATTCAGTATTTAGGATGATTTCAAAGGCAGCAGGCAAGGAAAAATATGTACATTTTTATGATTTTAATAGTCCTATAAAAAGCTAGGCATCAGTAAAGCATATATACATGGCAAAGAAAAATGTTGTCAGAATACATGGTTATTTTTTCATTTCAACCGTTTTCACAGTCTGTTAAAGTTTGTCTTTTGCTGGCCGTGTAAAGTAATCCTGAATAATTATTATTATTATTTTGCAATGGTGTTTAGAATTTAGGGTCTAATAAATATATATATATATATATATATTAGGGGTGTAACGGTTCACAAAATTCATGGTTAGGTTCGATACGACACAGTGGTGTCACGGTTTGGTACGTTTTCGATACAGCAAAAAGAAAGAAATTTGTACACATTTTTTATTTATTAAAACTAACATCATGAAGTATGCATCTCAGATCAGTGGCAGAAGTCAGATTTCATTTATCACATGAAGAGAGTGAGTCGAGCTGACCAGTGAAGTGAGAAAAACAAGAAGTTAACTAAATATTTAGTTTCAAAAAGAAATGCAAAAGTGCCTGCTTTAAAAATATTTCAGACTTTTGCTGTTTATCTTAGATGATTTTGGAAGCTTCCACCGTTTGCTGATCTCCAGTGTTTCATATTTAAACTTTGTGTAAGTAATTTTTTATTTTATATTAGGCCTATAGCCTAAAAACTAAGCAAATAAGCACTGGTTTGTTACATTAATCATTCTAAGTGAGTTTACCATACTGTTTTGTTTTTGTCAATTCAATCATTTGACGAGGAATTGGCGCTAATTCAAAAGTGAAAACAGTCATTTACAAGCTGTATAAAAGCGAGGACGAGAAGGAAAATTCTAACTACCTCACCATTACAACCCTACTGGAGTAGGGCTGTGCCGATATTCGGACGCAAATTATCATGCGCATCTCGTCAGTAATGCCGGTTCTGTGATTACTGATTAGTCGTAAATCTCATTCACGTGTTCATTCATACAGCCGCGTTTACTACACAGAGCCGTAGTTCACTGATAAGCTACGCAGTTTCGCCTGCAATAATGAAGGCGATATTTGCGTATCAGTGAACTACGGCCCTATACTGGAGTATTGTTTTTCGTTGGGAGTGGGAGAGGCAGACGTCTGTTACGTCGTTTGGGCTGCCTTGTAGAGTACAGTGGCACTGAGAACATTATATTTCACACAATGTAAATTCTTTTATTTTCCAAATGTAATAGGATTAGTACAACGAGTCGAATCGTTCGGTCTGTAATGCATACCGAACCGAAACCCGAAAGTGTTATATATATACAACACACATACATATACATGCATACATACATACATACATGTATGTACATACATACATACATACATACATACATACATACATACAATTTAATTTATATAAATTATTTAAAACTTTGATTCAAAATAGAAGTTGTTCATTTAAAATAGAAGTCTTTTGTAACAATATACAGTTCAAAGTTTAGGGTCAGTAATTTTTTCTTTCTTTTTTCTTATGTTTGAATGAAATTATTTGTAAAGAAATGAAAAAGAAATTAAAAAATTTTATTCAGCAAGGATGTGTTAAATTGAGGGGAAAAAATGATATGATTATGAAAATGATTATATAGTTAGAAAAGATGTCTATTTTTAAATGAATGCTGTTTTTTTTTTTTTTTTTTTTTTTTGAATTTCATCAAAGAATAATGAAAAAAGTATCACAGGTTCCAAAAAATTATTAAGCAGCACAACTGTTTCCAACACTAATAATAAATTAGCATATATGATTTCTGAAGGATTGCGTGACACTGAAGACTGGAGTAATGGCTGATGAAAATTCAGCATTGCATCACAGAAATAAATTTATATTTTAAAGTATATTAAAATAGAAAACTGTTATTTTAGATTGCAATAATATTTCCTAATATTACTTTTTTCTGTATTTTTGATCAAATAAATGGAACTTTGATGAGCATAAGAAACTTAAACCCTAAAAAATCTTACTTTTTGAATACTGCTTCTATTGATCTTTTTCCCACCCTGTGGTAGAGTGTGATGGACTACTAGGAGTGTGTGAATTTCTAAATAATAGCTAGCACTGCTCTCACACACTTATCTTTCGCTGAAATCGCCACCATGTACAAACTGTAGATAAGCCCCTATTCAGGTTCCAGTTGACCTGATTTATGCTGCTTTTCTGTGTTTCCTTCATCCTGCATCCGCTGGGGACCCTCAGAGGCCTCCTTGCTTTTCAATTACTGCAGGAATGACTTTGGCAGCTGTAATTGCAAAGATAAATCTCCTCCGGGCTCTTGCTGTGTCTACCCCAGGAGCCAGCACTTCGCCACCACTACCAACCGGCCAATATTAACCAGATTTGGAAGCTAAATGCCAGTTAGGACATTTGTTGCTTGACATGATTGGAGGTTTTTGCTGATTTCCTGCGAGGGCCGAAGATGTTTCCTGGAACTCCACTGTAACGGCATGTACCTTAGGGATTCTGGGAATGATTTCTCTCCTCTCCTCTGTCCCTCGTCCAATTAGCCCTGTGCACTCATCCCTGAGATGAGTCTTAGGAATCTTCTATTAAAACCTGATTAACGCTCCCAGGGACCATCCAGAACAGAGGAATAGTGTGTTGTGTTGTGTGTGTGTGTGTGTGTGTGTGTGTTTGGGAAAGATGCACACACCTGCATGTGTTCAAAGGAAACTAGGCTTTAGATGTTACACTGAAACCGTGTCGACCCCTGTGTCATAGGCTTTTGTTGACAGCGCTTACAAAAATATCAGCTCTGTTCTGAAGCCTAGTGATCTGTGTTGCTGTGTGTAGCCTATGCAGGCAGTTTGCTAACTGAAAGCTTGTACTGTAAGTGATTGATATGGAATGCTCTGTTAGTGCTCTGTGCCACACACAGCGTTTCTCACGTGAAGTGCACTGAATACTTAACTTACAATGGTTTCCATGTAGTTTGATCTTAGCATCTTGCTAAGCTAATGATCCCTCTTAAAAACAAACTGGTGTAGAAACAACTTTCATTTAGAAGTTGGTAGTTAAATTCACAGTTAATTGCAATGAAAAGCCAAGTAGCATCAAATTAACATTATATTTTTAAAGCAGAAGGACTGAAATTGTATTTTCTTATACACTTTAGCTTTTTATCTCTATTTCTCTATTTATTTAACTTTTTTTTTTTTTTTTTTTTTTTTACTTTTGCTTTTCTTTCCCTTTCTTTCAACCTTTTTTTTTGCTCTTTCACTGCTTCACTTTGTCTTTCTTTGGCTTATTCACCCGTTTCTTTCTTTCGCTTTTTTGACATTTCTTTTGCTCTTTCTTTAGTTTATTTTTACCTGCTTTCTTTTGCTGTTTTTCTTTTTCTTTCACTCTTTCAGTTTTTTTCATTGATTTTAGTGTTAAAGCCCATTTCCACCACTGAAAAAAAGCTAATTACCTTTTTCCTCAGAATTGTGAGAAATAAACTTGTGTTTGCGAGTTATGAAGTATTGCGAAACTTGCAAGTCTGACCTTTTTTCTCAGAATTGCATGATATGTTGCAATTGCGAGAGAACTTAAATTCTGAGATTTAAACTCTCAGTTGTAAGAAATAGTCAGAATTCAGATTTTTTTTTTTTTCAGAATTGTTTATATCTTGGGATTGTGACTTTTTTTTTTCTAAAAATTGAGTATATATCTTGTAATTGTGACTTCTAAGAATTGCAAGTGTCTGTCTTGTAATTGTGACTTTTTTCTCAGAAATGAGTTTATATCTTGTATTTGTGACTTCTGAGAATTGTGAGTTTATATCTCACAATTGTGACTTTTTTTCTTAGAATTGTGAGTTTATATCGCAATAGTGATAATTTTTTTCCTCATTTGCAAGTTTATATCTTGCAGTTGTGACTTTTTCTCTTTTTTTTATCAGAATTGCGAGTTTATCTCACAATAGTATTTTTTTCTCAGAATTGTTAGTTTATATCTTGCAATTGTGACTTTTTCTTAGAATTTGGAGTTTGTCTTGCAATCGTCACTTATTTCTTAGAATTTTGAGTTTATATCTTGCAGTTGTGACTTTGTCAAAATTGCGATTTTTATATCTTGTCCTTCTGACTTTATAACATGCAAGTTAAGTCAGA
Organism: Cirrhinus molitorella; assembly: GCA_033026305.1. NCBI lineage: Eukaryota > Metazoa > Chordata > Actinopteri > Cypriniformes > Cyprinidae > Cirrhinus > Cirrhinus molitorella. The sequence goes on along the minus strand of CM065135.1, from coordinate 22,514,584 downwards.
ATTGTGACAATTCTGAAAACATATCAGTCTTTTTTCCCCCTCAGAATTAGACTTTATAACATGCAATTGCAGGTTTATATCTCCCAACTCACAGTTCTGAAAAAAAAAGTCAAGAAATAGTCAGAATTGTGAGATAAACTTGCAGTTCTGACATTTTATCTTACAACTGCATTATATAAGCTTGTAGTTTGAGTTATAAAGTAATTATTTTGTGATATAAACTCTCAATTGCAAGATTTTTTTTTCCAGTTTTGACTTTTGTTCTGTTTATATCTCACAACTGACATTTTTCTCAGAATTGCGAGTTTATATATTGCAATTGTGACCTTTTTTTTAGAATTGTGAGTTTATATCTTGCAATTCTGACTCTATATAACATGCAAATTAAGTCAGAATTTTGATATATAAACTCTCAATTCTGAGAACATATGTCTTTTTTGCAATTGTGACTTTATATCTCACAATTCTAAGAAAAAAAGTCAGAATTTCAAGAAATAAAGTCAGAATTGTGAGATAATCTAGCAGTTCTGACATTTTTTTTCTTAGAATTTCGTTATATAAAGTTGCAGTTCCAAGTTATAAAGTCAGTATTTTGTGATATAATTCGCAATTGCAAGAATTTATTTTAAACAGTTGTGACTTTTTCTCAGAATTGCGAGTTTATATCTTGCAATTGTGATGTTTTATTCTCAGAGTCGTCAGTTTATATTTCGCAGTTGTGACTTTTTTCAGAATTGTGAGTCTGATATCTCGCAATTCTTAATAACATGGAATTGCGAGTCAAAATTGCGAGATGTATACTCGCGGTTCTTAGAACATGGCAGTGTTTTCTCCCCTTCAGAATTAGACTTTATAACTCACAACTGCAAATTTATATCTTACAGTTCTTAGAAAAAAAGTCAGATTTGCAAGTCTGGCTTTATTTCTCACAATTGCTTACAGTATATCCCACTATTCTGACTTTGTACCTTGCTGTAAGTTTATAATAGTCGGTATTATATGATAAATGCTCGCACTAACCTTTTTTAAAAAAAATATATATATATATTCAGTGGCGGAAAATGGGGTTCCATACTGTAATAGTATTTTTTTTTATTTATTATTTTTTATTTTTTTAAATGTTCATTTTTCTTAAATCCACAAGTCATCTCATCCTGGGCCTCTTGTTTCATTTAGCTCATCCCAAAGCATTCCGGGTTTGTGTAGGATCAGTGAAGGATGTGTTGATTTCTAAACACATTTTACTCATGTTGATAAGTCTTATTAAAAATGTACAGTTTAACCGAGTTTTAGTAGTAATAAAGAGATGGAGAGAGCTTAAAGCCCACATGTACTATGTGAGCTCTCTCCATCTCTCTATTAGTATCTGTACCTTTTAGAACAGCATTTGTACCTGAAGTGCTCTCTTTGTAGACAGCTAACTAGGGTTTTTAGAAGACAACTGTTACACATTGCCACATTTTAACTGCAAGTTAGAAACCAGTTTTTGGAAAGGAAACCATAAAACTATGCTTTGTTTAGCCATACACCATTTAATACTACAATACATCCACAAGCAACTTCTGTTAACAGTAGTTTTGCCAAACACACTGATCTTTCTGTTTTGTGTGTGTGTGTGTGTGTGTGTGTGGTAGGGAGAAGGCGTTCCGCACCCTTCAGGAAGCGCTCAAGTGTAATTATGAGCGATGGCAGATCTGGGAGAATTTCATCGCTGTGTGTATAGACCTGGGCGAGTTCAGTGAGGCTATCAGAGCCTACCATCGGCTCATGGACCTCAAGGACAAATACAAGGACGTGGAGGTGAGTCAACCTCACTTTTTTTTTTTTTTTTTTTTTCTCTGGTTAACCCCAAACTTTTTCTTTTTGCATACCTTTCCAGTGTAAAGCAGCTGGAGTCTCATTTGTGTTTCATGTGCTGTTGTCATCACTGCTCTGACCAAAGTAACAGCTGCCTGTTTGCATGCACAGATGTGAGAAGCTGTGTGTGTAAGTGAGATTTGATGAGTAAATGTTTGCGTGAAAGAAGAGGGAGATGATTCCCCTGATCTGCCCAAATTATGAATATGAATATATACATATGCACAAAGATGGGCTTCTGTCTGCTCACATTTTTCCAAGCACCTCTGTTTTTAACACACACACACACACACACACACACACACACACACACACACACACACACATCCTATGTCTCTCTGCATCCATGCCCCCATCACACCTCTCTTCCGTCAGCTGTGAATCTAATAGCAGTGCTGTCATAACACACGTCTTAAAGCTCTACGCCATTAGACACGTTTGCGCTGCGGCTGGTTGATGCACCAGCTGCTACATCCTATTAAATGCGTCGTTTGTTTTATCATTTGGTAGTCAAATTGCCTGGTAGTTGTTTACCTCCTTCACTTTACAGCGGCTCCAGGGTCACCATGATGGCAGTAAATTAGGTTTTATTTTCACAGAAATTATGGCTGCACCTTAAAAAAAAAAACTGTTTCGTGCATCTCTAATTTTAAAACACCCACCTCCTACTTTGAACAGTGCAAACTATCTGAAAACTCTAGCTGTGTATGAGCAAGTGGCAAATTAGTTTTGTGCTCTAGTTTAGTTTTAGCAAAAAATGAAAAATTAGTGTAAACATGCTCTAGGAAACTGCATATTAATCTTTTTCAAGGAAGTCTCTAATTCGAGGCAATTATGTTGAAAGGAGGCATCCTGTGGAAGCAGATTTTTGAACGGTAGTGTATATGCAAAAAACTATTTTTCACATTATTTCTTGCAAATTTACATTCTGTCTATTGTACTTTATGTAATTTTGCAAGAAATACAGACTGATGCTTCAGAATTCATTCTAATATAATTTGGTGCTTAAGAAACATTTCTTGTTCTTATCAATGTTACAAACATTACTGCTTTTTTATTTGTAATTCATAGAAAGTCCAGAAGAGTATATTTTGAAAAATATATACATTATTGCAAAATTTGTTGTTTTTACTTTGTCTTGTCATGTTACATTTTTCTTTCTTGCAGTTTGACTTTCAATAAAATAAGAAATAAAACTACAGTAGAACAAATAAATAAGAAATGCTGCATTGTATAAAGTAATCAAATGTATAAAAACATAGCATATTCTTTACTGTGTAAATTAAATATCCTTTTTTTTTTATATTCAAGTTACAAAAGTTAATTAGTCAAGAGCAGTAAGTAATTTTCTCTTTTGTTGTTTGATGAACATTAATGACGTACAGCAGGAATATTAGACTGCTGTCACTATGAGCTGCCTGGATCTCATCTTTCTCAGAATTACTGTCTAAATTACCGTTTACGAAGATACTTGCAAAGATGGACATTTCGACACATACACTACCAGTCAAAAGTTTTTGAACAGTAAGATTTTTAAATAAGTCTGTTCGGCTCACTAAGCCTGCATTTATTTGATCCAAAGTATGGCAAAAACTGGTATAATGGTAAAATATTAAAAAAAAACAATTAACATTATTAAAATATTTTTTTCTATTTGAATGTTTTTTAAAAATGTATTTATTCCTGTGATTTCAAAGCAGAAATTTTAGCATCATTAGTCCAGTCACATGATCCTTCAGAAATCTTTCTTGTATTCGCTAAATTTAGGAATAAATGCATTACTTTACAGCATCATTACTTTAAAATATATTTAAATTGAAAACTGTTTCAAATAGTAAAAATATTTCACAATATTACTGCTTTTGCTGTACTTTGGATTAAATAAATGCAGGCTTGGTGAGCAGAAAAGGCTTCTTTAAAATGCATTAAAAAATCTGTTCAAAGACTTTTGACTGGTATTGTACAAGTGTATGTATAGTTCAAGGCCTATAAAGCAGCAAAAATAACAGTTCAGTACTCCCATTCTCTGAGCACTGTCTTCACATGTGCGCGCCTCTCTAACAGCACTCAAAAACACTCTCTGAGACAGTGCGTGCATCTAGTAAAACAAGTTCTCTTTCGCTGCTGATTGCTTTTTGGCTTCTTAAAATCGCTTGTTGGTAAATCCCAAAGCTTAAAAACGTGTGCAAACGATACATTTTCGTGACCATGTAGCACAGCAACATAACGTGAGTGTGTAACCTTGATAGAGGCGATTGTCCAAAATCTCTACCAGTTGACAAATTTCTACCGTTTTTTTTTTTTTTGTCGCCCACCCCTAACTGTATCTGACTATATCTTGCAGTATGACTTCAGTTCTCATTTTAAACTTTCAAAATTATCACAAATTATTTTATTTATTTATTTATTTTTATTTTTTTTTTATGGTCACAGGGGCACAGATGTAATCCCATTTTAGGATGCCGTCCCACAGCTGTTTTCACAAACACAGCCATGTTTTGAAACGCTTTGATTGGCTTCTAAATGTGTTTTATATTAGTAGGCTGTACAGTTATATATTATCCCTCCTTACACTGTCACTACTAACTTCTCTTCCCGTTTTTCCCCTCCGTTTTTAATTTTTCGGATTATTCGTTTACGTCCGGTGAGCGGCTGTTGGCTCATCAATTAAAAGTTGTGATGTGAAAGTACAGAAGTTGAAAAGGTCATCGCTAGCTTTCGCCTCCAGCCCCTGTGAGAGTTTCAGACTGTAATTGGGATCTGGGCGCTTGGCTGGACTCAAAAATCATCACTCACTCTCTACTGTTCATTTTACTCTCTTCATCATCTCTCTCTCCATACAGAAACTCTTCAGATGCGTGTTAGTGGGGAAATTAGATGAGAACATCTGTTAATAAGGGAAAGTGCTATGCATGTGCGTGAGCATCTTGGTATACAGTCATAAGACCAGTCTCTCTGTCATTGATCCCACCCATTAATTCACATTCCATCAAGACGGAGAAAAGAGAGACCATCCTCCCTCATTCTGAGCTAAAAAAAGAATTCAGATCAAGTATCCTCTTATCTCTCTCTCTTTCTTTCTTTCTTTCTTTCTTTCTTTCTTTCTTTCTTTCTTTCTTTCTTTCTTTCTCTCTCTCTCTCTCTCTCTCTCTCTCTCTCTCTCTCTCTCTTTCTTTCTTTCTTTCTTTCTTTCTTTCTTTCTCTTCTCTCTCTCTCTCTCTCTCTCTCTCTCTCTCTCTCTCTCTCTCTCTCTCTCTCTCTCTCTCTCTCTCTCTTTCTTTCTTTCTTTCTTTCTTTCTTTCTTTCTCTTTCTCTCTCTCTCTCTCTCTCTCTCTCTCCTCTCTCTCTCTCTCTCTCTCTCTACCTCTCTCTACCTCTCTCTACCTCTACTATTCTTCATTCCCTCTTTCTCCCAGGAGAATATTCACGCTGTAAGGGGATCGTGCAGGAATTACACCCAGACACCCATTCAATTTCCCTTTTTAACGTGTCACTTCCCCCATCATGGGTGGGTGGAGTTTTATCCATTTAGTCATTTCACATGTTCCACATCACCAGCGAACAACCATTCATAGTAACCATACTGACAATTTTTTTTTATTACTGTTATTTTAATTTCTGTGTGTATATAGATTAATTATAAAATAGATGGATAAATGGGTACAAAAATGGGTTTTTTATTTTTATTTTATGTTTTTAATGTATAATACAATTTATCTAAACATAAGCAAAAAAACCCTAAACTTGCCATTTTTAAAACTCTTCCTGCCCTAAAATGCATAAATTAATAAATAAAATGCTACCTAGGTCTCCCATGCTTACCAAGGCTACATTTACATTTGAAGTAAAAGGTTTACGTATATCTGCAGTAATTATTTGACCAAAATAAGAGGGATCATACAAAATGCATGTTTTTTTTTTTACTGACCTGAATAAGATTTTTCACATAAAATGTTTACATATTAGTCCAAAATAGAAACTTATAGCTAAACTTACAAAAATGAACCTGTTCAAAAGTTTACATACACTTGATTGATAACGTGTTGTTACCTGGATTATTGTCCTAAACAGTTACAGAAAAATCCCTCAGGTCTCACAAATTTTTTTTTTAATACATTTTTGTGTCTTTTAACCCTTTCCAACAATGACTGTATGATTTTTAAAATCCATCTTTTCACACTGAGGACAACTAAGGGAAAAATGATGCATTAAGAGTTGGGGGTGTAAACTTTTGAATGGAATAAGGATGTGTACATTTTTCTTGTTTTGCTAAATATCATATTTTTTTCTTTTAGTACTGCCTTTTTTAGAAGCCACAGAAGATACATGTTCTCCAGAAGACAAAATAAGTTCAAAAAGTTTTTACCCCCGGCTCTTAATGCATAGTTTTTCCTTCTGAAACATCAGTGACTGTTTGAACCTTCTGTAATAGTTACATATGAGACCCTCAGTTGTTCTCGGTGTGAAAAGATGGATCAAAGATTGTTGGGAAGGGTGAAAATACTGAAAAACCAAAGAATTTGTGGGAACTGAAGGATGTTTCTGAAGAACAGCAGCCAGTTTAACTGTTCAGGACAAATAATGAACCATCACTAAACAAGTGTATGTAAACTTTTTGAATAGTCATTTTTATATATATGTTTTTTAGCATTTTCTCTTGTGGACTATGTAAACATATATTTTATGTGAAATCTTATTCAGGTCAGTACTAAATAAAAAATAACATGCATTTTGTGTAATCCCTCTTATTTTGGTAAAATGAACAATTTGCAGATTTTGCAAGGTGTATGTAAACTTTTGACTTCAAATGTATTTGGTCAAAAAAGGAATTTAAAAACATGAATAATGTGAAATATTATTACAAATCAAAATAACCATTTTCTGTTTTTTATACATTTTAAAAATGTATGCATTTCTGTGGTGGCAAAGCTGAATTTTCAGCATGATCCTTCAGAAATCATTCTAATTTGTTAGATGGTTCTTTGAATAGAAGTTCCAAAGAACAGCATTGTTTTTGCTTTTTTTTTCAATATACTTTTTTGTAACATAAATGCCTTTACTGTCACTTTTCATCAGTTTAATGTGCATTAATACTTGCTGAATAAAAGTATTAATTTCCTTGTTAAAAAAGTACCGACCCAAGTTATTGAAATGTAGCGTGTATATATAGATGCTATAATTGTTTATCACTATTTAGAAAAAAACAAATGCATTTTGCTTTTGATTAAAATTTTTAATCCAAAGACATAATTAATTTCAAGCAAAACTGAATTAATCAGTATATAAGTTTTTTTCATGTGGTGTTGTTGATGACCAAAGGCATAAATGTGGTTATCAGGATCTCTAGGGTGAAAAATGAGATTTCAGAGGCGAAGCCTTTGGAGGAAAAGTCTGAGGAGAGTTTACAGATATTATACCGCTGACTTAGGTGACAAAGATCTCAGCACATCTGCTGAGCAGCCTGGGGTGCAGAGGTGAATGAAAGAATCGGGAGAGATGGTGTTGTGAAGATGAAAAAGTGATAGCTGTAAGGAAAGAGAAAGGCGATGACAGATGAACTTTTACTTCAGGAATGTGTGCTGTATATTTTCATGCTTTCGTGAACGATGTGACCACACAGACGTACTGTCATGAGAACATGTGGTCCACATAAAACACACACTGATCTGTGTGGAGGCTGTTTGCTCGGATGAAGTTGCTTTCTATCAGTCTTTGCAGTTAAAGTGTGAACATTAGTCTTGGCTGAGTGTATTTACATACATACACACGTATCACTGCATGTCTCTGGCTTTCTCTCTCTGTCTGTTCAAGAACTGTCCTTGTCACTGCTACACACAAGCGCACACATGAGAGGAAATATATGGAGCATGTAAAGTAAATTGGGGTCAGTTTTACCTCTTTCATCTTGTAAAAAAAAACACTGCTGCTGAAGTGAACTGAAGTGCTCTGGAATGATTAGAATGTGACATCGTCATCTTTGGTGAAGCTGTCAATCATAACACAAACTATCATATTTGTAGTACCTTTATGGTCTCAGCAAACACTTTACAACAAAGCATACAAATCGCATTAATAGCAGTAAACAGTTTTGTAAATAATGACTAGTTATCAAGAACTTTGAATAACTCTATATTCCTGAAAATTAAGCATATATAATAATAAATAAAAAAATAAACTCTCAATTGCTAGAAATAAAGACAAAATTGCAAGATAAAAACTTGCAATTCTTTTTTTATACCTCTTATACCTTTTTATATATTCGTTTATACCTCGCAATTCTGACTTTTTCTCGCAATTACAAGCTTATAATTGTGAATAATTGTATCATTTATAATTGTCCATTTTTTGTAAATTCATGTAAACTTGTGAGTTATAAAGTCCAGTTTTGAACTCGCAATTGAGTGTTATAAGATATAAACTTGCAATTGTGAGAAATAAAGTTGCAATTCTGAGAAATAAAGTCAGAATTGAGAGTTTGTATCATGTAATCGGAGAAAAAATAAATAAATTCATGATTGTGAGAAAAAAAGTCAGAATTGTGAATTTTTTATTCATGGTGGAAATGGGCTTCCATAATTTTCAACATTGATGATAATAAGTTTCTTGACCAGCAAATCGGCATATTAGAATGATTTCTGATGGGATCATGTGATACTGAAGATTGGAGAAATAGTTTCGAATCTGAGAAATAAGGGCAAATTTGTGAGATATAAACTTACAATTGTTAGAAATTAAATCAGAATTGCAAGATAACTTGCAATTCTGTCTTTTTTTTCTCACAATTGTGTATTTATATATCGCAATTCTGACTTTATTTCTTGCATTTGTGAGTTTATAATTATGAATAATTGTATAATTAATAATTGTCTGTTTTTGTAAACTCACGTAAACTCACGTAAATGTTTAAAAAAATGTTAACGGTATGGTACACCTTCAGGATTTTTTTTTTTTTTTTTTTTTTAAAGATTAATAACTTTTTTATGATCATGTTACTATTTAATAGAACTGCACATAAGCAAAAACTGCCCTCTCGTTTTCACACACAAAAAGTTAATCACCACAAATTCTGGTTCTGCTTTAGTAATTACAGTGCAGTTTGGAGCTTGTTAGTTACAGAGCATACAGACACACAAACACATGTGGAACAGTGTGTGAAGGCAGTGATTAATAGCTCTTACACACACACACACACACACACACACACAGGAATGTGGAGCCTAGCATTCAGGTCAAGTATTCTGGTAGTTTAGTGAAGTTTAAGGGTGTGGTGTGTTTAGTTTAGATTTTGGAGTTTGAGGAGAAAGCCTTCTCTGTCTCTGACACACACACACACACACACACACACACACACACACACACACACACACACACACACACACTCACACTCACACTTAACAGCTTCCCTCCAGGGAATCAGACACTTCTGACTAGTCACACCTCACTAAAGGCTTCATAGACCCTGCTATTAACATCCGTTTCAGGTGATCCGAATTAGATGCTGCTAAAAGTGTAAACAGAGTCATAACACATTTGAGCAGTACTTGTAACCATGTTTGTTATATTGTGTATATATTTTTGTTTTGTATATTTTAAATATAATCTATATAATTGTATGCTTTATTATTCCTTTTTTCCACCTTTACAAAACCTTAAGTTTATCAAAATGCAGTTACATACTACTCGGCTATGAACTGCGATTTCTAAGTGAGTGTCTGAGAGAGAGTCATAAAAACACTTCTCCAGACAGAAAGGGTCAAGTCTTTTCAAGTCAAACTTTTTGGCTCTTACTAGTTTCTCTGGCAAATGTACAGAGTGTCTGCATTTGTTTGTGTGGTTGAGTGAGAACAGCGTCTCTAAACTCCCAGCTCTGTTGGTGGCATATAGAGGGAGTGCAAAGAGCTGCTTGTTTCATTTATCAAGTTGCTTCTGTGGCTATACTTTGGGGTAAATCTCTGAGGACGTTCTTTCGTTCTTTCTTTCTAATAATAATAATAATAATAATAATAATAATAATAATAATAATAATAATAATAATAATAATAATAATAATTATAATTTAATGCAAGGGTAGGGTTTGGCATGAAGTTTCATTGTTTACTAATCATCCAATTGCAATTTGCCTGTTCAAACTAAACTGTGTAGCACACTCACAGGCAGGCAGCAAGGTAAGTGTGTGTGCTATATATTTTATTAAAATTGTCAGTCAGAGTAGAGGCAGGCAAACAGAGATGTGCTTTAGAAACTGTGTGAGATGAAATCTAAATAGTGCTGTGATGTCACATGACAGGACAGAATAAAGGTGAAGGAACAGAGGCTGGAAAGACAGAGAAAGTAAATCAACAGAAGGTTGTTACAGTGTAAATGTTAGAAAGAGTTAAAAGTAAAGTGATGCGCAAGCCAGAAACATCTAAGAATGTAGAGGTCAAGGTTAGGGATTTGTGTTTGACCTCAAAACTAAGGTTAGGTCAAGGACTGGGAATCACGCACAGCGGAGGGTAAAAGTCAAATTCTAGATTATTTTTTAGATTAGATATTCATGATTGTTTGTTGAGTTTAAACAGAAGTCAGTTTTACCTTAATAAACGGTAAATACTTTGGCATTTAGAATATTTCTCTTTATCTTAATCATTTTTTTTCCCCCATCAGGTGCTGGAAATCCTGGTGAGTGCGGTCGTAGACAATCTGACTGATCACCGTGGCGAACAGTCCTCCAATCTCAAAGCCAAACTACAGGAACTCTTTGGTCGAATCTCCGCCCGGTGCAGCACAGACGCCCAAATATGGAAGCAGTATGCTCGTCTCTATGGCGATGGCCATAGCAACAATGTAGAAGACAACGAAAAGGTGTTTTTTGTTTGTTTGTTTGTTTGTTTGTTTTTTTCACCTCCGTTTTGTTTTGTTGTTCTGTTAAAGGCTTCAAACTGTTATTTTTCTACATTTAGGCTATGTTTACACTAGTTTTAAAACACATTACTTTTGCTACAGTCACGCCTGTCGTTTACACTTTCGAACTTTTCGACTTTCGAAAACCCTGCAGACCCCGTTTTAGTTGGGGTTGCATTTCAGTATAAACAGACTAAAATTAAAACTTTTAAAAATTATGGTGTTGCTGCCCATATTCAATCTGCATATTCTTGATGTCTGTGTTAAACAATAACATCATGCTCATTATGAATGGTCATGTGACATGCGTTTTCGGTTGTGTAGTGTGGATGGAGAACATTTTCTGAAGCGCAATGAAAACGCCAGTGTAGACAAGGATTGTTTTTATTTTAAAACGTTGTTTACAAACGAAAATTCACTAGTGTACTGTAAACAGGGTCTCAGTGATCTAACCCAAGCAAAGAAATGTCTTTTTTTCTACGGTAGTCCAAGGTTTTCAAGTAAATATTGCTCACTAATCTATGTTATCATGAATGTATTTGATTTTTGCAAACAAAACAAAGATTAATAGTATTTTTTTTCTTCATATTTTTACTTTTAAAAAAAATTCATGTTTCATTCAGTGTTATTTGCATTTTTTTTGCAATTGTTAATGAAATCTAGCAATTTTTGAGGGAATTATTTCTACATTAAAGGATTAGTTCACTTCCTTGATAATTTACTCACCCCCATGTCATCCAAAATGTTCATGTCTTTGTTTTTTCAGTCGAAAATAAATGAAGAGATGCAGTTTCAGTGTAGTTTTAAAGAGCTCTACATGATCCCAGCCGAGGATTAAGGGTCTTGTCTAGAAGATGAAGATGTGCATGTGCAACGCACATTTTTTAGAAAATTTCTGATCTTTTTGCTATGTAAAACCCTTTATTGCTCGTCTGGGATCGTGTAGAGCCCTTTGAAGCTGCATTGAAACTACAATTTGGACCTTCAACCTGTTGGCCATCATTGAAGTCCACTATACGAAGAAAAATCCTGCAATGTTATCTTCAAAAACCTTAATTTCTTTTCGACTGAAGAAAGTTCACCAGTCCTTTAAGTTTTTCAGTGTAGAGGTAAAACACTCATGGATATAATCCCCAGGGAACATGCACCTGGTAAAATGTACATCTTGAATGCTCTGTAAGTCTTTTTGGATAGAATGATTTACAATTTACAAACTCGATTTACAAACTCAAACTAATCTTGCCAACTCGTTTTTACATTGAAGACATAGCTGTTTGCTTGTGACTTAATTACCTTACATCTGTTTCGGTCACAAAGTCTAACTGCTTTTTGATGTGTGTGTTTGTAGGCACTACAGTTTCTGAGTAAAGCGCATCGTTGTGAGACGCAAGCAGCTGGCTGGGAGAAAGACATGGGCAAGTTCAGATCTGTGGTGAAAAGTGCCAGAGATATGGCTAATGGTGAGACTTCACACATGCACACACGGCCATGCTTTCCCTTTCTTCTCTTTCACAAGGCCATTTGAGACGAACAGAGAATCGTGGTCCAGCACTCATTGAGAGAGTCACTCTATCATGGCTAATGTGGCAGCGCGTGAACGTAGCGAGAGTCTGAAAGGGCTGATGGATTGAGAACAAGGAGCAGGAGCAAGAACGACAAACAAGCCTTTTACCCCTGTGACCTCCACCAGAGACAGACTTCTGTTTGTGTGTGTGGGCACGTGCGTCTGTGTGTGTTTACCAGATGGGTTTGCTTTTGTCTGTCCATCTGTGTGTGTGTGTGTGTGTGTGTGTGTCTCATTAAGAGGGATGTTGAGGGGTTGGTCAGTGAGTGTGTGTTGAATTAAACATCAGTTGGGACAGAGCACAGGTTTTGGGTGGAATAGCAATTCTTTGTTTCTAACTGAATTTCTCTGTCTTAAAAATCAGACTGTCACATAATTTTATATTTAGCTGAATCATGATCTCACTCAAATGTTCATTTGCCATCTTTTTAGTATCTCTTCTCTTATTGCATCTCTCACTCTTACTCCATTAGCTTGTTGTCCTTGAGTATGCAGGCTGTTTGTTGTTGATCTTAATGATTTATAAAGGGGGCGGCACGGCAAATGTAGCAGAACCCTTCACACGCCTCGGTCCCTTCCCACTTACTCTGGCCTGGTTTCTCTGTGTGTTTGTGTGTGTGTGTGTGTGTATGTGTGCACATGTGTTTGGGGAGGATCGATCGATCGATATAAGGGTGAGGGAAGTGTGTGAGCAATACGCAAGAGATCATTCTTTACTGGTTTGTGTGTTACCTTTTGCATTTGTGTAGATCTCTTGTTTGTATTCATGTATGTGTTGCAAAGCTGTCTGTGTGTGTTGTGAATGAGCTCTGCATTTATTAATCACACCACTTTTCCTGCTGTCGCCGCTTCAGGCAGAAACATGAGGATGAGATCAGAGAAAAGAGAAAGAGATGGCAGATATGAAAGAATGAATTTTGGATTGATGGATGGATGGATTGACTAGAATTTAGCAAGAAGTCATTTAGAAAGAAAAACAAGAATTTAGAAGGAAAGAATTTGGGGAGAGAGTGAAAAAATTTAGAAAGAAAAAGCAATAATTTCAAGAAAAAAATTCTAAAGATAATTTAAAAAGCAGGAATTTAGAAAAAGATTAGGAAAAATAACATTTAATAAGAATGAGAATTTATAAAAGAAAAACGAGAATTCAGGAAGAAAGCAAGAATTTTAGAAATAAATTAGAATTACAGCAAGAATTTTGAAAGAAAAATCATTTAGAGAAAAGAAAAAAATTGAAAGAAAAAAAATTCTAAGAATTTAGAAAATGTTTACAATTTCAAAATAAAGAATGAGAATTAAAAAAAAAAAAAAGAATTTAGAAAGAGATCATTTGGGGAGAAAGCAAAAAATACAAATTAAGAGAGTGAAAAAAAATTAGAAAGGAAAAAAGCAATAATTTAGAAAAAAAATAAGGATAATTTAAAAAGCTGGAATTTAGGAAAAGATTAGGAAAAAATAACATTTAATACGAATGAGAATTTATAAAAGAAAAAAAGAAAACATTTAGGAAGAAAGCAAGAATTTTAGAAATAAAGAATTTAGAAAGAATTACATCAAGAGTTTTGAAAGAAAAATAATTTAGAAAAAAAACATTTGAAAGAAAAGAAAATCCTAAGAATTTAGAAAATGTTTACAATTTAAAAATAAAGAATGAGAATTTAGAAAAAAAAATTTTTTTTTTAGAATTTATGAAAAAAAGAACAGGAGGGGAGAAGGAATGAGATAATTAAAGGGATAATTCACCCAAAAATGAAAATTCTGTCCTTAATTACTCAGGGTGAGTGTACAGAGAACTCAGAGAACGTGTTGTTCCAAACCTATAAGACCTTTTTTTTCATCTTCAGAACACAAATTAAGATATTTTTTATGAAATCCGAGCTAACCCTACATAGACAGCAACACAACACGTTGACACGTTCAAGGCCAAGAAAGTTAGTAAGGACATCATTAAATTAATCCACGCGACATCAGTGGTTCAACTGTAATGTTATAAAGCTATGAGAATTTGTGAATTAATGACTTTATTGAAAACTTTTCTCTTCCATTTCAGTCTTCAACATGCATTCACGACAGTAAATGTGTAGAATAAATGACACTGACCGTGTGTGTGTGTTTGTGTGAGTGTTGAATGACTGTATTAATAGTATTTGATGTTGCACTAATAGCTGTAGTGATTAAACGAGTCACTCAGAGGTCGTGATCCATCACACACACACACACACACACAATTGCAATACAAAAAAATTATGGTCAACTCTTTGTATTAGGCCACAGACCTAGACATTGCATCAACTGTCCTCTGGTGACCTTTGACAGCCTGACACACTTATGGTCTCCCCTCACTGGCTGTGCAGCATACAGATGCTTAATGTTCCAGCACTGCCCTCTTTTAACTGCCGTGACTCTACTGGAGATAAAACTCCACAGTAATTCCTGTCTGTGTCTCTCTGTCTCTCAGTCTCTATCAGCTGTAGCAGGTCTAAGCGCAATCCTCAAGAGGCTCTACAGTTCCTGTCTTCGGCTCGACTCAGTTTGAAGAGCCTGGTCACCAAAGCCAAAGTGAGTTTCACACACACTCAGCTCTTAAAGACTTAAAGTCTTTTAAAGCTATCAATAAAGACATGTCTCTTGTAAGGTTTGTTTTGTAAAAGTTGGCCTTTTTCTGGCAATTTCTGGCAGTTTAATGCTATTATACATATTTAAGTCAATATAAAACAGTATTCACAACTCATTTTACTTTAATAGTGTGACAAATCCAACAACAATAACAATTTAATGAAAAAATTTAGAATGGAATTTTTTGTTCTACAATTTTAGAAAGTTTGGAGGGCTTTTTTTTTTAGAAAGATGTTAATGCATGTATTGAGAAATTATGCAATAAATTATCAAAAGTGACAGTAAATGCATTTACAAAAATTAAGTTTACAAACACCTTGCAGAATCTGCAAAATGTTAATTATTTTACCAAAATAAGAGGGATCATACAAAATGCATGTTATTTTTATTTAGTGCTGACCTGAATAAGATATTTCATAAAAACGTTTACATATAATCGACAAAAGAAAATAATATTTGAATTTCTAAAAATGACCCTGTTCAAAAGTTTAAATATACTTCATTCTTAATACTGTGTTGTTACCTGAATGATCCACAGCTGTTTTTTTTGTTTAGTGATAGTTGTTCTTGAGTTCCTTGTTTGTCCTGACAAGTAAAACTGCATGCTGTTCTTCAGAAAAATCATTCAGGTCCCACAAATTCTTAAAGCGTTCAAATACACACAAAAAAAAGCCAAAGAATTTGTGGGACCTGAATGATTTATTTCATTTTTTTCCCTGAAGAGCAGAAATAATTTATCTACGGAGCCCAGGAAGTCCCCTGTAGGAGAAAAAAAAGTTTATAAACCGTAACCACGAATTTCTGATCCGTGCGCTCAGATTTTTTAAACCTTCAATTTTTGAATCTGTACCCACAAATTCATAATTTTGTTTGTAAACTGTACTCATGGATTCATTTTAGAAGAACAGCAGGCTCCTAGTTTACGTGTTAACGAATCATATTGTATATTGTTTTATTGCATAATATTATGTGGAATAGGCCTACATCGATCGTCTTAAGTGATTCTCTATCAATTGTAGCAGTTATGAGGTGGAAAACGACGATTTAAAAAGAAAGATGTACGTCAAAATCTTATTTATTTGTGATAATCTTAGCTTTTATTATTTTATAATAAACCTGACATTGTGTTATGACTGACTTTTGAATAATTTGTTCCTTTTTTGTAAGTCGTTTTTAATAAAAGCTTCTTCTAAATGCATATGTAACCTAAATGTAATAATAACAATAGTAGGCTAATAATAATAATAATAATAATAATAATAATAATAATAATAATAATAATAATAATAATAATAATAATTATTATTATTATTTTCATTTATAGGCTAAATAAATGAGTGCACTTAAGACAGAAAAATGTTTAATACATTAATCCTTTATTTTTAAATAACATTTTTACATTTTTGAAATGTTTGTGTACTATTATTATAAACATGAATAAAAATGCACGGTTTGGAAATTCGTGGGTGTAATTTAATAATCCATGGGCATGATTTGTTAAACCGAGGGAACAGTTTAAGAATTTGTGAGTATGTTTTATAAACTGAGGGGACGAATTGCAAAATCGTCGCCACAGGTTTTTTTTTTTCCTCCTACAGTTTACTTCCTGGGCTCTGTTTTTATCATTTGATTTTGAGTAAATGTATCTTCTTGTCTGCTGCTATTTGTAGGTCTCACTTTTTTTGTTTTCTCTTCACAGCAAGTGTACACTGATGTTGCCACAGGTGAACTCCATGATGACCTCAGAGGTGATGTCACAGAGCTCGAGCAGCTCATTACAGAGCTGCAGGACCTGAGTGCCCAGCTACGCAGCCAATGAGAAGCCATAGCACTGTTGGTCCCGTCTTTTCTTCCTCCCTTTGATTGGTTTAAACGGTGCACTTTTAAAGTTATGTTTTGGACAAACAAACCTTTCCATCTGGAGATCCTGGAGGGCCCAGGACTTCTGTCGCTTGTTCAATCACCAGGAAAACAACCCAAAGGAATGACTGAGTCCAAGATGTTTGTCATCATGCACAAATCTTTGCACGAATCAGAGCTCCTGTGATCACACAATGTAATTTTTAAGGTCCCTGAGGCTGGCAGTAACTTGATGTGTTCAACAGTGCCTCATTCCAATAAATAGTACCATCTATTTCTTACATATTTAATCTTTGAGTTTTTTTTTTTTTACTTGTGTGCATGACGATTTAGTTAATATTAAGGAAATCACAGAGAGTAGATTAAAATGTAAGACAACTGACAGCTGGGTCACACAGGGTTGTAGTCAAGACAAGCTCATGCGAGTTTAAATCTAGGCCTAGACTTGAGTAGGTTGAGTCCGAATCAAGACCAGAAAAGGGTTGCGTTTGAGTCAAGATGGATTCTGAATGTTCCCTAGACTTACTACATTGTGTATTATTATTTTAACTGTCTCTGCTGTCTATTTTGTGCTCAGCCAAGGGGAGTGTTGGGAGATTCCTATCTTGATTCCTTGCTGTTTACCTCTGGAAATGTGCTTCTGTTGGGCTTGTTGTTGTAGTTAATTTAAAAGACTGTTTACACAAAATGTAAACACTGACAATGTTTGTTATAATTTACTCTAGAAATCTTTATCCAAACTAAACTCGACTCAGGTTAATGCATTTAAGGCAACTTTTAAACTAGGGTTAATCAGCAGTTTGTCTTTTAAATTTCAAATGCTGGTTATTATAACTGGGTTAATAGTTTCAAGTTTGAAAAGCCCATATTTGAGTATTTAAGAATATTACAGAAACACATTATGATTAAAATGTTTAGGGTAACTGTAAATAACTGTTTTCTATTTGATTATATTTTAAAATGTAGTTTATCCCTGTGATTCAGTGCCACAAATCATTCTAATATGCTGATTTGGTGCTCAAGAAACACTTATATAAATATAAATATAAATATTTTGTAATAATGTCTTTACTCTCACTTTTGATCAATTGAATGTGTCATTGCTGAATAGAAGTATTATTTTAAAAAGCAAAACTCTAGGCCACATACTTTTGAACAATAGAGTTTATAAAGTGTGTACCAGATTAGGTCATTATGTCAGTTAGGCCTTTCTGAGCCGTCTGAGATTTTATATTCACCCATTTGATTTCTCACAAATCTCTTTTTCCTGTCTTGACGCCCGTTTTGCTTGCACATCTCCCTGCGCCTGTCCTCCAGAGAAATGACGTCATGCCAGTCATTTTTCTGCATGGTATTTGAGCATTAGAGAATATCTGTAAGTAATTAGCTTTCATTGTGAGAACATTTCTTTGTTTGCTTGACCGTTACAAGAAACTATGAAATTGGCAGTGTTTGGTTATTCATCATATTCGGCTATTAATGTACAAATGATGCAATAACATTGCCTGTTATGTTGCCCCAGAGAACCTACAGGATAGCTGGGGGCTAAGAAACATAAATCTGACACAAAGCAAACATCCTGTGTCTGTTCTGGGAACCACCAAGTGAACAACTTCCAGAGATTAGCAATGTCAACACCGTAACGGAGCTATTTAATATCAATGCCACATATGTTTGGTATGTGTCACTACATCATCCAAAAAGTGCTGGTCTGATCTGTTCTGAATAGAGTGCTGCAGTGATGATGTATTTTTGTAGGCCAACACACAGCTTTTATGAATTTTAAAGCTTAAATGGAGGGTTTGCACTTACGTCATGATTTGGTCAGTTACCCAGATATGTGGCCATATTGGAGATACTCTGATGTAAACAACAGCATGGATTGCATGGTTAATGTACCTATTGAATATGTTGTTCTGCTAATTTATGCTGTCTAAACCATGGGGGGAAAAAACGTGGAAGTTGCATATATAGAAGCATAGCAGGAAAGGGCAAAATATTTTCACAAAATAAAGCTAATAGGTGGTAAAGATACATAAAATCAGTATTAAGATATTAGCCTAATATTTCAATTCAAGTTTATTTGTATAGCGCTTTTCATGATACAAAGCAACTTTACAGAAATGTACGTTTCTACAATATATTTAGTAGTAGCTTGCTAGTGGTGCTGTGTCAAAAAATATTTCACCTACCTGACCAGAAATGAAAAGAACAAAACACAACTTTGTCAAGATTCTTGCCCTGGAAATTCTGGTTCAGTTTGGCCAACCACAAAGGTCTTTTGTTCCTCAGACAGTTTTTTTTCACTCTTCTCCTTGATTTATTATAACTTTTGGCCTACTATAGTACTCCAAATGTTTTTCCCGGTCTGACCGATTAGTATAGCCCAAAACATGACAATAATGGACCATTTTCAGCAGCAACAATTGGCTAAATAGTGTAATAACACTCTATACAATCACCAAAAAAGTAAAAAGCTAATCGTAGGCTATAAACAAATCACACTATGGTTGTAATATCTTAATTAATACTGATGTTATGTATCTTTACCACCTATTATTAACTTTAGTTTGTCAAATTATTGCGCACTTTCCTGATTACTAAGTTCTTCTCTTAATGATTTAGCAGCTTCCACACATTTTTTCCATGGTTTAGACTGCATAAATTAGCAAAACAACGTATTCAGTAGTACATTAACCGTTCGATCCATGCTGTCTCCAATATGGCCGCACATCCGTGTAACTGACCAAACTGTCGCTGTGACGCAATTGCACTTTAAATACGGACTTAAAAGTCCAGGCACTCCACTTTAGGACACAGTTCGCGACGTTACTGCAAACCCCTCTACACATTATCCCTGCAACACTTTTTGCTTTTGGAAGCTAGCAAGATGTGCCTAAAATAAATATTAAGCTCTCCTCAGCTGTCCTAAAGTTTGCATTTGTCTAAATGGGTAATAATGTAGCTCAGGTAGCATCTAACAAAATGTTGTGTTTGAAAACCCTGTATTACAGTAGAGTTGCTGACAGAAGACATCTGCTTTCCTCCCACCGGGGCTGCCCTTCTGGCTGTGACAACAATCGCAAAGCACATTTTTAGCTACATAAACTGTTAATTCCCCAGCACAGATCTCCTTCCTCCTGCAGGGTTGTGGCTGTATCACTGATACAGTGTGAAGTTCCTGTCCTCCCTCTGTGGGCTGCATTTGTGACTGTTGTATCATGTAATTGCGTCCCTGCCGTCTCACGCACAAATGAACAACTCAATAAGTCCTGCTTTATGTTAACTGACACTGTTTATATAAGCTGTAAAAGTTGTGTTTAAAGTCCGTATAACACATTATTAAATGTGTTTTGAGTTTGTCACACCACAGAAAAATGTATTATCCACCCAGCCAAATTTGAATGATTAAAAAAAAATCAAGTAAATAAAATTAGTTTCGAAATTCTGAAGAAATAGCAGTATTCCTCACTCTCAAACGCTGGAGGCGTGTCCGCTGTTGGCGCTGAAACCACGCCCACTCTCGGAAAATCTGCCGCCTCTTTCAACCGTTAAATACAAATACATTTAAAATAAGGAGCCCGAGCAACCAGGTAAAATGCATTTACGTGACTAAGGCATAACATAACAACCTAGCAAACTGTAGGCTGTAGTTACTAAAGGTACATTTAATTTAAAGTTATGTATGTGAAACAATTCTCTGAATTGCCTTTCAATACAAAAATAAATGATACCTCAAATCAAGTGAAGTAGTCTGGGCCTGTTACACAGAATTTGCTGTGGCTATGAGGTCAGTGGTGATTTGTACTCAAAAATCTTATTCATTTGAAATTCTTCTTTTATTACTGTTGTTTATTCACATGGGGGAAAATGACACACTTGTTTGTGAATCCCCATTTAAGTTTTGAAGCAATTTATGTGGATTAACAGACCAAACTAAGATTTGAGAATGTGGTGTAAACTACTTTGTTAAAGCATGCCAAAGTCTTGCCATTAACATTGTCCTCTCTCTCTCTCTCTCTCTCTCTCTCTCTCTCTCTCTCTCTCGTGGTCTTCCTTTTTAGTTATGATGGTCATTATTTTTAAACTAAAAATAGCTGCGACCCAAGAATAGCTTTATGACAGCACTGTCTCTCTCTGTTCCTTCACTGAATCCCTTAACAACTCTAGCCATTAGACCTTGCAGATGTAACAGCAATTGTCTTTTTATTCAATTAGAGATCATCAATTGATGAAAACATAACTCTGATTCTTCAATATTCCTTATAGAAAGTGCTTGTGCCTGTACATTATAAGAATGGGCTGTTAAGCACCTGTTAGGTTGTGTAGAAGATAGTCGGTTCTCCTTAAGGATGATCTCATGCAATCAATAAATCAGTCTGTAATCTCCTTCCTCTAAAGCTTATGAAGAATGGTATTCCTTGTCTGTCTCACCCACGCGTGTCCCAGAGTGGGCTGAGCTCAGTCTAGGCCTAAAATGGTCTTGATCTAAGGAAGTTTCTGAGTCAGCTTTCAGTAATGCTGTAAAGACATTCTGATAATCCCAATAACAAGCGTCTGTAGGAGGACAGTGACTTTCAGCTAAGTTTAGGGAATTGTGAGTGTGTGAAAGAATGGAGGCATGTTCATCTATTTGTGTGTCGAAACAGGAGGGTGTGTGTGGATGCTCCATGTATTAATAGGATCCGGTTTTTGACGTGTAGAGAGGCCATAGGGTCCCCGTTCATGGGCAGAAGGCTCTCAAAGTCAGATTTAGAGCTGGTAAGCAGTGAGGCATGCTGCAGAGAGAAAGTCATTTGGTTCACATAACTGCATAGAACACAGTGGACCGCTTTGATTCAGTGTTTCTGACTGTTACTCAATAAGTGTCACTTATTAAGTACATCAGCAGAATAAACAGCAGAATAATGGTTCAGATTGCTTTGCAGGTCTGTTACAATAGTGTTGTGAATGGCAGGAGAAAGCTAAAAACCATCTTAAAAATGGTGTTAGTTAGTTTAGGAGGTCACAGCCTATTCAACTTTCTTAAAAATAAGAATGGCTTCCAAAAGGGGGTGTTCAGAGTGATGACAGAACCAATTTGAAAGAACATTTCAATGAACAGTTCTTAAAAGTACAATTTTGCTTAGTGTAATAAACATGTTATATTGACCCATTTTACACTGTAAAGAACCTTTTGTTTAATGGGAGGCTATGCTTCCATGGATGTTAAAGGGTTAGTTCACCCAAAAATGAAAATTTGTTCACGTTCCAAACTCGTAAGACCTTCATTCATCTTCAGTACACAAATTAAGATATTTTTGATAACGTCAGAAAGCTTTCTGAACCTGCACAGAGAGCAACGCAACTACCACGTTCAAGAAGAAATTGTTGAATAAAGTCATTCTTTTTGTTTTCTTTGAACACACACACAAAAAAAATATTCTTGTAGCTTCATAAAATTAAAGTTGAGTTATTGATGTCACAAGGGCTATTTTAACAATGCCCTTGCTACTTTTCTGGGGCTTGAACATGGTAGTTACGTTGCTGTCTAAATCAGTATTTTGACAAACTAAACTTATTAGATGGTAAAGATACGTACAAGCAGTATTAAGATATTAGCCTAATATTTAATCTACCTGACTGGAAATGATAAGAACAAACACAAATGTTGTCAAGATTCTTGCCCAGGAAACCATGGTTCAGTTTGGCCAACCACAAATGCCTTTTGTTCCTCAGACAGTTTTTTTGCACTCTTCTTGATTAGTTTTAACTTTTGGCAGTCTGTGGTACACCAAATGTTTATCCTTGTTCAACTGATTAGAACAGCCCAAAACATGTCAATAATTGGACATTTTCAGCGGCAATAATCACCAAAATATGCAAGTTTTGTTCGGTTCAGTGGCACTGTTTACATTCAGTCCCGCCAATATGGCAGACTGACATGAAAACCCTCTATTTTTAAGAGAGAAGCTGGTCAGTCTTCCGACTTGGTCAGCTAAAAACATCTCCAGAACCATCTATGGCCAGCTTAAACTGGTTTAAGATGTTTTCCCCCTCATCAGGGTCTCTTAGCCTTGTCAAGCTGACCAGCTTTAAAGTGCCCAAAAGTTTTCTAAATCCAGTCAAAGAGTAGGCAAGGCTTACACTAGCTTTCAGGGTATTATTATTTTGCAGCTAATATCAAACACTACATGTCCATCAAATCTTATGGAATTTTGGGGCAAATGCTACAATGAAACCAGATTATGGGTAGGCTACTCTAAAACCACAATAATAATAATACATTTCAATGGATATGTTTAAAATGCCCTGCTAAAAAAACAATAGACACAGTCACAAACTTTGTAATGGTTTTGCTGGTTATAATCAGACTTGTATTGGTTTTAATCGAAACTGTAATGGACCCTGTGGGTTTCTACTGGTAATTGGTCGGATTCTATTGGTGGCTTGTTAAAACACTAAAGCCTAATGCGATATGTCCCAAAACACACTATAGAATACCATGTTTTAATGGTTAAAAGTTGGCGGTCTATAATGTTTGTAATGGCATTTGTAGTGGAAACCAGCATATCTGTGATATAATGTAATATAATTAATAGTCCAATTATTACCAACAATCTGAGTAAGGAATTTTTCAAATTAAGATGTTACATGGACAAATCCATTCAAACTTGTTTACATGCTGCTTAGCAATGCCATGTGTTTTTTTTGACATTTTGTTGCTGTCATGGCTGCTTCAAATGTAAAATATTGGCTAGTTCTAGGATACCTAACCATTTTGTCTATTACATAATCTACTAAAATATTTCCATACAGTGTTTCTGGCCATTAGTATGTCCTTGTCATGTAAAGCAGCAGCCGTATAAAAGTGTAAAAGTAAGATCTGAGTCAAATATAGCTGAAATATAGCACTTTACATTAGATTTTAACTGTGTTATTACTATTTTTTTAATTGAAGTATTAACCCCGTTTCCTGAGCTTCCCCAAAATGCGTCGTCTTCACTTCCACACATGCACATTTTGGAAGAAATGTGGTTAAAGCATACTGTGATTATGGTTACTGTAATTATGTGCATAATTATGGTATTCTGTTTACATGAGATTCAGCTTTAATCGCTGCACTGGCTTAATCGCATTATAGGCTGCATGCAGGGAAAGCCAGTGTTTGATTCTAATGGAAATTCTAGTTACCTTTGTATAAGCAATATTAATATTCAGTCCCCAGCTGATGCCCAATGTAATATCCTGTGAACCAAACACTGGAATAGCTTATTCTTCTGTGGAAGTGTTGAACTGATGCCTGCACTCTATATGACGGGCTTGACTTATGATGGATGCTCTTATCTGACAATTTTACAGACGACCCCCACGTTCAAATTCATATGTCTGAAACAGTTCCTCAGTTTTAGCCTTTGGTTTAAGGGTTCAGCCCCACATGTGTGTTCCAATAAGAGCTCCATCCCTGACGTCATGTCTGCAGGAGATTGGCTATATGGAGCCCGAGCACAAACTCCTACCCTTGCACACACACACGCGCTCAAACTTTTCTGAGAGTTTTCAAACTTCTGCTCGAGCTCTCTCGCCGCCTTGACTCCCGTTTTCCCAGATTTCCGTTTCGTGCTTTGAAACTTTCTTTCATTCCAAGCATTTTCCCCTCTTTTAAGTTATGTTTGCCTCTAAGTGTTTTCTTATGGCGAATAGATGACAGCGCGGGAGGGTTTACAACTACTTCACACGCGACAGAGTGGAGTTGCGCTTCTATAGTTTTATTTTTGTATCTTTCTATCTATAGTGTGTATATATAGCTCAGGGGGCTTCTTTCAAACTTTCCCAACACTTTTACTTCCAATGGATATGGCTGTGCTCATGTGGGACATCATTGTTTCTCTAACGTTATTGATTTCTCCGGCTTTGCTCTCGGCGGATAAGAGCGGCTTCAGGAAACTGTACGTGCTACAGCCGGGACCGAGCGGTACGAACGGGGTTCACGTGAGCTCCATTTCATCGCTCTCTGGAGCGTCGGGACAGCCGCACTCCTACAATGTGGAGCTCAAAGCCAGCCTCGGCGGCCAGGTCCGGACCCGCAGAATGGGTCACCAGTCGAACCCGAACCCGAGCATTCCGATACGCCAGGACGCGCAGCCTGGCAGACACACAACCAGCCATCATATGAAAATGTCAGGGTAAGATCAGAGCCAAATATGTTCACGTTCATAACATTTTACATTAAATGTCGACCAATAGCATATAGAGTTTATGTATAGAATGATCATTTTTGTGTACCATACCAAACCGATTATTAGACAAAACATTATCTAAATAGCCTTTAGGCAACTACAACAGTAAAAACATTATGAATATTCATTATTATTATATTCATTATGAATACTGTGATAATGTAGTGTTATTTTTATAATGATGTTTTTCTGTTGTCACAAAGTTCATTATCCAAAAGTAACTTTATAAAGTGTATACCAACATACCCACCAAATGTTGCTGATAACGAATATCGTTAAGTCAAACCGATTTTTGGGCTGTCTGTATTTTACAGTTTGATAAGAATAATATAAAAAATAGTCACGAGAAGAGAAAATAATATGACTGTTCTAAAAGTATGATTGTGATGCTGCCATTGTAATGTGTTATGCAAGTTACCCAATGTAATACTGCTGAACAGAAACAATCAAGAATGTGAGTGCATTGATTGCCAATGATGTTAGCAGCCAGATGTCACTACGATGCGATAAATTTGATAAGGCAACCAGTCTATTGTGATCATAACATTCTAAAAACCACAATAACATCTGTTGTTTAAGCCATGCGAGACAGTTTAAATGTAGGCTACCGGCTCCCCTACTTATGAACCCAATGCCCTTTTTAAAGTTTCAGCAGGCCATTCACAAAGATTTTTCCACATTCCCTATGATCACAAAGAGTACTGAGTGTATCCCAGCCCTGTATTTCTTCATATTTTCTGTGCTTTGGATCAGTTCCTCTCGCTTTGCTCTGAAGTACAGTATGAAATAGCACAGTGGGAATAAGAGGACTGATTATGTTGGAGCCTCAACCAGCTTTGGCCCCAGGCCCTCATGTCACATCAGTGAGAGCAGACTTACGTCAGAAAGCGCTCTGGGTGGGCGAGGAGATTGACCGGTGGGTGGGGGGTTACAGTAAGGTTAGTAGGTCCATTCGGTTTGTGTGTGAATGTGACTCTTGATGTCATTGCAGAGTGAACGTCTGTGGGGGGCAGTGCTGTGTTGGTTGGAGCAAGACCCCGGGATCTCAGCGCTGCACTAAACGTGAGTTATGACGATTCTTTTGAATCATGCATGTGCTTGGGTTCGCTCAGGTCTTTCTTCTGCACTACACCACCTATGAAGTTCGCTTTTAAAATCTTGCTTGAACAAGGGAAGCCCTTTAATCACGCTGGAAGTCAAGTTCAGGATGGTTTCTCTGCATAAAACTGTTTTGTTAAAGCCTGAGGGTTTCACATGAAATCAGTTCTCTTAAGTATGTCAACAAAATGAGCTAAGCAGTCTTTAAACTCAACGTCTGATTAGGAAGGGTTTAGGCTGCTAACACACAAAATGCAAGTTCAATTGTATTTAGAGATCATCTAGGAGTTAACGGTCCTCCCTAATATCATTTACTGATCACATACTGAGGGTTTGGTTACACTTATGCCCCTTTGGCTACAAAACTGCTATGCGCTTTGAGCAAGACATTCATCCTTGTCTTGCTCCATAGTCTCCTTGGAATAAAATACTGTCTAGAATCTCCCTCTGGATACAAATGTGTGTGAGAAGAATTTCTCAATATTTACAGTCTCTTTAATTCTATGTGAAGTCCACAAAAAAGATCAGAGGGTTCAAGTGTTGTTTTGGACCCCATTGACTTTCACTGAATGGACAAAAATAGTTCCAAAGTAGAAATTAAGTCTTGGAACAACATGAGGGTGAGTAAAAAAACAGAATTTTTATTTTTTAAGTGAACTGTTCTTTAATGCCACAAGCAGTTGCTGTGGTTAAAACTTGACATATGCTGAGACATTTTATGGTGTCCTTTATAAACAACCAGACAGACAGCTGCAGTGCCCACCTGTGAGTGGAGTAAAAATGGTCTCAGTAAGATTTAAAGCGGAAGGATGGGGGTTGTTGGAAGGAGGGTGTGTATTGTTATCATAGGTGTGGATTTCAAGGGGGCGGCGGATGGTTCATGATAGCATATATTAGCAAACACTGAGTATATCACCACATGCTTGAGTTACAAGCAAATCTAATCTGCAATCTGCTAGCTATTGCACACAAAACCCAGATCACCAACATAGTTTTTTTTTTTAAGAAAGGAAATGCAAGACATGAGAGAAATCAGAAGTTTCAGTTAATGCAACGGACAAAGTAGACAGGAAAAAACTTGAAACGTAATTACATAAAACAAAGATAGGGAGGACACAGTGATAAGGGGCAAAAGGTGAGGAATTCTGAGGCTACAGAGAGTATGATAAAGCAGTGGAAGAGCTGGATCGGTTTCTCCTCATCCTGTGCATTTCTGCCAGTAGGTTACATAAGAAGCAGCCACTGTATGTGTGGAAGAGGCCACTGGGGAAAAGCAGGAGTTACACCTCCACCAGCTGTCTGAGCCTTACCTCAAGCACACATTCCTCTTGCCCACCTTTTTACACAGATCCTAGACAATCAATATTGTGTCTACATCCCCTGTCTCCAGTGACATTCCTCCTTCCTTTCCCTTGTTTTTCAGGAATGACAAATTGACTTTTTTTGTGTGTAGGGTGTATGGCGCCTCCAAGATTGTGTCTTGGATGTCTGCTGCATTTTGACAAAGTGTTTTGTCTTGGAGCCTTGCGTCGAACATCAGGTGTACATTTTACTAGTGTACAGTGATTATGCAGGCAATTTCATCCAAGTGATCTTTCTCATACATTAAAGTCAGTCTTGGTTCTAGATGTCTGTATTTGATAGATATGGGTTTGTTTCTCAGGAGCTTGTCTGCAAACTGCTAAGCCATAGAGAATCTGGGTTTTGCGGTGCTTATTGAATAGCTATGACTTGTATTGCTAAGAATGCTTGTTACATTTTCTATTCTAGTTTTTCAGTGGCAGATACTTCAGATACTTTCAAAGCTTAAATAGAGAGTTCACCTAAAAATGAAAATTCTGTCATTAATTACTCGCCCTCATGTCGTTCCAAACCTGCAAGATCTTCATTCATCTTTGGAACACAAATTAAGATATTTTTGATGAAATCCAAGAGCTTTCTGACCCTGCATAGACAGCAACACAACTACCATGTTCTACAGTCAAAAAGTAGTAAGTGCATTGTTAAAATATTCCATGTGACGTCAGTGGTTCAACCGTAATGTTATAAAGCTACAATAATACTTTTTGTGCACAAAGAAAACAAAAATAATGACTTTATTCAGCAATTTCTTCTCTTCTGTGTTAGTCTTCGATGTGTGGTCAATTTTAAAAATGTCCTTATTAGTGTTGTCGAAAGTAATAACATTGGTACTAATCGGTACAAAAATTAAAAAAATGTGACATTAATCGGCATTTCTTGCTAGCATTTTGAGTGCTCTGAATGGCCATTGTGTTCACATGCTCAACAAATATGTCTGTGATTGGCTACAATGATCACCACTTCACATGTCTGCTGATACACTCGGCTTTCAAACATTCCTGTGTGTATCTGTGTTAAGCGCTTAGTGAAGAGCGTGAAAAATGTGTATTTACAACAAGTTTTTTAAGCTTTGATCATTGTAGCTCATCACAGACATCAGTTGAGTGAGTGAACAAAATGACCAATCAGAGGTGTTTAAGTATCCACTCAACACTGCTCAAAATGCTAGCAGGAAATGCAGATTAATGTCACATTTTAAACATTTTAGTACCGATTGGTACCGGTGACGGTACTTTTGACAACACTTGTAGTCATTCTTATTGTAGTCTGTTTGTTGACTTGATGACCAGTTTCGTTCCTGAATGAATTATTGATTTGGAGAAAATCGGTTGAGTGAATTATTCAATGATTCACTCATCAAGGTGGTAAATTTTGTACTGTATAGGTGTTTTGTCCAGACGGATCCAGCGTTTTGGGAGCCTGATAAATGTGAAAATGACACCCCTGCTTTTCGTGTGTACAGCCACTTTGTATTTTTTCATCCTACATCTTGACCCTAGTCAGACACCACTACGTCACGTAACAGCAACAACAACAGCAACATGAACAAACAATGAACAACTGTATTTTTTTTTAACTAACATTAACACAGAGTAATAGTGTAATAAATGTAACAAGGTTTAAGTGCATACTCCAAGATGTCTTCATCATTTTTAGTGTATTGAATTACAATGCCTCATACTGGTCTGGCATGACACTACATCGTTTTGAGTCGCGTGTACGCAGATTGTTGAGATCACCTTGTGTTTTTTTAAACTAGAAAAATAGGGATAGGGAAAGCTCTGGTTTCATATGGATGGGCTCTTAATAAATTAGCTTTTTAGATTATTGACTTAAGTACTTGTCTCCACCTACTGGCAAAACGATATAACCTACACCAGAGTCACTGAAAAATTACACAGTACAGTCCGCCTGTAATGGAACGCATCATGTATGTATGTGTGTATGTATTCTATAATTATAATATTCATTTATTAGAATCTCTTTCTATTTATATAATAGAGAGAGAGAGAAAGAGGGAGGAAAAGAAAACCCCTGTTTACAGAAAGAGGCCCTGTTTCCCTGTTTACACGGGCAGAGGAACCACTTTGCAGGCCATCTGGAGCAAACCCAGAGCACATTCCTGCTTCAGCCATCCCTTTTATTTTCAATGGAAGCATCTATAGTTTGATGTCAGCCTCACAGTGAGTGGCCTGAGAGCCCTTAAATTTGAGCTGAAATGTAACAGAACGTTTTTAATGGAAGACCTTGCAGGAAAATTGAGTGTGGAAAAGGGAAGCCTCTTTAATACCTTAGAGAACATCTCTAGCACCATTTTTCTGCTGACTCAGGAAATCTTGGGTTTATATTGTTTTTATTTTGTTATACAGTACCACTATGCTGTCATTAAGCCATTTGTTTTTATGTTTTGCCAGCCTTGTTGCGCTTTCACGTTTTCGTTTTTCTCATAAACGTACAGAATCCAGTATTTCTGCCAGATCACTGGAGTCAGCCCATAAACGTGTCTTATGATGGGGTTACCGCTGTGTACACATGCTTTCAAGTAAATTAAGAATGAAGTATGACCTTTTTCGTTCATCTGACAGCAACATTAGATGTTGTTATTTATGGTGACTGAGACACAGTGTCAAGAATTAATCATGGGTCAACCATTTTTCATCAGTTTCATTGCTCATATATAGGGGGAAAATGAGAAAGTCCAGGTTGTAGTCAGTACCTCCCCCTGTCTCTATATATCTCCCTTTCCATTTGTGTTTTAGGATCACTGGGTCTCTGTTCTCCACCTCTCTTGTCTCAGAAAATAGACCTGATCGTAAATTTTCCGGCTAAATGTTTAATGGGGTTTGATTTTTCAGGTTTTAACACTCACCTCACTCAGAAGGTGCAAACAAAGAGAATCGTCTGAATAGAAATTCCTTTTGTTTTTCCTGGCTCGTTCCACCGAGCTGCACGGAACTTCAGTGTTTTATCCTGAGCTGTCAGTCATCCAGGTAGCTTTGGTCTCCTATAATTGTACAGTGCAAAGGGACCTTGGGATATTAGCCTTTCTATTTTACCACCAGGATATTGCACTCCAGTTCTTTATCTTTAACAGGACAGGAAGAGTGCTAATCCTGGTTCATGTCCTATAAATAAATGACAATGTAGACCAGCGGCCGGTTGCACCAGCTTACCAACTTACTTGCACTACTAAATATTTGAGCATTGCACCATTAAACTTAGCTGAAACATAACCCTACATATAAACTAAATATTTACTCAAAGCCTTCAACCAGGAATAATAGTTGGAATATACTGGAAGACCGATTGGATTGGATCAGTGAGCTCATGTTTTAAATGACAGATAAATGATGTTGACATTTACACTTGTTTATATTTTTAGAGAGTGAACTTTATGAGAATAATTTAGTTCTTTGCAGCCCTCTAACATGAAACCAATCTTAACAGTGGACTTTCCAGTGTGCCTCACCCTGTCATTTATGCATGTGCAAGAAATATGAAAGAAAATAAATATCAGATTTCTGATTTTCTATATTATAATTTATTTACTTTCTTTTTTTTTAGATAGCATTTCTGAACCATTGAAACCAATAAGTTTAAGTTATTTTAATTCAATCGACTAATTATTTTTTGATTTTGTGTAATTTGGATTGAATTTAAATAATTTAATTTAATGCTTTTCAGCGCTATTTCTTATTACAAATTTAAAGGCAGCTTATTGGACCAATAATGGTAAATATTGGTATTCAGTTCCTATTCAACTACACATTAATTTACAGAGAGCTTACAAACTACTGTCTAAATCTTGCCTTAAAGCAATAGTTCACCAAGAACCTTCATTTGTTCCAAACCCGTAAGATTTGTTTTCATCTTCGGAACACAAATGGGGTATACGCGCAACAGACTTCCGTTTTCTGATAAACAGGTCTTGTTGTTTCTGGTTCACGCATTTTGCATATGCCTCATTAAATATGAAGATGATTTACTCAAGATTCCTTCAGATTAGACACTAAAGATGATCATAACCAATGTCCATCACATATATGGATTGATATATAACAGTTTTTTATTTTTATTCTTTTCACTAACATTTATATATAAATATAAAATAAAATGTCCACAATAACAACAGCTAGCTCGTTTAACTGCTTACCTTAAAAGTCCATTGATATCACCATTATTTATTATGGCTATTAACACATTCTCACATTCTCCTGTTTTCCGGGTTTGGTCAGGTGACATTAGACATATACCCTATTAAGATATGTTTTTGATGAAATCCAAAAACTTTCTGACCCTCCATAGTCAGCAACACAACTACCACATTCAAAGCCCAGAGAGGTAGTAAAGACATTTTTAAAAAATAATCCATGTGACATTAGTGGCTCAACCGTAATGATTTGAAGCTACGACAAACATGTTGTGGTACTCTTCTGAAAGACTGACAAATAATAGAAGAAATTTTTGAATAAAGTTGTTATTTTTGCTTTCTTTGCAAACAAAAGTATTCTCCTAGCTTCATAAAATTAAGGTTGAACTATACTGATCACATGGACTGTTTTATCAATGTCCTTACTACCTTTCTGGGCCTTGAATGTGTCGGTTGCGTTGCCCTCTATGCAGGGTCAGAAAGCTCTCAGATTTAATCAAAAATATCTTAATTTGTGTTCCAAAGATGAACAAAGGTCTTAGAGGTTTGGAACGACATGAGGGTAAGTAATTAATAACAGAATTTTCATTTTGGGGCAAACTAGGTCTTTAAGAATAAATAGTGTGACTAATAAACTAGTACTGACTAAGCTCTTAGTGAACTTTGTCTCAATTTTAAATAAGACCAGCTGGTGCAACCATATGCTGAAGATCAGTACTGAACGAAGATAATACATCACTGATCTACTTTTTAAAGACCCTTTACATTTTTTTTTTTTTTTCAGAACACAAATTAATTGTGGATGAATGGCATCATATCATAACCAGACATAAAGCATCCAGCAATAAAAGCTTCATGGTAATCCAGGTCCAGACAGAAAAACAGCTTGGTACTGGTTAGGATGTAGTGTTAAAATATGGCTTGACTTATTTAACAAACTTCTGAGAAACATAACTGAATGTGATTGTGAAAAACCAGCAGACATGTGTTTGAACTGAGGTCATGAAGTGAGCCTAGGTTCAGTCTGCAGAATGACTGCTGCTTTGTTGTCCTCCTTTCCCTGAGGAGTAACGTTCTTGCATTCACCATGTGATATGCATTCAGAAGCTTCTCAGACTTTCCTTGAGTTCTTTTATTGGATTGAGCTCGTCAGGAAACATTCAGAGCATTTTTGTATTTCTCAGACATCCGTGGGTTGATGGGTGATTTAATTTGTCTGCACAATGGAAGACTGTGTAGCACCGAAGAGCTTGCGGATGGTAAAAGCTATAATGAAAATTTAGGACCAGAGAATGATCTTTGCATCGATGACAGCTTCGATTTAATGCCACTGCGTAATTTACATCTAATTTACAGTTTGTTTTACAAGTTTTACAACATGTAAAATGCAATGAATGCTCATGTCTTCCCTCTGAGCCTGGATTTCTCATATTGCTCATCTGAAGTGTTTGAGTGTTTTTCCTGAGCCCAGGCATGTGTGCACAGCTCAACGCTGAATAACTGCTCAGTCTATTTTGTCCCTCAACTGAACACGGCCCAAGCGTCCATGGCCCTCGCCAGATAAAACACAACATGAAAATATTTCACCTGGGCTCCACAGCACGGCAGAGAGACGGATACGTTTTTCCTGGCTGTCCATGCTGAAAAAGTGTCCTAGATCTGCAGGAACAGGTGACTAGGTTGAGGAACCTGCTGAGCTGAACTTTAACTAAAGAGGACAGCTCAATTCTATTAGTTCTCCGAATTCTCTTTTTGCACCCCTTTTGCATGTGGTAATTCAGTACAAACACCTGCATCTTATTAACCACCCGCAATGTTTCTTAAACAGCCTAAGCTACCATTAGGAGTTTGACAAGTACATGACAAAGTGATGTAATGTAATCTGGTCAAAAACCTGGAATTACTTCATAATTGTGCAACTAACAGGGATAGCCCACCCAAAAATGAAAATTCTGTCATTAATTACTCACTCTCATGTTGCTCCAAACCACAAGACATTCATTCTTCTTCGTAACACAAATTAAGATCATTTCAATGAAATCTGAGAGATTTCTGACTCTGCATAGACAGGAACTACCACATTCAAGGCCTAGAAAGGTAGTAAGGACTTCATTAAAATAGTCCATGTGGCATCAGTGGTTCAATTGCAATTGTAAGTTCACTTTTAAATGTTGTTTGAACATAAAAGTGTGTTGGCAGTGTGTGTACGTAAACACCCTACTATAATAAAAATCCGGTGTTTTTTATTTAATCTGTAACAATAATTTCCCCTTTTTCAAATCAAGCCATTTTCAGCATCTTGTCGGTGTGACGTCACACAGACAGATGCCGCTTCCATGATAGATTGATTGACATGGCCGTCTTACCTCAGACCTGCCTTTAATGAGCCGTAACAGTCCAGATCCTCATTGTTTTGATGTCAGAACAGGGGTGTAGACAATTGGCTCCTAAGCGATTGAGGTGTTCTGTTGTTGGATGTAATAATGAACATAGTGGTCGCCATTTACTCCCGACATCTGAGCCGCTGAAGATGCAGGGGATGACTTTTGTTTGTGAAGGGAATGCGCCCCCCGATCTACATAAATGCGTCTATGCTCACACAAATCATTTGTTATCCAGCTTCACTTACAGCAGAAGTGAGTATGTTTTTTTTTTTTTTTTATGAATCTGCAGTCACCTATTGAGAAATTTTAACCAAAGCAGGTTATAGACTTTTCATTAAGAACCTAAAGAATCATATCAACTTGTGGGAAATGGGCATCTGATGACCCCTTTAAGGTTAATACACTGATTTCAGATGGACTATTTTATAGATGTCTTTACTGCCTTTCTAGATGTTTAACATTGCAGTCTATGTAGGGTTAGAAACCTCTCGGATTTCATCAAAAATATCTTAAGTTGTGTTCTGACGATGAACAAATGCCTTACGGGTTTGGAACTTTAATTTTTGAGTTTACTATCCCTTTAACACATTAGAAACATCATTCAACTAATCATAATCAAGCATTCAACAATGCAGTGGTATAATTAAGTCATACAAGTTTAGAACAACATGAGGGAGCATAAATTATGACAGAATGATCTTTTTTGGTAAACTTTCCCTTTAAGATTATTAAAAATGCTTATTTTATTCTAAAATAATTTATATTGCTCAGTTCATTTAAAGCATGGCTTGTTTGAGAGGAGTTTGCCGTGTCAGTATCTCCACAACCATTTGTGAAATGCCTCTCCTGTCTGCTCACACTGCAGGCTTTCAGTCCTCAGGGTAGTAGCTTAGCATGCTAACCCATATGTTACTGTCTTGTCCAAGCAAATCCAAGTTGTACCTTTCAGATTCAACATGTTTGAAGGCGGTAGAGCTGTGGGAGTGCTCTGCAGCATACAGATCCTCTTGAATGAGCTCCTAGATGTGTTACACGTATAAAGCTCAGCGCAGAAATGGCCTGACCGCAGCCGCCTTTAATTGGCTCCGTGTCTACTGTGAAATACTAGCTGACTGAAATGGGCTTATCGACCATTCTGTCTGGCGCATTCAGCTGTGCGTGAGCTCTTACACCGCTGAGCACGTTGAGGGTACAATGCAACACATTTAACACCGATTTCAATATTGACTTGAGGGATAAAACTAATAAGAAGCTGGACGTGTTGGAATTACCCAGCACTGCTCCCCATAGCCCGGTCATCTGAGTCAGCAACATCGCCCTCTTATTTCTCTCTCGTGCGCTCTTTATCAGTCTTTCTTTCCTTCCTGCTCTCTGTCTTTGTGAGGCCTAGCTTTATCTCTCGCTTTCTTTTTTTGGTGCTGTGCAGTTTAGTCAGCAGGAAGGTTTGTTTGAACAGGCATTTAATCTCCACATTGTACAGTAGCCCACAGTATTAGTCATGAGGGGTTGTTGAGACGATCTTACTCATTTTTGGCATTGTTGGCAGGACTTTGGCACGTTCTAACACTTGTGACTTACAGTTTCACACTGTACAAGTTACAGTCCAAATTTATATAGAGAGACAGGATGCTTTGTTGTGTGGTGGACATGTTTGTTCTGACAAAGAAATTGTTGAATAAAGTTTTCGTAGCTTCATAACATTATGGTTGAACCACTGATGTCACATTGACTATTTTAACAATGTCTTTACTACTTTTCTGGGCCTTGAACGTGTCAGTTGCGTTGCTATCCATTCAGAAAGCTCTCTGTTTTCATTAAAATTTGTGTTCTGAAGATGAACGAAGGTCATACAACATTTTTCTGTATGTAAATGTGTATGTGGTTGGAGTTCTTGAGTTGAAAGAATGATATTCTGTGTACATTTCCGCCCACATGTGTGTTCATTTTGTGTGTGTATGTGGGAGAGGGGCATGATATGAACAAGAACAGTGTTCGTGTGCGTACTCCGTTTCTAAGGGCCTTCTCACTTTGTAACTCTGAGCCCCAAAGGGCCAATGAGGTACACTGGAAAAGGAGGGAAACCTAGTGAGGGTGGAAATAAAAACAGAAATCCCCTGCTGTGCGTCATGTCAACTGAAATGAAGAACTCCAAACCTGGGGTAGTGGTTTTCATGATGTCATGTTTGATGTAATCACTCTCACCTCTGTCACAAGGCGTGTGTATAATAATTTGTGGTCAATAAATAAACGTTTAGGAAAAATATGTTTCTGACAAGTGTGTAGTTTGTCTTCAAAAGTAGCTAAATGTAATAATTTAATCCTTTAGGAAGCATCTGGAAAAAAGATTCGTAAATTAAGCCTGTTAATTTTATTATGAAAAATGAAGTAGAATTTGTTTATAAAGTTTAGAAGTAGAATTTGTTTATAACTTAATTAAATGTAAAAAAAAATAGATTTTTATGTATATACTGTAATGTTTATTTGTAAATAAGTAAAAAGTGTGTGATTTATGAATATAGGATATTTGACCATGCACCAGAAAACCAAGTCATAAGTAGCATGGGTGTATTTGTAGCAATAGCCAACACTGTATGGGTCAAAATTATTGTTTTTTTCTTTTATGCCAAAAATCATTAGGATATTAAATAAAGAGTATGTTCCATGAAGAAAATTTTCTACCGTAAATATATCAAAACTTAATTTTTGATTAGTAATATGTATTGCTAAGAACTTCATTTGGACAACTTTAAAGGTGATTTTCTCAATATTTAGATTTTCTTTTTTTGCACCCTCAGATTCCAGATTTTCAAATATTGTTTTATCCTAGCAAACCATACATGAATGGAAAGCTTATTTATTCAGCTTTCAGATTATGTATGCATCTTCATTAAAAAAAATGTACCCTCATGACTGGTTTTGTGGTCCAGGGTCACATATAATCCACTGTACTCTGAAATCTAAAGCTCCAGGTCTGTTGCAGGTATATGAGGATGATACGATGCCTGTCCATAGTGGTTTTCGTGGAGCAGCTGCAGTTCACTGTGATGTCATAGAAACTGTCGATGAGATCATCCTTCCTAACATTTGCCTTGAGCACTGGGCACTGATCCATTTCTTATTTAGAAATCTCCACAGCACTCAATCGCTTAATATGACTGACTATAAATTTGCCGATGAGCAGCAAGCTGCTCTGATTGTGTATGTGTGTGTATGTGAGTCTGTGTAGGTTGGCCACAGAGGCCGCTAGGCTCTTTGTAGTTGAATGACAGCTTTGTTCCTGCTCCTCAATGATGTAATTACAGAGCACAAGTCAACACCCTGTTATCCACTCATTTTCCCTCTCTCTTGCTCTTTTTGTTAGTCAGCCTCTCTTTTGTCCTCTTCGTTCGCTCTCTCATGATCTGATAACAGTTTTGATCTTCATGTTTATTGATTTTTTTTTTCACCACATAAAAGCTATGACTTTTTGTTAAAAGTTATATTATTTTCATTGTATTATATGCCATTTTTAAATTGTATTACATTTTTTCTCTTTGTTACAGCGAACTGCTCGCCCCCATGTAAAAATGGAGGGATGTGCTTACGGCCCCACATTTGTGTGTGTAAGCCAGGCTCTAAAGGCAAGTCCTGTGAACAGA
This sequence comes from Cirrhinus molitorella, assembly GCA_033026305.1. NCBI lineage: Eukaryota > Metazoa > Chordata > Actinopteri > Cypriniformes > Cyprinidae > Cirrhinus > Cirrhinus molitorella. The sequence goes on along the minus strand of CM065135.1, from coordinate 22,476,953 downwards.
CCACTGTCCCCCCTTCCTCTCATCCAACTGGACCATTAAACGGACACACCAATGGTGGACTTCCAAACGGAGGTCATGCGAATGGATACCCCAACGGTCATAATGTAATTCCCCAGCGTCCTATTCCTCAGCAGATCTTCCCACAAGGTCAAGGTCAAGTCCCGTTACCATTGCCCCACACCAGCATAGGACATCTGAGCCTGTCCATGAAGCAGTCACCTAATGGACCTATTCCTTATCAACAACAGTGAGTATGATGACTAGATTCAGTCATTTATAGCGTCCTGCTGTCATAATACTGTGTCATGGTTCAAGATTTGAGTGAATTTGCAGATGTAATGGTTGTTTGGCTTTGTACTTTATGGAAATTTGGTCTTTTTGGTCAGCAAATGCATCTCAAACAGGCCAAAACTTTCCTAATTGTTTAGACTTATTTAGGACCATATGATTTCTGCGATGCAGGAAACACGGACGTATTCGCAGAATCCATAAAAATGGAATTTGCTAAATTTGGGATGAATAAATCAGAAGTAGGTCAGTACACATAATATGATTAGATATGACCTTGTGTCTGTCAATATTAAGCCACAAAAATACTATTTAAATTATCGATATTATGCGCATCTCGTCAGTAAAGCCGGTTCTTTGATTAGCGGTAAATCTCCATCACCTGTGTTCAAATAGAGCGCCAGTTTATTCACAGAGCCGTAGATCACTGACAAGCTACGCAATATCTGGTTCTGTTTTGCGGGTGATTCATTGGGGTAGCTTTTCAGTGATCTGCGGCTCTGTGAATAAACTGGCGCTCTATTTGAACACAGGTGATGGAGATTTACCGCTAATCAAAGAACCGGCTTTACTGACGAGATGCGCATGAATTTATCGACCGATATATATCGCCCATCCCTAATTTAAATATGAGTCCTTGATGTTCTTCGTGTTTCTGTGTGAATGAATGGCACAGGTGTGTGGTTTTGTTTACTGCACACATACTGAAGCATGTATGACACTTGCTGTGTTTTCAGCCTCTGCCACCTCAATATATGAGTACATGAACACATAAACATAATCTCTAGAACTGCTTTGAGAGTCACTTTATGAGCATTTGACCATTTCTTCTGAGAAAAACTCGTAATAAATCACACCAAACCGTCTAAATAAAAGTTTGGATTTACTTCAAGAAACTGACAGAAGTGTATTACTTAATGTAATAATAGTTTTACTACTCCTAATAATACAGTTATTATTAAAACATTATTTTTTAAAAGGAATATTTACCCGATAAATTATTTACCAGAAAAAATATATACACAACACAAAATAAATAAATACATATTTTTTATATAAAATCAATTAATTAGAGATGCTTTTGATTATTGAAATTGAATGAGTATGGAATTAGTATGGAATCCAGAAAATTATTGGAAAACACAGAATGTGATAAAAATAAAACTGATTCAGAGAAAAAAAAATGCATTTAATAGGGCTTTCGAATTTGTATTTTTGTTAAACTTAATAAATTGCTGTTAAATTGTGTACGTTTCATGATTTCAATTAATTAGACATGATTTTTTAGTTATTTGTTTTACATTTAACATTAAAAAGAGTCAAATTACAGCTGAAAAAATCAGAATCCAGAAAAATTAAAATGGAAAAAAATAAAAATGATTTCATAGGGCCCTACTTATTAATAAAAGGACAGTGCAGAATTCTCATGAATTCTCTTTAGACCATCTTACCAACATGCAAAAAGTCCAACTACAGTTGAATAAATCAAATAATTTAACTAAATGTAACTAGTGATAAATTTATTAAGTTACTTTGCAGTTGTTTCCTGTTGAATCCACAGTGGTGTAATGGCATTGTTGAATGATGTTTTAAAAGACTTAGCAAAAGGCATTTTTTAGAAAACCTGATATTTGAAAACCAATTACATAACCTAAAAAATTTGAATATCGGTTAATCAAATTGTTTATTGAAGGATATGTAATCTAGTTTAGCAAAGACCTTAAGTGACTGTGTAAATGTATTTTGGACTTGCTAGATTCCTCAGGCACTTAGTTCACCGAACTTGTCATTTTGTTATTTTGGAATGAATAGCTTCTTATTAATGCCAGACATCAGACCCACAGATGTTAACAGTTTCTGCCCATTTATTGCCCCCCTCCTACTCTCTCAGCCTGGGTATCTTTTACAGAAATACCTACTGTTCTTAAGGCTGACTCACTGAAATCTTTTTACATGACTTACACTTGGGCTTTCACCAAATTGTGACTCCTGAACTCCTGATGTCAGCCTAGTTTTCGCTTTAATTTTTGTTGCCCTCAAAACACAGTTTTTACGAGAATCCTTAACCGTGACTGACTAAAACCTCTGCAGACTCTTTAGTGACCTGTTTTTTTGAAGGGGTTCTGGGGGTCTGGCTTAGGGTTGTTTTGACTGCCACGACTATAGATGACTGGAAAGTTCACAATCATATCGGATGTGGGGGTTTCTTTATTTCTTTCTAACAGAGCGAATCGGACTGACTGCGCATGCTGAGTCAAAATCTCAAGATGTGGGGGAAAGCCACAAAACTGCCCCCATGTTGGTTCCAGGAAAAGTTGGAATACTGTGGCAGGGCAGGATATTGATGAATTCTCCTTCAAATATTAATGAAAGCAGTTTATGTGCTGGGACTGACGTGCATTTTTAGTCAGAATTTGGACGTTTCTGCTTGGTAATTGCTACCAGACCTGTCCTCGAAAGCTTCTGTGGGTTTCCACAGGGTTTATTGTGTATGGAGGAGGTAGGCCTCTTTCCAGAACTCCCTTTCCTCTCAGCTGCAGACACACTTGCTCAATATTTGAGAGGAATTTCCTGCATTTTAGATATTTAGGTGTTTTTGAATGTTATCAGTATATATAATCAATACTTAATTATATTATTAGCATAATATCTTGTGAAGAAGTACACAAAGGCTTTATTGCAACCAGGGCTGCCCCCTAATAGTCAACTAATCATTAGATAAATAAATAAATAAATAAATATACAGGCAAAGTCATGACGGAGAGTCGGGCAGTACATCCAACACTCACCTATCATTCATTGACCTCAAATATGGCTTATTATGGCCGCTCAATCTAATGTTAATCTAGAGAAATGTGCGCTGTTCCTGTGTCTGTGTGGAAGCTGAACAGACACACGCTTACTGCAGGACAGATGGAGGTGCCGGTGCAGTCATTTGTTCTTAAAATAGACTACTCTCCCGTTTTGGAGCATACAAGTAAGAGTTAAACATCTTTCGAATCTGATGTTTATTTGTGTACACTCTAGGGATGCACCGATACCGATACTGGGCTCATGTACTCGTACTCCTACTCGTAAAAAGGCCGATACCCCGTGACGTCATCAACAGACCTTTCAGTGCGACTTCGGCAGCAGCAACAGAATGTCAGGTTCGGAGGTGTGGAAATATTTCAAAGTTAATGATGACAACCCACGCATGGCAGACTGCAAACTTTGCTCGCAAAAATTTCAAGAGGAGGTACAAAAAGCAGTACTTATAATACGAGTAATATGATAAAACATCTGAAACTGAAACACAATAGTGAGCATGGAGAATTTTCCGCTAGCAGTAAGGATAGCCCTCAGCAATAGAGGTCTGCAAGCCCGTCGGGTCCCGACGGGGCACAACAAGCCGAGTCCATTCGGGGCGGCTTGGGGAATTATTTTTTTTTTACAGATCGGGTCGGACTCAGGCTCATTTAGCTTTTCTCCTTTTATTGTGCCCATACGCGCAGAGCACACACATAGCTACTGTATGAAAAATTATTATATTGATTATGTTATAAATAGTGTTGTCACGGTACTAGAATTTCGAGAGGCCTACAATACCTAAAAAAGTAATGATATTCTATACCATTCGATACCAGAGAGAATAACTGCCACAACATTAAGGCCTTAATTTGTGCTTTTTATTAGACGATATTAATATAACAAGGCTGAAACTTGAAAATGAGCCTATAGGTATATTTTTACATTAAGAAAAACTTTTTAAAAAAAACACTGCAAAACAGAGCGCAAATTAGGCCTACACGTTGGATTCCGCGTAATGCAGCTGCCACTTACTTTCGTTTTGTTTGTATTTAGTTATTAAAGATCATTCTGCCAGTTCCCGCTTCCTTCCTTCTCCAATCTTGAACTTTGTGCATACATGCATATATATATATATATATATATATACATACATACATATAGGCTATACAATTTCCTCAGATCATCCTGGCGATCCATTTTCAAGTCTCATTCTTCCTGATACCACTGTTTCAGATATTAAAATAGTTACATTTTGTATAATGGCAAAGTGATTCTATTTCGTTTCGTTTTTTTATTAAGTTAATTTAGAAAAACTTTTGGAGCATTTTTTTGTTTGTTATATTTAAGTTTTTGTTTTTTGTTTTTAAAGTATGAACGAACAGCGGCCAGCAACAAGACTGTACATAGTCTGACCAATTTGCCTTCTCAAATTATCACGACTTGCATAAAATAAAATCTATAGATCTAAAACAGTTAAAGTAGCTATAAAACAATGTAACTTTAAATGTTAAAGCTAGATAAATGTGCGCAATTAGGTACATATTGTTTTTGGAGAGGGGAAGCTGAAATCTCTTTGCAGAACATGGAAGCGTCAGCGCGATCTTTTGCTTTTTTCAGCAAATTCATGCCTCACAAGCATGATAAATATACAGATAAAAAGCTTAAAATGATTACTTAATGAAATAAAACTCCTGCCACATTCTTTGTCGACCAAAGCCGGTCGCGAAGGCTCTGCACTCGCCACTTTTCAATATTTACTCCGGGTTCCGTTGGCACTTTATTCAGGTGCAGTCAGTGTGTCAGCCTCGGAGAAAAGAGAGATAATGCGAAAGCGCAGCTGGTATCCATACTGTTAGTCAGAGTATTGGAATTGTTTCAGATTTTTCAGAATCGATACGTATCGAAATATGAATATTTTTGACAACACTACTGCAGAGACGCATCAGAGACCACAAGTCAGAGAGCGCTTACAGTTGTTCATAATTACAGAGAAGCTGTCCTAAAATTGTTAGTATCACTGTCATTTCTTGGAAAACTGGCACATCCCAAAAAACAGGTATCGGAATCGGTATCGGCGAGTACCAGGAAAAAATATCGGTATCGTACTCGGTCTTTAAAAAATGGTATCGGTGCATCCCTAGTACACTCACAATAACAACGAAACACTGCGCTTTTGTAATATAATGAAAGCAAACAGGATGTGCTTTCTGTTGTCTCGGTTTCTGTGAACTTGATCAGTTTACATTTCCTTACATTCATTTTGCCATTAATTGTAATTTTTGTTTGTACAAGGAGTCTGACAACAGCCAGTGCTCCACACAGAGATCTGATCTTCATCATCATCCAGTCTGTCTGGAATTACATGAAGAAACAGAACAAACTGAGACAGACTAGATCCAGAAGAACTGTGGCAACGTCTCCAAGATGCTTCAAGAGACCTAATTGCAAAGCTACCTAAAAAACTGCTTTAAACGCAAAGGATGGTCACACCAACTTTAATTGATAAAGAAAATCGATTTATGACATCTTTTTTGACAGCATCCTCATTTTACAGCATTTTACACAAGTGCTGAAAACTTTTAACAGTACTGTAGCTTTGCAGGTAGGTTTCTTGAAGCATGGATGATAATGATGATAATGATGATGAGATCAGATCTCTGTGTGGAGCACTGGCTGTTGTCAGACTCTCTGTGCAAACAAAAATCTAACTGGATTATTACAATTAATGGCAAAATGAATGTTTGGAAATGTAAACCGATATATCCTACTGACACACTACAGCAAAAGATAGATATAACTGACTCAAAACCATTTTTAGCTGGTGAAAATACTAGTGTTCTAATACTTTTGGCCCCACAAGGTGCAGTGACATTTTTAAATAATTATACCAGATATTTAATGGTTAACATGATATTTGAGAACAGAATATGTAAAAGGTGTGAAAATCAGTAAAGAATATCGAAAAATAATGTCTATAATAATCATCCATAATCAATAATCTGTCGATAATCAGACATCTCTATGCATAGTAACAATAAAACACACATACTGTATCTCTATTGTGATTTCACCCATATGTGCATCAAAGGATTCTAGAAAATAAAAGTCATTTTATTTAAAAAAACTGGTGAGTTACTGTCCCTGTGCTTGTTCTCTTAGACTGCTTTTTACAGTCTCAGGGTTGCCAGGGTAACACATGGAAGCAGTGAGTTATGTATTCATAAATTTTACATGCAAAAACATTTAACATTATATGTTCTTTCACTGTTATTTTACTCTTCATATGGCATATTTGCAACTGTCAAAATATGACAGTTATTAGGCCACATTTCCCTTCGAAACTGCCTGCACGAGTGAAAGGTTTATTGAAGCACAGATTGAATGATTTGTTGGTGTGAGTGTGACAGGCAGCTATGAGTCATCAGTGTGGGTTTAGTGTAGTGAAGTTGTGGTTGGGTGTCATCACCACAGAAACAGGTCAGTGAAATGGTTATTCAAACACTGGGGGAACCTAAATGTTTTGGCTAATTGTGGACAAGCATCTTGGAACAAATGAATGTAAAAACATTTGAGCAATTAGAATCAAGTATGTGTGTATATTAAGTATGTGCTGTGTAACGCAAAGTTTTGATGTCTGAATGAACTGTAACACTCAGGAAAAAGAACTATTTTCAATCTGGTCATGTGGCATGATTTTACAGGTGTGAAACTGAAAAAAAAAAAAAAAAACGTCTGTCTGCACTGATAATTTTAGATGCTTCAAAATCAAGACATTACCGAGTTAAATTTGCAGAGGGATTGTATTAAAATAAAAGATTAAATAATACAATAAATTAAAAATACCTTTATATTTGTAGTTGAATGAGTTTGTGGATGTGTGTCTAGAAAACCTGATCCATCCACAGGAACGCTGCTGGGCATGGAAAGGAGACAGAATGGCCCCTGGCCGCTTTAGGAGAGATTTTATACAATGTTTTCTGTTGACGCTTTATTTTTCCGAGCCTGGATCAATGCCGAGCATTGTGCTCAAGCTGTGTGGCACACTGTATTTACTCTAAACCTATTGTTTGACTAAAGTGATTTGAGGTGTTTAATGTTGAAGGTTATGATTATGCCATGTAGTGTTTGTGCTCTGAGGATTTTTCTGTGTTGACTTATCCAGATCTCAAGTAAACTTGTGAATCCTGAGACATTGGTCCTTATAAGTACTCGGATAAAACTGTAAGTTGGAACTGACATGGCCGGTTTAGGTATTGTTCATATCTTATTAAATCAGATTTGGTAAAAAAAATACTTTAAAGTTAAAGTGAACGAAAGAGCTTACAGAATGTTGTATGTAAAATCAGTGATTTAACCTATTGCGCTGCAAAAAAAAAGAAGAAAATCATTGTTTTAACTTAGTATTTTTGTGTTACCTAAATATCAAGACAAGATCTGGTTCAGTTTTTTTAAGTCATTTTTCAAGATTTTTCTTTTAATAAGTTATTTTTCCTCATACATTTTTTATGCATAAATCTCACAAAATCTTTGCTTTTAAGATTTGATCTTTTCAAGCATTTCTTGAATTTGAACCCATGACCTTGGTCTAGTAAGCCCCATGTTGTACTCTATTAAAATGGTAATTAATTGATCATTTTATTGCATTTCTTGAAAAATAAATATGTGATTTGAATATTTATGCAATTAATCATGGATTTTGTTTGCATATTTTTAGAAATAATTAATTAACAAGGTAAATAAAATGTCCCACTATTTAGTGAAGTAAACTAACTGACGCTGAATCAGAGACAAAAGAAACAATCTATAGGATTCAAAATCCATAGAAAAACAGATAATGTCCGGACAGAAAATTACCAGTATGCTTCAAAATACAGGTGAAACACCTTTGAAACATCAATATGGAAAATTCCTTTATATTAATACTGTACATTGGCCAAATTTTATTGACTTTTTTTTTTCAAGCGTGTGTAATCAGACCTGTGAGGAGCACATACTGACTCCACCACTACATGATGTAACCGCTAGCCTCCAGCAACAAAAACCCACCCATAATAGAGCAGTGCTGTTAACACACACCTGGCTCTGTAACTCCTGTCAATCACCGAGGTCTGGAGTTCATCGCTGCTGCTTCTTTCACATCTGGAAGGACTTTGAAGTGTCAGTCACATCTACTGTAGGTTACACCCTTGCAGTGAGGTGCCACCCTACGCTATGAATAAGTGTGGACTGTCCTGCTAATAGGGAATAAGAAACAAGGGAGAGGTCCATGGTTTCTTTCAAATTATTCTAGTGGTATGATGATCTTAGCATTTTAGGGATGTTATTGATAAATGCAATGTATTATAGTGTAATTGGAGCATGGGCAACAAATCTTAAAAAATAATGAGCAAAAATTTCATTTAGCTCCTATTATAAATGGCAGGAGTGCGATGAGGTTATATATTTTTTATTTTTTTTCTTGGCGCTGAGAGTTGAAGAATGTTCAATTTTGGGTAAAACGCCGTACTTATCACTGTTAATTTTTAGTCAGCCATCCAGTCACGCTCCATCCAATCACACCACCCAACTGCCACATCCTGAATGTACAACAGCAACAGACGACAACATGAAACACAACAACAGAAATCATTTAAAGTGGTCATGACATGGATTTTTATGGATTATAATGTGTTCCTTGTGGTTTACTTATAATGTATTACTTATAAAGTTTTTTGCACAAAATGCAAATAAATATGTGGGAAAAATTATTCTTTTCAACCCTCATCCCTCTGTCAGAATGACGTTAGCCAATCATAACAGTGGCTGATTTCTGACAAGCCTTAAAGAACCCGCCCCTTAAAAACAACCTCTTTTAAGAGGTGGGTTCTTTAAGGCATGTCAGGAATCAGCCGCTGTTATGATTGGCTAATGTCATTGCATAGGAAACCATATCAACACCTCTCGCTATTGCATGTGAGTGTTCTGACAATATAATCAAAATAAAACCATCATTTCCAGATTCTGACAGAGGGTCAGCATTATGAAATCATTTACTTACAGTTTGTGATGCAGCTGCAGTCAGGTCTAATACTGCTCCATCTTTCAACAAATGTTTCTGTGTGAATTCTCCATGACACTGCCTCGTTCACAAAACCAAATACTCTGATCAATCCTCACGATCCGAGATGCCATGAAAATAAACTCTCTACTTGTTCCATACGCTGGCATCCTTCTGATGTCTGTACAAAGACGCAAATGAGCTGTTTAAACCAAACACGTCAAAGTGAATGTTCTTTCACCCCATTTGTCCAATTGACGACGGACTTAAGCTCATGGACTTTGTCAGAAAGCGAACGCGCATTTGTATACTGTATCCAGAGTAGACAAGATAGCGGCAGTGATTATAATTTCTATTTGCTTTTAACGTGACACAACATTCAGCACGTCAGCCGTTAAGGAACTGAATGCCAACGATGAGAAGATGACTATTCTTCGATGCCTTGCTCTGGAGGCAGTGTTTATGCAAATGTTTGTGCCCTGGTGATGTCATCTTGCACCTCAGATTCAAACAAGCTGTTTTTGGAGCCAAAAGATCAAGGCAAATTTGATTTCATGATTTCATGTCATGACCCCTTTAAAACAAAGGGCTGGACATGCAGCCTACTGTACATTTTTAATGTTTTAAAATATTATTTCATGTTATTGTATTTCAGCACATCTATCTCAGTTTGGAAGCGAACAGGTTGAAATATAATAGACAAGTGAAAGTCATGAATGAATGATTTGGAGAGATCGCTTGGAAATATTAAGTATTACCCTCTCCGGGCCCTCCGTCTATCATATGTTCTTGATATTGGAAATTTTCTTTCCTTTTCAAACACTTATATATAACCAAATGTCCTAGTTCTCTGTGGTCCATCACTGCTTGCTTTACAATGGTATTCAATGCAATAGAGCGCCAAGACAGTTGATCACATACTGATTTATTTGTTTGGACTCTGAATTATGGATTTTTTTTTAGCTAATATTGTTTTTCTCCCTTTCAGTTTCAGTTTGAAAAGTTGTGGAAATAATACAAAAATACAAGCTTGCACAAAAAAATGTGCAAGCTTGTTGCACAATTATATTGTGTGATCTCAGAACTGCAAATGAAGAGTAATGACAATATGCTCTTGACAGCTGTAGCAATTATGTAATAATCAGCATTATAATGTATCAAACAGCATTAACATGTAGTGTAGGTGTTATACGTCAATGATGTATGTCTATCTGCAGGCAATAGGTATAGGAGAGAGCAAAAGCATCCTGATGTGGGTCATTGGGTTCATTAGAAGAGAGAGCTGTGTAGTGTCTCGCCGAGCACGAGGCAGAAACTGCAGCGGATTCTGCCAGATTCTGAGAATAACAAGAGGATAAGAGCGGAAGGAGAAGAATAGACAAAGTGGTCAAAAAAGTGGGAGAAGGAAATGGAAAACTGAGATGGACGAAGTACTGATATTATTAAAGGAGGAGGATGGGCAAAAGGGGGAAAAATGGAGATGGACAGAGAAAAGAAAGAGGTAGAGAGGAAAATAGACATTGGAGAATTAAATTGTTTATGTGAAAATAAGCAACATCTGGAGATCACTGGAGTTTAGACCTGTGTAGCCGTTCAGTTTTGATTGAGAGAGAGAGAGAGAGAGAGAGTAAAAAAATAACTCCTTGCATCTTTTTTTCGATTTAATTACAGCACGCCTGCCAGCGTACGAGGTCGCGCCAGCTATTTTGTTGAGACTGGAATTGGAGCTTATGTTTATAACTTTTTCTCTCTCTCTCTCTCCCTCTCGGCCTCCCTGACATCCCCCTCTCACTCTCATCTTCTCTCTGATGGAGCTGTGGACTTCACCAGCAGTAGCTGGGTGATCCATACCTATTGATTTCGCATTAAATGTTCATCCACAAATGAAATTTGAGAACAAAGCTTCATATGGCTTTGTCTCTATATGTATCACTTTCTCAAGCTATTTAAATTTAGTGGACTGTAACAGCAAAAGTTGCTCACTATTCAGAAAAGAGCAAATTGATTAAAATTGCTCCTATTGCTCTTATAAAAAGGTTATTAGCCACCACACACATACACACACACATATTAAGCAGCACAACTGTTTTCTATGGAAGCCTGTTTCTGCCACAAAATAAAAAATTGAAAAGGTAATTGCAACTTTTTCACTCACAATTCTGACTTTTCTCACAATTGCAAATTTACATCTTAAATTTCGGACTGTTATTCTCAGAACTGCGTGTTACAATTTTTTCTCACAAAGTATGTTGTGAAATATAAACTTGCGACTTAGAAGTAATAAAGTCAGAATTGCGGGATGTAATCTTGCAATTTCAAGAAATAAAGTCAGAATTGCAAGATAAATATTGTGACTTTTTCTTGCAAATGCAAGTTTGTATCTCACAATTCAGAATTTTTTTCTCACAATTGCATGATATAAACTCCAAATTGTGAGTTATAAATTCAAAATTGCAAGAAATAAAGTTGGAATTGCGAGATAAATATCACAATTGTGACTTTTTTCTTGCGAATGCGAGTTTGTATCCTGCAATTCTGACTTTTTCTTTTCACAATTGCATGATATAAACTCCCAATTGCGAGATATGAAGTCAGAATTGCAAGATATAAACTCAAAAATGTGAGAAGTAAAATCAGAATTGCGAGATATAAATATCGCAATTGTGCCTTTTGTATGTCGCAGTCGTGACTTTTTTTTTCCTCACAATTGCATGATATAAACTTCCAATTAGGAGTTATAAAGTCAGAATTGTGGGATATAAACTTAAAATTCTGACTTATTATATAAAATCACAATTATGATTTAAAAAGTCCAAGTTATGCGGAGTTTGTATCTCGCAACTGTTTATTTCTCAGAATTGCGACTTTGTTTTTTGTAATTACGAGTTTATGTCACGTAATTCTAAACAAAAAGCAGAATTTTGTGATAAAAAATGCAGTTACCTTTTTATTTTTTATTTAGTGGTGGGAATGGGCTTCCATAGTCTTCAACGCTATCAATAATAATAATAGTCTTCAATAATAAGAAATGTTTCTTGAGCAGCAAATCAGCAAATTAGAATGATTTCTGAAGGATCATGTGACACTGGACTAATGGTTGCTGAAAATTCAAATCAAATAGAAAACTTTATATTACTTCACAATATTACAGTTTTACTTAAAGGATTAGTTCACTTTGCGCATGCGTTGTCTGTGTGATACGGGTCAATACAGTTAGGGTATGTCGAAAAATTCCCATCTCGTTTTCGTCTTCAACTTAAAAATCATCCTACAACACTGTTTTAGCTTTTTCTGTAAAGGGCATTTCATCTTCTTTGTATGTTCACTTTGTAAACACTGGGTTGGTGTTTCTGCAGCGATGTAGGGCGATTTTGAAGTTTTTCAACATACCCTAATTTTATTGACCCCGATCACAGAGACTGCGCATGTGCATCGCAGAGACAAGACAAGACGAGCATTTGTGGTTAAAAAGTATATAAGTTGTCAATTTGTTTCGAAAATAACTGATCAGTTTGCTAGATAAGACCCTTCTTCACCGTCTGGGATCGTTTAAAGCCCTTTGAAGCCGGATTTAAACTGCATTTTGGAAGTTCAAACTTTGGGGCACCATTCATATCCATTATATGGAGAGAAATCCTGAAATGTAACCATGTTGAGCATAAGAGACTTTCAGAACCATTCATCTATTGACCCTGACCTGGTTGCGTAGACTTTATATTTTTAATTTTTATGGTGCTTTTAATTACCATGCTCTTTGAGACCGTTCAGGCAACCCACTGGCTGGTTGATTTTGAAAATATGTCGTTTTGCACATTCCAAGTTATTATATTGCTGGCCTGTAATAGACACATTAGAAGAAGTGAGCGGAGCCGCATCACATGTGCTCAACCACTATGCTCCAAAAACCATAATTACAATTCATATTACCAGGATTTACTCTGAATCGTAGCCCAGTGTCGTAAAATTCAATATAAACAGCTCATTATACTTCTGCTCCCCTTGCGCAGAATAATCTTAGGGCAAATAAACATTAGTGAATTTAAAAAAAAAAAGAAAAATATGTGGCTTCATGGCCACAGGAGCAGCATTGAGTACTGACTGGCTCTCTGGAGTGCGTTCTGAATCCAGAAGCGAGCGGGTTCAGTTCCACTCTCAGACGTGTTCTTCTTCATCAGAGACGGCACATGTAAACAGACGTCCCTGCTGAGCTAACCTGTCTACCAGAAGAGTCGCTGTGGGCAGAAATCAGCTGGGATCACAGTACCTAAATGGATCTGGCTTTGTGCTCCGTAAACTTCTTCTATTACTGGCCTGCTGTGGTGATGTGTGGAGGCCATAAAAAATCCTGCTGTTCTTTTGTTGTGGTTTTATTGAGATATCTGAATGCAGACCACACAGTTTGTTCAGTTAACTGCTCGTCTGCAAACCTCATTTCATATTAAATGAAATATTAAAGTAGTTTCATACTAACATATTAAACTCATTTCTCACAGGGGCTGTGTTCCTCGTAGAGTATCTTTTTCTTTCTTTGTTTCAAAAATGTTTTTCAGTTCTGCATCACTTTAATTGCAGTTAAGGCAAAGGGCAAATGATTTGATCAGACTTGTATGAGAGCTCTGGATGCGTTTTGGATGAAAATAGATTAGCTTTGTCCTTTGACGGCTATTGAAAAATATTTTGTGGGCTCTGATTCATAAAAAGATTGCATGTGACTTATAAATCATAAATATTTTATCATATTACACATATTTCCACTGACTAATGTTTTATAGTATCCCTAAAAGCATAAAAGACCTACACTTCCTTTCAAAAGTTTGGACCCAAGAAATTAATACTTTTACTCACCAAGGGACACATTAAATTGATCAAAATGTGGCAGTAAAGACATTCATAATGTTACAAAGTATTTTATTTTAAATAAATTCTGTTCTGTTGAGCCTTCTGTTTTCAACCTTGATAATCATAAGAAATGTTACTTAAGCACCAAATAAGCATATTAGATTGAGGATCGTGTGACACTAAAGACTGGAGTGATGGCTAAAAATGAATCTTTTTCTTATTCCTGCCATTACAGGAATAATTTAAATTGTACAATTTTTACAATGTTACTGTTTTTGCTGTAGTTTGATCGAATAAATGCTGTTTTGCTGAGTGTAAGAGACTTCTTCCAAGCCTTCTTTGGTAGACAGGTTTGAAACGAAAGGAATAATGAATAATGCTGAATAATAATGGTAGAGATTTTATTTTGGGGTGAACTGTCCCTTTAAGACCAAAGAGTCAGTAAGTCTTTCAGGCAACTAATTGAACTAATTGATACTCATTTATTTTTCAACACCTATAGTGAAGGCGACATGAAAGTGCACAGATCTAATGGTACAATGAGCTGTTTGTCCTAGAGTTGATGCTGAAAAGTACTTCAGCACATCCATTTCCATTGCTTTCGGTGATCCACGGTTGAGCAGGAAGACAATTATAACTTAAACAGTGCTCAGTTGTCTGTGCTAAACATACTGAAAAAATTGGTCTGGGCCACAGAGCACATCTGGGCACGAACCCAACGGTTTCCTTACAGTGATTTACATTACAACACACATGTATTCACAGATTTATGTCACCGTCTGCTGAACATTCAATAACAAGTGTAAGAGAATGCTATATTTCACAAGCATACATCAAATGTGCTGCGAACATCTTACATGCGTGCGTTATGTGGCGTTGAAAGCATCCAGTCAGCCCTTCAGGGAGGGTTTTCGTCAGGGATAGTCTTACGCCGTCTGTGTCAGCTGCGGTTCTGGGCGTTTGGGCTTTACGTCAGAGTCCTAAGTGTCTTAAGGATTGATATTTTTATAAATGCTGTCCTCATTTATATGTGCATGTGTGTAGTGTTTCAAAAAAGTCTGGTGTTTTAGGGAGGATCCGTGTGTTTGTGTGTGGGTTTAAATGTATTTACAGACTGTGTGTGTCTGGGTGCGTGGTTAGTGTGTAGGCATTTAGAAAGAGTGTATGTGTGTGGTTTATGTGTGTGGGTGTGCATGTGTGGTTTGGCTTGAGTGTGTGTGTGTATGTATTCAGAGAGGGTCTGTGTGGTTGGTGTGGCGTGTTTGTGTGTATGTGTTTGAACTGATCCACAGGTGCTGGGCCGGTCAGGTTTCTTATGTTGTTTGGTTTCAAGCTGAAATGCAGCCTGGCAGTGAACCAGAGTCTGGATTCATGGAGCACCTCGGGTTTAGTGTGGTAGACCTGTCCAGACACCTGTCAGACGAGAAGCCGGGGAGCACTGGGCAAGAAAGAGAGACAATAAAAGAGACACATGTCCTTGCCGTTGATGTTGCCGCCAGCTCGTGCACCTGTTGAGGAAGAGCTACGAGATGCCCGCTGGCATGCGAACATGAGAGACAGTCATGGTGTAGTATAGTCCTCTTGGAGGCGATTAGAACAAGCCAGCTGGCCTCCCTCACAAACACAGACACAAAATTCAGTTTTCCTGTCTACATGTGCAGGAAACCCACAGCTCTTTCCACACCAGGTCTGGTAATGCAAGCTTATTAGGAAGTTCTCAAGTGCTGGCTTTTGAATTATAACCCCATTCTGGCTTTTAATGCTCTTGGCTTTATTAGTAATAGTGCTTACTTAGGCAACGCCCAAACAATCACCCAAACACCCAGCTTCACTGCGTTGGGCTGCATTCATTAGTAATTGCGCACAAGTGTTCTTACTTAGATGGGCAGAAAAGGTTCTCACGCAAAATTCTCAAGCATTAAATTTATTCATTCCCTCGTTCTAATGTTTATAAATCTGGATTATTTTAAATGAAGAGCACGTACCTGAAGTTGCGAATTAGCATAAAACATGCCCTATTCATCTCCATATAAGGGATTTTCGTACAGCCTCTCCTGTGCAGCAATTCATCACTTTCTGTAAATGCATCCTTAAAATGTAGGCTCTTGCTTGAGAGTGTGTGTGTGTGTTTATATTTGAAACTGGTTCTACATTAAGGTGAAATGTCTGTATACAAGCTGTGTGTTGTTTTTTTTGTTTGTTTGTTTAGTGATAGTTGTTCATGAGTCCCTTGTTTGTTCTGAACAGTTAAACCGCACATTGTTCTTCAGAAAAATTCTTCAGGTCACACAAAATCTTTGTTTTTTCAGCATTCTTGTGTATTTGAAACTCTTTCTGACAATGACTGTATGATTATGAGATCCATCTTTTCACACTGAGGGGGCTCATATGCAACTATTACAGAAGGTTCAAATGCTCACTGCTGCTTCAGAAGGAAAAACGATGCATTAAGAGCCGGAGGTGTAAACTTTTGAACAGAATGAAGATGTGTAATTTTGGCTTTTATTAATTTAATACTGCCCTTCAGAAACTGCAGAAAATACTTGCATGTTTCACAAAAGACAAAATAAGTTCAGTTTACCCTGATCTTCAAATTCAAACATTTTTCACCCCCGTCTTTTAATGCATCATGTTTCCTTCTAAAGGATGTTTGAACCTTGTGAATTGTTGGAAAGGGTTCAAATACACAAAAATGCTGAAAAACCAAAGTATTTGTGGGAGCAGCGGGTCATTTTTATGAATAACTATTATTTTTTCTTGCAGACTATGTTAAATGTCTTTTGCTGTATGTGAAATATGTTATTCAGGTCAGTTCTAAAAAAAATAGCATGCATTTTGTAAGATCCCTCTTATTTTGGTAAAATAATTAACTTTTTGCAGATTCTGCAAGGTGTATGTAAACTTTTAACTTCAGTTGTATGAAACACTAGTTTTCACCAATGGTGTGTGTGTGAGAGAGAGAGGGAGAGGGAGAGAGAGAAAGAGAGTTTATAAGCACTTACACAGTTCATTGCTTTTCACCTGTTCAAGAACAGATATGTGTGGTCTGCTCTTTGTACACTAATGTTCTGTGTTTGTGGGGTGTAACTGGTTTTACTTCTAAAACGACCAACTTGAATTTTCACGCTGGTTCAGGGTGGTTTATGCTGGTCTAGATAGTGGTCTAACATGGTCATGTTTCTCGACAGCAAAACCTGTAAGAACCATACTGAGAACCATACAGTCTAAACTCTTAGAAGCTATTATATGCTTTTCACAGACAAATTCGATTAGGCCTTGCTCAAGGCTTGACTTGTGAGTCTAAACTAGAATACAAAAACCTTTTTTTTTATATCTGCATGCCTGTGTTATTCAACCCCAGCATTGTAAACACTGAGCCAATTGACTGGTTTTAAATCGTTTCGTCTGTTGGTACATATCCACGGCACAGAAATAAACTATTATATGTACTGTGAGAAAGGGTGAGAGACTGTGCATTAGAACACATTGCGTGACGTTAAAAGCAGTACAAACATACATTTCAAAATGAGACCTCTTTGGAAACATCAAACGAGAGATGAAAGACAGACGGAGCAACATAGTTGAATAGTGTGAAAGACAAGATGAGAGATCACTGGGGAAAACAATCTTTGTTTACACTTTCCTTGTAAATATTCTCATTTTGTTTGCTCATTTTTGTGTATCTGCTTCTTCCATTGCTTTACATTTGATCAGAAATCAGACACTGTTTATACACTTGTCCTTGCATTCTCGCTTTGTTGTGGATAAAAAGCATGTTGTTATGTCTAAAGCCTTGTTTGCACTCAAAGGCGGCGATCATTGCCTCCACTCCAGTGGAAGTTGTTGCATCACATAACTTCTCATTTGCATTTGAATCTCTGTCAGACATTTAATTGCAAGAATGGCCCTTAAAGCGATAATTCACCCAAACCTATTTGAATGTTGGTAACCAAATAGTTTCCATTTCTATTTACATCATATTTTTGCCTAAACAATGGATGTCTTTGGGAACCAAAACTGTTTGAAGAAAAAGCCAGATACAGGTTTGGAACAACAAGACGATGAAGACACTTTTATTTTTGGATGTACAGACACCATTCAGACAGATCTGAGGTCTGTGCTGTTATTCTGAGATGCCGACCTTGATTTAGTCCTGTGCGTCATCGCCTTATGAAGATTCCCAGCTGTGATTCTGAGCAACCATATCCGTGTTTTCTTCATCCTAATAGATGTATAAAAGATGGATTACATTTCACATCCGTTTCCTCACAGCTGTGCTGTGTTTTGTCTTCTTATTAGCAAGATGTTCAATACTTTCACACAGACTTAACTGATAATTATCAGAGCCCATTATCCCTTTACAGACTCATTGTAGGGATTTTTTTTTAAATTATGCACTTATTTATTTACTTAGTTTTTTTCTCTTCCAAAAGCTAGTGAGCGACTACCTAGATAGTATTTTAAGTGACTTTCCAAGAGGTAGACCGCAACATGATGCTGTCCTATAAGATCTCTCATTTTAGCCAAACTACAACAACAGTGTGTCTTTTGTGGAGAACAGTGCTATTTTAGTATCATTAATATACTATTATTAATATTAATATACTATTATTATTTTTTTTCAGTTTTAATTTTAGTTGTATACATATTACGTGCTTTTATAATTGTTTTCATTCACTTAAGTTTTTTATATTTCTACATAATTTTTTGTTTTTATTTTAGTTTTATTACTTCAACTTAAACATATTTAAACAACATTTTGAGCTTTATTTCAGTTACCAAATTGCTTTTAATAGTTTTAGTTTTAGTTAATAATAACAACACTGGTGGTGAAGGCAATTCCAAAATGCACGGCAACAAACTGAAAAAAATTCATTAACTTGGCCTGTGAACTCTATTCTGTTATATAAATAAAAGGAAAAATGATTTTACAGAAAAACTGATATGATTATAACAGAACGAAATAAAAAAAGAGTGTTATGTGCTGTGATGTGCCATGACTGATTTTGTCTGCATGCTTGTAGTATGTGTTTGTACAAATGGCATTCAACTGTATGTGTGGGATAAACATAATGCAGAATAACTTTGATTCTTGTGAATGCTGATGTGCTTTGTACGTTGCATGTGATTAGTTTCATTTACATGTGACCAGAAGCATGTCTGCATGTTCAGGGTGCTGTTTTCCATATAGCCTTGAGCTGGTAATTAATCAAAGTGAAAAGCACATAAATGAACATATGAATACATGAATAAATAAAATACAAGGATATTTCAATATCGACATAAATCATTGTAGCCGAAAGACAGAGTGACAGAAATATATATATTTTTTTATCTTGCAGAGTACAAAACCCAGTTTCAATGACGAGGCACCAGAGCAAAACCCAGAAGTTCATGGTTCAACAGAAAAACTACCACACTCACACTCAGGTGCACGGAGTCGGACCCACCCTGAACCGGGCCATCCCGCTTTCAGTGGGACACAACCCATTAAGTAAGTACAATCCATCTAGTGCTGGATCTCTTTGATTTCAGAGTACTTTTGTGATTTTTCACAGCACATGATTATGGAAGAACATTGTCTCTTAAAACACCTAAAAATCACTGTAAAGTAGTTAAAGTGTGTAAAGTGAAATTCAAATCAAATTTGATACGTGTCTTTCGGTCACAAGAAATGTAAAAACCAATGATGTTATTTAAAGGATCAGTTAACTTCCAGAATAAAAAAAATAATAGTTTACTCACCCCCATGTCATCCAAGATGTTCATGTCTTTTTTTTCTTCAGTCGAAAAGAAATGAAGATTTTTAAGGAAAACATTCCAGGATTTTTCTCGATATTGTGGACTTCAATGGGGATCAGCGGATTGAAGGTCCAAATTGCAGTTTCAGTGCAGCTTCAAAGGGCTCTACACAATCCCTGCTGAGGAATAAGGGTCTTAGCTAGCAATAATATCAATTTAGATCCACAAATGTTCATCTTGCACTAGCGCTGTGATGTCCGTCTAAGACTTCACGCATTACATAATCACTAAATATCAAGCTAGTGCAAAAGCTAGTGCAAAATGAGCATTGTGGTTAAAAAAATCTATACAATTTATTCTTTTGAAATTGACAGATCGTTTTGCTAGATAAGACCCTTATTCCTCGGCTGGGATCATGTGGAGCCTTGTGAAGCTGCGTTGAAACTGCAGTTTGGATCTTCAACCCGCTGGCTTCCATTGAAGTCTACTATATGGAGTAAAAACCAGGAATGTTTTCCTTAAAAAGTTTAATTTATTTTCAACTGAAGAAAGAAAGGGGGGTGAGTAAAATTATCAGGAAAATTTTATTCTGGAAGTGATCTAATCCTTTAACCTGCACCATATTTACTTGACGAAAGAATTGAAGACTGGAGTAATAGCATGGGGCATCACAGGAATAAATTGCATTTTAAAATATAGTCAAATAAAAAAACTTTTTTTTAAATTGAAATAATATTTTATATTAGTACTATCTTTACAGCATTTTTGTTTAAATAAATGCATCTTTGGTGAACATTACAGACTCTTTAAAAAAAAAAAAATCTTCACACCCGCTCCAAGCTTTTGAAGGTAGTGTATGTCTTGGCTGCCCCTCTCTATAATTTTGACACATTGATGTAATCCCAAAGCATCTCCTCCTATTGGAGAAATCTTAGAATGAGTGACATCAGCATCTCAAAATGTTATTTCACGTATCAGTTTTTATTTTTCAACAAGTCTCGCTGACTCTGCACAAAGCCCTGGGTGTTTGATGGAATGACAGATCACACACGCCGTAAGACATTCCGTGAGGAGAGTGACAGCATGTCTGACTCGCTTATAAAATTTAGCTCCATGTCTGCAACTCTGTGAGTTGACAGTACAATTCCGTTATACAGCGGAGTTGAATATGATGATAAAACAGGGTTCCCACAGTCATCAATATTAAAGACAAATATTAAAACTTCCAAGGTTGGAAGAGTTATGGAAATGTATTAAGTACATATTGAAAAGTCATGGAAATGTCTATATTAAGTATTGGTTTTTTTTATTGTTTTTTTTTCAGGCCAGTCTTGACTAGAATTACTCTGTTCAAATACAGTATCTATAAAATGATTTCTAAATATCCTTATCTATCACAAACCACCAGAAAAGTCATGGAAAAGTAAGGAAATTCATTGATCAAAAGGTGTGGGAATCCACAGTAAAAATTAGTGGTTAGATGGTTCACAACCACAGGCATGTGCATTCTATACCCCACTTTCTCGCTTCCTCTCGCTCTATTGCACGTCTGCTGTCGCCTCATTTATTGTAATTTTGTATTGCTGCAGGTCGACCCTTAAGTTATGGCCCCATTGTTTTTTTTTTTCGAGCGGATCCTCTGGTTGAAATCATATAAAGACTTAAGCATTGCCTTGTGCGCTGCACTGTCTAAAGTGAGTTATTAGCCTCATTTTCTCCGGGTAATTTTAGATAAAAGCCTGGCCATGAGGGAAGGTAAGAACTGGAGAAAAGAGAGAGAGAGAGGGGAAAATTAAATGACAGAGCGTTACGATAAACGGTCATTGAGGGAAGTGCTCTTAGCAGGCAGGTGAGAGGATTAGATACAGTAGTTCTGCATGTGAATGAGGGGACAATGGGGCGGCAGAACTAATGTGTAGCATGACATCTGTTATCCCTCTTCCTGCCCTGCAGACTGGCAGCGTTACACAACTCTGCCGAATGCAGCCAGAGCTCTGCTGTAATACTAATGCAAGGAGGAGCCCGTGGGGTATTGGGTAACTGTTTTTGCACGGTGTTGTGGTCTGACATGCCGTTTCTCGCTGCTTTGAAACTTAGCCAAACCACACTCTGACTGGATGTCGGATCATACAGAAGTGACCGGGTTCACTCAGAGGGAGACAGACCTTTACATATTACATTACATTAGTCTGTAGGTCGTAAGAGACAAGCATCTGACTGACTTCCTGTTGACCTCATGTTACATCATTTGTAGTTTTGATTGGATTTATGGATTGGGGGAAAGCGGGGGGTTTAGGTTACTGGTGCAACAATGCACACTTCAGATTTAATGATAGACAAATGCTGAACTCATTTGTTGGTTCACTTAGAATTACTTTGGGGACAAGTAAGGAACAGTTCGAAAGAGTAATTTGTTCACAAATCAGACTGCACAGGTTGTGCTACATGTTTCTGGTTCTCAAAAAAAGAAACAGTTCCTAAGAGAATGACATTTTTATCTCATTATATTCATATATATATATATATATATGACAAATATTCATGTGGGTTTGTCTTCTAAGGTAAAAATGATTGATAAATAAGATGCAAACTAGGGGTCAACTAATTATCGGCCTGGCCAATTATCTGCGCTGTGATAAAATAATTTAAAGATGCATTTAAAGATGGTTTTTGTTAGAGCTCTTGTTATTCTTAATTTTGAGATTAATTTAAGTTTTTACACCAGTGGTTCAAAATATTGGTTATCGGTATACTTAATCTGTAATAATCGATACTGGTATTGACATCGGTCTGGAAAAAGATAGGTTGAAAATCTTTTATTTATTTATTTATTTCTGCTAAATCTACAGCCTCAGATTCAAAGTAATAGAGTAAAAAGGTTGTTTACTGCACAATCATGACAATGTGTCTGATTCACAAACAAATGGCTCTTATGAAATTAATCTTTTTATTGAATTAAAAAATTAGCAACCAGTGTTGTGGAGCCCCTAAAAGGACATGGTGGTGTGAAAAAGAGAAAAAAAAAAAGATTTGGTATTTTTAAATTACCGTCTTGGTCCTGCGTTTTCTATAACGATTTTCAATAGGGCAGAATGGGGCAGAAAAAGCTTAACGTGCATTTGTTGTGTTCATGGCTATCTACTGTATTAATATTAATAAGGTTATTAATATTTAAATTGTTATTAGTATCATTAGTATTTATTAAAAATTTGGGCCTCCAATAAGCCCATAGGCAGAGGGTGAACCAACTCCAGGGTAAGGCTAAAATCAGCCAAATCTATTAACTAGGCTAGGTCAATAAATATCATAAACCTTTCTTTTTAGGGTGTCATGTAGGCTGCTAAAATATTTTATTATTTTTAAATATTTTGAATAAATAAGAGTTCTAATGTTTCTTCATACTGTTTGGCTGTTGCATAGGTTACATCTCACATTAAACACAACACTGCACTTCTTGGGTCGGCGGTGGCGGCGCAATCTCTTACCTTGTAATAACAGAGCAAGAAACAAATGTATGTTTTATTTTGTGTACTTCTACAATAACAACAAAACATTACAAATTGCTTTTGTAAAATAACAGGCTTTCTGTCGCACCTTGTTAGCTTGAAATGACTAATTAAATTAAAAACAATCGAAAACAATTTTGTGTTTGTTCCTAATTGAGTGGTACGTAGGCTACAGTCTTTCCCTTATCTGTATTGTGCTCACACCACGCGCAGCGCAGCCTATTCCTACAGTATAAAGCCTGGAATTTACCCCAAAAGTAGAACGTGATATGACTCACAGCTTAATTCAGCTAAAGATTATATAATAATATCTAATCAATTACATACAATTAATATATAGCCTAATCAGACTAAACTATCAAGGTCGCTTACGCATGAGAAACAAATATTAAAGCAAGCTAATTTTTTACCCACGAACAAACAATACGAAAAAGCTTAATTTGCATTTTTTCGTTTCTCAAACAACATTAAATAATAAAAATAAGTGTTTTAGAATGTCCCAAAACCATGCCTTGATAAGCACTGACTGTATTTCTTTATACTTGAGTCCAAGGTCAAAATAAAACTCTATGAACCGCTCAATTATGAACCACTACAAGCTGTAAACTAAACAGGAAGTGTTTGTCCAAACTGAACTGGTTTTGTGAGGGAACGCAAATATCTTTGCGAGGGAACGCAAAGTTTTTCGAGGGAATGCAAAAGTTTTGCAAAAGAATGCAAAAATTTGCAAGGGAACGCAAAAATCTTTGAGAGAATGGAAAGTTTTGCGAGGGAATGCAAAAGTTTTGCAAAAGAACGCAAAAGTTTTGCGAGGGAATGCAAAAATCTTTGAGAGAATGGAAAGTTTTGCGAGGGAATGCAAAAGTTTTACGAGGGAATGCAAAAGTTTTGCAAAAGAATGCAAAAATTTGCAAGGGAACGCAAAAATCTTTGAGAGAATGGAAAGTTTTGCGAGGGAATGCAAAAGTTTTGCAAAAGAACGCAAAAGTTTTGCGAGGGAACGCAAAAATCTTTGAGAGAATGGAAAGTTTTTCGAGGGAATGCAAAAGTTTTGCAAAAGAACGCAAAAGTTTTGTGAGGGAATGCAAAAATCTTTGAGAGAATGGAAAGTTTTGCGAGGGAATGCAAAAGTTTTGCGAGGGAATGCAAAAGTTTTGCAAAAGAACGCAAAAGTTTTGCGAGGGAATGCAAAAGTTTTGCAAAAGAACGCAAAAGTTTTGCAAAAGAACGCAAAAATCTTTGCGAGACAATGGAAAGTTTTGCAAGGGAACGCAAAAATCTTTGTGAGAGAATGGAACGTTTTGTGAGGGAATGCAAACGATTTACGAGGGCACACAAAAATATTTGCGAGAGAATGCAAAGTTTTGCAAGAGAACGCAAACGTTTTGTGAGGGAACACAAAAATCTTTGTGAGAGAATGCAAAGTTGTGCTAGTGAACACAACTTTTTCACACACCCCAATTTTTTTCCATCACCATGCCCTTTTAGGGGCTCTGTAAATTCCTGAACAAATTTTGATCTATTCCTTTTAATTAATCATTCAAAAAGACATTTAAATCAGTTTGTCAGATCATGATATAAATGAGGAATAAACAGATGATATAACAATAAAAAAAAAAGAAACTTTGAGAAGATTTGTAATCCCTTGCTTCAAAGGCAATAAATATTCCTGTAAGCCACATTAGCTCATGTTCAGGTAGGGGACTGAAATCCGAGGATCAAACCTGAGGTTAGGTTTTATAATTAGTTTTATATAAAAACAAAACAAGTCTGTGGTATTTCCTATGGTAATTTCGATTTTCCAACTGAACGCGTGTGTGTGGTTAATGGTAAATGTAGCAGACTGACTAGTTTCTCAATGTCTTAGGCGTCTGGCACCCAGTGAGGTCTGTCCCACACGAGAGACGGCCTGTCAGCAGACCTGTGTGTGTGTGTGTGTGGTGCTCTGGTAAAGCCATTTGTCTCCTGTCGTCTACTACTTAATGTTGCTGTACACTCTCAGTTTGTCTTCCTCAATTTACTTTCCTCTCTCACTTCATAACAGCTGTAGGAGAGTGTGTTAGCATCACCAGTAGCTAACTAATTATATTTTTGTCCGCGGAGACATTGTCTGATTGTCTGATCTTCTGAGGAAAGGTTACATGTTAGCTTCTGGTGGGTTTGCTTTACATAACAGAGAGGGAAGGAGACTAAGCACTGATAATACAAATGTTGGTGACTTACTACATCTGATTGATTCTGAAAATGACAATCTAAAAAACGACAATAACACTAATGCAAATTAACTTCAAATTTCACTCTTCATGTTTTGAAGCATGGCAGCTTGATTGAGATTTAAACTGGTCCTTGGTCATGAGCTGGTTATGAGCTGGTCCTGAGCAGGAGCTACTTGCTTATGACCAGCACTTGACCAGCTTCAACCAGCTCATAACCAGCTTATAATAGCTCAGGACCAGCTTAAACCAGCTCATGACCAATTAAGGACCAGCTTAAACCAGCTGCCATGCTTCAAAACATACCTAACCAGCATATGCTGTTTTTTTTAACAGGGTGTTTCTCACACAACCAAAAAAAAAAAAAAAAGATTATGATATAAACCTTTTTTTATGTTCCACAGCAGAAAGTCATGACGTCTAATTATTCTTGTTTGTTTGTTTGTTTATTGCAATTCATTTTTGTGAAATAATCCTTTACCAACATGCCCTTTTAAATGGATCGATGGAGGATGAATGATAGTGTAAGGGTCAGGAATAGTGGCAAAGAAACAACAGAAACAGGATGCAGACAGAAAAACGGGCAGGTAATTGAGCAGAAAACAGGCCAGAAATATCTACAGATGCCTGACTGGAAAATATTTAGTGAGAAAGTGATGCCAAGAGTTTATCAGAACACAATTTAAATAACATACTAATACAATGAATTAATTAACTAGGCGAGGAGAGGAGAATGTGGGTAGATTCCTTTCCACATAGCTTCGCCGGTGGAAATTACATCATTTAAATGAAAGGATTCAGGACAGGCTATTTTAGGAAATTTGTTTTCCCTGCAGTTTGCAGATGGAGGTGTGAAAGTCTATTTTATACTGGTAAGAGATGAAACTGCTCTAAGACAGGATGGAACCGGACTTAATAATATGGATATGTATGATTAGTAGTGGTAGACTTGGCAGGAGTTAGTTGGGAAAAGCCGACATTCCCTCTTTTCGTCTCTGTATAAGGCACAGAGTTGTGGTCACTTTGTCAGAATTCTGTGAGAAGAACTGGGTCTGATCCCAGAGTTGTTTGCTAGTCTCTCTCTCTCTTTTTCTCCCTCGCTCGTTTGCTTCTATTTTTTTCCCCAGTCACCTCCTCATGTTCCAGAGACTGAGATATTGGACCAAGGACAGAGAAAAGGAGGGAATGGACGAAAAAGGAATCAGACAGTCACAGGGGAACACGTACAGGAGACTAAGAAAAGACAAGACAACAGAAAGAGTTTTTTCCTTTCTCCAGCCCTCTCTCCCTCTCGCTCCCTCTCTCGTTTCACTTTCTTAAAGCTGAACTCCTGAGCTGTTCTGCCAGACACTGCCTACAAAAGTGAGAGAGAGTCGTTCTGAGTTGTTTATGAAAGCCATGCCGTCCAGACTGATGGATTTTTCTCTCTTCTCTTTGTTGATGTCTCTGCTTTGCCGGGCTGCAGTAGGGAACCACACAGGCCGGATCAAGGTGGTCTTCACCCCGACTATCTGCAAGATGACCTGCACCAACGGCCGCTGTCAAAACAGCTGTCAGCAGGGCAACACCACCACTATCATCAGTGAGAACGGACACGCTACTGACACGCTCACCGCCCCCAACTTCAGAGTCGGTGAGTTTTCATTCACCCAAGTTTTCATTCATCCAAGTCTTTGTAGAACATCTATCCCTCGCTGCCAACTGGACTGTTGAATGTATGTGTATATGCTTGTGTTTCCTGTATACTGAACGGAGAACAGCTGGCCGTGGGCCTGTTACATCATGTCCAGCCTTAGACAGGTCTATAATTATGGCTGATGTTTGGATGTGTTTCTAGTCGCAGTTCGAAGGGGAGTTTTCACTCGCCTGGCAGATATTGTGGAAAAGTTTGAGATGCTTTAGACTGTGTCTGAAAAACCTACATAATTGGACCTCAGTTCTTTTAGGTTCATTTCCAGCAGTGATATTTCTCAATGAGGGCACAGAATGGATCGAGAGCATGTGGTTATGACACAGCAGGACGGCTTCTGTCCTCAGGCTCAGCCTGGTTCATGTTCATTTACTGTCCAGCTCAGCCGTCTGAATAGAGACAGAGCAGTCTGAGTCCTTCACACACTTCTTAGTTGCGTAATCTGGTGATTCCCAATCAGGGCATTTGGAAAGAATTAGATTTGGCTCTGTTACAGTCTTTGTTACTTTTTTGTTAACTAATATTTGCACAAATTATGATGTATTTTTACTTGTTGAGCATCTATCATAATTTCAGTATACAATATGCAAATTACTGCTGTTAAACATCCTATCTGGATTTCATGTATATGTAAATTTAGCATTTCTCTCAGAGAAAGTTTGATTGCTCCAGAACTGTCAAAACTTATGAAAGACAAACTCTGGTGTCTTCCTATAGACTATGAAAGCTACGTGGTGATCCTTTTTTTACCCACTCCATTGATATATGTGACCCTGGACCACAAAACCAGTCATAAGGATCAGTTATTTTAATTGAGATTTATACATCATCTGAAAGCTGAATAAATAGCTCTCCGTTGATCCATGGTTTGTTAGGATAGGACAATATTTGGCTGAGATACAACTATTTGAAAATCTGGAATGTGAGGGTGCGGGAAAATCTAAATACTGCCTTTAAAGTTGTCCAAATTAAGTTTTTAGCAAAGCATATTACTATTCAAAAATTAAGTTTTGATATATTTACGGTGGGGAATTTACAAAATGTCTTTGTGGAGCATGATCTTTACTTAATATCCTAATGATTTTTGCCATAAAAGAAAATCTATCATTTTGACCCATACAATGTACTTTTGGCTGTTTGGCTACAAATAAAGTTCAGATGCAAAAGCCTCTGAATCCATCTGACATCTTTCTTTAAAAAAAAGAATTTTTATCAGGCTACGATGTGTAAGTACTGGTACTTCTGATTGGGCTGAGACTGGGATTTTAGCGGGTTTGAAGTAAAAGTATTTGATGGATGTATAATATGTGTTGAGAGTATCATTATTTCATTTTTGACCAAGATGGCTTTTAGCTGGTTTTGCATCTGAACTCTTTAAATATACCCAAGGATTTGTGGTCCAGGGTCACATATTAGTTTTAACATTAGTTCTGAATAATAATATGAATTTGTAAGAGTCAATGGGGTTTTAGGAGTACAAGACGAAAAAAGTTTAAGTAAAGTGAAAAAGTCCAGTGCTCTTTAAGGGCCCGTTTTGGGGGACGGTAGCAAGTAGTTACTTTGTGACTTGCATTAGGGTCAAGAATGAAGCAACAGACACAATTTATACACATAGTTGTTACATAAGGGTTACTTTCGAATCCAATTACTTTGTGGACACAAGGGTAGCATTCAGCTAGGGGTTGTTTTCACCAGTGGGTTTTGTAATCAGCACCCGGCAGGTTGAGCGGCTGAAATTGTATTCCATAAGGAGGGTCAGGAAAGCTCGGAGGAGTAAGTGTTCGGACAGATAGTCTCAGAATAAGCAGAGGTTGTGCGTGGTGCTAAGATGTCATTCTCTCCGGCAAGCTGTTTGTCTGAATGAGGTGAACGTCTGGAGTGGGTGAGCGTGTGCAGCCTTATAAGGAACACAGAGCGTTCTGTCAGCTCTGATCCAGACGCAGCTGGGAGGAGAGATCCCAGGCCGAGTTCCAGCACTGTGGAGATTGGAGACACACACACACACACACACATTAGTGTTGGATCAATACCAAGATTTTGGCTTCGGTACTCTGAACCAACCTCGCGTACCTGAGTGTTGATGCTAAATCGATAACTTAAACAACAAATAAACAACCTCAGGCGGATGATAAATGAAACTAGAGCTGTCAATAGACTCAGTAATTTGACTGATCTAAGAGCAAATGTGCAATAATTAAAGTCCCCATGAAATCAAAATGAAGTTTTTTTGGCTTTTAGAATGAATATGTTAGCCTTAAGGTTATCTATATGCTAGTGTGTTTCAACACAGTGACAAAATTTGCATTTACAAAATAGACGCATTCAAAACTTACAGTCTGTAATAGTTGTGATTTTTCATCAATATTGTAATCACGATTATTTAACAAGATTATGAGTGGGTCCAGAAGTTTATATGATTGATTAATTTAAAGATAGCAAAACAATAGAGGGGGGGGGGGGTGGAATGGTCGTGGCGGAATAGATCTGCTATGCTGCTGCTGTGGCAGAGCAAGTACCGAGACTTGCTTCTGCCAATACATCCACAACATGCTGTTGTAAGCATGTAAGAAATACTGCTGCTGCACATATGACATATATAATTAACCCCCATAGCATATATGAATCACCTCGTAGCAGATATATACTGGTGGAGCTGGGGAAGGTGGAGGATTTCTGAAGCAAGCTGCAAACTGCTACATCTAGCACTAGTCATATATTTGAATGTTAAGCAGTAAGCTCGTTGGCTACTGATATGGGAGAGAACCAGTCGGCTCTGCCATGTGATTGTGATGTCATGTTATCAGATTGAGTTGGACCCATCAGACTGCATTCTAGAGTTTCATGCCAGAACTCTGTATTTAATTCAAAATTAAAATAAAATTGTAAAATAAGACAGCATAGTCTTCACTGTAAGAATTAAACATGTTTTGTTACTTATAAAAACTACAGAAGTCCCTCCGTCAAGAGGCAGTGAGTAATTTTGTCTTTGTCTTATGTTGTTTGATGAACATTAACCACAGAGACGGCAGAAGGAATATTACTTGTGGCCGCTTTAAGAGCCGCATGGATCCAATATACTGTTACACACGTATTTTCATTCTCAACTGTTTGCGTTAATTTGAGACGTAACTGACGAAGGATTACATGAATAATCACCAAACGCCGCATTTTGACATATTTGCATGTATTTGACCGTTTAGGTAACATTCTTAAGCTAAACGTTCACTTTACTTGTCTGTGTTCTGTTCCCGCTCTGAACGAATACACAAAACAGCGCAAATTATCTTTCATGCTTTTAAAAACACGACATCAAATAAACATTAATAAATCAACCACCCACTTTATGCAAGTCACGTTACATGATTGTACTGATTTGCACATGAAATTGGGATTTTATCGAGTAGCGAGTGCGCATCACTCGAAAGGGGGCGGAATCAGGAGCAATAATTGTTTTATCTCGATTATTGTATTTATTGCACTTCAGTGGACCTTTAAATACATCTTTTCCTATACATTACCATGTTCAAAAAGTTTTTTTTATATGTTTTTAAATAATTTATTATTTAGTTTATTTCTTTGGCAAAACTGAATTTTCAGCAGCTATTACTCCAGACTTCAGCGTCACGTGATCCTTCAGAAATCATTCTAATAATATGCTGATTTGGTAATATACTTTCTTATTACTTTCAATGTTGAAAAAATTGTGCTACTTGATATTTTAGCGGAAACCGTGACACTTTTTCAGTGTACTTTTTTCCGCCTGAATAGTTCAAAAGAAAAGCATTTATTTTAAACGGATTAATTTTGTAACAAAATAAAAGTCTTTACTGATGGTTTTCACCTGAATGTTTGAAAAAATATACATGCTTGTTATACTTTTCTGACAATACAATTCTGCCTTTTACAGTTTATTTCTCTATAAATTAGACTGTTTTAATGCCAAATTTGTTAAATGCACATTGTTGCATAAACTTTTATGCTTCATATAACACATGAACCTTAAAACTATGCACGCATATATTGTGAAACGGGTCAGGTATCAAAATTTCCAAAATGACATTGTGTCATTGTCATTTTTTATCAGTACTCCATGCACACAGAGACTGTCGTACAGACATGTGAAGTATTGATCAACTCTAGGTTTGACTGTCACGTTGATCAATAGACTGTCTCATAGAAATACTAAAGCATTATCATGGCTGATCGATATGTAGCTGATGCTCCTTTATTATGATTGCGCTGGAGATAGGAATGTATTGCTGCCCTTCTGAAAATCCTCAATGTATTCCAATTGAAGCTGAATGTTCATCCCCAGCGACTGTTTATATGTATATGTCTCACCTGAACTTGCCTTTGAATTCAGTTGTGTTGGGTGTTTTGACAGTCATCCCCATGGAGCTGCCATTGAACCTGTCTGTACTAGCAGAGGCGTTGGGGTTTACGGGAAAATGTTACTCCGTCTGTTTAAGGGCTGTGAGTGGCTGCTCTTTTTTTGTCAAGTGAAATAGTGGTATTCCAGGTGGGCTAATGACGTCACAATTACATAAAGCTCTAATGCTTGCTTTTGTGTTCTCACTTATGTGAAATTTAGTTGCCAGTTTTGAAATACTTTGATTGGGTGTGTGTGTCCCTGAACATTCTGGGAGAGTTCTGGTTTGAGTGGAAGAGAAGAATAAATAATATTTTCATTAGCGTTTACATGCCATCAGAAAGTCTTGCTAGATTTTATGATTGGTTATATAGAATTAATGTGGATGTCGGACTCATGAGGTCTAATGTCTCATCTAAGACTGATGTGTTTGTGTTTCTTGTGGTAATGTGTCGTTCAGAGTGATGTTGTCTGAGTATAAACAACTGAACAATATACACTACCATTCAAAATGATAGGGTGAGTATTTTTTTAAAAGAATTAATATTTGTATTAAGTTCAAAATTGACAGTAAAGACATTTTGGTCATTTCGTGTCAATTAAACCAGAGGTTTTTGTGGTGAAAGAAATACCTAAATGAAGAAAGCCAAAATATTAAATCAGTCATGGATGAAGATGTACTGCGTAATCCACTATTTTGTAGATGGGGGTCAAAATGACAATTTTCAGATGAGATTTAGAGCCAAATTACAGGAGGATAAACATGACTTCAGAAAGATGGCAGAATTGTTATTTTATCTTTACACAGGGATTGGTAGGTCTGTTAGTGCAATCTTTTGCAATCTTTGTTACATTATGTGTCAATGGTGATTGTTTAAAAATCGCTCTTTAACTCATGAGGTGTTAAAGATATCTTAATGCCCTTTTGGATATTCTGTCTTTACAAACTTTTCATTTTAAGGCCCTGTATAGTTCAGTTCCAGAGATACTGGAATTCCAATATGAGCCCTGGAGTAAACCGTTAAATTGTACACATTTTCAGTGGTCAAAAACCAAACCTGGGTCACTTTGCATAAAGACGATACTGCTTTAATTTTAAAGAGGAATGTCTGAAGAACAAATAATGTTGAAACTAGAAATGAATCTCATTTCCTTCTGTCAAAACAACTGCATTGAACAGACCTGTGTGAGTGTCATAAATATTATTTTTCTAAAGTTTGCGTGCTTGTAACTCAAGAAGTATTAAAGATATCTTCATATGTTTTTAAATTGTAGTCTCAATTAACTTTTCTTTTGGAATCTTGTTTTTCAGGGCCCTGTATCATTCAATCCCAGAGATATGAGCATCTCAATGCAGCTCCATATTCAGATTTTAATAAAATCGATACATTATGCCGTCTTGCTAAAATTATATATGATAATATGTAGGTGAGGGTAGTTGGCACACTTGTTTTTGGGTTGGTTGACGTGGAATATAAACTACAAAATATTCATTGTGAACATTTGGATTATGTAATAAATAAAAAAAACAAACAAACATCTAATGCTCATTGTAGAGTTGTTTCACACAAGTGTATAACATAACTTTGGTCATAAATTTAGTAAGAATTTAGTTATTTATGTATGCTGTATTTAGTTGTTGTTTTCTCTTAGGGGGGTTGACTTTTTTCATGTGTGCCTAGTTGGGTTTATAAAATGTTTATTGCACCAGAGATATGAAAACAACTACGGTCTGCTCTAGTCGAAACTGTCCTGCCAGACCTCTCATTAGAGCTGCTGCTGGCTGTCAGCTCATCTGAAACTCAGTGTGTTTGCTTATGTGAATGTGTGACAACCTCTGTAGTTGTCATGTTGCTATAAATAAAGCCAGTTCAGTATCCCCCACATCAGTAATGTGTGTGTCTCTCATATATATATATGTGTGTGTGTGTGTGTGTATATATATATATATATATATATATATATATATATATACATACCTCTTTTATTAAATATACCATGTTATAGTCATTAATGTGTGAAAGAGAGAATGCTAATGATTGCGTGGTCTGTCACTTTGCTCCTGCTAGTTGTCTTACCATTTATGCCACATTAAATTTGTTTATTATCATACTGCTCTGTTTCCTCCTATCCAAAAGAGAGCGGTGCTGTGTAGTTCACTAGTTGGGCACGATGGGAAGCATGTGTGCTTATGTGTATGAGTGTGTGTATGTGTGCGTGATTCAATGTTGATACATGAGTGTGTCAAGTTATTGCCTGGGGTTCACTGTAGGCACTGTGGAATAGTCCTAGATTTCCCACTAGAGCAGAAATAATGAAAGTGTGTGTGTATTGTGTATAAATCATGGTTTGTCAGAATGAATGTAAATATTTATATAAATACACCAATGTGTCTGAGAAAATATATGTATTTGTTTGTGTGTGAGTGAGTGTAGGGTTGTTTAGCTATACTTTGGGGACAAAATTGTCCCTGGAAGACAGTTAAATATGATAAAACCTCTCTTTGGGGTTGCCCTCATTTGGAAAAATAACTAAAGTAATGCTTTGTAAATAAAAAAAGTGTAAAAATGTATATAAAAATAATAGAAGACTGTGATATTTTGTCATTTAGATATCCAGGATATCCTCCCTTTAATCTTGAATTATGGTATCTGCATTTAACTGTGTGTCTGG
This sequence comes from Cirrhinus molitorella, assembly GCA_033026305.1. Lineage (NCBI taxonomy): Eukaryota > Metazoa > Chordata > Actinopteri > Cypriniformes > Cyprinidae > Cirrhinus > Cirrhinus molitorella. The sequence goes on along the minus strand of CM065135.1, from coordinate 22,442,806 downwards.
CCACAGGAGGTATATGCGGTTTGAGAGGAAATGACATCATGTGCTGTGTTGGAGTGGTGGTTAGGATAGCCATGCTGTTTTAATAAGCATTTAGCGTGATGAGTTCGTGATGGTTAATTATATCATGTGGCTTTTGGTTTGGGAACGTTTTTAAAGAATATGACGACAAGAGAATGAGGTTCACCTCATTTAAATGTTCGAATAATGTCCTATGCCACAACACAAATGGATTGCTATAAAATATCAAGCTCCAAAGTCATTTATTTACCTCAGCTGTGGGATAATTAAACCCATTCATCATTTTGCTAGTATTATTACTAAGCCGAATGTGATCTAAAAGCTCAAGTGAGATTTTAAGCAGTGTGAAAAATGGCCGAAAGCGAGCGAGGCAGAGAGAAAGTCGAAGATGTTTCATGGCAGGATGGTCCGTCACCATAATGACGTGTTTTAGTGGAAATGTGTCATGTAGAACTCTCATTACACACCACCACAAAAGTTCCTAAACAGATTTTCTCTGAAGCGTTTAAGCACATACACACACGCACACAACGGCCCACGAGCAAACACAGGACAAAAATTTTGTTGGTTCATCTGTGTATATGTTTGTCAGTCTCTTAAATGTGATGGGTCTCTGAACAGGAAGTTCAGTCACTAAACTAAACATTGAAAAATGTCACTCGATAGGGCTGTGATTAACCATGCTCTGTTTGTGTGTGTGTTTTAGTTGTTTGCCATTTGCCCTGCATGAATGGAGGAAAATGCAGCGCTCGGGACAAGTGCCAGTGCCCACCAAATTTTACTGGAAAATTCTGCCAAATGGCGAATCCAAATGGTCACCAGGGGCAACATACCGTCGGAAACGGACAGAAGACACACGTCCACTCAACGCACACGTTACCCCTCACCTACGGCACTGGACAAAACCAGGGTAACACTTCTATTTGTGTGTTTATTTGTGTGTGATTCTGTCTGAATCTTGCTATTCAGAAATACATGGGTTTGCTGTTATTAAAGGAATAATCAGGGTTCAGAATTACCACAAAAATGAATAATAACAATAAAACAAAGAAATATATAAGAAATATATATATATATATATATATATATATATATATATATATACACGCTACCAGTCAAAAGTTTAGACACACCCTCTCATTTAATGTTTTTTAAACTGGTTTCTTATGCTTATCAAGGCTGTTTTCACTTGATCAAAATTACAGACAAAAATGTAATATTGTGAAATATTATTATGATGTAAATCAATGTTTTTTCTATATTAATGTACATTACAATTTAATTTATATCTGTAATTAAAGTTGAATTTCTAGAATCATTACTTCAGTCTTCGGTGTCACATGTTCCTTCAAAAATCATTCTACTATGCTGATTTATTATCGGTGCTGGAAACAGTTGCGCTGCTTAATATTTTTTTGGAACCTGTGATACTTTTTTCAGGATTTTTGATCAATAAAAGAACAGCATTTATTTCAAATAGAAAGGTTTTCTAACTATATACACTACTGTTCAAAAGTTTAGCTTCAGTAAATTTTTATTCTTTCTTTTTTTTGAAAAAAATTAATACTTTTATTCACTAAGGATGTGTTAAATTAATAAAAAGTGATAGCATAGATTTACATTGTTAGAAAAGATTTATATTTTGAATAAATGCTGTTCTTTTTAACTTGTTATTCATCGAAGAATCCTGAAAAAAGAATCACAGGTTGCAAAAAAAAAATATTTGGCAGCACAACTGTTTCCAACATTGATAATTCTAATAATAAATCAGCATATTAGAATGATTTCTGAAGGATCACGTGACACTTAAGACTGGAGTAACAGCTGATGAAAATTCAGCTTTGCATCACAGGAATAATTTATATGGTAAAGTATATTAAAATAAAAAAACATTATTTTATATTGTAATAACATTTTGGAATATTAGTTTTTTTTTCTGTATTTTTATCAAATAAATGCAGCCTTGATGAGCATAAGAGACTTCTTTAAAAAACATTAAATGTAAGGGTGTGTCCAAACTTTTTTTTTTGGTAGTGTTTATATATATATATATATATATATATAAAATAGACACTTACAATTGGAGCCGATGGGGCTGATCTGTAAACACTTCTATAAAACAGCATGACTACAATTTGTAAAGAATATGTGTTAGCATGCATTTTGTTGTGAAAAATTGCTTACTAACTTATACTTTGTAAAATAATATCCAATTGTACAACGCCATAAACCCTACCACTCTAAAATGACTGCACAATTTTTGACAGAATAATTAATGCAAGTGCTTTTATAAAATTATCACATTTCACTACTTTTAAACAGATAGTTTATCCAAAAATGAAAATGTTGTCATTAATTACTCGCCCTCATGTCGTTCCAAATCTGTAAGACCTTCATTCATCCTCGGAACACAAATTAAGTATTTTTGATGAAATTGAAGAGCTTTCTGGCCCTGCATAGGCCAGCAATGTAGCTACCACATTCAAGGGCCAGAAAGGTAGTCAGGACGTCATTAAAATAGTCCATGTGACATCAGTGGAACCACTGATGTCACATGGACTATTTTAATGTAATTTTACGCCATCGACAAATTGTTGAATAAAGTCACTGTTTTTGTTCTTAATGACTTAATTTTTGCTCCTTCTAAGCTAAGTCAAAAACATTTTTCTGGTAATTACCATTACACCACCAATGCTATTGATTGAGCTTAACTTTGTATTGAATCCATAAGCACTTAAAGCGTTTCTTTTCTGTAGGTTTGGTGAATGTCCATGTGAAACATCCCCCAGAAGCCTCAGTCCAGATCCATCAGGTGTCTCCGGTGGATAGTAACGGGCAGGTCAAAAATACGCAGTCTAGCCACTCTTTTACATACCACAGCAGCAGCCAGAGCATCCAACATGGTCATACTCACAGCGGCGTCATTTACCCTAACCAACAATCATACCCTCAATATCAGCCGGTGACGTCCAAGAGCCAGTTGGGACGCTGCTTCCAGGAGACTGCTGGAATGCAGGTCAGAGAAACAAAGAGTGTTTGTATGCCTTTTACTTTTCATCTGTACTGTACATCTACTTTTCACACTACATGTTGAAATTTCACCCAAAACTGAAAATTCTACCATCTTTTGCTTGCCCAAAACCTTCCTTATTCTTTCTTCAAAAGGAGATATTTTGAAAAATGTCCATACAATTTCCCAGTGTTATTTTGGATCCCCTTAGGTTTTATTGAATGGACAAAAACAGACTTCAAAATATCTTCCCCAGCTTTCCTTTCTGTTCATCTTTGTCTCTCTCGCCATTGCTGTGAGCTGTGAATCATCCACTATTACTCTCTGTCTCTCACTTTAATGTCTTTTAAACGAACTCATTTTCAACTATCATTGGATGATCAAGAAGTAGAGCATAAGACAAAATGAATAGTGAGATTAGACTCCCACCAGAACATTGTGGTGCTCAAGGGAACATCTTTCTCTTAAGAAGAGCACTGCAGATGAAATACAAAAGAATGATTTTTAAAAGAGTTTAAACGAACATCCAGTTTTCTTCTATTCCTATAGTTGTTAGTCTATCAAGTTATTATTATCAAGTTCACCTCAGTGTTGTTTGTTTACTTTAATCGTAAAGTGCCGTGACTGTTTTTGCAACTATTCAGACTTAATTTGCGACTTTGTCTTTTCGTGTCAGCAGAGAGGAGGGTGTTATCAAGTTGTTTGAATTGTGTATCATTGCCGTCTCGCAGATTGTTGTTCATTTCGTGCCTGGTTCAGCAGATTAGATTGAGTCAGGGGAGAGATATCAGAGCCTTGATCAGAAAGAACAGGGATCAAGGGCTGTGTGTGAGCAGAATTATGTATGTGTGTGGTGAATGGTCTACATGAGTATCTCTTTATTTTTCTCTTTCTTTAATTCTTTCATTAACTTACTGAATTTGATTGTCTTTAATTGTGTTGTAGTGTGGGAAAGCTCTGCCTGGCCTGTCCAAACAAGATGCCTGTTGTGGGATGGTGGGCACATCATGGGGATTCCACAAATGCCAAAAATGCCCCAAGAAAACATGTAAGCTACTGCTTCACTCCCACAAACAAAAACTTCCGTCTCACTCTCACACAGACAATTGTTTGCCTCATTTTTATAAACAAAAACACCCATCTTACACACATACATTGGTTTCAAGGCCTGGGTATGCTGCATTTTTCATGTTTCCTGCTCCTTCTAGCACACAATTGAGCATGCAAGTGCTTCAAATTTAAAGTGGAGATCAAAATGAGAGAACAACCTACAATTTCCTAAATTCAAGGTCACTGCTTAGTCCTCTTTGAAGTTATCCTAACAGGAGCAGAAGGACATTTTAAGCATATTTCATAAATTAATTGTATTGTGAAGCACAGTTCAAAAAACTTTCTGAATTCTGATCAAAATTAGAGAACCCCTTTTTTGCCAATTTCCTTAATTTTTTGACAGACCCGTATTTAACTGGCAGCATTCCTCTAATTTTCACTGAGATTGCTAGATGGCGGGCCACACGAAAGTGACTAAAACCCTGCAATGTTCCGATTAAGGTCAAAGGGATGACCCTTTCAGCCATTGCAAGAGAAGTTGGCCATTCTAAATCTGTGATTTCTTGAATATTGCAGCTTTACAATGTCATTAATTCATTCAAGTCCTTCAAAAAGGCTGGTCGTCCACCAAGGCAAATCCACATGAAGACAGGATAAATGCAGAGACTCGCAATGGGGAATCGGTTCAACACTGCAGCTGGAATTGCTTGCCAATTCGGTGTTGAACAAAGTAAGATCTGTCTCAGGGTGTTTAAGAGATGTTTAAACCTCTCATCAGCAGAAAGAATCAAAAGGCTAAGCTCACCTTTACTGAGAAGCATGTTGTCTTGAGAGAGGAAAACTAGTCTACATTTCACTTTAGTGATGAGGGCAAGATTAATTTATTTGGGTTTGATGGGAAACATTATGTTCGGCATCGAACTGAAAAAAGACTGAAGCCCAAGTGCGTAAAGAGGTCAGTGAAAGGTGGAGGTGGAAGAATCAGAGGTTTTGACCTCTTTTAAACAGCTACATGGCAGGGTGAATGCAAATGATTATCAGAACCTCCTTTGACAACATGCAGTTCCTTCCCTGCAAGTATCTCAATCAATCAGCCTGCAATTACAATGCCACCAAAGCAGTGAACCAAAGCTAAAAACATTAAAATAATGAAATGGCTGGGCCTGGTCCTGATCTAAACCTGATTGAAAAATCTCTGGAAAATCCTTGGCGACAAAGTTAAGAAACTAAGTGGCTAAGAAACCTAAACACTTTGGAAGAGAGTGCAAGAAAGTGGACCAAGATCACACCAGCGCAGTGTGAGAAACTATTGATGTCCTGCGGCTGCAGATGTGCTGTAGTCATTCAAAGCAAGCGCCTCTACACTTCCTACTAATTTCTAAAAGCTGTAACCCTCCAAAATTTAGTTATCGTTTTCTTTCATGCTTTAGTTGATACTATTCTTTAATTTTGATCAAAAATTGGGTTTTTCACAAAATAATGTTTTGTTGTTGTTGTTGAAATTCTTTGGTTATTTTGTCAAACATGTTAGTAAAACATTGGTTTACATACCTTTAGCTATTATTCCTTCAAATACTGTAATGAAGATTAACAATATTTTAGGAAAAAAAACAAGTATTTATAGATAATTTTGATCTCCACTGTTCTTCATTGACCCTGAGGGTGGATGGACACATTTTTTTGTCGTTGCTCAAATAACTTGCGTATGCACACAAAAATCAGGCAGTGCGTGGATATCCTTGAAACAAATTGGAATGAGGACAATAGAAACATGCTTTCTCTTTCACTTTTACACAGACAAACATCTGTCATTCTCATGAAAAAAAAAATACATGTCTTACACTCTCACATGAAAACATCTTTTTCACACAGACAAACATCTGTTACATTTCCACAAGCAAAAATTCCCATTTCACCCTCACACACAAAGACAACAGTCTCTTCTTCATGTAGAAAATCATCTACCTCATTTTCATGAGTAAAAACACCTGTCTCACCCTCCCACAATCAGTCGTCTTTCTTTCAAACATCTGTTTTACTTTACCACACACGAACATCTGTCTCTCCCTCACACACAAACTCAAGCATATGTCTTAAATTTTCACTTTTAGTCAGTTAATTGAAAAACCAGGATGATTGAAACAAACTAGTCTATGATCAGAATGAGACACACGTTAAACATTATGTCTGGGCCTCATTTGAGATGAAACACATGCAGTATGATTGTACAAGGTATTCCACAGTAGTGCGGTGCGAAAAGAGCGGGAAAGCAATGATTCATCAAGAGGCCTAGCCTTGATTTCTCACTAACTAGAAGAGACTATGAGGAGCTCTTTTGAAAAACCATTTGATGTCAAACCTCCAAGTGGCTGTGACTCAACAGACACATGGTCCTAATATCACAGTGAGAGCGAGAGGGAAGAGATGCATTCCACAGAGAAAAGGCAAGTGCGTAATGAGTGGGCAAAGGAAAGAGAAAGCTGTAAAGTATTTGGTTACACGCGCTGTGTTGAACTTACTGACATGCTGACTCACCTGGCACACACTCCAGCTTTAGTAATGGTCCCTCACATGCACACACACACACACACACACACACACACACACACACACACACACACATTTACTCATACAGTCGTGATTCCTCCATGCTTAGTCACTTCTCTGAAGTCAGTCCCTACAGAAAACTGTTAGCGTACCACCCCTCTCGCTCTCTTTCTCTTTGTGGTATGTCCGTAGATGTTTCTGAAATTCTCTGCCCATATATGGGCATCCCTGCATTCTGTGCGTTCCCAGACATAACACTGATTTAAACCTTACGGACGTCACCAAAACAAACATTTGCGAGTCTCTAAAATATTTAAAGATTGTCGTTTCGATCTTCGAACGCCAATTAAAACGGTTTATTAATCTAATACTTCTTTATTTAGTTTCATGTAGATGTTTACTCCATTTTGGAGTGGCACAGCGATTCAGTATAGCCATGAGAGGTGCGAAGTTGATTTGACATTACTGCTGTCTCTGAGCTCTGTTCGCAGCAGCTGTAGGCGAGCACTTACTAGGCACCAAACGGAAATAGAAGTGCACTGCAGTAACCGAACACAAGTGTTGGGGTAATAAAGATGTAAACACGTCTGGAGTTCAGCCCCCTTTATTTCTGAAGCAGGCTCAAAATATGACCCCTGGAAGTGCCATTCTGTTCTCTTCCAAATGAGTCATTCTGTCTCACTCTCTCTATGTTCTATTTATGTAATTTATTACGGCCATTACCCATGAGAATGAGAGGGAAGTAAACCCTGTTCCTGTTATGAGTTCCCAGTCGCAAGGCCTCCCCTGAGACTAACCACTACAGAACTGTATACAGGGTTTTTGCTTGCTGCTTATCTTTTTTTTAATCTATGAGCTCAGAGACAATTGTGTGTTTAACGACACAATATATGGAGTGATTAATGATCTGTATGAGGATGTGTTTGTGTGTATAGAGCATATAAGAACAGTGTTTACTCTGAGTCCTGAGTGATCTGGTACAAATGGCGCAAAATGTGATCAAATCAGATGTATTAAAACTTTCACACTTCTGTTTTCTCCCGATTTATATATAAAGAGTTCAGATGCAAAAGCCTCTAAATTCATCTGACATCTTTCTTTAAAAAATGCACTTTTATCAGGCTCCAATGTATAGGTTTCTATGCAAGTACTAGTACTTCTAATTGGACTGAGGGTGGGATTTTACCAAGTTTGAAGTAAAAGTATTTGATGGATGTATAATATGTGTCGAGAGCATTCACTCAGTATCATTATCTCACTTTTGGACCGAGATGGCTTTTAGCTGGTTTAGCATCTGAACTCTTCATATATGTATAAACAAGAAAACTGTTATTTTGAAATTAGTGCTGACAAATCAATTAATTGCGATTAATCGCATCCAAAATAAAAGTTTGTGTTACACAATATATGTGTGTGTGTATTGTGTACATTTATTTATATATATAAATACACACACATACATGTATATATTTAAGAAAAAGTAATATTGTAAAATATGATTACAGTTTAGCGCTGTTAAATCGATTAATCGCAATTAATCACATCCAAAATAAAAGTTTGTTTGCACAATATATGTGTGTGTATTGTATATTTATTTGTATATATAAATACACATACACATTACATTACTATTGTGTGTGTGTGTGTATATATTATATTATATATATATTATATATATATATTTATGTATGGTTTATATTATAAATATATTACATATATTTCTTAGATATATACATGTAGGTGTGTGTATTTATAACTTTTATTTTAGATGTGATTTAATTGCGATTAATCGATTTAACAGCACTATTTAAACTGTAATAATATTTTATAATAGTACTGTAAATAAACATAGCCTTGAGGATAAGAGATTTCTTTGAGAAATAAACAAACAAAAAGCCTTATCCATCCCAAACTTAGGTAATTAGATTTTGTACATTTTCTATTTAAATAAAATTATTTATTTATATATTTCTTTTATATATACAGACCAATCAGATACAAATTGGACAAGCATCCAAAAAGGAACAAAGGGAACATCTCATATATATATATATATATATATATATATATATATATATATATGTATATATATATATATCATTATAATTTATTGTAATAGTTACAGTGGACCTAAAATAGCATGTGAAGCTATTTTAGATGTAAATTTTGGTGTTCTAACCACCAAAGATTATCTTAAATTTGCTGTAGGAGAATATTTATCTTTAGAGCTGTATCTAAATGTGTTTTTTTTTTTGTCCTCCACCTCCTCTCTCTCTCTCTTTCCTCCATAGCGATTCCTTTGATTGAATGTCCTCAAGGCTATAAGAGACTGAATGCCACTAGCTGTATCGGTAAGAGCCACGGCTTGTTTCTGCTTGTATTATTTTATTGCTCATTCATGCATGGATATATGTTTATCTTGTTCTTTGTTCTTTTAGTGGACATGTGTGTGTTTCTTGTGCTACATTTTGGCATGTTTGTGTAGTTATACATCTATTGTGATGATTTTTGATAAGATGCGTATATGTCAGAGTGTTTGCCATTTTCAAATACTTAAATAATTCAGTTCGCCCCCCACTGGCCTCTGCATATCACAACTGGCCGCATGCACCATGTGCTGTTCCTTTTACTAAATTGCCATTTTAAAACAGTGTTCCAGATCTATCACAGAGAAGATTTTCTTTTACCGTTACAAGGAGAGACAGGTGGCATCTTTGATAGATCTTTCTAATCTATGTTGAAGTTGGATGTAATAGCAAGAGATCCAACACATCAGGGCCAGCAGCCAGAAAGACTTCAGGGCTTTTCCTCAGCCTGAGAATCAAAATGAAGTAATGCTCATGCTGTCATGTATTGTTAATGTATGCCTTGGCAATGTAAACTCTTGTTTAGCATGCTAATAATACTTCTTTATGATAACAGATGTGGGATGGGGTGCCTAGATTGTTTAATTGCAGAGCTCAATATAACAAGCTCAGTATTCCTGTAATTAACTACAGAATAGCTAAAGCTGCTCTTAATTACACAACCATTATAAATATCTTTTCTGCCATCAGTCTCTATGACCCCAAGCTGTTGAACATTATTGTTTTTTGTGTGTGTTTTTCATTGCGGTCTAAGCATCCATATTATTCTATATCAAGGCTTTGCAACTTTTTGTACCTATTTGTCTTTCTGTCTCTATTTCTCCACACACCTCAGCCAAACACATCTGCTGTTAACAGCCACCAACAGCCACCTAAGTTTGCCAAACCCAGAGCTGAACCGCAGCTAAAAGTGAAGCAGGCTGTGTTCGGGGGAAGTGCCCAGCGTGTGTTCTGGCCGCAGGCACTCTGGGTCAGGAGAGACAGGAGTTTGGATGCTGGTAGTTCTGGGCAACATTGAGACATACATAGAAATGTAGAACAATAAAAAGTTATTTAGTCTCCAGTAAACACTAAAATAAGCCAAATATAGTTTTTATGTTAGGAGTTGTCATTATTAAAGGGGACATATCATGAAAAGTTTCAGTTTCCATGTTTAAGTGCTATAATCGGGTCCCCGCTGCATCTACCAACCTAGAAAACATGAAAAAGGACAACCCAGTAACTTTGTTTTGGTAAGCCTTTTTCTGCAAGTATGTAAAAAAACGAGGGAGATTTCGCTCCCCCTGTGATGTAGACAGGGGATCTTATTATAATATTACCGCCCCTTAATCTGCACATTTCCACCCACGGCACCATTATTTTGTTTTCGCAGGCGACAACGGTGTACCATCTATGTCATGGCAAAAGTTCAAGCAGAACATTCTAACTGTTCTGTTATTGGCTGCACAGTTGAGCACAGAGCACTATTTAGAGATCCAGCCTCAGAGGAGACAAAAGAGCAATGGATTTATTGATTTATTTACTGCATATTATGGTGCTGCCACACAGATATAATATAAACATGCAATTTCTTTCCCAGCTGTTTACCTCCACAGACATAACCAACTGTTTTTGTAACTCCTGTGTTTTTAACATAAATTTGTGTGTATTTGACAGTTTAAGCGCAATAAGACATGAAGAGAACTTCTAGTTTAGTACTCGCATGACACGTGACAGCCGTTTAGAAAACCATATATCAGACGTATATCAGACATTAAACTCACTTACAGTTAAAGAGACATGAATGAAAACACTACATTTCGCAAAAGTACTTTTATAGATCTAGTGCTTCTTCACAGCAGTAGCATGAGGAGACGTGTGGAGGTATGTAGAACATACCCCGTTTTGATTATTAAAATGTGTCTTAGATTTAATAAACAGGCCCTAAAACACTGAGGGGATTACTTTACCTCCAAATCTTAATGAATATTTCGGCATGGGCTGTTCTCTGTGGCTAGTTTACAATACTTCTTTAGTGCACAGAGTGCCGTTAAGTTTGAACTTAATCACTGTCCTGATAACATGGCCTGGGGGTCCCACTAAACCTTTGACGCTTTCCTGCGTCAGGCCAGAGACTTTACTGCGTAAGTTGACGCATCTCCTGTGGTTTGGGTGTTCTGCCAGGCTCTGATGCGTCTTCTTCTCTCTTCCTGTCATTAGTCATGTTGCTCTCCTCATTGGCAGGTTTATTCTTTCATAAACATGTCTGGCAGAGAATAATCAGCCTTGTCTCCATACTTCTTAGCCACTGAAAATGTATTCATGATACTTTAACTTTTTTTTCTATGCTTTTTTTGTATTAACTTTTCGTATATTTTGTTTTATAAGTGTACTTTAATCATGGTTTTAATTTTTTGCAACTAAGGTAAAATAGTTAAACAACAAGCTCCTATTAGTTCAAATTAATGTGTTAACTAACAATGCACAATACATTTGTTACAGTATTTAATAATCTTTGCTAATGTTAGTTAATAAAAACACAACTGTTTATTGTTAGTTTATGGTCCATTAAATAATATTTAATGGTAATAGAGGGTTTGCACTTAGTCAGTTACCTGGCGGCCATATTGGAGATACTCGCATGTAAACAACAGCATGGATTGCACGGTTAATGTACTACTGAATATGTTGTTCTGATTATTTATGCTATCTAAGCCACGGAAAAAATGTTTGGAACCTGTTAAATCATATAGAAAATTACTTAGTAAGCAGGAAATGCAGCAATATTTTGACAAACTGAAGTTAATAGGTGGTAAAGAGCAGTATTAATTAAGACATTAGCCTAATATTTCACCTGCCTGACCGGAAACGATAAGAACAAACACAAATGTTGTCAAAATTCTTGCCCTGGAAATCCTGGTTCAGTTTGGCCAACCACAAACATCTTTTGTTCCTCAGACAGTTTTTGCACTCTTCTTCTTGATTGGTTAGGCTTTTTGGCGGTCTATAGTACTACAAATGTTTTTTTTTTCCCAGTCCGCCCGATTAGTACAGTTCAAAACAAGACAATAATTAACTATTTTTAGCAGAAATCAGCAAAATATGCTGTTTCGTGTGGTTCAGTGGCGTTGTTTACATTCCATTCTACCAATATGGCCGTTTGATGACACTTCGTGAAAACATTTTTATTGCCAACGTTGATAGGGGCACCCCGTTTGAATCATGGCCTTCCTGATCCCGCTTTCCTCTTTAGGAATCTGCCACCATGCAGATTTGCAGGTCAATGGGTGTATTTTGTATAGAAACGTGAGGTTTTCTTGTGTAATGGGGACATTATGATGTCATTGCTTTGAATGACGGCTCCTCTGGGCCAGTCTGTGTTCTGGTGCAGATGTTTGGATGCTTGAGGGATTGAGTGTGTGCCCTCTCTCCATGAGCATCACTGTCATCATGAACACATTAGCATTGCATTAGGAAATGTGTTGGATCTGTGTCCCACTCTAAGTGACTGGGAATGATGACTGCCCACGCCCTTAACTCGCACTCAATGGCCTCTTGGAGGGATATTAGTGCGCTCTCTCTCTCTCTGTGTGTGTGTGTGTGTGTGTGTGTGTGTGTGAACGTTCCCTTTCTAGCTAATTCTTACAAAGATGGTGGATCACAACATATGGGTTTACATTTGCATGAATAAAACTGTGAAAAAATCACATGCATGCTTTGTGCATTGGTTTTTGTTGTTTTTTTGTCTATACAATGAAGATCAATGTACATTTGAAATATCTCAGTTTGTGTTCCATAGAAAAAAATGTGATTTCCTTATGTCTGTTATTACCCTCAGATATTGATGAGTGCCAGATTCAAGGAGTTTGTCTTAATGGAAACTGCATAAACACTATGGGTAGCTACAGATGTATCTGCAACCCAGGTTTTGTGCCTGATCCCACCTTGACCACCTGTTTCCGTAAGTCTCTTCTCTTCTCTTCTCTTCTCTTCTCTTCTCTTCTCTTCTCTTCTCTTCTCTTCTCTTCTCTTCTCTTCTCTTCTCTTCTCTTCTCTTCTCTTCTCTTCTCTTCTCTTCTCTTCTCTTCTCTTCTCTTCTCAAATTGGGTGTAACTTGGATGGTTGATGTCTCTGGCATGCCTCTGCTGTTTCCATGTTTACCTACTGAAAGATCTACAAATGTAAATGATTCAGTGCTGCTAATCACTTCAGCTTGTAGCAGTAAGACTTGCTGATTAGTCTAGCTAGCAGCATGATTTAACATGGCTTCTAACACAAACTGTGGCTGTCACGTGAGCGGAGGGTTCTCCGCTGTTCAGGCATGGACATGTAATAACAAGGTTGAAATGTGCTGGCATCATTCGTGCAGTCGGTCAATGGGGCACAAAAACACTCAAGCTTTCTCTGTGATTTAATGAGGTAACCTAAGTGTGCTGTCTGTGTTATTGTGATAAATATAGAGACTGATCCTTCTCCTGAAAGCCAGCGCTTGCCAAATTACACCTCTGGAACACGTTGTTGTGTCCTTTTGTTCTGAGAAGATCAGAGAGTTCTTTTAATTCTCCTTTTAGTCTTCAGCTTTTTGCTCATGTATACAGTGTGTTTTGGCTGACGGTATAAGGGCTGTCAACACAAATCTGCTGTTATCAGCTATATGTAAAGGTTGAATTGTATATCTCTATAAAAACTGAGCAGTTCACACATCAACAAAAGAACAGCAATAGATTTTGTTTGTAATAATATAATCTCAATAATATAATCTCAATCAAAGTCACTTTTGATCAACTTAATCCGTCATTGCTGTACAAATAATGTAATATTTCTGACCCCAAACAGTCTTATACATATACATCTATAAGAATGTGTCTGATATCAAGTTCTTCCTGATGTAGTTGCGGTCAAAAGTTTACATACACTTTGCAGAATCTTCAAAATGTTAATTATTTTACCAAAATAAGAGGGATCATTCAAATTGCATGTTATTTTTTATTTAGTGCAGACCTAAATAAGAAATTTCACATAAAAAACATTTACATATACATCCACAAGGCAAAATAAGTTAAAATTACCGTTTAAAAGTTTACATACACTTGATTATTAATGTAGTGTTTTTACCTAAATAATCCACTCATGAGTCACTTGTTTGACTGCCTGATGTTCTTTAGAAAAATCTCTCAGGGTCCTTAAATTATTTGCTTTTTCAGCATTTTTGTGTATTTTAACCCTTTCCCACAGCTGTATGATTTTGAGATCCATCTGAGGACAAGTCATATGCAACTATTACCAAAGGATTCAAATGCTCACTGAAGCTCCAGGAGGAAAAACAATGCAGAGCCGGGGGATGAAACTTTTTGGATTTGAAAATTTGTAAATGTAACTTATTTTGTCTTCTGTTTTTTAAGGCATAATTTTTCCTTCTGGAACATCAGTGATCATTTGAACTTTCTTTAATAGTTGCATATGAGTCCCTCAGTTGTCCTCAGTGTGAAAAGATGGATCTCAAAATCACAAAGTCATTGTTGGAAAGGGTTCAAATACACAAAAATTCTGAAAAAAACAAAGAATTTGTGGAACCTGAAGGATTTTTCTGAAGAACAGCGGGTAGTTTAACTGTTTAGGACAAATAAGGGACTCATGAACAACTACCAAAAAACATAAAAACCAACTGTGGATAATTCAGGTAAAAAAATATATATAAAAAATGTATGTATGTGAAATAATTTTATGTGAAATATAATAATATCTTATTTAGGTCAGTACTAAATAAAAAAATAACATGTATTTTGTATGATTTCTGTTATTTTGGTCAAATAATTTTCATTTTGAAGATTCTGCAAGGTGAATGTAACCTTTTGACTTTAACTGTACTCATTCTCACATGCTTTCTGCTTAACTGACCATTTTGCACTTTGTTAGTTGTGTTTTTGTTCCGTGTTCTTGTCTGTCATGCATCTGAAAACAATCACTTTTTCCATACACAGTCTCACAATCATGCTTTCCTCTACACTTTGTTTTAATGTGGTTATAGAGGCAGTTGTTCTTTTGTTATGGCATTGTAGTCATGCATACTGTAGATGGAACACAAGGTGAAGGGAATCTCTTTTCTCTTCTGTTGTTCTTTCTCTCTCTCTCTCTTCCATGTTTGTGTCATACACCGTGCACACTCCTCCCCTCCCTCCCTCCTTCCGTCTCCATGGTAACCAGCCGAAACACCTGCTCTTCGCGAGGAGAAAGGTGCTTGCTTCCGATTGGTCAGTTCGGGGAAGCAGTGCTTGCACCCTGTGTCCACTCAGCTGAGTAAACAGTTATGCTGTTGTAGTGTGGGCAAGGCCTGGGGTCCTCATTGTGACCGCTGCCCCCTACCTGGGACAGGTAAGCTATCTGAGGCACACCCCCTGTCGCCCCCACCTGTTCTACTGGTATCATTCTCTCTGTGTCGTCCACTTCATTGTGGTTTGCATGTGTGTTCCACATTTCTGCTATGTAGATGCTTTTACACGCCATCACTGTTTTTGTTAGTACTGTTGTAGATTTGGGCGTTTGGCGTCATATACACTTCTTACCTTACATTTGTATTTGCCTTCTTCTAAGGCCTGCAAAATTTGTTGAATTTTGTCTTTTTTGCACTTTTGTTGGTTGTTTTGTTAAATCAATGTTTAATCAATGAAATTTAAACAGACCATCAGTTAGATAATAGATAGATGGATTAAAAGATAAGTCAGAATAGCCAGATCAATGGATGGATTGATTGATTGTTAGGTAGAGACAGATAGATAGATAGATAGATAGATAGATAGATAGATAGATAGATAGATAGATAGATAGATAGATAGATAGATAGATAGATAAGTGAAAAGATAGAAAGATAGACGGATGGATAGACAAACAGACAGATAGATAGACAGATGGATAGATGGATAGAGATGATAGATAGACAAGCAGACAGACAAATACATGGATGGACAAAGAGACAGACAGATAGATCGATAGATAGATAGATAGATAGATAGATAGATAGATAGATAGATAGATAGATAGATAGATAGATAGATAGATGGACACAGGTAAATCAGTAGACAGACGGACGGACGGAAAGCTGGACAAACAGACAGATAGACAGACAGACAGACAGGTACATAGATAAATCAATAGATGGATAGATAGATGAATAGACAAACAGATGGACAAACACAGATTGATGGATCGATGGATAAGCAAACGGATAGACAAACAGACAGATAAATCAATAGATGGATAGATAGACGGATGGATGGATGGATGGATGGACAAACAGACAGGTAGATAGATAAATCAATTGATGGATGGATAGATAGAAATGATAGATAGATGGACAGATAGATAGACAGGCAGACAGATAAATGGATGGATGGATGGACAGACAGATGGTGGATGGACGGACAGACAGACAGACAGGTACACAGATAAATAAATAGGTGGATGGATAGATAGACGAACAGACAAACAGATGGATGGGCGGATGGATGGATGGACAAACATAAATCCATAGGAATCCATATGGATGGATAGAGATGATGGACAGATAGACAGAAAGACGAATGAATGGATGGATGAATGGATGAACAAACAGGCAGATCGATAGACAGACAGACAGACAGACAGACAGATAGATAGATAGATAGATAGATAGATAGATAGAATTAAGTGTGTATGAACATGTTGTTGAGCATTTTTCTTTCTCTCATAGCTGCGTTTAAAGACATCTGTCCTGGAGGAATGGGTTACCATGTCACCACACCATACATTTACAAGCCCAAGCCACCAAACGGACACAGCCAGCCAGACAGGCACGTGCAGAACAAGCCCACCATCAGACACCAAGCACCTGTGGATCCTCCCATGCCCTTCCCCACCCTACAGCAGCCAGTGGAAGCTCTAAGCATCACAGAAAGGCAACTTCCTGGTGAGTCACAGGAGTTAGTAACCACACAGGACACAGACTATGAATGACTTTAAGCTGCCCTATTTATCCAACAGTCTAAAATTTTGTCTGTGAATATGCCGACATTGTGTTTTGTTTGTCTCATTTGCCTCATGCTGAATATTTCAAACATGTGTTAAGAAAACCAGCCAGATTGGGTTTTTGATGCTAAGTTTATTTACATGATGGTCTGCCTGGATGCATTTTATGAACGAGAGACGCATACACACAATATCTACACCAGCAAGAACTCTTTCACCCTCCTCCCTGTCCTTCTTTTCTTCTCTTTTAAATGTCATCACATGCACGCTTGGCACCAGGCAATGGAATGAGACTTGGCACCAGTCTGGAGAAGACTGAGATCCAGAATGTAGCCAAGCCTCTGTTGTTCCTATAGAAAGTGAACACAGGACTGTTCTCTCTTTGGCAGAGACAGAGAGCCATTAGTATTGCTTCCACCTTGCAAAACCAATGTCAAAGCTGATGAAGGATTCCAGAAGATCAGTGCATCGCATCATATTTTCTCCTTTCACTACTCTCACACAAAATGAACTGCACAGACTTTTATAGCCTCTCTGCAAAAGCAGCCCATAAAAGCATTGCACAGCTGAAAAGTGCCGTGGAGGTGGGCCAGGTTCAGAGAGAAAGTATTTGTCCTTGGGCTTTATTAAGTTTTGTCTTGTTGCTGGGAGACCACGTTTCAAAGTTGCTCTGGAACTAAAATTGCTCCACTGAAGTTCACCCTTTTATACACTACATGACTCCGTTTTTATTTTATTTTATTTATGTGAATTCAGATGCATAGCTGGCAGCACGGTTTCACTGAATTTACAAATTTGATTGTTTCTTTGTGTGACAATTTATTTTTGTGTTTTTTATATGACATAATGGCCTGCTGTACTGCCCAGTTCCCCGGCAGGTAGGTTGGGTTTGATTCAGCAGTAAAGATCTGCTAAATAACGCTGCACAGCTGATGCTGATGCTGATGCTGATGCTTTCACGTACACGTCAATGCAGCACTGCAAATCAGCAGCAAAACTTGCGTGCAGGAACTGCACACATTCAAAGCAAGTCATCATCATGTCATCACTTCTGCATGACCGCTCTGTGCGCTCAGCATTCTGCTTCTACAGATGCGTGTATGTGTCAGTGTGTATCCTTTGCTTTTGTGTGTGTTTGTAATTAGCCAATATTAGCATTTAGAAAAGAGCCGTTTTAATGGGGACCCCTAGTTAATGTAATAAAAATTATGTCTCTTACTGCAAAAAAATCCACATTGTTTTATACATGTTTTGGACTTTAGGGGGCACCATGACGTGAAATATTTGCACTCCATGAGCTATTGCCGTTACCTGTTGCTATTTTTACTGGAACAAAACTCTGGGAAATAAAACAGTGGTACGATGCCACATTGTGTGGCTTTTGGTTGTAATTTTCAGTCGAAGGGCAAAGAGAAGCAATATAAATCTTCACTGCTTTCCTAGCGATAAGAAGAGGAGAAAACAATGGGAAGATGCCTGTGGACGCATAAAACTTCCTAAAGACCAATTCATGTCATCGAAATAAGGGGGGCCCCATAGCCAAACATATGTATAAAACTGGATTTTTTAAAATAATTTAAATTTTCACAGTTTTTTTTATGACATATTTCAGTAAGAGACATAATTTATGTTTAAGTTGCAGGCTAAAAGATTTAAAGTTTAAGATTTATGATTTGTCTTAAATGGTACAAGCTCAAGATTGGTCTAGACATGCAGTGTTCAGTTGGTTTGTACCTAAAGGTCTCTCAGTTTATGAAAAATAGAGAATAAAAGACACTTTATTATTTCAAGAGCACTCTTGAATTAAGTAATAATGGGAGATCTTTGAGATGTGATCAGGTCTTTATTAGCTCAGTTTAGGAAAGCGTGGCTTTCGGGTGAGACAGGAAGGCTTATTTTAGTGTTTCTGGTCTATGTAGAACAAATTGGAATTTGATTTAATGATTCAATGGCATATTTTAAAAATGATAGTCAGATTGTCACTTTGGAGGAACCCTATGAAGAACCTCTAGGCACTCTTTTAGTTATCTGTTGAATATGGAACCCAGTGGAACTCTGGGAAGTTCAAGAACTCTGAAGTTTGTAAATAGTTCCTTCAGTAACCCTGTGAGGTTTTGATTCCTCCCCCCCCTTGGTTTACAGCTTTGGGGGGTGGTAGCCAATGGTACTTTGTTTTATTTTTTAGTTCTTTAGACTATTTTCTATGTAATAATGAAATCATTTATTTCAGTGAACAAATAAGTTCAAAATTCTTAATTTCAACATTTTAAACAATAGGGCCTTACAATCTTGTAATTTTTTTCAGAAATTCTTGTGTGTTAAATATTTATTTATTTTTAATCAAAGGAAAATTAAACCCTTTTATTTTTTTGCCAAACAAACAGTACTGTTAAAATAATACATGGAAGAAAATTGTGTGAATATTCAGTTTAAAAAGTTTTAATAATAATTAAGTGGTTCATCTTGTTGTAATATTCATTTTTTTATCATTTAATTTATTTATACGTTTTAATAAATATGTTTTTAATTAAATAAGTTTTACTTAAATTTGCCAGAAATAGGAATATAAAAACACCTACATTATACTGCACAAGAGTAATACAAGACTAATATAGTTCTGTTACATCTTAAACCGTACTTTTATTTTGACAGGTTGCCGTAAAGTTTCTGTTTGTATACGGTATGATATGATGCTAATTTTTTTATCAAATGAAACGGTAAAATTCACACCAAGTGACACTCACCGTCACAGCAGCTCTGGAGATTTAGTTTATCTTTTTATAAGACGCAAAGGCCAAAAAATTACCAGGAGCGTCACACGTTCTTCAGTATTTGTGTAGTAAACAAAACCACGTCTCCGCCATTCAAACATACAGAGGCAAACGGAACATGCAGGATTCATATTAAAACCGTCTATTTGCGTTTCAGTATTCACAGACACTAGTCCATGTCACGATTCGAATTAAGCATCAGACCAACTTTTGATTTCATTCAAAAATCAGCGAATTGGAGAAATTGTAGACGCGCGACCATGTCGAGACAGAAATGACATGCGTTGTGTAAATAACATAAATAACTATTAAAAATTCAAAATGTTTAATAAAAGAACAAGGTATAGACCTGTTCTATAGGAAAGGTAACCTTAAATTACTCCTATTGTGATCTGGCGCTATATAGAAAATAAAATTTAATTAAAAATAATGAACCGGAAGTCTAAGCCATAGGCTTACTTCTGTGTTAAAGGTTAAAGGTTAAAGTGGATACTAAAAGATATTCAAGGGACCTTCAAAAGTTGCCTAGAGGTTGTCTGAAGGATTCTGCCAGTGTGGCAAACCTCAATTTGTTCCACAATTATTTATATTGTTATAGTTTAACTCTCTTCCCAGAACTAAATCAAGAGGGTATTTGTTGTGTAGTATGTGTAAGTGTGTGTGTGAGAGAGAAGAGGGCAGGGCTGGAGAGATTGCATCTCGCTTTCATCCATTCAACTTTAAAGACTCTGTCCCAAGTGCCACCTTTAGCGCTTGTGGTCCATTTCCACACTTCGTTTTGAATTCTGCATAGTATTCTGCATTAGTACCACCTTGTCTCAGGATCACTCATCTGTCTAAAACCTAAAGTGACAAAGAGTATTGTCAACTTCACAGACTTTGCTAGACTGCAAGTATACATCAAGTGTGCCATTTGGGACAGGGCCCAAAATATTTACAGCTCCGCCCACTTTAACGCCCCATACAGTCAGTGCAGAAGCAGACTGATTTGCTTATTCCTTCGCTTTAGTTGCCAATAAATTTGCTATTTCTATTTGTGGATCAGTCGATTACCTTATGTGTCATTTGTTTCTTATCTGTTTGAAGGAGATTTATACCCACATGAGTGTTGATAGGTCAGTAGTACAGCCCGGACAGGCCCAGCTGTCACCCGGGGTGTCTACAATCAGGATGGAGCCTGCCCTCCCAGGTCTCAATCCCACTTGTACTTGCATATCCCCATAAACACGT
Source organism: Cirrhinus molitorella (assembly GCA_033026305.1). Classification (NCBI taxonomy): domain Eukaryota; kingdom Metazoa; phylum Chordata; class Actinopteri; order Cypriniformes; family Cyprinidae; genus Cirrhinus; species Cirrhinus molitorella. The sequence continues at coordinate 22,421,834 of CM065135.1, read as the reverse complement.
CTTCACTTCTTTTACTTTTATAGTTTATGCAAAGATTTCTCAAAGAAGTCTTTGTGACTGGATTGATGCTTTTTTAAATAGGGATGTCTAGAACTGGCCTAAACATACACATCCAGTTGTTGACAACGAATGGTTGATCTGTTATCTGCCACTGTGATGCCAGATGTTGGACACATTCAGTTTTTTGTTTGCCATATTGAGTGAGATCATGCAATCTTCATTTTTTTGTTTTGTAAATCATGTCCATGGGATGTAGCAGGACTAATTGTGGATTGTCCTAAATTTCTTTTCTTTCTCTTCCTATGTTGTCCAATTTCCTGTCACTCTCCAGAGGTGGTGGAGAAGGTGTCACCACCTGTTCCAGTGGCACTTCCACCCTCCATAGAAAGCCAGGACATCTCCCCAACACAGCTGGCAGGTGAGTCTATCCATGTAATGTATATATGGGATGCACAATATTACTGAGAAGTCATACATAATAATGTTCTAGTCAGAAAATTACCATGCTGTATAAATAATTTAATGTTGAGACACCAAAAACTAAGCTGAAACGTGTTAGAATCCATTTATATACTGTTCTCTTTACTTTTTTCCTATGGGAATATTTCCTTATTTCAAGATCATGTCTTTAAAGAAAGGAGGCTCCAAACATTTCCTTTTAAAACTTGTAACAGACAGCGAATTAATAAACTGAACAGACTGCTCAGTGAAACTTAATTGGATCTTTTGCGCTCTTTCACTTCTTGTTGATTCTTCTTCTTAACTTTATTTTTATTATTAATCCAGGAAGTTTTAAGAAAGAATGTTCCACTTCCATAGGTCAGAACAGGCCATAACAAGCAAGGGATTAATTAGGATGTTGCAAAGATATTTTTGTTCTTTGTTTCTTAGCAGATACCTATCACAAATCTTAACATGTATTTATTTACTTATTTAAGTACTTCATTATTTTTTTGACTTGTTAACACCAAGTCAACCAGGATCTTTTTTTTTTTTTTTTTTTTTTAGCATGTCTGCTAACACAGGGTTAATAAGCTAACTTATGCAATGCACATTCTTCAGATACATGTTTGCTTCAGCCATTCTTTCCTTCCCTCAGAGAAAGAAAAATTCATACCAAAGCCAATAAATGTCTGCTTCCAATAAGTGATGGAATGCATGACTTGTTTGTTGATTTAAAAGTTTGTAACCCTTCATTTATTAGTCTCTGATGTTTATTTAATGCATTGCCTATACTGTAAAAATGCAAAAAAAAATTACCTTGTTCTATTTTTTTTTCTTTCTTCACAGAGATTAACGAGTGTCAAGTGAAACCTGATATCTGTGGTGCAGGAATCTGTTATAACACTGTTGACAGCTACAAGTGCATCTGTGATGAAGGCTATAGAATAGACAGTGAGGGCACCACATGTGTAGGTGAGAGTTCAAAGGTTAAACTACAGATACTGTAGATCTCTACACCCATTACCATTAGAACTTGCTTCTCATTCATCCACCACAGTGGTTCTTTTTCATATGCAATGGGTCCATAAATCCATCATACATCCATTTGATATAGTCAGTCATTTATTAAACGGGCAGCGTTTGTTTGTCATGGAACTTCTTAAAAGGTTCACCCTAAAACAAACAAACAAAAAAAAAACGATTTAGTTCATGTGAACTAACATGTGTTACTTTCTAACTTCCTATCTTCTGTGGAGCACAATAAGTTATTTGAAAAGATTTTTGTCCACACAATGAAAGTCAATGGGGTAAAAGCAAAACGACAACAATAAAAAATTATTCTGTGGCCTGTCCAATTATCAGTGCCAATATTAAGCATTTTTATGGTTATCGGTATAACAATCGGTATTGTTTTTTGAGTATTTGAACCCTTTCCAACAATGTGTGTCTGATTTTGAGATCCGTCTTTTCATGCTGAGGACAACTGAGGGACTCAATTATGCAATATGCAACTATTACAGAAAGTTCAACTGATCACTGATGCTCCAGAATGAAAAACAATGCATTAAGAGCCAAGGGTGTAAACTTTTGAACAGAATGAAGATGTGTAAATTGTTCTTATTTTGCCTAAATATCATTTCCATTTAGTACTGCTCTTCAGAAGCTACAAAATATTTCCCAGAAGACAAAATAAGTTACATTTTCACCCCCTGGCTCTTAATGCATCGTTTTTGTCTTCTGAAGCCTCAGTGAGCATTTGAACCTTCTGTAATAGTTGCATATGAGTCCCTCAGTTGTCCTCAGTGTGAAAAGATGAATCTCAAAATACACAAAAATGCTGACAAACCAAGCCATTTGTGGGACCTGAAGGAGTTTTTTGAAGAACAGTGGGCAGTTTAAGTTCAGGACAAACAAGGGACTTATGAACATCTATCACTAAGAAAACAGCATTCAGGTAACAACCCAGTATCAGTCAAGTTTAAACTAATGTAAACTCTTGAACAAGGTCATTTTTATAAATTCAACTATTATTTTCTCTTGTGTACTGTATGTAAACGTCTCTTATGTGAAATATCTATATTCAGGTCAGAACTAAATAAAAAATAACATGCATTTTGTATGATCCCTCTTATTTTGGTAAAATAATTAACATTTTGCAGATTCTACAAGGTGTATGTAAACTTTTGACCTCAACTGTATATATTATTTTGCTCATTTTCACTTCATTTTTTTAGACACCAATTTTAGTCTAAGCTTTACTCTATAAGACTTCTGTGCTTCTAAATCCAGATGATGGCATCTCAGTACATTATATGCAATGAAAACACTAGATTCCAATTGAAATTTGTGTCTTATACTGCCTGCAAAGACAGATCCATTGATCACCTGATGATTATTTTTTGACAGATGTTGACGAGTGTGCAGAGAGCCCATATTTGTGTGCTAATGGTCGCTGTCAGAACACTCCAGGCGGATTCCAGTGTACATGTGAGCTTGGCTTCATGCCTAACGAGAAGGGCACCAGCTGCATTGGTAATTACAAGACTGTCCCATATAAACTCTCACAAACTAACAGTGTAGGGTCCACAATCTTTGACTGGTACATAATTTACTATTTAATTTCTTCGACTCTTTCTTTTAAGAATCTTTTATTATCAATTATTTATTTTGTGGACATGTTAGAAGAGAAGTAACATGGCCCGTTTAGAAGTCGGAAGGTCTGTATTTTTCCTCGTGAGCCATTATCAGTCCTCAATCCTTCCACTTTCTTGGCTCTTAGTTTGATCCAGACAGATCAGCAGTCATATGAAGTCTGCTTTAGGTCTTGAACCGCAATGTGGTCGTCTAAATACAGGCACAGCTCTGTCTCTTTCTCTGTTGATTGAAAAGTTTGTAACCCTTCATTTATTAGTCTCTGATGTTTATTTAATGTGTTGCCTATACTGTAAAAATGCAAAAAAATTACCTTGTTCTATTTTTTTTCTCTCTCTCTTCACAGAGATTAACGAGTGTCAACTGAAACCTGATATCTGTGGTGCAGGAATCTGTTACAACACTATTGACAGCTACAAGTGCATCTGTGATGAAGGCTATAGAATAGACAGTGAGGGCACCACATGTGTAGGTGAGAGTTCAAAGGTTAAACTACTGATACTGTAGATCTCTACACCCATTACCATTAGAACTTGCTCTCTCATTCATTCACCACAGTGGTTCTTTTGCGTATGTAATGGGTCCATAAATCTATCATCCATCCATACATTCATGAAATAGTCAGTCATTTATTAAACAGGCAGTGTTTGTTTGTCAAGGAACTACTTAAAGGAATAGCTCACCCTAAAACGAAAACCCACATACTAACATGTTCCTTTCTAACTTCATATCTTCTGTGGAACACAAAAAGTTATTTTGAAAAGGTTTTTGTCCACACAATGAAAGTCAATGGGGTAAAAACAAAACAACAACAAAATTATTCTGTGGCCTGTCCAGTTATCAACAACAATATTAAGCATTTTTATGGTTATCGGTATAACCATCGGTATTGTTTTTTTTGTGTATTTGAACCCTTTTCAACAATGACTGCATGATATTGAGATCCGTCTTTTCACACTGAGGACAACTGAGGGACTCATATGCAAATATTACAGAAGATTCAAATGCTCACTGATGCTCCAGAAGGAAAATTATGCATTAAGAACCAAGGGTGTAAACTTTTGAACAGAATGAAGATGTGTACATTTTTCTTATTTTGCCTAAATATCATTTTTTCATTTAGTACTGCTCTTCAGAAGCTACAGAATGTTTCCCAGAAGACAAAATAAGTTACATTTACCCTGTTAAAGTTTTCACCCCCTGACACTCAATGCATCGTTTTTTTCTTCTGAAGCCTCAGTGAGCATTTGAACCTTCTGTAATAGTTGCATATGAGTCCCTCAGTTGTCCTCAGTGTGAAAAGATGGATCTCAAAATCATACAGTGATTGCTGAAATGGTTCAAATACACAAAAATGCTGAAAAACCAAACCATTTGTGGGACACTGTGGGATTTTTTGAAGAACAGTGGGCAGTTTAAGTTCAGGACAAACAAGGGACTTATCTATCACTACAAAACCCAGCTGTGGATCATTCAGGTAACAACACAGTATTAAGAATCAAGTGTAAACTGATGTAAACTCTTGAACAAGGTCATTTTTATAAATTCAACTATTATCTCTTGTGTACTATATGTAAACGTCTCTTATGTGAAATATCTATATTCAGGTCAGAACTAAATAAAAATAACATGCATTTTGTATGATCCCTCTTATTTTGGTAAAATAATTAACATTTTGCAGATTCTACAAGGTGTATGTAAACTTTTGACCTCAACTGAATTATTTTGCTCATTTTCACTTCATTTTTTAGACACCAGTTTTAGTCTAAGCCTTATTCTATAAGACTTCTGTGCTTTTAAATCCAGATGATGGCATCTCAGTACATTATATGCTACGAAAACACTAGATTCAAATTGAAATTTGTGTCTTATACTGCCTGCAAAGACAGATCCATTGATTACCTGATGATTATTTTTTGACAGATGTCGACGAGTGTGCAGAGAGCTCAAGTTTGTGTGCTAATGGTCGCTGTCAGAACACTCCAGGCGGATTCCAGTGTGCGTGTGAGGTTGGCTTCATGCCTAACGAGAAGGGCACCAGCTGCTCTGGTAATTACAAGACTGTCCCATATAAACTCTCACAAACTAACAGTGTAGGGTTCACAATCTTTGACTGGTACATAGATTTACTATTTAATTTCTTCTGCTCTTTCTTTTAAGAATCTTTTATTATCAATTATTTATTTTGTGGACATGTTAGAAGAGAAGTAACATGGCCCATTTGGAAGTCAGAAGGTCTGTATTTTTCCTCGTGAGCCATTACCACTCCTCTCTCCTTCCACTTTCTTGGCTCTTAGTTTGATCCAGACAGATCAGCAGTCATATGAAGTCTGCTTTAGGTCTTGAACCGCAATGTGGTCGTCTAAATACAGGCACAGCTCTGTCTCTTTCTCAAAACTTCCAAACGCATCCGGTGTGTGTGTGTCATTAGCTGGTTTTCAGGGTTTGCAGACGAGGTAGAAACCACCTCCCTGTGACACACTTTGAGGTTTGCGGAGGAAGAGGAGAGGTATTATCGTACCCTCAACCGAGTCACCCAAATACTTTAGCACTGCTGCAGATGAGGAAATGTTCACCGTACTTGGAAAACCCATCTTCTCCTCATATTAGGAAATCCAGAGTACAAGAGATCCGGAAACTTCTGCCCAGAGTTACTCATTACATTCATTTAAACTGATATGGCCAGCACTTCGGTTTCTCTGGTTAACTGGTTTAACGGTTCCAGTAATATCCTCTTTTAGTTTCATTGCAGTTACACATTTAGGAATGTGTCCCACCTTAATTCCGCAATCCAGAATTTGTGAAACCTCTACAGAATAGGGAGTGCCGACTCTTTAAAGCCGTTGTTTGTTTGCTCAAGACCAGTCTATGAGGAACGAGATTTAATTTTTAATCTGGGAGATTGATTTTACTCTTTGATTATGCATGATAATGGCTTTTTATAAGCAGAAATGCAATAACAAGCCAGATTCGCATCTGCAGATGTGGCCATTAAGAATGCATATTTTTTAAACTGAGGTGGACGATGAATGATAAACTTTAACAAAAAACTGTTGTCCTTCTGCATTATTACACACTATTTTTCCTATTTATTACTGTAAAGCTGCTTTGACACAATCTGTATTGTTAAAAATGCTATATAAATAAAGCACCACACTGTGCCCATACCACGCTAAACCACATCTCCAGAGTTCTGTGTAAAGTTGGGATTACGGAATTCTAGTTCTAAGCATATTGGAAATTTGTTGTGGGAGTTTGTATGTGGGACCTTGTAAGTCAAAGAACTTTGTAAAACATTGTTTTAAGTGTTGAAAATGTGTCCTCGTAAATACAGCTGTCTGCTTTAATGTAAAGCTCTTTAAAAATCTGTTGTGGTTGTGATTAGGTGATGTGTTTTCACACTCTAACTGCTTTAATGTAACACATCCATTCATTGTAGAGATGAAGTGTCTTTGGCAGCCGTTGGAAGCAGTAATAAAGGCGAATGGATGGTTGAACGTGTAGAAAGAAAAAGGCATGGCGCCGTCGTACATCATGGCATCGCTATCAGAGTGGTTTCACAGTTAAGATGCTACACCTTAATAAAGGTGTAGCAGAGAGACGGAGAACTAAAAGAGCTTTCCTGCACCTGAGTCAATCGTTTCCTGTTATCCTCACAGTAGGACAGCAGTAACACCCATCCATAATAACAGACCTTCGTATCAAACCTTCACAGCTGGCACATGCAGACTCTTCACTTGCTGGATGGATGCCATGAACTCATATATGATTTTAAATCAGTCTGTTTATTTCATTTAGATATCGACGAATGTCAGGATGGGAGAGTGTGTCCATCCGGTTTCTGCTATAACAATCTGGGATCTTTCAGGTGTTCTCCTTGTTCGGATGGGTTTGAAGGGAGAAATGGCCAGTGTGTTGGTAAGAAGCCTTTTTTTTTGTTTGCCTTTATGTGATGATATGTGTTTAGCATAGCTGCTTTTTGATAAATGAGGGGGCCTTTATAAATGTGACCCACAGAAGTGTCTTTCTTCAGATGTATTGTGTGTGTGACCTTCTCTGTGCAGATATAAATGAGTGTCTGGATGAAAAAGTATGCGTTCATGGTCAATGCTTCAATCGGGAGGGCTATTTCATTTGCACGTGTAATGAAGGGTTCATTCCTGACGGCAAGGCCTGCATAGGTACTATGCGTCCACAGTTCAGCAGCTTTTAGCATTTTTCAAAGAAATTTTAATTCAGGACTGAACTAATCTTTTAAACAGATAAAATGCTAAGTGAGCAAACTGCAACTTTGTGTGTGTCACAGACATTGACGAATGCCAGGATGACAGCGTGTGCATCCAAGGTCACTGTCAGAACACAGAGGGCTCGTTTATCTGCAACTGTGAGCCCGGCTTTATATTGTCATCCACAGGGGACCAGTGTAATGGTACGAAAGTGCATCTGTTTGTAATACGTAATCATTTATTCATCTTAAGGGTGTCTGGGATTGATTCAGTATGCAATGTTGAAATATTCTGGTGTTTACAGATGTGGATGAGTGTTTGGAATTACCTCAGACCTGTGATGGTATAGGGGAGTGCGTCAATATTTTGGGATCTTACCAGTGCAACTGCCCACAGGGATATAGACAAGTAAATGGCACCAGCTGCCATGGTGAGAAAATTCATCACACAAATATGCATACAGAGGCTGTGTTTTAGAATACATAATATCATACTACTCTTACTGTGTTTCTACAGTATTTTATCTGTGTTTTCTCTGTGCTTTATCACCTGGATGAGCAAATATGTTTGCCAAAATTGAGTCCTGCTAAATGAAATCCAGCACTTAACTCATCTGTATTGGTTTTAAGAGGTTTGGGGGTCTTTTTTACTGATCAGACCAACTTGCTAGGACAGCTTGGCCATTCTGGGTGGTCATCTTAAACCAGCTAAGACCAGAAAAGCAACTTACAGTTGAGGTCAAAAGTTTATATCCCTTTCAGAATCTGCAAAATAAGGAGGATCATACAAAATGCTTGCTATTGTTTATTTAGTACTGACCCTGTTCAAAAGGTTACATACGCTTGATGCATAATATTGTGTTCTTTTTTTTTTTTTGTTAAGTGATAGCTTAACCTTGTTTGTCCTGAACAGTTAAACTGCCTGCTGTTCTTCAGAATAATCTTTCAGGTCCCACAAATTCTTTGGTTTACCACCCTTTTTTTGTATTTGAACACAAAATACATGAATGAAAACTTTTTATGATCAGGGTAAATTTAACTTAATTTGTCTTCTTGTAGCCTCTGAAGGGCAATATTAAATGAAAAAATATGATATTTAGGCAAAATAAGAAAAATCTCCATTCTATTCAAAAAATGTTCACCCCTTGGCTCTTAATGCATGGTGTTTCCTTTTGGGGCATCAGTGAACATTTGAACCATCTGTAATAGTTGCATATAAGTCCCTCAGTTGTCCTCAGTGTGAAAAGATGGATCTCAAAATCATACAGTCATTGTTGGAAAGGGTTCTAATAGACAAAAATGCTAAGAACAGCAGGCAATTTAACTGTTCGGGACAAACAAGGGAATCATGAACAACTTTCACAACTGTAACAGCTGTGGATCATTCAGGTAGGAACACTGTATTAAGAATCAAGGGGATGTAAACAGGGTCATTTTTATACATTCAACTATTGTTTTCTCTTGTGGACTATATGTAAAAATATTTTAATAACATGCATTTTGTATGATCCCTCTTATTTAGGTAAAATAAATAACATTTTGCAGATTCTGAAAGGGGGTGTAAACTTTTGACCTCAACTGTAGACTGGTTTAAGCAGGTTTTTACAGTCATACAGAACACTGCTTGGAATACTGTTACTGATTTCACTGACTTTAACCCTCAATTCTTGTAGATGTTGATGAGTGTGAGGACGAGACACAGCTGTGCGTCCCCAACGGAGAGTGTTTGAACACAGAGGGTTCGTTCCTGTGTGTGTGTGACGCCGGCTTTGTGTCTACCAGGGATCCATCAGGCTGTGAGGGTACGTACACACACATTCTCTCATTAATGCATCCTGCTGTGGTTTGTCCTGATTCTCAGCGGTGTTGTGTTGATATTTATCTGATGTTTAGGCAAAATTAATCTGCTGCTTTGTTGAAAAGCCCCAGTCATTGGCAGCGCAAGAGAGAGCGAGAGAAAGAAAGGGATTGTGTGTCTAATGGGTTTCACATATGAGCCAATGTTATTTTTCCTCTGGTGGGATGTGTGTATGTGCTCCCGGGGCCCAGTGAGGTGCCAGAGTTGTTTTAAATGCCCCGTCCAGCAGTAAAATGGGGAGAAGGAAGCATTTGAGCTGAATGTCTAGACAAAGAGAAATATATTACATAAAATTACCTACTCAAAACCTAAATGTGTTTGCGGGCTTTTTTCAGACGTAGATGAATGTGTGGATGACAGCAGATGTGTAAATGGTACCTGTTCAAACACAGAGGGCTCGTATCGCTGCCACTGTGAAGTAGGCTATCGCCTGGAGCCAACCAATCAGACGTGCCAGGGTAAAAACCTAGAATCCAAAAAAAATTTGTATCACCCTCCACCCAGAAAGCTCTGTGTTGACTGGTTTATTGGTGTGCTGATTGATTGGTTATGCTGTCCATCAGATTTTGATGAGTGTGCTGAATTGGGGACATCTATTTGTGGGGTTTGGGCCTGTCTGAACACACCAGGCTCTTACCGATGTGAGGTGCCCTGCCCACCTGGCCTTTCCCGAGGTGAACACGGCATCTGTATCGGTGAGTGCCCATGGGCACCAGCTTCAGCCTTGATGTCATTGCCTAAGCTCCACCCAGCTCGCATTGTTGTACTGCGCATCTCCATGTCCTGGCTCTGATGTTTGTCTCGTGTAGCTTAAACATTCGCTAATTAACACTGCAGATTGCAATTATGTTCTCAGTCAGATATACTCATACTCATTCCATCTTCATTCAGGTGCTGTTTTTGTTCATATACTCTACTGCTTAATAAGTTTGGGGTCATGAAACTTTTATTCATAAACAATGCATTTAATTAATCAAAAGTGTCAATAAAGACATTTAAAGTTACAAAGGATTTCTGTATGGAATAAATGCAGTGCTATTGAACTTTCTATTCTTCAAAGAAAGGGAAAAAAAACTGTATCGTGGTTTCCAAAAAAGCATCACAACTGTTTTCAAAACTGATGATGATGAATGTGTCTTGAGCATCAAATCAGCATATTAGAATGATTTCTGAAGGATCATGTGACACTGAAGACTGTAGCTGAAAATTCAGCTTTGCATCACAGGAGTAAATTACATAATAAAATATATTCAGATAAAAAACAGATATTTTAAATTGTAGTAGTTTTTGCTGCTTTTACTGGATTTTTGATAAAAAAAAAATGCAGCCTTTGTGACTTCTTTCAAAAACTTTTACAAAATCTTACTGATCCCAAACTTTTCAATAGTAGTGTATGTAATTTTTGATATCTACTGTTGTGTTCTTTCTCTCATCCATTCATCTCTGCCCAGATCAGCACACAAAGAGCTCTTCTGCCTTCTTATTGTCTCTTCCTCTCTCGTTTTAGACGTGGATGAGTGTTCTTTGAATGAGAATACCTGTGGAAGTCATGGCGTTTGTCAGAATACAATAGGCTCCTTCAGCTGCCAGTGCGACCCGGGATTCAAAGAATCTCAGGATGGGCAGGGGTGTGTGGGTAAGTTTTTTTACCTTCTTAGTGTCTGTTATTTTCATTCCACAGTTTAAAATAGACTCAAAATTGACAGTGTTTAATGAATTATTACTATTAAAAACCTTATGTAAACTTGACAGCTAAGATTTTGTCATTGCTTCTTGTTAATTCAATATAGTTAATTCAAAAATGGAAATTCTATCCTTATTTACTCACCTTCACGTCGTTTAAAGGATTAGTTCACTCCAGAATTAAAATTTCCTGATAATTTACTCTCCCCCATGTCATCCAAGATGTTCATGCCTTTCTTTCTCCAGTCGCAAAGAAATTAAGGCTTTTGAGAAAGGATTTTTCTCCATATAGTGGACTTCAATGGGGATCAATGGGTTGAAGGTCCAAATTGCAGTTTCAGTGCAGCTTCAAAGGATTCTACACGATCCCAGCTGAGGAATAAGGGTCTTATATAGCAAAACGACTGGTTATTTTCTAAGAAAATTACAAATTTATTTACTCTTTCATCACAAATGCTTGCACTAGATCGAATTTACGCATTACGTAGTCGCATTGGAAAAGGTCACGCGTGATGTAGGTGTAAGTACCGACCCAATACTTGCAAAGTCAAATGCCCTTTACAAAAAAGGGTGAAACAACAATGTTTTGATCAAATAATTGCAGCCTCCTTTCAAAGACTTCTTTCAAAAACTTTTACAAAATCTTACTGATCCCAAACTTTTGAATAGTAGTGTATGTGATTTTTGATATCTACTGTTGTGTTCTTTCTCTCATCCATTCATCTCTGCCCAGATCAGCACACAAAGAGCTCTTCTGCCTTCTTATTGTCTCTTCCTCTCTCGTTTTAGACGTGGATGAGTGTTCTTTGAATGAGAATACCTGTGGAAGTCAAGGTGTTTGTCAGAATACAATAGGCTCCTTCAACTGCCAGTGCGACCCCGGATTCAAAGAATCTCAGGATGGGCAGGGGTGTGTGGGTAAGTTTTTTTTTTTTTTTTTTTTTTTACCTTCCTAGTGTCTGTTATTTTCATTCCACAGTTTAAATAGACTCAAAATTGACAATATTCAATGAATTATTACTATTAGAAACCTTCTGTGAACTTGACAGCTAAGGTCAAGTGTGTCATTTCTTCTTGTTAAAGGGATAGTTAATTTAAAAATGGAAATTCTATCAGTATTTACTTACCTTCATTTTGTTTAAAGGATTAGTTCACTCCAGAATTAATTTTTTTCTGATAATTTACCCCCATGTCATCCAAGATATTCATGTCTTTCTTTCTCCAGTTGAAAAGAAATTAAGGCTTTTGAGAAAAACATTCCAGGATTTTTCTCCATATAGTGGACTTCAAAGGGGATCAATGGGTTGAAGGTCCAAATTGCAGTTTCAGTGCAGCTTTAAAGGATTCTACACAATCCCAGGTGAGGAATAAGGGTCTTATCTTGCAAAACGATTGGTCATTTTCTTATATACTTTTTAACCACAAATGCTTGCACTAGCTAAAATTCACGCTTTGGTAGTCGCATTGGAAAGATCACGCGTGACGTAGGTGGAAGTGCCGTCCCAGTACTTGCAAAGAAAGTGAAACGCCATTTACAAAAAAGGGTGAAAAAAGGGTGATGTTGGACGATTTTCAAGTTTTAGGAGAAAATTAGATTTTTCTCCCTACCCTATCCTTTTTTAACCTTTTTAATACTTTCTTTACAACCATAGACACATAATGCAGAGCTAGTGCAAGATGAGCATTTGTGGTTAAAATCTACAGAATTTTTTTTTTCCAAAAATGACCAATCATTTTGCTAGATAATACTCTAAATCCTTGGAAGGGATTCTGCAGAGCCCTTTTTAGCTGCATTGAAACTGCAATTTGGACCTTTGATCCTATTGAACTCTACTATAGGAGAAAAATCCTGGAATGTTTTCCACAAAAGCCTTAATTTCTTTTCAACTGAAGAAAGAAAGACTTTTAATATTTAATTGTAATATTTTACAATTCCACATACACTTTTAGAAATCAAAGCTGGTGCAGTATGTCTTCAAGTTTGAATGTGTGCAGTTCTGAATGACATATAAGAGTTGCAAAAAAAGGAAACCATTTTCTGCAAATAATAATGCGTAATAGACCTAAATTGTGGTCTGTTCCTCACACAATGCTAGTATGTGACTTATAAACTATAAGACTTATAACAGACTACTAAACTATAGCGCACAAGTTGTGTGGCGTACATTTTTGAACAAGGACATAAGAGTAAAAGGAATAAAGCAGCTTATTTAGACCATGGATTAAACTTGAGTCTTTAAACAAAGTGTTTAGTGGAACCATAACATGTCTAACCTCTATCTTGTCCACTTTGGAGACAAAAATTTAACTAATGGACGTGGTTTGGTCTGTTTGTAAAGCTCATTTGAGCTGGATTTGAAAGCGAGGCCAGCGCTCTCTAAGATTTTTTGCCACTTCCTCTCAGACAACATAAAAAAGATGGCAGACGCTTTGCTAGAGCCATGATTGATGTGAGTGTTTAGTTTCTTCCAGTCTGAGGGTGGACGGCACAGACCCCGGTAATGTTTAAAACACAGCGACCGGGGTGAAACACATCAGTGGCCCCCACATACACACATAGACACATTAATGCACTGACATAGAGTCAAGTCTTATTAAAGTGATGGAGCCACATGTATTTATGTGGCCTGGTGTTTAGAGGTCTGGAGTTGGTGGCTGATTTAAAATAACACAGTGTTCTTGTGCAACCCACCATTCTGAAAAAGAGTAAGACCAGAGACAGAGGAAGTTTCAGTTTTATATGAGTAGGAATGGTCGGTATGACAGTACATACTGTGCAAAATTCTTTTGTTATGAATAATCATAAGTAGATGATCGCTAAATGAGCTGAAATACCTTTAAACAATATCCCACGTTTATTTAATATATAAAACATTTTTTTTGTTGATTTTAACCACAAATGCAAATTTTCAGCAATAATTACACCAGTTCTCAGTATCACATGATCATTCAGAAAGCATTCTATTATGCTGATTTGGTGCTCAAAATGTTATTATTATCAGTTCCGCTCAATTGCTCAGTTGAATCCATCCTTGCTAATTAAAATTTAGAAATCTACAATGATATTAAATATTAAATTAATGATTTATATCGCCCACCCATATATACAGTATAGGCCTATTGTTCTTCTGATTTGTTCTCGGTTTGTGTTTAGTTTGAGGAGAGAATTTTCATAAATACACTAGCAAACAAACACACACTCACTCTTAAAAACAGACAGTCTCTGAACAGAGGTTGTTTTTCTTGCCAGCTTATGTAACTGGCCACAAACAGCCTCCATCGTTTCTGGTTTCCCACGGCAATAACACACACTAACACACAAACACTAATACACACAGGACATGCATTCCTCTTTTCCTCCCACTTCTCTCTTTCTCTTTCTCCCCTTATCCATTCATCCATTTCCCTCCTCAGTTTCTCTCCTTACCGCATCCCTTATGCTTTCTCTTCCTCTCCTATCGCTTTGTCCTTCAATTACCTAGAAAGACAAAGATCTCTGGCCTAATGAAATGCTACACGATTCCGGCAACAAGAAATGTTCCTTTCTACAGTGAAAGTGGAAATTTTGCTTAACGCAACAAAATCAGTTTCTTTTTTCTTTTTCTTTTTGTCCTGTCCCATTAGTGACAGAAATAGTTGAGAAATGAGCTAGATTTGAACCTGCGTCACCCATGTGTGTACCTAAGTTTAATGTGTCTGTAGCTTGTACATTCACTTGATTAGCTTTCCTTGCCCTGTGCAGTTGATTAACAAAAACAAATCGAAGATCAGACGTTATATGATATGTAGACATGTCTAAAGATCAGTTTTAGCCTTCTGTCCCAGCCAGCTTCTTTGTGTGTCTTGACCTACGTTTTAATGAAGCGAAAGGATAACATCTAATCCCCTTCCAGAGACTGAACATCTTAACTCCCTGTGTACTTGTGTACCTGTGTACATAAAGCATTAAAGCATTATGGAAAACCTATTTCTTGGTTCCATTTGTTGCTTACAAAAAGTTGTTGCTTCCCTGGGGCCAGTTGTTCAAAAGTAATCTGGTTGGATTTTGGCCATCGGATTGGATCAACTCTGGAAAATGGGTTGTTAAATTTCAGATTAGATCACAAAATACAATTTTAGTAAGATTGGGATACTTTTGATCCAAAAACTTGATTATTCTGATCCCAGCAGAAAGGTGGATTTCAGGAACAAAAATGTAGTAAAACTTCAAAACTGGTGATCCAATCCAATATTTTTGTTTGCTATTGACAGCTGTTTTGGGATTTGGGTATATATTACATGTTAAATTGTTGTATTTTTTGGACCAGTTTTAAGTTTTATTACATTTGTGTTCCTGAAATCCACCCTTCTGCTGGGATCAGAATAATCTAGTTTTTTTTGGATCAAAAGTATACCAATCTTACTATATACTGGCAAGACTTTTGAACAGCACAAACTGAGGATTTAATCCAGTTCAAAACCAAAACTGGATTTTGTCATCTAATCCGAATTCAGAATATTTTTTTCCTTTTCAACAAACCATTTTCAAGCTTTGATACAAACTGAAGGCCAAAATCCGATCGGATTACTGATACGTAAGAAAAACTGGCCACAGTGCAAGACACTGATTCAAAGTTCATGAACCTTAAGTACATGAAGCTGATTCTTTTTGAGAAGTAGTAAATAATTGCAGTTCAGTAAGTAAAGATTCAAGATTCAGTGAAGGATTTGTCAGACTGATTTAAACTGGTAATCTGTGTGTTCATGAGTCTTTCTGAGTCAATCATTTTAAGATCCAGCTGAGAAGTGTCATTTGATTGTGAATCAGAAATACTCACAGCATGTTTTGCTTTTGAGTTCAGCCATTAGTGATGATGTAAAAGACTTTTTTATCTGATCACATTTAATTCAAACTGCAAACTCACAGTAAAATTAGTTTTGTCATGATGCTGCACCCAAACTCTTTTGGGGGTAGAAAATGTTCCTGTCAAACCCTACTGAAGTGCATGGAAAACTCGCTAGTGTATATCAGTTCTTATGAGGTCGTATCTGTCTTTTACATTGTTCGTCTGGCACTGACGTCCATTTCCAACTTTTTATCATTCCCTAGTGGTCCAGCACCCACGCTGCTGCTGACTCCAGACGACCGTTTAACACTTCCAGGCTCATTGACGAGCTGGCCCACCATCACTGAGAGGGTCTGGAGTGTGTACGTGCGTGCGTCTGGCGGGATGGCTCCATTAGAGCATTCAGAGCCTATTGCACATAAAGGCTCTGCACACAAGTTGATTTATTGGATCCTTTAGTATATGGTGCTCTAAGATGATTGATAAAACCAAGAGAATGAGAGTCACAGATGTGTGAAGCATTGAGAAAGAAAAGAGAGAGAAGAGAGTAGATGGGAGGAGAGAGGCTTGTTGCAGGAAGTAGACACTTGCATTATAGTGCTACTTTGGTCGTCATAAATTCAAGCTGTCAGAGACAGTCGGCAGAAAAATGGGGCTGTTTTATTTACTGAAGTCAGTTGTGCACACAGTTTGTCATTGCTCTATGAGGTTCCCAAAAGCCACCGTTTTGATAAGGAAAATTAATGAAAACTCTGCAGAAGGCTCTGAGCCAATCAGGACAAAGCTATAGACATGATAAACTATGAGTAGATAATGACCAGTGTTTCACAAGCTTTAGAGTTCATGAGTTCACATAAAGTTTGTGGTTATAAAAAGTCTGGTTAGAGATCTGGTAAAATGTTTCCTTTATGTTTCAGGGGCATAATATTACTAAAGTAAAAGGTACGTACAAGCAGTATTAATTAAGATATTAGCCTAATATTTCACCTTCTTGACCGGAAATGATAAGAACAAACCCTGAAAGCCCTGGAAATCCTGGTTTAGTTCGGCCAACCACAAATGCCTTTTGTTCCTCAGACAGTCTTTTGTACTCTTCTCCTTGATTTGTTATAACTTTTGCCAGTGTATAGTACTACAAAATGTTTTTCCCGGGTTCAACTGATTAGTACAGCCCAAAATATGACAATAATTGACCATTTTAAGCAGTAATAATCAACTAAATTTGTGAGTTCTGTTCAGTTCAGCAGCATTGTTTATGTTTAGTGCTGCTGATGACGTATCATAAAAACACTCTATAGTCTTTTGTACTTTTGCATTTTTTTTTTTTACTTTTTTCAATAATTTCTTTCAGAATTGTTGTTTTCAGTACATTTTAGTATCAAGTAGGGATGTAACAATTCACTCAACAATGCAATACAATTCACAAAACATTTCACAATACGATTTTCTCACAACAAAGTGAGACAAATGATTTAAGACAAATAATAAATAAAAGGTGCCCTTTTATTATTTCTAAGACAAAATGCTGCACATTTGTTTGTGAAATTGAAAAGTTGAATAAAACTTAACTGAAATTTTAAAACAAATCTTTTTTTTTTTAATAAAAATAAAATAAAATAAATCTCTTCATATAAACAAACTTTTAAAATTAGAGGCAAATTTTAATCACAATCCAAACAAAGATGCTTCATAAATGCAACATGAGCATTTTTTTTTATGTAAATTTGATTGTATAATTTCAAAATTTCAAGCAAAACAGAATGCATTTAGCATTGTTAAACTGTACTACATAAAACAGTCTATCTGAAACAAAAACAGCAGATGGGCTAAATGAGAACGCAAATTCAGTCTCTGACAACAGGTGGTGCTTATCTCAAAAGACTTTAATCGTTCATAGACTTGTGTGCTATATTTTTCAAATATTTTCTTTTTGTGAGGAAAAGATCAAAAGTTATTCACTGATCTTCCAATCCAGTTTATTTAGATTGAGTAAGTCAATCAAACTCAAGAAAAGTGAATGAATCATTATTTTGAACTGATATTCCTTTTTTAATTAACTGGTTTATTTTTGAATGAACTATTCCTATTAAACTAGAAGCCTGTTATTGTTAAACCGATGTACTTACACTGCTGTATTGGATGAGAACTGAACTACTTTCATAAATTGTGAACTGAACTGAAGAACTGAATCAACACTGAACTGACCTCAGCTAAACAATGACTTGTGTTTTTTTTAGAGCTGTTTTACAACAGAATTCATCTCTGTTTGCATCACTGAATAATTAATTCTCCTGTTTGTCCCTGTAAAGCTGCTTTGAAGCATCTGTATTGTATTAAGCGCTATATAAATAAAGGTGACTTGACTTGGTAGAACAACAAATGATCTCATCCAACACAAAAAAAAAACAACTCCTGCAGTTCAGATTGCATCTTCAGCTCAATAACAAAACACATTTTTGCCTGCAGATGTGAACGAGTGTGAGCTGCTGGGTAATGTGTGCGGTGAGGCCATCTGTGAGAATCGTGAAGGCACCTTCCTGTGTTTATGTCCTGATGAGATGCAAGAATTTGATCCGATGTCGGCCAAATGCTTCTCTACACCACCAGGTAAAGTCGTAGCCTTCTGTAAACACCACAGTGTGATCGACCAATTCATTATCCTTCAGAAATCCCACAAACAGTGCCCTAATCCAAACCTACAAGCCACAGATTACCTTTTATCTGGACAGATGACCCTTGTCCTCCTCCTACGTAACGTCTCGGCTCCACTGTATACCTGAAACAATTCTGAAGCTCTTCACGTTTTAATCTCAGCCATGGAGATCCTCTAGTGCAACAGGACATTAACTTCATATCATCAGAGTCCAGGTCTGAGTAGAACAGAGGGAGGCAAGGCGTGATGAATGGGGGTTGTAAACGATCTGGCAGGAGAGAAATGAGATTCAGTCTGAGGATTACAGAGGGACCAAAGCAGCGCAGGCCCCAAAGCACGGAAGAACCAAGAAGCTCCCACGCTAAGATAAAAAAGACCAGTACAGAGAGATATACAAGAAGACCTATCAGAATGAGATAACTGCTTTCGAAAGTCTAGACAGATTTCCTGATTGAAATTGTGATATTTACTTTTATTGCTAGGTTTCAATAGTCCACTTTAGACATTCTACTATCTAGATCAACTAACTCTCATTAGAGTATTAGGAGACTGTTAAGGTTAATAAAGTTGACATATACTTCTTATTACTTTAGTCTGTGGAATGTGTGTTGGGGGCCATCAAAATAAAGTGTTAGCACATATTAAAGAGATAGTTTACCCAAAAATGAAAATTCCGTCATTAATTACTCACCCTAATGTCGTTCTAAACCAGTAAGACGCAAAAATTAAAATATTTTTGATGAAATTCAAGAGCTTTCTGACCCTGCATAGACAGCAACACAACTGACACATTCAAGCCCAAGAAAGGTAATAAGGACATTGATAAAACAGTTCATGTGACATCAGTGGTTCAACCATATTGTTATGAAGCTATGAGAATACTTTTATGTGCAAAGAATACAAAAATAACATTTCTGTTATTTTAATAGTTCTAACAGGTCTCAGCTGATCCACGTCTACATATAGGAATATGATGCCATTATATATAAGGTCCTTCATATTGTCAGCAGCTTTTTCTATGCTAATTAACCTTCTCCATCTCCAGCTCCACCTCTTGTCCAATCACGATTCTGCCTTTGAATCAGACTAATTTCTAAAATGTGTAGATTAAGTGATTGAACAAATAATGTATCTGCAGTACATCAATGTTGGTTCTGTTCTGCTCAGGGAGTTCTTGCCCAAAACAGAACCATACAGCCATTCTAAACTGTATGCTAACTTTCAAACATCTTTTAATTAAATTTTAACATTAATAACATTGCTGTCTAGTTTTCATCAGGGTCAGATTTCATCAGAAATATTTTAATTTGTGTTCTCAAGTTGAACGAAGATCTTACAGGTTTGGAACGACGTGAGAGTGAGTAATTAATGAAAAAAGTTAGGTGAAAAATTCCTTTAAGGTTTAAGGATTGGCACTGGCTAGATTGGAATCAATTTGTTCCTCTAGTTCTGAAGAACATGGTGGAACTGGGAAATGAAAGAACAGTGTTGATTGGATATGTGTGTGAGTGGCTATACACCAGCTGTGCCTGGAAGATCAAGTAACAGGAAGCATTTTCTTAGATCTTAGCCAACTGTTTTAGTTAAGGATTTTTGTTCAAATCCACCCGTCTAATCCTCCTCCCCTCATAAAACCTCACTGTCTCCTGAGTTTAAACATTATTTTTTGCTTTTTACAAGAAATACCATGGTATCTCTTACTAGAGCTGTAAATCAAGCTTTTTACATGTAAGTATGGTGGTAGAACACCATAGAACAAGAATCACAAAAGTTTGGAATATGAATTATGTGGAAGTAATTAAAAAGAAGCACAAGGCTGAACTGTTGTTCACAGTTTCTGCTATGTTCTTGACCTTGGTTCTTTAGTTGTTCTATTCATTTCATTTGTGGGTTACCATATTGCAGTGAAATATCACATTTATTTACTGACTTTTTTCTGTTCGCTTTGTTGTTTTATGACAAATCATGATTGAACATTCATAGCTGAATATTTTAAAAGGACAAAACATACAGTCTGACTTGTCTGTGTTGTGTTGTCTTGTACCCCACAGTCACACAAGTGGAAAGGAAAGAGTGTTACTTCAACTTGAATGATGAGAACCTGTGTGATAAGGTGCTGGCCAGCAGCATGACTAAAGAGGAGTGTTGCTGTACGCTGGGAGCCGGCTGGGGGGACAACTGTGAGGTCCATCCCTGCCCCATACCAGGAACAGGTACTCAGTTACTGTACATCACGCACAACACTCTAAAAGATCCAGCACAAAGAACTGCAAGAACACTTTTGCATAGATATGTGACTCTGGACCACAAAAACAGTCGGGTCAATTTTATGAATAAATGGGCTTTCCATTGATGTATGGTTTGTTAGGATAGGTCAATATTTGGCCAAGATGCAATTATTTGTTAAAAAATTATTTCTTAAAAAAATTAAGTAAATTAAGAATCAGTTGCCCTGGTTCATTTCAAGTAAACTATTACTTTTAAACTTCAAGCAGAATAAAAATGTGCATATTTTAACATTTTTTGAAAAAATACGATTGTGGTGAACTTAAAAAGATTCAACTCAAAGTAGAAACTGTGCTGAACTTGAGGATAGTGAATTATTCATTCTTTTGAAGTGATTCCTTGCAGTGAATCAATTTTCCTGGTTCATTTAAGGTAAACTATTCATTTTAAGCTTTTATGTTGGGGAGCAACATAAAAGCCCAAATTAGAGAAATTAATCTCAAAGTAGAAAAAGTAATTAAAGAGACAGAAAATGTTTTAAGCCATTATCATTTAAGCCTGTAATGATTCCCACAGCATTTTTACTTCAAATCTCCTTACAGTTTTGTTGAAGAGAACGTGTCCTGAAGGGAAGTCCACATGTTGTTGCAGATTAGTGCTTATGAATCTGTCTCTGCTCATTTTTAATTTCAGACAGGTAGATCAGATAGGACTGTAGATCGTGGTAAGGTTCAATGCGAAACGATATTCACCTTTCTGGAAATGATGCTTGACGTATGGTGTTAAATACGTGTAAAAACTTGTCTGTCCTATCATGACCTAAATGACTGTGAGTCTTCACAGACAAGCCAATTAAATTATTAAATCATGTCTGGATTCTCATATCTCGTATTTGTTTTGCTTCACCAGCTCATTACTACAAACCTATCTTCAACTAATATCCAATAATCACCATTCTTAAAGTAAATACAATAGACAGTTTCTTTTATTAACTGCTGACTCTCCCATGCAGATCAGTTCTCACAGATGTGTCCGGCAGGCCGGGGTTACATTCCTCCTGAGGATCCTGTGATTCCTACAACCAGCTTACCAGAAAGCTTTAAAGGTATTTGTGTCTGTGTAGTTTTAAAGGGATAGTTCGCCGCCTCATTTACAGTACTCACCCAAATGTTGTTCCAAACAATACTGATTGACTGACTTCTGTGGAGCACAAAATGTTTTTGTCCATACAGTGAAAGTCAATGGGGTCCAAAACAACACTAAATCCCAATGACTTTCATTGTATGATGATATTGATTTAAATGATTTCACTTTTGGATTAACTGTTTCTTTAATGTCTGGTTGTTTACATGTGCTTTTGTGCTTATATGGTTTTATGTTTAAGCATTGATGTGCCTTGCACTTTTCCCCTCCTGTATAATGCACATATTTTTGACTTTGTAATATGTGGAAGCAGCCGCAGACATCGCTTAGCATCTGACCTACATATGCTGAAACGCACACACTCAGCAGCCTGCTTCCCAGTGTGGGGAAACCTCAGTCACAGGGCCAGTCTAATGCACTGATTTAATTTATGAATGCAGCGAGAGTGTGGTTTCTCTTTGGCTGGTGGCAGCACGAGTGAATGCGATGCGGTTGGGATATGTGTGTGTGTGTGTGTGTGTGTGTGTGTGTGTGTGAGTGTGTGTGTCGGCATATGTTTGAATGGAATGCTTATGGATGGTAAGGACATTTCCTCCCTGCCAGTCTCCAGTCAAATGACATTTCTGCATGTAGCAGATGCCCAAATAAGAACACTAACCAGAGCAACACGTCCAGATGCAGGCTAATCTGTAGGTGTGGTGTTAAAAAAAATCATGAAATAATGAAAATGTGTTGATGTGTGTGATTCGCAGACGCAGATGAATGCAAGCTTTTTGAAAATGAGATCTGCAAAGACGGCTTTTGTCTCAATACCCCTGGTGGGTATGAGTGTTACTGCAAGTCCGGACTCTACTTTGATGAGAGCAAACTGCAGTGTGTGGGTAAGGTCCAAAATCACAATCTGCATGTAATCCCCGAACAACTGTGGATTACTATGTCTCATCTGTCTTTTTTCTCAAAGGGAGAGTTCATGACGATTACCTCATGTTGTTCTAAAGTCTTTTACAGAGCACAAAAAAAAATATTTTGATAAACAAAACCTACAAAAAGAGTGGCGACGTCATGTTCTGAACCTTCGAGTTTGACTGTTTGACTGTTTACTTAAATGGAAAGTTTAAGTCATTTCCAAAAATGAAAATTCTGTCATTAATTACTCACCCTCATGTTGTCCCAAACCTCTAAGTCCTTCATTCATTTTGGGAACACAAATTATTTAAATAATTTTGATTAAATCTAAGAGCTTTCTGACCCTGCATTAACAGCAATGCAACTACCACGTTCAAGGCTCAGAAGGGTAGTAAGGACATTGTTAAAGGCACAATATGAACTATTTTTTTATTGAAATATTTAATGGGGGCATAACACACACAGTTTCACCTAATCTCATGTTAATCTTGAGTACCTATAGAGCAGTACTGCATCCTTCATATATCCAAAAAGTCTTTAGTTTTGTCATATTTACAAAAGAAAGTTACAGCTTTACGATTCTCTCTGAAAACAGCGTGGGTGAAGCTAAAAACTGATGAGCACTCGCGCTGCAATTGTCAATTAAAAACACATACATTTGATGCTGTTTCTCTTCCCATCTGCAGTTCTGAACTATGACTGGGATATTTTATAGCTGGGACCACTCCATCTGTCATTATCAAACGATGTGTAAATCAAGCGTCAAACTGGGCCTCGTTTATAAATGTTCATCAACAAACACACCGGCAAAACTCTGTTTCTGCCCCTGAAAAACAAACTGCATCCACTGTTCATGTAACGCTGGGTTCTTCGGGAAGCTGACCAAGGTTATCTTTGCCTTACAATCAAAACAAACTTCTTTAGTGACATTCTTCCCGAATGAGTCCCACACAGCAGTGCAGCCGAACGAAGCATGTTGATGGGCACGCTTTTGCACTCGCTCCAGTGCTTCCGGAAGAAATGCCCATACAAGGAGTTCCACCCTTCAGAAGAGCCATGATCGAAAAAAACTTTCCAAAACTTGTAAGAAACCCGAAAGTGTGTATTTGGCACAGAAATCGTTTTTTGAAACTTTGGCCATGTTTAGCATGAGAATCCAACTCTCTAACACTGTAGATAACTTAACATGCATGAAACAGCATTGAACCCCGCCCTTAAAAACTACTAGAACAGTGTTATATATATTGCTGACTTGTGTACTTACATTATCACAAATGTTTCGAAGAATGTTTAAATCCTGAGAAATTAGCAATTTTAACTAGTGTAACGATCTCTGTCATTGTGTCGCTTGCCAATGACGTCATACACCCTTGATTTTCCAGTATTATTTTGCAGAAAACATGGAAACGTCAAAGACACTTTAATATGTTAAGCATTTTATTAGACAGGTGATGACCACGTAGCATTATAACAAAACTTTCAACACGCTCAAATGTATCTAGTATGATAAAACAGGGCTGCTTTTTCCTACATACGCAAGACTGGAAGAAGCAAAAGCGACTGTGGCATAATAAAAGCTCCACTGCTTTCGAGTCATGCATCGTGCTCGTACTTTATTAGCAATTGCTCCAGCGTCCTCGTTTTGCTTCCACAACTTTCTGCCGTGAAACTTTCCACAACTTTTTCTACAGTGACCTTAGTAAGCCTTTAATATATTAGCTCAGCCATGGACATGATTTATGCCCAAGTGCGGATTGGATCAGCTGTGGGGATAAGACAACAACTCCCATGATTCCACACTCAATCACAGCATCATCAATCTAGCCTTTGTTTCTTTGTTTGTTTTGAATATGCACCCTCTAGTGGCAAAAACTTACATATTGTGCCTTTAAAATAGTTCATGTGACATCAGTGTTTCAGCTGTAATGTTATGAAGCTACGAGAATACTCTTTGTGCGCAAAGAAAACCAGAATAACAACTTGCGTGTCAGTCTTTGCCATGCCTTCACAAAAGTACCACACAAATTGTAAAATAAAGTGGTTATTTTTGTTTTCTTTGTGCACAAAAAGAATTCTCATAGCTTCATAACATTAAAAAGTTACATGAAAGTGTTTTATTTCAGTCTGTGTATTCTTAGAAAGGTTAGAAAGTAATCTTAGATGAGTTTGCTATTTATAACATCCTGCTTTAGGCGTTTATTGCTTGTGATGCTTGGCCTTGAATTGTCACTGTGTTCTTTTGTCGGTTCGGAATGACAGGCTTGTCTGCATGTTTTTGTGTGGGTGCATGTGAGTATACATGCTGAATAGATAGCGTGTGTAAGTGTTGGCCTAGTTTGGCTCACCGTAACGCCAACACATTTAAATTGGATTTAAATTTAAGTTTTAAACCTGCTGCAGCTGCCGGCTTGTGGCTTGCGGTGACATTATGTGTGCAGCATGATAGCAGGTTATATGTGTGTGTAAGCTTGGGTCAAAGGGCTACATCTTGCGACCGGTCAGGGCGGCACAGCCATTACGATCCAGGCCGCAGCTCTATGGTGCACCGCAGGCTGTCTGCCTGCCTAAACACACATACACACACTCACACAAACCACAGACCCACGGCAATGGAGTCTCGCCCGGCCGCACTGCCTTAAAGCTGCCACACCCCTGACTGCCTTACACACACATATTCAGCATAGCCACAATCATTTGATTTCCTACACCCACACTGACACACACACATATGAGCTCCCACTCACTCTCTGAACTCAATCATGCATTTCCACACACACACACACACACACACACACGCACACGCGCGCATTTGTACATATGTCAGTCATTTTGACCCCAGATCAGTGGGTGCAGGTTCTGGAGGAGGCCGCAAACTTTACATACACGCTGTGGGCTCATCTGGTTTTATGTAAACAAACACACTAAGTGTGTCTAAAGGAATAGTTCATCCAAAAATGAAAATTACCCCATGATTTACTCACCCTCAAGCCATCCTAGGTGCAAATGGCTTTCTTTTTTTCAGACGAATACAAACAAGTTATGTTAAAAATGTCCTGGTTCTTCCAAGCTTTAAAATGGCAGTGAATGGCTGTTGATTTTTTGATGTCCATTAAAGTGCATCCATCCATCATAAAAAGCGCTCCATATGTCTCCAGGGGATTAAGGAATCATTCCACAAAACCGGTACCAAAACATATTTTCACACCTCAGGCATCAAATCCCTATTATTATTGGTCACTGTTTTATCTTCAACCCTGTTATGGACACTGTGGGAGCTTTCTGAAAATGATTATAAAATGTATTTGTAATACGACTAACATTTTCCTGTTAATCAGATGTCCCTCACACTAATTTAGTATTTGCAAATATAAAAGTTACATTACTTTTGCTATACTAAAGCCTGAAATTGAACTTTTTGTGACAGCAACCTCATCATTTTTGGTCAAAGAAGTGGCTTATCTTCAGAATTTAAACTAAAATCAGTATTCTTATGATTGATCTGAGCATTTCAGACTGAGATCAACAAACATTAAATTAGGTTTTCATAAACGTAAAAAATAATTAATAAAAATGTAGACTGGGTGTGACAGGGTTGAGACTAGGGTAATGGGATTGAAGAGGAAAATACATCTTAACTTATAAAAGTTGTTTTTTTACTCTCATTCACTGTAAGATTTTCTATAAACACTGTGTTTCATAATGTAACCAAGAAAGACAACAGCTATAAATTGCAATTTAATTCCTTAACACTGAGATGAGAAAATCTAGGCAGAACACACATGTGCACACAAACACACAGCTTTAACATGGACATTACTACATTCAACATATGCATGTGATATAAGACTCTTGATCAAATATAATAATTCATTTAAATTACTGGATAACTTCATCTTACAACCCCGTTATGTTAAAATAAGTAACAGGGTTGAGTGTGACGGGGTTGTGATTTTTTGCTCTAAAAGGCCACTGCACGAAATGTAGTGAATAACAGGAGAGCACAAGGCATGCATGATTTTATGAAATCATGTATATTGTTAAAATATCAAAAATCATTTTCACAAGTAATAGTTTTCTATCTATTATTTGATGTAAGGGGGTTGAGTCGTTAAAGGGTACATAACATGCACAGTTTCACCTAATCTCATGTTAATCCTCAGTACCTATGGAGTAGTAATGTAACCTTAATATCTCCAAAAAGTCTTTAGTTTTATTATATTTATGAAAGAAAAATACAGCTTTCCGATTTTCTCCGGAAAAAGCCGAACTTCTGGAGGCACGCCGTGGGCGGAGCTAAATTCGACGTTTCACTTACCATCTGCAGTTGTGAATCATTACCGGGATCTTTTATAGCTGGGACCGCTCTGTCTTTCAGTATCAAACAATGTGAAAATCCAGCGTCGAACTGGTCCTCGTAACGTTATATGAAACACATACTTGCTAAACTCCATTGCTGCCCCGGAAAAAGGAACTGTATCCACTGTTCACCTAATGCTGGGTTCTTCAGGAAGCTGAGCAAAGTTATCTTTGCCTTACAACCATAACCACACTTCTTTAGAGACATTCTTCCCGAATGAACCCCTTGCAGAGTGCAGCCGAATGAAGCACGTTGATGGCGCGCTCTTTCTCACGGTCTAACCGACGTGATCGCGGGCGCCGCGGACGCGCTTTTCCGGGAGAAAGGCTCATATAAGGAGTTCGTCATTCGTCATTACGTCATTACTGCCACGATCGAAAAAAATCAGCCGAAACTTGTACCAACCCGGAAGTAAGATTTTCGGCAAAGAAATTCTCTGTCATTTGTCCAAATTATTTTTTTAAACTTTGGCTATGTTTAGCATGAGAATCCAACTCTTTAACACTGTTAACAACTCTGAATATACGAAACACCATTGTACCCCCCCTTTAAGCTTGACAACCACAATATCACAATAGTAATAAGTTATTGTTATTAAAGAAGGTGGTAACTTGTCTGTGTCTGCTCACAATGTTGTTCAGAATACTTCAGAAAAAAGCACAGATAGACATTTATGAGAATGGCAAAATGTATGGACCTTTTTCTAATTGTATTATTCATATCAAGTACACTTTCACAGAAGGCCATGAGGGACATGACAAAATAGGTGGTGTCAACTGAAGGTCATTTCTAATATAAAGATGTATGTCATGTGTTTAAACCTTATTAAAGGAGACATTTCAATTAATACAAAAAGCTTTTAAAAACTGTTTTTGTTGACCCAACAGATAAAATACATTTAAAAAGGTTAGAGGGACTTAAATTGCACCGGTTTCGCGGAATGACTCAAAGGCCTTCTGAAGCGATTCAGTGTGTTTGTGTAAGAATAGTATCCATATTTAAAACTTTATAAACCGTATTCTCTAGCTTCCACTACCTGTCGTACGTGTATTCATGAAAAGAGTGATGTTCCAGCGGATGACATAGGATGCAGGTGTAGCATAAGTTCTGGTGAGAATATGCTATCTTGCGATAGTTTTGTTTACAGCAAAGGAAAACCTGTTTCTTCTTGGCTTATATTGAAATCCTCTCACGTTTTTCTTTACAATTCCTAGTTTTGTACTTCGAATTCATGACCGGTGTTTTGCATTGCTCTCTGCACTGCGCTTCCATGTTCACCACTGCCTACATTCTGCGCCATCTACTGGATCGTCACTCTCTTGTGAATGTGCATACGATAGTTAGCAGAAGCTAGAGATTATGGTTTTTAAAGTTTTAAATATGGATATTTTTCTTGCACAAACGCATCAGTTAACTTCAGAAAGCCTTTATTAACCCCCCGGAACCATGCAGAGTACTTTTTATGATGGATGGATGCACTTTATTGGACTCATTATAAAGCTGGGAAGAGCCAGGACATTTTTCAAATATAACTCTATAATTGTATTCATCTGAAAGAAGAAAGTCATATACACCTAGGATGGCTTGAGGATGTGTAAATCATGGGGTAATTTTCATTTTTGGGTGAACTGTCCCTTTAAATGCACTTTGGTTGGATTAAAGCAATTTGTCAATCTATTGGTGTTGTTTTTGTTAACTAAAACTAAAATGAAAAAATGATTAAAAATTGGTAATTGAAGTAAAGCTGAAATAACATTTTTTTATCTATTATTAATATTAGATGGAAAACTTAAATGAAAATTAGAAATATCACTAACTGCAATAAGTTTAGGCACAAAAGCTAAAATAATAATAAAGTAATAAATCCACAAATAAAAATAATAATAATAAAACTAATACTAACCAGGACAACAAAATTACTCAAATTTAAAGTAAAATTAAAATAAAAACGGCAAACCTAAATATAAAAGCTTAATATTCAAAATATGAATGAAAATTTTAATTGTAGAAATATTTTTTTTATATAGCAAATTTCTGAAATGCTGAATGCTGGTGAAACTGTTGTTCTTTTTTGCATCGCTATTGTACATATTGCACTTGCTCATTGAGTCTGTTTTCTGTTTCTCTCTCTGTCTCTGGACTCTGCAGACACTGATGAATGTGCAGATGAATTGAACTGTATAGATGGCAAATGTATGAACACATATGGGTCATATCAGTGTTTCTGCACTGCGCCCCTGATTCTTGCACCTGACAATGCACGCTGCATTTCGCCCACTGTAGCAGGTAAAGTCTTACATCAACATTAACAAAGTATCATGCACCTGAAAACCCCACAACCCACTGTCAAATTCCTATTCTCTAAAGCACTTAACTCCAAAAAACCCACACCTTAAAGCCACTAAAATCACACTTTACAACTCATAGCCTAAACTCTAAATCCCAGTGTCTAAATCTGTTAACCAATCCTAGATGCCCGAGCACTACACAGTTTGGATGTCTCCTCTGATTCATCTCATAAGATCATTAGTCAAGTTCTCCATGACCTGAATAGAGTGTGTCAGATTAGTGAGACACCTAAAATCTGCATTGTTGGGGTTCCTCGGGGAGCTGGATTGAGACACAATTCTCTAAATCCTTTAATCTAAATCCTAGATTCTCTAAAACCCCACATTTTACATTTTAAACACTACTCACTAAATGTTACACCCCTCAATGTGCGATAATCTACTTCAGTTGTTTCTGAGATCTTATTTGATCATCTCTGACCTGTATTGCTCGTCTTGATCTCAAAGCAATTCCAAATAGTGTCATACTGCCATCTAGAGGGTGGTCAGAATAAGCAATGCCACACTTTTTTTTATATATACATTGCATTATTTTATATATTGCATTGTTTTGTGTTTTAATGTTGAAGGAAATGTCTGTAAACTTTTTTTCTTACCAAGCTAATTTTTACTATTCTGTAAGTTTAATTTTGTTGACACGTATTCATTATCACTTACAATGCTACTTTGTTTGTGTTTTTGCAGGGCAAAGAGAAACTGATGTGTACTCAGGTATTTGCTGGGAGGCCGTAACGGAAAGGCTGACCTGCACAAAGCCCATTGCCAACCTACGGAGCACGTTCACGGAGTGCTGCTGTTTATACGGAGACGCCTGGGGCATGGAATGTGCTCTCTGCCCCCAGAAAAATACAGGTATAAATACACAACCACACATTAAAACACAGAGAAAAATCTGGAGCAGCTTTGAAACCATCTTTCTCTCTATTTGGCAAATTAATCTGTTTGGTATTTAAAACAGTTTATTATTAGGGATGCAGTTTTATCCCCAAAGTTAATTTGTATGCGCTGTCATTCAAGAGTTTGGAATCAGTAAGATTTGTCATGTTTTTTAAAGAAGTCCTTAATGCTCATCTAAGTTCCATTTATTTGATCAAAAACACAGAAAAAAAGCAATATAATGAAATATTATTTTAATTTAAAATAACAGTTTCCCATTTTAATATACTATTCCATGATGCAAAGTTGAATTTTACTCCTGTCTTCAGTGTCACACAATTTTTCAGAAATCCTCCATTCTAATATGCTGATTTATTATCAATGTTGGAAACAGTTGTGCTGCTCAATATTTTTTGGAAACTGTGATACTTTTTAAGGATTCTTTGATGAATAAAACATTAAAAAGAACAGTATTTATTCAAAATAGAAATCTTCTCTAACAATTTAAGTCTTTACTATAACTTTTTATCAAATCCTTGCTGAATGAAAGTATTGATTTCAATAGAAAGAAAAAAAATTACTGACACCAAATTTTGAACAGTAGTACATTACAAAATAAATGCTGTTCTTTTTAATGTTTTATTCGTCAAAGAATCCTGAAAAAAGTATCACAGGTTCCAAAAAATAAAAAATAAAAATAAGCAGCACAACTGTTTTCAACATTGATACTAAATCAGCATATTAGAATGATTTTTGAAGGATCTTTTGACACTAAATGCTGAAAAATTCAGCTTGGCATCACATGGATATATTCTATTTTAAAGTATATTAAAACAGAAAACCACTATTTTTAAATGCAGTAATATTTCACAATATTACAAAATCATACTGATCCCAAACTTTTGAACAGAAGGCATATGTTCTTTTTTTTTTAATTATTGCAGACCTACTGCACAGATCTGGCTCAAACACAAAAAAAACAGAGAAAATCAAAACAAAACTCTTTCTTATTTATTCTCATCCAGAGGCCTATGCCACTATGTGTAATATCCGTCCGTTTGGTGGTCCTATTCGGCCGTATGGTCAGGATGCTTTGGTCGCTGGCCCAGTTGCTGAATACGGCCCTGAATACGACTCTCGGCCTCTAAACCCTGACGGTACGCTGCCCCTCTATGAAGATTATGAAGAACCAAGAAGTGAGTACAAATATACAACTTAAAAAAATAGCTGAAATTATTCATTATTGTCATTATTTACTGATATTCGTGTTTTTTAGGTCCGTTTGATGCATTTGAAGGACTACGAGCGGAGGAATGCGGAGTGCTAAACGGGTGTGAGAATGGACGGTGTGTGCGGGTGCAGGAAGGATACACCTGCGACTGCTTTGATGGATACACACTCGACATGTCCCGCATGGCCTGCGTGGGTGAGCAACAGCAGAGTGTCACATGAGGGGATCTGGCTTTTTTTTTTTAGCATGTGGGTGGGATTAGCTCAGGTTTACGTTACATTTCAGTTTGTTTCAGCTCCAGAGAATTTGTTATTAATAATTAGATGCTGTTGAGTGCAAATATCCATAAATTAAAGAGTATCTGAGCTTCAGGAATGATAAACAAAATAAAGATACAAAAATAGATCATTACAATTGAAAAAATTGTTTTAAAAAACAATCATCATTAGTATGTGGACTATGTGATTGTATTTATTGTTTGTATGTTATTAGGGTGTAAAAACCAAAAGGTTGGAAGATATTCAAAATCTTCAAATCTCAAAAACTCTAAAATTCTCATTACCATAGAATTGTGGTTATCATGACTAATCTCCTGAAATGAGGCATGATTGAGCAGATGATGTACGCTCAGGCACAGAGTGGCTATTAGGGTTGGAATCGAGAAGTTGTTCTTATTCAGAACCAGTATCAATTTTTCTTTTTAAATAATAGAATGACATTCACATGCGTTAATGGTTCTCGCACATGTATTTTTCCTCCAACATACCATGCTAAAATACTTTGACAGAGTTCCTTGGAGTGCTTATTCAGTGACACCGTACGCAACACTGTTACAGAATACAGCGTGAAACAGACACTGAGACCAGTGTAGTTCACTTCTCAAACAAATGACCCTTTTAGTCAAATGTTTTAGTAACAAATGCTCACTGATTCTCCAGAAGGAAAAACTATGTATTAATAGCCAGGGGTGTAAACTTCTGAACAGAATGAAGTTGTGTACATTTTTTTCTCATTTTACCTAAATATCATATTTTTTTTTCATTTAGTACTGCCCTTCAGAAGCTACACATGATACTTACATGTTTCCCAGAAGACAAAATAAGTTACATTTACCCTGATATTCATACCCCCAATGAATTGCGTTTTCTTCTGGAGCATCAGTGAGTGTTTGAATCTTCTGTAATAGCTGCATATGAGTCCCTCAGTAGTCCTCAATCCTGAGGACCAAATCATACAGTCATTTCTGGAAAGGGTTCAAATACACAAAAATGCTGGAAAACCAAATAATTTGTGGGACCTGAAGGATTTTTCTGAAGAACAGCGGGCAGTTTAACTGTTCAGGACAAACAAGGGACTCATGAACAACTATCACTAAACAAAAATCACAGCTGTGGATCATTCAGGTAACAACACAGCGTTAAGAATCAAGCATATGTAATCTTTTGAACAGGATCATTTTTATAAATTCAACAATTGTTTTCTCTTGTGGGCTGTAACGTCTTTTATGTGAAATATCTTACTCAGGTCAGTATTAAATAAAAAATAACATGCATTTTGTATGATCCCTCTTATTTTGGCAAAACAATTACATTTAGCAAATTCTGCAAGGTGTATGTAAACTTTTGACCTCAACTGTGGCGCAATCAGTGTAGTCTGCAAAATTAGTGACGTTTTTTTTAGTAAAACTAAAAATCCTGAGGATCAGTGTACAGCAATTTCTGGTTTATATGACAACATCTAGCTTAAGTGATTGTCAGTAGTATTTTATGTATGTAGTATAATATGTTACCACATTTTTGTTTAATTCCAACTACTACATTACACTAAAAAGTGAGCACATTTGGTTTTAGCAAAGAAATTGCATTTCTTTTTAAACATATTTAAACATGATGGAATCTGACACACTACAGAATAACATAATAGTTAATAATAGTTTGTAAATAACAAATACTTTAGATTTACACTAAATTGTTCTGTTCCCGCAATGGTTCCATAGAAAGCATTTCCTATGTCTCACCTGTTTCTTGAGCATGGTCTTGTGTGATAAATCAGGTGATTTTTGAGTCACATCAATAGTTTTTCCATGAGAAACCAATAGCACAAACGTAGCTAATGTCTTTGATATCAAAAGGGCTGCAATGACTATGTATTTATTACCCTATCTGCTAAAAGAATCATTGTCCAAATTGTTCTGGGTGAAGCTGCATCCCAAACAAGACACAAGTAACTAACCTATCTACTTTCTTTGTTTTGTGTTCCAGATATCAATGAATGCTCAGAGCTGAATACAAAGATGTCTCTTTGCAAGAACGGCAAGTGCATCAACACGCAAGGCTCATATAAGTGCGTGTGTCTGCCAGGATTTGTCCACTCCGCCCAGCACAACTACTGTGTGCCCCAAAGACAGAACGCAACCAGCACGAGCACGGAGTGACCAGCAGGGGGCGCGAGATATACTAAAAACACTCTTATTTAATCAAGGCCCATATACTCTGCACTGTATAAAACAAACACCCAAAATCAAACCTAGAAAAAAATCCTACTTGAGATGAAGAGTTTAATGTGCTATCTTATGGTGTCTATGAGAGAACTGTATAAAATATTTGTTTTATTGGTCTATGTAAGTTTATTATTTTTACTGTATTAGGACGTAGACAGACTTTTTAGGTGTGAACATAGCAAAGGTGATATTTCAGCAAACTGACAAACCCTATGACCTTAAGCTGGGGGACTGCTTTATTTTAACCCAGTCAAAGACACCGCGCGTGTGGATATTTTACTAATGCAAAAGCCAGACTCTCTCCAATTTTAATTTCTTATTTTATTCAGTGTCCTTTAACTTCTTTCTTTGTTTTGAATTCATTTATTGGCTGTTTTATCTTTATCTCCTCTTTCTTTTCTATTCATTTCTCAAACATTTTCTTAAGGTCTTAGTGAGGCAGACCACACCACAAACACACAAACCTTCAGTACCTAGATTCCTAGGAAACATACACAGCACAACATGTTTTCAGTGTCAAGTCTTTAAAATAAGCTTTTTATATGAGCTGCTTTGTATTAATGACAGACACCAGCTAATTCTCTGTGTCTGGGACATTAGTTCACTGCGCATGTCTGCCCTGTGGAGCAGGCATGACCTTTAACCTCACCTTTCTTCTAGAAATTATTGTTTCTTTGAAAAGAAAATAATAAAAATGAAGTGCCTTTATGTGTTTTTTTTATTAGATGTTTTTTAACAGAAATCTTTTACTGCATTTGATAGAGTTGGCGAAATGTCTTGCCAGGTTGCAAAGCTGCTATTAAACAGCCGTGGGATTTTTTTTCTGACTCTCTTTCTGATTTTTTTGTACATTTAAACTGAAGAGTTGATTAAAAACTATGTATTTGTAATTTGTACATGAATAAATATCTTCTGAATATCCATATAATGTATTAAAGTCTTGAAATAAATTGGAGATGGTGATGTTTATACACATTTATCTATGCTGTGTTGTCTACATTTAAATACCGGTGCTTATCAAATGGGTTGTAACCAAAAATAGGAAAGAAAAGAATAAACAATGTTTAATACAATTAATGGAATCTGACACACCAAAGAATAACATTACATCACCTATAAATAATAGAAAATAATAATTTGAAATAACAAATACTGTAGATTTACACTAAATTCTGTTCCCACAATGGTTCCATAGAAAGCATTTCCTATGTCTTACCTGTTTATCTTGAGCATGATCTTGTGTGGGAAATCAGGTGATTTGTGAGTCACATCAATAGTTTTTTTCCATGAGAAACCAATAGCACAAACTTAGCTAATGGCTTTGATATCAAAAGGGCTGTAATGACGACTTATTGTACAGCTCTCTGGAATACTACATCCAGGTTGGTAAATCGCGCCATCCAGAGGGCTGCAGATGTGTCTTAATATTTCCTGCAGTCAATGACAACGCTGTATAGAAGACCACTTATCCAGGTAAGTAAAACCAATAGTTACTGTAATTTCTCCCTTATAGAGGGTTTGTACTCACGTCACGATTTGGTCAGTTACCCGGATGTGAGGCCATATAGGCGATACTCAGATGTAAATAATAGCATGAAATTCACCCTTAATGTACTATTGAATACGCTGTTCTGCTAATTGTCTAACAGAGAAAAGACATGTGGAAGTTGCCAATCATATAGAGAAGAACTTAGTAAGCAAGAAAAGGTGCAATATTTTGACAAACTAAAGTTAATAGATGGTAGATACAAACGAACAGTATTAACTAAGATATTAGCCTAATATTTCACCTACCTGCCCGGAAATGATAAAAACATGAATGTTGTCAAGATATTTGCCCTGGAAATCCTGGTTCAGTTTGGCCAACCACAAAAGCTTTTTGTTCCTCGGACAGTTTTTACACTTTTCTCCTTGATTTATAACTTTTGGCAGTCTATAGTAGTCCAAGCGTTTCTCCCGGTCTAACAGATTAGTACAGCCCAAATCATGACATAATTGATAATTTTCAGCAGCAATAATCAGCAAAAAATGCGAGTTTCGTTAGGTTCAGTGGCATTGTTTATGATTAGTGCCGCCAATATGGCCGATTGATGACGCGCTTGTGGATCACATTGTGGATTGTAGTATTTCTTTCATATCACAACGCGGATTGTAGTACAAATTACTTCAGGGTACTTCTAAACTGAATTATTTGATTTTAGCGCCAATTATCGCCACCAAAGCTGAACTAAAAAACTATGACGTTAAATATAATTTCCACAAATACACTCAAACATTGGTCGAACAAACCGATAACCATGCTCACCACCACGCCATAGTTCGCTCAAAACAAATGGCTGAACTTTCACAGAGGCAGAGAAATTTTCAGTTTTCGAGAAAGTTGCCTTATGAATGGCTTGCTTATAGTTGTCCCTTCATATTGCTCTGCAAAACAAACTATTTTACCACCGAAAACGTTACATAATTTTATTTTTATATTACTGTAAGTAATATTGTTGCTATGTTGGTCTCTAATGTTGATTGTTTTGTACACTGTAATGGATCATGAAATTATTATTTAATTTCTACTGATCTATGTCTTGTCTGAATATTTTAGTATACGATTTATAGTATAAGTGTGCTTTATTTGCATTTCTTTAATCAGTTTGTCTGTAAATATTCTCTCAAAGAACACAAAACAAGGCAGTGAACTGACCTGAAAAGGACAACTAGAGATTATCTAATAAAACAGGTAAGCAGAGATTTCTTAAACTTGTACATAATACCATGGTAAATTTGTATAGTATTTATATAGTATACTGTTTGTGACCCTAGACCACAAAACCAGTCATAAGGGTACATTTTTTGAAACTGAGATTTATACATCATCTGAAAGCTAAATACAACTATTTGAAAATCAGGAAATCTCAGGATGCAAAAAAAAAAAAAAATTGTCTTTAAAGTTGTCCAAATAAAGTTCTTAGCAATGCATATTACTAATCAAAATTAAGTTTTGATATATTTACAGCAGAAAATTACTAAATATCTTCATGGAACATGATACTTAATATCCTAATGATTCTTGGCATAAAAGAAAAATGTATAATTTGGACCCATACAGCATATTTTTGGCTATTACTACAAATATACCTGTGCTACTTATGACTGGTTTTGTGGTTCAGGGTCACATATATTATATTTGTCAAACTACCATGCAATCATAATCAAGTACCATCACTGTGCAGTACTTTTAACTAATGATTATTAGTCAAGTAGACAAGCTCAACAACAATACAGTAAGGAGGCCTTTACTTTCAGTTATTGTCAAATGTATGTACTGGAACTGTGTGTGTGTGTGTGTGTGAGAGAGAGAGAGAGAGAGAGAGAGAGAGAGAGACAGACAGAGGTGAAAGAGGAAGAAAGGTACAGAATGATTGATTGATGGAGCGAAAAGAGACAGAGCAAAGGGAAGTGAGGGGTGGGACTGTGTGAAAGAGGAGTGGAAGTGAAGGGGGAGGGACAGAGAAAGCAAAGGGAGGAGAGAGGCAGCATGCATCTGTGTGGGGTCAGTATCACATGCTTGGCTCTTGCACACCACACTGTTGTTGATTGTGTGCGCTTTGATCTGGGTGCATCTGACATGCAGCAGTGTGTACTTTCTTTCTTTCTTTCTAAGGGAGGCATGAACTTGCAGAGAGATATGCTGCATGATTCACACCTATGCTGAGTTAAAAGAGCTCCAGTCATCTGCACAAGCAGGTAAGATCTCTTTCACTCTCACTCCTTTTAAAGCCAGTGGTTCAGTGATTATACACAAACTAATGATATACTGTGATGTGTTGAACATTGGTTTGATCGTGCAGTTCACGCACTCTGCACAATCAAAATGTGTGTAGTCTACAGTCAGATGGTGTTAATGTGATCATCTGTAGAGCACAGAAGGCCACTTTACACTCTCAACGCAAACATGTAGCAGCCGGAGAGATTTGACAGAGGAATTCCAAGGTCGCAAACTTTTCTGGTGGTGTATCATGTTTTTCTGTCTGTTGTGTTGTTGCAGTGTGCTTGTGATAATCTGAGCCAGTGAAGGGAACATTGATATCTATTTGTCATTCCTGATGATCACAGGGCTGTTGGTCAGTGTCTGTTAGTAGATAGTAGGTCAGTCTGACCATCATGTTGTGCAGAGAGTGTGTGTTGTATGCATATTTGTTAGTTTGTGTGTACTTACATATCACATACTTGTGATTTTAGTCAGTTC
The DNA here is from genome assembly GCA_033026305.1 of Cirrhinus molitorella. NCBI lineage: Eukaryota > Metazoa > Chordata > Actinopteri > Cypriniformes > Cyprinidae > Cirrhinus > Cirrhinus molitorella. Next base: position 22,383,666 of record CM065135.1, on the reverse strand, counting down.
ACATTGCAGTCTGCTCAGATGTTGCATTGCCAATGTTGTTGTAATTTCAACTTTTGTTCGTAAGTCACAGGGACTATCGTGGCCCAAGGACATCTACGTTCTCTCTGAATCCCACTCGCACACATGGACACACTGACTCTTTCTTTCCAACACATGCTGTGTTTTTCTTTCAGTTTATCTCAGTAGCTCACTCTCACTGGTTTTATTAACCATGTACGTGTTTCACGTTAACGCATTAATGGAAAAATCACAGTTATTCATCATCGTTTCATCAAGTTTTCCATAAAGCAAATAGCTGAGAAGAGGTGATGTATATCGCAGCATTAACCTGTGTGAGGATCCTATTTAGAGTTGACCACAAGTCTTACATCTTACATAGCTGTTGTATGTATTCCTATGCAGTAATTAGTCATATATGCACATGTGAACGTTTAAATTAGAACAACAGGATGTTGAATTACTATTGTACAGTAACTTCTCTCTTTGGATGAATGACTATATTTGACTATTAAGCTACATTTTGTGTTTGGGAACAAAATTTTTAGCAGTTCTGACATTTGACTCAAAGGTCTAAATGATGAGTAAATCTTTATTTTTAACATATACAATAGTAAATAATGCACTTCTTGGATCATTATCATATGTGACACATAAGTAACACAGGTATATTTGTGTGCGACAATAGTTAACAATCCACTGCATGGGTCAAAAGTATTGATTTTTCTTTTATGCCAAAAATCGGGATATTAAGATCATGTTCAATCAATTAAGATATTTTGTAAATTGCTAAGAAGTTCATTTAGACACCTTTTAAAGGCGAATTTCTCAATATTTCGATTTTTTGCACCCTCAGATTCCAGGTTTTTTGTATCTCTGCCAAATATTGTCCTACCCTAACCTAACAAACTACACATCAGTGGAAAGCTTATTTATTCATTGATGTATAAATCTCAATTGACTGGTTTTGTGGTTCAGGGTCACATATATTTAGTAACTTTCTATAAAAACCTGGTAATCAAGATGTAAATAATAACCCTCTCTTTTTTTCATCTCTTTGCTCAGTGTGTTCATAATCTGTGGGTCAGATCAGCGGATAGTAATATTTAAGCTGTGTTAACACACTAACGCTTATGTATTCGCTGAATACACACACTCATTCACAGAGCTGTTGCTTCTGCAGTTACACAGAGTCTATGACGGCAAGTGTAGGCAGGTGTCTGTAACATGGATGGTTGTTCCTCGCTGTCTCACTCCACTACATACTCTCCCTCATATGCTGTTTAATTAGATTTTTTTTCATAGTGTCTTTTTACCTACTGTTTCTATTTTGAAACCATCTTTCTCTTATCAGTGTTATTTGCAGTACGGTTGTGAGCCAGTAAAATGGCAGACTATTTATAGAGCAAGAGTGTCAATGTGTTTTTGCGCCCTGCTGCGTATGTGCTTGCATGTCTATCTTCTGTTCATATCGGAGTGATTCTGTAACTAGTGTATGTTTTTCTTCACTGATATGGTCAATACATGTATTTTTAAATTAATTTTAAAGCAGTTTAGCACTGCGTCATTTACTCACGAAAAATTCTGATTCTCTGCAGTGAGTGGGTGCCGTCAGAATGAGAGTTCAAATAGCTGATAAAAACAAACTAACAATCCAAAAGTAAACCACATGACTCCAGTCCATCAATCCATAATAACTCTTTCTTCAGTAAAAAAATGATCCATAGTAACTCTTTCTAAAGTGAGTTTATTCCCTGTTGTCCTCTTGACATCAAAATCCACCAACATATTTGTTATATTTTCACACACTCACAGAAACTCACACTCACAGTCGCCCAACCTGTGATGTCAGCAGAAAAAGGCAAAGCGTTTTAATAAAAAAGGAAGTTATTATATTTTGATTAAAGATAGTGAAGACAAATTTTTCTTTGGAACGACATGCACCAATGATTGTTTACGACATGAGGAAATAGTGGCAATTATAATATCCTCAATTTTCCACTCTAGTCTTCCTCTTTCTAACTATAAATCAGGTACAGAAATTCACACACTTTCTACAATTGAACCAGATGGAAGTGAATTACAGTGAAAAGCACTTAACTCCCATTTGAAGTCTTTCCTGTCCTGCTGACCTCATATCAGAAATGTTTGATCCCTGATGCTGGATCAGTCTTTCAGCTGTCATCGACTCAGTCAAAAGTTACTGCTTGTGTCATTCAAGCGTTGGTGCAGTGTTATATTTATGTAAAGTACACCTGTAACATTTCCTTATATTCAAACAGCATGCATAAATTCACTCTGTCACACATTAAGCTTTCATGAGAGCTACAAAATGTCACACTGCCTAAACACAATCTACCTCAGTGAAAAGACATAAGTACAGCTTTTTTTTTTTTATCAAGAGTATACAATGTGTAATATTACACTAGACTTTCATAGCATTTAAAAAAATTTACAGGGAAGAGTTTTGTAACTGTGAAGCCCTGGATAAATGTGTTGGTCATGATTACAAAACACAACAATCCGGCACTGAGGAGTTCAACATTTCACTTGGACGTTTCAAGAAATTTCTAAGAATGTTTCTGTGAAATCCAAGTAAATGTTTGGTAAACGGGATTCTTAGACAAGGGAGTCATGGTTTCATCAAAGATATGACCTCAAATCTTCCACAGCTTTTCATGTGACACAAACCTCAGCCACATAACAATCAGTGAAAGATGCAGTACACTTGAATATACAGGGTGATGGAATGTCAGTACTTCATGAAGGACTTATATACATTTTGTTCTTGTCTACTGACACAGCACACATCAGTAACAATAGCCCAATGCTACCATTCACGTCTGTGAGAGTGTGAAACAAACTGTGTTGGCCGAGCAGGATATGTGCTCATTGTTTGTGTTTAGCTGGTTCTTTTTTAGCCTTGATGAGACGAAACAAGATGGTCTGCATCCCTTTTGAATGAACAGGAAGGAGGACAGAAAAACAGCTGCTAGTGTCACACACACAATGCACATACACATTAAGAGAGAGAGAGAGAGAGAGAGGAAGGACAAGGGTCTTTTAATGTTGCTGTGGCCTACTTCGTGATTTAATGATGATTCATTGAAGTGTCCACGTATTATGATGTTAAAATCAGTGTTGTGTTTGACAAAATTTTGTCCAGATATATATTATAATAAGATACCTAATGAGTTATCAGATATATTCATAAATAACTTTGCCTCAAATGTTTTTACTAAAATACCCTTAATGATAAATTAAAGGGATAGTTCACCCAAAAATGAAAATTCTGTCATTAATTACTCAACATCATGTCATTCCAAACCTGTGAGACCTTCGTCTTTTGATGAAATCCAAGAGGTTTCTGACCCTGCAAACACAGCAACGCAACGCATTGCAAAAAGGTAGTAAGAACTAGGGCTGCCCTCGACTAAAGATTTTTCTAGTCAACTAGTAGCCGTTCATTTTAAGCATTAGTCAACTAATCGCACGTTTATTGATAAACTATTTAAATCATAATAATGAGCCTTTAATTGTCTACATAGTCTAATAAGTGTTTAAGCACATGCATAAAGCTGGCACAAGTAATGACTATGAATGTCAGGGAAAAACAGTTGGCTGCAGAAGGCTGGATTAACATTTAATAATTTATTAATAAACTGTGCCTTCTTTGTTTTTGGCTTAAGAGATGAAGTAGGTGACACTGACTCGTCATCTGCAGAGTAGTGGGTGTGCCTGTATGTTTCAAATGGATATAGATATATTTTTCATGTCTGTAATACAAGTATACACAGAGTTTCAGCTATTTTGTTCTCGACGCGCTCAAGTTCACAGAGACCAAATGGCAGAAAGCGCATCCTGTTTGCTTTCATTATTTTACAAAAGCGCGATGTTGTTTTGTTATTATGAGTGCACACAAATAAAGGTTGAGTCTTTACAGATCCAAAAGATGTAGGCTATTACTCTTATCTGTATGACCAAAAATGACAGAGTATTTTAAGTGCAAGTGACCGCACTGGCGCCTCCATCTGTCATGCAGTATAAGCATGCTACTATTTAGCTTCCACACTTCGACACTTCAGTAGTGCCCATTTTTCTAGGTTAACATTAGATTGAGAGGCCAAGTTGCTACTACTTACATATTTAAGATGATAAGCCATATTTGAGGTTGATGAAGGATAGGCGAGCATTTGGATGTCCTGCCCATTGAAGCCTACTGTATTACCACATAGACCAGCCGGTAATCTGTCCATCACAGACTGCATGAATTCCTGTGGATTTTTTATTTTTATATTTTTCTGCGACTAAGCAACTAATACAATTTCTGTCCAAGTCTCTTCTCGCCAAGAATTAGTCGATTATTTGGAGGCAGTCCTAGTAAGAACATAGTTAAACTAGTCCATGTGACATCAGTGGTTCAACTGTAATGTTACAAAGCTACAAGATTACTTTTTATGCCCAAAGAAAACAAGAATAATGACTTAATGACTTTTCAACAATTTCAACAAATTACGGTTGGACCACTGATGTCACATGGACCATTTTACGATGCCCATACTACCTTTCTGGGCCATTTGAACAGTTCAGCTCTTGGATTTCATCAAAAACATCTTAATTTGTGTTCCGAAGATGAATGAAGGTCTTACAGGTTTGCGACGACATGAGGGTGAGTCATTAATGACAGAATTTCCATTTTTGGGTGAACTATCACTTTAAAATACAAACACATTAGTTTATATACTGTAAGAGAAATGTGTGAGTGCATGGGAAAATCTGAGTGCAGTTTGCAGCATTGATAAGATTTTTTCTAAACTTCCAGTAATTTGACATCTGAGAGGATTAAAGACAATCACTAGTTAACAATTGTAAGTTGTATTGGACATATTCTTTGAAGTGCCATATAAATAACCTGGTACGTGAATATGGTGAACACTGAGTACCATGCTGTATGTCAAAGCATCATTGTACTTCCTCATTGTTCTACAAATGCCACTAATACTTCTATAATGGAAAGTACCTTAATAGTATGTGTGCATTAGATGAGTAGGAGTTCTTAAATTGTTTCACCAAATGCCATTTTCGATGACCCAATCCTGTCCTGAACGGGTGAGAATTATAAAAACACCTCACTGTATTTCAGCCCTGAGGTAAGAGGTTTGATCATTCAGTGGTTCTGCGAGACTCACCTGAAACTGGAGTTAAATTCAGCTGTTGCATGTTTAGTGTTACCAAGCCATTACTTGTGCAAAGCTCTTCCGTTCTGAAACCTGTCTTTACCCCTGTACTCTTACGTATACAAACCACAGACAGATCGAAGAGCTTGCACCTCACTTAGACCCGCTAAACAGGCCAAACAGATAGATGGGGAAATGCAAGCTTTCGCAGGGCGTGCTTGGGGGGCTTGAGGGTGGGTGATCCTAACTGTGAGTAATTCCTGCCCGTAAATATTGACAATTGAATGACACCCTGCTGGGTGGGAAGTCCTGAATAAATTCTCCTCACTATGGTAACCAGAGGGACTTGTCCCCTCAAAGAATGGAAGCTGGAAAATAGGCTCTGAATTTCTGTATGTGGTAGTCATGTTAACTATATCTGGCGTTTGAATAGAGAGCCTTTGAAACAAAAAAAGAGAGAGTTGAGAATTGGGGTTGTCCATTGTTTGAACATGCCGTTAATGTCCGTCGCTGTTGTTCGGACTGAGAGTTTGATGTATTTGCAATTGTTTTGTCGCTCTCATTTGAGAGCAGATCAAGGTCATGCTGTTTATTGAAGCTATAGTTACTCTGGCTTGATTATTTTGGGGAGGCGGAAACCACGTGACGCAGATCCACTGTGTGTCTATGACATCCTGTTCAAAAGCCACTGACTGGAAAAAAACAACCTGCCTTTATTTAACCCGCAGTGGTGAGGAGAAAGAAAAAGACAGTAATGATAACACTCCTCACTATTGTCTTTCGCTCATGATCTTTTTCTTTCCCTCACACCCCCTTTTGCACACACAAAAGGACAGATTGGTGTTGACCACCACCCCTCCCGTGAGCGTATTGTGACGTGGTTCCTGTGTGCCGGGCTTCAGTTTACGGTGTGTTTTGGAGTATTTTTAGCCTGGCACAGGGACGCCTGTTACACAGACAGGAAAAAGGCCAGAATAGAAGGAAGTCCATTCGCCTTTTAGACAAACAATCCCTTCATCTGCATCAGTGAACTGTGGGAGAGAGAGAGAGAGAACGAGAATGAATATTTCTCACATTCACTAGTGCCACATGGTGTTCGCAGGCCTTCTTGCTGAATTTCACAATGTTCAGGTCCAGAGATTTAACTCTTGATATTCACTGTCTCATTATTACAGAAACCATTCACTTCCCATTTTTCACTACATATAATGTTAAAATTTGTAATTGTAAACAATAAAAAAAAATATCACAAAAAAGGCATATTATAACATTGGTATTGTTTTAGTATTTTTAAAAAAAATATATAAATCAGTTTAAAAACCCCAGGTTATAAGACGATACATACATACATATATATATATATATATATATATATATATATATATATTTATTATTATTATTTTTTGGTACATACATATACACTTCCGTTCATACATATTTATTTTTTATTTATTTATTTATTTATTATTATTATTATTATTATTATTATTATTATTATTATTATTATTATTATATAAATCAGTTTAAAAACCCCAGGTTATGAGACGTTACATATATATATATATATATATATATATATATATTTTTTTTTTTTTATTCTTTTTTTGGTACATCCATATACACTGCCGTTCAAAAGTTTGGGATCAGTAAGATTTTTATGATTTTTAAAGTTGTCTTTTCTGCTCATAATGGCTGTTTATTTAATTAAAAAATACAGAAGATAAGCAACATTGTCAAATATTATTTCAATTCAAAATAATGTTTTTCTATTTTAATGTGCTATAAAATGTAATTTATTCCTGTGATGCAAATCTGAATTGTCAGTGTCATTACTCCAGTCCTTAGTGTCACATGATCCTCCAGAAATCATTCTAATATGCTGATTTATTATCAATGTTGGAAACAGTTGTGTGTGTGTTTTTTCATAACAATATACACTACTGTTCCAAAATTTGGGGTCAGTAAATTTTTCTTTCTTTCTTTCTTTCTTTCTTTCTTTGAAATACATTTGTTTATTAAGCAAAGATGTGTTAAATTGATGAAAAGTGATATAAAAAAAAAATCTATTTTGAATAAATACTGTTCTTTTGAACTTTTTATTCGTCAAAGAATCCTGAAAAAAGAATCATAGGATTTAAAAAATATGAAGCAGCACAACTGTTTTTAACATTGATAATAAATCAGCATATTAGAATGAGTTTTGAAGGATCATTTGACATTGAAGACTGGAGTAAGTATGCTGAAAATTTAGCTTTGCGCCACAGAAATAAATGACATTTTAAAGTATATTAACATAATTCTTTTAAATTGCAATAATATTTTGATCAAATAAATGCAACTTTGATGAGAATAAGATATTTCATTTTTGGTTGGACAGTTCTTTTAAATGAAACTGTAAAATTGTATTCAGTAACCCATCTGTGATGTGCTGCAATAGCCAAAAGCTATATATTCAGTAACAGATTCCTCCCTTTCATCCAGATTTCTGATCGTAAGGTAAAGCAGTTTCTCTCAGGCCATATGCATCCCAGACTAGGCTAAGTTATAATTTTAGCTCTTTTCAAATGTCATGAAATATATGAGCTTGTCCAGTTCCTCATCAGGTCAGATCATCGCCTACTTTCAACTCTTGGTCTAAATGTCAAAATGAACAACAGACCAGATGAGTTAAGATGTCACTTTTAAATGGGTCGGCTTTTTAAAAATGCATGGTGTTGGGGAAGTTTCAGCTCACTGTGAGGAACAAGCGACAGTCACTTCTTTATGAATTATACACATCTTTTGTTCCTGTGGATATTTTTTTTGTTTTAGTCTTTTCTATATGGCAATTTCACACAGACTCTAGTTCCTGCTCAGTGCCTTTGCAGTGTGTGGCAGGATGTTAGCAGCTCTGTTTCAGAAAGTAACTGAACCCAAAGTTGTCAAAAGGTTGTTAGTGTTGTTCCTTTTTCGGTTGCACGGATTCTGTACCCTTCAGTTTTGGAGAGTACCTGACTATAAGCAGCAATGATACTACCTTTTTCAGTAGCGTGAAAGCTTCGAAATATTGTAGTTGTAACGTTCCTAAAGTAGAGCACTGGACTAGCAACACCAACGCCATTGTTATACTTGTCTTCAGATGAATTATACCATTTAATGCAATGCCACTTTAGATAAAAACATCTTCCAAATGCTTAGCTGTAACAATAAATGTCTAGATTATACTGCAAACTATCATATTGAAACTGGCAAGCCGAGGCAATAATCAAGCACGCTCTTAAATGTCTTAAATTTGTGTAGTATGCCGCTCTGAAAAGTCCAGTTTATTGTAGTGAATCGGTTTGTTCAAACAGTTGTAAATGTATGCCTTCAGATGGTTCACTGATTAATTTCCCCGCACAGGAAGTCTTTCTGCAGCATGCTACTTTTCTTGAGAAAAATATTTAGTGAAATGTTTTTTGTTTTTAATGTACAGTTTTATACACTACCAGTCATAAGTTTTTTTTTTTAAAGAAGTCTCTTTTGCTCACCAAGCCTGAATTTATTTGATCCAAAGTACAGCAAAAACAGTAACATTTTGAAATACTTTTGCTATTTAAAATAATGTTTCTATTTATATATGTTTTAAATGTAATTTATTCCTGTGATTTAAAGGCTGAATTTTTAGCATCATTACTCCAGTCACATGATCCATCAAAAATCATTCTAATATTCTGATTTGCTGCTCAATAATCATTTTTTATTATTATTTCTGAAGGATCATGTGACACTGAAGACTGGAGTAATGATGCTGAAAATGTAGCTATGGAATCACTGGAATACATTACATTTTAAAATATGTTCAAATAAAAAACAGTTATTGTTATTATTGTTGTCAAAATTGTACTGTTTTTGCTGTACTTCTTTAAGACTGCTGAAGACTTCTTTAAAAAAACATTTAAAATCTTTTGGTAAATATCTATAAATGAAGGTATTTGAAATTCACACTGTTATTGCTAGATACATACTGCTGTGGTTGTCAAAATAAATGGCGCATCCTTAAATAGCATTTTGTTTGTAGTGTAGCTAAAAAGCTAGTTTGACTGTTGTTTAAAGACATTGTTCACCCAAAAATGCACTTTCTGTCATTATTTACATAATCTTCTGTTGTTGCAAACCTGTATAAATGTATTTCTTCTGTGGAACCTAAAAAAAATCTGAAATATTTGAGTGTTTCTTGTACATCTGTGGAAATCAACGTCAATCAATACTGTTCAGTAACCAGAATTCTTCAAAATATCTTCTTTTGGGCTTCACAGAAAAGAGAAAGTCACACAGGTTTAGAATGACATGAAATACATGATGAGTAGTAGTTTGTAGTTTAGAAAGTAAGTTTCAAGTAGCTTTGTAAACATTGCTTCATCTAGACAAAACCCTATCATTGATGTACTGACGGGATGATTCATGGTTGATAATTTGACTGAAAGATGTAAATCTCAAAAGCACACAGGTTGGGGCCCTGATCTGGTTTAGAACGTATTTGCTGGTGGTGTTGTGTTTTGGGTTTGCTGGGTTCATCTGTAGTAAATCAGGCTTTATAGAGTGACTGTCAGAGATAATCGGCTGTTGTCTCTGCGGGCTGAAGCTTTAGATGACTGTTTGATAATGAGGTTGTGGGGAGGTAACTCATTTACTGATTGCAGGTCTCTGGCATTGTGTAAATGGTTTATTTTGAGCAAGAAGGGTTTGAATCTTTGTGTTTATGTGCATGAGAGCTTTTCTGTCTGCATGTGTGAATGTTCTTGTTTGCGTGCATGCGTGCATGTTCATTTGTTTCATGTCTGTATTAGCAGTGGAAACTCTGAGAGAAGATGTGTGAACATTGTGAAGCGGTCCTCATTCTTAACGTAGTTTTGTGTTGGTCAGGTCTTTAAATGTTTTGTAAGTGTACATCTGTACATTTGAAATAAACTTGGAAAAAAAAATGTAGTTCAAAACTTTTTAAGTTTTAAAGCAGTTCAAAATGTAGTTGCCAAAATAAAGAGGAGAAAATATACCAATTGAAGAGGAGGTCACATGACTGCTTTTGAGTTCAGCTCTTAAACCAGTGCTCAACAGGCAACAATCCAGATCATAAATAGTATTTTCTTTCATTTTCATAATATACTGTGGCATTCAAAAATCTGAGGAAAATAAGAAATGTTGCTCAAGAAACAAATCAGCATATTAGTATAACTTCTGAAGGATCATGCAACACTGAAGCCTGATTCAGCTACATTCAGCTTTACCACCACAGGAAAAAATTACATTTTATAATATATTAAAATAGGGAGCAATGAAATAATATTTAATTAATAATAATATTTCACATGACTGTTTTCTCTGTATTTTTAATTAAATAAATGCAGCCTTGGTGAGCAATTCTTCTCTTAAAGGAGAATTACATTTACAGAATGAACATTTCCTCATAATTTACTCACCCCCATGTCATCCAAGATATTCATGTCTTTCTTTCTTCAGTCAAAGAGAAATTAAGGTTTTTGAGGAAAACACTCTAGGGTTGGCCAATTGGTTAAAGGTCCAAACTGCAGTTTCAGTGCAGCTTCAAAGGGCTCTACACGATCCCAGTCGAGGAATAAAGTCTTATCTAGCAAACGATCTGATGTTTTCTAAGAAAAATATAAATTTTTGAGCATCATGAACATCTTGGATGACATGGGGGTGAGTAAATGAAGTGAACTTCTTTAAAAAAATAAAAACTCTTACTGATTTTGTAGACTGCATTTTCTCCACACAAAACTGGTGACACAAAGCAGCATTATACCACTAAAAGGTGCACTTCATAACAAAAATGCCAATTTCTGTCATGAAACTAGATGGCACAGGCTGATGGGTCATTAATGCAAACTGATGACATTCACACTGTTAAACTACTGATTGGTTTATGTTGCTTACGCAGTCAATGAGCTTGCTGCTTTACGTACAAATGGCATTTACATATTTACAGTTCCTCTGAAACCCTCCACCTCCCCAGCTCCACCTGTATAGATCTGCTATGGTTTATTATATGAGCTATTTGTACAGCAGCAGTATGTCTTAAATACTCAGTGCCGTATCTGTGTATGTATTGGCAGTAGCAAGTTCCTGTACTTGCTTTGCAGTGTAGCTGATCTATTCTGCCAACATTGTCATATACATTACCATGCTAAAATCTTCAGAGATTGTATTTCAACAGAAACTATAGAGGAAACTATAAATCATTCATTTTTAATTTGGTCTAATCACCTGAGTTTACTTATTGCAAACCAGCGATTGTTGATATTCAAATGAGATACTCTTTGATATGATCTATCGCTGCTTTTGTTTTTAATGATCATTTTTAATTAATTTTTCATTTTTTTTATTAATTAAATTGATTCATTTTTTCCATTTGCGATTTATATATGGAACAAAGCAGCTGTCTTGGAATTACTGTTTAGGTTTTATTAATTTTAAAACGTGGTATGGTTTTCCAACTTTCACAGCCATACAACATATTGACTTATGTACATGTATGTCATAATTGTTTGAAAACTTTAAAAGACTTTTTGGAACTTTCTCTCTATGATTACTTGTCATTTTTCTCCTGAACTGTAAAAATAAATTGTAAAAAGGGTCTCAAATGAATGCTGTTTGTGAAAGAGAAACCTGCAATAAAATAACTATATAGAAATGCTGATATGCTTGACTTCTCTGACCTCTCTTGAGGGTCAGCAGGAGGAGTCTGGGTTTTGAACAGCTGCTGTCCAGTTCACTGAGAACCCAATGACTTCATCTCACTACACGAGCACAGATGTAGAGGGCAGCTGTTTCTCTCTCGCTGCCAGAGACACAGACATCTGCCGCATCTGCTTTTCACCCAGACATTCTGTCCTTCTTGTCCTGCCTTATTTCACATTGTGTTTATTCTTTTTCTCACTTGAAGTTCTGATGTCTGTAGTGTAGTGCAAATAAGAAATATCCAACTTGTCCCATTGCTGTAATATGAAAGTACTATGACTGTATCTTTTTTTGTTTTCTTGGTCTCTTTTTCACTTTATTATTATTCATTTAGTCTCTTCTAGCTCAATTCTCACGTCATGTTCACTCTCTCTTTCTCACTCCATCTCTCCCATTTGTATTCATCTTGTCCCCTGTTCATGTTCTGAGCCCTTCTGTCACTCTGATTGGCTGTGATGATCTGTCATATGGCCGTCTGATGTGCGTTGGTGTTTACAAACTGGCGTGGAGGACAGTGGGATAGTGTCAGTCAGCTGATCGCAGTCTGTTCTGCTAGAAAGGAGTTCTCCTGTCCTCAAACCGCAGCAGTTTTTGGAAGTTACACTTGACCCCTTCAGATATACACCGCTGCAAACTTACTGTGAAGATTTAGGGTAAGTGAATGAAGGAAATGTGAGTCTTTGGCTCTTGCGTGAGATTTATGAAAAGCATCTTCGATCTGTGCTCACTCTTCGTGCTATTGACATCATCATATTCATCACATTCAAGTTCTGAGTCCTTGCATTTTCTCAATGAGTAATTCTCTCGCTCTCTGTTTTGCTCTGATTTTCGAGAGCTTCTTCAGTGCTCTTGCATTTATGAGAATATTAAATGGTATTTAGGTCTTGTCTGAGGCAGTTTATTCCAGTTTTGTGCTATTAAAAGTAGCACTCCAGCTGTTCTAACCTCAGATTTAAAGCTTGATGAGCTCTGTATTCTTTCCTGTGTTGATGTGCTTCCTTTTGAAATTAGAAGTTTGTGTTAGACATATAGGGTGCTAGTATGCTTTAGTTCAGTCACGGTTATTGGGGGTGGGGCATTCACATTCTAGAGAGTATTTGATTGGATAAAAACCTGTGTAGTGTAGGATGAGTCATCAATATTTTTGCACCATGATCTATAAAGAGAAAGACTGTTTTTTTTAATGCATATATGTGTGATTATTAGAAGTGTACTACTTGATAAAAAAAATATATTATATTAAAAAATACAGTAAAAACTGTCAATTATTCCTGTGATGGCAAAGCTAAATTTTTAGCAACCATTACTCCAGTCCTTGGGAAATATTCTAATATACTTAAGAATTTAGTGCTTAAGAACATTTCTTCTTCATCATCTTCTTAATACCTTCTTATTTTTTATTATTTACTGTTAAAAGCAGTTGTGCTGCATAATATTTTTGTGGAAACGATGATCCTTTATAACAATTAGGGCTCAGTTTTGACACAAAATTTCAAGATTCAATTCTGAACCACAACCTTTGATTTGATTTTCTATTCAAATTCATGTGACTTTTTATGTGACATTGTTTACAAGCTGTTGACACTTTTAAAACACGAATTAAGCGATTACATAAGACAGGATGCAGATTTTGGTAAGTTTTACTCTCTTTCAACATACCTTCGGATATTTATTCATGTTTTTTTTGTGCTAAAACTGGTATTAAAGTAGAGGAGATGATCAGTTCTCTTTAACTGAGGCGCTTTAGCTCCACATTAAACATTGCCAAAATGTCATTTATTGTTTAAATGCTGTAATAAAATGAACAGAATTTAAAAGAGATGTTTCATATCAAAAAGTAACAAAGCACAAAGCTTATTGCGATCCATTGGATGGAAGGTGCTTACAATGTTCCGTTCATTAACTGAAAACAGGCTAGACTAATTGATTCTTAGGATTTATCAATATCTTTTCATAAAAATGAGAATCGATTAAAATTATTGGAAAATCAATATTTTTTTACTCAGCCCCATTAACAATATAAATACCTTTACTGTCACTTTTGTTCAAATTAATGTCTCCTTGCTGAATAAATGTTTTAAATTCTTTAATTAATTAAAAAAAAAAACTGGTCTTAACTTTTGGACTATACTGCATATGGACAAAAAGACATCAGTTTTGTATATGCTTTTAGAACTGAACACGACTGGTTTGTTTAACATTGTTAGAAAAAAAAATCAACATTTTCAACAAGGTCAAAATCTGTTTTAAACGCATTTCACAGAAATATAAGAAATAATTCAGCAGGGAAAAAGTCTTTTAAAATGTTGAGTCAGGTTGGCAACTACGAAAGGGTATGAGAATGATTTGGCATGCATGTTCTCACAGGAACACAGTGATTATTTCTTAATTTATGAAATTTAGGAACTAAATATATAGGAACTAAATTTTGCTGACATTGTTTAACAGTTCATGTTAAATCACTATTTACTAATACCACATTGCAGTTTAGGTCATGCAGGATTTTATAGAGCCTGAGTCATAAATATCTAATATATTTGGCTTCATGTGATGGTTGTGTAACTGATGTCCCTGTGTGTGCTGGTCTGGATGAAGCGAGTCAGGACAGGTTCCAGCCGTCAGCACTCAAACTCACAGATGAGAGGGGTGAAAATTAGACTGAGATATTTATAACCACAGCGCTGGTCTCTTCATCTCTGTGGTCAGGGATCTGTTTTGGGTGCAGGTGTACTTTAAAATGCATTTCATGTGGATCAGGATGGAAATGTCTGATGTTTTTGCGGCGGTTATTTGGCACGTCCCATGTAGATTCCATCATCTGAAGTCATATGCACTTTCCTTCACCCCCTCACTTACTGGGGTCATTTATGACATCATGAGAGGGCATCTCCAAGACGACGGCAATGAATTCCGAACAGAGTTATTGACAGTAGCGCAGGTACCTCATTTGCCCTTGTATCTCACACACGACTTGTTTTACTTCAAAGATCAGGATGCCGACCAAAGGTCCCAGAAGATTCATCTGAGCCTTCTCCCGTCGCAAGCAGCTGCTTAACCTCTGCGTACATTTGCTGTTGTTGTTATGGCTAGAGTTGATTTCCAGTGTTTGTATTTTGAAGGATAATTTGTTGCTGATTCTTCAGATTGCACCTTTTCTGATCTTCAATGCAATAAAAATAAACTCAAATCTAAAATTAATCTATTAGCTATTTGTGCACAGGAACACACACTTACCCTGCCCGTTTTGATTAGATAGATAAAGGATTCAGGAAAAAACACACGTCATCCGGAAAACTGACGTACACATCACAGCACAAGACAGAAATAAAACTAAACAACACGAGCAGGAAGATTTAGTGGCAGTGTGAAGGGCCAGTTATCCTTTACGTGTGGGCACGCACACTTTCATAAGCGTTAATGAGTTTGGACACTATTATGTAAGCTCTAATCAGGTAGTGTACGTCCAGCTCAGTGGGCCAGAGTGATGTCATGCCATCTGTGTGGAATCGTGATGTGTGATGTAGCGTCATGCAAACAGAGCTCCTGCGAGAGAGATGAAATATTGATAGCTGCCATAGGGAGTTCAGAAGAATAAAGCAGTCAAACAATTCAACCTTAACACAGGTCTGTCTGCTGGATTGGAGAAAAGGGTTAGGGTGATTTAGTCACAAGTCTTTTAGTCATTAATAAAAAATGTTACATTTTTTTATTATTAAATACTGCTATGTTCAACATTTTTTTATTTTAACTTATTAATGCAAAGAGCACAAAAACATCATTTTGGAAACATAATGGGAAGAAAATAATCAGTCCCAGCTTTTTTTATCAACACTTAAATATAGGTTTCATAAAAATTTTTAGAGCAAAAAGCTGAGAAAATTGCATTTTTATCAAATACTACATCTGGATCATAATCATTGCTTTTATTAAACAAAGATGCAGTAGATTGCTTCCATCAGCACTCCTAAACAGTCCTTTACCACTTCCTTGATTGATATTTCATTCCAAATATTAGGCAGTTGTCATTTATATGCGGCTTAGTGTTGATGATCGCATTATTTTTCATATGTTTACATATGAGATTGCTCGTTTCTGCCTCTTCCTGGTCTGTGTTTTTGATTGGCACATTCCATATTCATTCAGGAGATGCATAATAGCGCCCCCCCCCCCCAAGTGTATAACAGTGAAAACACAGAAACCCAGAAAATTCTGAAAACAAAACTAGAGGTATTTCATATTGCATGGCAGGAAAGTATCTTCTCCTACAGAAAAGCATTAAAAACTGCTAGATCTGATTACTTTTCATCTTTGTCTAAGAGTAACAAATTACCGTATTTCCAATTGAAATGGAATACTGAATAGAGGGCAGGGTTTTATTTTAGTGCTGGAGGGCCGTGGATCGGCCAAGCCGTCATGCTGACGTGAACGCCATTCCAGAGTGGAACATTTTTCTTCAGTGAATTAATTTGCATGGATTAATTGTTCTCCTCAAGACTAGCAATGTGCAAAACAAAGTAAATAAAGTACATTTTGATTTCATGAGGACTTTAAGATATTATTAGTTATTAAATATTTAATTTAGTGCTGGGAGGTGTTTTATTTTTTTGGATTCTGGCGGTTTATCATGTTTTTTCCCTGATTGTGCCTTTATATGAATTCAAATACATGAAACAGTTGCAGAACCACTGCATTTTAACTGCGATCCAATTACACAGGCTACATATAGTATGACCATTTTTTGATGTAAATTAGATTGTATAACTTCAATATTTGAAGAAAAAAACTGAATTATCTGACTTTAGCTTGGTGAAATTAACAAACAAAACAGAAACAGCAGGGGGATGAATGAGAATGCAAATGCATTCTCTGACAGCAGGTGGAGCTTATGGAACAGTAGTGATACAGCATTTCCTTGGGTACATTAATATGTTTTATATGGAGGTAAGATGAAAAGAGAATACCATTTAAACTTTTCTAAAGACAAAACTGATATATCACCCAGCACTACAAACTAGCTCTTACTAAGTGATATCTTAATTAAGTTTTATCATAGATTGTTTTTTAAAACTGTTTTGGACATTCCACAAAAATGACATATAACTTCATATAACATTAAAGGAAAATTAAATTGCTAATTTAGTTTGACCACCTGAGGTTGACGATGATGAATATCTTCTGAAGGTTAAGCACTTCCTTTCACTGACCATTTGTTGAAAGAGGTTAAAAAAGAGATTCAGGGCCTATTTTGTAGTGCATTCATCGAAAGTGTGAAAAAGACGAAGATCGGCTGACAAACTCTATAGCAAGAGGTGATTGCTGAACAGCATCGGTTCATTCACTATAAAGCCTCATCAGTTCATTCACTATAAAGCCCCTTGGTGCAAGCATGTGAAAGGCTTCATAAAATATTTCTGTAACCTTTTTTTAATAATTGACAGTGTTTTGTTTGTTTCCGCAGTGAGGCACAGAGTCAACCATTGTTTTGCTGAGCACACTGAGCACATTTAAAGGCGAAGAGCACTGGAAGAGAGGAGAAAAGAAAAGAGAGAGGGTGGCCTGCCTAATGGCAGAGAGCTGATGTCCCAGTGAGGTCAGGACGGACGGGAGGTCATGGGGTCGTCTACGCTAGGGAAAGCTGCTTCTCTGGAGCTAATGCTGGAAGCCTGCATTCATGCGTTTGGTGAGTAAACACTAAAATGAAAATTTGTATGTTTCTAACAGATTCATACTCCACTCTCAGACTAGCTCAGTTGCTGGATCGTATGTTTGTTCAAATTCATTAACTGACTGTAATAATCACTGTAATTGACCACAGTTTTTGGTCATGGTTCATACCATTGTGGATTGCTGTGATTGTATATGATTAATGACAGCTGATATGCTTAATCATAGTTGCTAATAACTAAAATGATCATACTTAAAATTCCTGTTCATATTGTTTGTATTAATTATTGATCAGTATAATTACTAATCAATGTTATTGATCCGATATCGATTGTTTACTGATATCTTCCACTATTAGATCTTTATATCAAATTTTTCTCATATATGTATCATACTGTATCTTATCATATCTGTGTTTTTGAGCTGCTATTTATAAATCTGCAATATACTAAAATACATGATAGGGGTTCAAGCACAGAGTGCGTTAACCCATTGTAATTGTTAGAATGCTCACGGATCAGCGAAACCAAACCAGTGCAGAAAGATTCTCTGAAGAGTGGATATCAATAATTATCAAAAAAAAAGTTTAACTTTTGACTCACTGTAGCAAAGGGGTGCCAAAATTTTCAAAAGGGACAGGGCCACTTTTAGTAAAACTCATGAACGGAATGAGATATCTCCGCCAAACTCAGAACACTCTAAGAGCTGAGGTCACAGAAAAAAAAATGCGGAGCTTGGCCACTTGGTGGCACTATAAGAGGGAAAATACATAAACATGGCTATAACTGTGCAACCATTTGTCCTATCAATATGAAAATTGGTGTGCATGGTCTTGCTCCAAAGTGCCACAAGTGTATAGAAGTACATTTGCGTATCTCAAAAAACACGGCCGCCATTGGTCGAAACATTTTTTAGCACCTGTTAGACAGGGTTAACGGAGGCCTATCGGAATTAACCTCCTTGGGCTTGTTAGACTCATGGCCCCAAAGGTGTGAGAGAAATTTAAAAGAAATCGGCCACTGTGGGGTGATATCGCATGTTTCAAGGGCGTAAATAATTGTTGCATGGTTTTTCGCACATACGCAAAATATTTGTATCTTATGATAGAACTCTTCATTCCAGACACCTTTGCTTCTAGAACCACTGCTGTCGATCATATCATTTGTTAAATGACTGAGAAGATGTAAAAAGCATACTTTCACGAACTAGTCCTTGGTTTTTGGCTGAAAAAAATCTGAAAAAAAAAAAACAATACAATACTCAGTAAAAAAAGCAGTACAATACTCTAGACTCTCTAGGCCAATAATATAATGTTGAAATGTATTCTTTGGGAAGCGTTTAGATAAGGGGCCTGTCCAAATTTACTAAAAATCCTATAAAGCCTAAAGGAAAACTTAAAACTTCACGAAACCTGCTGAGCACATGTGACAGGTGATTTTAAACAAGCATGCAAAGTTTTAAAGGGATCTGACCACAGCTGGCACTATAACAGACATAAACATTAAAAAACATCATATTTCTATAGTAAATTACCTGCATTTGCCAAAAATGCTTTTTATAATGGTTAATTTAGGCGGGTACAGCCTTGCTAAATAATATGCAATGTCTTTTTCCTTATATGCTTAAATGCCTTAAGTGCTTGAACCCTGGTAATTGCTGCTTGCAGCTATATTTTCTATTACATTTTCTTATATTATTATTTTCATATTATGTTTATATATTTTTTTTATAATATTCCTCCCTCTTTCTCTGACTGCCTCTCGTTGTTATAGATGATGAAGGAGAGCTGAATGAAAATCAGCTCCCCCGAACCCTTCTGCTGATGCATCGCTGGTATGTGTCCTCCACCGAGCTCGCTGGGAAACTTCTGATTATATATCCTGTGGCGGTCTAGTATGAGCGAGTGTGTGGTTTGTGTTTGATGTTTTAGTAGATAGCTGTTTTCAAAAGTGTGCAATGTTATATCTCAGTAGATGCCAAGTGGCATCTTCTAGAAAACCGTGCTAGTCTGAGCTTTTCTCAGAAATCACTTAACATTTGTTAGCCATTAATGCAATTATTTTAAACCTAGCAAACTTTTTTTTGTGAAATGTTTTACTTGAAAGTGTCCTTCTGCTATCTGTCTTTTATCTTTCATTGCATAATGCAGTGCCATTCATTCACTGCATACTGTATGTGTGCATATACACCCATTCATTCTCCAGCATGTTTAATGCTCCTTGACTCTCTATCACGTATCGTGACTGTCGGGGAGATGACTGCCAGCGGACACGTCTGAAGATCTGCTATTTAATGAGGTAAATAAAAACAAGCTTCCGTTTAACAAGATAAACAACCCATTTATTTCCCCATGAGTTTCCTCTTCTGAATGATTGAAGGTGTTTATTTGCATTGCTAGGCAACAACAGAACATGTCGTGAGGAGGCTATTATATAGTGTTTTCGTTTTTTTTTTTTTTATTCCCCTTCTGTTCTTCCTCTTTTTCTCCGAGGGCTGCGTGACTGTCGCCTGCGCTCAGAATGAGGAGCGGTGATGTCACAAGGACATGCATCGCTCCATCAGATCGACGTTTGTCCACAGTGGACATTTTGTGTTTTAGTGCACAGCAAAGAATGATTCAGCGATTCATCCATCTATTATTCACAATGCACATCTCCTTAGGCAACCTTTCCTTTCTTCTCTATTCACATCTGCCTGCCAGTTTTCACTCTACAAAACCACAGGCTTTTATTCAGGATTTCAGGATTTGTTTTGAGAATTAATATAATTTTATAATAACCTGGGAATCAAAATCTAAAAGTTAGAATACATGACTGCATGACTTTTAAAATCTGAACAAATTTGAAAACAATATACATCATACACTTACCAACTTTGTAAATGGTCACAAAGGAAAAATTGGGCATGATACACTAAATGACTAAGAGTCATACACTACCAGATATTAAAGTCGTTCCGATTACAACAAACTCGTGCAGCATGTCAAATGAAAACAGCTTAAAAATCTGAGTGTGTGACCATCATACACCACAATTTTCTATGAAATCTGTCAACTCATTTGCAGACTGCAAATTGGCAACTTCTCCAGACAGTAAATCGGGTGAAAATTCATGTAGTGTGTTCCACCCTTATTCCAGTAGTTTTGAACCTGAGAGGATTTTCTTTTTCTCAAAAATGTTTGTTTTTGAAAACTTTGAATTTGCTCCCACAAGATATAACAATTTCTTGAATTTTGTACTTTTGTACTTGTTACACTTGCTGGGCAAAAATTACCAACCTACAAAAAATTGCTGAGGTGAAAAGGAGGTAAATAAGATCAGATAAGTGAAGCTTATGATCAGGCAGTTAAAAAAATAAAAAAACAAAAAATTTAAAGGGATAGTTCACCCAAAAATGAACATTCTATCACTAATTATTCAATCTAATGTCGTTCCAAACCTGTAGACATTCGTCGTCTGAACAAAAAGTATTCTCATAGCTTCATAAAATTATGGTTGAACCACTGATGTCACATGGACTATTTTGTTGATGTTTTTGATACCTTTTCAGACCTTGAACGTGGTAGGACCCTTGCTGTATATGGAGGGTCAAAGAGCTCTCAGATTTTATCAAAAATATCTTAATTTGTGTTCCAAAGATGAACAAATGCCTTACGGGTTTGGAACAACATGAGAATGAGTAAATTATGACAGAATTTTCATTTTTGAGTGAACTAACCCTTTAAAATTTGGTAATAATGTAGCACAACAAGAAATTCTTTGTAGGTTGGTCATTTTTGACTCCACAAGTGATCAATAAGGTAAAGGGTTTAAACTGGAAATTAAAAGTGTTTTATTATTAAAGAAAAAAACCCACAATGAAATATAAAACGAATAAGGATATCTAAGGTTTCTGCCCTATTTCTATATCACTAGTCTAGTAAATTTGACCATGATCATGCAAAGTCTTGTAAAGACATTTAGGTCAGTGTAACTTATCAGTTATCAGTGTAAATTGAGGCTAAGATGTATGTCTGTTGACCTTTTGACCTCTGCTTTCATTGGACACACTAATATGCACAGTTACACAATACTTCCTAACTGCATGATGTCACTCTAACTCACACTGAGCACACATTCCAGCTGATGTTTATGTCTCAAAAAAACCAAAAAAAAACAGAATAGCAAGAAAAGAATGTGTTTTTGTGTCTCAGTGCCCTCAGTGAGTCCGGCAGTCAAAAACATCTACATAATTAATGATAAACGGCACGCATCTGACATAAATACACTTCATCCGTTCCTTTCTCCAGGGACTTGGTGAGAGTCACCAAAACAAAAACATCACAAAATGAAAGAGGTCAGTGTTTTGTAGAACTGCATCCTGTTGGGGGAAAAGTAACCTTGCTTGATTTCAAATGTAGCCTTGATATTTACTGGATATATCCAATCAGGCTAGATTTGTTGCTGTGTTTCAGGAGGTCTGCAGGAAATCAACTCTGCATGACTGAACTACACTAACAAAACAAGTATTATAGTACACTTAAAAATAAAGCTGTTTATTTTTGGTTCCACAGAGAACCATTCAGTCAAAGGTTCTTTAAAGAACCATCTCTTTCTTACCTTTTTATGATGTGAAAAACCATCTTTCGCCACAAAGAACCTTTTGTGAACAGAAAGGTTCCTTAGCTGTTAAAGGTTCTTTATGGAACCATTGAAACAAAAAAGGTTCTTCTATGGCATCGTGAAGCACCTTTATTTTTAAGAGTGGAATACCATTTTAAAAAAATAATCATATTATGTTTTTTGAAGATTTTTTTTTTATGTTTTCAAAAGAAGTTTGTTATGCTTTCCAAGGCTGCATTTATTTTTACTGCAGTAAAAACTATGAAGGACTGTTTCCACCACTGAATTTAAAAAAAGGTAATTGCTACTTTTTTCTCAGAATTGTGAGATATAAACTCACAATACTCAGAAATAAATTTTGCAATTCTGATGAATAAAGTCAAAAACTCACAAAGTTATAAACTCACAATTGCAAGTTATAAAGTCAGAATTGCAAGATATGATTTCACAATTCCGACTTTTTTTTCTCAGAATTGCATGATACAAACTCAATTGGGAGAAATAAAGTCAGAATTACAAGATAACTCACAATTTTTTCTCGCAAGTGTGCATTGGTATCTCGCAATTCTGACTTTTTTTCTTGCAATTGCAAGTTTATATCTCGCAATTCTGACTTTTGTGAGATATAAACTTGCAATTGCGTGTTATAAAGTCCAATTTTGAGGGGAAAATATATTAAAAATATGCATATATGCATAATTATGTCTTACAGTTCTGACTTGATAACTTGCTAACTGATAAAGTCACAATTTCCGAGATACAAACTCTTAATTCTGAGAAAAGAAATCACAATTATGAGTTTATATCTTGCGATTCTGACTTTTTCTCAGAATTTCGAGCTATAAATTCTTAACTGCAAGTTATATAGTCAGTATTTGCAAGATATTAGGTCACAATTCTGCCTTTTTTTAGTTGGGAGAAATAAAGTCAAGATAATTCACAATTCTGACCTTTTTTCTCGCGAGTGTGAGTTTATATCTCGCAGTTCTGACTTTTGTGAGATAAAAACTTGCAATTGTGTGTTTTAAAGTCCAGTTTTGAGGGGGAAATATATCTGCAAGATTATGTCTCACTTGATAACTTGCAATTGCGTGTTATAAAGTCACAATTGCGAGATATAAACTCACAGTTGGGAGAAATAAAGTCAGAATTGCGAGAACTCACTTTTCTCACGTGAGTTTGTATCTCGCAAAATGCTGAATTTTTTCTTGCAATTGTGAGTTTATATCTTACAATTCTGACTTTTGTGAGATATAAACTTGCAATTGTGTGTTGTAAAGTCCAGTTTTGAGAGGAAAATATATCTGAAAGATGATTTCTCACAATTCTGACTTTATACCATGCAATTGTGAGTTTATATCTCATAATTCTAAAAGAGATTTCTGTGAGATAAAAAGTTGCAATGACCTTTTTTTAATTTTATTATTCATGGCGGAAATGGGCTTCCATAAAAACTGTATAGACTGTAATACTCTGAAATATTATTTTGCTACAATTTAAAATGGTTTCTATTATTTCTGTGATGGTAAAGCCGTATTTTCAGCCGCCATTATTTCAGTATTCTGTGTCACATGGTCCTGCAGAAATCATTCTAATATGCCCATTTAGTGCTGATGAAACATTAACGTCACTGCACCATGGTGCCACCACAATCTTTTTTTGTAAGGGTAAGATGAGTTTAAGTAGCGCAAACAGCAAACCAACAAAACAAATGTATGCAGAGTTGTGAGCTGTTTCTGTCTTTCGCATTTGTGGTCTAGACAGACTCTGCATCAAGGTTACAGTTCCCCACAAGTAAGTATGGTGAGGATGTGTTTGAATTTTTTCTCAAGACTGTTACCTGACAACAAACAGCATTAAACATGGCAGCTGAAGCAGGAAGCAGATATTTACAAGTTGATTTGGACATCAATCTGCAGCTACAACATTTAGGTTTCCATTACTTTGTTAAAAAAATAAAGGAGTCAAATTTCAATGTAATTCACAGTTTTCAAACCAATGAGCATTGTGTTTTTGTGTGCAGGTACTGGATAGCTGAATTCCCTGCAGAGTTTGATCTGGATCTAGGTTTGATCCGTCTTACAGAAGAATTTCGAGATGCAGCCGCTCAGCTGGGTGGTGACGAGCACATTAAACTACTTGACATTTCTACAATGTGAGTGTTGTTACAACACACAAACACTTGCAAGGGTCTGATGGTTGTGCATTCTCTCACAGCGTGCCAATCATTGACTGTGTCATTACTATTGACCTATTTCCCTTTAATCAGAGCACCGTTTTGATTGTAATTAAAATACTTTGTTATAAATTCAAATGTTGCCCTTTTATGGCATAACTTGACACTAATGAGCATGTGTTTTAATCACTGAAATGATTGCATAAAGCATTATGCACCTGTTGCTTAGACGTTGTCACTAATTAACACTGAATGGCATCTTAAATTTTGCACATTACAATTAATGAAATCATTTCAGGATTATAGTATGAAATTATAGCAGATGTCTTGTCATATTTAGTTAATGAGCCTGAGACAACAAGTGTGGCATTGTGTAGAGGAAGATCTGTTTTATAAATATTATGTTGAATTAATATTGTTATACTGTTGGAGAATATAATAATACTGAAATGTTGGAAAAAGAAACTATTTTAATGCATTGTGAAGTATGAACATAAAACAGTGAATACGTGTTTGTCTCCTCAGCCCCTCATATGACTGGATGCGTAAACTGACTCAGCGAAAGAAGCAGGTGAAGAAGGGCAAAGCGTCACTGCTGTTTGATCATCTGGAACCCATCGAGTTGGCCGAACACCTCACCTTCTTAGAGTACAAGTCCATCAGGAGGATATCGGTTAGTGTGCACAGCAGAAATGGAAAAATAGAGTGTTTCCTTCACCTGGGAAGGCCGGCAGCTGTAGAGGACTTGCGTCAGTGAAGATAATGCGTGTGTGTGTGTGTGTTTGTTTTTGTGATATAGAAAGAAAAAAAGACTATGCATATGAGAACACACTTTGGTTCACTTATCAGCTCTGCTGATTTTTTTCCATCGGCCTGCATTGTTATTCTTAGCAGCTAACACTCAAGTATTTGTTTTAGTTAACAAACATCCTTCCTTTATCCATTCCTCCCTTCTAAATCAGTACTAAACTTTGGAAAAATAACATGATAGAAGGTCTGGAAAGCCATGACATTTAAAGGAACATTTAAAGTTCACCCAAAAAAATTTAATTTGAGTACTGACCCTGTAGTAGTAGTTTGCGTTCTCATTCTAAAGGATCTATTGCTGAGCAAGTGATGTAATGCTAAATTTCTCTAAATCTGTTCCAATGAAGCAACAAACTCATCTACATCTTGGAAGGCCTGAGGGAGTGTAACTTTTCAGCAAATATTTTAATTTTTGGGTGAAATTAAATTATGTGTGGAAGTCTTACATCAACTGCGAACTGGACTTTTCAAAACCTAGAGTTTAGCAGAGAGCGTTTAGGGTGAACTGATTTACCAGAATAAATCAGTGAATCAGTCTGTTTATTTGCAGTAACTGACTGGCTATTTAATTTAGCAAGTTTATTCACAAGTATCAAAAATCAGTTTGTTACTGGAAAAGTTGTGTTACTTTGAAAAAAAGTTCAACTACTGTTTAAACTACTTAGTTTCTCACTAAAACTAGTATGAATGTGTCTCTGTTCATGTTCTCAGTTCACAGATTACCAGAGTTATGTGATTCATGGCTGTCTAGTAGATAACCCCACTTTAGAGCGTTCCATCGCTCTGTTTAATGGGATCTCCCAATGGGTTCAACTGATGGTTCTCAGTAAACTGACCCCCCAGCACAGAGCAGAGGTCATCAACAAATACATCCATGTTGCACAGGTAAGAACATACATGGATCTTCAGCTTGCCTAAGAGAAATATTCAAGAATAGGATTATTACTAAACATTTAAAGGGATAGTTCACCCAAAAATTACAATTCTGTCATTAATCACTCTCCCTCATGTCTTTCCAAACCTGTAAGACCTTTGTTTATCTTCAGAACGCAAATTGATGAAATCCGAAAGCTTTCTGACCCTCCATAGACAGCAAGGGCCAGAAGGGTATTCTCGTAGCTTCATAACATTATGGTGGAACCACTGATGTCACGTGGACTATTTTATTGAGGTCCTCACTGCGTTTCTCGCCCTTGAACATAGTTGCTGTGTTGCTGTCTATGCTGGGTCAGAAAGCTCTCGGATTTCATTATAAATATCTTAATTTGGGTTCTGAAAATGAACGAAGGTCTTACAGGTTTGGAACGACATGAGGTATCTAATGACAGATTTTTAATTTTTGAATGAACCATCCCTTTAATATAATATATAATCATACAGAGGTAAGAAATAAAACGTGAAAGTAAATCAAAATGCAGGAAACACAACTTCAAGGTGATGAAGCCCATGAAATGATTGAATTACTCATTACGAAAGACTTCAGTATTCTGAAAAATGAACGTACATTCTGGGTAACACACGCGTTGTCTAACTGTACCGTTGATTACGCAAATGTGAGACCCTTCACCCAGCAAACCAGTTTCTGTCTATGCATTCTGAAAGCAGCTAGATGACATTTCCAGGCCCTTTGATATGTAAATGTCTGCCAGCGAAAGAGTGCGAGGGAGCCGCCTGCCTGCTCTCACGCCGCCGGGGGTGTATGAAACGCCTCTATTGTGAAGAGCACCCAGGCATCCCTTCAGTACAAAGCCTGTGCTTTTAGTATCTGTTTTAAGGCCTGCTGGGCATGATCCGTGTCAGCTAATAGATGTTAAGTGTCGAGCTGTCGAGTTGCTGGAGCTCCAGTAATAAAGGAGAGCTCTGCTTTTATGAGATCAGCCAGCACTTGTGCAATTACGCTGCAAATGAAAAGCCCTAGATTATATGTGAACTAATGGATCATATCTATCTATCTATCTATCTACAGTTAAAATTTACATACACCTTGTAGAATCTGCAAAATGTTAATTATTTTACCAAATTAAGAGGGATCATACAAAATGCATGTTATTTTTTATTTAGTGCAGACCTGAATAAGATATTTTACATAAAAGACATTTACATATATTCCACAAGAGAAAACAATAGTTGAATTTATAAAAATGTTCAAAAGTTTGCGTACACTTGATTCTTAATACTGTGTTGTTACTTGAATGATTCACAGCTGTGTTTTTATTTTAGTTTAGTGATAGTTGTTCATGAGTCCCTGCTTGCTGTTCTTCAGAAAAATCTTTCAGGTCCCACAAATTATTTGGTTTTTCAGCATTTTTGTGTATTTGAACCCTTTCCAACAATGACTGTATGATTTTGAGATCCATCTTTTAACGCTAAGGACAACTGAGGGACTCATATGCAACTATTACAGAAGGTTCAAACGCTCACTGATCTTTTCCTTCAAAAGGAAAAACGACGCATTAAGAGCCAGGGGTGTAAAGTTTTAAATGGAATAAGGATGTGTACATTTGTCTTATTTTGCCTAAATATATATATTTTTTAATTTAGTACTGCCCTTCAGAAGCTACAGAAGATCCTTACATGTTCCCCAGAAGACAAAATAAGTTCAATTTACCCTGATCTTCAAATTCAAAAAGTTTTCACCCCTCAGCTCTTAATGCATCATTTTTCCTTCTAGAGCAATAGTGAGCGTTTGAACCCTCTGTAATAGTTGCATATGAGTCCCTCAGTGTGAAAAGATGGATCTCAAAATCATACAATCATTGAAAAAGGTTCAAATACACAAAAATGCTGAAAAACCAAAGAATTTGTGGGACTGTTTAACTGTTCATCTATCTATCTATCTATCTATCTATCTATCTAGCCAGCCATATGTCTGTCTGTCTGTCTATCCTATCGGATATCCCATCTGTTTATCTATCTGACAGTCTATATGTATATTCTGTCTCTTTCAGAAACTGCTCCACCTTCAGAACTTTAACACGCTGATGGCTGTGGTCGGGGGTCTGAGTCACAGCTCTATTTCCCGCTTGAAGGAAACTCATTCTCACCTTAGCCCAGAGGTCACCAAGGTACAACAGTCAATACAAAAACAGCTGTTTAGTTATTCTAAAAAACTATTCACTCCCTTGTCTGTAAAGTCAAGCTGTCATTGGAGGCCAACTCCCACTGTTAAAGCAGAACATGTGATGTTACTTTCAGAAAACATTGTATAAGACATAATCATACAACGGCCCCAGAAATGTATTTAAAAATAGCTTAGAAAAGGTTTTGAACATTGGAGACATAAATGCAAATGAATACATTTTAGGTTTACTTTAAGTGTCTGAATACAATTTCAAGCCCCTGTGTATGAGAAACACAATAAAAAGATAAAAAAAGCAGGTGGTCAGACGTGTGATATCTAGAACCTAACATAGAAAGAGGTGATTAATTTCAGTAACTGTCATTTTCTATACTATTGACAGATCTGGAATGAAATGACAGAGCTGGTTTCATCAAAAGGCAATTATTGTGCTTACCGCAAAGCCTTCAGTGAAAGCGAAGGGTTTAAGATCCCAATCCTAGGTGTTCACTTGAAGGACCTGATCGCAGTACACGTAGTCTTCCCGGACTGGGTGGAGGATGGGAAAGTGAACATCGTGAAGATGCAGCAGCTGTATCTCACCTTTAATGAGCTGGTGTCCCTGCAGAGCGCTGTGGCTCAGGTGGAGCCAAACATGGACCTGATCTACCTGCTCACTGTAAGTTCTGCTCGCACATCTGTGCTCGCAAATCAGCACACCGTAGCACTGAATCAGAGTGTTTTTCATTTATTAATTAAAATGAGTGGCTTTAATTTAGTTTCATGTCTGTTTGTGTAAAGCTGTCCTTGGATCTGTACTACACAGAGGATGAAATCTATGAGCTGTCCCTTCTTAGAGAACCTCGTAACCCCAAATCTCAGGTGAGATGACAATACGGCCCATGTGTTCTCTAATCATTCACTATTGTTTAAAAAATTGTCTTAATTAATGCTTTTATTTAGCAATGATGCATTAAATTGAGCAGACAGGAAAGACATTTATAATGTCCCCAAAAAAAAATGAAATATTGAAAAAAAAATCACAGTTTCTACAAAAATATTAAGCCAGAGATTTTTTCATTAGAGTAGTAGAATGATTTATGAAGTAACACTTGACACTGAAGACTAGAGTAATGGCTGATGAAAATTCAGCACTGACATCAGAGGAATAAATGACATTTGAAAATGTATTGAAATATAAAATAAAAATTATATTCTAAGTAATATTACAGTTTTATTGTATTTTTGATCAAGGAAATGCAGCCTTGATGAACATAAGAAAAATAAAATATCTTCCTCTCTCAAGGAATGTTTGCTGGAAAAGGGTTCTTTTGTAAAAAAATGAGTGGATTTCATAACATCCATATTTTTTCTGTAGCCCACATCACCCACAACGCCCAACAAACCTCTCGCTCCGCTGGACTGGGCCTCTGGGGTCACCACCAAACCAGATCCCTCAGTGGTCAACAAACACATCAGAAAAGTTGTGGATGTAAGATGCTGACATTTATAATATTGAAAACATTAGAGTTCATGTTTGATATAAATCCAAGTGATTTTCATATTTTTTCAAATGTATAAATGCCAGCAATTGTTTTCCAGTTCCATAAAACCAGAATATAAGGGGCTGATTATGTCAAGCCTATTTCAGTGCCTCCAAACATCCTGAATGGTTTAATCAGATGAATTTGATTATATGGTAGATGCATATTTCAATGCCACATACAGAGAACAGTAGGTTTATTTAACAGATGTATGTATTTAGCTTTTGCTTTACTAAACTTGTGTTATCCTGTTTTCCATTGCATGTGAAGTCTGTCTTTCGTAACTACGACCATGACCATGACGGATACATATCTCAGGAAGACTTCGAGAGTATCGCTGCAAATTTCCCTTTCCTCGATTCCTTCTGCGTGCTTGATAAAGACCAGTAAGTAGGAAACACACACACAAAATGTGTGATTCTTGTAAAAGGCCCCTGCAGTGCCAAACTGCTAATAGTGTTTCTTGGCGAGAGCAGCTCAATGATCCTTTATAAGCCTGGGCAGAGATTCAGAAGTGCTCTATGATATTGGAAGGGACACATTTTCGGTACATCATCTCATTTCTGACAGGGTTAATTTAGTGTGTCTGGAAATTCCTCAAAGGGTTCTTCTCAACCGTGCTAAACTTGTTTTATCGCTGTAAATGGAGCAGAGCATGGCATGCCGACTAAACAACAATGTTATGTAATATTTAAACAACAATAATACATTTTTCAACAGCATTGAAGTGCAGTGTTTTTTGAGTTTTGGGAGAATGTGTATTTTTAAGCCTGATGCTTTCTGTACCACTGGATGAACATATAAAAGCTTATTTATGTATATATTTTTTAATGATCAGAGAAAATGCATCATGTGTATGCAGCATTAGTGACTTTAGGCCATGCAGCTGCTCAGTGTGGGTTACCTGCTGCACTATTAAAAGGCTGAAGGTCATAATTCCCGGTGAAGGATGCACAACATCAGGCACACACACACTCACAAATTCCCCAGGCGTCCTCTGTGGTTCATCTTAGCAGTTCATTGCTCAAACCACATTACTGGCGTGTGACTGCATGCATTTCTCCTGAGCTCTTGCACTCTCATGAACAGTTCTGTTCAGATATCCTACCTGTTTTGACACAGGAAGCAAAGAAATACTGCTTAATGAGCGGAAGGATATTATGATGATCTCTCTCTTTTTGTGCAGGGATGGATTGATCAGTAAGGATGAGATGATGGCGTATTTCCTGCGTGCCAACCCGCTGCTGCAATGTAAGATGGGGCCTGGATTTATTCACAACTTCCAGGAGATGACTTACCTGAAGCCAACGTTCTGTGAACACTGCGCTGGCTTTGTAAGAGCTGATTTTATTTGGCTCATAAATAACTACTAAATTTACTTCTTTCCTTTCGCATCAGCACAACTGATAATGTATTTTGGGAGATTTCTGTTGTGCAACGCTTATACAGATACTAAAGTCCCATAGAAGACTTCTGAGGGGTTCAGCTCTGTGTGTGCGCAAACAAGCATACCTAGCAGGAGCTGAGTTTACCACAACATTGCTAAACCATTGCAGACAGTGTTTAAAGGTTAAATCTGACCTTAAAACCACAGTGTCTAGCTCTAACTTTTATTTAGCAAGAATGCTTTGACAGTAAAGTGTTACAAAAGATTACAATTTCAAATGAATGCTGCTTTTTTATTTTCTATTTATTACAGTTTCTACAAAAATATTAAGTGTTTCTTGAGCATTAAATCAGCATATTAGAATAGTTATTAGAATGAAGGATTGTGTGACCCTGAAGACTGGAGTAATGGCTACTGAAAATTCAACTCTTCTATCACATGAATAGATTACCATTTTAATATATTAAAATCGAAAACCGTTATTTTGATTTGTAATAAAATTCACAATACAATACCACAGACTTTTCAATGAGATATAGTGGAGAACGTTTTTGGATTATTTAACAAAATATTTACTTTTTAAAAAATATAGTGGAGATACAATAGAAAACAGCATACAGTTGAAGTCAAAAGTTTACATACACCTTGCAGAATCTGCAAAATGTTAATTATTTTACCAAAATAAGAAGGATCGTATAAAATGTAGGTTATTTTTTATTTAGTAATGACCTGAATAAGATATTTTACATAAAAGACATTTACATATAGTCCACAAGAGAAAATAATTTAGCTGAATTTCTAAAAATGACCCTGTTCAAAAGTTTACATACACTTGATTCTTAATACTGTGTTGTTACCTGAATGATCCACGGCTGTGTTTTTTTTTTTATTATTATAGTTGAGTTGTCCTGAACAGTTAAACTGCCTTCTGTTCTTCAGAAAAATCCTTCATGTCCCACAAATTCTGTGTTTTTTTTTTAGCATTTTTGTGTATTTGAACCCTCTCCAACAATGACTGTATGGCTATAAGATCCATCTTTTCACACTGAGGGACTCATACTATTACATAAGATTCAAATGCTCACTGATCCTTTAGAAGGAAACAATGCATTAAGAGGGGTGAAAACTTTTTGAATTTGAAGATCAGGGTAAATTTAACTTATTTTGTCTTCTGGGAAACATAACGTAAGTATCTTCTATATCTTCTGAAGAGCAGTACAAAATTAACAAATATGATATTTAGGCAAACCAAGAAAAAGGTACATATCATTTAGTTCAAATGTTTACACCCCTTACTCTTAATACATTGTTTTTCCTTTTGGAGCATCAGTGACTCTTCCGTAATAGTTGCATATGAGTGTCTCTGTGGTCCTCAGTGTGAAAAGATGGAACTCAAAAGCATACAGTCATTGTTGGAAAGAGTTCAAATACACAAAAATGCTAAAAAAAAAAAAAAAAAAACTAAAGAATTTGTGGTACCTAAAGAACAGTGCTCAGGACAAAAAAGGGACTCATGAACAACTATCACTAAACAAAAAAACACAGCTGTGAATCATTCAGGTAACAACAGTATTAAGAATCAACTATATGTATTTTTATAAATTCAACTATTATTTTCTCTTGTGGACTATATGTTAATATCTGTTATGTGAAATATCTTATTTAGGTCAGTACTAAATAAAAAATACCATGGATTTTGTATGCTCCCTCTTATTTTGAATAATATAATAATATTAATAATATAATGCAATGTGATTCAGACATTTTTAAGCGTCTATATACTTTTGGGAATCATTGTACAAAAAAAATCTGGCCCTTGACACACAGAAGTTATGTACAAAATGATGTCTTTCCCAGTAAATTCAACACATTTCCTGTTGCTATTGAACTGAATATTCTGGGCTGATGAACTATAGAGTGAGTGTATACACTACAGTGAGTGTTTAATCATAGTCACTGCTGCTCAAATTGTTCTGTATTTACACAGATGGTTAGACAGGAATCCGCTGAGTTAACACACACATTCTTTAAAACAGATTTTCAGACTTGCACACACACACACACACACACACACACAGATCCACCTTGTCACACTGTACTGCACAGGAAGGGTGCAACGTGTGGAAGTATCCTGTTTATTACTCTGTGTACAGAAAACCATAAACTCAAACAGCATTACACTGCTACTTCTGCTCCCAGTTCATATTTACTCACATGCTTCTTGCTCTCCATTTTGTTCTCTTCATGCCCTTCCTCTTCACCCCGCTGTCCATGTTTTCAGCTCTGGGGAATTATTAAACAAGGATACAAGTGCAAAGGTAAGAAATAAATAAAAAGAGCAAATGATAATAAATGATGCTTGAAGCGAGCATAAATGTTGTATAAATAGCTTATTTTTTCATTTACTGAGTTGATATTAGTGGTTTGTTAGATATCCTGTTTAAGACATTTAAAAAAGAATATAAATGTGTCCCATGCATGTGTGCATAATATTTTTTTTAACAATAAATAATTATTTTAACCTTTATATATCCAGGTAAATGCACACTTTCTGTTGTTTGTTTTCAGACTGTGGTGTGAACTGCCATAAACAGTGTCGTGAGCTGCTGGTTTTGGCGTGTCGACGTCTCCCTCGATCCACATCGCTGGGCAATGTGTCTCCTGGAGTGCTCACACACAGCTCTTTACCCAGCAGCCCCAACCTGCAAACCTGTAAAGGTGAAAACACACCTGTACATTACATCATCACCTGCTTAACTTAGAGTAAAACAGGGTGAAATGCATAGATGAGTGTGATCTCTCTTTTAGGTACACATAAACATACAGTTTACCCAAAAATGACCTAATAATTTACTCCCCCTTAAGCCATCCTAGGTGTATATGGATTTATTTTTTCAGACGAATACAATCAGAGTTTCATTAAACAATGTCCTGGCTCGTCCAAGCTTTATAATGGCAGTGAATGGGTGTTGAGATTTTGAACTCCAATAAAGTGCATTCATCCATCATAAAAAGTTCTCCATACAGCTCTAGGTTGTTAATAAAGGCATTTTGAAAAAAATATCCATATTTAAAACTTTATAAACCGTAATCTCTAGCTTCCGCTAACTTTTGCACGTGTGTTGAAATTAACTTTTTAACTCACCAGACAATTTGACTACTAAATTTAACTTCTACTAACCAAGAAAAAAAGTCTGTCTACACTGGACATGACAAAGCATCTGTTGCAAATAAGTTTGTGTCAGTACTAGGGGTGTGTGATATTGACAAAGAATAATATCTCAATATTTTCTTGGATTGTATCGATAAAGATGATCAGCCATTATTTTGCCGAGAGTGTTATTGTACTAATATGTGAAGGACTACTGTGTACAGCTGACTCTTAAAGTTTTTGATATTCTATATATTCTGTGTAGTCAGTTCACAGCAGTGATATAAATTATGACTTAATCATTAAGACATTTACCACCACCTACTGGCAGTGTTAGTTTATTATTTAGAGTATCATAATTTCATATTTCCATAGTAATAATAATAAAATTAATAAAATAAATTATTAAAGGTATAGTTCACCCACTCAAAAATGACAACTATGTCATCATTTACTCACCCTCATGGTCCAAAAGAGTATATGTAATAATTTTATCAAACAAAATATTTCTTGCTGAAGCTACTTTTTGTAATGTGTTGTAATGTATAAAGCTTTACACAACAACTTTAAATTAAAATTATTCCATATATTTTGTTTGGTTTTTGCAATATACTCGATAATGTAATTATATCTCACTAGTTAAGTATTTGCACTAAACCTGCACAGATTTGGTTTGCATTAACTTCCCTAAGAATATAATGAGTGGACATAACTTTGAGTAACCGCCAAATTGTAATTTGACACGGTTACCAGCCACAGCTGATTTTTACCCGCGGCTGTTAATTTCAGCGGGTATACGAGAGAATACGCTAGTCTTGAGAGAACCACGTTTTGTTTGTTATTTCTGATCATAAAATATTGAAGAAATATTCCCTTTGCTAACATTCTCCTGTCCTGTTCTTCCACAGATGATGATGAGGTGTTTACATTCCCTGCTGTGTCGTCGTCATCAGGATCTGACCTGGAGGGAAAGTCCATCACCCTGATGACCGGTTCAGCTCAGCGCATCTCAGTTCGGCTCCAGAGAGCCACCACCAGTCAGGCCACGCAGACAGAACCCCTATGGCCCGAAAACGGCTGGGTGGCCGTCGCAGACAGCGGGTCACACACCTTTCCGAAAATGAGGTACAGGCCACACCGCAAAGCGTCCAAGAGCAAAGGCTTTGCTCGCTGGGAGAACGACACACAGAATTCGGCAGCCACGAGGAACAGCAGGAACTCACAGGACCATAGTGAAGAGTCACAGCAGAACGGACTCGCAGAACAACATCTGAACAAAACCAGGACCTCAGAGGTACGAAAAGCATCTCATTCGAAATAATTCTGTAACTATTTTTAAAGCTGCGGTTGTGTTGTCCATAAATTTGTTTGGTGCAGGAAGACCTTGTGAATCCCACAAACCGCCTCTTTGTTTCACTGTCTTTTAATTCTTGTATCGCTCTCAAGGCCCTGAAACATCTTTTTATGAAACTTTGCTCCCCCGTTGCCATGGAAACACCAAGGTTCCGCGGTCTGGCCTCTTCTCTCATCTCTCTAGAGATAATCTTCATCAGAGGCCGCAGAGCCGAGAGCGCCACAGCACTCACGCTGATGGGCCTAAATATGGAGTAGCACTAACCTGAGTAAGGCTCTGGGCTGTTATTTTAGGACCTGGCAGACACTTTGTTTTGGGTTAAAATGCAGAGCATATGTCTGACCAGGATTGTGTTGCTGTGTTTGTTAAATTCAGATCTCTGTGTTATTGTAGAACAGGTTTTGAAAAAAGGCAGGGTCACTTGACACACAGGGATTAAACTGTGGGTGCACCTGTCAGCGTTACAATGCAGAATTAATTTTTAAGGTGAGAAGCTCATGAATACGCATTTTTAACTTTTAAATGGAAATATAAAACTACAATGGTAACGCTTTACAATAAGGTTTGTTAGATAACATTAGTTAACTACATTAGTTAACATGAACTGAGAATTAACAATACTTCTACAGCATTTATTAATGTTAGTTGATGCTAATTTCAGCATTTACTAATGCATTATTAAAAATGTATCTTTATTAATTTTACCAAAATTTAATAAATAGTGTAATAAATGTATTGTTCATGTTAGTTAATAAATTAACTAATGTTTACAAATGACACCTTATTGTAAAGTGTTACTACCACAATACTACAATCAAACTATTTTATGGTAATAATTATATTTTTTTAATAACTTATGGCAAATTAACAGATTTCTTACAGGAAAAAAATGAAAACAACAAAACATGTACACTACCATTCAGAAGTTTCAGGATAAGTTTTATGTTTTAAAAAGAAGTACATTATGCTGACCAAGGCTGCATTTATTTGGTCAAAACTACAGTAAAAACAGTGTTGTAAAATATTCTTAGAATTTAAAATAATTATTTATTTTTTAATGTTATTTATGTCTATTATGACAAAGCTAAATTTTCAGCAGCCATTACATTTAGTACTCACTAAAAATGTCTTATTATTAATGTTGAAAACAGTTAATAATATTTTTGTGAAAACCATGATTTGTGTCAGGGTAGTTTGATTAAATTTCAAAAGAACAGCATTGATTCAGAAATATAACTCTTTTGTGATATTATTAATGTCTTTACTGTCTTATGTTTGATCAATTTCATACATCTTTGCTGAATAAAAGTATTAATTTCTTTCTTTTCCCCAAACTTTTGAATTGTAGTGTACACAGATGTATTTACGAGGCAATATAGAATCTGAAACATTTAAGATTGTACAAATCTTAAAGGAAATTCCACTGTTATTTATTTTTCTTTAAAAAACTGTGATGGACAATGGACAAAATGCCAATATTCCGGTTCAAACTGTAAACTGGTTTGAATTACGCATTCGATATGAATTTTAAACACGCTAAGCAAAATAAACAGCATCGTGAATTGAGAGGTGATCCCTGTTAACTGCATACACTTCTAAGGATTGGTTAGAGAACTGTTAATGACACACAACTAATTCTTTAACTAAGCAAATAAACCAGCTGCAAACGTCCGTAAACAGAAGCCAGAGACGCTGAAGATGAACGCAAAGAGAAGAAAAAAACTATAGCAGGCAGCAAACTCACGTCACCATGTGCAAAATGTTGGAAGAAAATCCCGAATACTGAATTGGGGGGTTTATATGAATAGCTGGTGTGCTCCAAAACAATGACAACATTTGCATTTAGAAGATATAAGCATTCAAAACTTAGTCTCTAACTTCAATATGGCCAATATGGATCAATGATTTTGATGACATTACCCTGCACTTCAGCTTCTCATCAAGCTTTTCTGTCCAGTCAAAATCGAAGCTGCAGCTGAAAGTGGTCACTTGTTCACAGAATTAGTATTTTCTGAACGGTAAATGACACATAGTGCGCCAAATAAGGGATAGGGAGTGATTCAGATTAAAGGGTTACTCCACCCAAAAATGAAAATGTTGTCATTAATCACTCCCATGTCGTTCCAAAAAGCTTTGTTTGCCTTCAGAACAAAATTTAAGATATTTTAGATATTTTGCGTCACTCGGATATGCTGTTTTCTTTACTTAAAGTGTAATTAAACGTAGAAAACATATCCGTGTGATTAAGCTGATACAGAACAGCATACACTGTTTGCGTTCAGAGGATACTCTCTAAAATGGCGCTATGGTGACCCGGAGGAGACGAATTGTTGAATAAAGTCGTTATTTTTGTTTTCTTTGCGTGCAAAAAGTAGTTCTCTTAGCTTCGTAAAGTTATGGTTGAACCACTGATGGCAGATGGACTGTTTTGACGTCTTTCATACGTTTCTGAGCCTTGACAGTTTTATTTAGCTGGCAGTCAATGGGACAGGACAAACCTCCCGTTTTTCATCGAAAATATCTTAAATTGTGTTCTGAAGCTTTTACAGGTTTGGAACGACATGGGGGTAAGTGATTAATAACTACATTTTCATTTTTGGGTGGAGTAACCCTTTAAGTCTGGTTTCACTTTGTGTCACACAAACCACCTCAGTGCGGACACACAGTCTGCTCTGATCCAGAGACATGTTAGCATGTTAGAGTCTTTATACATCTATAAAAAATAGCAAAACTTAGGAAAAATGTGTTGCAATGTAAACACGGACCATGTAACATATACTGCAGTGAATTATAAACAGTAAAGATTTTTTAAAAAAGAAACATTGTATAATGCATTGTATAATTGTTAGTGTTTTTTAGGTTGTTGTGTTACGAGTGATAAAGTGTGCTTCTTTCGATTTGATTTGAGGCATTAAAGGGATAGTTCACTTTGAAATTACATTTTGATATGTTTTAGCTTACCCCAAGAGCATCCAAGATGTAGGTGTCTTTGTTTCCGCAGTAGTTTCAATTTTGATATTTTTAGGTCCAACCGTTCTTGTCTGTCAGTCATATAATGCATGTCTATGGTCACCTCACAAAAGAAAGCACACAGATTCAAATTAAACAGTCCAAATTAAACAATTCCACATCGTAAGTACACATTGATGACCTAAGACACGAAACGGACGGTTTGTGTGAGAAAACGAACATTATTTATATAGTTTTTTACCTCTTGAAAATAACCACGTCCAAGTTGGAGGGTGCGCGCTTCCTAGTGTGTGACCGCGTTCTGGCTTATTGATGCGCCGGCAGTGATCTCTTGCACGTGCACGTCACTCATTGTTTACACAGAACAGAGATTGTAGGTAAGACGGCTAAAAGAAATAGTACTAGTTTGCGCTTATCCGGGATGTTCAAACAATAATTGTTTTTAAAAAGGTATGTTTAAAAAAGAAAAGAATTACGTATGCTCACGCGAGAGATCACTTCCGGTGCTTTCCGGGAGATGCGCCGGCGCATCAATAAGCCAGAACGGGCGGTCACACACCAGGAAGCGTGCGCCCTCCAGCTTGGTCATGGTTGTTTACAAGAGGTAAAAAAACGATATAAATACTGTTCGTTTTCTCACACAAACCGCTCATTTCGTGTCTTAGGTCATCAATGTATACTTACGATGTGGAATTGTTTAATTTGGACTGTTTAATTTGAATCTGTGCATTTTCTTTGATGAGGTGACCATAGGCATGCATTATATGACTGACAGACAAGAACGGTTGGACCTAAAAATATCAAAATTGAAACTACTGCGGAAACAAAGACACCTACATCTTGGATGCCCTTGGGGTAAGCTAAAACATATCAAAATTTAATTTCAAAGTGAACTATCCCTTTAATGATGTGTTTTTGGTAGTTTGCATTTTGAATGTGAAATGAACTGCTGTGTCAAGTTGAAAGATGGTTAGGAGAAAAAGTGACTTTAGAGAAAAATAGAAATATGTCCTAGTGATTGTAAAAAACTATATACAATCTAATTTACATCAAAACCTGCTCATACTTGATGTAGCATTTTGGATTGTGATTAAAATGCAGTGGTTCTGCAACAGTTTAGTGCATATTGATTCATATAAAGGCACAGTCAGGAGAAAAAAGTTGATAAACTGTGAAATAAAACCACCAGCCCTATTATCCACTTACTTCCCTTAAAAATCCCAAATCCATACCGAAATTGTCCTGAGCGAGCAGCACTAATTATTTCCTCTAAACAAATAAGGTCATGTGTCCTCATGATCTTCTACTGTGTGTTTTCAGATCAGCTGACTTGACTGCACTGTGGGCCCATGCAGGACACCCTGGAGCCTGTCAGGACCACGGCCCAGAGGGCTTTCCGCTCTAGGGGGCGTGCTGGGGTGCCTCATGCCTCCAGTGGATCAGGAATAGGGCCACTATTTCTACAGCCACAGTAAAAGAGGGGCGGCAGGCAACCCACTGACTGACCTGGGGGAAGGGCTGCATCAAAGGAAAGGTCTCGGACTAAACAGGGAGTGACTGCGCTGCGCTGTCCTGTAACAGACAGGGTTGGAAACCTAACTGAGAATCACTGGAAGCTGATGTGACGGATACATCAGCGTGATAATAGATGCGTGAGCAAGAGTATTTAAGGTATGCCGCTGACGTGTTTTCGACGCACGCTCTGATTTGCGTTCTCCAAAAACACTACTCAGAAAGGACACAGTGGATGTGAAGGTTATATTCAGGTTGTCTGAAGGCGAAAGTGGAACTGGAAGATGTTACAAAAGGAAAGTTGAAGATGAACGTATGATCGAACATTAAAACACTAACTTCATTTATGTGTTACCCAGCAACACATTATGATCTGAAGTGGAAGGTACGTCGAGTTTTAAAACCCTTTACCCCAAATATAATTATAGAAACCACCTACACTGTTTTTTCCAATGGTTCGCACCACAGTTGTGTCTCCTGTGCTTGAGCAAAGGCAGACAAGAGTCCATAAAGTAACCTCTGACCTTATGCATCATTACATCAGCACTGCTTAGCAACATTGATAGCTATGTAAGGTTGAAATGATCCTCTAATATACATGAATTCAAAGACTTCAATTCTGCCGACGCAGGTGTGCCGTCGACCAGGTGTTTATATGGCCTCTGTTGCTAAGCGCTAGATGAGTCCATCGATAGTCTGTCACCAAGGCAACACACCGTCCTTCAGCGCCATATGTTCTGAAATAAGTTTGACACCCAGACATCTCAGCTCAGTTAGAGCCTGACAGGTTCAAATGGGACGAGCCTCATACAGTCATTTTTGCTGACACTGTGTGAAAAAGAACCACATACGTGGATCAACAGATCAACTAAGACAAACAGTGATTATAGTGAGTCTTTGAGCCTATTGGATTAGATGCTGTACTGGCACCACAACTGCAGATTTAAAGAGACAGTTGCCCAAAAAATCTACATTCTGTCATTATTTACTCACCCTCATTTCGTAACCAAAATGAGTTTATTTCTTGTATTTATTGTGTCTACCCTTTTTTCATACAATGAAAGTGAAAGGTGACCATGTCTGTCAGGGAAGATTTTTAGTAAATATCAGCTTAAATTTTAGTTTTTCCTCTCAAAAAATCTACTGAAGGCTTATGAGTTGTACGGACAAGTATGGGTTTTTGTCTTGTTGGTTCTAGGGCTGGGCGATGTGGCAAAAAAAAAAATTATCACAATACATTTTTTCATATCAGTCAATATTGATAATTTTTTATAATAAATTGAGTCTTTTAAGTTTAAAGGCAAATTTTTGCTCCTACGTACTCTTTATGGTCAGAAGATGACAAATACTTTTCTTAGTTTCTGTACAGTAGCTTGCATTGAGAGTTAGTATGCAGATGTAAATTTATGTTTATTATCAAAAACAGTAACATCTGTAAAAATTATGACAACCTCATTTTTATATGGTGATATGTAATTTTTCTGTTTGAGTTATACTCAAATTAACCATTGGTCTTTCATAGTAGCATACATTTAGATCAAGATAACCACAGTTAAACATGTATAGCGCCTCAATACCATGGTAAAAATGTAACTATGTGGTTTCTAGGTATTTGTGTGAAAAACTAGTCTACATTAATAACATCATAAAATTCGATACGAATATCCCACATTTCTGCCAAAACACCATGGTGCAGTGTGTTGCTACAGTAAACCCATGGTAAATAATGGCGATATGTAGACTAAAAATCGTTCTGACTGTATCGTTGTTTCTCATGTTTGTCAACGCTTTAGTTTTAATCACTGAATCATTTGCGTTCTTCATCATGACCTAGACTTATCAGCGAGTAAACGAATCTACTCCAATCAGGGTTGACAGCTTTTTTGATGGGGTTCCCCTGGTAAAATCCGCATTCCAGGGGCTAAAAATCATGTTATTATCACTTCAACAGTGTTAAAGTAGCCCGATTTTGCTGGAAAATCATGGACCTGGCAACACTGGCTCCAATACTGCTACTCTAAATTTAAACTAGCACTGTGATTCTACATCTGTGTTTTAGTGCCACATTAAAAAATAAAAAAGTCATAATATTTTGAGAATAAAGTCGAAATTAAGCTGTTTTATTCACGGTATAATGCAGTAAATTATTGGAAATAATATTTAACGTCTTCCATTCATTATTTGTAGCGCACCAGCCACCCAGTAATCGCAATAATTCTGTGCTTTGTTGCTTTTAATATAACACAGCTCAGCTTTCAAATTCTGTCAGTTTTATCACGAAATACCAATTACAGAAGGAATGAAAAAAAAACTGTAGGCCTAACCTAATTTAATGAAAAGAATGTCGACTGATTCACACGTCCCTTAAACTGAGGCGAATACAGCGATCTATCACGAAGAAAAGCGCGAAAAACACATTATTGTAATAGACATTGTTTGTAATTCGCTATAAAACTGGCAGATATTTTAAAAACTGAGATTTGCCCAATCCGGGCCATTTGCATGCGCATTAGGCTAGAATATATTCTCAAAATATTAGAACTTTAATCTCGCAATTGCTACAAATTATTTCTCGACTTTATGCTCGAAACACATCGACTTCATTCTCGTAATTTTGACTTAATTCTCAAAACATTTCGACTTTTTTCTCGAAAGATTACGATTAATCTCACAAATCTCATTTGAATTTTGAGCCGAGCGGAAAACCAGTCCGTGTGTCGCGATTAGTAGGGCTGTTTTGTTCCGCTTTTTGCACATTAACATTATGTACCGAACTCGTTTTATCAGTTAAAATTATAGTGCAATACTTATCTTTACTGTTTTATCGCCATATTGCACAGCCCTACTTGGTTCCCATTCACTTTCATTGCATGGAAAATAGAAGCTTAAAAGAAGTCTTTACAAAGAAAATCATATTTTTGAAGCAACATACGAAAAATGATTACATAATGTTATTAATACCAGTGGCTCCTGATAATGATATCTTGAAGCAGTTGAGAAACCATGTCTGTCATCTAAAGCCTTCATGTGCATTGCTGAAAACGCTTACCTGTTGCCATAATCATTAGAGTGTTATTCTAACATTGTGCTAATGACTCTTCTCATGTGTTTGTCTCTTCACATGACGCGTGATTTTGTAGTGCTAGTTAGTGTTCAAATTGTCAGATATCAGAAAAGAGGTGTTAAAGGCACATTCTCAATTAAATTGTGATTTTTGATTTTGTAGCATATAAAGCATATTGAAAGAAATAGTTCACCCAAAAATGTATCATCGTACATTTTGAGAAATACTTTTTTTTGTTTTGTTCATATGATGAAAGTCAATGGATCCCAAGACTATTTGGTTATCTTACCTTACCAACCTTCAAAATAGCATCTATTATTTTTTGCTACTATTGCTTTTTCAGTTTTAATTTTTGGTTGAACTGTCACTTTAAAGTTAACCATTTGAACATGACTTTTAAAACCTTAGAGTATCAGAACCTCCTCTGGGATATTTCTAATACATCTGTTGTCTTTCACTTATTGATAAGTGAATTATTGCTAAAGACCATTCAAGCACACATTATTTGACTTGCGCGCAGCAGCAGGCGTATCAACACAATTTCTTGTGCAAACATCTTTACGTAATACAAGCTTTGCGAAATCAAGAGATGTGTATTGAAAAACTGATGACCCTTCTGGGACATTGAATATATGGCCAATAATTACTGCTGTAAAATGATCAACCTTTTCATTGCTGTATTGATTATAGTCTTATAATGGTTTCCGCTCATGTTTCTGGTCGATGCCAGGTTTACATGAGAAAAAGGTGTACATTCATTTACTACATTTTGAACATCAAACACACAGGTGTTTATTCCCAATGTTCTCGCTGCACTTATTTTTGCTCGCGAAATTGCTGAACTTCACTATGTAATTAAGTTTTTACCAACGCTGAAATAAGGTTGTGTGCAGCGAGCAGGTCACTTCAGCATCTCAGGGTTGCCAGTGAAGATAAGCTTGACCCATAAAACTGAATATTAAACATCAAGGGACTTTTACCATCTTGACTGGAATATATGAAGACTTTAGCTGGAAAAGACCATACAAGTATTACATTAAGTATTTATAGTGTATTTTTGAAGACAAAATAACTGGACTTAGATTTAAACTCTCTGCTTTAACCAGAGTGAGCGTAATTGAATATATCATGTAGAAATGTCTTATGATTCCTTCATTGCACTGTTACAGTTCGCTGGCTGTCCATGAAAAACATCAATAAACACACTACCCCAAAACAGACTATTCACAACTTTCAAAACTGTCTTTGGCTTTAAAACATAAATACTACAGTTTGTGTTCCATGTTTCCTACTGACTGGTTGAAAACTGTGATTAAGTGACTTTGAATGTTTAGAAATGTTTTAGGCATTTTGCAGGTGTTAAATTAAAATAAAGTGCTGTCTATCGCCCCCATGTGGCTACTGTATTTCTAAGCATGTCACGATCATAGGATTCTGTAGTTCTTGTATTTAATTTAGTAAAGTTGTTTTTGTCATTGTAACTTCTGATATTTTATTGCCACTGTAATAATTGGAAAATGGATCTTCATTTGAAACAGTTTTCTGTGATAAAAAAAATAAAATACACCAAGGCAGTGAGCTCTTTTCATTACAGGTTGTTCAATAATTCAAAAACCTTGTAAAGGTGAACTCTAGCCACCCTTTCCCACTCATGTCAG
The DNA here is from genome assembly GCA_033026305.1 of Cirrhinus molitorella. Taxonomy (NCBI): domain Eukaryota; kingdom Metazoa; phylum Chordata; class Actinopteri; order Cypriniformes; family Cyprinidae; genus Cirrhinus; species Cirrhinus molitorella. Next base: position 22,338,829 of record CM065135.1, on the reverse strand, counting down.
TCAATCAATCTCAGAGTTTCCACACAGTCAGCAAATGAACATTCACACGAGTGTCAAGAACTCAGCTGACCTTTATTCACATGTTAACAAAATCTCACTGAGGGAGATGAAAGAAAAAAAAAATGTTTCAAGTGCTGATTGTTGAAACGACAGAATGGACTTTGAGAACTCAAAGTTACATCTCCATAAATAAAACTAAAATAACAAAAGTTTGATAACTTCCTAGTATAAGGCTTTGTCAGATTCAGAGTCGGGGCAGCGAGATCAGGCAGTAGACTGGACCGATGTCAATCATCAATGAGGAAGGAAGAAGAAAACAAACCCAGCAACACATCAAAAGTTCATCCTATGAGTTTTTGGCAACCCAGCCACACACTTCCAAATAACTGAAGTAGCAGAACCATTTAAACCAACTGTACACATGCAGAAGCACATTGTTCATTCAGGGAGATCTCTGTAAAGCAGACTCCAGAGGCACCATGGGAATGATGAGATGTAATAACGCCTATCCGCTCATTCAGAGGCCTGCGTCTCTCTCGGTCTCCCACCCTCAGAGAATTGTGGGTCCTCTTTGAAGCTGTAGATCACATTAACCGTCTCTTTTCAGCTAGTAAACTGTCTTCCTTGGCCAAAGCCGGCCTGGTTATACTGGTGCCCACCTTGCTGAAAGAACTGCTCGAATTGCCCACCTTGGTTAAAATTCTGCCCTCCTCTTCCACTCCATCCCCCTCCCTGCCCACTTCCTCTTCCTCTTCCTCTACCACCACGTCCACCCCGTCCTCCTCTATCCTGGTGTCGTCCTCCATCCTGATAGTAGCCCTCGTGCTGGTAACCCCCACCTCCGCCCTGATATCCTCCTCCTCCTCCTCCTCCTCCTCCTCCTCCTGGGTACCCCTGTCCTTGTTGGCCTCCTTGGTAGCCTCCTCCTTGGTATCCCGATCCCTGCTGGCCTCCTTGGTAGCCTCCTCCGCCTCCGTATCCTCCTCGATATCCACCATCCTGGTAGTGACCCTGGTATCCACCTCCACCAGAGCCGTCCTGCCAGTTTCCCTGCGGTTTACTTCCGCGGTGGTCTCCTCTCCCACCTCTGCCGCCACCTCCTCTCTCATGACCTCCACGGCCGCCCTGCTGCTGATCGTAGCCACCTCGTCCACCACCTCTTCCGCCACCACCGGAGTAGTACTGTCCTCCACCGCCCCCTTGTGGACCATCTTGTCGTTTCTGCCATGTGGGCATCTCTGGAGGTGGAGCTTCGATCTCATTGGGTCTCCCTCCTCGATCAGGAACACGACCCATCAGGACCTAATAAACAAGAATGATAAATTCACTGGTATGCACATACCGCTTAGCCTTTTTTTTTTTTTAAATATTACTTTCCCCTCAAGACCATCATTTATCTTCAGAACACAAGTTATTTTTGATTCAATCCAAGAGCTTTCTGACCCTGCATTGAGAGCAATGCAACTGACACGTTCAAGGGCCAGAAAGGTAGTAAGGACACTGTTAAAACAGTTCATGTGATATCAGTGGTTCAAGTGTAAAATTTAGGAAGCTACAAGAATACTTTTTGAGTGCAAAGAAAACAAAATAATTGCTTTATTCAACAATTTCTTTTCTTACGTGTCAGTCTTTGACCTGCATTCACGACAGTACCATGACGCATGCTCTCAGATTTAAATCAAAAATATCCTCATTTGTGTTCTGAAGATGAACAAAGGTCTTACAGGTTTAGAACGACATTAGGGTGAGTAATTATTGACAGAATATACATTTTTTGGGTGAACTATCCCCTTAAATTGATTAAATGTGAGAGTAAGGACTTTTACATTTTTACAAAACTATCAGTTTTAAATAATTGCTGTTCTTTTGAACATTCTATTCATCACAGATCACTGAAAACCAAATGTATCACAGTTCCCACAAATACATTAAGCTGTATGATTTTTAGAATGATTATTAGAATGACTTTTGAAGTTTCATGTTACACTGCTGAAAATCCTGCTTTAAGAAAATAACATTTTAAAATGTACTGTTAAAGTAAAAAAAAATTACATACACCTTGCAGAATCTGCAAAATGCTAAATATGAGACCAAAATAAGAGGGATAACACAAAATCCATGTTATTTTTTTATTTAGTACTGACCTGAATAAGATATTTCACAAAAAGATGTTTACATATAGTCCACAAGAAAAAAAGTGTTACATTTTGTTTAAATGAGGCATGAGTCGTTCATGAGTTTGAACCCTTTCCAATAATGCGTGTATGATTTTTAGATCCATCTTTTCACACTGAGGACAACTGAGGGACTCATATGCAACTATTACAGAAGGTTCAAACACTCACTCTAGAAGGAAACACAATGCATTAAGAGCCAGGGGTGTCAACTTTTGAACAAAATGAAGATGTGTATATTGGTTCTTATTTTGCCTAAATGTCATTTTTTTTATTTTTTTTTTTTATTTAGTATTGCCCTTCAGAAGCCACAGAAAATTAAAAAAAGGTTAAAAGTTTTCATCCCCCGGCTCTTAATGCATCATGTTTCATTCTGGAGCATCAGTGAGCATTTTAACCTTCTGCAATAGTTGCATATGAGTCCCTCAGTTGTCCTCAGTTTGAAAAGATGGATCTTAAAAATCATACATTCATTGTTGGAAAGGGTTCAAATACACAAAAATGCTAAAAAAAGATTTTGTGGGACCTGAAGGACTTCTTACAAACAAGTGGCTCACTGAACTATCAAAAAAAAAAAAAAAAAAAAAAACCCAGCTGTGGATCATTCAGGTAACAACACAGTATTAAGAATCAAGTTCAATCATTTTTATAAATTAAACTATTATTTTATTATTATTGTTATTATTATTATTATTATTATTATTATTTTTTTTTTTTATTATTTTTATATATATGTAAACGTCTTTAATGTGAAATATAGGGCTGTCAAACGATTAATCGCGATTAATCGCATCCAAAATAAAAGTTTATGTTTACATACTATATGTCTGTGTATATTTATTATGTATATATAAATACACACACACACACACGTGTGATTAATCGTGATTAATCGTTTGACAGCCCTATGGAAATATCTTATTCAGGTCAGTACTAAACAAAAATAACATGCATTTTGTATAATCCCTCTTATTTTGGTAAAATAATTAACATTTTGCAGATTCTGCAAGGTGTATGTAAACTTTTGACTTCAACTGTATTAGAATATAAAAGTTATTTAAATTGTAATATCCCACAATATGAGTTTTTACTGTTATTTGATCAAATAAATACAGCCGTGAGCACTTTTTAGAAGAGACTTTATGAAAATCGTACCAACCTTTAACTTCTGAAACAGTGCAGCTACAATTAAAAACACATACAATTAAAAAGAAAGTGAAAATGCATTCAAAACTAACCCACCTTGTTAATGGCACAGGCTGTTTTCTCTCTGATCTGACCGCTGCTGGTTCTCAAGATCTTTGATAAATCTTCTCTAGCAGCAAACAGGTGAGCCACAGACACTCTGGTTTTAGTAGCCAACACCACGCGAAGAGGTTGGTACACTTTTGAAAGTTTATCAGAACGGGTCTGTATAGAATCAAAGTGATGATTTTTTTCTCATTCTATTAGTTTAATCAGTGTAAACTTCTTGGTTAATGTTATAGACCTTTTTCCTGAGTAAACGATGAGCGCCACCATCACAAACTCTAACAGATTGGACGCTCTTCTGTTCCGGTCTCCACAGGAACCCATTCAAATAGTGCCCATCTGTTTTTTCACGTAGCTAACGTTGGCAGCTTCGTGTCATCTACACACTCAAGCACATGGCGCTATGGAGCCATGTGCTTTTTAAAAACATTTTAATAGCTTAAACATTAGATTATCAGCTCTGAATATATGCTAATTTGACTAGAAACACTGGAGACCGGAAATGCAAAGCATCCTTCCGGTTAAGAGACAGCTGTGACCTCCGCTTTCAGGAAAAACGTCTATACATAAAGTAAAAGTGAGATTCTTGTACCTTCGCTTTTTCTGACCAGCCAAAAGACTGAACTGTCACATCCAGTCGTTTCAGCAACATCCTTCTTCTGACTTCATACTCATTCACAAGTGCTTGATTTATTGCTTCAACTTTCTCCTGGAGGTAAAAACACACACTTCTAATTAAAACGTGCAATTTAACTCAGTGTTCAAATTTAAAATGTTTTAGAAGATAGAAATCAAAATCAGAGCTTACCCAATGTACAGGGCCCAATGGTTTCTTCAGTAGAGGTTCTCCTATATGAGAGGGAGGGACCTTGGACAAAGCTTCCTTCAGCTGTGGAAAAAAAATTCATTTGATTAGAACATACAAACAATTACTCTTTTTTTACCAATAAAAATGTACAAGTTGTGGAAAAACAGTCTTTCCATTGCCTTCCTTATGATCCCAACATTTGGAAATAGCGGATAAACCACGCAAGTAAGAACTTGGTCCTTTGTTCACCATTTCACAGCGTATTTGTTTACAAACAGGGCACAATTCGATGCAGGATTTCCAGAAAGATTGAAACTAATCTGACAGTAATGTCGCCCCACACAAGTGCGGCTAACTGTATTCATTACGTGAACACTATTGCTTTGTCTGTTATTACAGTATTTATGCCTTTTTTAACCTAAATCACAGCAGCGTCCATCTACACAACTGTTAGCCAATCATAGCAGTGGGTGTTTACGTCCGAATCTACAATCTGCCATGCCTATTTAAACAGAGCGTTTAGATGAGGGAGGTCAAAACAGCACAGAAATGATGTTTGATGTAAAACCTCAGAAAACAGTACAAAATAATAAAAAAGGTAGTTTAATATACATTGCCTGCTAATAAACGTCACCTTTTTCTCAATACCACTGAAGAACTGGAACATGGTGATGTTGGCAGGAGGTTTGGACATGCCCAGAGCCATACAGATGCCCTTCAGCTCCATGAAGACTTTACTGCCGCCCGTCTCCTGCACCTTCTTCTGAGGCTGGTTCACCAGGATCATCCTAGATGACTCAAGCTCGGAGATCAAGAAGCCTTGAAGAATGGTAGGAGCATGAAAAATATTTATGACGTCAAAGTATTTTGAACCTATGTTACTTTAGTACCATTTAGATGTTACACTACCAGTAATAAGTTTTTCGACAGTAAGATTTTTAATGTTTTTAAGGTCTCTTCTGGTCACCAAGCCTGCATTTATTTGATCCAAAGTACAGCAAAAACAGAAATATTTTGAAATATTTTTACTACTTAAAATTACTTTTCTATTTAAATATATTTTGAAATGTAATTTATTCCTGTGCGTCCAAGGCTGAATTTTTAGCATCATTACTCCAGTGACATGATCCTTAAGATATTCTAGCAATATTTAAAACAGACGAGTACATCTTTCAGTATTTTTTGATGAATAGAAAGATCTAAAGATTAGAATTTACCTGAAATAAAAAAAAAACTTTTGTAACATTATACACTATACCATTCAAAAGCTTGAAGTCAGTATAATTTTTATTTTTTGGGGGAAAGAAATTATAGAAATTAATACTTTTATTTAGCAAGGATGCTTTAAATTGATCAAAAGTGATAACAAAGACATTTATAAATGTCACAAATGTTTTTCTGAAATTTCTATTAATCAAAAAAACATAATAATAATAATAATAATAATAATATGTTTTCAACATAATAATAATAAAAATAACAATAATAATAATAATAAATATTGTTTAAGCAGCAAATCAGAAAATGACAATGATTTCTGAAGGATCATGTGACTGGAGTAATGATGCTAAAAATTCAGCTTTGAAATCTCAGAAATAAATAACATTTTTAAATATATTCAGTTAGAAAACAGTTATTTTAAAAAGTTAAAATGTTACTGTTTTTTTGCTGTACTTTGGATCAAATAAATGCAGGCTTGGTGAGCAAAAAAGACTAGTTTAAAAACATTAAAAATCTTACGGTCCAACAACTTTTAACTGGTAGTGTACTACTAGTGGTGAATTATTTGTTTTTATTTTCATTTTATAGTCATTTTTTTTAGCTTTTTTTCCATGTCTGTATAGTTCATTCATATTAATTATCAATTCTTTTTATTTTAGTAAATCAAGCTAAATTTAAAGATGATGACAACTGCTGCCGCGGCAAGTAGCAGAAAAAAAAATAATAATAATTTAAACTTTTTTCAAGTAACAGAATTCACCAACAGCCCCATTTGAAAAAGCTTCATTAAGATTCACAGCACTGAGCAAAAGGTTTTGTTTACATACTTAGTAGTAACAGGCAGTTGTTTGCATTCAGCAGACGTTTGGTGACCTCTCCACTGGTGAGAGCAGGATATGGACAACACAACTCAGCTAAAAGACCACTCATCTCCAGCTGAAACCCCTCAGCCTCGCTCGGACCTGCACAAGCCACACCCAAACCAACATCACACAAAATCTAAAATTCACATTCTGACTGACCTGTCTATAGTCTCATAGATTATATTATGTGTGTGGGATCACACTCACAGTTGGTTGCCTGCACATTCTCCTCTAGTTTGCAGTAGAGCTTCAGCTCAGACACAAGCCAGGCACACAGTTTAGTGAACTCTGGAGATGCAGCGCCACCAGTCACAGCCGTCTCAAGAGCGCCATCCTCTAGGAGTGGACCCTGGTATCTGCAAACACACATACACATATTTCTGAGAGGTTTATTTGCATTTGGAGATGGTTCTGGGTCATTCTGCACTTTCCTTGCTATTTAGGAGAATGTGACCCAATGTGTTGCAATAATGCAATATCTAAGCATGCTTACCTCTGGTAATTTTTTTTTTAAAAAACTAGATGCTTTGATTTAAGAAAATAAGATATTATACTACAATCAGTTCTGATCCTCAAATGGATTTTAGTCTTACACAAATACGTCTTCACTGATTCTAGAACAATCTATGGATTTAATGATCTTGCAAACTCGTCTAACATATTGGGGGCTGGGACAGAGGTGTTCATTTAGGCTATGATGATTCAGGCTATTTATGGCAGTGGAGATATTTGAGATATTTGAGCACTGCTGACGCAGCACGGCCCAATCACTTCATTGATTATACAAATCATGCTGTCAAATACATGTGCCAATATCCCAAGCTCTAATATAACATAACAGACAACAAATCACGGTTGTTGCGAAGTAAAAAACATTTGACATTAATATTTAATCACTTAAAGTTGATAGAATCGACAGCAGTTCAGAATAGGGAAAGCGGTTCTGTGTCTCAGATCATGCAGAACACCGGCGTGCCGGGGCATGCGAGCACACGCTCAAATTTATGCCGTTAAACCGAAATTCAAAACGCCTGATGAAGCAAAAACAAAATATGACAGCGAGAGGTTTGATTCACCTACCCCAGGTCCTCCAAAGAATCAAGAATATCACTAAACTCCATTGTAAATTACTCCCTCTAGCAGCCGTAATGACTGCAATGCTGGGTTGGCATAATGGGGTCCTTACAGCTTCTGTAGGCGACCAGAAACATGCCGGATACATTTTATCTGTTCTTGCGTTCCCTTTTTTGGCTTCACAAAATATCTCAAATAAAATAAACAACAATGTATTTCAAATAATTAATAATTAAATTATAAAATGAATTATTTATTTCGTTTAAGAATTTACGTGTTATTTTTTTAACGGTTAATCAATTAATTTATTAATTATTAGCTAAATTCCATATACATAGATTAAGCTTAATTTATGAATACAGAGAATACTGGGTCTATAACTATTTTTAAATTTAGTAATATTTGTAAAAATTTTTTATTTCTAATTGTTTTAAAATAAAAATCCATACAAAGCCTTTATTTAACATAAATTGTTATTAATTTGCATTTTGCGTATTTTAATTTCCCTATTATTTTAATTACGTGTTATCGTGCATTTACGTTGATGTATGGTTTGTTGGGATTGGACAATATTTGGCCGACATACAACTATTTGAGAAAATCGCCTTTAAAGTTGTCCAAATTAAGTTTTTAGGAGTAGCAAAGCATATTACTAATTAAAAAATAAGTTTTGATATATGGTAGGAAATGTAGACAATATCTTCGTGGAACATGATCTTTACTTAATATCCTGATGATTTTGGCATAAAATAAAAATCTGTAATTTTGACCCATACAATGTATTTTTGGCTATTGCTAATATACTCGTGCTACTTAAGACGGGTTTTGTGGTCCAGGGTCACAAACATTTTCACAAGTAACACAATATATCAGTGTTGTGGAGTTATTCATTGTTTGCCTCAATTACCAAACATGAACCAAATTACAATAGGGAAAACTTGTTCAACTGTTAAATCAATATTGTGTGTTTGTATTTACAACAATAAAACTGTTTTGAACGGGCATCAGTTTGGACACGCATTTGTGCAATACTATCTGTCTGCGGACTGCACTGGGCTTCCAGTCCTGCAGGCGGCGCTGTGGCTGCGCTCAGACTCATGTAGACACACAGGAGCTCAGAGAGTGAATGAAAAAATAAACTCGTTGTAACTACACATGCATTGATCAGATATTCATGCACAAAAATGTACCGAGGTACGTCGAACCCGGACTATCATCGGCCACCGGGACCCCCGTCAGGGTTCGGACACCCCGCAGCATCTTTTGGACCTCCGCCGTTTTGCCCTCCTTTTGGGGTTCCACCGGGGCCTCGATACTGCGCTCCACCGCCGGGTCCTCCTCCAGGACGCCCGTATGGAACAGGGAATGAAAACTACAACAGAGAATCGTTTTACGAGGTGAGTGTTTTGGGGTACAGTCATGAACCCATTCATCCACCTGATGAAAATGACAAATTGATATAACGTTATTTAATTTGATATTAAATATATTTTTAATATTATGTCCATTTTTTTGTTTTCTAATTAAGTAAATTAGTATAGGATGTTGGTAATTCAAAGGCAATTTCAAGCAATGTCATGCAGTGGGACATGTCATGCTTTATTTAAAACTACTTTTAGCATGCATTTACAATGGCACTAATTTGTTTGATTGATTAGTGGCATGCACATATTCTAATGCTTTGTTGTTTAACGTAACCTTCTCGGCTCTTAACGCGTTGTGTTTATTTGTGAAGCATCAGTAAGTTATTTGAACCTTCTGTAATAGCTCCATATAAGTCCCTCAGTTGTCCTCAGTGTGAAAAGATGGATCTCAAAATAGTGATTGTTGGAAAGGGTTCAAAGGGCGGGGGGGGGGAGATAAAAAAAAATCTTTCTAGGTTTAAATGGCAGAAATCTCATATTTTCATTGTAATGTCAAATTCTTGTGTCAGATATGTGAGTCTTACAGCTTAATATGAATATGCACTGCTATTTGTCAATGCTTAGTGATATTTCAGTTTTTCTTTCATTTGTGCTTTCTTCTGTAGAGCCGACCCTTCACTAGTCACACTTCTGACCAAAGTGGATCCACGCTGATCAACTCTCTGCTCACACCTTCAAATCAGAATCAGCTTGGTCACTCCTCACAAAACTGGTCAACCCAAAGTCTAGATGAGCAAAACCAAGAAGTCAGGTATTATTATTATTAATATTGTGGGTGTGTTTGTGTGAGTGTGTATGCAGTTGAGGGCAAATGTTTACATACATCTTGCAGAATCTGCTAAATGTTAATTATTTTACCAAATTAAGAAGGGTCATACAAAATGGATGCTGTTTTTAATGTGGTACTGGCCTGAATAAGATATTTCACATAAAAGACATTTACATATAGACCACGAGAGAAAATAATTTATAAAAATTACCCTGTTCAAAATGTACATGATGGATCTCGAAATTATACAGTCATTGTTGGAAAGGGTTTAAATACACAAAACTGCTGAAAAACCAAAGAATTCTTCTGAAGAACAGAACTGTTCAGGACATACAAGGGACTCATGAACAACTGTCACTAAATAAAAAAAACACTATACAGCTGTAGATCATTCAGGTAACAACACAGTATTAATAACCAAGTGTACGTAAACTTTTGAACGGGGTAATTTTTATTAATTAAACTATTGTTTTATCTTGTGGACTATATGTAAATGTCTTTATTGTGAAATATCTTATTCAGGTCAGTACTAAATAAAAAAAGCAAACATTCATTTGGTATGTTCCCTCTTATTTTGGTAAAATAATGAACATTCTGCAGATTCTGCAAGGTGTATGTAGACTTTTGACCTCAATTGTATATAAAACCATAAATGAACCCTAAATCTATTTCCATGTGTTTCAATATAGAAAAAAGGCAGAAGAGTTTCTCAGAATCCTGGAGGCAAGTGACAGGATTGAGCTGCCGGCAGATAAAAGTGACAGTGTCACAGCAGACAAGCATCCAAGCCGAACGCGTAGTCGGAGCAGAGGGAGGAGCCGTCCACGCAGCCGCAGCAGGAGCCGTGGAAGGAGCCGTGGCCGTAGTCGAGCTCGGAGTCGTGGAAAGAGTCGGGCTCGCAGCAGAACGCGTAGTCGCAGTCGAAGTCGAGGTAAAAGCCGCACAAGGGCCAAAAGTCGTGCAAGGAGTCGGAGTCGCAGTCACGGGAAGAGTGGAACGCGCAGTAAGAGTCAATCACGCCTGAGCCCCAGCCAGAAAAAGCAGCCTTCCAGAGGGACCGCTGAAGGCAATCACAGCTCGAGCAGCACCAGCAGTGGAATGAGCCTTGGCAGTAGTGCCATGCCTGATCTATTTCATGGACTAAGACAGATCCTACAAAACAAAGATCTAGACAAACACCTGCCTTTGGTCAAGAATGCCCTCCTTAGAAGCCAGGTGCGCAGCACTATTCTGTTTTGAGTTTCTAAATTGGTTTGCAGGTCAATAATTGGTTTGAAGGTTTTGTATGGCTTAATATAACATAAATGATGTCTCTTACTGAAATATGTAGTAGAAAACCCATGAAAGACTTGAGTTATTTAAAAAGTCCACTTAATTTTATACATATTTTGGACTGTGGGGGTCGCCATTATTTCGATGATGTGAAATGGTTGCACTCGGTGAGCTACTGGCACTGTCTGTTGCTATTATACCTCAACACAACTTGGAAAACACAACTTGGAATACACAACTCGGAAAATAAAATACTAATACAATGACTACAGCTACTGAAAGAGCTTACAGATGACAGTGGATATAAATGTAGGCTTAAACCAAATGCCATACTGTCGTTTTTCCCCACAAGGAGCCTAAATGCCCCCGGATATCGAGTGAAATAGCCTCCTTCAGTGGCTGCAGCGTCATGACAAGTGTCGACATGTTTACATCCTGCTAGGATGGCATCTAGCATTTCTTGTCTCTGCCATTTGTAAGCTCTTTCAGTAGCTGGTGCACTAAAAGCCTCAAGAGAGAACACAGACGCAGGTCTTTAGGAAGTTGTATTCATCCATAGGTATCTTCCTATTCTTTTCTCCTCTCCTTATCATTAGGAAGGCAGTGATAACTTGCATCACTTCTCTTTTTGCCAACTAAAGGCCGCACAGTGTGGCATTGTATCAGTATTTTATTTTCTGAGTTGTTGCTGTAAAAATAGCAACAAGTAGTGCCAGTAGCTCACAGAGAGCAACCGTTTCATGTCATGGAAAAAATGGCGCACACCATAGTCCAAAATATGTGTAAAATGATGTGGATTTTTAAAATAACGTATGGGTTTTCCAGTACATATTTCAGTAAGAGAAATTTTATTGCATTATTTTAAGCCATACAAGTCTTAATACCCAGGCTTCCTTTTAATAAACATCATGTTGCTGAGCCACAAACCAAAAAATATAGAAACTCACACTTGTTTATTTTGTCTCATTGACTTTTTAAGCCCTTTAAACTTCCACCATTTTCTCTACAAGTAATGTGAATTGTCTTCCCTTGTCTTCTAAACAGAATACTGATGACACCAGGGGAATGTATCTGGTGAATCAGTCTGTTAAAGGCTTCCCGAATACAGAACTGAGGTTGGAACCTGAAACCTCTGCTGAACTCTGTTATGGTTCCCTGCTTCCTCACGAGAGGGCTGGTGGAGACGCCGGTAGCTATTCCAATATCTTATCCTGGAACACACCCAACCAGCAGCCTGAAATCAAGCCTGCGTTCCAGAGTGTTGAAGATGAAGAGAAATTCCTTTATGGAGAGGAAGAGGAGCGATCCAAACCTCAGGCTGTGACGGTTCCGCTGGCCCAGACAAGATCTGTGAGGTCTCCGGTTCATCATCTCAGTAAAGAACACCAGACTCTCAGTCTCCAGGAACCCAAAGCACATGCAGTGCCTGCTAGCGTGCAGCCTGCTGCTTCTGGCACGACCAAAGTCACTCCAGAAGAATGCGAGAAGGTGAGAAACCTCCTGAGAACCATCGGCCTGAATCCAGGCATGGCTGACATTTGTAAAATGGCTGCCAGACTAAAGGAAAAAAAGGAGGAACAAGGAACGTCTGCCTCGCTCCCGATGCTCAAACCAGCTCTGGAGGCACTGCAAGCACTGTCCAGAGGTAAGAACCAGCATGTTTTATAGTTTTATAGTGTTTTATACACTTTTATCCAAAAAATTATTTAAAAAGTCTTTTCAAAATGTATGTACACTACCAGTCAAAACTTTCTGAACAGTAAGATTTGTAATGTTTTTTTTTATTGTTTTTTTTTAAAGAAGTCTCTTCTGCTCACCAAGCCTGCATTTATTTGATCTAAAGTACAGCAAAAATAGTAAAATGTTGAAATATTTTTTTAAAATATATATTATTATTATTATTATTATTATTATTATTAAAAAATGTTTATATAATTTATTCCTGTGTATTGAAAGCTGATTTTTTTTTAGCATCACTCTAGTCGCGTGTTCCTTCAGAAACCATTCTAATATTCTCATTTGCTGCTCCAAAAACATTACTTAATTACATATATTTATTACATATAATTATATTATTCATTCTTGTGATTGAAAACAGCTGAGGAGTTTTGACAGGTTTCTTTGATAAATAGAAAGTTCAGAAGAACAACATTTATCTGAAATAGAAATCATTTGTAACATTATAAATGTCTTTTATCATCACTTTTGCTCAATTTAGAACATTCTTGCTAAATAAAAGTATTAATTTCTATATGTTCTTTCAAAAATTTAATCTTTTGAATGGTAAAATCTCTGATAATAAGACGAAATGATACTTGAACAGCAAATCAGCATATTAGAATGATTTCTGAAGGATCATGTGACATTGAAAACTGGAATAATGATGCTAAAAATTCAGCTTTATAATGACAGTAATAAATTGTTTTAAAATGTATTCAAATAGAAAACTGTTATTTTAAATAGCAAAAATATTTCAAAATTGTAATGTTTTACTGTATTTTGGATCAAATAAATGCAGTCTTGGTGAGCAGAAGAGACTTCTCTTACTGTTAAAAAAAAACTTTTGACTGGTAGTGTATAAAGCAAAAAAAAGTCTTTAAGTTGTAGGATTGTGACAGGAGTATTGCATTGCATCATAGTCTGTCAACTATTTGAAGAAATGATAAAAAGACCTAGAAGACCTCACAAGAACCTTGTCCTTGTAATGCATTCAACTTTTATTGTCTGTTTTCAGCCTCCAAAACGGAAGACAGCAGGAGTAATCGCTCTGGAAGCAGCCATTCTTATCAAGAGTTGAAGCGTGATGAGAAGGTACTAGAAATCTGGAAGTCTTTCTTGCATCACAACAACTAGTGTTAACACTATCAGCCCAGTATTATGTTACACTTCCAAGAGTCTAACTGTGAAAACCTTTGACTGTTTTAGAACAATGATGAGAAGGAGCGAGACAGACGAGAGAAACAGATTCAAAAGAAAAGGAAAGAGTACCTGGTGAAGGAACTGGAGGGTCTGCTGAAACAAGAAGGTATTAAATTTTGCCCTGAACCACAAAACCAGTCATAAGTCACACAGGGATATTTGTATCAATAGCCAACAATACATTGTATGGGTCAAAATTATGGATTTTTCTTTTATGTCAAAAAATCATTAGGATATTAAGTATCATGATCAAGATGTTCCATGAAGATATTTTGTAAATTTCCTACTGTAAACATATCAAAACTTAATTTTTGATAAGTAATATGCATTGCTAAGAAATTAATTTGGACAACTTTAAAGATGTTTTTCTCATATTTTTTTAACTTCAGATTTCAAAAATTGACCCTTATGATAATTAAGTATCTAAAGAAGATACTTAAAGATGCTATTAGCGTTTTAAGCTGCCTTGCTAATGTCCACTGGACCTGTTTTCTCACTAGACATTTATATATGAAATAAAAAAATATATTATCATGAGCCACATCTTGAAAAAGTCACAGAATGCTTTTGAACCATGTAATAATAGTTTTTCTTTTGGTTTGTCTTATTTATTTTATTTGAACTATGAACCATACAATCAGTGGCGGCTGGTCAATAGGGGGTGCTGGAGCGCCACCCCATCAAGTTAGCCAGGGAAGAAGCCTACTTCAACATGTTAAATATAAGTTAATATTGCAAAATAATCACGAATTTGCATTATTTAGTACTACTATTCAAATGGTAGTCATGTTAGCACCTATTAAAAATCCAAACTGTATTTCGTTTGTTTGTGTGTGCGGACGCCAGCCAAATGTGTGTCTATTAAGTAGGGCTGGTTCAATACCATTTTTTTGAGCTTCGAAGCTTCGGTGGTAATCAGTATGGAATATTCGAAGCTTCGGTGGGAGTGGCTAAGCATATAATAAAGGCAGAAATCTCTGTGTCTGTTTGCATTTGTATTATGTCGGAATTGTTCATCCAAACGACTTAAAGCGCCGCAAATGTGTTGCTGCAGACCCAAGGGAGCTCCGCTCCCACACCGCTCACACCAGGAGCCTAGGGCAGTGGTTTTCAAACCCTGGGTCGCCAGGATGATTTCCTGAAGATGTACAGCCTATATGTATGTAACAAAGTGCAAGACTCGGGGAAGGATACAGGGAACTGCAAACGTAACTTTAACATTATAAACATTAACAAAACGAAAGTAAACAGCAGCCGCCTCACGCCAGGCTCCAGTGCATATCTGTGTTTGCGTTTATCAGTCAGAATCCACTCACCGCTCAAAACGCCGGATTTTTTGTTCAGTCCTGAGTCTGCAAGCTAATTATTCCTCTCATTATAACAATGCCTGTAGAGAATGCACGTTCAGTGCCGCCAAGAGTTTTACGCGATCGCTAAAACGAAACCGAAATTAAACAGCGCACGCGCATTCAAAAGCAATTTTAATACTCCACGTTTAGATAACGACTCCCCAATGCTCGCAAATTAAGCTATATGACATATCTATTTATAACTATTGCTGTGAGTTCTTTATAGGATATAGGCAGCGTGGCGGACGCGTCGCGGATTTGTTGCGTGTTGATTTTCCTTTCCACACCTGTGTTAACAGAATAGAGCAGCCACACTGCCTGCGGAATACGCGCGTATCAGGTGCAGTCCAACCACACCGTAACCGCGGCCCCGCAACAGAATAGAAGTGAAGAGGATTTTTTTCCGCAGCAGTCACGTAACAACTCGCTCCACGTCCGCCACGCAGGCAGTGTGTCAAAGGCTTAATGCTTCGGTTGAAAACGGCTTGCAGCTCCGCTCACATGCTCTGTTAGGCTGGCTAGACAGCTCACATTTTTAATGAACAAAAATATTTCTTTATATTTCAAACTTTAAAATAAATCGCAACCAGGTTGCAAGCTATAGTAAAACTAGTATACTCTTTTCTCCGTGGCTTGCTGACAGCTCTTCTCCCTCCATTAATGGGCCTTTCAAGCGCGAATGAGAACTGTTTGCGGGGGAAATCACGTGTTGAAAAAAAAAAAGAATATTCGAATCTCAGAATTGAAAATCGAATGCCAACCCACCGAACGAATATTCGAATATTCTAGTCATAAGTCTGTACATTTTTGAAACGCACGTGACTTGAGGCTGTGCTCTAATTGACCTGTTTCAGATGAGCCATGTAATAATATTTGTTTTTAATACAACTATTTATTGATTTTACTTAATTAAATCTGTTAATAATTATTGATCAGTTTGGTTGATATGTATGTATATATGTATCAACATGTATCTTGATTATAGGTCGGGGTGATTTGATCCCAGTGATAGGTTTCTTCTGCCAGCGCTGTGAGGAGTTCTTCGGTGATCTGACCAGCGCAGAGAGACATGTAGAAAGCCACAGCCGCAAGGACAGGAACAAGGTGACATTACAAATGCAATTTACCAAGGATCACTAACTCTAATCACATTACGCTGAATATGTAATACACTGAATTGTAGGAAAGAAACATCAGCTTTCTCTCTTGTCTTGTCACAGGAGCAGCAGAGGGATGCTAAGAGACACGAAGACCAGCATCACACATCATCTCACAGACGAGAGAGCCCACACAGTAGGGCTGAGAGGAACAAGGAATGCAGTCCTGACAGGAAGCGAACCAGAGACGAAAGAAGCCCTCATTCTACAGATACCAAACTCAAAAACGAGCCGGAGGGCAAGGACAGTAAGGATGAAAGTAAAGACAAATACAAAGAGAAAAAGGAAAAAACGGATGACGTTTCAGACGATGATGCAGAATCAACAAAGAGTGAGAAAAAGAAAAAGAAGAAGGAGAAGAAAATGAAGAAGAAAGAAAAGAAGAAGAAAAAGGACAAGAAAAAAGCAGAGGCTAAGGATTCCCCCTAGTGTTTAAGATCTTTCTTCTAAAATCGTCAGATGTATGTTTGAGCATTTGCAGCTGCACTACATTTCAGTCAGCCGTCATTAGTGAGTCTTCTCTGGTTGAAACGTGATTGTTAATGTTAACACTCCAATCGCATACAGTGTAGTACAGGGGCGCTTCACTTATATAGAGATACTTTTAACCCGTTACATTTGAATGTGAACAACCAGAGAAGATGTCAAAATGAATCTAAAGACAGAACTTTTTGTAAATGTGCAGACATTCTGGTTGTACATCCTACCCAACCTGAAGTTTGTCCCATTTCTCACTGTCTATGAACAGTATTTCACAAACCATGCTGCAACATTCTCGGTCTGAAACATTCATACTGTAAGTTGGTGTGCAGGAATAAAAGGTTTTTGGATTAGAGGTAGGTGGTCATTGGTTTCTGTCATGTTAATGCCTGGTTGATACAATTTGACCTTTTTTTTGTTTATTATTTTTTCTTGGTTGATTGACTTAATGTAGTTTTTGGCGTTTGGCTGATAATTTATTTTCCATTCATCCATTTAAAATAGATTTTCTCTTCTGAAAAACAGACTAAGAAAAGACATCCTTATCTAGAATAAAACCTCTTCTCTTAAAGGGATAGTTCACCCAAAAATGAAAATTCTGTTATTAATTACTTACCCTCATGTCGTTCCAAACCCATAAGACCTTCATTCATCTTTGGAACACAAATTAAGATATTTTTGAT
The DNA here is from genome assembly GCA_033026305.1 of Cirrhinus molitorella. Classification (NCBI taxonomy): domain Eukaryota; kingdom Metazoa; phylum Chordata; class Actinopteri; order Cypriniformes; family Cyprinidae; genus Cirrhinus; species Cirrhinus molitorella. The sequence goes on along the minus strand of CM065135.1, from coordinate 22,321,385 downwards.
GAAACCAGAGCGTTTTCTGACCCTACATAGACATGTTCAAGGCCAAGAAATGTAGTAAGGACATTGTTAAAATATGTTCGTGATTCATTTGAGTCGTCAAATTAATCAAGTGTACCTAGAAGTTTTTTTTTATTTCGGAAACTGTTTTAGATGTATTACTTAAGTTTGTCTATAATTTCTATCAATTAGGGTGTTTTAATTTTATTATTTAGGTTTTATACAGCGCTTAGTTTGTAGTTTTTTTAAATACAGCTTTTAATCTATATATGTACACTATAGTTCAAAAGTTTGGGGTTTATTCATGTATGTTTATTCATTCTTTTTTTCTTTTTTTTTTTTGAAAGAAATGAATAAATTGTTACATTAATAAAAAGTGACATAATAGATTTACATTGCTAGAAAAGATTTATAGTTTGAATAAATGTTGTTCTTGAAAGAAAAAAATACAGGTTCAAAAAAAAAAAAAAAAAAAACATTGGCGGCACAACTGTTTCCAAAACTGATAATTCTACTAATAATTCAGAATATCAGAATGATTTCTGAGAGATCATGTGACACTTAAGCCTGGGAAACTGAGTAACAGCTGATGAAAAATCAGCATTGCATCACAGGAATAAATTATACTTTAAAGTATATGAAAATAAAAAAACATTATTTTCTATTGTAATAACATTTTGTAATATTACAGTTTATTTTCTGTATTTTTGATAAAATAATTTATCTTGACTTCATTAAAAAAAAATTGCAAGTCTTACTGACCCCAAACTTTTGAACGGTAGTGTATATTTATTTATTTCTACATACAGCATTTTATCAATGTTTTTGTATTCATTTCTATATTTTAGGTTTATTATTTAGGTTTTAATACAGCTTTTTATTTGTATTCATTTCTATTATGGTGTTTACGTTTTTTTTTTATATACAGCTTTTAATCATTGTTTTTTTTTGTATTCATTTCTATAACTGTTTTAAATCTATTACTTAGGTTTTTAGTACAGATTTTAATTTATGATTTATATTCATTTCTGTCATTTAGGGTTTTTCAATTTTATTAGGTTACTTTTTTTAAATACAGCTTTTAATCAATATTTTGGTTTTCATTTCTACATACAGCATTTGATCATTTATTATGTAAAATCTAATATAGGTTTTCATCTCTTATTTTGTATTCATTTTGTTAATTATGGTGTTAGTTTTAAGTTTTCTTATATACAGCTTTTAATCTTAAGTGTTTTTGTATTCATTTCTACAACTGTTTTAGATCTATTACTTAGGTTTTTAGTACAGATTTTAATTTATTATGATTTATATTCATTTCTGTCATTTAGGTTGTCTCAATTTTATTAGGTTAGTTTTTTTACAGCTTTAATGTATTATGGGTTTTTTAGTATTTATTTATATCAATTAATGTGTTTAGTATTTAGTTTTTTTTATATAACTATTAATCAGTGTTTTTTGTATTTTTGATGTTTTTATTCATTTCTATAAATTGGAGTGTTTATATAGGTTAGTTTGCCTTTTTAATTTTTTTTTTTGTATTTCTATAAATTATAGCGTTGCTTAGCTTAGTTTTTTTAAATACAGCTTTTAATCAATATTTTGGTTTTCATTTCTACATACAGCATTTTATCATTTATTTTGTAAAATCTAATATAGTTTTTCATCTAATTTAGTTTTTAGTACAGATTTAAATTTGTTTTATAGATTTATTTTTGTAATCATTTCTATCATTTAGGGTATCTATTATGTTTTATACAGCTTTTAATTTTTTGCTATCGATTATGGCATTTCTTAGTTTTATTTAGTTATTTTTATACACTTTGCTATTAATCAATGGTTTTTATATTCATTTCTATAACTGTCTTAGGTTTTAAACAGATTTAAAAATTTTTTTTTTTTTTTTCTGTTTATTAGGATGTTAATTTTTTATAATTTAGGGTAGTTTTATATAGCTTTGTATTGCTTGCTTTGTATTCATTTCTATAAATTATAGTGTTTCTTAGTTTTATTTAGCTTTTTTTTTTTTTTTTTTTTAAATGCTCTTAATATTTTTGTTCTCTTTCTACATACAGCATAACACAGCATTTTATCAGTATTTTTGTATTTATATTAATTACGGTGTTGTTTTTACTACAGCTTTTAATCAATGTTTTTGTATTCATTTCTGTAACCATTTCAGATTTTTTTTTTTTTTTTTTTTTTTTTTAAAGAGATTTTTTTAAATTGATTTTTGTAGCATATTTTTATACAGCTTTCAATTTTTTTTGGTATTCATTTCTATTAATTACAGTGTTTCTTAGTTTTATTTAGCTTTTTTTAAATACAGCTTTTATCAGTATTTTTGCTTTCATTCTTACATACAGCATAACTTTTAATGTTTTTGTATTCATTTCTATTGCCGTTTTAGGTTTAAAATAGATTTGAGTTTGTTTTTATTTATTTGAATTAGTGTGTTTTAATTGTATTGTTTAGGGTAGTTTTATACAGCTTTTTTTTTTGGTATTCATTTTGTTTTTTTTTAAAAAATACAGCTTTTACTCAATATTTTTGTTTTCATTTATACATACAGCATAACAGCATTTTATCAATATTATATTTTTGTATTTATTTTTATTTGTGTTTTAGGTGTATTGTTTAGGATGTTAATACAGATTTATTTTATTTTATTTTTTTATGTATTTTAATTACTGTCTTTCAGTTTTATCTTTTGACAATATTTTAGTTTTGTTTTTTTTTAAACAATTTTTGTTTATTTTTAGCAAACTTTTTGTGCAAAAGTAAACAAAAACATTGACTTTATTCAGCAATTTCTTCTCTTCCATGTCAGTCTTTGCCACGCGTTCATGAGAGTACCACGACACAAACGTATCTTTTCTTCAGTATTTCGTTATATTTAATGTTTAAAAACAATGACTTTGGGGCACAATGGACCATAAACCTCTCATCAAGCAGCAAATTTTAAAATACATTTCCAATAATCTGCAAATGGCACTCTTCAAAGACATGCTGACCCCCATGTCTGGTTTGCACCTTCTAATAAACTTCTAAGCAACATAAAATTTTACAAGACGTTGTTTCAAATAAAAAAGACAGGAAGACAGCAGGTCTCCAATACTTGGATTTTTCCACATATACGCTAGCGCCCTCAAACCATGTACATCAAAAACCGTTATATAAGAAAACTGTACATCAAGAGAAATAAAAAAGGGAAAATGCAAGAAAAACCTTAAATTAAAAACAAAACAACAAATATTAAATAACTGCAAAACAAATCTGGAAATGTTGAGGTTCATTCATTTGGAGTGTAGTAGAAGGTGCAAAAGCTAAAAGCTGATCTCGTTTGCTGCTGGTTGGTTAGTGTGTACATGTGTTCATACCTTTTACTTTATGTATCTGATTATTTTTAGAAGTGAAGCATAAAATCTGGAGTGCTAATATCAGCACCTGCTTAAAGAAATTGTTATATACTCTATTAATTTTGACTCTAGGTCTGTGTGTTTTTGGGACATACTGAGGGTGTTTACAGAATGGCTCCTGCTGTCAGAAACAAATGTTAGCAAACAAGCTGAATTCAGATAAATGGAGAGAAACACATTAACAACAGATTTGGTATGTGCTAATGAAAGGCTACTGCAGGTTTATATTATGTGTGTGTGAGAGGGCCTACCACTCATTCACATCAACCAAAGGAGTGTTTCGAATAATGTGGCACTGACCTCTGACTGTGTATGTGTCTGTGTGTGTTTGTGTGTAAACGCTTCGGATTAGTTTGTTTTCTTATAGTCACCACATTACAAAAGTAACATTGACAAAGTTGGCACATTATACAGTCACCTGACTCACATTTCTCTTATTCTCGGGCTCATTCTTACACGAACACACGCATAAACACCCTTGCGAGCGCAAGTGAAGAAATGTCCCTTCCACAGGACACAGGTTCATTTGGAGTTACTTCAAACAGGACAATCAGCACATTGGGGAGGAGTCTGAGCTGTCCCTCAGACGTTCAGGTCCCCCTCAGGCACACTGCAGGTCAAAGTGCTGAGTGATGACCACCATCTCTTCAGAGTTTCAGAAATATCAATTCCTCTGGGACAGAGTCAGCTGTTAGCTTCTTAAGGCAGGACTAGGACTGTTGCTGCTGCTGCTGCTTTTGTCAGTTTCTTTAAGTCCATCTTTCAGAGCAGAAAAGACCTGCAGGAGCAAAAAAACAGAGGAAGACCACTGAAGTTTCTTCAGTTTTGTGTTGTTCATTTTGATTAACATAAGCATTTTCTTTATGTCGTAGAAAGATCACATTAAAGGGTTAGTTCACCCAAAAGTGAAAATCAGCCCATTATTTACTCACCTTTTACAATTTGTTACCTGGCTGCCTTAAAATTTAAAGTTCAGTCAACTTGGAAAAAAGTTTAGTCAACTTGAAATGTTAGGTTTTACTAAGCAACAACTTAGATATTTGAGTTGATTCAACTTAAAATTTTAAGGCAGTCGAGTAACAAACAGCTGTTTAACAAACTTTTTTAGTTTAGTCAACTTGAATATCTAAGTTGTCACTTAGTACAACTTAACATTTCATTTTCAGGGTAACAAATTATTTTAAGTTGACAACAAACTGTTTTTTGTTTTTTACACTGCAATTGGGAGTTATATTAAAAATTATCCTGCCATTTCCTAGCTTTAGAACTGGCCTATCTGTAAGCCCTGCCCCTCAAACGCAGATAAGCCAATGGTAGTTGAGTATCAGCTGCACGGAGTGGTACTCTGACATCTTTACCTTTTAGCGCCATAGAAAAACATTGGAAGATCCAAAGCTTTTGTCGTTTTGATGGTGTTTATGCTACAAAAAAAGTGCCTGGGGTACTTGTAACACTGATTCCAGCTATCCTGAGAGGATTGGCAATGAAATTTGGATATTTTTTTTTATTATTCAACGTTAATTTTCTGGTTGACATACTCTCATTGTACTGTCATTGTAAGACAGTGGGCAACACCGTTTGTTTGTCTGAGGCAGCAACGGTAACTAAGGGGGGCGGGGCTTAACGATAGGTAAATTGCATGGGCAGGTGTTTCTCTTCATCAGTCCAATAAAGTGCATCCATCCATAATAAAAAACACCTCACATGGCTCTGGGGGGTGAATAAAGGCCTCCTGTAGCAAATCGCTGCATTTTTTGTAAGAACAACATCTACATTTAAAATGTAATAATCACTTTAATCTAGCTTGCGTCAACTGGCGGAGTCTCGCACAAACCAATGTTTGTTTACAGAAGCAAAGGAAGCAAAGTTTCCTTACTTTAAAACCAGTCTCCTCTTGGAATATTGAAACCCCCTAACATTTATCTTTATAAATCCTCATTTAGTACATCTGTTTTGTTTTGATATCTCAATGGCATGTTCTCGTTCGTCACTTCTGAACAGCGCGCACATCCGACGTGTATGTCCACTTGGCGCAAGCTAGATAAAAGCGATTATTACGTTTTAAATACGGATATTTTTCGTACAAAAATGCATCGATTTGCTACAGCCATGTGAGGCACTTGGCATTATGGATGGATGCACTTTATTGGACTTGTTTTAGACTGATGAAGAGAAACACCCACCCATGCAATTCTAAAGCATAGAATTGCCAGGATCATTTTTAATATAACTCCAAATGAATTCATCTCAAAGAAGGAAGTCATATACACCAAAGATGCCTGGAGGGTGAGTAAATAATGGGACAATTTTCATTTTTGGGTGAACTAGCCCTTTAAAACTGACTTGGATATTTTTTAACATGCATTCATCATTTTTATTTTATTGGTTTACCATCGACCTAACATTATATAAAAATGTTTATTACCTAGTTCAAAATTATAATTAAAACAAAAAGTGAAAAAAAAAAAAAAAAAAAAAAAACTCTCAATATGTATATTTAATAAATTAAAAATAAATTGTCTGACAATTATAAAATATTAACGTTTTATTTATTTAAATTTATTTTTGTTGTTTTTTTCCACTTTTGTAAAATTCTGCAAAAATAATTGTGGAAATATTATTTAATGTGTATTTAGAATACATAAACCATGGCTGTAAAAATAGCATTATCAAGACAAAACAGTTTCAATATGTAATGTCCACCTACGCTGTTGTGTGTGCATTTCTCACCTGGTTCCACCGGCGGTTGTTACTGATCATCTGTGTGTTTGCGATGCAGGAGAAGAGTGTGTGTGCAGGAGTGTTTTCCGGCAGCCGGGAAAGGAACTGTGCACTATGGATGAAATCCATCTGCAGCAGAACATCCTGGTACAGCCTCAAAATTCCCAGTCCTGTCCGGAATAACGCCTCCTCTCCATCTCGGCAAAACACATCCCAAACACGACATGCCACATCCAGCGGTAATGACTTGCTGTACAGAGTGAAGATCCTGAAAGAAGGACAGATAAAAGTGGTCAGATGCTCAGATATGCAAATGTGTTTTTGCAGATGGGAACTGTAAGGAATGTAACAATTATTAAAAGGTCCCATTAACAATTTATTTCATATTAAAATATATAGTAGTATAAGATATTACATTTTAAGAAAAGATTTAAATTAAAATTTAAGTGTTTAAGTGTTTTTAGAAGCAGCACAGAGATGTAATCCAGCAACTAATCTTAAAGGGATAGTTAACCCTACATTAAAAATTACCCCATGAATTACTTAACCTCAAGCCATCCTATGTGTATATGACATTTGACGACTTTCTTCTTTAATACAATTTGAGTTTTATTAAATCTGTCCTGGCTCTACTAAGTTTTATAATGGCAGTGAATGACTTATTTTTGGAAGTCCTATAAAGTGCATCCATCTATCATAAAAAGTGCTCTACACAGCTCTGCGTGGTTAATAAATGCCTCTTGAAGTGAATCGATGAAAAATATCCATATTGAAAACTTTATAAATCGTAATCTCTGGCTTCCGCTAACTGTTGTACAAGCGTTCGCATGACAGTGGCGGGATAAAACAAACCAGTCACAAATTAGAAGTACAAAATCAGGTCGGCGCCGATAGCCTTGTGAGCAGTGCTCTGACATACAGCGCCAGTGCGCTATGGGCGTCCCGAGTCGAATCCCAGCTCTTTTCCCGATCCTGCGCCCTTCTCTCTCTCCCACTGTGCTTCCTGTCGACTACGATCTATCCTATCCTAATAAAGCCAAAAATAACATTTTTGAATATAATTCCAATAGTGTTCATCTGAAACAAGTCATATACACCTAAAATGGCTTGATGGTGAGTAAATCATTTGGGTAATTTTGATTTTAGGGTGAATTATCCCTTTACTACAGTTCAACATTTTTTTTCTTTGAAAGAAAGAAGAAAGGACACATTATATTGATTAAAAGTGCCAGATTTTAAATCACAAATGATTTTTTTTTAACTTTGTTCAAAGAATCTTGTATGTATCAAATGTATCAAAATATTAAGCAGCTAAACTGTTAAAGTGCAACACTGATAAATTCAGAAGAATTCAGCAATAAGGTTTATATTCAGGGTCTAGACTTTGACACCCACAACTATAGGTGGCACCAAATCCATGTAAACCGAATGTGCCAAGAAATACGTAATGTAATTGTTGGTGCATTTTTTAAAGAAAATTTAAGGAAAAATGATTTTTTCCCAAGACTTTTCCCAAAAGGTACATCTTGAAAAAGGGAGGTCGTCTTATAACCAGGGTTGGCTTATATTCGGGTCAGTATGGTAATACTGCACAAAATATCACTGTTTTTACTGTATTTTACTTTCAAAAACATTTAAAAAAAATAAAAAAATCATACCAACCCCCAAACTTTTGAACACTAGTGTATATATTAAGCACGTCTGGTTGTTTTCAGAATTAAAAATATAAAAAAGCAACCAGTTCTTGTTTCCCAACACAATTAATTAGATTCAGTCACGCTAAACTTGCCTAAGGCTTCCTTTACTTAAGAGAAACATTAATGAATTTCCATAAAAGCAGCCCTAGGGGGGCGATAAAGAGCTACCGCAGGAAAGCATTGCTCACGAATCTCTCCTCTCTGATTTCAAAATAAGGAAAGGAGCACAGAGAGGAGAGGAACGAACAAACAGCAGGAAGTGAGATTTTAAGAGCAGATTTACCAGTCTATGAGGTAAAAGTCAGGCGTCAAGCTGTTGTTCTGAAAGTGCTGGAATAGTCTGGGAAGGTTCTCCTCAAAAAACACCTCAAACGCTGCAAAATACTTTAGCATCTTGAGAAAAAAACAAAGTATCACTTTAGTACAGAGCACAACTCCAACTTAACCACACGCATGAACAAAAGCACAACATTGAGTGTGTAAGATAAAAGGAATGTTTGTCAGCAGAACGTGACTTTTGGGAGTTCTTGGTTCAGATTTTTTCACTCAAGAGTTTGTCTGGCAAATGAAATCTCTATAAGTGGGTCAACAGATGGTTGGAATAAATGCTGACTGCAAGCGCAGACACAACGCTCCCTCTATTTTAAGCACAAATGTAGGTGCTATAACAAATATGTTTGATGAAGAGAGAGTGCAATTTGTGTACCAGGTCATGGTCCACTCTGAAGAAGGCCATCTGGCATGGTTTGTTAAGGAGGTTGGCAAAGGCAATGAAGGCATCGGCTTCCTCCAAATTCAGAATTAGAACAGCAGCAATGAAGGACATCCCCTGAACCTAAAACACGCCACATACAAGTCATACCATCAATGAAGGACATCCCTGAACAGAGATGATTAATCCATGTCATCCTGGATAATACTTACATAGCCTACATCAGGTCTATAACAGGTGTATGCCCCCAACACACTGTGCAATATATCATGATATGGTCCACCCTGATGGAAAAAGAGAGAGACAAATACGTCATGATGGGAACCAAAAAATATATATATTTAATTGCAGTACTAAAACACCTGTTCTTACCTTCTGGAATATGTAGAGAGAGGGGAAAGTTCTGGAAATATCCAGCTTGATTAAATCCAGACTTGACTCTCTGTCTGCCAGCGACACTCCACAATCTAATCAATTAAAACCAGATGAAGTCATCAGTCAGGCTACAGCTGGTTGACAGAGCTAAAAAAACAAATGTAATCTTTATGGATTTGCTCTGAAATAGCTTAAAGGATGTTTTTTGCTGCTTTAGTCAGAAGCACCTGATAAATGAATAAATGTGAAGGTAACAAATAAATGCCTATTTGGATTGTAATAAAGTAAACTTAAGCTACAAAACAGCAATATTTACAGGGGTGTAAGAAAATACTGATACACGAGTGTATCGCAATATTTTGTTTGTCGATACTGTATCGATTTCTTGCTTCGTTCTTTGCTTCGATTTGAGCTAATATTCTGACTGCTAGATGGCAGTCTTCTTATCTCGGAACTTAAACAGTGAAAGGAAATAAGATTTTTTGGGCCAAGGTTTGCACATAGCGGTGTGTTCTTGATTACAGCTTTCCTAAAATTATGTCCTATTCATAAAATAAGAAATATCCCAATTTATCACCTTGCTTACAGTATCGCAATATACCATGACACACATTGTATCGCCAGATTATTGGCAGTACACAGGCCTAAATATTTAGCTACAAACAATAATGTTCAAAAGTTTGGATTAACACTACTGGTCAAAAGTTTTTGAACAGTAAGATTTTTTATGTTTTTAAGTAGGTCTCTTCTGCTCACCAAGCCTGCATTTATTTAACCCCAAGTACAGCACAAAAGTACAATTTTGAAATATTTTTACTATTTAAAATAAGCGTTTTCTATTTGAATACATTTTAAAAATGTAATTTAGTGCTGTGATACAAAGCTTAATTTTGAGCATCATTACTCCAGTTTTCCGTGTCACATGATCCTTTAGAAATCATTCCAATATGCTGATTTGCAGTTCAGTTTTAAATTATTATTATCAATATTTAAAACAGTTGAGTACATTTTTTCAAGATTCTTTGATGAATAGAAAGACCCAAAGATTAGCATTTATCTGAAACAAAAAGCTTATGTAACATTATACACTATACCATTCGAAAGCTTGGAGTCAGTCTAATTGTTTTTGGAAAAGAAATTATAGAAATGAGTACTTTTATTTAGCAAGTAGGGCTGGGCGATATATATCGATCTATATATTCATGCGCATCTCGTCAGTAAAGCCGGTTCCTTGATTAGCGGTAAATCTCCAATGGAGCGCCAGTTAATACACAGAGGCGTAGATCACTGAAAAGCTACCCCAATGAATCAGCCGTGAAACTGAACCCAACATTGCGTAGCTTGTCAGTGATCTACGGCTCTGTGTATTAACTGGCGCTCCATTTGAAAACAGGTGATGGAGATTTACCGCTAATCGAAGAACCGGCTTTACTGATGAGATGCACATAATATCGATATATATATATAGCCCAGCCCTATTAGCAAGGATGCTTTAAATTGATCAAATGTGATGATAAAGACATTTATAATGTTACAAACAATTTCTATTTCAGATGAATGCTGTTCTTCTGAACTTTCTATTCATCAAAGAAACCTGAAAACAAATCTACTCGGCTGTTTTCAACAATGATAAATGTTTTTTGAGAAGCAAATCAGAATATTAGAATGATTTCTGAAAGATCATGTGACTGGAGTAATGATGCTAAAAATTCAGCTTTGAAATCATAAACTACATTTTAAAATATATTCTAACAGAAAACAGTTATTTTAAACAGTAAAAATATTGGTCAAAATGTAATTTATTCTTGCGATAGTCTTCAGTGACACATCATTCTAATATGCATAAATGTTGCCCAAAAACATTTCTTGGTTACACTTTACAATAAGGTTCTTTAGTTAACATTAGTTAACTACATTAGTTAACCTGAACTAAGAATGAACAGTACTTATATAGCATTTATTACTCTTAGTTAATGTTAATTTCAGCATTTACTAATGCATTATTAAAATCACAAGTTGTTTGTTAACATTAGTTAATGCACTGTGAACTAACGTGAACTTTATTAACATCAACAAAGATGAATAAATACTATAATAAATGTATTGTTCATTGTACATTCATGTTAGTTAATACATTAACTAATGTTAACCAATGAGACCTTACTATAAAACGTTACCCATTTCTTTTTACCATCAATTCTGAAAACAGTTGTGCTGCTTAAAATTTTTGTGGAAGCACCAACACTATCTTTGCTTCGAAAGATTAAATTAAAGATGTTATTAAAACACCTTCACCTTAATTTTCTCATACTAAACTCTACTTGTAAATCATGAGATAAGGAAGGGTGCAAAACTATTTAATGGCTCTCAAAGAGCATTTTAAAATCTTTATAGTATTTACTTTACAGCAGCATTATCATGAATATGGCGTGAATATTCTTTGTATCATCCAGTCACATGTCACAGGAGATAAGAAAAGTTCTTATCCGTTTTATTGATTTCATGAGATGCAATTCAGTAAGCTGTTAATAGAAACCATGCAACTGACGCCATCAACACACACTGACAATGTAAACACAGTCACCTCAATCTGGCTTTCAGTTTCAAGGATAGGATGGTTTAGTTACTTTACTCTTTGATGTAGTTTAGTTTGCAGACAAGGGCAAAAAGGAACAAACAGACCTTCATTTTCATTGACCGAACTCGTCTCACTAAAGCTCCTCCACTTCTCTTTGGCTCTGGACAAGAAGATCTCATACAGCTCTAAAACACACACACACACACACAAAGACACAAGCACAATTGCTGTGACAAAAGCAACAGCTGCTTCCTTGTCAACAAAGTTCATCTGGACACAATCTGTTTGTTTGTGTCAGATTGATGTTGCACAGAGGCAGAAGGGCCACAGATGATCAAGACTAACCAAATGTGAGGAGTGCAGCAGTTGCCATAGTTACCTGGGGTGATGTTAAGCTCATTCCCGATGGCGAGGCTCCAGACCTTCCCGCGGACGCTGGGCGGGACGCCCTGCCACCAAAGGTCACGTACACGCCGTGTGTTACGCCTTCGTCATGGCAACAGAGCACATCATTAAAAGACACAAATAAATCCACGTTTTGTGCAAAATGGACAGATATACTTACATGCTTTCCCAATTAGGCAGGACTTCCGTGTTCCAGATCACCATGGCATTGGCGATGTTCTCCTCCTGTCGGTATCGCTCCTTCATTTGACGTTTTTTCTTCTGTGCCTCTTTCATCTCTAAAAGAAGAGAAAGTGTTTGGGTGTGTGTGTGGATAGGCATTGAGAGGGGCAGCTGTGTGCTAACATACAGGAGTGTATGGCTAACAGATCAAGTGACAAAAATCATTATCATTGCAAATGCTCAAAGAGACACACGTTACTCACCCCTTCTCTTGGCCCCTGCAACCATCTCACTGTATTCCTGCCGGTGTCTCTGAGATTCCTCTTCTGATTTAGCCGGCAGGTTCCTAAAAATACAACAAGTCTTTGAACCTGCACAAACATAAAAACCCTTCACCCAAATATATACTACTGTTCAAAAGTTTGGGGTCAGTGAGATTTTTTTTTAAAGTTTTTTATAAGAAGTCTCAAATGCTCACCATGGCTGCTATTATTAGAGCAAAAATACAATACGTAATGTAGGGATGTAACGACATCAAAATCTCATGATATGATATTATTATTATTATTATTATTGTACTGACTTGTACCTTAACTTTAAAGGGGACTCAACCCTATTTTTATTTGTGGTATTAAATTGCATCTAAATTACATTCACACTGGTGTTTTAGGAAGCTAAACAAATTTGAATAATAATAACAACGATTTTATTTTATTGTTGTACCTGTGTCAGTAATAGCCATATACTGTAAAACAATTGCACTGTAAAATAAATGAAAAAGAATATTTCATAGGTATATTACTTTTGCTTTACAGTTGGGAAATTATAATACTTCTTTCCTAATTTCTACACTTGCAACAGATGTTTTGAATTTGGACTGCAGTAACGTTACCCATGTAAACCCGTAGCTGTCAGCAATTCATACTGCACTTTTAAGCTTTTATTTTGATGGAAACAAAAGTAATCTTTTATTTTGATGAAAAACTCTGGCTTCAGCGAAAACAGGCTTACAAAAACACGTCTCACTACAAATCTAGTGAAATGCTGTAATCATATGCTGCGAAAATAAAGCATAACTGGTGGCCGTTGCATTCCCAAATGTGCGCTAAACTCTCAGCCCGAGCAATAAATTAGTTAAACTGCATTCACTGTGAATGGAGTCGTTCTGAGGCGTGGAAAACACCGGATCATGAGCTGATCACCTGAACAAATGCGCAGCGAAAAGCCATATTGTGCTTTCAGTTTTAGCTCATTTGACAGATACTGTGCCAAAGCATAATGGCCCAAAACACAACTTTAAAGACATTTTATGTTAGAATAAGAAGCTTAAATATCTTTCAAAAACCACTTTTTTTGCCCAGAAGACCTATTATTTCATATCGTCATGTGAGCATGGTAATACCGAGACAGTTTTGCTATCGCAATACCACGATATTGATATTACCGTTACATCCCTTGTGATATTTGTAAAGTATTATTAAAATTGAACTTTAAAATGTAATTTATTCCTGTTATAGCAAGGCTGATTTTTCAGCAGCCATTGGGCCTACTAAAGGCTTCAGTGTCACATGATCCTTCAGAAATAATTGTTATATGCAGATTTGGTGCTTAAAAACATTTCCTATAATTAGCAATGTTGAAAACAGTTTGGTTAAGCTCCTTAATATTTTTGTGGAGACTCTGGTGTTTTTTTTTCTTGATAAACAGAAATTCAAAAAGAACAGCATTTAGTAAAAACAGAAAAAGGTGTCATTTTCATACCACTTTAAGCACAAAACTGAATTACACAAATAAAATATTTTAAATGATGTTTTACAAACACTACCTGTCTACCATTTGTATGGCAAATCAATAGCTCTGCCCACTTTAAGCTAATGTTGCTGTGTCATACATGAAAATGTTTTTAACATAAAAAATATTATAAAATACCTCAGCTTCAACCTAACCACAAAACCAAATCTGTTGCATTAAGCTAAAAACAGAAGACAAGGGACAATCTCTGCTTTCCACATTAAAACTGGCCATCTGTTATAAATAACTGGAACTTTCTGCAACACTTTCAAGATTTCAAGAAAGGATTGGTTCATGTTTTCATTGGTGCACCTCCAGTATGTCAGTTGTTTCTGAGTTTTAAATTTAGGCCAAATCCTTAACCCAGAAGAATGATATAAAGACTAAAACAGACATGGATATGGAAAGTCTACAAAGTTCTTCATACATTTTCTTTGGACAATGTCTTCAGAGCAAGGACGTAACTACCTTACACATTTAAGTCAATATTAGGAATAATGATGTCGGCTTTTCAATTGTTAATTCTTAAAGAGTTCACCCAACAATGCAAATTCTGTCAATAATTACTCACTCTCAAGTTGTTCCAAACCTGTAAGACATTCGTTCATCTTCAGAACAATAAAATCTGAGAGCTTTTTGACCCTGCATAGACAGCAACACAACTGACACATTCAAGGCCTAGAAAGGTAGTAAGGACACCATTAAAAAAGTCCCTTCTATGAAGGGTCAGAAAGATTTCATCAAAAATATCTTAATTTGTGTCCTAAAGATGACTGAAGTCTTACAGGTTTGGAATGATATGAGGGTAAGTAATTAATGAGAGAATTTTTGGATGAACTAACCCTTTAAATTATTATATTTGGTTATCCCAATCTGAATATGTGGTACATCTTTAGTTCAGAATCATTTCCTTTGTGTGAGCATGTTATCTGGTATGCAAAGTGCAAAAACTATATTTCAGCTAGTTTCAATCCACAAGTTCCCAAGTTCCAACCTCCGATTTCACTCGGCCTGTGAAATCTGCCTAGTTACACCTTACCGAGTTCAACACTAACTATACAAAAGCCTATTTTCAATTATTAACAAATGAGCAAAGCATATACTGTCCTGCTACACATCATAAAATAATTTGTAACAATGAAACCTGCACTTCAGGTTTATACGCACACATTTGGTGTGACAGCTTGTGTTCCACCAGCAGTGCCCATGGAATTTGGGTAAATATTTGACTAAATGGAAGCTTGCACGGCACTATGGGAGCTGTAGTTGAATTTTCACACTTACGCAGGTCTGTCTTCCAGAATGAGCGCGGTGGTGGACAAAGGCTCAAACTCCAGATTCTTGCGTCTCGTTGGCTGAGGGTGAGGGGGTGGTCCTGTGGCAGGTCCCGCCCTAGACTCATACTCCTTAAAAAAAAAATAAAAAAGGGAAAGAAAAGTAGTCATTATGAGATTACAGCAGATCTGTGTCTAGAATTTCTCAGCTGCCAAACGAATCCGGAGGAGATGTGAAGGGAGGAAGAATTCCGTCATGAGATTCCCACATGCTACGAGGGAAAGGCCCAAAGGCAATGGGCTTAATGTTAAACCCATATTATAACTAAAGCACAAACAGCATGACTCCAACACAAGGTCAAGCAGAGAAAGAACACGTTTACACTCACACAGCAATTCCAGAAATACCAAGGCTAGATGTAGTTCAATTTTTGTGTATGCAAACTGGACAAAGCCACAAACTTTAATCTAGGTCTATTAGTCAGACTTTGCAAAAACATAAAAAAGCCAGCCTTGCACATTTTGTGTGAAGTATTACCAGTTTTATGCGGCTATGATGTTAAAAGACATCACATGGCTTTGACAGGTTAAAGGATGTAACTACATAGACAATGTCAACAAGCAATTCTGGTAAATCAAAATGTTCAAATGTTATGTGTTTTGAAGTAAGAAACAACTTTCTTTTAAGGAGAGGAGGACTTTATTACAAAAGTTTTAAGATTTGTGGGACACAAGCCTCTGTATGTGAGTTTATCGGAAGTCTCTCTTTCTCTATGGAATACAGAGAGACACCTGCAGAGTGTGGAGTGTGGTGAATTGAGCGCAAATCCAGAGCTGAAAACAACGCAGGCTCAGTCATCACTGACTGGAGGGGAAGAGTAAAGACAGCTGCACGCACACACACACACACACATTAAGCCCACGCTTGCCCCACACACACTTGTCTCTCCTGGCTGCCACACAAAATGACGCAGAGTTTCCAGCAGCAATCTCAATCCTTCTTTATTTCACTGACTCTGTCTCTCTTGGTTTCTCTTCCTCCTTTTTTTTTGCTTTCTCGTCCTCTCCCTAAACCTCTTCTGCAAATACTGCTTTTCCTTGCTATTTTTTCCCTGCACAAATAAGGCTATGAACTTTAATGTGTCTAGTCATGGAAACAACAGTACGATTTCTTGGGTTATGCTAACATTCACCTAAAAAGGAAAATACTGTGAGCATTTGGGATCAGTAAAATTTTTGTATGTTTTTTGAAGAAGTTTTTTCTGCTCATCAAGGCTGTTTTTATTTGATTAAAAATACAGAACACTGTAATATTGTAAAATATTACTGCACTATCCAGACTTAAATTTGTATAATTCATGAACAAAAACATTTTGTAATATGATCTGATACATATTTTCCATGGTAATACAATGCCTGATTTTAAAATGGTTTTCAAAAGATGAGATTTTAAGTTTTCTACTGATACATAATTATTATGATTTCTAAAGTGTGACAAGGAAAAAGCCAACGAGGAAAGTCTTTTTGTGACAAAGGTCAGAACTGTTCTGATGTAGATTTTTTGAGGTGTACTTTTCCTACATAATTTGTAACAAAACAGTGGTCAAATATCTATTTAGGACCTATTTAGTCTAAGACCTTTCCAATGATATATAGTTTGTCGTGATTAGATTAGGATTTATTTGTAATATGGTGAAGTAAACTTAGGCATCCCACAGAGGGGACGCTGACAGTTAAAGGGTTAATATAATCTAAAATAGAATTTATTCCTGTGACGCAAAGCTGAATTTTCATCATCATAACTTCAGTCTTCAGTGTCAAATGATCCTTCAGAAATCATTCTAACATGCGGATTTATCATCATTGTTGGAAACAGTTGTAATGCTTATTATTGGAACCTGTGATACTTTTTTCAGGATTCTTTGATGAATAAAACGTTAAAAAGTACAGTGTTTGTTTAAAAAAAGAAAAAATGTGTAACAATATACACTATCGTTCAAAGTTTGGGGTCAGTAATTTTTTTTTTCTTTCTTTGTTTAAAAGAAATCAATATTTTCATTCAGCAATAATGTGTTAAATTGATAAAAAAGTGATAGTAAAGACTTAAATTGTTAGAAAAGCTTTCTATTTTGAATAAATGCTGTTCTTTTCCACTTTTTATTCATCAGAGAATCATGAAAAAAGTATCACAGGTTTCAAAAAAACTGTTTCCAACACTGATAATAAATCAGCATATTAAAATGATTTCTGAAGGATCATGTGACACTAAAGACTGGGGTAATGGCTGATAAAAATTCAGCTTTGCATCACAGAAATAAAATATATTTTAAAGTATACTAAAATAGGAACTGCTGTTTTAAATTGCAATAATTTTTTTTTCATAATACTACTTTTTTTTCTGTATTTTTGATCAAATAAATTGAACTTTGATGAGCATAAGGTACTTAAAATCTTAAAAATCTTACTGATCCCAAACTTTTGAACGGCAGTAAGTGTTCACAATTCAGTTTTGCCATCACAAGCAAATATACATTTATTTTCTTAAAAAAAAACAAAAAGAAGAAAAGAAAAAACAGCTGTTTTAAATTTTACTATTATTTCATACCATGACTGTTTTACTCCATTTCTATTTTAAAATGTCAATTTTAACATTTAAAAATTTAAAATATTCAATACTAGCAGACATTGATATTTTTTAAATTACTCTACTACACTTCCATAAAAAAAGCAAATTTGAAACATGAGTATTTTTTATTTTTGGAAAAGCCATTACTTTAAACCGCTTCTCTTACCTGTTCTATGGTTCTAGTGTCTTTCGGAGGGTTGTCCCGCAGTGGAATTTTCCCAAACAGCTTCCATCCTGGAGCACTGTCAGATGCTGTGGCCCTTGACTCTTTGGGCTTCCAGGAAAACAAATTCCTTTGAAGACCGACAGACAGGAAGAAAGACCAAAAAAAATTAACTATTCAAAAACATACACCACATCATTTCATCATAAGAATAAAGGAGAGATTTTCAAAGAGCACATTAAGTCATTGTAGCCTGCAATATAATGAGGCCAAAATATGACAACCATTAAACTCATTAATTTCAGACTATGACTATAGGGAATTAAGATCTTGGATAGCTCAGCAGAGCAGGTCTCAGGAATTAATACGCTTAATACAGGGGATTTAAAAGTGCTCATGGTGATACAGCAGCACCAGCATCCTGCAAATAAAGCTGAGAGTCACAGTCACAGGTGCCCTTTACACAAACACACAGATAATGAGCAGGCCCTGCTGTGGAGATGAGCTCATTAAATCTCTGAACATGTTTTCTGACGGGACAATCGATCTAATGCCGTCTTAATTACATAACAAAGCCAATGAGACAGGTCAATACTGTCCTGAGAGAGACAGATAGGATGACAGACACAATAGTGAGAAAAGTGCGTTCAAAAGATGATATGGTAGGGTATGGTACAGCTGGAAAGGAGAAGTTTATTCCTGTTAAAAAAAAAGAAAAGGGAACTGAAGATACGGAGTGAGCAGAAACATGGTCTCAGCAGCAGAACACCATGAAGCCCAACTCATAAAAGCTGACATTAAAATTCCTCAGAGTGTGTGTGTGTGTGTGTGTGTGTGTGTGTTTTTTCCAGACTAAAAGTCTATGAAGGGCTTTGTAGAGACCGAAGCTCCTGGGAAGAGGACTTCTTCTGATCTCTGGTATTGCATTACAGGAGCATTAAGGGGATTTCAACCCAAACATAACGGAAACAAGTCAGATATGCAGTTTGATGTCATGCGGTTTGCTTCTGATGCAAAATTTTGGCTTCATGTAAGACTGAGATGTCAAAACGTTCTTTTTGGATTTGACTTTGATACAGCAAAGCGGCTTCTCTTCATCAAACATCTGAAAGCATAACACAGCGAGTGTGTTCAAAGTAAACAGCACACTTTAGACCTGCTGTGAAGCATGTCTATGAAGAAAGAAGCCACAAGTTAGTGGCAGCCAAAGCACCTGTTACTGCTCGTCATTCATTACCTGGTCACGCATGCAACAGTGTGACTCTAAAACAATAAAGCACTTCCTCACAGATAATTCAACACTTCAAATGAAGCATATAAGCAATATTTCAAACAAAATGCAATGGTTGTGCAAACGTGTGGGTAAAACATTATCTAATTGTCTCTCTCATATATACCTGCCAATAATTTTCATGCTATGGTCAAAAAGGTTATCAACAGTTAATATTATACTAATACTGTATATATACACTACCAGTCAAAAAAAAGTTAACAATAGGATTTTTTTATGTTTTTCAAAAAAGACTTGCCAGGCCTGCATTTATTTTATCCAAAGTACAGCCAAAAACTGTACAATTTTGAAGTATTTTTCCAGTTTAAAATAACTTTTCTATTTGAATTAATTTTTTTTTTATGTAATTTATGCCTTTGATTTCAAAGCTGAATTTTTAGCATCATTACTCCAGTCACATGATACTTCAGAAATCATTCTAATCTTCTGATTTGCTGCTCAAAATTTTTATTATGTTAAAAACAGCTGATCAGTTTTTTTTCATGTTTCTTTAATGAATGGAAAGTTCAAAATAACAGCACTGATCTAAAACAGAAATCTTTTGTAACATTATAAATGTCTTTATAATAATTTTTGGTCAATTTAAAGCATCCTTGCTAAATAAAAGTATTAATTTCTATAAAGCATCCCTTCAAAAATATATATATACTGCCATAAAGCCTTTGAATTGTATAGTGTATAATAGTGTATAAAATCCTTTTATTTTAGATAAATGCTGATCTTATGGATTCCACAAAAATATTAACATTAACAAATATTTTTAATATTAATAATAAGTGTGAGAAGTGTGAGCATCAAATCAGCATCAATTATTATTTTAACTTGTAAAAATTTTGCACAATGTTATTGTTATGTTGTTACTATATTTTTGGTCAATTAAATGCAGCCTTGGTGAACATAAGACTTTTTTTTTTAAACAAAAGAATCTTAACACTGATAGTGTACATCAACTAATACAAAAATAAATAAATACATAAATAAAAATAAAAAGTCCTGAAATCATTCTGATATTATATCATGCATCCTGTCCTATAAATTAAAAGACAAAAAGCTGTAACTGTTTGACGACATCTGAATTGGGCTGCTGTAAAAAGGTCAACAAGAGGTTTACTGCAACTCAAGAGACTTGCACACAACTGCCTCTACCTGGTCAGGAACTCAGCAATGCCGTGTCTCTTAGTGCCAAGTGTCTGGTCAGATGAGGCATCAGTGTCATCGGCAACCCTGTCTGGAGCGCTCTGCCGCCGGCCGCCTTCGAATGCTTTCACAGACCCGAGACATTCATCCACACCGCCCTCTGCTCCAAAATACCCATCATCCCCGGGGCTCAGAGGAGTGGCATCACAGCTGAGGGAGACTGTGTGACCAGGGTTAGTCCGGAGGTTCTGGGGCCTGAGCGGCGGAGGGCCCGTATCACTGAAATCCTCTTCCGGGCTCGGGTCTGTCTCTGTATAATCGCTGGTGTTTTCAGCCAGGGGAGACAAGGACAGCTTGGCACTGAGGTCTGACAGGGTGTCCGCAGGATCCGGGTCACAGGGCCTGGCCTCCTCTGAGCTCTCAGCGCTGGCATGGCTGATCCTTTCACATGACCTCCCCGTGGAGAGGACACCGTCGCTTTGATGAACAAAGACACGGCTTTCTGGAGCAGGAAGGCCACCCAAGGCTCTAAAGGGGACTTGAGACAGGGTGTCATAACTGTTCACAATCAACAACCCCCCATTGCCCACTTTCACACCTCTGTCTAAAGCAGGCGCCTTCCTGTTGAATCCTTCTGTATGTGCATAATCCAAACATCTTAAATGAGTCCGATCATGATCCATGTGGTCATGGGTAACATCTCCATTGGGCATCTTCATATCCGGCGAGTTTTTCCCCATAAATGACACTGCAGACCTCAACTGTGAATTGAAATAGCCTTTGTCGGGTTTATTCAAGCTTTCGGCTTCGGAAGTCCCTGTAACCTCCTCTCCATCCGGACACACCATATCCACCTCTAGCTTGCCAGGAAACCCGTTTAATACTCCGGCCCTGCACCCCACCACCACCGGGGAGATAGACGGCAGTCCAGCACCGCCCGGATTCGCATATGCCGAACTGTAAACAGAACCCTCCCGTCTTCTTTCGGGGTCTGAACCGCAAACGCGTGCTTTGTACTCCTCCCGGTTGTCGTTGACATCGATGGACGGTGCGAGTCCCGGCTCATCAGCAGCATCCTCCACTCTTTCCATCTCACTGGAGGTGTCGGTGGTTCAGAAAGGCAGATGAAGCCCTGCTGCAGCAGTAGCGGCGGCGGCGCCCCGGTTCGGCTGGGCTGTCTGCAAAACAAGCTCTCATCTTATGTACCCCGCCGATTCTGCCAGTCCAGTACATTCATGACATCGCGCCTCCGAAGCCTGTAGCGTTAAGGATGGAGAGTAAAGCCACGACTCGGTGTTGTTTATGCACATTTTGATCCACGTCCAGCGCAGTCGCTAAAAGAGGCCATTTTGAATGTGGTGTCGGCGTGTCCCTTCCAAGCAAAAGGTTGGAAGTGGGATTACCAGGAGTTAACGCGACATCCACCGGACAGCTGGAGCAACTGCAGGACACTCTACATTTACAAAGCAACACCCAACAGAATTATTTCGTGTAACAAAAGTGGAGTGTTACATTGCTTAAGGCAACATTAAAAGCATTAAAAAATCCATTCCCATTATTCTTATTGCCATCAAACCATAAAAAAACATGTTAAATGAAATCAAACTTTAACTAAATAAAAACTATTTTAGCTAGTTGTCAGAGAAACATTTTTACATTTCTAAAATCTGTCTATATTCTTGAAATTCACTAAAATCCTAGCCCGAGCCCAATCTTAAGTACCACTACTTACATAGAAACCTATACACTGGAGCCTGATAAAAATGCATTTTTAAAGAAAGATGTCAGATGGATTTAGAGGCTTTTGCACCTGAACTCTTCATTTACACCTTGCAAATTCTGCAAATTGTTAATTTTCTTAAAATGTTCTATTTACTACTGACTTGAATAAGATATCGCACATAAAAGACACTTACATATAGTCCACAAGAGAAATTATAAAAATGACCCTGTTCAAAAGTTTACATACACTTGATTCTTAATACTGCGTTGGTACCAGAATGATCCACATCTGTTTTTTTGTTTTTTTTTTAGTTGATTATGAGTCCCCTTGTTTGTCCTGAACAGCTAAACTACCCACTGTTCTTCAGAAAAAATCCTTCAGGTCCTTCAGGTTTGGTTTTTCAGCATTTCTGTGTATTTGAACCATATCCAACATTGACTGTATGATTTTGAGATCCATCATTTTATATAACTGAGGGACTCATATATGCAACTATTACAGAAGGATTCAAATGCTTACTGATGCTTTAGCAGGGTAAATATAACGGATTTTGTCTTCTGGGAAACATGTAAGTATCTTCTGTAACTTCTGAAGGGCATTTGGTTTTTCAGCATTTTTGTGTATTTGAACCCTTTCCAAAAATTATTATGATTTTGAGATCCATCTTCTCTAAGTAATATGTAAGTATCTTCTGTAGCTTCTGAGGGCCAGTACTAAATGAAAAATATGATATTAAGGCAAAATAAGATAAAATGTACACATTCTCATTCTGTTCCAAATTTTACACCCTTAAAGGATAGTTTTTCCTTCAGAAGCATCATTGAGTGTTTGAACCTTTTGTAGCAGTTGCATATGAGTCAATCTGTTGTCCTCAGTGTGAAAAGATGGATCTCAAAATCATACAGTAATTGTTGAAAAGGGTTCAAATACACAATAATGCTATAAAAAATAAAAATAAAAAAAAGAATCTGTTGGACCTGAAGAACTTTTCTAAAGAATAGCAGGCCGTTTAACTGTTCAGGACAAACAAGGGACTCATGTATGTAAACTTTTGAACAGGGTAATTTGTATTTAAACGCCTTTTTAGTGAAATAATATATTCAGGTCAGTACTAAATAAAAAAAAAACATGCATTTAGTATGATCCCTCTTATTTTGGTAAAATAATTAACAATAATGGTAAAATTTTAATGGTAAAATAATTAATAATTTTGCAGACTCTGTAAGGTGTATGTAAACTTTTGACTTCAACTGTCCATCTATCTATCTATCTAAAAGTCGAAATGACCACTAGAGGGCGGCAATACACAAGTCTTATGAGTTTTGGATTTGAATGGATAAGAATAAATCACTCAATTTAACAGCTGAACATCTGCAATATTGTTAAGTTTAATAATTGTTAAACCCTTTATTTATGTTTGGAATTTTACTAATTTGATATAAATTTTGAGTATCCACAGCTTAAGATGAAGAGAAAAAAAAAACTAGGTTACTGGATTTCCCCTTAATTTACTCAAGGAATGTAATATGACACTTGTCTATGGTGCATTGTTATTTAAAATCCAAAAGAAACCTTCTTGTGTAAACTTGTGTAAACTAAACATTTCACCTTAAATTCATACATGTAGAGAATGACTACTGGCCTTTCATGTCAGCATTCATTAATTAAAAATGTCTGCCGTGTTATTTCCTGCGTCTAACATGAAGGCCAGATTTTATTCATTAAGATGCATTATTATTAGCCATTGCATTAACATTAATGAGCCCAATTCTCTCAATGTCTAAGTGATGAAAAGGAACACATTTGGGGAGGCGGCGTTAATTATTAACCACACTCTTCAAATACATATAAAACAAATGATGTGCTCACTGTGTTCCTGAAAAAAAGTGCTTGTGTTTTTTTTTTTTAAAGAAAACCACAGAGCCTTTCAGTGCACTATACCATTACTGCAGAAAAAATATTTCCGTATCCAGTAACATGTTTGACAGCTGAATAAAGAGGAGTTCCTCAGTGAATAGACTGAGAAACTTTAAACCAACCCCAGAGAAAAATGCAGCTCGACACATATGCAGCAACTATTCACAAACACTGCATGTTTCTCGATGACAGAATAGTGCAGCTTTTCAGACTTTTAAGCTTCTGTAAATAAGTAATAACAATTTCATTGCACTACTGCAACTCATTCTGCACTATATGTGATTTGGGGAGTTCGCATATAATGGTACTTTTCACAATGTCAATTAATATTTTGATAAAATAAAATATTAAATGTGTATTTATTATTTGTAGTGTTTAGGCAAAAAATAAAATAACAGCAACAATATCAAACAAATCAGTCAGTCAGTCAAGCCTTTTAAATCACTTCAACTACCAATTACAACTTACTTGTCAGAATAATTTAATTAAAAATGTCACTGAATTCTTAATGTCATTGACCAATTGAATTGGTCATCTGGATGATTAAACAGCATGCAGAACTTGCAACTTGAACATATATTATTGTATTTAATTATCAAATATGTAGTTGTTACATATATTATTGTTGTTGTTTGCACTATCAGTTGTTACCATTCATCAAAATGCGTTATTTGTCTTTACTTATTGTTTGTAAAATGTTATTGTTGACAGTGTTTTCTGTCAGTAATTTCTGCAGACCTGGTGAAACGAGATTTCAGGTTAATTGGCAACAAGTCATTCGGAGGGAATGAATGTTGGTGTGGATCACACAGATTCAGCGGTGTGGACATAAACCAATCACAAAGCGAGAACTTCTCGAGCGAGAAGCATCAGCGCATGAATGTGGGTCATTCCACGCGTTCAGCACCGGGAACGGACGCAGTTTTCCCAACTTGTCAACATGGGACAAAGCTGGACCTCGGACCGGTCACTCCTAAAGAGTATCCTAAAACAAGGTAACTGGCCATTATGAAGCGCTTTGGTCAGATGCGATATCAACGGATATGATTTTAGAGATGGAAAACGGTACAAACCACACGCAGGACCTTGCGCGCGGAGCGCAGGAGCGAGAGGATGGAGACGGGCAGAACAGCGTGCGCGCTCTGCTGGGTTTCGTGCTGTTTCTCCTCATCATCTCCACGCTGCTCGGGAACACGCTGGTGTGCGCCGCCGTGGTCAAATTTAGGCACCTGCGCTCCAAAGTGACCAACTTTTTCGTAATTTCTCTGGCCGTTTCTGATCTCTTCGTAGCAGTCCTGGTGATGCCCTGGGAGGCGATATCCGCGGTGGCGGGCACTTGGCTCTTTGGCCGGTTTTGCGGCATCTGGATCGCCTTTGACATCATGTGCTCCACCGCGTCCATCCTCAACCTGTGCATCATCAGCGTAGACCGCTACTGGGCCATAGCGAGCCCGTTCCGATACGAGCGCAAGATGACCCACCGGGTGGCTTTCATGATGATCGGAGTGGCGTGGACCCTGTCCATCCTCATCTCCTTCATCCCTGTCCAGCTCAACTGGCACATGGCTGAGGACGATGAGGAGGGCGCAGCGGGTAACGGCACCGACTACAGCGACAACTGCAAAGCCAACCTGAACCGGACGTATGCCATCTCGTCTTCGCTGATAAGTTTCTACATCCCCGTGATCATCATGATCGCCACGTACACGAGGATATTCCGTATTGCGCAAACACAGATCCGCAGGATCTCCTCTTTGGAGAGGGCAGCGGAGCACGCACAAAACCACCACCAGTCCAACGACTGCTCCAACGAGAACTCGCTGAAAACCACTTTCAAGAAAGAGACCAAAGTTTTAAAGACGCTCTCCATCATTATGGGGGTGTTTGTGTTCTGCTGGCTGCCGTTTTTCGTAATCAACTGCATGGTGCCCTTCTGCCAGTGCGTGAGTGACACTACCTTCACCATCTTTGTGTGGTTCGGATGGGCCAATTCCTCCCTCAATCCGGTCATTTACGCGTTCAACGCGGACTTCAGAAAGGCGTTCTCCTCGATTTTGGGGTGCAATAAAATTTTCCCCAGCACCACAGTGGAGACTGTGAATTTCAGTAATGAACTGGTGTCGTACCACCACGACACAACGCTTCAGAAGGAAGCGCAACCGCTGGCCGTTCAGATGCCGAACCCTCGAGAGCAGCCGAGCCTCCCGTTCGATAAGGATTCGGTTACCTCGAACGTGTCCCGCAATCACAAAAACATGCTTCTACCCAACATCGGACAGTTTGAGTGCGACGGGGAGATTTCCCTGGACACTATCACACCTTTCACCTCCACGGGACTCATGGAGTGCGAGGGAATCCCAGGTCAAATTATTAATGAATGAATGACTCAGGGGGGTTTGGGGGGTAACCAAAGCTTTTACCTTCTCACTTGAAGCCAAAATTATTTTTATTAGTGGTATTATAAAGGTTTAATTCTACACATCCAAAAGGAAATCAAGCAACTTTTGAGTAACCAAAAAGTATCGCATTTTCGCCTCCCTCAGAAAAGACGTTTGCGGACAGTTAGCTAAGGTGGTAACCATAGCAACAGTACGACAGTATTAAACGTTACATCGACAAAACATAGGCTACATGTGACTCACACTAATAGGCTCACTTTTTTGAAACTGAGATTGATACATCTTCTGAAACCTGAATCTGAAGCTTTCCACTGATTTGAACAATATTTGGCCAAAATACAACTATTTGAAAATCTGGAATCTGAGGATGAAAAAAAATGAAATATTGAGAAAATCTGCTTTAAAGCTGTCCAAATGAAGTTCTTAACAATGCACATTACTAATCAAAAATTAAATTTTGATATTTTTACGGTAGGAAATGTACAAAATATCTTCACGAAACATGATCTTTATTTAATATCCTAATGATTTTTGCCATACAATGTATTTTTACACACCCATGCAACTTAAGTGTTTTAAGGTTTTGTGGTCCAGGGTCACAAATCTTCATAACACTTCGAATTTTAACACAATTTTACCAAACTTTAACCAAACAGGACTTGGATCAAACAAACCTAAACATCCCTACAAAGTATCACGGTAAAGCACAATGAATACTTTTAAAGTGAAATTATTCACTTTTTGATCAAAGCTAGAGTAATAAACACGAAAGTACCTTTTTGACCTCAGTGGTTTCTTCAAAGAAACGCATCCTGTTTTAATCGTTATTTTAAGCATAATTAAATAACTTGTTTCAATCATGTTTATAGTTGATTTGCCATGTAGGACTACATGTACAGTAAAATATGAAGTTCAGTATAATTAATAGTATGTTATATGTGTTTTAATGTGAGAAATGTCAATTTGCAGACAACTTTTGCAGATTATGTAGCTACAATCCTTGCAGACAGGATAAGCACATTATCTTTGCACTTTTTTGTCCACGGCTTTTTACACAAAAATCTCTTATACTCTAGATTTGTCAAAGTAGACAGCTTTATTTAGATCACAGCTCTGCACACTATTGGGATTCTCTCATGAGGTGCCACCTGGGATGCTTTTAATAGCAGCCTATTGAATTGAAATCCATGCTAGACACTTCTTGTCTGCTTTTCCTTCATTCTCCAGTCCATATGGCTAATTCATATTTATTGACAAAACTTCACGCATTAGAAAGTATGAGAAATATTATTTCAGTCAAATGTCTAACCGTCTTTATGCATAGGGTTATAGATCACACAAATCATTAGATTCATACATAAAAAAATTGTACAACACTTTTCAGAGCTGACATATCCAATGTTAAGGTTACTGTTTCTGACTTAAAAGTGTATAAGACTGCTTTGGATTTTCTCAGAAATATCATTTTAATCACTTGCGATCATTTGTTTTCATGAAGTACATTTAGAGGTGATATATTCCAGGGTCATGTAATAAGATATTTTATCCTGGTTGAATTGTTAACAGGACAACCAGGCCATTCCTTCCAAAGGTAGAATGATTTATGTCTCAGCTCCTCCCTGTTTCTAACCTACTTCATGCCAGATTGCATTATGTGATGAATAGGCACAGGTTTCTCATGGTAAAACACAGAATACCACAAACAGGAATTTGGGCATTAAGATGGTAGCAGCTGAAATCTCATCCTTATCCTGTTGTGTAAAACCGATCATGTTGTATAATCATTGCATGGCGTTATTAATTCTGATATATTTTTTTTCCTGGTCTATTCAGCTCAGCCTCTTTGAACAAGCAAGGAAATACCGAGAATATGATCATTAAGGGTACTGCATAGGCAGCTCAGAAATGTATTTCAAAAAGCGAACAAACAACATCAGCATATCAATAAATTCGAATATAATCTATAACGATTAATATTTATTTTGGGCACCATCTGTCTCTTATCAGTTCATGTTTTATTAAAGACATTTTGTAACAAAAATGAAATATCTCAAGAAGAGGATGTGGTTTGTTTTTTATTCCCGAACTCAGAAATATAATACAACATGACTTTTTCATTACAGACTAAGAAAAGGTTGTACTATGACCCTAATTTGAACCAATTTTCAACCAGTACTTTTGTATATTTCTGTTGCTTTGCTTTCCACTGTCATCCTGCTTTCACCCAGAAATTCTTCAGCCTTGTGAGAGTATTCAAAAGCTCTTCAAAACAAATTGAAAAGAGAGGAAAAAAATATTGATAAAAAGATGTTGCTCTGAGCGTCACCTGGCTCAGGAAGTGTTTCATCTTCTCAGAACAAAGGCTTTGAGTCGCACTGCAACCTCAATCTGGCCTGACCTACCGAAACCCCTAAAAACCCCAATGGCCCTACCAACCGGCCAAAACACAGCTGTGTGTAGTAACATGACAGTGCACTGTAAAGAAAACCAATTACTTTTTTATCCAGCTTAATGCTTTACACAGACACTAAATTAATCTTTGAATTACTTCATGGAAATATATTAGACCAACCATATACCCCTCAAACTAGCCTAACATTTAGTTGTCTGAATGAACAATTTCATATTGAGAGACTGCTAATTGATCAAAGAAGCTCCCAGCATGCTTTGCAGTTACTGCTAGGATTATTGTTGTGTTGTTTGCTGACTTTAATCATTCTGACTCTCATGACTTTTAAAATTATTGCACAGGACTTGTGCAAACCAAAATGATAGGAGTAAGGATTTATGTAAATGAACTTGGAAAATTAATATTTCTCAAATAACTTACCTAAGAAAATATCTTGAGTTGATTTGAGAATAATTTATTGCCTAACGAAGTGATAGTTTAATTCACAGTTGCTGATGACTATTACTGAGTAGTAGTTGCATTTTCATAGAATTTTTAATAGTTAAAATTAATAATAATTGACCTTTCTCAACAATTCCCTTTTTTATAGTGTGTTGGAGAATGAGAGGTGTATGTGTGTGTGTGTGTGTGTGTGAGAACTTGACTAAACCAAACCTCCTTTTGGGGATGCCCTCATTTATTAAATGTATTAAAATAATAAATATAAATAAAAAAAGGGCCATTGTGCAGAATTTGTTCAAACTGCTGTCCCACAAATATTTGAAAATTTTAAGTATTCAAATCTTTGATATACTATACTAACACCCTTCTACTATCTATTAAAACCCTCAATAATTTTAAAGATATTAGTAAGCTTAATATATATATATATATATATATATATATAAATCATCATTTATTGGGTACTTTTTTAATTTTTGGGTGTTATTCCACAAATCTGTCACTACTGAAACAGTCACGAACAAAACATGTCATCATTGTTTTGGTAGTGACAAAAGGGAACACATAATCCTTATATCTGGGAGAAATAAACTAAATTTTAGTACAGTTATGCAATTTTCAGTATTTTAGTATGTTTTAGTGTTTTAGTAGTGTTTAAGTATGCAAGTTAAAATTCTGTAATGTGATGTGGTCGCTACCAAAGAACTACTGTCAATACTGATAATGTGCTGTCACTACCAAACACGGGAAGTTTTGACAGAAATAAAGTATACTGAATTATCAACTAACATGTTATTTTTTGGTTCATTGTATATTCAAACTAATGAATTCATAACTTTGAAATCAGTATGATCAACTATGCCTTTTTCAAAGAAAAACTGGATTCAAAATACTACAAATCTAATAAATCACACTTGAAATAATGCTAAAAATTGTATTTGTTCATTGATTTACCTCAGATTTTTTTTTTTAAATACTAAAAAAAAAGGTACAATGTGGTTGTATGCAAAATCTTAATAGGTCAATATAACCCTTATAATTAAATTATTTATTACTGTGTTTCGGTAATGACAAATTTGGGGAGAGGACAAATATTCCAAAACTTCTGAAAATACATACATAAAAAAAAATTCCAAGACGTTTCCAGCTCTGACTTTGGACCAATTCTGTAGAATGGCCCGTAAACGCAGAAAAAAATCTGTTAGCACTAGGCTAAAGTATTTATAAGCCGTATATAAAAACAGTAGATGGCTATGGAATGTTCACATTTACATAGTTAAGTAAATGTATGTGTGTTAAGCTGCCTACAGTAAGAACATGCAAACACCAATTCTAAAAAAGATGTTAAGAAAATGTTATGATCTTAATGAAAGATATTTCAATTATGATCTGTCATTAGTGTAGCAGTGCTTCCAATTAGCTAGCACAATCTCCGGCTCTCATGCACAGACCTCTCGGACATGCAGGTACATCGGATGAAATGAATAAGTGAAGAAAAGGCAGGTGAATAATGAGAAGTTAAAATGCCACATGAATCATAGGCAGGCTCATGAAGGTAGAGGTCGCAGGCCGCAGAAAGGAAACAGCGCGAGAGACAGAAACAGAATCCTAATATACTTTCATTAAATGTGATTTGCTTGTCACGTTCCTTCACAAAATATAAAAACAAACATGATAAATGTCATAAAAACAAGCAGTGTGATTTTTTTTCTGCAGCTTTAGTCCCAAACGCTCATTACAAATGAAGATGTGGGTTCAAATCAAGAAAAAGAGGAAAGAGCCAGATTCTGCATTAGCAATTTCATATGAGAGACTCTTCTGGAAACGGAGACAGCGAAGATGTCTGACGAATAATGATGGCCACACTCATCAAGGATTCTTATGTAAAGTCAATACATTTCAAACAGCTTGTGAAAAACTAATGTCACATATCAATATTTGAATGAGCTCATAGGAAATCTATAAAAATAAAAAAATAAAAGGTGAAGTGTTGCATTCTGAGGGAGTCTTGTGGTAGAAAAGGGGAAAACCAGGGTCACTAAAACATAACCTGATACCGTTGACCTATAAAAATATAAATAATGCATTTATGCCAGTGAAGTCATGCTGAAATAGTCTCTGACACATTCCCACAGCCTAAGTCATGGCTTATTGACCTGAACTGTTCTGAAATCGATTAAGAACAGCACACAGTGGAAAAGGATTTCACCTTTGTTATTAATACTGAATACGACTTTATGAATGAAAGATGAGTGGCACAGATAGTCAAACCACCCACTGTGTTTATGCTGCAAATAGATGAGTTTGATTTGAAATTCAATATCATGCTCCATTTCAGTCAGTTTCTCTGCAAGAGGTCACTACACGCAGCATCTGCAGCAGATCATTAAGACCATCAGAGAATTAAAACAGTGAGACAGAGAGATTCTTTTCTCAAGTGAGTATGAAAAAAGATGCAAACACTGAAATAATCCTTATTTATATTATGATCATCATTCTGAAACAAAACAGCCGTATTCTTGCTCCAGGCTGTGTGAAAAGCCTCCACGATGACTGTAATGACCAACACGCTCTTTTCCCAATGGTAAAGACACACATCCTCACAATTAATTTAACTCAAAACGCATTGCGCATAAACAAACGAACCGCAGAACCTCAAACCACCTTTTCCCAGAGAGCTTATATATGAATGAGCAAAGTAAATCCTATGTTATTGTCTCAAGGAATTTTTTAATCAAGTTGTCAAACAATTTAAGTCCTGCCCCATTTTCTATGAATTCTGCAGTGTTTGTTGAGGATACAAACAACGCATCTGTAGAGGCGTGCGATGTGCAAAATGTCAGAGCGCTTCAGGAAACAGCATGATATCGCTGCTGCAACACGTTTAAAAGTGCCTTTAAAACACTAAAGAAAGACATCTCATTCAGTGTAGCAAATGGTTTTTCTAAAAATAGAAAATACATAAACAGATATCTGAGAATAAAACAGCAAACCACATTGGACCCAGCGATGAACAGATGGCAAGTGCAATCTTATGCAGAGCTATCCCAGAATTATTTAAAGAGACAAAACTGATGGAAGCATATTGGAAGTGTATTTAAAACTTTCAGCAATAACAACTCCTACACACACTAAAATATGTTTTCTTCCAGGAGTGGAAAAATATATATATATGTGTAGGACAACACACACACAAGGAAAAACAGAATGAAAAACAATGCATCAAGGGGTGTAAACTTTGAATGAAGATATGTACATTTTTCTTATTTTGCTTAAATATCATCATATATCATTTTTTTTTTCATTTAATACTGCTCTTCCGAAGCTACAGAAGATACTTACATGTTTCCCAGTACTTTTCACAAAATAAGTGAAATTTAAACTTAAAGCCTAGGTAAACTTTTGAACAGGGTCATTTTTATAAATTCAGCTATTATTTTCTCTTGTGGACTATATGTAAACGTCTTTTATGCGAAATGTGTTTTATTTAGTACTGACCTGAATAAGATAACATGCATTTTGTATGATCCCTTTTAGTAAAGTAATTACATTTTGCAGATTCTGCAAGGTGTATGTAAACTTATATATATATATAATGTTTATGTTTTTTTTCAAAATAATAGCAAAATATACATTATATTTCTGATTCTGTGTAATTGAACTATTAATTGAAAAGGGTGTGTTCAAAATAATAGAAGTGGAGTTCAATTAGAGAGGTAAATCATTGACCCATATTTAAGGATGAAGGCTTCAAATGTTGTGCATTTCTCTCTGAAAATCTAAATAAAATGGGTCGTTCCAGACATAATTCAGAAGAACAGCGTACTTTGATTAAAAAGTTGATTTGAAGGGGAAAAAAGAGTGCGGAAAATGATAGGCTGCTCAGCTAAAATGATACAGCCAAAATGATCAGCTCCAGGCTGATCAAAGAAAGTCTAAAGTTACCTGTGAGTACTGTAACAGTTAGAAAATGCCAATGTGAAGCCAAGCTAACAGCAAAAAGCCCCCGCAAAGTCCCATTGCTGAAAAAACAACAGATACTGAAGAGCTTACAATTTGCCAAAGAACACATACTGACTTGGCCTAAGGAGAAATGGTGCAATATTTTGTGGACTGATAAAAGCAAGATCTTTTTGCGTCTAGGGGCCACAGACAGTTTGTCAGAGTACACTGCGAAGAAGGCAAAGCATGGTGGCACAAACATCATGATATGGGGAGGTTTCTCATACTACGGTATTGGGCCTATTTATCGAATTCCAATGATCATGGATCAGTTTAAGTACATAAAGAGGTCATGTTGCCTTATCCCGAAGAGGAAATGCCCTTGAAACCACTAAGCGAGCAGCATCTTGGTTCCAGACCAACCAGATTAACGTTATGGAGTGGCCAGCCCAATCCCCGGACCCTAATCCAATAGAAAATTTGTGGGGTGACATCAAAAAGGCTGTTTCTGAGGTAAAACCGAGAAATGCAGAGGAACTGTGGAGGGTAGTGCAATCGTTCTGGGCTGGAATACCTGTTCACAGGTGCCAGAAGTTGGTCGACTCCATGCAACGAAATATTAGTTCAGTAATACACAAGAAAGCAAAATCGTCAAGCTTTTTTCATTTTATACAGTAAATGTTTGACTTTGTAAAGAAAAATGCAGACACTGCTATTTTTTTTTGAACAGCCTAATATAAATTAGATAATTTTTCTATATATGTATCAAATATGTATTTTTCTTAATCAATTGACTCAATTAAACAATTCTTTAAAAATGCTTTAATGCTTGTGAAATAAAGGGATGCTATAAGTTATGAAATCAATTACAAAAACCCATTTTAATATCTGTATAACATAATGACCATTATATCTAACTTTATGAAAGTTCTGTCTTAAATTCTGTTGAGGTTAAGACGCCAATTCAGGCCAAGTACATTAGGGTTATGTTACTGATATGCATAAAAGGGAGAGTAAAAGGTTGTGAAACAGGCTTCAGATAGCCGGAGGCTTTCAGTCCTCTGGGTCTGCTCTCCTCAAGAGCCTCATCAAAATTGCAATCACCCAGCGGCCTCCGTCTTTTCGTTAGTGTGTAAATCAGACCTTTAGAAGAAAATGTGTCACTCCTACCCCTCATATTTTTTCCTCTCTCTCCTGCCTTAATTCTATCCCCACTTTTGTGCCATTTAGTTCAATTTAAACACCTTTATTAATAATGTCACATAATTTCCAAGGCTTTTAAACTTGTAAAAATGATTATTATTATCATTTTATAATAATAAACAAGTGTAGGCGGTGCCTCCATATCACTATGAATGGTTGATATTCTGTCAATGAAATCTTTTTTCAGCAAAAAATTATGTACAAGGAAATCACATCAAACTGGTGGAAATGGACAAATACTGTAAATGGCAAAGTAAACAACTTGCCCAATCAGACTTCACCAGTTTTGCTCATGCATGTTCAAATCTAAATGCAGTTTAAATAACTTGTGTCAGCTGTTTTTTTTTGTGCTCACTCTGAATGGTTACAATAACCTTGCACCATCACTTTGCATTCATTACATATGGAACTCTTTTTACAATTCTAGTTTTGTAATGCAGAAGTTAGAGCAGATGTAAACAGATTCTGCAATGTAAACTTGTAAGTGTAAACTTCTGACCTCAACTGTGTGTGTATATATAGTTGTGCTCAAAATAATAGCAAAATAGACATTATATTTCTACATGGTAAATATTTGACTAGTTGGCGTAGAGTAAAAGATAACCGACAGTCATGACACGCATGCTGTTGATTCTGTGTAATTAAAATATTAATTGAAAAGGATGTGTTCAAAATAATAGCAGTGTGGAGCTCAATTAGAGAGGTAAATCATTCTGTGAAAAAAAAAAAACTGCTGACAAGTGGCTAATATTTAGGGATGAAGGCTTCAAATGTTGAGCATTTCTCTCTGAAAATCTAAATAAAATGGGTCGTTTCAGCGTACTTTGATTAAAAAGACTCACCCAATGATCAGCTCCAGGCTGATAAAAGAAAGTCTAAAGTTACCTGTGAGTACTGTAACAATTAGAAAATGCCAATGTGAAGCCAAGCTAACAACAAGAAGCTCCCGCAAAGTCCCATTGTTGAAAAAACAACACATGCTGAAGGTTACAATTTGCGAAAAAACACATACTGACTTGGCCTAAAGAGAAACAGTGCACAGCAATAGTACAGCATTTTTCTCCTTGCCTTAACAACAACAAAAACCCTCTTGCATTTCTATTGATTCAGAGAGATGGATGTCAAAGTCACTCTTGTAGCAGCTCTAATAGAAACCCCCTTGCAGCAGTGTTGATTAGTTGTTTGAAATTAATGTCCAGACAAGGTAAAGTCTGTATTATAAATCCATCAAATAACTACAAATATATTTTCTGAAATTATGCTGTTAGTTAAAGGATTAGTTCATTTCCAGAATAAAAATTTCCTGATAATTTACTCACCCTCATGTCATTCAAAATGTTTTTTTTTTTTTTTCGGTAGAACGTGTCATTTTTCCTCCACTGCTTCAAATAAGAAACCCCTTGGCGTCAATAAGCCGATGCGAAAGGCACTGGGAATTGTATCATGATTAAATTATATATTGGGTAATAATATTGGCATTATTGCATATATATTGGGGTGTGAAACAGTCACAACAGTTTTAGTTAAATTATTTACACACTTATGAGCAGTAACCAAACCCCTGCCCCTAAACCTAACCATTTGTCAATAAAACACCGATATAAGAGGCAGATACAACTACAGTCACAATTTATTAAAAAAAATATGCATATTCCAAGTCTTCTGAGGCAAAACGATTGATTTGTGAGAGGAACACGGCAGAGGAGTTGGGTACCGGTGGTGGGTGCCGTGGCATTGCTGCGTCCCCCCCCAGTGCCTTTCTTCCCGGAGTTGCATGAGGAGCTCGTTAGAACATGGCAGGACCCTTTCTCTGCTGTTTTCTTCCAAGCTTCTCACTCCTCACTACCCTCGATGGCGGGGCGGCCAGGGGGTACGTGGATCTTCCCCGGGTGGAGCGTGCGTTCGCGGTGTGCCTTTGCCCCTTCAGCCCCCGCCTGGTGGGATCACCTGTGTCTCCCGTTCAGAGCAGGTAGGCGCCTGTCAGCTCTCGCTGCTACGGCCTACACTGCTGCGGGCTCGGCCGCCACCGCCCTGCATGCCATGGCTATCCTGCAAGTTTATCAAGCCAAGGCACTAAAAGAACTGCACAAGGGTAGTTCTGATCAAGGTGTGCTGCAGGAGCTGCATACAGCGAACTACACTGCTCTCCGGACAGTGATGCTCGCGATGCAGTCCCTTGGTCAGGTGATGGCCACCATGGTGGTCCAGGAGCGCCATCTCTGGCTGAGTTTGGTGCAGATGGCTGCCATCGAGAAAGCGTACTTTGTCGCTCCCATCTCCCAGACCGGCCTTTTCGGCGACATTGCAGAGAACTTTGCCCAACAGTTCTCGGCAGTGCACACACAGACGGAGACTGTCTGCCCCCAGCGTCTGGTCTACAGGCCCCTGGGTGCTCAGTCTCCATCTGTTCGCCGACGGCACCCCCCTGCGGTTTCATCACCAGCTCCGCCGTCTGCTGACAGACGTCTGCTCACCTGTCAGCATCTGTTCTCCTGCGTAATGCAACGTTCTGTCGCAGAGCTGCAAAGCTCCCTGACGCAGGCAAACCAGGGTTGGCGGAGATCGCTCTTGGGGGCTCGTCAACATCGCCCTTGTTGTGTGTCCTCACTAAAACAACAAGTTAGCGGTACCCACCTACACACATACATAGCGGTTTCCCTGTCCCTGTCCACTGCTCCTTGCCTGAGCCTGCTCGTGAGAGACGCGTTGCCTCCTCGGACTCAGATCTTGGATTCGCCAACGCGGGAACCGGGTAGAAGGTAAGCGCTGCCCCGTTCAGCCCGACTTTAATTCAGAATGTTCTAATCCCTGAATTTTACCCTTCCCTCAGGCTGCCCCCACCGTGGCACGTCGGTCAACATCCGTCAGTCCCACTTGTCTATTCGTTGACTACTGTTCTCCTCACTAGAGAACCTTCTGAAATGCCTGATTGGTGTGATGCTTTCTTCCCGCAGGGAGAAGTTGGAGCGCAGGCTGTCCCCTTCAACTTTGGACAGGTATGTTGCAGCAATTGCAGCTTGCTATTATGCGGGTTTTCAAAATTTGTATAGAATTTCTCCGGACAGCTTCACCTGATCGATAGGTTCTGTAGAGGCGCAAGGACGAAGTGAGTCCTTCGGTCCGCACCTCTTCTCTCCTGGGAGCTTTCAGCAGTCTTCTAAAAAGGCTACGACGTGCTCCCTCCGAGCTCCGGGTTAGTAGAGCTGAGTCATCCTCGCTCCTGACTGCGCTCGCCTAACTTTAAGAAGTGTAAACCGACAAACATTTCTGTAAAAACAACGAAACATGCCGTTAGTCCGGCCGGCCACTCTCCCGCTTGCCTGGGACCCGGCCGGTTTAGTGCCAAAGTGAACTGCAAGCTCTGCCCTGGAGGAGGCAGATCTGGCCTTTTGTTGCGGTTCCCTTTCGAAACCACAGTTTACGTGTCCCGCACCCGGAGCCTTTAAACGCTCTGAGCAGGCCCGTGTTGCTACCGATGGACAGCAGAGGGGGAATTCTGTTCTCAAGTAGAGGTTGGCCAGTGGTGGGTTGCCATCACCTTGGTGGAGTTCCAAGGTGTTTAATGAAAGCACACTTTGAGAATGTGATGGCACATGAACAGTGCATTTTCAACTTGCTACATTGTGCGCACCAAAATAGACATAGTCCAGCCCTTACAAGTAATCTACGTGTGATTTGATTGTCATGACATTCTCACACACTTGCTGCTGATGTATGTAATAATAGTAGAATCACTTAAATATGGTACAGTGTGAATTTGTAGGTTTATATAGTAAAGCAAAACCGTGACTGATCAAATCAACTGGCTTGGTTTGAAGTCTATGTTCTACTAATTGAGAAACTACTTTATCATTTCTCGCACCTGAACTGATTGGCACTCACGTTTCCTTCCTACACTTTCAGGATAATGCCTGTTATTGTGGAAACTTTGAGGGGGTGTCTGCATTTAGCCCTGCACAGGAGAAAACCTAGCCAATTGGCCAGTAGATTTGTTATTATCTGAACACACACTGTGAGAAAAGTGATTGTGTTCCACGTGTAATTTTAACTTATTACACTGCTGGAAGTGTTACAGCAAAACAGGATCTACAGTTTGTTTGATTATAAGGGCTTTTCCACATTCAATCAAAACCTGCCATGTGGTCAAATCAAACTGACAGTTAAAGGCTCAAGAAACATGACAAAAGCCAGGTCTGAAAGTGACTTCATGCTGCGATTAAATGTGCTGTGTCAAAAAATAGCACTGAAAACTGTACTGTATTTTTTAAGGGATGATTTACCCAATTAAAAAAATATATTTTTAACTTTACAGTAATTACTCACTCATGTTGTTCCAAGCCCATAAGGCCTATTAACACAAATTAAGATATTTTTTTGATAAAATCCGAGAGCTTGCAGCCTGCATAGACACCGCCGCAGCTGACATGTTCAAGACCCAGAAAGGTAATAAGAACATTGTTAAAATTATCCATGTGACATTAGTGGTTCAACCTTAATTTTATGGAGCTACAAAAATACTTTTTGTACACAAAGAAAACAAAAATAATGACTTTATTGAACAGTTTCTTCCCTTTCTTGCTGCATATGCGTGCGTTGTGGTACTCTGAATGTGCATTGAAGACTGACACAGAAGAAAAGAAATTGTTGAATAAAGGCATTATTTTTGTTTTCTTTATGCAGAAAAAAATGTGTTCAAGGCCCAGAAAGGTTAAAATAGTTGAACATTGTTAAAATAGTCAGTGGTTAAACCTTAATTTTATGAATTTTATGAATTCTTATGGTTTTAGAACAACATGAGGGTGAGTAATTAATGACAGAATTTTCATTTTTGTGTGAACTATCCCTTTCAGTGAAACAGCTAAACCGCATCATTGCTATTTTAAATGTTGATATTGTTGTGAAGTGAAAAGAAGTAAAGGCAGATTAAAAATTAAAACAAAGAAATATCAGTCAAGTGATGAGATACAGTAAGGATTTCATTGCATAATAAATAGCTTTTATACTAAATACATGTTTTAATATTGAATTGTTAATTAATTAAATAAGTGTTATTTCAAGTATTCTTCATTTTGTATATCTTAAAAAAGGACTACAGCATTTTTGTTTTTTAATAAACCACTCAAAGGGTGTTTAAAGCTCAGTCTGAACAATATTTCCCAAGTGATTAGGAAATAATTCACTCAAGGTTATTCCATACATTCTCTGTTTGAAAGGAGAAACTTCTCATTTCTAACATTTTAGATGGTAGTCTATAGTTTACTACACTGCCACTGAAAATAAAAACAATAATTGTAACACAGGATCTGTTAATATGTGAAACCCAGTGTGTGTCTGCAAAACAGGTTTTGCTCTGAAAAACAAGCTTTTTGTCCTGAAACTAAACTTGATATTGCAGTGTGTCATGCTGAGACTTTTTTCACATTATCCTTGGGACACACATGCACTAGATCCAGAGGCGTGTCACTCTGTGTTAATACTAGGTCATTTCAACAACCCTAATGACCCTCTCTCTTTTGAGACACATCATTATGTGGCTGCCTGAGAGAACAAGTAACTCAATCGCTCAGTCACAACAGGGTAAAGGGCGGCTTTATCAACAAGTCAATCTAGCTGCCCTCTTATATCCACATATAATC
Source organism: Cirrhinus molitorella (assembly GCA_033026305.1). Classification (NCBI taxonomy): domain Eukaryota; kingdom Metazoa; phylum Chordata; class Actinopteri; order Cypriniformes; family Cyprinidae; genus Cirrhinus; species Cirrhinus molitorella. Next base: position 22,281,366 of record CM065135.1, on the reverse strand, counting down.
AATAATGCACTACAACCATGTCACTGAAAGCATGGTTGTTTCAAACACATAATAAAAGCTGTTAAATACACATACACTTGCTGGTGTAGTCATACAACCATCTAAGTGTGTATCTCTCCAGCAAGCAACACTAAGCATATACAGCTTTATTCACTAATTAGCTGTGTAGCCATGACAACAGCAGCGTTGCTCCCAAAGGACTGTTGTTGCCGTAATAAATGGAGTCATGTTTGTGTATGGGGGTGTGTAATTATCACCGTTTGACTTTTCTTAGCAGCACTCTTGCTCTCGCTCTCTTTGCGCTTTAATTAGTCATCAGTTTGGCAGTCAAGTTTCTTCAGGTGCATCGTAGAGAAATCTGCAGAAAAACATCGGACTTTTGGGTTAATGTGGTTTTAATTTACAGCACAAGTCTAACGCCATTCTGGAAATTAGAATTTAGAATTGTTTATTTGGGCAAAGCCTCTTTATTTGCATGAAAAAAATGTTCAGTTGGATTTTCCTGCATTTCACTTTTGGCCAACTTGTGTTTTAATTTAGTTTGTACTTGAAACTTGGCATTGTGTATTGCAAATATTGTTGCCTCTTATGATAAAATGATTGTCAAGCTGCTCATTTATAAGATGCTTTGAATAAAAGTGTCTGCTAAATGAATAAATATAATTGGCCACCAAAATGTTTGCAAATAAAATATGCATTATCTTAAAAAATAATACATTGTGAAATTTCTTTCTGTACAAGTACATACACTACCAGTCAAGCAAATTTGTCTTTTCTGCTCACCAAGCCTGCATTTATTTGATTCAAAGTAAACAATAATATATATATATATATATATATATATATACACATATAGTAGAAACATTTGTACTACTTAAATTAACTGTTTTCTATTTGAATATATTTTAAAATGTAATTTATTCCTGTGATTTCAAAACTGAATGTTTTGCATTATTACTCCAGTAACACGATCCTTCAGAAATCATTCTAATATTCTGATTTGCTGCTCAGAAATATTTTTATATTGAAAACAGCTGAGTAAATTTTTTTCTTTAATGAATAGAAACTTCAGAAGTACAGCATCTGACGTACAGTATCTGACACAGAAGTCTTTTTTAACATTATAAATGTCTTTATCATCATTTTTGATCATTTGAAAGCATTCTTATTAAATAAAAGTATTCATTCTCCAAAAAAAGAAGTTATATTGACTCCAAGATTTTGTGTATAATAGTGTAGAATGTTACAAAAGTTACACAAGATCTTTGGATATTTCTAATCATCAAAGAAAACTTGAACTGGAAAATGTACTTAACTGTTTTAAATATTGCATAATAACAATAATATTAATAATAGATGTTTCATGAACAGCAAATCAGCATATTAGAATGATTTCTAAAGGATCATGTGACACTGAAGACTGGAGTAATGATGCTGAAAATTTAGCTTTGATCACAGGAATAAATTACATTTTAAAATATACTCAAATATAAAACAGTTACTTTAGTAAAATTTTTCGCTATTTTTGCTGTACTTTGGGTCAAATAAATGCAGGCTTGGTGAGCAGAAGAGACTTCTTAAAAAAAAAAAAAAAGACATAAAAAATCTTACTGGTATTAAATATAAAGGCAAGGCATGAACACCTCAAATCTCAAAAATGACCAGTCCATGAAAAAACAATGGTTTTGCCTGTAACAAATGGTTTTGCCCTAAATTAAAAAGTAACAACTTTGGTACACTGATTTGAAATTCTTGTAATAAATATTTCCTATAAGCATCACAGAAGACAAGAATGCTTTCTTATCTTCTATGCAAGACAAGTTTTTTATAAAACTTCCATTATATTCTATGTATGAAGCTTATATCACTGTGCCAGTGACTGTTCCAGAAGCTGAATAAGTGTTTTACTTGACTCCCTCTTGTCGTTTTAGGGTGTGAATTTTCAATAAAATGCAGCTTTTTTTCTTAGAATTTATTTTGCTTAGTTCCTTTGAATTTTGTTATGACAGCTGGACCACTGTCTTTAAAATCCAGTTTTTTGGCTATACTGTATACTGTGCAATTTATTTAAGTTTTGTAGAAAGCCACAAAACACTTTATTTATAAAAAATATCTAAATAATAAATTGCAAATAAGAAAAGCTTGAAATATACTATAAAGAATATACAGTGTGCTTACCTTTGAAACTTATTGCAGGTTTGGGCAGCTGATGCTACGTGACCAGTGAAGGTCAGTTTATTCTTCAGGATAACTTTTCACACACCAGGACACAATGATCATTTGACCTTCACTTCGAGAGACAGTGGGGTGGGGGGCTTTGGCCTTGATGAAAATCAGCTGATGAGTAGCCATTCAAGATGGTATTTTTGAGCGATAGCCTGACATCTTTTTTTATACCTAAAGCTGAAGAGACAAAAGAAAAACAACAGTATTCAGTATTGCAAACAAAAGGCATATTTTTCATAACTTTATGGTGTATGTTTTCATAACTATATGTTTATGGTGATTTTTAAAACAATCTATCTTCTAGCAAATGTGGTGTCCGAGGCAAGTGTCTGCAAGCAAATCAATTCTTCCAGCTGAGCCAGTCAATAATTACTCCCACTATCGATCTGACATTCAGGAGACTAATGACAGTTGAATTCTATCAACCGCTAAACTAAGCTACCGATTTTGGCACTTTGGTGCGCAATACATTTACCCTAAGGCTATTATTCCCCCAAATCTCTCACCTAAAACATATACTTCATATTTAACTGTGTACTTATGTAATACATTTCAAGAGTAGTACATTTAGTGGTGACAAAACAGATTACTGTGAAACAAACACAACAAGCTGACCACTTGTTGGGCTACTTTGAAATAATCACCAGATGATTGTACATTATGTTGCTTATTTGGCTATCTTCAATCGCAAGCATGCCATTTTAGCTTTTTTTTTTTCGATCTCTCATCTTTCAGCTCTTTTATCATGAGATGTTTTTCACTGGATTCATACCCAAAGATTCCGCATCCATTTCGATGCCAGCTGAGCTAACAAACAAGTTTACATCCGGTGTTGTGTCCATTTTCGACCCCCTGAAATCATTACATTTTCCTTTTTTTGTGCACTAAAATATACAAAACAATCAGCCAAGCAACAAAAAGAAAAATACACTATTACAGTAATATTAATAACCAAATCCCCCAGCCCGATCTCACGGCAATTCGTCCGTATTTTACGAGGTGGCTAATTCGTACGAATTCGTACAACCTCACTCATACGACCTCCCTCGTACAAATTCATACGTTTTTGGCTAAATCGTACGTATTTTACAAGTTCCCAATTCCTATGAATTCGTAGGAATTCCCTTTACCTAACCCCGCCCCTAAACCTACCCGTCACTGGGGCCTAGGCAAATCGTACAAAATCATACGAGTGAGGTCGTACAAATTCGTACGAATTAGCCATCTCGTAAAATATGTATGACCTCAGAGAACAGTACAGAATAATAAAATAATAAAAAAGGCAGTTCATGACCCCTGCAATGAGAGTTATGAAGTGTTACAAATCATTAATTAGAAAATAATAGTCAGTAAACACACATCAGTTTTTGGAGTTTTTGGTCTTGTTTTTTGTTTAATCGTAAAATCTGTAGTCCCCTAGTGTGAGAAGAGAGCAAGTCATATCTGTTAGTTTGTGAAAAGTAAAGTAATTTTTTTTTCAGAAGTGATAAAGGACCTTGTTTACCTCGGAGTCAGAAAGGCGACTAGAACAAATCAAAGAAGTTCAAGGAGATGAATCCACTCTGCAGCAGTGTGAGAATGTTGACGTTCAGAACTCAATAAACCTGCACAGAGAATGTGGAACATTTCGTATTCTATTCTGTCCATGTGCCAGCTGAATAATTACAGAAAATGCATCTTAACAATACTTACATTGTTATAGATATTTATTTTGTGTCAAGCTGAAAAATGCAAAATATTCACACAAATGAACACAGTCTGAATTTTTTTACAAGCCGTTGACATCTTACAAAGACAGTAGCAAAGGGTACAATATTAAAAAAGAGGGCAGCACAAAATATTGATTCTATCAATTTCCTTGTTCTCCCTATAATCTTTCCATAAAGGAAAGTCCAATTGTCAGGTATTCAAAGTCCAATTGTCAAAAGTCCAGTTGTCAGGTATTCACAATCAGTGTTTTAACTTTGCAAAGATGTCAACAGCTTGTAAAAAAATTCAGACTGTGTTCATCTGGAAGAAGAAAGTCATACACACCTAGGATGGCTTGAGGGTGAGTAAATCATGGGGTAATTTTCATTTTTGGGTGAACTATTCCTTTAAGGTGAAACAGAACTTAGATTTAATAAGCTACATAATATAAAGGTCAACCAATATCTAAATTCTCTATTTTTTCCATTTACATCATAACTGTCAATTCCGTATATACTTGTAAAGCTTTGTGAGCGTTCAATAAAATATAGGTTATTTCCTGAAAATCTTTCCCTCTCTCCTTTAATCTCTGTTCTGCATATTCCATTTACATTACTGGAAGGGAATTTCTAGTAAAACAACACTAATAGTAGCCTACATTTTAGAGTGCTTTTCACAAACAACTATCACATGGCTTCAAAAGACCACCAAAGAATGTAGCATACAATATGTAAAGACATAATTGCTTTACAGACATGTTCACTCAATCACTGTTGAGAAAAAGAAACGAAAAACATTCTTTACGTTTCAGTGCATATGGGTTTTAACTATAGAGCTGGGTAAAAGTACTGATTTCTCAATCTCATTTTAATAGATTGTCGTTTTTCTGTAACAGTCTCAGTTCCTTTTGAATCCCAAGAATCGATTAGTCTAGCCTGTGTTCATTTAATGAATGGTACATTGTAGCGCACCTCTCATCTAATAAATCGCAATAAACTTTGTGATTTGTTACTTTTGATGTGAAACAAAGTCTCAGATTTCAAATTCTGTCCATTTTATTACAGTATTCAAACAATAAATGCTGTTTTGGTGGTGTTTAATGTGGAGTGACTGTAGTAGCGCCTCAGTTCAAGAGAAGCAGCAGCACAAAGTGCACATGAACTGATCATCTCCTCTTCTGTAATAATACCAGTCTTAGCACGAAATAAACATGAATAATCATCCGAAGGTTAATGTAATTGCACAATCAGTGTTTTAACCTTGCAAAGATGTCAACAGCTTGTAAAAAAAAGTCACATAACATCACATTTACCTCAGAAAAAAACTTGTTAGTCAGCTAGACAAATTAACTTTAGAGATGAGAATTTGCTAAATATATGCACCATATAACATATATTTTTTTTTACTGTTCTTCAATATTTAATTTACTTTTGAATAAAGTTTTGAATATTTCAAAACAACGAATTGGGGTAGAAATACAATTATGAAATTGTAATAACTTTTTTTATTATAAAAACTTAATTGAATGTAATTAAGTGTTTGTATACAAATCAGTTCATTTTGAACCCCAATATTATCATGTAGTAATAACGACTCTGGTGTATTTTACAGCTTTAGTTGAGAGATTTTTTTTCCTTGAGACATTTTGCCATGTACTGTACCTGATATCTATCCAAAATAATATATATTGAATTGCCTCGGAATTGAATCATGACATTTGTGTCAATACTCAGCTCTAGTTTGAAACAACATGTAAGACTATTAGTGCTGCATCGCAATCGCGATGTCAGCCTGTGCGATTATATGACGGGAAAATATTGCGATTATATTATTTTATATTAGGCTAATTGTGTGCACTTGAGAACACATGCTTTCTGAGAAAAGTTTGCCTATTTTCCGTGCTGCGAACAAAACAATACTAAACAAAAGATGAAATAAATAAATAAATAAAAAATAAAGATCTGACAGTCTCTCAGTATAGGCAGTGCACGTGCGGCGTGTGTGCGCAGCGCTGAGAGACCAGAACGAAGATGAGTGCCGAGGAGACTGATCTGGTAGGCAAAAAAACTCTACCTCTGTATTTTAGATTTGAGATTAGTGACACTGAGCAGAGACGTGTATTGTGCAAGATTGCAAAATTAAAGTTGCTACATCACGTGGTAATACAACAAATTTATATCAAAACAAAGCATAATTACAGATGTGTTCGTGAGCCTCACGCCATATTATAAGTCTTCGTTTAGACATAAAGAAATCAAACTGTAGAATGCAGGCTCAGCACCCGAGCGATTCCCGCGACAGTTAAAACGAAAACGAAAGTAAGACTCGCACGCGCATTGAAAAGCAATTTTAAGAGAGCGACTCCCCAATGCGCGCAAATTAGGCTACATGACATATCTAGGCTGTTATTAGCATGTAAGCTATAATAGGTTGTGTAGTTGTCTATAGCTCTGTATCATGCTTGAAAAAGTCGGTCTCTATTGGCACTTTGAATATTAAGAGTGTAGCCGGCTTTGATGGCTTCATTTATTGTTTGCACTTAATAAGACTAAGAAAGAACTGTGTTTATTTTTTGGTTATTTATACTGTTTTAATTCATGGTCAATTTGTGAAAAGAACTTCAGTTAAGAGGTCAAATGTTCTAGAAACTCGTAATACATGAAACCCCATTTTGTGCCCCAATACCATTTATTATAATCGTAATCACATGTGATGGTACCATCACAGAGAGGTGCTAAATCACTATCCAGAACATTCTCTTTTACTGTTCCTGGTTGGTGGAACGATCTTCCTACCCCTATCCGGAATGCTGATTCCCTGACAAGCTTCAAGCGACAGCTTAAAACTCATCTCTTTCAACTCTATTTGCTGTTACCATAAAAAAAAAAAAAAAAAAAAAAAAAAAAATTAATCTCTTTATTCCTTCCCTTTCTAGCTTGTACTTGTCTGAAGCACCACTTGAAATCTGGTATTATAGCACTGCCTGTGTCTGTTTGTCTCCTTAAGAAGAATCGCTCTATGTTCTCCCAACTGTATGTCGCTTTGGACAAAAGCGTCTGCCAAATGCCTAAATGTAAATGTAAATGTAAAGTGTAAATGTAATCGCAATCGCATATCGCAATATGAAAATTTTCCCAAATCGTGCAGCCCTAAAGACTATTCTTTTTTAATATGTAAATTAAAAAAGTAACAGACAGAAACAGAAATCAATCAGAGATCCATAAGAGGTCAGAGGAGGCGAATGCTCTCTGGGGTAGAAGGGGTGAAATGAGTGTTGCCTGTCCTACACAAAACAACAATCACTACTGTATCTTGAAAAGGTGATGGCCTGAAGCACCTTAGCTGACTCCACACATCTCCATCTCTCACTTCCAAGTCAAGTACCCGAAAGTGGGGTGTTGTCATGGTGACCACATTCATAGGGTGATCGTTTGTTCATTTACATAGCATAGGATGGTTGAAGAAATCTGAAGTCCATGCATTCAGATCCTGTTTGATGGGCCTGCAGCTGCCCAGAGTGCCTCGGCCTCCGTCTGATTCACAATTAGATTCTCCCCCGTCATTAGCAGCCCGCAAGGTCGACACGGGGTGCATCTCGCCTGCTCGGTAATCACCGTCAATGGGGCTGGATGGCCACTGCGCTCACTGATTGCAGAACTGCTCGGCAGATAAACCGGGCCTGGGTGTTGAAGAAACGCCGTTCCTCATCAAGGACTCGTGTAGTGTCATCAGCCGCTCGCTGAAGAAGATTATCTCACATATCATCAGTTGTTAGGAGAGAAAAACAGACGCAAGGACTTCGGCATTACGCCAGAGAGGAGAAAAGTGTCTGAATGTCATTAAAATGAAAAAGGCAGAGTGGCTGGATTGCGACTTTGAGTGATGTATCTGTTGACAGGTGCTGGGAGCACTTCACTCATCTTACACTCCGCATGGGGACCTCTTATTGACTGCAGCCATTACTTGAATCCAGCTGTTGTGCTACCGCAACGGAACATAATATTTTACAACAAGAATATGTACTTTTCATGCTTCCAAAGTGGGTCTTTTTACAGGAAACGTTTTACTCTTAAATAGTGTTCTTTCACTTGCTCATTCAAAAACAATTGAATTAAAGTGTTAGTTCACCCAAAAATCTAAATTAGCCCATTATTTACTCACCCTCTAGGCATCCTAAGTCTATATGACTTCCTTCTTTCAGATGAATGCAATCAGAATTATATTAAAAATGTTCTGGCTGGTTCTCTTCAACAGTCCAAAACAAGTCAGATAAAGTGCATCCATCCATAATAAATCATTTATATGATGTATTTTGATTTTCAGATTCCAGATTTTCAAATAGTTGCATCTCAGCCAAATATCGTTCTTTCCTAACAAACCATACTTCAATGGAAATTATTCGGTTTTCAGATGATGTATACATCTCAATTTAAAAAAACTGACCCTTATGAATGGTTTTGTGGTCTAGGGTCACAAATAATTGTTTATAATAAAACAAAAAGGGCTTTAAACTTTAAAGGGTGCCTTAAAATGAACACAAAACAAGCATTTAAATAAGTAAAAACAAAGTTTTAAAATAAAAGGAAACATTATACATTAAAAAATTTTAGAAATTGAATAAGATTGTAATAAACAATCACAATTTATTATCATAATCACGCTGGTTTGTAGCACAAATAATGTTACAGATTAATAAAATTTGTTATTCTTCTACTAGCAGTTAATGAATTGGAAATCGAGCACATTCAAAGAAAATAACTTAATTCCGTGTTGCAAATTAAGGTAGCTCCTGTAGAAACCTAAATCCAAGCACATCTCCACCACCAGCAGAGGGAGATGTTGCTGCTGTGATCCCAACAGTCTGCTGAGAATCCACAGCCGAGATTTTTTCTGCATCTTAACAAGAACACATTCTTTGAGCTGAAAACCCTCACACATGCCACACATTCTTCTCATGGTCAATTCAAACCATTTCATTAATCTTGAAAACGTAGAACTATGCAGAGCATCTCAAGGCCATATTTAATATCCAAATTGTTGTTTTTTTCTCACTAACACTCATTGGTCAGTGCTTGAGTCACTAGATAAAGAGAAAGCAAATGCAGACAGCAAAAACATGATGTAGTACAGCAGTTTGTTCATCCCAGAAAACTCTGAAAGTCAACAAGAACAGCAAAAAGCTTGTGACGTTGATGCAGTAAGTAGAAGCAGACACGTTCGTTAATGTGATTCCTGCAAGCTCCTCACTCATTAAATGCTTATAGCTGCATTGCTTACCTCTGAGTTCAACACGTAATTCCCAAAAGCACATTCAGCTTTTGGAATGAATCCAAACAGTATGTGAGGCCCTGAGCAAGACAACAGCCATGTAAGACTTTACCAGCGTCTGCTGTGGGTCAGCAGCTGGGGCTCGGTTGGTATGGAGACACAACTGACTATCAAGAATCTGCATTAACTGAGTGGAAAAAGAGTGGAGCACGACCCGGCCACAGGGATGGTTTAGGATTAGAAAGTGTTGCCATATACGTAAGCATAGACGCAAATGCAAATAACAAACACACACACAAATACAGAGTTTCTCAAGTCTACAGTACTGCTTTTAACTAAAAAAATGTGTTAAAAAGTTCCCCTTAGGGAAATTTAGGGTGCTCGCTGATCCAAGGATAAGTAAATTTAAAAAGCAACATGCCCAAATAACAAGGAAATGCTTGATGTTTTTTACGATTAAAAGTAATTAGCAGTCTCTCTTCCAAACGGTTCCAATTATTTTTAATTACATATTCAAAGACGAAAAATGCGTTTTTCTATATACTCAGGTCGTAAGACACCAAGTGCTCAGGAAATGAGAATAGGCAAGAGAGAAACTGAGACATTGAGTGAAAGGAGACAAAGAAGTGGAGAGAAGGGATGGGGTGAGGGGTGTCCATTTGTCTTCGGACGAGGAGGGAGGTGCCAGATTCTGGGAGGTTTGGATACCCTATTGATGCCCCAAAAAAGCATCCACCATCCAGCCCCCCTTTTTTTTCTTTATCCCTCAATTCCATCCTTTATTACTTCTCCCTGCTTTCTTATCCTTCCACAAGCCTCTCTCACTCGCAGTCCTGAAGGAACACTCAACTTGGTAAGTAAAACAACACTGAGAGAAACGATAATATGAAACTTTTCAGCTGTTCTTTTTAGAATGCAGGTGCGTGAGTATCATAAAAGAGGTGAAACGCATCATATTTGTTACTTTTGTTTTTGAAGATGATGATGATGATGATAAGATGTGATTTGGTGAATCATCAGGCTGGTGTTAAATTTAAATTCAATTGATGTACTGTATACATACTCATGCAGATCTATTTAAATTTAAAGAGAACAAAATTAATAACAAATTATTACAATATTTAATAATTATATAAAATAATCAATTGTATTAATAAATTATTGTATAAAATTAAATCTAATTAAAATTTTAAGACTCAAGTATGTAGTCTGCATCATGTCAGTGTTATTTATTATAACACTGATATACTATTATAATTTTTTGTAATATTTTAGTTTTATTCTTAGATTTTCATTTAATTGCAGTTATTTTTTATTATTATTTTTTTTAAATGTCTATATACTTTTTACTCAATTTAAAAAAAAAAAAAAAAAAATATATATATATATATATATATATATATATATATTAGTACAGTTAAACTAAATGAAAATGAGAAATGGCCAACTTGGCTACTATCTGAAATTATTATTATTTTTTTTGTTTTGTTTTATTTAAGATTTATGTTATTTCAATTCAAGTTTTAGATAACTACAATAACTTTGCATCACAATTTTTTTTCCTCTCTGTTTTGCAGGTGCTGTGATTTCGTCTAAATTCTAAGGGTGCTTTGTGTACCCTGAACTAGGGATTTCTTCCATTCTTTAACCTGCATTCACACGGCCATGCGAGGGCGGGGTCTACTCTTCATCCTTTCCCTCCTCTTCCTCGTCCTGTCATTCTCTGAGGCGAAAAAAAAGTCCAAGCAGCCATCAGATGCAGTGACTGGATCAGACAGCACTGTTGTAAATCCCTCACTGGGGTCAGGTCAACTGAGCACAAAAGATGGGCACCGCTGCACCTGGGAGACGCTTGAGAGAGGAGCTAACATCCTGCTCCAGGTGAGCTGTACCGCCCCAAGTGAGGAGGGACTCGGACCTCAGTACACGTGCCAGTTTGCTGGAAAACCTCAGGAATGCTCTGTCTACAGCACTCAGTCCTCCCAGTACTGGAAACAGGTGGTGAGCAAACTGAAAAAGCGAAAGAATGCTTGCGAGGGGGAGAAAGTCCTAAAAACACGCTTATGTAAGAAAGCACCCAGCGCATCCCACATGAAACTCACGGAGAGAAGCGGAGAAGAGACGACCACACACACAAGCAAAAAAATGCCAGAAGAGAGCAAACGGAAAACGGAGGCACCCGCGATGAAAGAAAAAGAAGTACAGAAGGAGAAGGAAGAGGAGGTGAAGAAAGAAGAGGATGAAGGGTTCGGAGTCGTGAATGATGGATTCTCAGACATGGAGCCCGGTGTGAGCTACTGCGGAGAGGGATGGCATTCTGTCTGCAACTTCTTTGTCAAGTTCTTTGATGGTTAAAAAAAAAAAAGCATCTGCTATCAATGCTTTTTCGGACCCAGTGAAGGATAAAAATGTTGTTGCATGTGAAAAAGACGAAAAGGTATGGAAGCTCATTTTCGTCACTGAATAAGAAAATAAAAAAAGGTAATTGTAACTTTTTATCTCACAATTCTGGCTTTTTTTCTCACAATTGTGATATAGACTCACAATTGCAAGTTATAAAGTCAGTATTGTGAGACATAAACTCGCAATTCTGAGAAATAAAGTCAGAATTGCATGATATTAACTCTTATTCTGACTTTTTCTCACAATTGCGAGTTTATATCTCAAAATTGTAACTTGTTTTCTCAGAAATGTAAGTTTATATCTCACAGTTTGGATGCAATTGTGAGTTAATAAGTCGGAAGTGTGTATGCTCACAATTCTGAGAACATATTAGTCTTTTTTCCCTCAAAATTGGACTTTATACCTTGCAACTGCGAGTTTACATCTCACAATTCTGAGTTCAGATACAAGCTCACATTTGCGAGAAAAAAGTCAGAAATGTAAGATACAAAAAAAGTCAAAATTGTGAGCTTTTATGATAATTCTGTGAAAAGAAGTCAGAATTGTTAGTAAAAAAGCCAGAATTGTGAGATACAAGCTCTCATTTGCGAGAAAAAACTAACAATTCTGACTTTTTCCTTGCAATTGTGAGTTTGTATCACAATTCTGTAGAAACAAATCTCAGAATTGTGAGATAAAAAGTCACAAAAACCCTTTTTAATTTTTTTATTCAGTGGTGAAAACAGGCTTCCATACAAAGATGACACTGTCGGGGGTGTCAAAAATGACTTAGAAGTTGTTCATCATCTAGTCTGCACCCTGAAAACATCATGGATAAATAATCCTGTTGGAAGAGGAAGACAAATAGAAAGTAGTTTTTGTATAATATTAAACAATCACATTAATTACATTAATTCACACAATCTAATAAAAAAGAATTACATGTGTATATTGTAACTAAACTTGATTTAACTTTTTTGTAGATATGAAAGTTGTATTTTGTATTCCACACATGACCTTTTTACTCATTATGAAAATTGTTGTATATGATTATTACCAATAATATTCAGATCAATAAAAATGAATTGAATTAATGAAATACGCATGTTTTTAAGTAAATAATTTCAACATTCCGTCAGATTGCAGTGCTTCACACAGCTGAATGACAAGATTTAAAGTCCTTCATATCTCACACAAGATGAATAAAAAGAGCCTTGCACTTTCATGAACTATTTATCTTGTGTATTAATGTGTATATATTTGTGTGTGTATAGGTGTTTGACATTGAGTGTGTTATATTCAGACAGCTCCGCTGTGCACTCAGGATCATAGTCAGCCATATCAGTGGTCCAAAAAGATGGTCACAGAAAATAAAGGAGCTCATACGATAGTTCGGATCGATGAAATGCACCATTTAAGTGGCTTTCACCTTCCCCCTGATGAGCCAATTGAAGAAGAAGAGGAAAATATTGTGGGGAGAAAATAGCTCTTTTGTTCAGGCTTTTCTGTGGTCTCACAACTGCCTACAGCGACACATTTAATAAGCAAGCTGTGAAGCTAAATTGCTGGACAAAGAGGCTAGATTCAGAGTCATCTGTTGAAGGCTTAACTCCCAGCCTAGAACATTCTGAGTCAGCCAAGCGAGCAAAGATAGATTACAATATTATGCTCATAGTCACAAATGGATTTTGTCAATAGACTCAGGGTTAATACAGCAGATTCATCTTTTCACCTCAGTGTTGAGAGAACGATATTACATAGATGTCTAAAACCCTCTGGAGTGCAGATCTTTTGTATATTGTGAGGATAAATGGACTCCTACTGCCTTTGCTTTGTTAAATTAAACTCACCTGAAAAAGTGCCAAATTGGTATCTGGCATAAACAAGGTCTGTAATACACAACACCCAGAAGAATAATTTGAAATTTGCCATCTTTACTCTTGGGACTTTTTGAGATAAACACCAAATTCCATGTGACTCTTCATGCTGTCCAGTGTCCTGACAACACTGGATGATACTTAATATACACTACTTGTCAAAAGCTTATGTTTTTTAAAGAAGCCTCTTCTTCTCACCAAGCCTGCATTTATTTGATCCAAAGTACAGAGAAACTTTAAAAATTCAGAAATATTTTTATTGTTTAAAATAACTCTTTTTTTATTTGAATACTTATAAAATGTAATTTATTCCTGTGATCATTACTCCAATCTTCAGTGTGACATGTTCCTTCAGAATTCAATTTAACATTATTATTATTATTATTATTATTATCAATATTTAGGGGGTGGGGGGTGATTTAACAATGCACCTACAAATATAGAATCGAGTCATTAATCAAAATTGTAAAGAAATTGATTGATTGAATGCTTCTGAATTAGCAAATATCAAAGACTGTGCTCTGAACTAGCTGCAATGAAGTGTATTTACTGTCAAGGCCAACACGATAGGCATGTTTAGAGAAAGACTTTTCAGCTATTCTCTTTTCTCACTACACAAATTGCTGTCTCACCAAGAAAACAAATAATATTTTTTTAAAAGAACTAATCACCTTTTTTTTCACAGCTAAATATTCGGCAAGGTACAGCAGATTAGGTATTTGTGTATGTGTGTGTTTGTGTCTTTGCCTCTGCAGGGGATTTTGGACAATTTTTTTGGTGTTTTGGAGATGGATGACTATTGGTAAACAGCCATGGGTTGGACTCATGTGTGAATGGTAAATAACTTTAAATTCCACAATATTAATCAGCTCTTCAGTAGTAAACAAGCATTATGTATGTGAGAAGGATGCTTGAGTCAAGAGCATTAGTCTCCTATAATCCTCTTTTTAAATTCATAGAGCTTTGACTTTGGATTAAACCATGTATTAGCCGTGTTTGTTTTGTTAATTTGCTCCATGCAGAGAATACACAACACTTTGGGTTAAAAGTTGCCATCAAACTCTCTCCAGGGAGACGAGGGGAGAGAAAAGCAGTGTTTGAGTATAACTTTACTTAACTAAAAAACTAGTGGAGGCTTCTAGCCGTTTTGACACTGCTAGCGACGGAAATCGTTAGGTCAAATTAATGCGAAGTCGCTACGAGTCCCTGGGGGTGCTCTGCATGCGCCTTATTTTTCGGTAATCGGCAGGTTTACAGTTTTCATAGTGATGAAGAATTTACAGGAACAATCTAAGTTTTACGACCAATATAGCAACGTTTTAATAGCCTGAGCAGAAGAAACAAACACGCTTACCTCAACCGTCCTCTCTTGAATATATAGCCTAGCGTCAAAAAGTCATTTTCATTCTAGTGAATCGGTTCATCCTTCTTCAGTTTGAATTCTTATTTTATTTAATTCGAGTAATCCTATACTGTATTTATCTTTCTCCTGAAGCCTCGAAAAATCCTAATCATTTTGATGACTCGACTCATCCTAAATGGTCCCCCTCTCTCATTTGCAGCGCTGAAAGGTCCGATTCATTCTAGTGAATCGGTTCGTTCAAAAAGTTAATGTAAATTAACAGATTAAAAAAGCGTCACTGATTCGAATTTATGTAGGCTAGTATGTACAATTTAGTATGTGAAATTATGTTTTGTTTTGTTTTTTATTTTATGTGAGTTTAACTGTTTAGTGAGATGAAAGGAGAGGTGCATTCAAGGCCTGTTTTTTGTCCATAATTTCAGAAACTAGACCATTTACTTCAAAATAAAATACATATACATAAAATATATATAGTGACTTTTTGTTCTTTAAGTTAGCTAATACAGTTCAAGTCAAAAAATTGCATTTTTTTTACCAAAATATGAGGGATCATACAAAATGCATGCTATTTTTTATTTAGTACTGACTTGAATAAGAGATTTAACAGAAGAGACATGTATATATAGTCCACAAGAGAAAATAATAGTTGAATTTATAAAAATAAACCTGTTCAAAAGTTTACATACACTTGATTCTCAACACTGTGTTGTTACCTGTACCTGAATGATCCA
The DNA here is from genome assembly GCA_033026305.1 of Cirrhinus molitorella. Classification (NCBI taxonomy): domain Eukaryota; kingdom Metazoa; phylum Chordata; class Actinopteri; order Cypriniformes; family Cyprinidae; genus Cirrhinus; species Cirrhinus molitorella. The sequence continues at coordinate 22,265,830 of CM065135.1, read as the reverse complement.
CAGCTGTTTGTTTGTTTTTTGTTTAGTGATAGTTGTTCATGAGTCCCTTGTTTGTCCTGAACAGTTAAACTGTCTGCTGTTCTTCAGAAAAATTCTTCAGAAAAATTCTTCAGATCCCACAAATTCTTTGGTTTTTCAGCATCTTTGTGTATTTAAACCTGTTCCAACAATGACTGTATGGTTTTGAGATCCATCTTTTCACACTGAGGACAACTGAGGGACTCATATGCAACTATTACAGAAGGTTCAAACACCCACTGATGCTTAAGAAGAAAAAAACAATGCATTAAGAGTGAGGGGTGTAAACTTTTGAACAGAATTAAGATGTGTACAATTTTCTTATTTTGCCTAAATATTCTATATTTTTTAATTGGTACTGCCCTTCAGAAGCTACAGAAGATATTTACATGTTTCCCAGAAGACAAAATAAGTTACATTTACCCTGACCTTCAAATTCAAAAAGTTTTCACCCCCCGGCTTTTAAGGTATTGTGTTTCCGTCTGAAGCATCTGTGAGCATTTGAACCTTCTGTTATAGTAGTTATATATGAGTCAAATATAGTCATATATCAGTTATCCTTAGTGTGATGGATCTCAAAATCATACAGTCATTGCTGGAAAGGGTTCAAATACACAAAAATGCTGAAAAACCAATGAATTTGTGGGACCTGATAGATTTTTTCTGAAGAACAGCAGAGAGTTTAACTGTTAGGGGACTCATGAACAACTATCACTAAACAAAAAACAAAAAACAAAAAAAAACTGGGTCATTTTTATAACTTCAACTATGAACTATATGTAATTTTTTTTTATGTGAAATATCTTATTCAGGTCAGTAGTAAATAAAAAATAATATGCATTTTGTATGATCCCTCTTATTTTGGTAAAATAATTAGCATTTTTCAGATTCTGCAAGGTATATGTAAACTTTTGACTTTTCTAAGAAAATTACATAAATTATGCTCTCAACACTTTATTCAGTTCACTTAAATTTATATTTAAGAGATCTGAAATGCTTAGTAAAATTACAATGTTTTCAAATCTTAGACACTTAAGTGGCTGTATATGTCTTTTACAAACAGTGAACTATTGTCCATTACATGCTGTGTTTGTAGACAGAATCTCAATGAGCTGCACATCTTCAGCCTAGTCTATCAAACAAATACACACTCAAACACACACTCTTGCTTTCTTACACAGACACATCACTTACTAAACAGACTGGCTCTTAGTCTGTGCACATAAATCAAGTGTTTAAAACAGGCATTCAGCCAGATGCCCCATTTAAGGCCCCATTTCCCATCCCGATCTACAGGGAAACAACACCAGCCTCCCTAAAACCCAATTGGGACCCCTGAGAATCACACAAAGGGGCTCAAGACGCTTCCCACATCGGAACAGTTTTGTACAAAGTGGAGAAGTGACCCATTCGGACACCCTTGCAATGTTCTATTCTCCAACCTGGCCTTCTGCCACATTCACCCTCTTGAGCCTTACACTGATCCAATGGAAAACTGCAAAGACTGACACAAGACACAGAAAATTAGTTCTGACATAGCTGTGCCATGTGGAAACACTGGGCTCATGGGTAATTTGGCCAATAAGAAAATAATAAGACACCAGTGACTGTTTGTGAACTGTTAATTTGTTCACGGTACCAGAATTTCTGCTGCCTCATGGAGTTCCGCTTTAAATAAGCAGAGAAAAAACTTTACAGAGATTAAAACACAAGTTTTTTTGCACGCTCGGCATCTTGTCAGTCCGCATCTTGGCACACGTCACCAAATTGCTTCATTAGTGGAAGCAGCGAGGTTATTTTGAAAGATGATTTATAGAAACAGATTAGGAAACCAACCCCAGGTCTTACAGTAATATAACCTGTATACACTGCAACACACACATTTGTATAGACGGTCTGGTTATTGAGTGTAATTCAATGCCTGTGAGCGCTGATCAGAACAACAGCGCCCCCTGCTGGATGACAAATATTAATGCAGATCTCCAAGCCTGAGTCCTGCAGTGCTGTTACTGGGACAGTCGACCTGTTGCCAAGCTAGCAAAATATTAAAGGTACAAAAAATAAAAACTATTTATTGAAAAACAAAACAAATTTATTTATAAAGTATTACTTAAATACATCAATTTATATAATGAAATCTGAACTAAAATATATTAAAATATTATTAAATAATAATCAATATTTAATTATCTATTGTGTAATTTATATTGTGTTTATTATATTGTATAAACCTTATTCTTCAACGTGGAAGTGAGCATATGGGTGAGAGTTCCGGTTTATTAGCTACAGGGAAATAACGGAGAAAAAAAATACATTGAAATAATATGGTAAGAAACACTATCAAGCAGAAAAACTAGCTGTTTTATACAGTTAAAAATAGTTGGATGGATGAGACTGGAAGCCAGACCCAAAAAAAAATCAGCTTATGTTCTGGGCCATTAAATTGTTCTCTAAAAATCTTTGACTGCGACATTTACATCTACACAACATAATCACTGCTGAACTTGTGTTCAGTGGTCGGTATAAGTGCATTACAGCTATTATGATTTGCATTTTTCTCTCTCTCAAAATTTGTGTAGTTGCAACATGTCAAATAACTAATAATATATGTGCCAGTTTTTTTTATAGTTGGTTTGTGTGGTGCACTGACCCAAACCTAGTCAGGAGAGCATCTGGCTCACTGATTGGCTGAATTGGGTCATGTGTTTGAAAAACTGGCTGACACTAGAGATTCCCATGAAATAGTCTGTCTGTGCTTCAGGGTGTCGAAATACACATGAAACTGCTATGTGACTTATCTCACTGTTTTATATTACACCATTGTTCTCCTTCTGTGAAGACATATCTACAGCTGAAGTAAAAAGTTTACATACATCTTGCAGAATCTGCAAAATGTTAATTATTGTAGAAAAATAAGAGGGATTATACAAAATGCATGTTATTTTTTATTTAGTACTGACCTGAATAAGATATATCCCATAAAAAAAAACATTTACATATAGTCCACAAGAGGAAAAAAAAAAAAAAAAAAATATATATATATATATATATATATATATATATATATATGCATAAGCTTGATACCTAATACTGTGTTGTTACCTAAATAATCTACAACTGTTTTGTTTTTTTGTTTTGTTTTTTTATGTATTGTTGTTCATGAGTCCCTCAACAGTTAAACTTGTTTTCTGGGGAACAGTATTTTCTGTATTTTCTGTAGCTTCTGAAGGGCAGTACTAAATGAAAAAATATGACATTTAGGCAAAATGAAAAATGTAGACATTCTCATTCTTAATGCATTGTTTTTCCTTCTGAAGCATCAATGAGTTTTTGAACCTTCTGTAAAAGTTGCATATGAGTCCCTCAGTTGTCCTAAAAATAATTAGCGTCTCTAAAATAAGACTTCGATTATAGGACTTTATTGGACTTGGCAGCCCAGATAACAGTGCGTAAACCAGGTGTCGATTAGATATGAGACTAATTTTAAAATGTTAACAGTTTCTTTATAGTGTCCACTAGGTGTCTCACTCCACCATTGCATATTACAGTTGGCAACAATTGCACCGAATAAGACGTTGAAGTTTTGTGACACAGCCAAGCACTTATTTTATTTCAGGCTTGTGTGCCATTGTGGGGTTTGGAAGCATGACACAGGGCTTATTATGCAATTGTAAGGCTATAGCCTAAGCATATCCTTATGCCACAGAAGCAACAATGTTTATGGATGTAAATACTTGCAGATGTTATTTTACCACAAATGCCCCAAAAATGTCCATGTTTAAGTTAAACTGCGTAATTAAATGCAGTTTGTATTCAAGTAGCGTTAAAGGTAGCCTACGACATAAGGATATCAACAGACCACCGCACTAATACTTTGAAGTAATTATTTAGTACAGTTTAATGTTATCCCAATGTTGAGAGAAAATATGAGATAGGAAGGGAAATTATATTGGAACGCTTTTACGCTCGTCTCGCTAAAGCTATGCGTTCCTGCGAGAAACTTTGCGTTCGCTCGCAAAACGTTTGCGTCTCACAGTTACTTTCCGTTTGCTAGCTAAACGTTTCATTTGATTACAAAATTTTGCTGCAAACGCAGGTATCTCTGACGGTGAGCGCGAAAGCTTTTTGGAAAGAACTCAAAAGCTTTGAAATAGCCTGTTTTTTTCCCCCGTATTACCATGTTCCTTTAACTATATGTAACATCCCCGTACCAAGTGACTTGGATATTAACCCCGTATTAGTGTTGCTACCTTTCGAGAAGATAAGTCTTAGTTTGTCATATGTTTGCTAGTTTTCGTACCTCATTGGGCTGATAACCTCTAATCACCAAAATACATACAGTCGAAATAGCTTCAGCATTTGCACATCAATAAGGAAGGTGCTAAAGTATTGATCACTGAGGTAAACACCTGGCCATGCAAATCAATCAGAGTAGCCTATGTCATCACTTAATCGTTAATCAAATAGTGATCACTAAATGGTGATAAAATCACGCAACCGTGAGAAAAATAGGAAAGAGACTGACTTAACGTAAGTTTTTTACATTAGCATAGCTTGCATTAAGGGCTTTAAAGTTTGTGGGAATGAAAAACCATATTATTCCATCATGCGCCACAGTCATGTATGGAATGGGGCCAAACAACTGCCATCTGGATCTTTGGACCATGGTAAACACACTAGACACTGTTGGGTCTTAATGGTACTGTTATATACATCTGCATAAATTGTTAGTGTCAGTGCTAAGTTTGGATTCATGGTTTAATGCAACCCATAGAAAATAAAGATTAACTTTATCCATGACCTACATTCACAGGGCAAACAACCACGCTCGATAGATTAAAGATTACCCTGCTGCGTCACCTCCAGCTGAATGAAGATATCCTAACACGTACAAGTCTTGAAATAAAAGAGAGTATCAGCTACAACCATTAGCTTACTACACCCAAGATGATGTCAGTTTAACAAAACCACGGTAATTGGCAGTAAATATTCACACGCGAGTGCGATTTAATTTGGACCTGCAGGGGTCCACGGCTACTAAATCTATTCCCGTGTTGATTGGTCGACACAAAAATATGCGGCTCGGCTGCTGGCTGGGGAGTGGAATATGCAAATAAGCGGCATGAGGCTTTATTAAGGGACTCGCAGTATGTGCAGCGTGGAGTGGGTGTGTCGGCACAGCACAGAGGAAAGGCTACAGTTCTAGGGGTGACTGTACATTAACTCCTGACGTTTTTTTTTTACATTAAAATCAACGCTGTGGAATTGCTTTCAACTTCTGTCTCTCCTGCAATGAGCTTTGCTCAAGAGACCACTTTAAACTGAAGCACTTTCTCCATGAGTTCCACAAGGTAAGAACGTTTTTAAACTAGTACGTTTACACCACTACTGGTGCCGCTAGTACAGTTAACGACCCGTCGAATATGTTAAAGATTTAAAAAAAAAAAAAAAAACACTAACTTTTCTGTCATTATTATTTTATTTACTTAAAAAAAAAAAAACATGTAAATCCAAATTTAAGCAATAATGACCATATGTGACCCTGGACCCCAAAACCAGCTAAATAAGCTTTCAGTTGATGTACGGTTTGTTAGGATTTGATATATAAACTATCTGAATGAGAATGCAAAAGAAATCTAAATGTTAAGAAAATCGTCTTTAAAGTTGTTCAAATGAAGTTTTTAGCAATGCATATTATTAATCTTAAAAATTACATTTTGATATATTTACGGTAGGAAATGTAAAAAATATCTTAATGGAACATGATCTTTACTTAATATCCTACTGATTTTTTGAAAAAATCGATCATTTTGACCCATGCAATGTTTTTTTTTTTATTTCTACAAACATACCTGTGCTACTTATGACTGGTTTTGTGGTCCAGGGTCACATATTTATTATTTTTTTGGAATCATTCTAACAAAAAGTGTTCAAATGTTTGATTGTTGCTATGGTTACTAGCAATTTTAGTCTGAAAAATTGTTTTATTATCATGTGAAAACTAGCACTGTAATAACTTGTACCGTTAACTTTTGTGGTTACTGAAATGTCTGAAACCCTAGCACATACATTTACGTGTAAAATCAAAAAGTCTTTTGTCATTTCCACTCCATGTCTAATTTGCATTGTGTTGTTTCATAAAGGCAGACTGCTTTCCATTTTATGTCAGAATATTGTACTCACAAATCTGGGTTGTCTTTTGTCTGTATGTGTTTAGAGTTCTTCATCTCCTCAGTCCCCCAATGCCGGGTCCAGTTATGCCCGTGGATGTGGCTGTGCAGCTGTACATCACCCATTCCCCACCACTGCGCAGCTTCCTGAGCTCTTATGAAGACTACAGGAAATGCAACCTGGTCAACACCTGCTACAAACCCCTGCGGCCCTGCTTGAGCTCCAGGGACCACCTGGAGCCTCCTCGTCTAGGCTGGCAGACCCCAAAATCCAAGGCCAAGAAGAAGGTTGTATTTGCCGACTCAAAGGGTATGTCATTAACCGCAGTGCATGTCTTCTCAACTTTCGACAACAGAGAACATGCTACATCTGAACTGCAGTTTGACCTGGAAGACCTAGAGAACATCACAGCCACTCTTCATATCAACTCAGTCCAGAGCAGAATTCTAGACTTTCCACAACCAGCGGCAGACTATCTAGATTTCCGTAGCCGGTTGTTGAAAAACTTAGTTTGTTTGGAGAACTGCACCCTTCAGGAGCGGGCCCTCACTGGTACAATCAAAGTGCGCAACCTGGCCTACGAGAAGATGGTTCACGTGCGGATCACTTTCGACACCTGGAAGAGCTTCCAGGATGTGGAATGCATGTTTATGAATAACGTCTATGGTTGTCAGGATACAGACACATTCTCATTTGCCATTGAACTGCCTGGCTATGTGCCTCCTCAGAATAAGGTCGAATTTTGCATTAGCTACAAAACTGGAGAGCAGGCTTACTGGGACAACAACGATGGTAGAAACTATGGACTGGTTTCAACGTCTTGGCAACAAAACAATACACGGAATTCCTCAAACCAGGGAAAGAAATTGAATGAATCCAAGAAGTTAGGCAGGAAAACACAAGACAAGGAAGTTTCTAATTGTAAAAATCCGCTCCAATCCAATGCCATTTTTCCAAACTGGCAGAATTGGGGGCATATTGCAACCAGTGTACCTTATTGGTGACTTGAGCTCAAAGAAATAATGAACGGTTTTAACAATGATATCTCTCGGTATGACAACAGAAGAAGATTAACGTTCTCTTAAAAGCGTTTAATATGATTTTTTTACCTGCTGATTACTCTACAGTAGACCGAGATCAGCTGTCTATTAGCAGACTAAAGAGGGAACAGAGGCTGGTTAAAATGGTCACATAGAGTGAACCTTGTCTCTTCAGATGAAACAAGTTGCTGTAGTGCAATACAGCATGTTTTATTCTTTTGTTAAGGAAAACATGTATGATGAACCCTTTCCTAAAGAGCTAGATGTCTGTAAACAAGACCACTAGGGGGTCTGGAGTAAACACTATGTAACATCTGTTTGTTGTAGAAAATGTGCCTTTGTCTTAAGTGTTCTAAGAGAATTTTTGTTAAACTGCTGCCATTGTATGCCACTGCAGACTGTGCACTATGAAAAAAATGATACAAAGTGAAAATCACATCTGATGATTTGAAGAGAATATATCTAAAGCCAGCCGATTATTTCCAGTTGAAGATTCTGTTATGGAAGAGATGAACAGTTGGTATGCAACCGGTGAGATTGTCCTTCATATTGAAGGGGTAACCTTTACTGGTTACAAATTTAAGAAGGAAAACAGAAAGAAATATGAATATTTATCATATTTAATATGTACTCCATGAATAAATCAGCCTTGGAATTAATTTGATTTTGATAATTTTGCTTATCAAGCTTTTTATCTGCAAGGCGTCTCTGTTTTTTATTCATGTTTGTGTTGGATGTGTTAGAAATGTAATGTGCTTAATTTAATGCAACTGAATGCAATAAGCTAAACAAATGGCTTGATAATGGATTCTGTGCCTTAGGATCTACTCATTGTATGTTTTTCATTTATGTTTTAAGTGCAATTCAGTGAAGATGAGTGGAATTGGTCATGATGTCATGTTTGAATCAGATGTGAAGATAAGAATGGCTGTATTTTATTAAGAAAGAATGGATGTCTTGGTAAATGAGTATGTATTTGGTGTGATTTTTCTAAAATAAAAGAAATGAAATTTCACATTTTCAGATTCTGTTTTTCAATAACTTTAGTCAGAGTAAGTGAGAATATGTCTGAGCTGCCAAAGCGACATCAATACTGTATTGGTGGCAATTAAGCAATTCTCATAAAAGGCATTAGGCAAAACAACACAAGTGATAACTGAGTTACTCTCTTAGAGCTAAAGAAAATTGAGTGCTATGTTGACTAAAGCATTCAAGTTCTTAAGCACCTGGAAAAATTAGAATAATGCATCTTTCTAAAGAGAAGAGATTGGTCAAGTTGATGCAGTAGCCTAGTACCTGGGCTTTATCAGTATATCCATGTAAATCAAGGCTTTTATCTGAATATAAAGCTCTCTTTAAAATTATAAGCTATTTCATTCTGAAGCAGTCAGAGGTTCAGTGTTAGCTCATGGTCTTCTCCACTCAACGAGGAATGCAGAGAATGTGTAGAGCTACATTATCTACTTTGCTTTTCTGAAAATTTTAAAAGCACTCGCACACATCTACGAAACAACTCTTTAACACAGAGAAAGTAGAAGCAGATTTAGACACAAGACCTCTGATAACCCTGGATATGAAAACCACCCTCTGCCTGACCATGTACTGAACATACAGTTCAAAAATACCTAGCCTTATGCCAAGCCTATTTTGGCCAGTCACCATTTATTAAACCAGTGAACAGAGGAACATCATGTTGATAGTGGAGGTTCTTTCAGGTTATTCCAATATCAGTTGCAGTGTACACACCGTGATAACCCTAAATAGCCAGTTATAAATATATATATTAAAAAAAAACTAAAAGTAGCACTGTATGAGATAAGAAAGATAGAAGTAACATGACATGCCTCTGTATGGCAATTGAACTGGGTTAATTAAAAGCTTCACAACTTTTCATGTCTTTCCAAAAGAGGAAAAAACAGAGAGATTGATAACAGCAGTCAGAAGAACAAAGACAAATTTATAGACCCACACTATCAAAGCGACATTAATAATTTTTTTTTGTATTTGATGCAAAGGTACACTGTAAAAAATAAAACACACAATTTGTTGAGTTTACTTAAATAATTTGTTACCCGGCAGCCTTAAAATTTTAAGTTGAATCAACTCAAATATTTAAGTTGTCACTTAGTACAACTTAACATTTCAAGTTGACTAAACTTCTTTGAGTTGACTGAACTTCAAATTTTAAGGCAGCCGTGTAACAAATTATTTTAAGTTACCTTTTTTTACAGTGTAATATAACATTAAAGTCGGCATGAAACAGAAGTTGTGATCGTCTTTTCTTCTCTACTGTGATGTATATCTGAGTAAAGCGGCATCTGAAATGAGAGGGTGGGACTTGATTTCGTCCTTCGGGAGTTGATTGGATCATTGAAAGTTGGGCATTACTAACAAAATGGAGGCAGATTTGAATGCCAGTTTGCGCATTCAGTGGGCGATTTCTCTCCACCAGACACACCGCCAACACCCTAGCATAAAGAAATGTTTTATTTATTGAAGATGATGAGGACAATCAACAGCACAAAATATGCCTAAGCAGCATGTGCACACGAACGCGCACGCACGAGAGAAAGAGAGAGAGAGAGAAAGACCTAGTCCTTTTAATCCTTTTAATGTTTAAGGGTAATGTACTGTACTCCCCCATGACTGTTGTCAGTGCTGGTCAATGCACTGATCTCTATAAAGTGAAGAATCGGCTTCAGCTCTCCCCCTGTCATTTATCCTCACGTCACTGATGTCACTACAGCTGCTGGCAGATCCAGATAGCTCCGCCCTTAGGCCATAGTTCGTGACCGGAAGCGAAGAGGTGTCGTTTTGAGGGGGAAGGGAGGTCATTTTTGATTAAAGATTACAAGGGCACATGAATTAAAAAAAAAATAATGAAGTGCATGGAAAAATTATTTATACTAAACACTACAGTATTCCATTAAGAAATAAGAATTGTAAATTTTGATTTCATGCCGACTTTAAGTATAGTGTTTTAAATGTACATAATGTTTTGTAAAAATTTAAATACGAAAGAGTGCAGGATTTACAAAGCTGATGACATTTAAAGCGGGTCCATTATTATTTTGCTAATTATTTTGGAAAAATCATTATTTTGAGTCTATGAACTATGCTGCTTATTTTAAAGAAAATTCTTGAAGTGAGCTGCTGTATATCATGAAAAAGCATAACAAAGTGCATCATGAAAAATGGTATAAAGACACAGACATTTAAATGTATGATATAAGACATATGTATATGGGCCATTCTACAGAAGAGTTGGAAACGTCTTGAAAAAAGTATGTATGCAAATTGCATAATATTCAAGGTACACATTTATAGTAATTGTGTAATGGTCCTCTCCCCAAATTTGTCACTATCGAAACACAGTGATATATCATTTAAGTAGAAGAGTTATATTGACCTATTTTTTCAGAGGTAAATCAAAAACAATACAATTTTTAACAAGATTTATGAGATTTGTTGTATTTTAAATCCTATTTTTCATTGCAAAAGGCAAAGTTAGATAGCACAGTTCTGAACAGTTGTACACATATAAAAACTAAATGTTACTGAATAACTCCCAAAAAAGTGTGCTTAATTGCACAAAAAAAAAGGTTTGTTAATGACGTTCCTTAAAGTTACCAGTGTTGGGGGTAGCGCAAGTAATGCAAGTTATGTAATAATATTACTTTTTCCAAGTAACTAGTAAAGTAACGCATTACTTTTTCCAAGAAAATACCAGAGTTACGTTTTCAAAAAAGTAACGCCAGTTACTTTTTGTTTTCTTTATGCATTTAATCCCATTTTATTAACCAATGTCTTTGCTGCTGACCTTTGTTGATCTAATACATATACTATATGTACTATACTAATACAATTATTTTCTTACTTAGATTTACTTAGATTTTTTGTCTTGTTTACAGCCAAAATATCAAAAATATTCTTAAATGAAGAAGGATTTTCTATCATTATATAATTATTTACTTAAGTCAAATTTTAAGTTTTTGCTTAGAACAAGCAAAATAATCTGCCAATAGGATAAGCAAAAAAAATAAAAAATAAATAAATCTTATTTCAAACAGAAAACAAGATCTATTTGCTTGCCCCATTTGGGAGATTATTTTGATTGTTTCAAGCAAAAACACACTTAATTTTGACTTGTTTTCAGAAAAAAACAAGACAATAATTTTTACTTGTCTAGAAAATCCTTCCTGATTTAAGAATTGTTAGATATTTTGTCTAGAAACAAGACAAAAAATGTAATTTTTACTAATAAGCAAAACTTACTTTAGATTAACTAACATTTGTGTTTTTTTCTAATTGCTGAGGAGTGTTGAAGAGTGTCTTTCTTTTCCTACAGTTCTACTGTACAGAAGGGAATTTAATTTTCCTTTAGCCTTAGCCTTATTCACTTAATTTCATTTTTGGTGTGAAAGGGCTTTTACATTAGCTAAGAATCAGTCTTTTTATATTAAAAACAAACAAGCAAGCTCTGCCCAGATGTAAAAAGTAACGCAAAAGTGATGTAACAAAAAAAGTAACTAAGTAACGTAATTAGTTACTGTTTTGAGGGAGTAACGCAATACTGCATCGCATTACTTTTAAAAGTAACTTTCCTCAACACTGAAAGTTACACACAGATTTTTCATACTTTTGAATACATTTACCTTAAAATTATGGGGCTTATCTACTCACCATGTATCTATGAGAGAGAGGGACACATGAATATTTCCTGATCATAAATGTAGGGGTGTTGTTAAAATCAGTCTCAGCCAATGGACTAAAACATACATTGTTTCAGTAGTGACATGAAAATGCAGGATATATTTTTTACATAAACCTCCCTAATTTACAAAGAAAATATAAAATACCTTTTTTTTTTCTTCACTTTAAAAAAAAATCTAAAAGATAAAAACAACAGTGGAAAAACAGGGTTTGGGACAGCCACCTCCAAATTGAAAGTACCCAGTAAATGATATATATATATTAGACTTACTAATATTTTAAATATTATTGTTGGTTTCAATAGATAATAGAAGGATCCTAGTAAACATCCAAGATTTGAATACTTAAAACTTTTTAAATGTGTTTTTTTTTTGGTTGTGGGACAGCAGTTTGCACCCATTCTGTTGAATGGCCCATAACTTTTTGCCCAAACACATGCATTCAATTTGCATATCAAAGGGCCAGCAAGTATTTAGCACCTCTTATACCTCATTCTTGTGTGCCAATTCTCAACGGGAAAACCCAAAGAGAGGCCCAAAGTAATCATTTTTATGTGTTTGTCTCTGTCAGTTGGACAACATGACCTTAGAAATAGGCTTTAGTTACTCAGACTCATGATATTTCAACTATGTCAAATACTGTTGGGAAACTGACTCAGCTCTTTCCTGTAACAGGGTTGCAGTTGCTTACAAAGATACTAGTTTCTTGTAGAAGGAACATTAATGATTTATGAATCCGTATGTCTACAAAAACGTGGATCAGTTTTGTAAAAACTCATGTAATGCTTGATATCTTGAAACTTAAATGTGAGCTATATAAGCATTATACAGAATTTCACCACTACCTCACCCTGTCTCATGATCTTTTTTAGGTTCAAAACTCTCTGCCAGAACAGGACATTTGCTTTCATTTTTCACGATTCTAAAACTGAAGTTACGCAAACATTAGATGGCTGAGAGAGAGAGAGAGTTGGTCTGGGGCAGGAGCCATAAACAGGCCTCAGAGACGGCAGGAGAACAGTGCAGCATTCACAATCAGTCAAGAACAAGGGCTCTCTTACTGAGTGAGGAGGGAACTGGAGCGGAGTATGGAGTGGATTTGTCCATACAGCTGTGATTTCCTGCTCTGCAAAGCACTCTGTAACCATAAAGGTCACAGAAAAATGTGTTTTTCCCCGGGTGTTGGCTTTACCAACTCAAAGATTTCATTTGCTTTTTTATTTCCTGTGGACGAATTGCAAACATGTGGTTGAGGATGCATGTGTTCAGTTTTGCTTGATTCAGGTTCAGTCTATGCAAACATATATCCTTGAGATGTCTTTTTTATTGTTTCTTTGCTATCCTGATATTCTGACATATCATTTGACATAATGTGATATCTGATACTTTTGTACAGCATTATTCATATTCTATTTTTAAAAAGGGATATACTGCAGCTGTTGACACTACTGAACACCAATGCCAGCAGTCCATAGAAACCAATGACTCAGATTTTAGACTGCTCTCCTTCAAAAATGGATTCTGAATCTGCATTCGGCCAGATTGCAACAAAGCTTTCATTAATTCTAGTTCAGTGGTGGACACCACCCTGTTTACAGTTTGCTTTTGCCAGTACTTGGTCAATGAGCCATTGTTTGAGTCTGGTATGAAGTCATCCAGCAGCAAAAATGGCTTGAAGGATGTGAGTTTGGTCTCTGGCATCTCATTTTATAAGGTGCTTGCTCTGGAAAATATGATTTATTTTATTCCATTAGCTGAAAGAAGTTCTTTTTGCAGAAACTCCTAATCAGAGTTTGTACACATGTACACTACAGCTCAGAACTTTGCTTTCAAGTAAAAAATATGGATGAGTCACAACTGACCCTTCACTGGGAGTTTGATTGACAGGCGATCTGACCAATTATAACACTGAATCTGCCTATTTTGGACAGGAGAGTAGATTAACGTTGGTGGACTTGACCTTGAAAAATGTGGTGTATTGACGTCTTTCCACATGTAAACAAAATACCTTCTAATGTTTAGTCATATTTATTTAATTCTATAACTATTATAGAGGAAGAGATGATCGGTTCACAGGCACTACAGCGATCTATGGCAACACATTAAAAAGCTACAAAATTGTATTTACTGTTTGAATTTCTTAAAAAATTACCAAATTTAAAAGCTGAGACTTTGTTTCATACCAAAAGTAACTTGCTCTGTCTTGGCTGTTGGCGTATTTCAGTTTTTTTTCTTTGCTCCGCAATGTATTTTCACTGCGTGAGAACATGTGTGAAAACATGAAAGCGCCATGGTTTGTCAGACATAGCAGCAGTAATGAAGGAGGATTGGTCTTTGTGAAGGGTCAATTGTACTGGTTTATCACAGAAACATCCACACATCTGATGCCAACTAACCACTGAGTTGTGTTTTTGCTAGCAACATGCATTGTAGAACAAGAAAGAGAAGAATGTTTGGTTCATAAGTGGACTGCACTTAAAGTTTTAGTATGAATATGTTAGCCTTAAGGTTATCTATAAGCTAGTGTGCTCCAAAACAATGACAAATTTGCATTCACAAGATATAAGCATCCTGAACTTATAGTCTCTAACTTCCGCCAATATGGATCAACGATTTTGATGACATCACCCTGCACTTCAGCTTCTCATCAAACTTTCTGTCCAATCAAATGCTCTCTAGAATCCGAACATCCTGCCCCCATACTATAAATAAGCGCTGATGCTAAAGCTGCAGCTGAAATTATTCACTTGTTCACAGAGTTGAATGGTGAATGGCACATGGTGCACTATATAGCGAACGATTTGGTGCAGACCACAAACCATATCAGACACATTTAAATTCTACACAGACTGCTATATTTTATAGAGATTGTGGATCTCATACACTGTCAAATGTAGCTTTACAGAGCTCAAAGGCTGTTTCAGTTGAAATTCTGTTTCAGTTGAAATGATGCCAACACAGAGAATAATGCTGCGTGTTTCAAAGCACTTCTGTGGATCTTTAAAATTGTTATAGGCCATTGGTGTGGGCAACAATACAGTTACCTTATTTAATTATCTTTTTTGTGATAGCAAAGCCATCAGTCAACGTCAGGCTGAAAGCCAGCATCTGTCTGGCTAGTTTGTTAGGTGTGTTCCACACGTCGACTCTCGTCGGGCTCACATCGGCGGTAGTTTGCCCAATTCAACATGTTGAATCAAAAACAAAACAGCCTAACACCATTTTGGACAGTATCACAACACATGCGCGAGCTTTCTCTAAATGTAAACAAAGCACGGCACATACATGTCCTTTGTGTCAGCAGCATGCATTGTTTATATGCGAGGAAAGCGTGATACTCTCCAAATGACACTAGGGTGACGCAGTGGAGAAGAATAGTTGAATAATATTTAGGGCCCGAGCACCGCGGTGCGAGGACCGTCTTGGAATTGCTCCGTTTCTTCTTCTTCTTCTTCTTCTTCTTCTCCGAAATGAATCGCTTTTTAGAGGGCCTAAACATGCTCGAAAACTCATGAAACTTTGCACACACGTCAGGACGAAAATTTACATCTGATATGGGTTTCAAAAGTGGGTGTGGCAAAATGGCTCTGTAGCGCCACCTAGAAAACTTTAACGGAGTGCCCCTCGAGCTACGTTTCACGTACGTGTACGAAACTCGGTACATACGTGTATCACACCAATCCCTACAAAAAAGTCTCCTGGCACAACATCCCAAACCCAACAGGAAGTCCGTTATTTGTAATATCCTGTACGATTTTTGTGCAGTTTTTGCCATTTTCAGACCTCGTATTTTAACGAACTCCTCCTACAGTTTTTATCGGATCATCTTCAGATTTGGTGAGTGTGTTCATAAGGCCTTTGTGACGCGAAATTGCGAAGCTTTTGCGTTTTCGTCGAAGGGCGTGTCCCTGGCGGCCTGACAAACTTTGATGTTTCGCCATGAAACAGGAAGTTGCTGTAACTCAGGCAAGCAATGTCCAATCTGCCCCAAACTTCACACGTTTATTAACATTCATGTCCTGAACACATGTCCATGCCAATATTTAGTCATAGTCATAGCGCTACCTGCTGGCAACAGGAAGTAACATGTTTAACACTGTTATGGTCTCCTAGCAGCATATTAAAAAGCATCAGCAAGTGTAAAAAAGGCTAGCAACGTGTTATACACATTCTAAAACATGCTAGCAATACTTAGCTAAGTGCTAAAGGATGCTATTAATGCAATGAAACAGGAAGTTACTGTAACTCAGGCAAGCAATGTCCAATCTGCCCCAAACTTCACGTTTATTAACAGTCATGTCCTGAACACGTCCATGCCAATATTTAGTCATAGTCATAGCGCCACCTGCTGGCAACAAGAAGTAACATGTTTAACACTGTTATGGTCTCTTAGCAGCATATTAAAAAGCATCAGCAAGTGTAAAATAGGCTAGCAAAATGTTATACACATTCTAAAACATGCTAGCAACACTTAGCTAAGTGCTAAAGGATGTTATTAATGCAATGAAACAGGAAGTTACTGTAACTCAGGCAAGCAATGTCCAATCTGCCCCAAACTTTACATGTTTATTAACAGTCATGTCCTGAACACATGTCCATGCCAATATTTAGTCATAGTCATAGCGCCACCTGCTGGCAACAGGAAGTAACATGTTTAACACTGTTATGGTCTCTTAGCAGCATATTAAAAAGCATCAGCAAGTGTAAAATAGGCTAGCAAAATGTTATACACATTCTAAAACATGCTAGCAGTACTTAGCTAAGTGCTAAAGGATGCTATTAATGCAATGAAACAGGAAGTTACTGTAACTCAGGCAGGCAGTGTCTGATCTGCACCAAACTTCACATGTATGATAAGAGTCCTGACTTGAACACATTTAAAGGCCAATACACTGTTACAATCATAGCGCCACCTGCTGGAACAGGAAATTGCTTTTTTTACACATGCAGTGTCTGATCTGCCCCAAACTTCACTTGTTTGATAAGAGTCCTGACTTGAACACATCTAAAGGCCAATACACTGTTACAATCATAGCGCCACCTGCTGGAAACAGGAAATTTCTTTTTTTACACATGCAGTGTCTGATCTGCCCCAAACTTCACTTGTTTGATAAGAGTCCTGACTTGAACACATCTAAAGGCCAATACTCTGTTACAACCATAGCGCCACCTGCTGGAAACAGGAAATTGCTTTCTTTACACATGCAGTGTCTGATCTGCCCCAAACTTCACTTGTTTGATAAGGGTCCTGGCCTGAAGGCATATATGTGCCACTATTCAGTTACAATCATAGCGCCACCTGTTGGCAACATGCAAATCACTCAATAACTCAACCATACCATGTTCAATCTGCACCAAACTTCATATGTCTGATGACAGTCCTGGCCTGAAGACATCTACATGACAATATCCATTTATAGTGATAGCGCCACCATCTGGCAGCAGGAAGTTGGGTACATATAGAAGGAATATGTCAGTCATTTATATTTAACACTTTAAATGCATAAATTGGTCAACGTTTGTCACCGGTCGACGGTGAGCCCGGGTGCGAGGGCCCGTTCATCGCTGCTTGCAGCTTTAATTTTGTTTTGTTTTTTTGTGCACAAAAATATTCTCGTAGCTTCATAAAATTACAATAGATCCACTGATGTCACATGAACTACTTTATCGATGTCCTTACCACCTTTCTGGGCCTTGAACGTGGTAGGACCCTTATTGTCTATGGAGGGTCAGAAAGCTCTCGAATTTCATCAAAAATATCTTAATTTGTGTTTTGAAGATGAACAAGGGTCTTACAGGTTTGGAACAACATGAGGGTGAGTAATTCATGAAAGAATTTTCTTTTTTGGGTGAACTAACCCTTTATGACATCACAAGAATTGCTCTAACCCAGTTTTTGTCAGGTAAAATTTTAAAAGTCTGTTAGATTTGTGAAATAAATTTCTAAAGTGGACTTTTTAGAACTTTTTTGGAATTCATTAAATCTTTTTGTATTTGACTATATAATCAAGTTTCTATAAACCAATGACGGACATAAAATGTAAAAAATATACTTAACATGAGCTTATCTTTGTGAACTGAAACTGATTCAGCAGTAAAAAACACTTTTTTCCTGTGGACTGAAGTAAAGCCGAGAGAAATGGAAGCAAATCTCATCCTGAAGCACCTCAGAGCTGAGCAATCTCAAAGTTACAGCCATATACACACAGACATACACACACACACACACACACACACACACACACACGGGGGTAATGGGTTTCCTTACACTCCCACAAGACCTTCAGGGTCCTGCAATCTTTCAGTGCATTACAACCGTATATGAACCCAGTGAACTTAACATACAGACGATATATTTAACTGACTTGCACAGTCTGGTTTGACCCAGTATGTGTACATACATGTGCATATAGCCAGTCAAGCCAAGTCTAAACCTTATCCCTCAAATACCCTAAAAATAGATATTCATTCTGTTAGTTCATATATAAACCATTTGACTTTTATTTATTTATTTTTTACTGAGGGGATGCCCCCACAAGCTGTTCTTTCTGCGTTTACTATTCCTCTGATGGCATTTTCAGTCATTTTGTCAAAGCAAACATAGCAAAACCTGGACACACAGACACAATTCCACTCTTGCAGAAGATAAACACAGATTGCAAGCTCTTCTGATGCAATGAGCCCTAGACTTGCACATGCTGTTCAAACTTACTAAAGCTCTTAAAATAGCATGATTAAACTCAACACCAGTTCTTTTTTTTCTGCTGACTACTAAATATCATACACCTACATCATTTATAAACAATTGTAATATTTTATTTCTATATAAAATTAAGAAATGATTCTATTCCGTAGAAGTGAGTCTGTATTGTACATATGTATAAATCTCAATGAATACTTTTTTGTGAAGTAAACAAACAGCCTGACCAATTAAAATCATCCTCTCAGTGTCACTCACGTGACCAGGACATGTCTTTGTCCACCCTATCTTCACGACTAAACACCGTGATCACTAGTTGTTCACTGGCTGCCATGGTCATGTGACCAAATATTGCATTGCTTACACGGTGGCTTGCACACATGGTTACAGAAATAGCCGTGTTGTGACATAGATGTGTGTTGGCTGTGTATCTACGCTCCCTGGGAAATGCCTAAATAAAATATCTGATGAGAATTTTGATATTGTTGCATGCATTGGTTCAAACAACCAACTGAACACTATAATGTTTTATTGTATATCCAAAGATGCACTTATATGTTTTGTTTATGCTGCTTTTGGCCAACATGTGAGTCACCTTGAACTTACATGCTTAGCGTTATGAACAGCATAATACAAAAATGAATGTTTTTTAGTAATTCCTGACGTTGTAAAAATGCACTGTTCACAGTCACCCATGATTCATTTACTCCACATGCACGTGTCCAATAACGGCGGGTTGGCGAGTTAAAGTAAGTAGTATTTGGCTAAGTAGTATTGTGATCTCCACGTGGCAGCTCGCATGAGGCTCCATGTAAAACAAAACAGCTTTATTTGCACATTTTCTAAGTGTGTGGCATTTCTCAAAAACACAATTTCTTATGTATCTGGCTTTAATATAGAGTAAGAGTGTGTTTTCAGCACCAAGGAAGGGCAATTCACACTAGCAATGTGCATGTGATACAGGATATGAATGCCTGAGCTTCTTCTATTCCTGACTCTAAGCTGTATCACCTTTAAAAGTTGGCAGAGAGTTGCATATATCATAATATATGTCTCAAGAGAGATCATATAACAGACACCAGTCATTCATGTTCACAGGTGAATACAAAAATATGTACTGAGCCAAATTATAGCAATGAAACATACGAACAGGGTGTCGGTGTAAACAGAATGATCATTCCACAACGACTTTGGGCTAACCTTTGACCTGGATATTGATAGAGCAGATGGTGTTCTCTCGATCGGTATTCATAGTAGCAGAGGACTTTGGTTGACCATGACTTTCAGGGATAAAGTACAGCTAGATGTGCAGAGAATTGGCAGAACTTGTGTTGTGCATGAGTGCAAGGACAAATTTTTGCTAGAGAGTAAACAGATACAAAAATATTCATTAAAATGTGACTTTATTTTTCATAATTGAATTTTTTTGTAAATGTGACTGACAAAACTAGGTGTCTTATTTGCTCACATTCAAGCACTTTTTACATTTGTAGCGGCTTGTTTTCAGTTTTCAGGACACTGCAGTTGTTTCTGCCTGAGGCCTTCAGGAGCTATGGTCATAATTCATTATAGCATAGGGCAGTAAATACAACTAGTTCCTCAATTAGTAAAAAGCTGTTATTCATTTAGAAGTGTTTTGTTTGAGTTGATTGCTAATGCATTATCACCAATCACTATCTTTCAAGTTTTACATTGTAAACATACTAATTAGAACTAACTAGAACTAGAAGAAAAAAGCGGAACAACAAGGTTTGAAACAACATGAGTAAATGATCACATTTTTATTTTAGGCTGAACTATCACTTTAAAGACTCACAACCTCTCAGCTGCACGAAAATAACATACAAACTAATAATTTCATCCTAAAGTGTGCTGTCTGTTTAAAATGTAATAAAGAAATTTAAATGGGTCATGGCATGGATTTTTAAATTATTTTAATATGTTCCTTGAGGTTAACTAATACTGTTTTGTGCACAAAAACATAAATAAATGAAGAGTTCAGATGCATTTTTATCAGGCTCCTATATATAGGTTTCTATGTAAGTACTGGTTCTTCTGATTGGGCTAAGGGTGGGATTTTAGCGAGTTTGAAGTAAAAGTATTTCATGGACGTATAATATGTGTCGAGAGCATTCACTTCTCATCTCATTTTTGAACAAGATGGCTTTTAGCTGATTTTGCATCTGAACTCTTCTGAAATGTGCTTTAAGGGGCAGGCCCTTTAAAACTGTTATGAATGTCATTGCATATGAAACAGTATAAATGCCCTGCCCCCTCACTATTGCATGTGTGTTTTTTAACAACATTATAAAAATAAAACGGTCATTTGCAGACAAAGCATTATAAAATCATTTACTTACAGTTTGTGATGCAGCTGCAGTCAGATCTAGTAACGCTTCAACTTTTCAACAAATATTTCTTTGTGAACTCTCCACGACACTGTTCCACATTTACAAAACAACATGCTCCGAAGTCCGAACAATCCTTGTCCCTTATGCTGGGATATCCTTCTGATATCTGTACAAAGACACGAACGAACTGCTTATACCTAACGCGTCAAATTGCCCGTTCTTTCACTCCATTTGTCGTATTGACGATACGCTCCCGGGTGACATCACCTTGCACCTTGGATCAAAACGAGCTGTTTTCTGAGACTAATTTTATACAGTTGAGGTCAAAAGTTTACATACACCTTAATTATTTTACCAAAATAAGTGGGATCATACAAAATGGATTGTTTTTATTTAGTACTGACCTGAATAAGAGGTTTTTCATACTGTAAAAGATGTTGATAGTCAAGAGAAAATAATAATAAATTTATAAAAATGAGCCTGTTCAAAAGTTTATATACATTTGATTCTCAATACTGTGTTGTTACCTGAATGATCCACAGCTTTTTTTCATTGTTGTTGTTTTGTTTAGTGATAGTTGTGCATGAGTCACTTCTCTGTCCTGAACAGTTAAACTGCTGTTCTTAAGAAAAATCATTCAGGCCCCGCAAATTCTTTTCAGGTAACATTAAAATGTATTTTATGTGAAATATCTTATTCAGGTCAGTACTAAAAAAATATAACCTGTATTTTAGCAGATTCTGCAAGGTGTATAAATTTTTGACCTTAACTGTAAATTATTTTTCATTGATGACGAGGACATTCTGAGTTATAAAACTTGGAGGATGTATTAAGCATACAAAGACCTCTTCTGTGTCAAAACATCAAGACCCCTTAAAGATTAAAGTTTGAAGCTGCAATTTCTGATTGGCCGTCTGTCTTGCTCGTATTTGGATTCTATACTGTAACTGGTATTTTCTTCCATACATCTATTTTAATTCCATAGATCTATTTTTATTGTCAACTTTACATGACTTCATGTGTAGATTCTTATTCAGTCTGATCCACCTTTTATTTTTACGGAAACAAAATGCAAAATCTGAACTTAACACTAAAGTTGTGTTTCCTTTGCAGAAAAAGCAAATCTATTTCTCATTGACTTCTATTTTTGAAATGTGTTTCACAAAAGTAGGCATCAGTGATTAATAGATAAGTTATGTTCTATGTTATTATTGGAGGAACTCCAAGTTTAGAGTTGGAACAGGATGACTAGCTGAAGAACAGAATGGGCTGCAGGTGCACACATTGACAGCTGATAGGACACTAAACTCAAACATGAACTTTTGCAAAACAGAGTCACATGTTTTCTGTCTGCATATTTTTAAATATTATGTAGCATTCTCTGGCAGAGTGCTTTAAGTATGGTGTTTAATGTAGATTGTGTAGATGATACAATTACAAAATCAATTTTTGAGCAAGTACATAACCAGCCAGTGTTCAAAACTATCGCCTTACTTTAGCCGATTCACAACGGTTAGCTTATAATAATGTTTTTAAAATTGAGTGGTACGGGTAGGTTTTCGCGGGAAATTCAAGCATGCCACTGCGTAATTACATCACGTTCGTAAACATACAGAAGGCGTCGCGGCTAGTAGCTTTATCGCATGCGAGAACGCTGCAGGTGCCGAATAGTTTACAGCCTTTTCTCACAGCGGCTAAAATAATTAAACTTATTTTGATTGCGGAATGTAATCCAAAAAGTTTGTGTTTATGAAACATAAGTGACTGAAATTAGATTACTCCAGTTTTAAATGTGCATTTGATTGCAGATAGCCTACGTGGGATTACACAAGTTTTGTATTTTAAAGAGAAGCGGTCCTAAAGAAGAATAATTTGCTTTTTCGGCTAAAAGAATTTCTTCATATGAAATTTGAATTTTATGTCAATCAGAGATTAGACTAAACAGAAACACTAATAGGCCTACACACTACATACATGTAGTTACGCAATGCTGATGTTGTTAACATGAACAATTTGAGAACAAAGTATAACAGTAATAATAACTTGCTAGTTTGATGTGATGTGAGATAACCGATCGTTAGATTTAAACACCTGTAGCGTTTTTCCTCAGTTGGTCAGAACAAAAGTTTTAGATTTGTTACTTACTATTAGATGATAATATCCGGTGAAAATTCTTATTTGGCCCATATATTGGAATCTGTTAATCTGTGATTCCTAAGTACCGCACAACGATGCAGTGACTGACAGCTACCAAAACATTAGATTCATCCGCGCTGGAGCCGTGCTGGAGCACAACCCACGCATGGAAGATAATTCCGCACTTAACCGCAATTGCAGGTTTTCAGACGGAGATGGCGACAAAGAGTCAAAACTTACGGACTGCAGCCTTAAAATATAATATAACTTTTTTTTTTTTTTTTTTTTTGAGGCAATTCTGTTTGTACAGAATGAAAAAGTTGATCTGTTAAGGCATATCAAATTTACTTCATGTTACAGTTAAAACAGTAAACTAATTTGTAACTCCACAGATATGAGTTTTTCCAAACTTACAAACTTTTCCAAATTTCTGTAATTCATTACTCACCCTCATGTCGTTCCAAACCTGTAAAAACTTTGTTTATCTTAGGAACATAAATTAAGATATTTTTGATAAAATCCGAGAGCTTTCTGACCCTGCATAGACAGCAGTAAAAACTTTGTTAAAACACATATACATTGTGATACTCTCCTGAACAATCAGCAGAGGCTGAGACTAAAAGAAGAAATTGTTAAACAAAGTTGTTATTTTTGTTTTCTTTGTGTGCAAATAGTATTTTTGTAGCTTCATAAATTTAAGGTTGAACTAATGATGTCACATGCACTATTTAAATGATGTCCTTACTACCTTTCAGGGCCTTACTGTCTATGCAGGTTCAGAAATCTCTTGGATTTAATCAAAAATGTCTTAATTTGTGTTCTGAAGATGAATGGACCTGTTTTATCCCTGTAGTGCTTCCTGAGCTTCCTTTTATGGTCATGTTCCTGTCCTTGTTCAGTTTGATTAGTTAATTTCCCGCACTTGTCTGACCTCGTTATCCTGTGTTTAAAAGCCCCAGTCTGTTCAGTTATTGTTTGGTTGGGTCTGCTTGTTGTCTACATGTGTTTGCACCTCATTCCTGAAACAGTTACAGTATCTCACAGAAGTAAGTACACAGTCACATTTTTGTAAATATTTTAATATATATTTTAGAAATGACACTTTTCTACAATGTAAAGTAGTGAGTGTACAGCTTGTGTAACAGTGTAAATTTGCTCAAAATAACTCAACGCACAGCCATTAATGTCTAAACTGCTGGCCACAAAAGTCTTTTTTTTTTCCATAGTGCCCTTCATGGATCTCCTCATTCGTCCCAAATTCCTCCTCCTCCTGCTGGAGCAGGGGGACCGATCTCTCAAGTACGATACTAGACTGTTCTTGATGTTAGCTTACACCACCAGCTTCCCGGAAAATGCGGTCTGCTCGTTCTACGAAGTCAGCCTCAACACCGCTTCCTCAGAGGGAGCAAGCCTTGGATGGTGTGAGTGCAGCGTGTAGCTCCACCCCCTCTACCATGGCTGAGGGTAAGCTGATTATCCATCTGGGGCTGCTGGACTTCGAGGAGGACTTAATAGGCTGGGAAACTGACTTGGAGGCAGACTTGCTCCCTCTCCTTTGTTCTTCGTGCCCGCTGGTCCCGTCCTGCCCTTCAGTGCCCATGCCTCCAGAGCCTTCTCCTGAGCTCCCCTTCAGAGCCCAGTCCTCCTGAATGACCACCCACCCACCCGCTCCTGCCTCCTCCACTGCTGTCGTCTGCTAGCCACCTGCTTGCCCTCCAAAGCCTGGACTCCGCCTCTGCCCATAGACCCAGCAGCTCCACCTCGGCTACTAGTTCCCTCGCCTCAACCGTCACCCGTCGATCCACCAGGCTACGTCGTCCCTCCGGCTCTGCCTTGGACCCGCCATTGCCTCAAGACTCTGCTCCTCCGGCTTCACCTCGTCGCTCTGTCCCACCGGCTCTGCTGGGCTCCTTCCTCCTGCCAGCTCCACCTTGGTCCTCAGTCGCTCTGGCTCAGTCATGGATCTCCGGATCTTCACCTATGTCTCAGTCACCAGAGCCCTGTGCTCTACTCTGGCCCCCTGATTCTTGGCATCCCCCTGGCTCGTTGGCTCTCCATCTCCACCTCGGGCTCCTCCACCACCTGCTCCGCCGCCATCGGTCAGAGCCCTGGAATCGTCAGCCCTTCCTCCTCCATGGCTCCTCCCTCTGTTGGCTCCACCGTGTGCCATCATTATGGCTGTACCCTGGGTCCTGTTTGGCTCCTCCTGCTCCAAGTCACTCCTGTCTCTTCCCTGGATCCTCCCTCCATCTGGTCCACCCTGGTCTCTCCTGTTGTCTCTCTGGCTCCTCCCTCCATCGTCTCTACCCAGAACTCTGTTCATTGCCTTCCTCCCAGAAGTCTGTCCTCCTTCCGAGCCTTCTCCCAAGTTTCTATCCATGCCTCCCTCTGTTGTTTACAGCGCAAGGACGTGCCTTCCGGGAGGGGGGAGTTATGTCAGACTCTTGGACCTGTTTAACCCCCGTAGTGCTTCCTGAGTTTCCTTTTATGGTCATGTTCCTGTCCTTTTTCAGTTTGATTAGTTAATTCCTCGACCTGTCTGCCCCTCGTTATCCTGTGCTTAAAAGCCTCAGTCTGTTCAGTTATTGTTTGGTCTGTCTACATGTGTTTGCACCTCGTTCCAGTATTGGATTACCCCTGCGTTTTGCTGATTAAAAACACTTGTCCCACACGTCCAAGTACAAAAGAACACATGTCTACACATACACAGTCAAAAGCCTATAGATTACATATTATTGAGACCTGTTGGCCAACATGGGAAGCTATACTTAGGCAGAACATTGTACTCCTGCTTTAGCACATTCAGTGAGAAACACCCCCTACATCAATTTTAGTGCAGGTCTTTAATGTTACATTACCAGACTACCATACACAAATGACCTGCAGAAAACCCATCAGGCCACGAGTGTAAACATATCTTACAAGAACGCTCTGGTCCTTCTGTCATCGACATACCCCCTAACGATACGCAGAGGAACCTCTGATATTATGGTCATGGCTCTAATGTGCATGTTGAACATATTTAAGAGGAACACACAGGCTTCAGTTTTTTTTTTTTTTACTTTCCAGTCATGACCCCAGCAGACTAATGTCACGTACGCATAATGTTTGTTTACAAGTTTTTGCTCAATGATTGCAGTCTGCTAATCTGCTCATCGATTTTCTGTTTGGTAAATTTTTTATTAATCTGAGGATTAATGTTTCACTGTTTAGTTGCACTGGCTGTATAAACAAGTTATGAAATGTAAATTTGCTTACTTTGTTTGTAAAGACATCCCATGGCCTTGCTTAAAAAAAATATATATATATATTATTTTTACACTAACCCATAGAACAACCCTAACTTTACACCTAAATTAAACTAGAAAAAATTTACCTATATATATGTATATGGGATGGATGGGACATGTCCCCACCACTTTTGTGCCATGGTTGATATTGTCCCCATCACTTTTTTTTTAAACATCTCACCACAAGGATGTACCTGATGCAGATGAAACATAAATGACATTCGGTTCTGTTAAATAACCTGTGATCTGCCACTGGAATCTGTTGTTTTTAAAATCATGCTAAATGTTCGCTTCAATGTTTTTAGTGACAGAACGTTCTCTTGTGGCTCTTGCACAGTCTCACACACCAGTGCTTCAATCTTTCTATTTCTGTTTAATCACAAAACACAAATTGTTTCCCTGCTCTGCATATACAATTAATGATGAACATTTCTGATTTTAATAAGGGGGAAAAAATTAAACGTGGGCGGATTAGAACCTAAAACCTCCCACACGCCTAACGCAAATTTTAACACTAGACTGTTTAGGAGTACCAGTGCTTATTGTATATTGATGCATTTATTCGCTGATGTGAAGAATTTATTTTTATAATAATAAAGGCAAAAAAAAAAAAGTGTCCCACCAACATTTTAAAACAAAGCTATGCCACTGTATCTATCTATCTATCTATCTATCTATCTATCTATACATATATATATATATATATATATATATATATATATACACACACACAGTTGAAGTCTAAATTGTACATATTACTACTAATATTGTGTTGTTACCTGAATGATCCACAGCTTTTTTTTTTTTTTTTTTTTTTTTTTAGTGATAGCTGTTCATGAATCCCTCGTTTTTCCTGAACAGTTAAACTGTCTGCTGTTCTTCAGAAAAATCCTTTAGGTCGCACAAATTCTTTGGTTTTTCAGCATTTTTGCTTATTTGAGCCCTTTTCAACAATGACTGTATAATTTTGAGATCCATCTTTTCACACTGAGGACAACTAAGGGACTCATATGCAGCTATTACAGAAGGTTCAAATGCTCACTGATGCGCCAGAAGGAAAAACGATTCATTAAGAGCACACCAAGGAAAATAATTATAAAGAGAAAGATATTTGTGTTATTTGTGTAACGGGGTTAAGGGGTTACTGAGGTACGGAACTAAATAATATGATTTTAATGAATAATTACTTTTTCATGAATTTACTTAGAAAAAAAAAATTACCAGCAAAAAAGCAAAGATAGACATTTATGAGAATGGCAAAATGTATGGACCTTTTTCTAATTGTATTATTCATATCCCAAGTACACTTTCATAGAAGGCCATGAGGGACATGACAAAATAGGTGCAACTGAAAAAAAAAGATAATTTCTAATATATAGATAAAATATATGTCATGTTTATAAACCTTATTAAAGGAGACATTTCAGTTAATACAAAAAGCTTTTAAAAATACATTTTGGTGACCCAATAGACAAAATATACTTAAAAAGGTCAGAGGAACCTAAATCGTACCCGTTTTGTGAAATGACTCAAATACAGTGCTACCGTTATCTTTAGTTATCTTTATAGCTATCTTTATAGTCTGAACGGGCATGTAAACGGGCCTTTAAAGTGTTCGATGTTCGTGTATTTGTAACTTATTAGATTTTATGGTAACACTTTACAATAGGGTGGCATTTGTTAACATTAGTTAATGTACTAACTAACATGAACAATCAATGAACAGTACTTTTATTACACTATTTATTAATCTTAGTTAGTTAAAGTTAGTACAGTTAAATGCAGTTATTCATTGTTCATGTTACTTTCAGTGCATTAACTAATGTTAACAAACACAACTTGTGATTTTAGTAAAGCATTAGTAAATGCTTAAATTAACATTAACTATGATCAATAAATGCTGTAAAGTATTGTTTATTTTTTAGTTCATGTTAACTAATGTTCAATAAATAAAAAATAGAAATGCTGCCTAAAATAAAGAAACACAATGGTAATTTATCATTCCATTCAAATGAATGTAGAAAATACAGAAATCAGGACATGACCCAGTCGGACTCAAACCTAAGCCCCCTTGAACACCTACGTGCTCCAAGCAAATCCACTAAACCACAGCTCTGTCAACACCTAGGTGATTTATAACAGATGTCGTTACTGTAATGGAAACTCAAGCCTTCACACTCTCAATTTCAAACCTGACACAGACCCAGCAGAGCATCCAACTCTTATGTAAGAATGACAAAAAGTGCAACTCCCATATGTGTCAAGGTTCTGTTGTGTATTTGTATTTGTGTTTGTGCGAGTGCCAAGTTACTTAAAGAGTGAAAGATTAAACAATAAATATGTTATAAAGCAAGCAAGAGAGAGTGCTTATGTGTTAGAGGCAGTATAGGGTGGAAGTTCAGTGTTGTTAGACTACAAAGCAACTGCTTCCACAACATTTGGCTCCTCCCCTTAGTTAAGTGACCCACATACACTCCATTTGCCAATAGCTAACGAGCCGCCCCATACAAGTTTACCGACAAGGATCTTATGCTAACATAGACTTTGCTCTCATAACAAACTAGTTCCAAATCTGCAAACTGCTCGCTCTGGCATTCCCCTCATTTAACACGTTCTTCCTTGCTTTTCTGCATTTCTTTTTTGCACAAAAACCTTTAATAAATGGAGAGTGATGGAGCTTGTTTCTACAACCTGTACTGCTGCGCTACTGAATAGATATTTTAATCATAATCACAAGTCTTGTACCATGCAATTATTTATGAAAATAAAACACACATTGTATAATTTGCCAATTTTAATCAATTAATTGCTTGACAGAATGAATTGGGTCATTATTTATAGAGCTACATGGACAGAGCAAGTCATTAAGACTGGGGTCATGGACGCCCACTGAGGCATGAACAATTCATTATCCACCATTTACAGACTCAACGGCTTCTATGCTTGAAAAGACTCACACAGAGCAACAAACTCACACAGACACACACATACAAACACCTATTTCTGAACACGTGTATGTTTACACAAAAAGAGACTTGTTAAATATGGGGCCCCGTGCTGCTGAAATCAATGGAAAACCTATCAACTACTCCATAAATTGACAAAAACAGAGCCGAACTGTGATTATCAGGTGAGCATGTGACTTTTAGCTATAAGAGGAGCTATTAGTCACGGGCTGACTTGCATGCACAAATGTCAATGATCATTAAAAGATACCACACTTTTCCTTTTAGAAGCCATGTGATATAATTATTTTCATGATTCAACAAAAACTTTTAAGAGTGAAATACAGTGCATCTGGAAAGTATTCACAGCGTTCACCTTTTCCACATTTTGTTATGTTAGAGCCTTATTCCAAAATTGATTAAATTCATTATTTCCTCCAAATTCTACAAACAATACCTCATAATGACAACGCGAAAGAAGTTTGTTTGAAATCTTTGTCAATTTCTTAAAAATAAAAAACACAAAAAATCACATGTAGATAAGTATTAACAGCCTTTGTTGATGCACCTTTGGCACCAATTACAGCCTCAAGTCGTTTTGAATATGATGCCACAAGCTTTGCTCATCATCATTTGGCAATTATCTGCCATTCTTCTCCTCATCTCTTCACCTCTCAAGCTCTGTCAGGTTGGATAGGAGCAGGTGCACATTTTCATGCTTTCTCCAGAAATATTTGATCGGGTTCAAGCCCATGCTATGGCTGAGCCACTCAAGGACATTCACAGAGTTGTCTATAAGCCACTCTTGCTGTGTGCTTAGGGTCATTGCCCTGTTGGAAGGTGAACCTTCTGCCCAGTTTGAGGTACTGAATGCTCGGAACTGGGTTTTCATTAAGGCTATCTCAATATTTTGGTGCACTGAGCTTTTCTTCCACTCTGACGAGTCCCTATGTCCCTGCCACTAAAAAACAGACCCACAGCATGAGGCTGCTACCAGCTTTACTTTTGGGATGGTACTCTGCAGGTGATGAGCAGAGCTGATTTCCTTCAAACATGATGCTTAGGATTTAGGTTTATCAAACCAGATAATCTTGTTTCTCAGAGTCTGGGGGTCCTTTAGGTGCTTTTTGTTCCAAGTGTGTTTTTGTGTGTCTTCACTGAGGAAAGAACTAAGTTTGGACAAACCACCATAAAGCCCAGATTAGTGGAGTGTTGCAGTGATGTTTGTCCTTCTGTAGGTTCCTCCTGTCTCCACATATGATCATGGAGCTCGTCTAGAGTGACCATCAGGTTCTTGGTCACCACTCTAGACAAGGCCCTTCTCAATCAATTGCTCAGTTTGGCCAGGAGGCCAGCTTTAGAAAGAGTCCTGGAGGTTCCGAACTTCTTCTATTTACAGATGATGGAGGCCACTGTGCTTATTGAGACCTTCAATGCTGCAGAATTTTTTTCTGTATACTTCCCCAGATCTGTGCCTCAATTCAATCCAGTCTCGGAGGTCCACAGACAATTCCTTGGACTTCCACTGTTAACTGTGGGAACTTATATAGACAAGTGTGTGCCTTTCCATATCCATGTACAACTGAATTTACCACAGGTGGACTCCAATCAAGTTGTAGAAACATCTAAAGGATGATCAGTGGTAACAGGATGCACCTGAGCTATATTCTGAGTATCATGGCAAAGACTGTTAATACTTATGTACATGTGATTTTTTTTTTAGTTTTTTTATTTTTAATAAATGTACAAAGATTTCAAACAACATTCTTTCACATTGTCATTATGGGATATTGTTTGTAATTTGGAGGAAAATAATAAATGTAATCTATTTTGGAATAAGGTGGTAACATAAAATGAGGAAAAAGTGAAGCGCTGTATGGGGTGGAAAAACTATTTTGTTCATTTTTTGCTAACATATTTTTCTTTCATATTATTAATTAGGCTTCTTTTCAATTACTATAATATGGAAGCCTGTGTCTGTCATAAAACAAATTAAAGACTTTTTTGTTCTCTCAATTGCATCATATACACTCGCAATTCTGACTTTTTTCTCAGAACTGTGAGATATAAATGCACACTTGCGAGTTGTAAAGTCAGAATTGCTGGATAAAGTTAGAACTGCGGGATATAAACTCCCAGTTGCGAGAAAACAAGTTGAGTTTGTATCTCGCAATTCTGACTTTTTTTCTTAGAATTGTGAGATATAAATTCCAGTTGTTCACAGAATTGCGAGTTTATATCACACATTTCTGAGACAAAAAGTCAGAATTGTAATATAAGTCGCAATAACCTTTATTTATTATTTATTGGCAGAAATGGCCTTCCATACTATGAGGCTTAAAGGAATAGTTCACCCAAAACTAAACATTCTGTCATTAACTACTCACCCTCATGTTGTTTCAAATCTGTAAGATCTTCATTCATCTTCAGAACACAAATTAAGATATTTTTTTAAAATGTTAAAATGGTTTTGAAACCATAGTATAATATTCTGCAGTAGTACTTTTCTGACAAATAGACTTTATTAATCAAAACTCTGTGTGTAAATGATACTATGTGTGAAAAGGAATAAAAATTTTACTGCCTCTAGTGTTCATTTCAACTGGAAAGTGCAGTGATACGTACATATAGGTACAATTTTTGTAATTTGTAATGTATATAGAGGAACGTATTTCCAATGAGCCTAAACTGGAAAATAGCCTCTTACTTCTAAATTATGATGTATTTTGATGTAAAAATATAGATAATATTATAAGTGAACCCCTTTAATGTTGCTTTGCATGGACTTTAAACTGCAAAACAATTGTAAAATTGTTTAAAGAAAAAAAATGTCATTCAGTGTAGTCTGATTCTAATCATTTGCTTCCCAGTTATATTATAAATATGACCTGAAAAAATGCATTGTGATAAACTAGCACTCTTGTTGACTGTAACTGAGCGTGGTACTCTAATGGGGTGACCCAGAAACAAGAAAGAGTGTAATAGACTACCTCTACTCTCTGAGCATAATGTCACTGAGAAATACATCTCACTTTATCAGAGGGACTGTTCCACCGTTAGTGTACTGCACGTTGCTTTAGATGCAACTGCGGCTGGAAAAAAACAGGTTTATATATAATGTCATGTTACAATTGTGGTAAAGGTCTATGCGTCCTCTTTAAATGTAGGGCACAGGAAGACTTCATATAAATTTAGGTACAAGAAACTTTGAAATATAAGGGCAGACTTAATGTGGAGTGTTCAGGTAGAGCACTGCATTTTACAGTTTATAGTTTTACAAGCATTAAAATGTAATATTCTTTCAAAGGGGCTGCAAGCACTTGAAATATCAGACTTTCAAGTTCCAACAGCAAAAGATAAATATCTTAATCAAAGGCCTAACACCAGTTTAGCTGAGGAAAAAGATACTCAGAGCCACATAGCCTTTAGCACTAAATCAGATTAAGTTTTGTAAACCAATGTGTGCAGCAAACCTTTAAACTATTAAGTTTCAAGACTTTTCAGTCCTTCCATGGACTCATTTTCAGCACAGGCACAAAAGAGTCAAGTCAAAGGCTGCTAATAACTAATTCTTTTGTTTGTGCCGACATATTCTACATGGCAAAAAATCTATTATTTTTGTCCCAAAATCTATATATATATATATTGTAAACAGTGAAGTTTAATGAAATATACAGTTGAAGTCAAAGGTTTTCATACACCTTGTAGAATCTGCAAAATGTTAATTATTTTACCAAAATAATTAACATTTTGGAAAATAAAAAAATAATTTTGCTTCAGAAGGAAACACAATGCATTAAGAGCCTTTTTGAAAATGAAGATCAGGGTAAATGTAACTTATTTTGTCTTCTGGGAAACATGTAAGTATCTTCTGTATCTTCTGAAGGGTAGTACTAAATGAAAAAAAAAAGATATTGAGGCAAAATAAGAAAAATATACACATCTTCATTCTGTTCAAAAGTTTACACCCCTGGCTCCTAATGAATTTTTTTGTAAAATTTGTAATAGTTGCATATGAGCCCCTCAGTCATAGTCATTGTTGGAAAGGGTTCAAACACACAAAAATGCTGAAAAACCAAATAATTTGTGAGACCTAAAGGATTTTTCTGAAGAACAGCAGGCACTTTAACTGTTCAGGACAAACAAGGGACTCATGAACAACTATCAAAAAAAAAAAAAAAAAAATGGCATGCATTTTGATCCCTCTTATTTTAGTAAAATAATTAACATATTGCAGATTCTACAGGGTGTATGTAAACTTTTGACTTTAACTGTAACTGAAATATATTTCTAAATTTAATACTGTTTAATTTTTTATATTGCATGTAATTATATATTAATATATTGCATTTGTTTTAAACATTGCAAAGTGTGTTTCTTGTTGATTTGTGTTCAAATGTTACATGTTCACACATCAGAGAACAAAGAAAGTTTTTTCTTCAAATGTGACATGAAATTTTTTTTGTATTGAAATATATGGAGGAAAAAATATATTATATTTTTAAAAATATACAATAAAAGTCAAAAAAAAATATTGGTAGAAAATATATTTCTGTAAATATATTTACAAACATATTTAAAAAATAATTTGAAAATAATAATAATAATATATATATATATATATATATATTTGCTGTATTGGATAAATAATTGATTTTCCAGGGAGGTGCATCGCTGCAGACATATTCAAATGATTAGCATACTGTGATAGGAGGCATATCTGAGGTTGGTGACAGATACAGTGGCAACGCTGTGTCCGTATGTCTCACACATGCATTTTGTTCACAAAGCTTTCATTGTTCTTTCAGAGTTATGCTGTAAGCTTCATACAGGTTTAAAATATGAACAAAAGCATTGTGACTTTAATGACATTGCATTCTAAATACTATATAGACTTTAATGCAGAGAAGATACCGACATATTGGCTTCCACTTTTCTGGGAAGGCTGGGAAGGAATTTTTCTTCCCCCCATTCATCCAGTTGTGCATTTGTGAGTTCAGACACTGATGCTGGACGAGAATGCCTGGCTTGTAATTTCCGTTCCAGTTCATTCCAAAGGTTTTTCAACGGGGCTGAGGTCAGGGCTCTGTGCGGACCAGTCAAGTTCTTCCACACCAAACTCATCCAGCCATGTTTTTATAGACCTTGCTTTGTGCACTGGGGCACAATCATACTGGAATAAAAAAAGGACCTTCTTCTAACTATTCCCACAAATTTGGAAACATAGCACTGTCCAAAATGTCCTGAAGCATTAAGATTTCCCTTCACTAGATGTAAGGGAGTAACCCCTGAAAAACAGCCCCATGTCATTATCCTTCCTTCACCAAATTTTATGCAGTCAGGCAAGTAATATTCTCCTGGCATCTACCAAACCCAGATTTGGCCATCAGACTGTCAAACAGAGAAGCATATTTCGTCACTTCACAGAACAGATTTCCACTGCACCAGAGTCCAAAGGAGGTGTGTTTTACACCACACTATCTGACGCTCGGCATTGTGCTAGGTGACGTGAGGCTTGCATGCAGCTGCTCTGCAATGGAAACCCATTCCATGAAGGTCCTGCTACAGTACTTGTGCTGATATTGTTTTAAAATCTGTTCTGGTTTTAAAAGTTATGTAATGTATTCCTGCCTATAGATGACTAATATTAGTTATTGTATGTTAGTCTACCCAAACGCTTTTAGCCAAATTGCCCTTGTTGGTTAAATGGGACATTGGATGCAAAATTAACTTTTACATGGTGTTTGCAAATAAATGTCTTAGCGGTGTGTGGACACAACCACCCTACAATGATAATAATCCATTCACTCTTTTTGTTTTAATCCCCCAAAAAAGGTCTCAATTTTCAAGCTGTTTTGATTTTCTGAGCAGTATGATGCCATACTGAATGTAACTGAATGTAAAAGTGAACATAAGAGTCTTCACTTTCTTCCAACATCAGAGCCACTGAGGACACAGTGGATTACTTTTGTTTTTGATGGTAAGGAGCCACCGAATACACAAAAAAGAAGATAGGAGTGGGGTGAGAAGTAGCTCATTATCATTTAAAGCAGGAGTCACCAAACTTGATCCTGGAGGGCCGGTGTCCTGCAGAGTTTGAGTCCAACTTGCCTCAACACACCTGCCTGGAAGTTTCAAGCATACCTATTAAGACTTTGATTAGCTGGTTCAGGCGTGATTGATTAGGGTTGGAGCTAAACTCTGTAGGACACCGGCCCTCCAGGACTGAGTGTGGTGACCCCTGATTTAAAGAGACAAGGGACTCAGAGCTTGTGAACAGAGCTGGTGAAACTTAATGTTATTAATGAAATAAATGATGGAGTCATTTACTATGTTTTGTTTATGGGAGGTACACAAGGCTTATATAATACTGGGTCCACAGTAGTGTTCTAAAACACCAACAAAAACAGGACAACTACGTCTAAATTCCAAAAACACACATACACAAACTCAAGCAGATTATATAACATGCGAAAAAAAACAAGTATAACAAGTGCCAATTCAGGTCAAATAGCTGCTACGCCTAGAGATGTTTGAACTTTAATATGTGACCGGTTTTGTTGGTTTTGGCTGCTTCCAGTGGATCAGTCAGATTAGTATGAACTTAAGCATATCAACAAAAAAGCCCACAGCCAAGACATAATGTATGTTAAATATATATACATTACACACAGAGAAAGAAATGTGAGAAATATGAAGGAATATGAGTCAAATTTAAATCTTTCACGGTTTCTGAAATAACTCTGGTAAAAACCGGATTTTGTCTCCCCCTCATGGGATGTAACATAAGTTGCAGGGGGCTATTATTAGTAATGCGGTCGGTTTGTATGTGGGAACTCTTTATACCAGGGTTACACAGACCCTATAGCAGCCACAGAAGGTGTCTTTTTGCGTTTTAGTGTTAGCATCTCACAAACTAAACGATGTGCACCCCCTGCTGGACTTCCAGTAGCAACATTAACTTTCCCATTCAGGTACGGAACAGATTCAATTACTTTTAGCTTCAGTGAGCGAGCAAGCGAAATCTACAGTCACTCTTTACGCATTAAAAAATATAATAAATTAAATAAAGTCCGCTTAGACTGTGAAAAAAAGCTGCACCTTCCAGGCAAATTCGTAATCGGCAAAATTTGCCTACTGCACTGTCTTACATATTCGTGGACTTAAGTTACTCATGTGTAAAGGAACATCCTGTATTGTGTTCATCAGTTTGTGCGTTTTACTTACCGGATTTATATACTTGGACAGTTCGATATTTATCAAGTAAAGCTGACAAGACACTCTGAAACAACTTTGTAAAATTAAATTAAGCCTATTGCACGTATCTGTGTTATGTTACGTTAAATAACATATCCACCTTATTGAAAATTTAATGGGTCTGGCTTCCGTTCTCATCCACGTTCAACTATTTTTATTATTATTTTCATGTATTATGTAATTATGAACACTAGTTTGTAGTAAAAACAGTCTCACCCTTTACTGCATGTCGTTATTCTTCTCGTTATTTCCTTATATCAGCTAATTAACCGGAAGACTCATCCATAAGCTTACTTCCGCGTTGAAGAATAAGTGAAATGTCCTGTAATCATTTGTGACCCTGGACCACAAAACCAGTCATAAGGGTCAGTTTTTCAAAATTGAGATTTATACATCATCTAAATGTTGAATACATAAGCTTTCTATTGATGCATGGTTTGTTATGATATGACAATATTTGGCAGAGATGCAACTGTTTGAAAATCTGGAATCTGAGGGTGCAAAAAAAGGAAAATATTGAGAAAATCGCCTTTAAAGTTGTCCAAATGAAGCTCTTAGCAATGCATATTACTAGTCAAAAATTAAGTTTTGATATATTTACAGTAGACAACTTACTAAATATCTTAATGGAACGAGCTTTACTTAATATCTTAATGATTTTTGGCATTTAAAAAAAAAAATAATAATAATAATTTTGGCCCATACAATGTATTTTTGGCTATTGCTACAAATATACCAATGCTAGTTAAGACTGGTTATGTGTTCCAGGGTCAGATTTCTGGATTTATTTAATCTTAGTTTATGTGTATGTTTATCCTTAATCAATGTATTAATCATACCAGAAGGAGCCATTTTCTCTGCACTTAGGAAGATGTTTAAATAAATGTTGAATAAGTCCTATTTCAAACAGCAGAGAGCGCCACAAATCACCACATTCTCCATTTTCCCCGTCTCTCTCTCCTAAGATTTGTAAGATTAACTTTAATCACCTTTGAATGTAATACAAATATGTACACATTCATAGAAAAAACTTTGTAAAATGTAGTACAGATTGAACGCTAAGTGAGTGTCTAAAGCATCCAGTTTAATAAAATGACAGCGACTGGGCATTTCAGTGGTCAGAACAGGCCAGAAAAGAGATATATTAGGATGTGAGTCAATCTGGACAGCAAAGTGTGTCTGAGTCCTGTGTCCTGGCTGGGTTGTAGAGCTGGATAACGTTTGTAAGGAGGAGATGATCCATTAGCAGTGCTATGAGGTTGGACAGGGTTCAGATGCTGGTTCTGGCAGGGAATGAGCTCTGGTGAAAAATCATGAGCACAGCTGAATTGTAAAGTGAGATGACCTGGACAGATGGCATTTAATTAATACAAATCATCTCTTTAACAGGTGAACTGATACACGTCTTCAACCCTTCTACCCTTTGTTGGATATGGAGGTGGAGAAAGGACTCCCTGTTAAATATGGTATCAAACTAGGTGTTGCATTTAAACCTGGATTAAAATAATAATTTGAATATAGTACCATATCAAGGTATTTAGATTACAAACTCATTAAATCTAAGGTACAGACAGTATTTTTAAACAGCCGTGTCATCAGCGTCACATTTTATTTGCGAAATAATTCTAATATGCTGATTTGGTGCTAAAGACAAGTATACTGCTTAATATATAAACAGTTATACTGCTTAAGTAATATTTTGTAACATTATAAATATATGTGTGAATATGTGTCTTGACCTTTGGCATAGTGATGATGTCATCAGTAAGATGACACATCAGCACAACACTGTGATGTCATTCCCAAAGAAGAAACTCGGTGGTGATGTCACTCCTATATATGATCCTGTTGGTGCCATGTGGTTTGTTCTTTAGGTCTAAATATGGGATGTCATGAGATCTCTGACACTAACCTAATGACTTCATGCGAGGAAAAGGTGAGAGAAGTAGAAAAAGACGATGATTGACAGCAGCCTCCTGGATTAGAGAGCTTCCAATTACAGTAGATCATCCATGTTAACAAGATCCAAAAGAACACAGGACTACCAGAATACACCCAGCGATCATCTCCAGTATCTAGCCAGTGACAGGTCTATAAGAGAACAGCTGTGACAATGAGTCATTCAGGAGGGAATATGACTGTGGCTTTCATGAATGATGCAATTAGCCTATGGATACTAACGGGTTAATGCACACCACAACAGTATGATGCAACAAAGTAGCAATAAGTAGAGAGGATAACAGATCAAACACCAGTTGTGTCTCCCTGTCCTCTCCTTATCCTGTTTATAAACATTTCATTTTAGATGGCCTTGTGTTGCACTGATAAAGCTAATGGTGACCAACCACAGATAAAGAAATTCAATATATGAAACTAAGAGAAGATTTAGTGCACTAAAATGAAAGTTGTTGAATTGTAGATTCTGTCTCTAGATTGGAAGTGGCCTATGATCACATCTTCCAAAGGTGAGAGCTTAGGGGCGGGACTATGCGGCAAAAGCGGGGCTATGTTAACCTGTTTAGAAAGAGTCATTTTTTGCGATTTTCATTTAGTTCTTCTAATAACAAAAAACCCTTGCTAAAGCTTTAAACACTATTTGATGTATTCGCTTGGGAAATAAAGTCAGTGAAAAGGAAATGGAGTGTTTTCACAACTCTTAATTAATTGGTCATATTGGCGGCACTGAATGTAAACAATGCCACTGAACAGAACGGAACTTGCATATTTTGCTGATTATTGCTGCTGAAAATGGTCAATTATTGTCATGTTTTGGGCTGTACTAATCGGTTGGACCGGGAAAAACTTTTGGCGTAATATAAACTGCCAAAAGTTGTAACAAATCAAGGAGAAGAGTGCAAAAAACTGAGGAACAAAAGGCCTTTGTGGTTGGCCAAACTAAACCAGTGCAAAAATCATGACAACATTTGTGTTTGTTCTTATCATTTCCAGTCAGGTAGGTGAAATATTAGGCTAATATGTTAAATAATATTGCCTGTATGAATCTTTACTACCTACTAACTTTATTTTGTCAAAATACAGCGCCCTTTCGTGTTACTAAGTCCTTCTCTATATGATTCAGCAGCTTCCACACGTTTTTCTGTGGTTTAGACAGTGTAAATTAGCAGCACAATGTACTCATTAGCACATTAACCTTGTAATCCATGCTGTTGTTTATATCCCGAGTATCGCCAACATGGCTGCTCATCCGGGCATCTGACAAAACCGTGATGGTAATTGGAGTGGTTCACCCACCCAGTCGTGAATTACTGTCATTACAGCCTACAGTTTGCTAGCTAGCTATGCCTTCCTCAGGTAAATGCATATTACCTGGTTGCGATAGGCTACAAAATAGCTCGTCGTCCATTCAGCTTTTCCGCGAGTGGGCGTGGTTTCGGCGCCAACAGCGGACACGCCCCCAGCGTTTAAGAGCAGAGAATACTGCGCATTTTTTTTCAAGATTTTGATACTTTGTTTTATTTACTTGTTTTTTCTCATTTAAATTTGGCTGGGTGGTTAATAACACCTTTTCTGTGGTGTGACAAATTTCTATGGGATTCCTACTTTAATCTATTGTAAATATAATGAAAACTCCAAGCATTTGTGCGTGTTTGTAATGTGCTTCCCTTTTATTCAGTAATGGTTTAATGTTGGAGTGTTAGCAGGGGGTAGAGGGATTCAGTCTCACTTTCTCTGTTTAACAAATGAGCTGTGAATTCTCCAACTCATCCTGACTGAAAATAGAGTTGTTGTGACATGCCATGATGAAAGAGAAGACTAAAAAGAGAGAGACCATGGTGGGCTTTCTTTGTTTATTTACATATGTGTGATGAAGGTGAGTGTTCTGGTGAGATGACCAGTGAAGGTCAGTGTTCTCACATATTTATATGCTGATCTATTGTTGATGTTGGCATGTTATGTAGATTTCACGTTTAAAGTATTTTGGGTAACTGATTCCTTTTACAGTTTACAAAATCTGGAAAAACATGTGAACATCTAAACAAATTATTGCTGACATTGTTCTTCCAAAATCCTAAGTCATACATTTAAAACACTGAAGTTTGTAACTTTAGTACATGTCGCTGGGCATGGGCATATTTGTGGTTAAGTATGTGCTGCCTTTGCCCTACATGAAGTATTTTTGACCTTCTCTTTTGTAAGATGAACAGCAGGGCCAATAGACAGCTGAACAAGTGATGTACAGACTAACAGAGGAATGCATGTCACATTCCACTTCCTTGTGCATGAGTGGGGGAGAAAAAAAGTGAGTGAGAAAGAGAGAGGCAGGGAGCCGTGCATAGAAACAGTCTAAAAGAAGGCACATTCCTGTCTTTGTTTTTCATTGTCAGATTTAAACTCGCACTAATATCATCTCATACTTGAAATGGTGTTTTTACAGAATGCCTTTCAACAACTTCAAAGACTTCAGTCCTTAAGGCCATATGAATGTGAATAAATCTAGGACGAGTTTCAGATCTAACAGCGAGTTACATTGTCATGCAAGTGTAAAAGACTTCAAAATGTTTCCTGCAAAATAAAATTAGCAAAAAAAAAACTGTTTTTCATATTTTAATGTTCATTAATTAAATAACAATAGGTCATGAACAGCATTAGGAAGCTTTTCATGTACAGTGCGAACATTTACAAGGGGAACACACATAGCAGGCGGTGGGACGTATAAAAAAAGAATAAATTACCCCAAGCAGCATCATCTATTAGGAAAAAGACAAGCATCGACATAAAATCTTTTGATTATAGGTTCAAATATACATAAGTGCTTCAACATACAAAAATACATTGTATTTATAATCAGAGCTCAAAGACACTTCATATTTGATTTGCATGTTTTCTTAGTGGGGAGGAAATTGGATTTTGGAGAGCAGCCAGTGGCCTTTGTCCTAAACAACAACATCAACAATTCCACTGAACTGACAGAGAGTGCAGAGGATTTTTAAGATTCAGTACAACAGATCATGTTGGTAGCTTGTCATAAGAACCATTTGGACAAACATATTTCCACTATTGGTACATTTGGGTACAATCCACTGAAAACGCTGTTGGCAAAAAAATCTGTCTCATTCTATATGTGTCTTTTGATTAACCATATTACCTTACGACATTGCAGTGACTTTCTGATTTCTAAAACCCATTGTTATGATTCCAAAGCTGAAGTGAAGAACATTGAACAAACCCTCATTTCACCAGTTGTCATCCCCTGAGATGATCCAAAACAAATGTAATCCTCTTCTACATTGAGTACCATCGTGTACATTTTTTTGAGGAATATAATCTGGATTGGCAAAGTTTCATATTTTGAACCCTTGAAGGGACAGTTCATCCGAAAATCCAGTCATCATATACTCACCCTTAAGTTGTTTCAACCCTGTATAAGTTTATTTCTTCTGTTGAACACAAAAGATGTAAAAAAAAAAAAAAAAAAAAAAAACCTTGATGGCCACCACAGTATTTTTTTCCATACTATAGAAGTCAATGGGACCATCAACTGTTTGGTTACCCATATTTGTTAAAATATATTCCTTTGTGTTCAACAGAAAAAAAACTAAATAAATAAAGGTTTGGAATAACCTGAGGGTGAACAAATGATGACAGAATTATAATTTTTGGACAAACTATCCCTTGAATTCTCAAAAAGCAATCTGGGAATGTGCATAAAATTGGTTTGGCAACTTTTTCAGTTTGGTGTTCACTTATTCCTTATAATTC
This sequence comes from Cirrhinus molitorella, assembly GCA_033026305.1. NCBI lineage: Eukaryota > Metazoa > Chordata > Actinopteri > Cypriniformes > Cyprinidae > Cirrhinus > Cirrhinus molitorella. The sequence continues at coordinate 22,223,489 of CM065135.1, read as the reverse complement.
TGAGTTCAAATGGAATATTCCTATCATAGGCTACTACACATACATTAAAGTTTAACATTGTCATGTAAACAAACTTAGAAGGTTAACCTATGCCCTTATCTGAACTAATGCTCCAAAATAACACTCTTAACTAGAATATTTAAAACAACGTGATGATAGAATCTCAAACTCTCTCCTCACAAACATGTCCATGACTTGCTATATGCTGCGTAGTAAAAGAGCACATTGAGAAATATTAGATTTGGACTTTTCTTACAGTTGTTTTCCCACAAAATACACCGTATAACGTGTGTTAATAACATTCTGAGTGCTGCTTTTAAAATCCGAACATCTGTTGAGGTGAATTTGATTGTTTTATCTCATTTCTGATTAAACAGGAAACAACAGAATGTTTAGCCTGTGAGCCAAAGCTGCTCTTGGAGAGATGCAGCTGGCACACTTTAGTCATTCCCCATTCAACTGTTTTTAAAGATGAGCTTTCTCTGTGAATTACCGCATTAAGCATATCTGGCATCAGTTATTGTTAGATCAATTCTATTAAGATAATGATCTGGTTTGGGTGAATGTAAGATTTGGCCTCAGCTCGATGTGAAGGAAAAGCGCTTACCCAGAGTGCCTTTCAGTGCTGTTATTTTGGGACGTCTACAGCGCTCTCATTCAATTCCAACTGAATGAGATCCATCAATACTTCAGACCAGAGCCAAAAACACCATTGGAGAAAAATGAGAGAGTGTGAGGAAGATGGAAAGAGGCTGAGAAAGAGAGAGTGAGTTTGTGTGAGGGAGAGAGAATGATGACATGAAAAAGAGTCACTGAATTTATGAGGGACAGTGTGGGTGGTGAGAGCAAGAGAGGAAAGTAACTAAAAGGAAAGAGAGTCAGTGTAAAGGTAACAGAACCAGCAACAATACAGCGAGACATCTGGATTTGCCTCTAGTGCAAACTCTAAAACCTAGTGAGACTTCATCTTAAAAACGTCTCCATTTCCCCTCACTCCTGTCACCTGCCCGGGACGCTGAGTTTTTGCTTACTGTCTGTGCTAGATTGCTATCAGATAATCCCAACGGGCCGCTCTACGCTAAGGCGTCGTCATAGAGATGACATGCAGAGAAAGCTTTGGAGGAATATAATCATCAAACTTGATACAGTGCCAGTGGGTGGAGCCACAACTGTCAAACAGGAACAAGAAGGAGGGAGGAATGGAGGAGTAGAGGCTGAAGCAGTGCACAGGAAGAAGAGAGCAGTCCTGTCAGTCATGGGGCTTTGTGTTGTTGTCTTTCAACGGAGGCACAATCATTCAGTTTTTCTGCTTTTTGTTCATCTCTTGACATCAGTCTGCATGAGATTTCCGCAAAGCTGTAAGTGCTGTTTAACCAAAGTCGATTCTTGGACGGTACTCGAGAACCATGGGATAAGCCTGGGGTAAAAACAAAAGCAAAGAATGACTCTGACTTTGAATAATCCCATTTAAGCAGGGTATCATTTTCATTATACTGTCATCGTTCTGTATTTTACTTTCTTGGAGTGTAAAAGGCAAGAACACAGACCTAGGGGCATCCATGTGTCGTCTGATTTTGTGTCAACCTCTAGTATGTGTGTAACTGGAGAAATATGACTCATAGATCTGTCAGTAGCTGTGAGCAGTTTTTTTTGCTCCTGCCCCCCACAATCACCACCAACTCAGCGACAGCTGTTCACACTTCTCATGAGCACACACACACACACACACACACATTCAAACACACCCACATATTCAGGGTCAAAGTAACTTTTCAATAATTTATCTGGCAAAGTTCTAGTCCAGGGGTTTTCAAACTTTTTGATGCCAAGGATACCCAATTACGATGATCCACAACAGAGGGACCCCCTTCCTAAAATGTAAAGTTGGCTATAGATTTTAATTTATAAAAAACGATTTAAACTGTGTGAAAAAAATATTCACGTTGATATTATAAAGACAACATTAGCTTTTACTTTGTCATTGCACTAAAGGAAATTGCTAAAGATTCGATGTAATGGAAGTAGCAATCTTTTCTTCCATATTGTGATGTACACTCAAGTGAAACAAATTATTGACAAAAAATGTAAAGGCAGGGTTGTAGTTCATTATATGTTCTGCTGATTGGATGGAGCTTGCAGTAGATTGTAAGAAAGGGGCAAAGCTTAAGTGTAACAAATGACTGGAGTAGGGCTGTCACAATTTCTTGATTCAAAAACTTGATTGCATTTTGCCTGTGTTGAGTAAGTGGCGCATTCCACGGGCGAGAATCCATGAAACACATTATTAGACTGTTCTGTTAGAGCATTATATATTAAACCCATTTAAAATCATAATAAAGCATAATGCTATTGCGAATTCACAAGCACTACAATTCAATTAAATAAATATATGCGATGCAGAATTAATATATCTTCTTTAAATTTTTACATGCGAGTCAGAGTGGCTCCATTCCCAGTAAATGCTGCTCCACACAAACTGTTATGGTACATTCACACGGGGAGTCTGCGTCGACTCTTGATGGAGGGTGTGTCTGAAGTTTGATGCTGATGCGACCGACATAGTGGCAACAGCCAATCACATTACTTTTCTGGTGTTGCATGAACGGGATTGGCTAGCGTCTTCCCTAGGGTATTTGCATAAGGCGATCTGATTGCCTGCGGTAGTGTTTGAAAAGTTAAAACGTTTTCAACTTCTGCCATGAGCAACGGCAGTGACGCAATGCAACAAACCCACAATTCAGTTTGGCAACACTTGACGTCACTCTATTCAAAGTAAATGAGAGCCGCTGACGTTGGCGCCCCGTGTGAATGTACCGTTATTATTTACATTTGTGGAGCATCTCAAACTTTGGGTGTATTATAACGTTAACGTTCAGCACATTTCGAAGGTAAACAATTTATATAAACCTACACCTATTTTATCAATATGCTAACTTTTTATTGCGATTTTAAAATAAAACTTTAAACCCTCACTCTGACTTTACATATTTTAAAGTCCACATAATCAAGACAATGGCTGTAGCATTTGTCATAAAGAAATGTCCCACAGATGCTTAATAGGGTTTAGGTCTAAAACATTCATGAATTAATAGTTCACAATAAGATTAATAACATGCATTTAGAAAATAGATTTTTTAATTTATACTGGCTTTTAAATATTATCTGAAAACTTTGTTTGTTTGAACATACAACTATAGGCAGTTTTGTTTTTATTGTTAACAGAACAAAATAATCAATTAAATTTTGATTCATGACCAGTCTTTAGACAGCATAATAAAATAGCAATATTAGTCGAGATTCAAGATTCTGAACAGAAAAAGCTGAACAGAAAATAAGGCACAGATAAAAGAGCCCTGTCAGAAGATCTTAAAAGTCTTGAGCAGTAAGAAGGTCTTTAAGATGGAGCTTGATCATTAAGAGCTTTAAAAACAAACCACAAGATTTTAAACTGAATTCTAAAATGGAGCCAATGAAGTGAAGCTTAATTTGGGGTGACATGGGGTAATGATATTTTTTATCCCCAAACCCTGACATTGTCTATTGAGTTTTATTGAGCTTTATTTGAACTACTTATTATTGCCTCATTGCTAATATACAGTATCTCACAGAAGTGAGTACACCCCTCACATTTTTGTAAATATTTTATTATATCTTTTCATGTGACAGCACTGAAGAAACACTTTGCTACAATGTAAATTAGTGAGTGTACAGCCTGTATAACAGTGTAAACTTGCTGTCCCCTCAAAATAACAACACACAGCCATTAATGTCTAAACTGCTGGCCACAAAAGTAAGTACATGCCTAAGTGAAAATTTCAGAATTGGGCCCAAAGTGTCAATATTTTGTGTGGCCACCATTATTTTCCAGCACTGCCTTAACCCTCTTGGGCATGGAGTTCACCAGAGCTTCACAGGTTGCTGCCGGAGTCCTCTTCCACTCCCTCATGACAACATCACAGAGCTGGTGAATGTTAGAGACCTTGCGCTCCTCCACCTTCCGTCTGAGGATGTCCCACAGATGCTTAATAGGGTTTAGGTCTGGAGACATGCTTGGTCAGTCCATCACCTTTACCCTCAGCTTCTTTAGCAAGGCAGTGGTCGTCTTGGAGGTGTGTTTAGGGTCGTTATTATGTTGGAATACTGCCCTGCGGCCCAGTTTCTGAAGGGAGGGGATCATGCTTTGCTTCAGTATGTCATAGAGCTTGCGCACTCAACTTCTTTGATCGACCATGGCGAGGCCTGTTCTGAGTGGAACCTGCCCTGTTAAACCGCTGTATGGTCTTGGCCAAAGTGCTGCAGCTCAGTTTCAGGGTCTTGGCAATCTTCTTATAACCTACGCCATCTTTATGTAGAACAACAATCCTTTTTTTCAGATCCTCAGAGAGTTCTTTGCCATGAGGTGCCATGTTGAACTTCCAGTGAACAGTATGAGAGAGTGAGAGCGATAACACCAACATTAACACACCTGCTCCCTATTCACACCTGAGACCTTGTAACACTAACGAGTCACATGACACCTGGGAGGGAAAATGGCTAATTGGTCCCAATTTGGACATTTTCAGTTAGGGGTGTACTCACTTTTGTGGCCAGCGGTTTTAACATTAATGGCTTCGTGTTCAATTATTTTGAGGGGACAACAAATTTATACTGTTATACAAGCTGTACACTCACTACTTTACATTGTAGCAAAGTGTCATTTCTTCAGTGTTGTCACATGAAAAGCTAAAAAATATTTACAAAAATGTGAGGGGTGTACTCACTTCTGTGAGATACTGTATATGTATTTTAAGTAATTTTAAAAGGGTTTTTTCACTTATGTCTTTTTTTTACTACAAAAAAGTCATTAAATTGCCCAATTACTCAATTAATCGTCAGAATAATCGACCGCTTATTTGATTACCAAACTAATCGTTAGTGACAGCCCTAGATTGGAGACATCAGCATATCTGCAAAATTCTGTTGTTTTATGGGAAGATCATGTTTTTTTTGTTTGTTAAAAATTACAAGTTCAGAAAAAGTTAATAAAACATTCATGAATTAATAGTTCACAATAAGATTAATAACATGCATTTAGAAAATAGATTTTTTAATTTATACTGGCTTTTAAATATTATCTGAAAACTTTGTTTGTTTGAACATACAACTATAGGCAGTTTTGTTTTTATTGTTAACAGAACAAAATAATCAATTAAATTTTGATTCATGACCAGTCTTTAGACAGCATAATAAAATAGCAATATTAGTCGAGATTCAAGATTCTGAACAGAAAAAGCTGAACAGAAAATAAGGCACAGATAAAAGAGCCCTGTCAGAAGATCTTAAAAGTCTTGAGCAGTAAGAAGGTCTTTAAGATGGAGCTTGATCAGTAAGAGCTTTAAAAACAAACCACAAGATTTTAAACTGAATTCTAAAATGGAGCCAATGAAGTGAAGCTTAATTTGGGGTGACATGGGGTAATGATATTTTTTATCCCCAAACCCTGACATTGTCTATTGAGTTTTATTGAGCCATTTTCCTTCTGGGGATGGTGGGCTGGTCTATACTATGTTTTACTATCCTTGTAGGGACATTTATTCCCAAAAATACTGGCAAAACTTGACCCACACACGTGCACTTACGCTGTCACCCTGTAGTCTCCAGCGAGTGCGGTAGATGAATTCCAGGGTGTGATCTTTGCCCATGATCTCTCCGTTACACAAAACGTCGAGCTATAAGAAACAGGTACAGAGTGGACAGCAGGCAAATTATGTTTCATAAGATCAAATAACAGGCATGTTGTGTGTTACATACACATTTAGTAAAGCGTCTCAGAAAGAGCAACCTCAGAAACTATTTTCATTGACTATCAAGTTTCAACAGATGGGTAAGAGCTCATTTATTAATATCTGTATTGAACTGTGAAAGGAACCTATTAACTCTCAATACACACAGAGAAGCATTTGCCTGTGTTGACAGCCCTCTGAGAGTGTAATAAAACAGTATTTTACCTCATAAGAGCTTGGCAGCTTCAATTTTACACAGAGGAACTTCTTAATGGTTCCCACCGTAACACGGGTGGAGCAACGGATGAATTTCTTCATTAAACCCTGTTGCAGAGAAACAAAAAGTGCAAATTATAAACACATCTTTTAAAAACATATACATATTTTGAACTATACTGTCTACATGTACCTTAACGATGCTTTCTCCTGATTGGCCATTGTTTCGTAGACAGTCCAAACAAATAGCAATCTGAGGATCACTCCTGTGGTAGTCTCCGCCTTTTCCATCATCATCCTCTTCATCACTCAGACGAGCTTTCTTAGATCTAGGGCCATCTAGAAGATAGACAAAGGAAAGCTGACCTTTAACCGTAAAGTAATTTGGTATATACTTTATGTGTACATGCGACTGTGTGTGTGTAGGTAATGGATAAGCATTACCTTCTCCGTTTGATTTGATCTTATTTTTTCTCCAGAACTCACTTTCCTGTTGTTCCTCCTCTAGTAAATAAACACAATCATTTAAAGAAACTACATTAAGAAGCAGTTTACAGACATAGAAACACTTACCAATGCATTACAGAGAATAAAGCTTGCGTGTCTGTGTATATATATACACACTCACTCTCTCTTAGTCCAGGCACCAGCTTGAAAATGATCTCCTCCAGGGTCTTATCTAGCCTACAAAAAGAAAGGCCAAGATACCATAAAAAACACAGGAGGACTTATGTGTGTACTTAACCTGTGCATGTGAGAAATGCGTGTGGGTAAGTTTGGGTACCTCAGCATCTCTAAAGGGTTGGTTTCATGGACTTGTATGCCACATTCCGGACACTCATTACTCTCCTCAAAGTGCTGAACGATACAACTCTTACAAACTAGAGGAGAGTGGAATAAGAAGAGAAGGAAGAGCAGAAGAGAAACAAGAGATTGAGTGGATTAGGTAAAAAATACTCTAAAACTATCATACTGTCAAACTGTTTTTATTTACTTTTTAATGGCTCATACAGTGGCTCAAACCAAAAATTATTCAGACACTAGATATAATCTCTGATATTATTTTCCTGCAGGACATTAATAGTTCATTTATTTAAGTGAGCATAGCAAAATAAAGTAAACTGTGACATATTATACCCAAAAATTCTTCATACAGTGGACTACCAGTAAAATTGATTAAAAAAATTGGGAACAAAAATTTTTCTTACATACCTTTCTATCAAAGTTATCTGATTATCAAGATGAATTTGTTCTGACTCTTAAGTTTTTTTCATATTTTATTGCCATTTTCTTAATTATACAAAAAATAAGATGTGATAATGGGAGAAATTTTGAAGGTGTCTGAATAAATTTGGGTTTGACTGTAATTCATTTGTGATTATCCAGATTAATTTGTTCTGACACAGTTTAATTCTTGAGTTCTTATTTTATTACCATTTTCTAAACTATAGCAAATAAACTGTGATAATGTGAGAAATGTTAAAGGTGTCTGAATACATTTTGGATTGGCTGTATGGCACAGGTCACTGAAGTTAAATTAATTAAAAACAATATATATTTTTAAGCCAAATGTCTTTTTTTAATCAGAACAAAAATGACAGCATTTAACAGATACATTTACAAATAAATGCCACCAATACCCATATTATACTCATAAAGCTACCAACAAAACTACAAAATACCATAAATTACAAAAAAGTAAAAGTATAGTGAAAAATAGTGACCGGCATCAACATTAAAAAAGCAAACAATTTCTTTGTAAAAAAATTATTTTGTATATCGCTACAAAAAAAGATTAAAAATGCCAGCTGTCTGATTTACATTTTTATACACAAAGTATTAATATTTTTAGTATTTTTATTTTTATCTTATCTTATCTTAAGTTTTGACTTTATTTAGTTTCAGCTTTTTTTCAATTGCCCAAAACTAATATGAAAACTGAAAATATAAAAAGATACTTTGCGTATAAAGAACTGTGTAAAAAACTCTAAAAGTCGTTTTAGTAAATCAGTTTTTTTTTATATATATTCTTTTGTATCAACATATTATTTATATATATATATATATATATATATATATATATATATATATATATATATATATATATATATAATTACTATTTTTCACTACTTTTAATAGTTTTTAGAATTTATGGAATTTCCTAGTTTTATTAGTGGCTTTAAGATTATAAATTGATTCTGATAAATTGTGTATTGGTGGCATTTAGTTGTAAATGTATCTATTACATGCTGTCATTTTAATTGGTGCACAATTGGTACAATAGCAATATTATCAAGTCACTTTTAGTGAACCTCTGCTTTCAGACAAGCACCCACAGTTGCACCCACAGTTCACAGTTCAACAGAGAAATTATTTTTCTGTTCGGTTAGACAGAGAATTAAAATGTTAAGCATGTTAAGTGTGAAACAAATACATTTTTGAGACAATAAAGATATGAGGCAGGTCAGATAAGCAGGTATGGGCAGGCTATTTTTCTATTACATAATAATGACATAACAGCCATTTCTGCAGATACTGCAGGTGCTACAACTGAACCATACACAAGTCTTAAATCAAGTTATCACATGAGACATAATTCCAGAAAGATGGCAGTTTGTTCTGGCATATTTCTAATAATGAAGATTTCCAAAATATTCAGTCTGTTTGGTGCAGAGGAAATAAAGAGAATGTGTGAGACATGGATGACTTACAAGTGTGCAGGCATTCTGTGACAGCAGTGGGCTTTATCAAGTACCCACGGCAGATTGAGCAGGTGATGTATCGGTTGAAATCTCGGACCAGGTGCTTTCGGTGAGTCGCCATCTCGACTCAAAGGTCACAGAGGTCAGGAGATTGCAAGCTGGAGTCACAGCGCTGCCTGTGAACCGACACAGGGGTGCCACGGTGATTTTGTCATCGCCTCAGTTTTGAGGCAGCTGCAACTCCAATCTGAAGACATTATGGTTGAGAGAGTGACCCTAGTTTAAAAAGGACAAATTAAGGTTTATTAATTTCAGATAAGTTAAGTGTTTTTAGTGACTTTTCAGTTATACTTTACGCCTCCGCATGACAAGCAAAGAATGAATCGAAACTGATTGCATAACACATTCTGTTTTGAAACCAGTCCAACTCAAACCAGACTTGAGCTGAGCCTTGTTAGTCAAAGTGTATCAGAGTTCAGCACTTCTTTCAGTCTGAAAACTCTTAGGAAAGTCCCTGTCAGGAGAGACGGGAAAAGCTAAGGGTGTGTCATTTCAAGAGAACTTTTGAGTTTTCGTTGGCTTGATGTTAAGGTCGTGTGGCCACAAAACAACCACCAGATTCAAGCAAGGATATTGAGGCCCTCTTTCTTTGCATCAAATGCACACACAACAAAGTCTTGAATATTTAAGAGCCTGATTTCAGTACTGACCAAAGTCTCCCAAAAAGTAGAAACATTAGTTACAAAAGTAGAAACATTTGTAAACATTAGTTAATGTATTAACTAACATGAACAAACAATGAACAATACATATATTACACTATTTATTCATCTTGGTTAATGTTAGCTAATAAAAATACATTCATCATTCATTATTTGTTCATGTTAGTTCACAGTGCATCAACTAATGTTAACAAAAACAACTTGTGATTTTAATAATGCATAGGTAAATGCTGTAATTAACATTAACTAAAATTATTAAATGCTGTAGAAGTATTGTTCATTATTTCATGTTAACTAATGAACCTTATTGTAAAGTGTTACCACTATATTTTAGTGGGTCAGTACTAAATATTGTTGGTTATCATTATATTAATAACTTAAAGATATTAGAAGTGCTGATTTTAAGTGTTGTACATTAGCTAAATTGCAACACTTGTTAAAGACGATATTTATTTTAGTAAATATGTGACCCTGGACCACAAACACAGTCTTAAGCAGCACAGGTATATTTGTAGCAATAGCCAAAAATACATTGCATGGGTCAAAATGATAGATTTTTCTACTGTATTTTTAATTAGTGATGTGCACTGCTAAGAACTTCCTTTGGACAACTGTAAAGGTGATTTTCTCAATATTTTGATTCCAGATTTTCATTTTCCAGATTTTCAATAGTTGTATCTTAGCCAACAATCCATACATCAATTCAAAGCTTATTTATTCAGCTTTCAGATGATTTATAAATCTCAAATTAAAAAAAAAAAAAACCCTTATGACTAGTTTTGTGGTCCAGGGTAATAAATATGCATTAAAAATAACTATTATAGCTAGTAGCTTTCTAAAAGCACTCCCAAAAAGAAAAAGAAAACATACATCGTCTATGTGAATGGGTCTCTGAGGGTTAAACTTTTAAGCAGATGTACACATGTACATGCACTGTTACAGTATTTCAGAACAACAACGTCACCGGTCAGTCATTTCTCATGACGACGTAGTCCTTGCGATGCTCTCAGCCTTTTATGTAATACAATTATGTATAAGAGGAAAACAGCAACTCAGAGGCTGCTACGTAATTAACAACTAAGACTGTGATCGTCTCTTTAAAACGCGGTATAAACCAGTAACCTTTTCCTGTGTAGCTTTTAGTGTGCGTACGAAACGCGCAGTGTGTCACAGTCCCGTTATCTCATCAGCGAGAGCTGCGCGCACGGGCGTCAAGGTCTGCGTGACGTCATCCCCATGGAAATTATAACACATGGCAAGTTGAGCTCGTTTCGCGACGTCGTTTTAGCATTCTATAATTATGCATCTATCCGCTCCGCCAGAGCGAACTGTCTGTCGGGCACACAGCCTCTGTCGTACGTACCACATGACACAATTTCTCCCCTCCCCAAACTTTACACACATTCGGTGCCCCCAAACCGATAACGCAGCGCAGATTCCCACGTTCCGTCGCTATCCGAAATACACTCACCGTTACGAATCTCCTCGCCTCTCTCTGTGCTGGGCCGTTAATGGAGACTGAAAAAAGGGGTTTCGGAAAGCTAGAGAGAGTCACATCGTTGCAGCCCCGGCGGCGGATTGAGCGCGTGCAGGCAGTGCGTGGCTGGTAAACTCGCGGCCGACACGGAACTGGCAGCAGCACGCGCAGAGAGAGGAGCGCTCGCGCAGAGAAGGGGCGGGGGACTCACGCGCTTGTTTACGCGGTGCTGTGGATTGATACCAGCGGAGGGAGAGAACACTTTGGAACAGTTTCTCACCAGCCGAACATTATTAAGTCAATCTCTGAAAGTCAATGGGCCACAGAGAGCAGGGACGTTCAGAGAGCTCCTCAGGGGCAGAGGCTCAAATGTAAAAAAAAAAAAAAAAAAGAAGAAGAAGAAGAAAAAAAGGGACATTTATATACGGAGTAATTCCAATTTAACTGATATAGAATTTATATATAAATTATATATAAAAACAGCAAAACAGTAACATTTTGAAGTATTTTTACTATTTAATATAACCGTTTTCTATTTGAATAGCTATATTTAAAAATGTTGAATTACAGCATCATTATTAATATTATCAATATTTAAACAGCTGAGTAAATTTTTTTCAGGATTCTTTGATGAATAAAACGATCCAGAGATCAGCAATAAAAAGCTTTTGCAACATTATACACTATACTATTTAAAAGCTTGGAGTAAGTATAATAAATAAATAAATAAATATCAAATAAATTGGATCAAATAAATGCAGGCTTGGTGAGCAGAAGAGACTTAAATGTTAAAAAAACATACTTTTACTCTTACTGTTCAAAAACTTTTGACTGGTTGTGTATATATAATATAAATATAAAAATGATGTATAAAAATTAATCACACAATTAACACGTTAATTTTGATAGCCCTACATAATAATTATAAATCAAATGCATTTTGTTTTATTGACCACAATATTATTGTTAATCATTTTTAAGAGAGGGACATTTTTGGTTACTTTTGGAAAAATGGCATGGGCTTTATCCCTCAAAGAAAAATATTTGTATAAATTAAATGCATAACGCATTACACTTCTAATTTTAAATAATTTAGTACAGTTTGGTTAAATATTTATTGTAATTTTATGAAATAACATTTTCAAAACATACATTTGTCCTGCATGAGAACAAACTTTCGTTACATTTTTTCTTCATTATATAGTTGATTCTTGAATGTCTCTTGCAAAAGTAGGAGATTAAAATTGATTGAATTGTATTGATATAATTTCAGTATTAAACTAAGTTTTTGAAACTGAATCACTGCAAGAAAGGGCATACATTTATGTCATTTGTGACCCTGGACCACAAAACCAGTCATAAGTCGCTGGGGTATATTTGTAGCAATAGCCAAAAATACATTGCATGGGTCAAAATTAGTGATTTTTCTTTTATGCCAAAAATCATTAAGATGAAGATCATGTTACATGAACATATTTTGTACATTTCCTACCATAAACATGTCAAAACTTAATTTTTGAAAAGTAATATGCATTGTTAAGAACTTCATTTGGACAACTTTAAAGGTGATTTTCTCAATATTTTGCACCCTCAGATTTCAGATTTTCAAATAGTTGTATCTCAACCAAATACTGTCCTATCATAACAGACCATACATCAACGAAAAGCTTATTTATTCAGCTTTCAGATAAAAAATCTTAAAAATCATAAATCTAAATTATTATGACTGGTTTTGTGGTCCAGGGTCACATTTGACTTTTGTCTGAAAACCTAGTTACTACTGCCGTTCAAAAGTTTGGGATGAGTACGGTTTTTGATGTTTTTAAAGAATTCTCTTATGCTCATCAAGGTCATTTAAAATAATGGTTTTCTATTTTAATATATTTAAAAATATTATTTATTCCTGTGATGCAAAGCTGAATTTTCATCAGCTATTACTCCAGTCTTTAGTGTCACATGATCCTTAGATATTAGAAATCATTCTAATATGCTGAGTTATTATAAATGTTGGAAACAGTTGTGCTGCTTAATATTTTTTGGAACCTCTGATTATTTTTTCAGGATTCTTTGACAAATAAAAACGTATAAAAAAAAAAAAAGCAGCATTTATTAAAAAAAAAAAATCAATTGGTAAATAAAAGTACTAATTGCTTTCAAAAAAAGAAAGAATAAAAATGTACTGATCACAAACTTGTTAAATATTGTTACAAAACAATAAATAAATGCTATTCCCTTTAACTTTTTATTTATTAATTAATCCTGAATAAAGTATGACAGGTTCCAACAAAATATTAAGCAGCACAACAGTTGATAATAAATCAGCATATTGGAATGATTTCTGGAGGATGATGTGACACACAAAACTGCTGAAATAATATTTCACAACATTACTGTTTTTCTGTATTTTTGATAAAATAAATGCAGTTTCAATGAGAATAAAAAACTTCTTAAAAAAAAAACAAAAAAAAAAAACATAAAAAATCTTACTGATCCCAAACTTTTGAACGGCAGTATAGATGAGACAACTTCCTCAGTGTGACAACCAGCCCCAGTCTCCTTTACTTAAAGCTTTCATCTCAGTTTTCAGCCCATGCACTCTAATACTGTTTAAGATGCTGCAGCCTTTCCAGCCATTGTCTATAATACCCAGGATAGTACATTTGTACTAAAAGGCCCTCAAACTCTTCTCTTTGCTCATAAGTGTGTGGGTGAGTCTTTTGTGTGTGGGTAAGAGCACATGCACACATGTACATTTCTTAATGAGATACACATCCCTGTGTTATAGCTTTGAAAAATGTAAACACTCTCCATTACTGTATGTTACCATAGCAACCAAACATAAGTGCAGTGCCCTTTGAACTGAATATCCAGCTCCTCAATGAAAGATCTTCTGACATCTATGCTCCCCCATCTTTACTCAGATATGTACATAATTATCCATCAACACACTGTTTACATGGATGCTAAAATTATGTGTGGCATCCATAGACATATCAAACAATACTATGTAATTTTCTTTTCATTCCCCTTATTCGCACAGAAACAGTGGGATTGTTTACGTGCAGTTGAGGATGCATTCAAATGTTTTTAGTGAGATTTTCTTTTTATATATCTGTGTGTCCTTCAAATTCTTGTGATTTTACTTAAGCACTATTTATAGAAAAAACAACAACAGGAGAAAAAAAACATGAAAACAGTGAGAAGGGAGCGTTCACCTGTCATTTCAAAGGCATTTAATGTGTGCTATTCAAAGAGCAGGAGTTATTAATGTGCAAATAACATTTTCGAGACCAGCTAGAACTTCAAAGCATTGTACTGATACATTGTTACAACATCAGAGATGAGTCTTAACAACTGATGCATAAAGCTTGAGGTTACCATGTCTGTTGAGTCACTCTGACAGCTGGTTTGTCAAAGAACTGGTTGTTTGCTTGTCAAACATAACCTGTCATGAGGAGGAATGTATTTACTGGCAATCAATCAATAACAATAAATATATACAGCTGAAGTCAAAAGTTTACATACACCTTGCAGAATATGCTAAATGTTAATTATTCTACCAAAATAAGAGGCATCATACAAAATGCATGCTATTTTTTATTTAGTACTGACCTGAATAAGATATTTCACATGAAAAACATTTATATATAGTCCACAAGAGAAAATAATTATTATTAATAATTATTATTTTTAAAATAATAATTATAAAAATAATTTATAAAATTTCCCTGTTCAAAAGTTTACATACCCTTGATTCTTAATACTGTGTTGTTACCTGAATGATCCATCCTGAACTGATTGCTGTTCTTCAGAAAAGTCCTTCAGATCATTTGCAACTATTACAGACGGTTTAAACACTCACTGATGCTCCAGAAGGGAAAACAATGCATTAAGAGCCGGGGTGTAAACTTTTGAACAAAATGAAGATGTGCACATTTTTCTTATTTTGCCTAAATATCATATTTTTTTTCATTTAGTACTGCCCTTCAGAAGCTACAGAAGATACTTACATGTTTCCCAGACGACAAAATAAAGTAAATTTACCCTGACTTTCGTTACGTCCCAGGATGTGTCCAGGTGGGAGTGTTCTTGTTGTGCACATGTTGCTTTGTTTTGCTTCTGTCTTTCACACTCTCTCTCTCAAACTCTGTTAAGGAGTCACAGGTGGAGTTTAATTAATTGGTGATTCTCCTGATGACTGCATTGACTTGATTGGTCCATTGGAGGAATGGTGTGGAGTTAAAAGGCCAAGCTGAGAAGTTTGGAGTGTGGAGGTTTGGAGAAAGAGTATCTTCTGCTGACTTGTTTTTGTGGTTAATGTAATTTGTTAGATTGTTAATCATCTTGTGAGAGGATTTATTTAACCCAAACATGTGAGCTTTTTGTTTTGTTAAGACTTATTTGACTTGTAATACTTTCAAATTGAATGTTTTCACCCTCTGGCTCTTAATGCATGTTTCCTTCTGGGGCATCAGTGAGCATTTGAACCTTCTGTAATAGTTGCATATGAGTCCCTCAGTGTGAAAAGATGGATCATAAAATCACAGAGTCATTGTTGGGAAGGGTTCAAACACACAATGCTGAAAAACCAAAGAATTTGTGGGACCTAAAAAAATGTTCAGGACAAACAAGGGACTCATGAACAACTAACTATCACTAAACAAAAACAGCTGTGGATCATTCAAGCAACAATACAATATTAAGAATCAAATGTAAACTTTTGAACCGGGTAATTTTTAAAAATTAAACTCTTTTTTTTCTTGTGGACTATATGTAAACCGTCTTTTTTGTGAAATATCTTATTCAGGTCAGTACTAAATAAAAAATAGCATGCATTTTGTATGATCCCTCTTATTTTGGTAAAATAATTAACATTTAGCAGATTCTGCAAGCTGTATGCAAACGTTTGACTTCAACTTTATATAAATTGGATCATTTTAAGAACTCTTACATGTTGTATATGGTCACTAAGAGAAATTATTTTTTAAAGCTTTTCTTGAACACATATTTAGCCTATAACATTTTAGACACAAATACAACATTTTTGTCATGTTAATGAAACAACAGAAAAATGACTAGAAAATCATTAACTTTGCACAGGCTATTTTATATTGAGTGATAGCTTTTACCTTAATAAAGATATTCTGTACTCTCTCTTGCTCCTTCCTGCTCGTCTTGCTCTCTCTCACATCTTTTTTCTCTTGCTCTCGCTCTCATCCCCTCACACAATGACTGCAGAAGCAGATAAGATTCTGTTGCTTTGACTAAAAAGAAGGGAACAATGAACTCTTTGCTTCCCACTGACTGTGATGACATGAAATAGATGAATAAAAGGGGAGAAAGTAAGAGAGAGAAAAAGTGGTAGCTAAGCAATACCGCTTGCATGACACTGCTAACAAAGGCAAAGCTCTAAAAACACATTTTCAAGTCATAACACAAACTCATAAGAGACATATTTGAATTTTAAAGAATCATTTCAGCTAAAAGCGAACAGCTGTGAGAAGGATCTGTGTACCAGGTGATCATCACATTATGGCTGTATGTGAATAAGTGATCAAGCTTGGCACAGAGAAGGGAAACAAAATACAGGTCCATAAAGAAATGTGTGTGTCTATGTAATTTATAACACTTCGCAGCTGCAAGAAAGGCCGTAAAAGTACAATCTTAAATCTCGAAACCAAATGTTCATACCAGTGTGTGACTGCATTCTCACATGTCTGCTGTACTGTATAGGTGCACACACAATCTCTTTTCCCTTTAGTGTTTATGGTTGGTTTAGAGCTTTAACAAAGCCTTAGTCAATCCATGTGGACTCTCAGAAACCTTAAGCAGACCAAAACACCTTCTATAATGTCTTACATATCCCTCATAAATGGACCTATGCTACTCTAAATTCACCTTCAGTGTTAACTAGATTTAATTTTGGCCTATTTAGTTTGAGGTGAGCTCAATCCTGGAACTATTAACCTCATTAAAAGTCATTAAATGTGTCAATTCATTAACCAATGCAAGTATGCGCTGCATTCTCAGCACTGCTGCAAGGGGCGCTATAACAGGATGTAGTGTTGTGACAAATCAGGTCCTCCTTTGAAATTGGGTCTCCATAGACTTTAGAGAAGCATCATATTTAATTTCTGACAAGAATGAAAACCAGGCTGTAAGGGGTAGAACTGCAGTGAATTAAAAAACATGCATTGATGAGTTTGTTTAACAACACACCATTGTTCAGCCAATATAACGTCTTTCTAAAAAACAAAACAAAGCAAAAACCTCCATAAAACAGTTTCAAAGTTGTGAAAATTATGTGATCTAGGACTTTTATCCACCTAAGAGTGCACGGGCATTTGAAAATTGAATGTGTCTGGCTTCCGGTGTCATCCGCATCCAGCTATTTTTAGCTGTACAAAGTGGCTTCTTTTGCTGCTTGACATTGCATGCTGGTATTTCTTAGCATATTATGAACACACTGGTTTGCAAACAATTTTACCGTTTACTGCATGCTGTGATTCTTCTCGTTATTTCCCTATAGTGGCTAATGAACCAGAAGTCTCAAACATTCACAGAAAACTGCTTACTTCCACGGCAAAAATAAGGTGGATACAGTGTGAGTTATTGTAAAGATGATGAGTCCATTCCTCACAGCATTGTTTTTTTTTCCACGTTAAAATCAATATGGTCTATTAGGACCCCAAGCAATCCCATTGGCTCGACCTTTCAATTGATACTCTCTTTATCTGATTACATTCCTACAATATCAAATTATATTGAACTACGTTATAATGATCATTGATGTCTGTTTTAGTTAGCTTTAGAACTAGAGATACCTATTTAGCTTGATAGCTCGGCATACAGTGGATATAAAAAGTCTACACACCAGTGTTAAAATGCCAGGTTTATGTGTTTTAAAAATTCAATACCACAAATAATTTCAGAACTTTTTCCATCTTTATTGTGACCTATAACTTGTACAACTCAATTGAAAAACAAACTGAAATCTTTTTTTTCTGTGGAAAGTAAAAATAAAAAACTAAAATAATGTGGTTGCATTAGTGTACACACCCTCAAACTAATACTTTGTCGAAGCACCTTTTGATTTTATTACAGCACTCTTTTTGGGTATGAGTTTATCAGCATGGCATATCTTGACTTGGCAATATTTGCTCACTCTTCTTTGCAAAAACACTCCAAATCTGCCAGATTGTGAGGGCATCACTTATACACAGCCCTCTTCAGATCACCCCACAGATTTTCAATTGGATTCAAGTCTGGGCTCTGGCTAAGCCATTCTAAAACTTTAATCTTTTTCTTGTGAAGCCATTCTTTTGTTGATTTGGATGTATGCTTAGGTTCAATGTCGTGCTGAAAGATGAAGTTCCTCTTCATCTTCAGCTTTCTTGCAGAAGCCTGAAGGTTTTGTGCCAACATTGACTGGTATTTGGCACTGTTTATAATTCCCTCCACCTTGACTGAGGCCCCAGTTCCAGCTGAAGAAAAACAGCCCCAAAGCATGATGCTGCCACTACCATGCATCACTGTGGGTATGGTGTTCTTTTGGTGATGTGCAGTGTTGTTTTTGCGCCAAACATACCTTTTGGAATTGTGGCCAAAGAGTTCAACCTTGGTTTCAGACGTTTTTCCACATGCTTTTGGAAGACTTCAAATGGGTTTTTGCAAAATTGAGCCGGGCTCAGATGTTTTTCTTCATAAGAAAAGGCTTCCGTCTTGCCACCCTACCCCACAGCCCAGACATATGAAGAATACGGGCGATTGTCGTCACATGTACCACACAACCAGACCATTCGTAGTTATTTTTTAGGTCGTAGAATTTGTGGATAATTCATATGTCATTCATATGTTTTCGTATGATCTGCTGATGGCTTGTTTTAGGGGAGGACCTTTTTTCACCTCAAAATAGGCTAGAGGTTGTTAAATGAAGTCTTTACTTTTTTTCTTTGCACACAAAAAGTATTCTTGTAGCTTTATATCATTACGGTTGAACCACTGATGTCACATGGACTATTTTAATAATGTCCTTACTATTTTTCTGGGCACTTCAGTTGCATTGCCGTCAGAAAGCTCTTGGATTTAATCAAAAATATTTTGATTTGTGTTCTGAAGATGAACAAAGGTCAAACAAAGGTTTGGAATGACATGAGGGTGAGTAATTAATGACAGTAATTAATGACAGAAGGGTAAACTTACCCTTTAAATGTACTAGTTAATTACAACAGAACATACTTAAAAAAAAAACTCATGTTTTTTGTTTTTAAGTGATTTTACTGCATTGTTTAAACAGACTGTGTTGTGGAAGAATGTGGAAGCATTCCAGAACACATATTGTAAGTCGCCAGTAAAAGATGTTGTCTTATCACAGAAGCTTCCCGAATGCTCTTGGAATGATCAGGTGATGAGGAAATATATGTGTTGTGAACACATCCATGGGATCAAGTGGTCCGCATGTGAGCTGTCATGCGAAACCTTGAGGGAAGATATATTATCTTAAAACAACACATGAGCCATATGGCCACAGCTGTGGACACAGAATTCCCATAACTGGAGGTTCCTAAATCCCCTTACCACTCCTAAAACTTCACAGCACTTCCGAATCCCTGTAGAATTCCAAACCCCTGCCATTGTGAGAACATGATTCCACATTCTTATGTTTGATTTGGTGATGTTTTGCTGCCCCTATAACCCTCTCCAGTATGGCCTGGCCCCCCCAACCAGTCCAGTTTTCAGCTCTAGAGTTAAATCAGATTTCCAAACCATTTCTATTGGGATTTCATTATTTTTAATATTTAAAGGGATAGTTTACCCAGAAATGAAAATTCTGTCATTAATTACTCACCCTCATGTCATTCCAAACCTAGAACCTTTGCTCATCTGGACCACAAAACCAGTCATAAGGGTACATTTTTTGAAACTGAGATTTATACATCATCTGAAAGCTGAACAAATAAGCTTTCCATTGATGTATGGTTTGTTACGGGATAATAGGACAAGTTTGAGACACAACAATTTGAAAATCTGGAATCTGAGGGTGCAAAAAAGTAAAACCTATTGAGAAAATCAAAAAATTAAAGTTGTCCACATATTACTTACCAAAAATTAAGTTTTGATATATTTACACTAGGAAATTTACAAAATATCTTAATGGAACATGATCTTTACTTAATATTCTAATGTTTTTTTGCCATAGAAGAAAAATCAATAATTTTGACCCATGCAATGTATTTTTGGCTATTGCTACAAATATACCCCAGCGACTTATGACTGGTTTTGTGGTCCAGGGTCACAAATTATTAAGATAAATACATTTAGATGAAATTTAGATGGTGCATCAGCAGCATCATCATAACATGCATACGTCGTGGTACTCGTGAACGCGTGTCAAGGACTGACACAGACGTGAAGAAATTGTTGAATAAAGTCATTTTTTATGTTTGTATGCATGTATGCATGTGAGTGGGCAGGGAGAAGTGGGTTGTCTGTGTACATCCTGCTTATCTAAACTTTGAGTATGGCCAGTTATTCTGGTGTGGTGCCTGTTTGGTTCACAAAAATAAAAATCATCTCTATATCAATAACAACTAAGGCAGCTGTTGTGTGTACTGCACAAATGCAATCACTTGCCAGAGAAGCCATTTGCCAAGGTTAGTGGGTTAGGGCTCTGAATCCCTGCAAGCCTTCAATAATACTGACACATATACACTTGGTAACACCCCGTAAATAACCCTTATTAGAGACACCCACAAAGCCAATGGCTAAATTTAACTAAACCTCACACCTGTCAATACAAACACACATACACATGTGCAACTGTGTATGAAAACACATGGGGCTACACCTTCAAAAATGATTGACAGACATCATTCAGCATGGAAAGTGTTGAGGACTGTTAATTAATAAAATATGAACGTTTTTTTATGCAGTCTGATTCTGAATATCAGAGAGAATGACGACGCTGCTCTCTTTTATTACCGGTGCAGTGTTTAGGAGATTGTCAAAATGCTGCATTGCAGAGAATTGTTTACATCTGGAACAGAGACAGGCTACTTATTACCCACTTAACATTTATAGCCTAATACTTAAGTATTTATTTATTATCATTATCGCTAGTTGTTTTTGTTGCATTTGTAATCATGAAAGGCTGTTTCATAAAAGTGTTTAACACTACCACTTGATTTATACTACTATTAATAGGCGTAAGTGTCATATTTCGGGGGCTTCTGTCTCAAATAATGTGGGAGGACTCCACTATATCCATGACTTAACAGCCTACAGCAGGACTACTGCTGTGCCCTGTCCAAATGTCCCATACCCTACAGAGAGCTAAAACTGATTTAGGGCTGCCACGGGATTTCTCTGTCTGCTCTTCAATCGAGTATCTTTAGAGTAACCCAACTAAGTATATTTTAACTGATTGTTGCTAATACATTTAAAATTATAATATAACATAAAGACAAAGACATTTTAAAAGGAAAATATTTGAAAAGATTCTTGTTTAAATGGCATTTCACAGTATGGCTACACTATAGGTGTGTCCCAAATCGCTTACTTATGTACTATTCTATGTTGTGTTGTAGTATAAATAGTGCAAGTGTGTTAACACAGAACATTTCAAAAAGTAAAAGTGCACTTTAAATACATGGATGATGCACTTATATAACCGAAAAGACGAAGTGTGGAATGTGCAACTGTCGTAGCTTTAAATATATAGTGAAGGGGGAGGGGCCATCAGGTCAAATAACCTTAAAGCCCGTGTAAAGTCAATTTAGAATCTTATGCTTTTGAATCACTCTCGGTAGTTTGTCATAATACACAGATCGTTCTGCACTGCCCTGCTTCAAGTCAAACACACCTAATAACTACAGTGCATTAGCATCAGAGGTTCGTGGCTCATTTGCGAGTTACTGTCATTAACGCTAGTTACTACAGCCTATGCCTTTATCGTGTAAATGCATATTACCTGGTTGCACTGATTTACAAAACAGCTCGGACTCCATATTTACATTAAGCTGCTAAATGAGCATTCATTCAGCTTGTAGCGTATTTGGCATCTTATCTAAGAGAGACAGCAGCTTTCCGCAAGTGGGCGTGGTTTCAGCGCCGACAGCGGACACGCCCCCAGCGTTTGAGAGCGGACAATACTGCTTATTTATTCAAGATTTCCATAGGCTACCTTATTTTATTAACTTGCCGAGGTTTTTCATCATTCAAATTTGGCTGGGTGGTTAATAACTTTTCTGTGTGTCAAACTTAGAACAAACATTTAATTTTACTTTACACAGACTTTAATAATTCATACACTACATAGTGCATGAGTATAGTGTGTAAGTGCATAGAGTACAGTGCGTCATTTGGGATGCAGCTTATGTAACTTTTTTAAAACTGCGTACTACTTATGGAAGAAGAAATGAATAAATTACAAATAAATAAATAAATAACAAAAGATGGATTTTTGAAGAATATGTCTTTAAGCTGCTATCACAGACAAATGATGGAAGTTTGCAATATCTTGGGAGATCCATTCAGAGAACTCTATCACTGAAATAATTTTACATCAAAAAACAAACAAACAAAACAAAATATTTACTGGAATGTGATATGTTCCTGTTCTAACAAGAAAGCTATAAATTAACTTCTTCATTTATCTATTCATTGTGTATAGATAAGATTTTTAATGTTTTTTTTTAAAGAAGTCTCTTCTGCACACCAAGCCTGCTTTTATTTTTTTTTGCTCCTGCTTTATTTGCTCCTGCTTTTCTATTTGAATGTATTTTAAAATGTGATTTATTCCTGTGATTTCAAAGCTACATTTTTAGCATCAATATTCCAGTCACATGATCCTTCAGAAACCATTCTAATATTCTGATTTGCTGCTTAAACAAACATTTATTATTATTACTATGTTAAAAACAGCTGAGTAGAATTTTTCAGGTTTCTTTGATGAATAGAAAGTTTAGAAGAACAGCATTTATCTGAAATAGAAATCTTTTGTAACATTATAAATGTCTTTATCATTACTTTTGATGATAAAGCATCCTTGCTAAATAAAATCCTAAAAAAAAATGCACTCAACTATTTTAAATATTGATAACAATAGTACAAAAATGCAAATAATGCAGACTGACGCAAGTAAAAGGGTATGAACCCCACAAGTTCTGCCCTTGAGCTAGACACTTCAAAATGCACTGAAAGCTCCTCTCAGTCACTATTTCTACATCTTGAGTCATGACCTTTGGTAACTCTCAATTACAGTGGCCTGAGTGTCTCCTTTTAAGCAAAACACCACTGCAAATAATCTTGTGATTCATTTTGATTTATGGCTGATGGACTGGGTGAGCTCCTCACTCTTTACAGTAAACTTTAGATGTATCACTAACTGATCATATGAGCGATCAAACTTGTATGCAGTTTTGCACCTGTTCAGCTTGTGGTTGAAGGGCATGAGCATCTTGCAGAAGCATGCACCTGCAAAACACGGTCGTTGATGGATGACATCAGCTCAAATATATCTGTACATATTGCTCCCTGTCCATAAGCGGTGAGAAGGTGTCTCAAACTTGTCACTCTGTCATTACCACAAGGCTATTTAAAGCCTGTGTTACCGACTCTCATCAGACAGTATTGTCATGTGAAACGAAGTTCACAGACATCATTCCATACCTGTCATGCTCAAGCCAGGCTTGCGCAACTTGACAGCCTGGCGTGTTATTTCTGAACATTTGATACAATGGAAGCTTGAATTAAATCGATCATTAAATTTAGTGTGTGCTAACAGCTCTTGATTGCCTTACAAGAAGTATGCAAAAGGGCGCATGGTGACATGAACACCAAAATCTATTCCATGACGTACAAGAATAGAACTCTTCTTGCATATAAAGGTAATTCTCATAAACAAATATATTCAAAAATAAACTCAAATAAATAGTATAGTACTATACTAGCCTATATTGGGGACTGGGGCTAGTTGTCACCTGTTGCATAGTTGTTATATGTATTCATATATTCTTTTGACCAAAAATATATATCTATACAAGCCTGTTCAATAAATGAAAAGTAAAGAAAAAAGTAGTGTGGCGTGTTTAGTCTTGTGATAGCAGAATTGGGAGATATAAACTCTCAATTCCAAGAAAAAAAGTCAAAATTTTAAGATAAAACATAAATTACCTTTATTTTTTATTCTGTAAACTCCCAATTGTGAGATATAAACTCAAAATTACAAGACAAAAAGTCAGAATTAACAGATAAAAAGTCTCCATTTTTTTATACCATGCAGAAACAGGCTTCCATAGATATTTTTGTTACATTTTGTATTTTTGCATTTTGTAATCAATTTGTAATTAATGTTTACTTAAAAAAAAAAACTATGTAATGGAATCTTACCATTTGTGACATTTGTTACCCAATATCCACCTTATTCTTCAATGTGGAAGTCTATGGGTGAGACTTCTGGTTCATTAGACGCTGTTGGAAAATAACAAGAAGAATAACAACATGCAGTAAATTGTAAAACTGTGTGCGCTACAAACCAGGGTGTTCATAATTAAGATAATAGATTACAATAATATGGTAAGACACCAATTTGCAATATCAAGCAGCAGAATGAGCTCTTTTACACCTAAAAATAGCTGGACGTGGATGAGAACAGAATATATAAATATAATAATATACAAAAAATATAATATATATAAAATAAATATTATATATATATAAAAAATATATAATTTCTTACTAGTTACCCAGATGCCATGTACAGTACTACTGAATATGTTGTTCTGCTAATTTATTCTGTCTACACCACAGGAAAAACGTGTGGAAGCTGCTATATCATAAAGAGAAGAATTTAGTAATCAGGAAAGGTTGCAATATTTTGACAAGCTAAAGTTAATAGGTGGTAAAGACACGTACAAGCAGTATTAATTAAGATATTAGCCTAATATTTCACCTACATGAATATTTGTCAAGATTTTTGACCTGGAAATCCTGGTTCAGTTTGGCCAACCACAACCGCCTTTTGTTCCTCAGACAGTTTTTTGCACTCTTCTTCTTAATTTGTTATAACTTTTGGCAGTCTAGAGTACTACAAATGTTTTTCCTGGTCTGACCGATTAGCATAGCCCAAAACATGACAATAACTGACCATTTTCAGCAGCAATAATCAGCAAAATATGTGAGTTCAGTTCTGTTCAGTGGCATTGTTTGCGTTTAGATGACATGTTGTGAAAACACTGTATTTCAATGGCTATATATATATATATATATATATATATATATATAGTAAGTATATGTATATGTAAGACTTTAGTAATTGTTCCTATATACAAGCTGATTAAAAAAAAAAATAGACTTACTAGGAAATTTCACTGTATAGGCCGAAAAAAGTCAGACAACTAGTCTCCCTTACTATAATTGACTAAAAGGCCACGTCACACATTTTATTGCTTTTCTCACGAGCAGAATAGCCCATGCAGTCATGTAGTCGTGCACCTGTTGCCCACCCGCGTGTCAGTGGTCGCAGGTCAGGCCTGGGAGCCTGAAGCTACTGGCGAGCAGTGCAGTCCATTCCAGAACGGAAGCCGCGCGTTCCTGCCTCGTGCAGTCATCGCTTGCGCGAGATTCAGTAGATGCTCGGGAAAGATGAATGAAGGTGTCTCGAGCCATTGGAATTTTGTGGGCGGTGAAAGAGCGGGAGAGAAAGTAAGGAACATGATCTAACTTTTTTTTTATATGGCCCGCGCCAGACTCGGGAACCGTGTATATAAATAAGAGAGGTGATGGAGAGATGATGCACAGATCATCAGGGAGCTGAGCAGGCAGCACCGATCGCTTTGGGACTCTAATTAACCACAGAGAGAACTACATCCCTCACCACTGACAGCCTTACAGCAAAACGCGCACCGAGAGCTGAAGACACAAACTCCAGATCACAGACATCATGGGACTGCTGCGTGTTGAAGAGCTGGTAAGTTTTGTGCTGATGCATGCAGTGCTTTCTGGGAGCCTTGTCTGAATGTTGACATGTTATCAACTAACTTCAAGATTTATATTAGAACTTTTATGCAAGATAACCGTGCAGAAATCCCATGCAAATGTGTGTTTACATCCCTTACGGAAATTAACCATTGTTTTATTATAGCAAAAGTCTAGTAGCCACGTTTTTTGGAGTACTGATTACCATTTGTATACAAATATCTTAGGTTAGTTTAGCTAAACCATGGTTAGTTTGTGGTAACAATAGTTTAACTGTAGTTAGCATGTTTTTTTTTTTTTAAATTTGTAGTAAAACCATAGTTTATTTTGGATAGAAAAGAAAGAAACGCACACACAGAAATGTACCAAATATGTTCATGCTGACATATTGCTGTAAGAAAGACAAAAATACACGTATTAGCTATAAAGATATAATGAAGAAAATTGTGAACTAAAATTAAATAAATAGAAATATTCTATAATATATGTTATATATAATATATGTTATGCAATGACAAAAGAAGATAACAAAATAACTAAAAGTACATAGTATATAAATAATACTAAAATAACACTGTTTACTGTTACAGCATACTACCACTAGGGGTCGACCAATATGTGTTTTTCACGGCTAATGCCGATTATTAGTAGACTGATAAAACCAATATTTTTGGTCTGGTGTAAAAATGAAAATAAATGTCAAAATTAAGAGTAACAAGAGGTCTGACAAAAACTTAATTTAAATCCTTTAAAATTATTTTAGCAGCTATGCGAAAGTTTTTTAAATAAATGTTTGATGCTTTTGAAGATTTGGTGTTGCCAACTTTACATTTAATTTTTCTACTTGTTTTTTAGTTGACCACCCATTTGAGATTGATGTGCGTGCTTTTGTTTGCCTTAAATTATTTTATCAGCAAGTCGGTTTTAAAATACTACCAATACCGAAAAACTGTTACAGCATATTACTAAGAAATAACCAATATTTTTTTGAGGGCCGATGCCAATTATTACTGATCGAGTAGACCATTAAAACCAATATTCTAAACCGATATATATGTCTGGTGTAAAAATGTATGTCAAAATTAAGAATAACTCTGATAAAAAATTTTGTTAAATGCTTTTAAATTATTTTATCAGCCAATCGGTTTCGAAATTTACATTTTACATTTATTCATTTGGCAGATGCTTTTATCCAAAACAACTTACGATTGGGGAATACAACAAGCGATTCATCCTAAAGAGGCATATCGACATAAAAAGTGCTCATAATACCATATATCAGGCTTTGTTTAAATAAGCTTGTATTTTTTTTTATATACTACCATTAACTAAAAGTACATAGTATATAAATAATACTAAAATAACACTGTTTACAATGTCTGGTGTAAAAATGAAAATAAATGTCAAAATTAAGAATAAGAAGACAAAAACTTTCTTTAAATTAATTTATAGTCAATCGTTTTTGAAATACTATAGATACCGATAATTAAAAGTACATAGTATACTTCAACTAGGGGTCGACCAATATGTGTTTTTCAGGGCCGATGCCAATATCGAATATTACAGATCCAGTAGACAGATAACCAATATTTTGAACCAATATATGTCTGCTGTAAAAATTCAAATTAATGTCAAATTCAAGAATAACAAGGGTTCTGACAAAAACTTTCTTTAAATGCTTTTAAATCAGTTTTATTTTTAATATTTATTTTTTAATTTTCAAATCAGTTTTGAAATACTACCAATACCGATAACCATAAAATTGTTTAATATCGGCGCCAATAATCAGACAGGGCGATAATCGGTTGACCCCTAACTACAACTCTAGTGTTTACAATGAAAAGAACTGAAAAACATAAGAAAAACAAAGGCAGTGCATAACAAAGAGAGAAGTTACATTAAGAAAGCCCACAAGAGATAAAGAAAATAAAGGAAATTTATAAAATAAAAAATATGTTATATCATGTCCACATCTTCTTATAAAGAAAGTGAAAAAATTTGAGATCTAACAAACAGAAAGAAAGCACTCAAAAGAGACAAAAGCATGTGTGAGAGGGGGATGGAGCAGTGTGATGTTATTAAATTTCTGTCAGCGATTAAGAAGGATCCAGGGTGTCTAGAATAACCCAACTGCATGGGCCTGTCGTCCTATTTTAAACAACAGAAACGTCACAAATGTGTGTAATTATTTTTTTAGGTTCTCAAAACAGCTGAACACTCTCTGCACCCCACCCACACAATCACTAAATTAAACTACATCTGCTTTAAACGACACACTTGTTCTTTCTTCTGGAAGCTGTTCAGTCCTTGAAACTGAGTGTGTTAAAGCTGTGGTCACACTAGACCACAGTTGCTTGTGCTCTATTGACTTTTATTCATTCGTATATGAAATTTAAAACTGATGAGTGTCATGTCCAATCACAGGTCACCGGGAAGAGAGGCGACGGAAAGGTGGCAGAAAGTGCCTGTGCAGAGGTGTTCGCTGCAGGAGAATATGAAACCAGCATCATTCAGGAGAAACAGGATGGACTTCAGACACAACAGGACCTGAATGACACCATCAAACCAAGTGAAGAGAACCTCAAACTCAATGTAAGATTAAATACAACTTAAAAGTGAACACTATTGCTGCAGTTTCATATAGTAACATAAGGAATAAACATGTTTTCTGGATTTTTCTTAGGTTGACCGATCAGGACAGCTAAAGCTAGAAACTGTAGAAGACCTCTTCAACATTTTGCAGCTGAGGAAGAGGAGAAAGGAAAGGAAGACTCAAATGCCAAAGAAACAGCCAGAGGCTGATATCCTGGTGAGGAACGCCTTTCATAATGCATTACAAATACTGCATCTTAAAGATTTGAGATGTAATTATATTCTAACATTTTTTTCAGCCTGAAACAGTGGACCAGGCTTTGTTCCTAAAGGCTGTCACAGAGAATAAAATGCCTGTTGTTGAGAAATATTTATCAGATGGTGGAGACCCCAATGCCAGCGATCATGTGAGTGTTAAACACAAAAAACACACATCTCACACTTTCCTTCACTTGTGCTGTGAAGTCCTCCGGAGTTAAAGGGATAGTTCACCCAAAAAATAAAATCTTACAATGGATGTCAATAGTAACCAAAACTATTTGGTTACCAACATTCTTTAAAATATCATCTTTTATGTTCCACGGAAGGTTTAGAACACTATTGTGGTGAGTAAATGATGAGCAAATTTTCATTTTTGGTGAACTATCCCTTTAAACATCAGTGTAATTTTAGTATTATGTATAACTATTAATCGCTATTAATATGTTTTTATGTTGAATTTCAGCTTTAGTTTAGTTATTTAGTTATTTTATTTTGGTTCTTCAGCTTAGTTACTGTAGCTGCCAACAATTTGAGTTCTAAAATCTGATATTTAGATTTTACTTTTGTCCTCTTTATTTCAATTAACATACAAAAATGAGTTTTAATTTACAATAACAGCACTGACTCTCACTTGTTCTCTCTCTCTTTCAGTTTAAGCGCTCAGCTCTGCATAAAGCCAGTGCCCAAGGTCACATAGAGATCATGGAGAAGCTCCTGGAGAGTGGAGCATCCATGGATCAAAAAGACAAGGTAGCACAGATGGTGGATATGACTGTTACACCAGTGCTAGAAGAATATTATCTCATATTATATCATATTATAATTCTGAGATGCAATTTCTTTATCATATGTTCATAGCTGGATGCCACAGCTGTGCACTGGGCCTGTAGAGGTGGATGCTTGCCTGCCTTGGAGCTGCTTCTCAATAAAGGAGCCAAATTCAACTCCAGAGACAAGGTATATAGAAAGCACCTGCAAGCGTATGACACCAGATGGATCTTTGGACAGTGATAATAATATTCACAAATCATTCTCATGCTTTTTGTAGTTTGCACTCAGCACAAAATTTACTAACCAAAACTTGTGTATCTTCAGCTATGCAGCACTCCCCTCCATGTTGCAGTTCGAACGGGACATTATGAATGTGCTGAGTTTCTCATTCACTGTGGAGCTGATGTAAATGCTAAAGACAGGGTAAAACATTCAGAATCTTCAATACATGAACTTTAAACATAATATATAATATGTCATAGTCTAATGTTAAACTAACAATTTTTGTGTAATTTTAAATAGCAAACTTGTGATATGAATGCATTGTCCCACAGTATTTCTTCTCTAATACCAATGCATTGTGTTTGTGTAGGAGGGAGACACACCAATGCATGACGCAGTGAGGATAAACAGATTTAAAATGATAAAACTGCTCATGATGTATGGAGCCAGTCTAAATGCCAAAAACAATGTAAGTTTAATTATACATACAATTCTTACTATATACTCCCAGTCAAAAGTTTTAGGATTTTTTATGTTTTTTTTTAAGAAGTCTCTTCTGCTCACCAAGCCTGCATTTATTTGATCCAAAGTACAGCGAAAACAGTTTAAATAACTGTTTTGTATTTTAATATATTTTAAAATGTAATTGAAAGCTACTTTTTCAGCGTCATTACTCCAGTCTTCAGTGTCACATAATCCTTCAGAAATCATTCTAATATTCTGATTTGCTGTTCAAGAAACATTTTTGTTTATTATTATTATCATCAATATTTAAAACAGCTGAGTAAATTTTTTTTAGGATTCTTTGATGAATAGAAAGATCCAAAGATCAGCATTTATCTGTAATAAAAAGCTTTTGTAACATTATACACTACACCATTCAAAAGCTTGGAGTCATTATACATTTTCTGATTTCTGTTTCAGATAAATGCTGTTCTTTTGAACATTAGAATGATTTCTGAAGGATCATGTGACTGGAGTAATCATGCTAAAAATTCAGCTTTGAAATCACAGGAATAAATTACATTTAAAATATATTCAAATAGAGAAAAATATTTCAAAATTGTTTTTGCTGTACTTTGGATCAAATAAATGCAGGTTTGGTGAGCAAAAGAGACTTCTTTAAAAACATTAAAAAAATTTTGACTGGTAGTCTATGACGTTGAAGTTTAAATAGTGCCCTCTAGAGACAGATTAAGGCACTACAGGATTCTGTACTGACTCTTAACAATATCAAAATAGAAGATGCATATCAAAAAGATATCTAATGCTTTATTCATTTATAACTAAATGACATTGCAAATATTCACTGCAAAAAGAATAGTCTCTTTTTTTAAAGCTGGATTTGTTTTTATTTGTTGCACATAAATAAAATTTGATTTGATTTGATACTGTGTTTTTTAGAAGTCTTAGTAAATATGTTTTAAAGGGTATATTTTACTAGATATATCCTAAAATTATCTGTTGTTTACAGGATGGGAAGACACCAATGGAGACTCTACTTTCATGGCAAAAAGGTGTGAAAAACATCCTGAATAACTTTAATGAAGAGGAAGCACCAAATCCAGATGTACAACTGTTCAACATCCATCCCAATGCTGTAGTGTTATAAAATTCTTCTTTCCTTCTTTCTTTCTTTCTTTCATGTTAAACGTTAAATTGAACAGTACTTTGCAATCTACATAATGATGGCGCTAATTGCTGGCGATGGAGCGTCTGAAATATTGATGATGTTATCTGTAAATATTGTTTTCTCACTTGATTTTGAGAGCAAAGAATCTTCAGTGAGTGGCAGGAGACATGAACATGTGTGAGTGGTTGTGTGTGTGTTTGTTTGCTTGTTCCTAGGTATTTATTTAATATTGTTTTCATTTCATAACTTGTGACTGCATTTGAAAAATGTCCATGGCAGTTTGATCTACTGGGAAAATGTCAGACAGACTGGAGGCAGAACTATAAGTGTTCAGAAATGGAACAGAATGTGAATGCTGGTCTGAGAATGTTTATTATGATGGATATTACTATTACAATTGTTTTGTAATTATGGACTGGATTTGTGAAAGACTTTGGCACTGGGTACATGGACATCTCTTATGAAATGTGCATTGGTAAATGTGTTTTGTGAATCATTTTAATCTTATGTGAATAAAGTGTTTTGGTATGAGTCACCAGTGTTTGCCGACAGTTTTATGACTTTTCTTTATATAAGACATACACTACCAGTCAAAAGTTTTTGAACAGTAAGATTTTTAATGTTTTTAAAGAATTTTCTTCTGCTAACCAAGCCTGCATTTTTAAAAAAAATCCAAAATACAGCAAAAGCAGTAAAGTTGTAAAATATTTTTGTATATATTGTAGAAATTAGTACTTTTATTTAGCAAGGATGCTTTAAATTGTTTAAAAATGATGATAAAGACATTTATAATGTTACAAAAGATGTATATTTTAGATAAATGCTGCTCTTCTGAACTTTCAATTCATCAAAGAAACCTAAAAAAAAATTGTCTGTCTTTACAAATCAGAATATTACAATGATATCTGATGGATCATGTGACTGGATGATACTAAAAATTCAACTTTGAAATCACAGAAATAAATTACATTTTAAAATATATTCGAATAGAACAGCAAAAATATTTCAAAATGACACTGTTTTTCCTATAATTTGGATCAAATAAATACAGGCTTAGTAAAATAAATAAATAAATAAAACTTTTGACTGGTAATGTATTCTTTAGATTTTTATATTAATGTCAAAAATGTGGACAAAACAACTTACGTTTGTTTACTCGGAGTTTTTACTTTCTTTATACACACAAAATGCACATGCCACTTTAATGTCATGTCATTATTTATTCTTGTATACTGAATTTGTATTATTAAAAATGAAGTACACAAATTAGACTTTAAAAAAACACAACATAAGAAAATGAAATAAATCAACATCAGTGTACAAACTAGCAGAAATGCGCAGTTCAACTTTGGTTCAACGTCTGCGCATTTATAGCGTCACTATGACGTGCACGAGCACGCGCTCCCAGCAGCCTTTGCAGTTGCTCTCGCTTATCCGATTGGTGGAATTTGAAAATAAGTACGCGCGACAGTTTGGGAGATGAGACAACACAAATAAAACACAGCAGCGAAGTTAAAAGCAATATAACACACACTTTATCCTTTGACAGCCCTGTAAGTCATCTTAAACTTAAACTTGTCTTAATGCGCATGTTTGCTGTCTTGTTTTTATTTGTGGAAGGTTGAGGTTGTGAGTTCGGGTGGGTCTTATTGTCATTTTTTTTTTTGCCAGGGTCTATTCATAAAGTATCTGTAAAATCTGTGTAATTGTCTGTTAAAATGAAAATAGGAATAACGTTATATAATTGACAAAATGCTAAAATAAAAAGGAACTGTATTATTACCATCAGATGTGGTGAAAGGTTTGTCATTAGTTATTCACTGTATATCAGTGGCTGTTATTTCATCCTCCGCTTTTATGTCTTCTCTCATATTTTTATGTTTTTTTAGAGCAGTATGATGGAATCAGGGCTAAAGGATGATCCGGCAAGGCCGGCAATGTTAGTTGTGGAAGATTTAAGAAGAAATCTGTCCTCAGAGTTCAGCGAGTGTTCAGATTTCCAGGTAAGATGACAGATGACTTCATGAAAAACACTACAGGACCCTGTGTGATTTTTACATTTGTAATTTAAGAAAATAATCAACAGAAATGTTTTGAGCCTTGATGTTTCTTTTAAAGGACCCGTCTGACCTGGAGAAGGAACATTTGAAGGTGTATCTTAGGATAAGACCATTTTCTGCAGCTGAAATTGAGAATGGCGAATCACAGGTGAAAATAAGGAAGAAATGATTCAGGGATGCTGCACACATTTTTAGCAAACCTAAAATGCAGACCCTCATGTAGAAATGTTTTTATAGGGTTAGGAAAAATATTTTTAAAGGGCAAAATGCCCCTGAAAGTCTGTTTCAAATATTGTCTCTGTTTTTGCAGGACTGTGTGGCCATTCAGCCTCCAGAGACTGTGCTCCTCAAAGCTCCACAATCATCTCTTTCTGCCAGGCTCAGTGATAAATCAGTGCCAGTTACAGCTCAACGTTTCCAGTTCTCTCAGGCAAGCAGACACATCATCAGCACACACAGTCTATGGTGATTTATCATGTGAGGCAGTAGTATTCTCTATATAGTGTTTTTGGGATGCGTCATCAGTCAGCTCTATTGGCAGCAATGAATGTAAGCAAAGCCACGGAACCAAATGAAACTTGCATATTTTGCTAATCGTTGTAGTCCAAAAATGGTTAATTATTGTCGTGTTTCGGGCTGTACTAATTGGTTGGACTGGTAAAAACATTTGGAGTACTACAGACTGACAAAAGTTATAACAAATCTAGAAGAAGAGTGCCAAAAATGATCAAACTGAACCAGGATTTCCAGGGCCAGAATCTTGACAACATTCATGTTTGTTCTTATAATTTCCGGTCAGATAAATAAAACATTAGGCTAATATCTTAATTAATACTGCTTGTATGTATCTTTACCACCGATTACCTTTAGTTCGTCAAAATATTGCCTCTAAATTGCCCCTGCTTATTTAGTCTTTCTCTATATGATTTAGCAGCTTCTACATTTTAATACTTTTTTCCCATGGTTTAGACAGCATAAATAAGCAGAACAACATATTCAGTAGTACATTAACTGTGCTTTTGTTTACATCTAAATATCACCAATATGGGTGCATATCCGGGTAACTGACAAATCGTGACAAAAGTGCAAACCCTCTATTTGTCCACCCAGAAGAATTTTCAAATTTGTCTTTAGAAATACTGTTTGAGGTCAAATGTTGAGCTCTGTTTTGAGTCATGTTCATAACTTGGTCTTGTATGATAGATTATTCACAATGTGATATTAACATTGTGACATTTATAGGTTTATGGTCCGGACACTACACAGAAGGAGATGTTTGGTGGCACAGTGAAAGATCTTGTGATGGATGTGCTAGAGGGACAAAATTCCCTGGTGTTTACATACGGTGTCACCAATGCTGGGAAGACCTTCACGTTTTTAGGTTTGTATATTTTTTTTTTTTTGTTTTTCTTATTTTATTAATAGAATTATTTTCTGTCGTAATTGACATAATACCACAAATGCTGTCAACAGACCTTAAAAGTCAACTCCACAACCTACTATAATTTGAGCAAGAACAAAAGTTGTTTCCGAGGCAAAAAGTTATTTCACTGAAAGATTACAAAGTAGCATGCACTTAATGAATCTTTCACAATAAAAGCCAGGAATGTGAAGTAAGGTCAGTAAATTTAAGGTCAGTTTTGATCAGACCAACCTGTCTGTGTTAATGCATTAAATAACACTTTATTTATTTATTTATTTATTATTTTTGGAAAGAAATTATAGGAATTGTTTATTTAGCAAGGGTGCTTTAAATTGATCAAAAGTGATGATAAAGACATTTATGATGTTACAAAATATTTCTATTTCAGATAAATGCTGTTCTTATGAACTTTTTATTCATCAAAGAAATCTGAAAAAAAAATCTATTCAGCTGTTTTCAACAACAACAATAATAATAAATGTTTTAGTAGCAGCAAATCAAAATATTAGAAGGATTTCTGAAGGTTCAATGTGACTAGAGTAATGATGCTAAAAATTCAGCGTTGAAATCACTGGAATAAATTGCATTTTAAAACATTATTTTAACGAGTAAAAATATTTCTAAATTGTCCTGTTTTTGCTGTACTTTGGATCAAATAAATGCAGGCTTGGTTAGCAGAAGAGACTTCTTTTAAAAACATTAAAAATCTTAATTTAAAAAAAACTTTTGACTGGTAGTGTACTTACAAGATCAAAAATGTATAAACAAAGCATGGATGAATGAATCAATCATAATAAGAATGCATAATCAAAATGTATTTACAAAATACAAAGCATAAATTTCCATACTGTGCTAACTTTAACAGTGATTTGCTTTTGCAAAATATTCAAATTTAAGCATTATGTCCTGATTGTGTTTCAACGTATTAGGTCCAGATACTGATCAAGGCATCTTGCCTCGTTCCCTCAACATGATCTTCAGTAGTCTGGATGGTCGCATCTTCACCCAGATGTGCCTTAAACCCCAGAGGTGCCGGGATTTCATCAGGCTCACTAAAGAGCAGCAAAATGAGGAAGCAGTTGGCAAACGCAACCTGCTCAAGCTTTTCAAAGAGGTGCTGTATGTCAAAGCGAGTTGGACAACCTCTGTTTTTCAGGGGTGTTTCATTTGACTCAATCTTTAGTTTTCATCTTTTCTTTAGACTGATGCACAGAAGAGTACGTCCTGCCATAGCTCAAAGTCTGATCTCGAAGGTAAAGAGATAATGTTTTTTTTTTTAAGTTACTCTATACCTCTCAAAGGTTGTGCAGTCTGTTTGGAATGTCTGTCTGGGTGAAACATAACTTTCTGGTTGCCTGTTAGATGCTTCCACTCTATGTGACGCAAGCTCTGCAGTGAACGAGAGGAGTCTGGCTGTGGATATGGACACACACACTAAGTTTTCTATTTGGGTCTCATTTTGCGAGATCTACAATGAGAACATTCACGACTTGCTGGAACAGCATTCAAACAATGCTTCACGAAGAACCAACCTCCGTCTTTGTCAGGATGTCAAAGGAAACTCATTCATCAAAGGTAAAGGAGCAGCTGTTTATTCTGTCATTAAATCATTACAATGTTTCCATGGAGCTGACGGCTCATCCAAGCAAAAGTTGAACCCTGATGTTTTGCATGGAGCATAAAAAGTATTTTCATATACATTTGTGTTATATGCATTTGACAGATGAATTGATGCATTTGAAAGTGACATAAATACAATTGAGTTGTACATTTTGTCAGTTCTTGCATTCCCAGAGAATCAAACCCATGACCTTGGCATTACTAGAACCATATGCTGTTTGAGCTTGAGGAGTGAGATTACACCGCAATATTTCTTCATTAGTTCATTCCAAAGAGCAATTATGTGTAATTTGTAATTACTGAAGTGACTTCTGTTTTTTTTTTTTTTTTCCCTCTCTCTGCTTGGAATAATGTGTAATAGCTAAAAGTGGCCAGGTGCTGGTGCTAGAGTGACAAAAAATGTAGTGAAAATGGCATTTCCATGTGTTAAGGGTGATTTTAGCCAGTTGATGTGCTGTGTTGTGACTGTTTATTTTGTTAATTTTCTAGATTTAAGATGGGTGCAGGTGAGCAGTGCTGATGAAGCTTTAAAAGTGATGAAACTGGGCAAGAGAAACCAAAGCATATCCAGCACTAAACTCAACCTGCTCTCCAGCAGGAGGTACCTTATACAAATTCTGTAACCTCCATTTGTTCATTCATTTTAACACAGTGAGCACATGTTATTCTGACGTTATGCCCTCTTTGCCTGATTTTTAGCCACAGTATTTTCTCTGTACGGATACTAAAGGTGGAAGATGTGGGAATACCTAGAGTGGAGTCAGTCAGCGAGTAAGTCATTGTATCCTGATTTTAGCTCTCTACAGGTTATGTTACAGAATGGTTTGTAAAAGTATGTACTCTGGTTCAAGGCTGGCGCTTTGTGATCTGGCCGGATCAGAGCGATGTGCAAAAACACAAAATAAAGGTGAACGACTGAAAGAGGCAGGAAACATTAACACCTCTCTACTCAGCCTTGGAAAATGCATCAATGCACTCAGAAGTAATCAGCAGGCCAGGTATACAAATCTTTTTTTTTTCCCTTCATTTTCTTTACTTTTTTTTTTAACTCTCTTATTTTGCCCTTTTCAGACAGCACATTCCGTTCAGAGAGAGTAAACTCACTCACTATCTGCAGGGATACTTTACCGGTCGGGGCAAAGCCTGTATGATTGTAAACATTAATCAGTGCGCCTCCATGTATGATGAGACGCTCAACGTGCTAAAGTTCTCTGCCGTAGCTCAAAAGGTATGTAATGTCCTAAAATTGATGCGTCTTATTCCTTAAAGGGTAAAACCACTCAGAAATTAAAATTGTTGTCATTTACTCACCCTCATGATGTTGATCTTTTGAATATTTAATGTGAACTGAGATATTTTTAATGAGAGCTGAGTGATTTCTATCCCTTTGTTTAAAAATATATTCCACCAAAACTTTGACGCTTCAGAAATTTGTGGTTATTTTTATTATTATGTGTTTATGAACTTTAAAGGGATAGTTCACACAAAAATGAAAATTCTGTCATTAATTATTCACCCTCATGACTTTCGTTCATCTTTGGAAGACAAATTAAAACATCAAATTTTTTGATGAAATCCGAGAGACATAGACAGCAACACAACTACTACGTTCAAGGCCCAGGAAGGTAGTAAGGGCATCATTAAAATGCAGGGTCAAATAAGCTCTCGAATTTAATAAATAAAAAAAAAAATCTTAATTTGTGTTCTGAAGAAAACCACAGGTCTTATGGGTTTGGCACAACATGAGGATGAGTAATTGATAAAAGAATTCAAATTGTATCTTACATTTTTGGAGCACTGAATCGTTTTCCCATCATGTTTGTCAAGGTTTCTTGACATTACTCAAACTGCTGATTTTTTTTATTTATTTATTTTTATTTTTTTGCTGAAATGCGAAATGTTTTTTTGTAGCTGAGCTATGGACCGTTCTGTGTTGTTTTTCAGGTGGTGGTTCTCACCACTAAGAACATTCCAGTGGTGGTGAAAAGAAGCGCCAGAGAGGTGTCCTTCATTATCAACAACGTTGATCGGCGCGAAATGAGGCGCAGCTCACTGGTACGATGGGACCCCAGCCTTGAGGATGTCCAGGAAGATTCTGACACTGAGGAGGATGAAGAGGAAAGTGAAATGGAGGACACCATTCTGGATGCTGAGGAAGAGGGGAAAGAGACTGTGCTGCTTGATAAGGGGATTTATGAGGTGAGACCTTGCACTTTACAGTGCAAATCTTATCTAGGGTCATTTTAGTTTATTTTCTAATCATACAATATATATTTTAAGTTTTATTTGTATTTCGTCCATTTGGGACACAAATATTGATGCGTGTATTTATATTTTTATATTGTTGCTGCATGTTTGCATAACACTGAGGTTTCTGCGTTTGTATGTATAGGCCCAGCTGCAGTTTATAGAAGAGATTCAGCAGCAGTTGAGGAAGGAGAAAGCTGAACACTTAAATATCGAGGCACGTGTTCGCGATGAAGTTACAAAAGAGTTCTCTGAGCTGATTTCCCAGATGCAGGAAGATTACAGGTCAGAGATCATAAGCCCCCGTGCTCAATTATGTTTAATTAAAGCAAATTACAGGTCACGCTGTATGATGACCCGGACTGCTTTTCGCATCTTTTTTTCATATTTTAGTGAGCGCATAATCAGAGAGAGGGAGCTAATTGAAGAACGATGTGAACGGAGACTGGAGATTCTCAAAAACCTTGTTGGAAAAACAGCTGTGGAGGACGACAGCATAAATTCAGCTGCGACCAAATCAGAGGTACAGATAAGCTGTGGTTTTCAGGGTTGTATAAATCATTTCTTTGAAAGGCGATCATTTATGTTTTCTTAATGCTCAATTGTAGTGGTGTGTGTTTGTGTAGGAAGAGACTCGTGTCTCTCTAGACAGCATACTTGACTCTATGAGCAGTGACCTGGCTGGAATCAGACAGGATGCCCAGACTGCCCAGTCCTGCTTGGTGACCTCTGACCCTAAAGTCTCTGTGACGTTGCTAGGCCTTGAGAAAAAGGTCTCAGAGCTTTCAGAACTGCTCAGTGAAACTCAGAACCACCTGTCACTCAAAACACAGGGTGAGAAACTATTGCAGATAAGCAGAACCACAGCAAATCTTCCCTTGCATATTTCCACAGAAATGTTTTGTGCATCCCCTGTTCTTTCAACGTTAAATATTATTGTATTTAGGGTTCCCTCTATTCTGGAAAACCAATAAATATCATGGAATTATTTTTTTTTTTATTTTTTTTTAGTAAAATTAGTTTTTTTTTTTTTTCTTTCTTTTTTTTCCCTATTATCTCTAGTTTGTTAGTTTGTTTCAATTCAGTTTTATCAGTATTTCTTCAGCTAGCAATTGCATTTTGTGAGACATTCATTCACTAGAAATTCAGTGGCCAGAAAGTGTGGGAACCCTGTATTATGAGACACGTATGCTTTTACAGTAGGTCATTAACCACGTAAACCTTACCAGGCTTCCTAATCGCTTGATCTAACACTAATACCCCATACTCCCTCACAGAGCTGGAAACTCAGAGCAGACTGTCAGATGAACTAAACGAGATGAAGAAGGTAAAACAGCCTCTGTAAAAGGCTTCTGGCATTTTAACGTACTGTATGAGGACCAGACTCGCAGCATTTCTGAATAGGCAAGCTCCAATTTTTTCCTTCAGAAACTGTAAAATTGTAGTTAAAGTTGTGGCTTGTTCTTCTGATTATAGTCTCTGGAGAGCCACAGGCAAAGGGAATTTGAGCTGAGTGAAATGTGCCGACAAAAGGATGAGATGGTTTCCAAACTCCAGGCAGCTCTCGACCAACATGTAGAAAGCACAGCTCAGGATGTGAGTGTGAACATCTAGAGATTGTTTTCAAATGTCCATAATTATTGTACACTACTGTTCAAACATTTGCCTCTTATGCTCAAAGGCTGCATTTATTTGATCAACAATCCAGTAAAAACAATACTACATTTTAAAGGATTACTCCCCTTCCAAAATAAAAAATGAAAAAATCCTGAAAATTTACTGACCCCATGTCATTCAAGATGTTAATGTCCTTTCTTTCTTCAGTCACAAAGAAATTGTTTTTTGAGAAAAACATTTCAGGATTTTTCTCCATATAGAGACTTCAATGGTGCTCAACTGATTAAAAGTTAAAATGCAGTTTCAGTTGTATACCTTTTTTAACCTCAAATGCTTATCTAGTACTCATTTTCAAGAAAATGACAGATTGTTTCGCTAGATAAGACCCTTATTCTTTGACTGGGATCACGTAGAGCCCTTTGAGGCTGCATTGAAACTGCATTTTTAACCTTCAATCCGTTGAGCACCATTGAAGTCAACTGTATGGAGAAAAATACTGAAATGCTTTCCTCAAAAATTTAATTTCTTTGCGACTAAAGAAAGAAAGACATGACTTTGGATGACATGGGGGTGAGTAAATTAAATTATCAGGAAGTTTTTATTCTGGAAGTGGAGTAATCTTTTTAAAATAATCATTATTGTCTTTAGTGTCACATGATTCTTTAGAAATCATTCCAATATGCTGCTTTGGTGCTCAAGAAACATTTGAGCACAGTTGCGCTGCTTAATATTTTTGTGAAAACCGTGATGCGTTCTTTGAATAGAAAGCATATAATAGAAAGAACAGTATTTGACATCTAAATCTTTTGTAAGATTATTAATGCATTGTAAAGAAAATGTATATAAAAATTACTGACCTCAAACTTTTTAACAGTACCGTAACAGTATTTTAAGCATATATTTAAGAAAACTCAAATCCTTTTTATGTTTTTTTTTTTTTTCTATTTATCTATTTGAAGCTTGCCTATTGATACTATGAACATTTGTGAACATTTGTTCATATTCATCCAGTATTTCTCCAGAAAACAGGCAATATTGCAGATTTGTCATTTTGGGTGAAGAGTTACTTTACAGTTCTTACCCAATGTTTTTATTCACCGTGTTTCTTTTCTTTTTCCTTTTGTTGCGGCTTTCCAGAGAACTCTAATTGACTCCATCAAAAAGGAGAACATCCATCTTAAACGCAATTGTACGTGCTCAGAGCAGCGACCTGACATCCGAACTGAAACCAGAAAGCGGCGTCAGGAAGGGGAGGGGCCTGATGGACAGCCCCCACTCAAGAAAGGTACAGACTCCGCCCCAGGTGCTGAAAAGTGCCTCCCAGCTTTTGTCACAACCAGAGGGGCTGGTCGAGATAATCGGGTCAAAGGACGACGATACCTTCACGGTCGAAAGAGGCTCTCGAGTGTAAAAAAATGATGATGATGATAAATATGTTTTAGAAGTGCATGATAAGCCATGTGTCTCAAAGTACTTCTGTGAAGTGTATTGTTTTTATGAGCTCAACTGAATAAAGGAGTATATTTATTTTTTACACATGGAGAACACTGCACAAAATTAAAGGCTCTATAACTTATAAAAGGGGGGAAATACCAATAAAAATGATGTCTGATGTATATATCAATGAAAAAGAGTATTAGTATAGTATCAAAGCATCCCAGACACTCATGAGGTGCTTCCTAAGTATGAACTGGAGGCTTTCAGGCTGAGTGATTCCACATTTAAATGCCCCTCTTTCATCTTCAGAATGAAATCAAATAGAAAATTAATTTTATGCCCAACGTGCAAATAAAGACAAGTGCATTTTAGATTAAATTAATTACTGGCTTTGTTGCCAGTCCAGAAGCAATAAATTTGAAATGCCTGGTTGTACCAAACTAATTAAAATGTTGAAGCAAGTTTTAGATTTAAATAATTTATATTTAACACAAACACAAATATTTTCACACTGACACATTGTCAATAAAAGTATATCTAAAGTTCTCCATTCTTTATAGGTCCCCTGGAGGACTCAAAAGTCCATGATGATGTTACAGATAATGGATGTCAAGACTCCGCCCTTCTTGAGGTCAAAGGTCAGCTGGAGTGTTGCCTTGCTGAATCCAAACAAAAAGACAAGCAGATCACAGATCTGGAGCAGGAACGCCACACATTAAAGGTTTGCATCCAGGATCTGAAGTCTAAACTGGAAGAAAGAGTTTCGCAGGAGAAGGTATATCAGACTTCTTTGGAAACCAAACCAATGGTAGCTGAAGTTGTGTCCAATTATAGCAACACTACATATCAAGAACTGGCTGCTGCCAAATCACAAATGGCTAAGCTAGATCAAGAACTGGGAGAGAAGAACAAACACATCTTGACACTTGAACAGGAAATTACACTACTGAAACAGGAAGCAGAAACTTCCAGACACACACTTACTGATCTCAAAAAAGTCAACTCTGACCTGCAGGCTGAGATGACAACCCTTCACGAGGTCAAAGCTGAACTAGAAGAGAAGGTTGGATGCCTTGAGAAAGACAAGGTGGAGAGAAACACATCACGTCTGTCTAAAGAGGAGGGGCTTAAAGATAAAGAGGTGGGGCTGACGAACCCTAACACTCTTGGATCTAAAATCATGGAGACCCATAGCAAAACAAACATCACAATGTCTGAAAAGGAGGCTGAGCTGGCACA
This sequence comes from Cirrhinus molitorella, assembly GCA_033026305.1. NCBI lineage: Eukaryota > Metazoa > Chordata > Actinopteri > Cypriniformes > Cyprinidae > Cirrhinus > Cirrhinus molitorella. Next base: position 22,180,512 of record CM065135.1, on the reverse strand, counting down.
GAGAGAGAACGCCCTAGTGTCAAAGGAGGCTCAGCTCTTAGCGCTGCAGAAGAGGCTGAAGGAAGCACAGGAACGTCTGGAGGAGGAGGAGACGCAAGCGGTGCAGGAGGCACGCAGGAGGGAGGCGGAGAGGAGGAGAGAGCTGCTGGCTGTGGCAGAGGAGGCCATTGCACAGAAAGATGCAGAGTTACAGAAGAGACAAGAAGAGATCAACCGGTCAGTTATCTTCCTCCTAAATTATAATACAGTTTCCTAAAATATAAGTTACTTTAAACCACCATAGTGACCATGCAAAATCAGTTTGGTTTATTTTTGTGGTCATACATGTCAAGCACATTCATTATATTTCTGTTTATTTTTTTTTTTATGTATTATATGTGACCCTGGCCCACAAAATCAGACATAAGTAGCATGGGTTTCTTTGTGTCAATAGCCAACAATACATTGTATGGGTCAAAATGATTGATTTTTCTTTTATGCCAAAAATCATTTGGATATTAAATAAATATCATGTTCCATGAAAATATTTTGTAAATGTAAATATATCAAAACTTAAGTTTGATTAGTAATAAACATTGCTAAGAACTTCATTTGAACAACAAGGTAATTTTCAATATTTAGATTTTTTTTTTTTTTTTTTTTTTTTGCACCCTCAGATTCTAGATTTTCAAATAGTTGTATCTCGGCCAAATATTGTCCTATCGGAAATGGTCAATATTCTCTATTAATTTTAACCAATAAAAAAAAACACGCAACTTTCTTCTTATTTTAATAGTTCGTTTGATACGGTTTCAATGGCGTTATTTTAATGAGAAATCTCTAGAGCGCATTACTGTAATACAGGGCGCATTAAAATGCGCAAGCACAAAACTCTTCTCTCGCAGGTGGATTCTCTTTACTGCCATAAAAAAAAGTGTGTTGATGGTTCCATGCATGTGTGCACTCAGAAATCAGCGCATATGACAACGAATGTAATCAGTATTTATATAGCATAGGCTAACAGTAGAAAATGTATCTGTCTCATACATGTCCCACAAAATCACATCTATTTCCCGCAACAGATCCATTGCTTAGTTTGAACATGTTTTCAGCAAAGCATCAAACAGCTTAAGACATTTTGTTCCTTATTCCCTTAAATGGCATTTCTTGCTTTATTTGTGAAAGATATTGCACAAGATTGGTGCTTTTGTGGATTAATGATTATCCTACACAAAAAGGCATTGATTTATTTTAACAGTCTGAAAGGCTTTTTGTTGTCTCTTTACTAAATAATCACTAAAAGACAAGTATATTTGTAATTGAGATGAGTGTGTAGTGTATTCTCTCAGATTAATGGTCTGGTCTTTTAAAGCTTTTAGATAGTGGTTTTCCAGCATAGATCTTTTCATTGGCTCTGCCAATACTTAGAAAACAGGATGGGTGCTTTAATGCCAAAATATACCTACAATCAGTAATACAAACCGTAATGGCAAATGAAATCTATATTTGCTAAAGTGAAAGGAAAACTCATTTTACACAAACGTCACTGGAAAAAGTCAAATTTAGAACTGATGAAAGATAAAGATAAACACTTAACATCTTAATAGTGGGTTTGCACTTACGTCACAATTTGGTCAGTTACCCGGATGTGCAGCCATATTGGCGATATTAGGATGTAAACAACAGCATAGATTTCATGGTTAACATACTACTGAATGTTATTCTGCTAATTTATGCTGTCTAAACCATGGAAAAATGTGTGGAAGCTGGTATATCATAGAGAAGAGCTTGGTAAGCAGGAAGGGAGCAGTATTTTGACAAACTAAAGTTAAAGGTGGTAAATATACATCTGAGCAGTATTAAGATATTAGCCTAATATTTCACCTACCTGACTGGAAATAAGAACAAACACGAATGTTGTCAAGATTTTTGCCCTCGAAATGCTGGTTCAGTTTGGCCAACCACAAACGGATTTTGTCAGACAGTTTTTTACACTCTTCTCGTTAATTTGTTATAACTTATGGCAGTCTATAATACTCTAAATGTTTTTCTCTCCAACTGATTAGTACAGCCCAAAACATGACAATAATTGACAATTTCAGCAGCAGTAATCAGCAAAATATGAGAGCTTTGTTTGCTTCAGTGGCATTTTTACATTCAGTGCCACCAATATGGCCGTTTTGATAAAGCCAAGTTCACACTACACGACTTTAAACGTCGGCAGATCGCTGTGGAGTTCAGACTACATGACTTGATTGTCTGTCTTTAAGTTGTTGTGGCGTTCACACTACGTGACTCTATGTAAATGATCCGTAACCGGGGGTTACACACTACATGAGCAGACAAAAACTCTGTCGCCCAGCAACTCTATCAGTTCCCCAAACCACGTTTTGTCACGAGATATATATGTATATGTATATATGTATATTAGGGGTGTAACGGTTCACAAAATTTGTGGTTCGATGTGTCACGGTTCGGTATGTTTTCGATAAAGCTAAAAAAAAGACAGAGAAATTTCCTTGATTTTTACACATTTTTTATGTATTAAAACTATTCGAACGAATTTACCTCACCGTCACACCCCTCCCGGAGTATTGTGTTATTCTTTGGGAGTTACGTCGTTTGGGCTGCCTTGTTTCGTAGTGGCACTGAGAACATTATAATGATTATATTTCACACACTCCAAGTTTTTTTTATTTTCCAAATGTAATAGGATTAGTCCAACGAATTGAATCGTTCGGTTTGTAATGCGTACCGAACCGAAAAGCCTTGTACCGAACGGTTCAATACGAATACGTGTATCCAGACAATCGTGATGCTGCCACAGCTCAATTAAATTTTCTTCCATTTCTTCTGTCCACATTTTTCTTGACGCCATGTTGATGCTGCTGTTTGTTTTTGAACTCCCGTAACAGCTCGTTGAGACACCCGACATCACGTGATGTCGAGTCGGCCGACCGCTCCAGATATTTGGCATGCTAGATATCTGTTTTTTGTCGACGAGATGTCGGCGACAAGTTTGCGAGCCTCTTTGATGCGTCGTTGTGTAGTTCACACATAAAGACTGAGGAGCGCCGATCACCCACTGATTTTCCCCCGATTACAGCCCGACCTGTCGGCGAGCTCGTTAACTTGCAAATCGGGCTTAAATCGGGCTTAAAATCCTGTAGTGTGAACTAGCCTTAACACGTCGTGAAAACACTCTATTAGCCAACAGACATGGTTTAATGATGCAGATAATGTCTCAGAGTGCCTCAGATTTATTGTTTCTTTTTTCGGTATTCATTCTGTGTATGTGGTTTTTCATCACTCAGGTTAAAGGAGGAGATTAAAACTAGTGAGTCTAAGTTGAACAGTATGGCTGTCGATCTGGGCAGAAGGGAAGATGATTCATCTGATCTTCGGGAAAAACTCTGTGACTCAAAGAAACAGATTCAGCAGGTCCAGAAAGAGGTGTGAATTCACTCTGTTCCAAACATCTTTACCGTCTGGCCCAAAACGAGTCAGAGTTTATACTGAATCTGACTGCTTTTGACTTGTGCTAAAACTCCTTATGTGGTTTGATTTAGATCTCCTCCATGCGGGAGGCTGAGAAATCTCAACGAATGAAGCTCTGTGATCTAGAAAAGACTAAAGCACAGCTTCAGAATGAGATCGCCAACAGAGAACGCACAATCAACCAGCTTAAAGCTGTAAGCATATGCATTGAATACTTAAAACCGCAAGAGAGAAACATTTATTGACACTGTCATGTGAATCAAATGTTTTTTTTGTTCTAAAACAGGAACGATCTTCTGAATCAAAGTCAGATGAGAATCTGCTGCTCTATCAGAAAGCATGCAAAGGTATATACTGTATCTTGCTTACCTGCCCCTGCGTCTGTACGAGTGTGTGCAGCAATGGGTGTCATTTATTTTCAAGTGTTTAATTAAATGTGTGGCAATAAACAGTAAAGCATATTAATGTTTGTTGATGGTTTCCGTAGATTTGCAGGAGCGTGAGCATGTTATTGAAGGCATGCGTTTGGCTCTGACAGAACAGGAGGAAACACAGACAGAACTGGACCTGGAGCTGGACAACAGAGAGGCTCAGATAAATGAGCTCACTCAGGGTACAAAATTACATGGGGAATATTGCATTCATAATGCTTGAATGTACTGCAACATTTAAAAGAACATAAAATGAAAGTATTGCAAGGTGTTGCTTTCTAACATAACATAAGTTAAAAAATAATTAAAAGATACAAAATACTGTATGTAACAATTTAAATAAAATTTAAGTAAAAAAAAAAATCAACTTTATAAAAATTATGGAACTATTTTGCTGTATTATCATGTTTTCCAGTATGATCTGAGGTGATTTAAAGGGAAATTTTGGTCCTCAATGGAATTTTATTTATTTTATTATTATTATTTTTTTTCAGAATTGATGAGGTTGAGAGAAGCACGTCCTGAACAGAAGAACAGGAGAGATTCCAGATCAATCTCTGATGACATTTTACAGGCCAGACAACAGACCACTCAGGCCCAGGACAGCTTAAAGGTCTGTTCTCCAAATGCATTCTCAACTTCTCTTCAACTGTAAGAGGAACCATGTGCTCATTGTCTTTGTGTTGTTCTTCGGGGTTCACGTTTGTAGCTGGCCAATGAAAAGCACCAGGCAGAGCGCAAGAAGTGGATGGAGGAGAAGTTGGTTCTGATTGGTCAGGCTAAAGATGCTGAGGAGAGAAGAAATCAGGACATGAGGCGATTCGCTGATGATCGTGAACGGCATGCTCGCCAACAGGCTGAAATGGTAAAAAGCAGTGTGTGTTCCCAGAGGCAATATCAGACAGTTATGTTTTTAGTTAAAGTGAGAATGACTGTTGATTTATGTCAATTAGGAGTCTCTTGCCACACGTCTTGCTGCTCGCAACGAAGAGATGGAAAGCTGGAGAAAAGAGAGAGACACACTTGTTTCTGCTCTAGAGGTTCAGCTGAAGAAGCTCATCATGTCCAATGCAGAGAAAGACCAACAGATCAAGATCCTACAGTCCAGAAACTCCCCCCAAACACCAGAGGTCAGTCTACTGTCAATTACAAGCTCTCTTTCTGTTCATGCTACACAACCTGCTAGAAATTAGTATTTTAATTGGTTAAAAGTGACAGTAGGAGGCATCCTGAAAAAGAAAAAGTATCATGGTTTCCACAAAGATATTAAGCAGGACAACTGTTTTCTATGGTGATCATAATAAGAAATGTTTGTGGGCCATTAAATCAACGTCAGGTAATTCGATTTCAAACCTATTTGAAATGAGTAGATGCATCAGCGAATCATTACGCTTTACACACACAAGGGATGGGCAATAAGCTAAAATTGTGGCTGTGACTCCAATTTTTCTTTTTAAAAGGTAAAAAGTTGATCATACTGGTTTCAAACTCAATAATTCATTAGTTTGAATATACATTGAACCAAGCACTCTCATAACAGTATACTTTATTTTTGACTAAACATCCTATGTTTTGTTTGTGACTGCACATTTTTGGTAGGGACCACATCACATTACAGAATTGTAACCCACATACAAAAACACAAATAAAACATTGCATAACTGTACTAAAATGTTGTTTATTTCACCCAAATAAAAGGGTATGTGTTCCCTTTTGTCACTATGATAAAACAATGATTAAATGATAACAATTGTATGGGATAATACCCCCAAAAAAAACAAAGACGTCACTACCGTAACTTTACCAAATGTTTTAGTCGTAACTGTTTCAGTAGTGACAGTTTAAGATCCTTTTGAACCTAGCTCACAGATGCTAATCAGCACATGGTTAGCTAGCACAGTCCTGAAGAGTTGTCACATAAATACTGAATATTATGGAATAACTCCCAAAAAAGTGTTTAATTATAGAAAAATGGTGTTCAGTAAGGACATTCTTTAAAGTTACACACATATTTTTCATACTTTTGAACACATTTACCACAAAATGATGGAACCTATCTACTCACCAGAGCTGGGTAGATTGCTTTCAAATTGTAATCAGTTACAGATTCCAGATTCCATGACAAAAATTGTAGTCAGTAGTGTAATCAGTTACATTACATATTTTAGGTAATCTAATCAGATTACTTTTGGATTACTTTTAGATTACTTTTAACATAACTTGTTTATCACATTGATTTAAATAGGATTATCTTGTAGCATAATGATGTAAAAAAATGCAAAGAGTAAGAAAATATGTTCCATTCTTTGTCATTTACAACATGAAGTGCTTTAAACACTTTATTAAATCGAGGTTTACCAAACTAGGGTTCATAAAGGAACTGCAGAAGGTTTGTGAGTTTAATGAAAGCTAACAATTAATTAAATCATAAAAATTTAATTTAAATAAATCATTTTAAAACAAAGTCCCTTTTAAAGATAGTCTTTACACTTGTCGGCCATATTTGCATCGCCTCCGGTCAGCTCATACACAACCAAGTTTTAATGAATGGGTGAATCCTGACATCTCAAAACCTGCTTGCTGAACTCATAATTACATTACATGTCAAATCAGCAACCAAAAACTGAAATTAATTGCACCATGTATGTAGTTTCTTATGCTCAAATAGCAATTAAAAAGCTTATTTTTCATGGGTCTCACGAGTAAAAAAAATTCAGGGGTAGTATTAGTAAATACACGTGCATCTCAATAAATTACATGTCATGGAAAAGTTCATTTATTTTAGTCATTTGTTAAACGTGAGCCAAAATCATCACAATTTGAGTTGAATTACTGAAATAAATGAACTTTTCAATGACATTTTAATTTATTGAGATGCACCATTTGGCATATAAGGTTTAGATGAAAAACAGTTTTGAAATTCCTGCGCTACATGTAAATAAGAAATAATGTGAATGTGTGTTTTTAATTGGAAAGTTGGGAAGACAAAAGCCTTCCAAAGACATAATAATACATGGTTTAAAAACCTGTTAAAAACTAATGTGTTCACCAGTATTGCTGCAATGTTGAAATCCTCAGTGGTCAAATGCTGTGTAATGCTGTGAATGTCTATAATTGGTAGGCTGTTTTAGAAATGAAAATTGAAAAGATAAAAAAAAGAGAATGGGGAATCCCATTGTGAATTGATGATTATTGCTATTGTGTGAATAATATGTAATCATGTAATCCATGAAAAAGTAACTGTAGTTTGATTATGAGTACTTTAAAATGTAACTTACTCTGATCATTTTTGGAATCTGATTGCATAATCCAGTTTACATGTAATCAGTTACTACCCAGCTCTGCTACTCACTATGCAGCTATGAGAGACTAAAACATACACTGACACTGTTTCGGTAGTGAAATGAAAATGCTGGACACATTTTTTTCCCGTAAAGTTTCATAATTTCAAAAGAAAATCTAAAATAAATGTTGTTTTTGAACTTCACTTTTAAAAAAAATTCTGAAACATTAAAAAAAAAAAAATGCAACATTTATTTCAATATCATTTTCATAAGCTGACATTTAGGGGTTAGGGTTCAGCCACCTGCCAATTGCAAATACCCAATAAATGATGATTTTATATATATTAAGCTTACTGATATTTGAAATATTGTGTGTTTTGGTAAATAAAAGGGTCTTAGTAAAAATTTAACATTTGAACACTTTTTGACCACCGATTCTGTAGAATGGCCCATATCTGCTCAGCATATCTTTTAAAACGTAAAATTGTTTGAGATAAAAGCATTCTTAATTCAAATGTTATTCAATAATTCTTGAGGTAATTCATTTAGTGGCAGTACAGGTGCATGTTGGAAAGTGTGATAGCAGTGTCGTCATTGTTCAGTGGCATTAAATACTGCATTCTGATTGGTTGACAGACATTCTAAGGGTTAATTTCCTTTAATTGTACAACTGCGAAATAGTCCAGATTTATTTACTACGTTAGTGTCAGATTAGCAGAACTTCAAAGAGCCATACAGCTCTTTTGAAGCCATGCAAATTGAATAAAATATGACATACAATTCAGAAGATATTTTTAGCTGGACTAAAGCTGACTGGGACCACTGTCCAGCTGAAAAATATTTTCGTCTTATGGAAATTGTAACTATAATTGTAACTATGTGTATGTGTCATGTCTACACGCTGATCCCTATTGTTAACAATAGTCTTGCTTCAAAAAATATACATTATTTATAAACCATTAACATTATTAAATGGCTGTATTACCACCTGGTTTTTGGCTTCTTCAGTTTTACCCTACATGAAGTGTTTTAACATTTTGTGCCTGTCTCAGGAGGTCAGTGAGGACAGCAGGACCGAGGCACTGCAGGCAGAGCTCACTGCAAAGGAGGCAGAGATCCAGAAACTAAAGGAAGAGCTCCGTGTCTGTGTCATAGACGGCAGCCTTCGGAGAAACTCATCTACCCAGGTCTGACGCACGTGACTTATTCCTGCCATTGACCCGTTAGCTTTGATGATTCATTAGAGTCTGCATATGACAAACATAATCACTATCAAAAGACCAAGATCGTAATTTATAGTGACTTTACTCTGAATGCTCTCAGAAAGACAGCATTTTGGCATATGTAGATAACACACTACTAAGTGTCCTTGTCCTTCAATCATATTCACCTCAGATGATGTGAGCTGAATTCTTGATATACTAGGAGAAATTGAGTGTTATATGATTGGAGCTTTTATTATAGTCAGTAGAATAGCCCTTTATTTATTTTCACTTCTTGGTAAATCAATATGTCTTTCGAAGAATTCCCCACACTGCCTGGTTTGTGCACATACATTCATTCAGGCAGTTCTCAGAATATATTTCTACTGACCTGAGGTGAGATGTGTGGTTTATTAGACATTCTGTAGCTGTTTATTGAAAGGAATTTATAATTAGATGTAGATTGAGGAATGTTGATCAACTGTCTCTTATTTGCTGTGCTAGACGATGGAAGCAGAATTGTCTGATATGAAGCCTCTGAATACCAGCACACTTAAACACACAAGCAGAACCAGAGGATCTGTCACCAGTCAGGTAAAGCAGAAATATGTCTTGTTTATCATTTAATTGTAAAAATGTCAATTACTTTCTGTTGCTTGCTTATAATTGGAATTCTTTCATTTTTTAATTTAGTCAGTAGTCATTTTGTGCTTATAGGAATTGCAGAGGGTTTTTTTTTTTGGCTAATTGTAACACACAAGTGCATATTCATCTCTTAGTTTTGAACCATCTGCCACTGCATAGAGATAAACACCACAAAGGAAAGTTGTTATGCTGACTTTAATGGTGCATTGAATTAATGATTTAAAGGGTTACTCCACCCCAAAATGAAAATTTTGTCATTAATCACTTACCCCCATGTTGTTCCAAACCCGTAAAAGGTTTGATCGTCTTCAGAACACAATTTAAGATATTTTGGATGAAAACCGGTAGCTTTTTGACTGTCCTATTGACTGCCAAGTAAATAACACTGTAAAGGCCAAGAAATGTAGGAAAGACGAAGCTACTAATAATAATTTTACGAAGCTACAAGAATACTTTTTGTACGCAAAGAAAACAAAAATAACTTTAGTCAACAATTCGTCTCCTCTATATCACCATAGCGCCATTTTGGAAAGTATCCACTGGACGTAAACAGCGTACGCTGTTCTGATGTGGAGGAGATGAATTGTTGAATAAAGTCGTTATTTTTGTTTTCTTTCCATACAACAAGTATTCTTGTAGCTTCTTGATTTATGGTTGAATCACTGATGGCAGATGTACTATTTTGACAATGTCTTTCATACTTTTCTGGGCCTTAGCAGTGTTATTTTCTTAGCAGTCAGTGGGGCAGCCACAAAGCTCCCGATTTTCATCCTAAATATCTTAAATTGTGTTTCGAAGCTGAAGAAAGCTTTTGCGGGTTTAGATCGACATGGGGGTAAGTGATTAATAACAAAATTTTAGTTTTGGGGTGGAGTAACCCTTTAAGATATTTTTGATGAAATTGATATCTTTCTGACCCTGCATAGACAGCAACGCAACTACCAAGTTCAAGGCCCAGAAAGGTAGTAAGGACATATTTAATAGTCCACGTGACTTCAGTGGTTCAACTGTAATTTGATAAAACTACAAGAATATTTTTTGCACACAAAGAAAACAAAAATAACGACTTTATTCAACAATTTCTTCTCTTCCATGGCAGTCTTTGGCACATTTAAGAAAGTATTTTTGTTTTCTTTGCACCCAAAAAGTATTCTTATAGCTTCATAAAATTAAGGTTAAACCACTGATGTCACATGGACTATTTTAACTATTCATTTTTGGGTATATTTTTGGGTTTAATGTTATCTCCTAATACAGGGGTAGGGAACGTTGATCCTCGAGAGCCATGTCCCTGCAGATTTTAGTTTCAACCCTGAAGAAAAACATGCCAACCTGTATCCTGAAGACCTTGATTAGCTTGTTCAGGTGTGTTTGATTAGGGTTGGAGCAAAAATTTGCAGGGACATGGCTCTCGAGGATCAACGTTCCCTACCCCTGTCCTAATAGATGAATATTTATTTAGATTTCAATCATTTAAAATTATATTAGTATGAAAAATGTGTATAAACACTACTGTTTAATAGTTTGGGGTCAGTAGAATTTATTTAAAAAAATAAGAATTAGGATTTATTCATATTATTATATATAAATGTCATTCTTTTATCTATGAAAAGCATCACTGTGTTGCATGAATTTGTTGCTTTTGTTGCATTTGCTGATTTGGGATTTAAAAGCATCTAAATGAATATATGCACATATTTGTCAGTCCATTGATTATGATAATCAAGTTAATAATAATAATCTTCACATCACAGAGTTCGTCCGGTAGCTGTCCGCTAGTGCTAGATTCGTCAGAGATCTCCACGGAAACAGGCAGACGTTCCAGATTTCCGCGGCCTGAGCTGGAAATTTCCTTCAGCCCTTTGCAGCCGGATCGGTTTGCTCTCAAACGGCAGGGTGAAGACTCCGCAGTTACTGTAAAAATCTCCCGACCCACACGCAAGAGGAAGAGTGGAGAGATGGAGAAGGTGAGAAATTAAATGGAAGGGGGGGAGGTTAGAAAATGGTTCTCAGTTCACACAAATTAGAATTGAGTGCTGTGACTGGAATAACCTTCAATCATCTTGTGCTTGAGCGATATGTGTAATCTTCTGTTTCTAGACTTAGAATAGTGGGAAATTGAATAGAATGTTAGTTCAGATTTATTGCACAATGAGCAATTATTTTCCTCCTCTTTAGTTTATTAAAAAATTATTATTATTGATATTCTTCATAAAAGTAGGAGTGCCTCTGCTGCTGACCTAATCTGCACAGCCAGCAGACCTTTAATTGTTCTAATTAGTCATTAACAAGGCTCTAATTTTCCTCACTTACACTTAACGATCAGTGTTCATTGTGCATGGGCAGCAAAATGGCAGTCCTATTAAGCATATAGTTCTGCGTGTGAGAATATATTTATATGTGTGTGCGGTTGAGTGTGCCTTGGTCTAACCTCACACACATTCTTCTCCAGGCATCATAAATACTTGCAGACACTTGTTTTGGGAGCAATAACAATAATTATAGAATACACAGTAGCTTTATAGATTTCTAAAACCTGTTTATGGAAATTTAATTGAATTGTTCAGACAAAGGGATTACGAATACACAAATACAAATCGACCACAAAAAGCTGACTAAACAGGGTGTTAACATTTTATTATATTACACTTTATAAGGGTAGCTATGCACTTAAGAGTCTCTATATTGGGTAGGCCATGCTATTCTCTCCAGACGCTGCAGTGAAGATGTTATGTTGCACACTGAAAAAATGCTTTCCACTCCAAATAAGTGCTCTCTCTTATTGTCAAAGAATTGTGTGCTCTCTCACTGGTTGTCCCTGGCAACCGAGTCACGCTTCCACATGCTTTGTAGCTGCTAATTGTTGGAGAGTTTTGTAATTGAATGGCAAAAACTATTTTTAATGGCGCTTCTGTTCGCTTGAAGAGGAAAGGAGGAAGGAGCAGTGTGGTGAAAAAGAAAGCTTTCTCTGAAACCAGTCCTCAGGTACCCTCTTTCTGTTTAATCCTGCCCTAGCTGCTCATCCACCTTCAGGACACATAATAGTCTGGATTTTTAGACACTCAAGGTCATGTTAATTTCCTTAGGTTATACTACTGATCTGGATATTGAAAGTATAAATCCATAAATTGTGTAATTACTTTTTTTTTTTTTTTTTGCACACTCTATATTTTTCCTCCACACTAAATCAATTTGGACAAGTCTGTGTGATGGAGGTATTCCATTTAAATAAGTTGCTGGCAAATTTTGTCCTTTAAAATCAACATGAAACATGGACTCACTTGACTTTCTTAAAGGAACAGTTCACAAAAAAAAATTAAATTCGGTCATTAGCTTATCCTCATGTCGTTCCAAACCAGTGGAACACGAAAGGAGAATTCTGATGAAGGTTCTACTCCATGCAACAAAAAAGATGTAATAATAGGATAAACCATACAAGTGCACTGTTTTCCAAAATTTGAAAAATCTTTTAGGTGTGATGTGCTGCACAAAGATTCTTCAGCATAGACCTGCCTGAGGAGTCCTTAGATATTTTTTAGTTCCACAGAAAAAAAAAATACAGTTGAGGTCAAAAGTTTACATACACCTTGCAGAATCTGTACAATGTTAATTATTAATACCAAAATAAGTCGTCATACCAAATCATTATTATTTTTTTTAGTATTGACATGAAAAAGACATTTCACATAAAAGGCATTTGCATATAGTCCACAAGAGAAAGTAATAGTTGAATTTATATAAATGACCCTGTTCAAAAGTTTACATTCTTAATATGATTCTTAATACTGTTTTGTTACCTGGAGGATCCAGAGCTGTTTTTTTTTTTGTTTGTTTGTTTGTTTTGTGATAGTTGTTCATGAGTCCCTTGTTTGTCCAGAACAGATGAACTGCCATCTGTTCTTCTTAAAAAATCTTCATGTCCCACAAATTCTTTAGTTTTTCAGCATTTTTGTGTATTTGAACCCTTTCCAACAATGATTGTGTAATTTTGAGATCCATCTTTTCACACTGAGGACAACTGAGGGACTCATACGCAACTATTACAGAAAGTTCAAATGCTCACTGATGCTTCAGAAGGAAACATGATGCATTAAGAGTTCAAATACACAAAAATGCTGAAAAACCAAAGAATTTGTGGAATAGGAAGGACTTTTCTGAAGAACAGTGGGCAGTTTAACTGTTCAGCACAAACAAGGGAGTCGTGAACAACTATCACTAAACAAAAGAAAAAGCAGCTGTGGATCAATTAGATAACAACAGTATTAAGAATCAACTGTATGTAAACTTTTGAACAGGGTCATTTTTATAAATTCAACTATTATTTTCTCTTGTGGACTATATGTAAATGTCTTCTATGTGAAATATCTTATTCAAGTCAGTACTAAATATATGATCCCTCTTATTTTGGTAAAATAATGAACATTTTGTAGATTCTGCAAGGTATGTAAACGTTTGACCTCAACTGTATGCAGTGATAGAATTTTAATTGTTGAGCTTTCTATTCATTTAATACACATTCCTGGTCTTTTTGTGTTTCCTTCTCACCTGACATCAATTAGCCAATAAAACTTTTTTGTCATTGCTTTTGTAAAAAAAGCAGTATCTTGTGCTCAGTAATTTATATGATCAATGTAATATATATTATATAGTTTTAATATAGTTAAAATGCAAGTTTTCCTTTGGTAAAGCTGATTGCTCCAGTCTTCAGTGTCACATTCTGATATACTGATTTGGTGCTCAAGAAACATTTTGTATTATTAAAACATTTAGGTTTTTGTGGAAAGTATAATTCTCTAATGAATGGGGAGTTCAAAAGAACAACATTTATTATAAATGTAAAAGTTTTTACTGTCAGTTTTAATCAATTTAATGCATCCTTGCTGAAGAGAAATAATATTAATATTGATTTCTTACTGGCCTAAAACTTTTGAAGGCCAGTGTATTTAGTCATTGTTTTAAGCTACTGTTAGTGGTAGTGCACCTTCCTGGTTTAAGGGCAATAAAGATCACAGCAATAATAAATAACAAAAGATTTGAATTGGGATACATCAAGATGCTCTCCTCAAAAAGTGCAGCTTTCAGACAGTGAATCTTTCACAATCCATTGCAAACTGAAATTAGTTCTGACTCTATTGTGAGATGAAATTCCCCACTTATTTATAATCCAATTTATTCCTAAAGGGGAAAATCTATTTTATTCTCATTTAATATTCTGTTTTACTCTAAATCTGTCCCACTATGAAAGTAAAGTTTGCAAATGCTGTTTCATGTTGACTTTAAATGCTCTTTTTCAGCTTCCAAACTCATTTACGGAAAGCAGACCTAGTCTAGACATCTTTGATCGAAGTACCTCTAAAGTCTAAAAACGCAGAAATTAAATCCTACCAGTGTTATTAACCCTTTCAAGTCCCTAATAAAGTTTTTGTGACCATTTATATCCAGGCCATTTGGTTGGAGTTCCTGATGGTGGAAATGCAGCTGATGAGTCATTATCCCACAAGCCTTTGATGCATCAAAGATATAATAACCTTTCTATCAAGGTGGGGGTGTAAATGGAGCGGGTTTGGCTATATAGTATTGCAGATCCATTAAGGTGATGTTACCTGTAAGAGCCATCCATGCCCTCAGTGGCAGGGCATTTGTTTCTACATGATGCATAAATGACGAAGGCTTTGGGAGATAATGCTCTGTAGTTTAAAATAAACCCATAATTCATAATTCATCATTCACTCATCAAATCCTCAAGGTCAAGACTTAATTGGAGGAAATCATTGTGATTGTGCAGTACTTTCACCCTCAACACCTCTGAATTATTGTAATTACACTTTTCCATTTCATGGCAGGGAAACACCAGCACCTGACTGCAGAACAAGCCATCTGTCTTGATTTCTCACGTGTTTCGATTGAACAGTAAATGACTTGACAGGTTCCTGGAAGTCAGGGCATTAGTCTTCCTTTAATGCAAGCTTGCAAGTCAGAGAGTGGCATAGTATCTCACCTTCCAACACTGGAAACAGCAGGTGACAGGTGTGACAGACAGAGATCCACCCCTGTCCGCCCCGTTTAGACTGGTGGGGGTTACGAGCATGGCATTGGCTGTCACATGCAATGTCACAGATGTGATCTTGTTGTCTAGAGAGAGAGATAGCGACAGGAAGGGAGTGATGGAGCGAAAATGCAGACAGGTCACTGAGAGAGAGAGATGAGAAAAAAAACTGAAAACGATGAGTCACTGGAGAGAGACTAAGAACGCTTTCAGACAGAATCATTTATTTATTCTGCAGATTTGATTTTTTTCATGTATTATTTGTTTATGCTTTTGTGTGTGTAGAGAGAGATTGAGAGGGATATGGCAGATGCTCTGTTGTCTTATTAATGATGATTTAATGCACTGCACTTTCTTGGCAGTAGATCTGTTGACTAATCCTCAGGGGTTTGTGCTCTTTTGAGTGTCGAGAATTTACCCAGGAATGTTTCCACTTGACTTGACCTTAAACCAATTTGTTAGGATTAAAGATTTAGATTAGAGAGTCAGACATGTGCTGTCTATGTTTCTCCATATGCATTTAACATTATACAATTGCCTGTCGTTCAGAATAAGCAGAGGGTCCGTTAACCACTATGTCTGAGTAACTTTTTTTCCTTCACTAGTTGATTCTCATAACATCCATTTCATTATAACTGACCAACTATCAGTCATTCAGATTCTACTAAGGCCTGTTTCACTGTCTGTGTTGTGTGAACTGCACATATTCATTTTGGCGACCATATTAAAGGGATAGTTAACCTAAAAAATGCGTATTACCCCATGATTTATTCACCCTCAAGCCATCCTAGGTGTATATGACTGTATGTATATACAGTCAATTTTACAGTATCTCACAGAAGTGAGTACACCCCTCACATTTTTGTAAATATTTTATTATATCTTTTCATGTGACAACACTGAAAAAATGACACTTTGCCAAATGTAAAGTAGTGAGTGTACAGCTTGTATAACAGTGTAAA
Organism: Cirrhinus molitorella; assembly: GCA_033026305.1. Taxonomy (NCBI): domain Eukaryota; kingdom Metazoa; phylum Chordata; class Actinopteri; order Cypriniformes; family Cyprinidae; genus Cirrhinus; species Cirrhinus molitorella. Next base: position 22,164,465 of record CM065135.1, on the reverse strand, counting down.
TTAGCTGTCCCCTCAAAATAACAACACACAGCCATTAATGTCTAAACCGCTGGCCACAAAAGTGAAAATGTCCAAATTGGGCCCAAAGTGTCAACATTTTGTGTAGCCAAAATTATTTTTCAGCACTGACTTAACCCTCTTGGGCATGGAGTTCACCAGAGCTTCACAGGTTGCCACTGGAGTCCTCCTTTATGTCTGGAGACATACTTGGCCAGTCCATCACCTTTACCCTCAGCTTCTTTATCAAGGCAGTGGTCATCTTGGAGGTGTGTTTGGGGTCATTATCATGTTGGAATACTGCCCTGCAGCCCAGTCTGCAGCCAGTACATGTTGGCATTCATGGTTCCCTCAATGAACTGTAGCTCCCCAGTGCCGGCAGCAATCATGCATCCCCTGACCATGACACTCCCACCACCATGCTTGACTGTAGGCAAGACACACTTGTCTTTGTATTCCGCACCTGGTTGCCGCCACACACACTTGACACCATCTAAACCAAACAAGTTTATCTTGGTCTCATCAGACCACAGGACATGGTTCCAGCAATCCATGTCCTGAGACATGGATTAACACTAACGAGTCACATAACACCGGGGAGAGAAAATGGCTAACTGGGCCCAATTAGACATTTTCACTTGGGGTTTACTTACTTTTGTGGCCAGTGGTTTAGACATTAATGGCTGCGTGTTGAGTTATTTTGAGGGGAGAGCAAATTGACACTATTATACAAGCTGTAAAAGATACAATAAAATATTTACAAAAATGTGAGGGGTGTACTCACTTCTATGAGATAGAACACCCATTCACTGGCATTATAAAGCTTGGAAGAGCCAGGACATTTTTAATATAACTCCAATTGTATTTGTCTAAAAGATGAAACTCATATATACCTAGGATGGCTTGAAGGTGAGTAAATCGTGAGGTAATTTTTATTTATGATCTTTATCACATGCAGTGATTGGTGCACACAAACAGTTATTTAGCAAATCTGGCTGAATTCAGACAATGTAACCAATTCACCAATGAAAATTAATCATTTCTTAAAAAAAAAAAAAACTGACCCCAAACATGTGAACGATAGTTAGATTTTATGCTGGTCAAATTTTGAGCATTCTTTATGGTCCACTTACAATAACCATTTTATATTATAAAATAATAGTTTACATAATTATTCAGTCTTATAAGCCAAGAATCACTTTGTTTTCTGTATAGAGGCATAGGTCTGTTACACAGTAGAAACACTGTTAGTGTGAAAGCACAATGTGAACCTCTTGGTGTTGCTTTGCTCACACTTCGCAGGCACAAAAAGTGTGAAACAGGCCTTAATGAAACCATAGCACACCATTTATGTAAGCCTCTGAACTCTGAAATATGTTTACTCTTGCAATTTCCTCAGGATGGAGTGGAAAGTGAGAACATCAGGAATACAAGGAGTAGAATGACTCCTCGCCTAACGCCTCATCAGGAAGAGGTAAGTGGACACACAATAATGATTAGAAGCACTACTAATAGTAAACTAATATCAATCTCACAGTATGATACTGAAATTCTTGTTTAGATTAAGACATGTAATAAGGTAGAAATGAGGTGGAGGAAGGAGATAGAGATGAGAGAAAGTGGCTCAGAGTCACTGCATCACTCACACACACACACACACACACACACACACACACACACTCACTCTGATTGAGAGAGTCGTGAATCTTGATCATAGCAGTGTTGAATGATTACAGTGAGAGATGAACACTGTTCTCATTCCTCTCAGCCCTCTAATGCCCAGGAGTCAAACCAAAAAGGGAAAAAGGACAAAACTATGCAGAAGATTGGAGACTTTCTTCAGGGCTCTCCTACCTTTCTTGGAAGTAAAGGTCTGGAAAAAACTTTCAATCATTTTTACCTTTTTGTTCCCAGACATCATCAGACTCGGGCATCCTATTTGTCTGACAATCACACTTCTTTCTATGTTTCAGCAAAGAGAATCATGGGATTGATGAGCGGAAAGTCCCCTGATGGGGCGATGTCTCTAAAACTCAAATCCAAACGAAAACACGACAGGCCAGCTATCTCCTCCCCAATGGACATACCAGCCCATCAGGTACTGTGCTGATAAACTTTGGGGTTGTAAGATTTTTCTTGAGCGTTTTTTAAAGAAGCACTATATGAGGGGCTTTCATACCGTGTAGTTCTAGGAAGTAGCCAGCAAGGTTTTAATGGCTTAATATAACTTAAATTATGTCTCTTACTGAAATATATAGTAGAAAACCCATAAACGATTTACATTATTTAAAAAAATCCACATCGTTTTTTTTTTTTTTTATTATTATTATTTTTTTTATATATATACAGGTCCTTCTCAAAAAAATTAGCATATTGTGATAAAGTTCATTATTTTCTGTAATGTACTGATAAACATTAGACTTTCATATATTTTAGATTCATTACACACAACTGAAGTAGTTCAAGCCTTTTTTTTGTTTTAATATTGATGATTTTGGCATACAGCTCATGAAAACCCAAAATTCCTATCTCAAAAAATTATTGAAAATTGAAAATTGATGAAAATTGGTCATATTTCATCCGACCAATAAAAGAAAAGTGTTTTTAATACAAAAAAAGTCAACCTTCAAATAATTATGTTCAGTTATGCACTCAATACTTGGTCGGGAATCCTTTTGCAGAAATGACTGCTTCAATGCGGCGTGGCATGGAGGCAATCAGCCTGTGGCACTGCTGAGGTGTTATGGAGGCCCAGGATGCTTCGATAGCGGCCTTAAGCTCATCCAGAGTGTTGGGTCTTGCGTCTCTCAACTTTCTCTTCACAATATCCCACAGATTCTCTATGGGGTTCAGGTCAGGAGAGTTGGCAGGCCAATTGAGCACAGTAATACCATGGTCAGTAAACCATTTACCAGTGGTTTTGGCACTGTGAGCAGGTGCCAGGTCGTGCTGAAAAATGAAATCTTCATCTCCATAAAGCTTTTCAGCAGATGGAAGCATGAAGTGCTCCAAAATCTCCTGATAGCTAGCTGCATTGACCCTGCCCTTGATAAAACACAGTGGACCAACACCAGCAGCTGACATGGCACCCCAGACCATCACTGACTGTGGGTACTTGACACTGGACTTCAGGCATTTTGGCATTTCCCTCTCCCCAGTCTTCCTCCAGACTCTGGCACCTTGATTTCCGAATGACATGCAAAATTTGCTTTCATCCGAAAAAAGTACTTTGGACCACTGAGCAACAGTCCAGTGCTGCTTCTCTGTAGCCCAGGTCAGGCGCTTCTGCCGCTGTTTCTGGTTCAAAAGTGGCTTGACCTGGGGAATGCGGCACCTGTAGCCCATTTCCTGCACACGCCTGTACACGGTGGCTCTGGATGTTTCTACTCCAGACTCAGTCCACTGCTTCCGCAGGTCCCCCTCTCGTTGTGCAGCGTTTTCTGCCACACTTTTTCCTTCCCACAGACTTCCCACTGAGGTGCCTTGATACAGCACTCTGGGAACAGCCTATTCGTTCAGAAATTTCTTTCTGTGTCTTACCCTCTTGCTTGAGGGTGTCAATGATGGCCTTCTGGACAGCAGTCAGGTCGGCAGTCTTACCCATGATTGCGGTTTTGAGTAATGAACCAGGCTGGGAGTTTTTAAAAGCCTCAGGAATCTTTTCTTTTGCAGGTGTTTAGAGTTAATTAGTTGATTCAGATGATTAGGTTAATAGATCGTTTAGAGAACCTTTTCATGATATGCTAATTTTTTGAGATAGGAATTTTGGGTTTTCATGAGCTGTATGCCAAAATCATCAATATTAAAACAAAAAAAAGGCTTGAACCACTTCAGTTGTGTGTAATGAATCTAAAATATATGAAAGTCTAATGTTTATCAGTACATTACAGAAAATAATGAACTTTATCACAATATGCTAATTTTTTGAGAAGGACCTGTACATATTTTGGACTACGGGGGGTACCATTATTTCGATGACATGAAACGGTTGCACTCTGTGAGCTACTGGCACTACCTGTTGCTATATTTACTGCAACACAGCTCGGAAAATAAAATACTGATACAATGCCACATTGTGTGGATTTTCTTGTAATTTTCAGTTGAATGGCAACAAGAGAAGTGATGTAAGTCTTAACTGCTTTTCCTAGTAATAAGAAGAGGATAAAAGAATGAGAAGATGCCTGTGAATGGAAAAAAAAACTTCTTAAGGACCCACATCTTTGTTCTCTCCACTTTAGCACTTTGAGGCTTTTAGTAGACCACAGCTACAGAAAGAGCTTACAAACAGCAGAGACAAGAAATGCTCAACATGCCGACACTTGTCATGTTTCTCAGTTAGGATTTCACTCGATATTCGTGGCATTTAGACTACTTTTGGGGGGAAAAAAGTCAATTGAAAAGCATTTTGTTTAAGCCTACGCTTATATCTATCTCCACTTTAGCCCTGATGCCTTTGAGGCTTTTAGTAGACCACAGCTACTGAAAGAGCTTACATACAGCAGAGGCAAGAAATGCTCAAAATGTTGACACTTATCATGATGCCACAGCCGCTGAAGGAGATTCTCAGTGCGGACTTTGGGGGGGGGGGGAAGTCAATTGAAAAGCATTTGGTTTAGCCTATATCACCACCTGTAAGATCTTTCAGTAGCTATGGTCATTGTATCAGTATTTTATTTTCCAAGTTGTGTTGTGGTAAAAATAGCATCAGGTAGTGCCAGTAGCTCACTGAGTGCAACCTTTTTTTTACGTCATCAAAATAATGGCACCCTCCCATAGTGCAAAATATGTATAAAACGTGGATTTTTTTTAAACAATGTACATTTTTCATGTTTTTTTTTTTACTACATATTTCAGTAAGAGACATCATATAACTTATATTAAGCCACAAGTCTTAAATGGTTACGCCTCCCCAAAATGAAAATTTTGTCATTAATCGCTTACCCCCATGTCGTTCCAAACCCGTAAAAGCTTCGTTCGTCCTCGGAACACAGTTTAAGATATTTTGCAGTTTTTGACTGCCAAGAAAATAACACTGTCAAGACCCAGAAAAATCTGAAATACGTCATCAAAATAGTCCATCTGCCATCAGTGGTTCAACCATAATTTTACGAAGCTACGAGAATACTTTTTGTACACAAAGAAAACAAAAATAACAACTTTATTCAACTTATTCAAGATCTGTTGTACTCTATGAACTGTCACATACTGTAATACAACTGAATGCCCAATAAAGCTGTCAAAGCATGTTTTTCTGTTGTCATACATAAAACAAGTATAAATAGTAAAGACCCATTAATAATACGTCAACCAGGAATCACTGACTCTACACTCCTTAAAACCTGATTTATAATCACAACATCATCTTATAAAATCAATATACATCTAACTTACACTAAAAAGCAACTATATGGGGTGGTTTTGGCTAGATTATTGTTTTGTCTCATTCGGCGCACTGTATGCGTCTGAGTGACAAACTAAGCTTTTAACACAAATTATATTTATCAGTATTTGACAGGCGCTTGGAAACACTGGTTTGTATATGATTTATTGACGAGTCTGCTGCGTAAAGCGGCTTTCACACCGAACACGGTTCAGCGCAGCGGCAAAAGTTCAACTATTTTGAACTTTGCACATGGCTTGCAGCGTTCAGGGTGAAAGCCTCTTTATGGCCAAATGAAAGCGCTGTTTCTCTGCCATTCACTGCACAGAATTAGACATATAGAGAGGGGCGTTACTGCGCCTGGAAAGTCAGACATCGCAATCGCGGGGCAGTATATACCTGGGCGGCCGTTGGGTGAAACACAGAGAAAACAAATTGTTTTTTTTGTTTTCTTTGAATAAAAAAGTATTCTTATAGCTTCGTGAAATTATGGTTGAACCACTGATGGCAGATGGACAATTTTGACGACGTCTTTCATACTTTTCTGGGCCTTGACAGTGTTATTTACTTGGCAGTTCAATTGGACAGTCACAAAGCTCCCGGGTTTCATCCAAAATATCTTAAATTTTGTTCTGAAGGCGAACAAAGCTTTTACGGGTTTGGAACGACATGGGGGTAAGTGATTAATGACAAAACTGTCATTTTGGGGTGGGGTAACCCTTAAATACCCAGGGTACCCTTTAACACAATTTTGCTTTTTTTTTGTAAAAACTGTTGCATTTGTTAGGATTCTTTGAACAGCATTTATTCAAAATGGTCACTTTTGCTGAATTTAATGCATCCCTAATAAATATAAGCATTAATTTCCTGAAAATCTTACTGACCCCAAAATTTTGAGAAAGTAGTGTGCGTTATGTTAGTGTGTACGGTGAATTTCGACCTAAAATGACGTTCTTAGTGACAGCTGACATTTGATATTTCTTGTAGATCATTGGCCGAAATCCAGAGGAGAAGGAGAGCGAAAACCTTTTCAAGAAACGTCTTCGTACTAGGAATGTGAAATAAGTTGGAGTTAAACTGTTCAGTGTGTTTTTTTTTTCCCTATTTTTAATGAAACTAGCTTTTAAATTTTTTTTTTTTCCCCTTATTTTTTTACTTGCACTTTTCATTTACTATATTCTTTTTACTTTTTATTGAATATGGCACATAATATATTATCCTGGAAACACTAACTAACACTAATGCCACTTTTAATGGCAAGTTGAAATGACGGACAGTTTTCATAAGCTCATGTATGGAAGAATGAACAAATCTTTGCTGCTCGAGTTGAAATGGAAGTTCAGAAATCACTACTGCACATTTCTGACACAAGGTTTCCTATTGCTGTACATTTAAACCACGGTTATTCGTTTTCATTGTGCATATGCTGCCCTGCATGTAAATGCAAAACTGTTGTTTTTTCCCCCTAACCACTTTCTACCTTTCAAGCTCTAAAATTGCACACATATACACAAATATAGCACAGAGTAAAAGTTCATGGGTTTTTGTGATTTTCTTTTTTTTTTTTATCCCACTTGTCAACCTTTTTTGTTTCTGTGTGTATCACCCTGTCACAAACCATTAATATGTGCCATTCACATGATAAAGACTCTCCATTACCACGTCAGTAAAACTGTGTGCCAGATGCCTAATGACACCCAAAGGACTATTCGTTTGAATTACTGAACAAATGCTTATGTAACAGACGGGTAATTGAATTTCCCGATCACAGCGCGTCAGAGTCCTGCACGCGGGCGGGTACCCGACGGGTGAACCGCAAAAATGGACGTAACGGGTGGAATAATATTGACGTGTCGGGTGCGGTGCGGGTGCGGGTCGGACTGGAGACAGGCACGGGCGGGTTGCGGGTACAATTATAACAAAGACTATTTCGACTTAATCCGGTACACGCTGATAGGCAGCTCCTTTCAAATGGTCCAGTGCTTGTGTTCGCGCTCTGGCTGAAGACCGGGCTTCTACAGCGGGATTTGCAAACACTGAGCACTGTAGCCAATCGACAGCTGTAGGTCTAGTGATTATATTAAAGGGAGTGCTCTTTGCTTGCGTTCTAATCTTACTATGTTTTTATGCAAAATAAAGTTGACTGTTTTTATATATATATATATAATTTATGACGGAAAGGTTCATATTTGACTATATTTTTAATCTAATCCTTTTAGTTTAAAATAGATTGTTCACATGTAAGCACGTATAGCCTATTGTTGTTGGATGTTGTGCGCGCGCGCTCTCTTTCTCTTTCTCTCTCTCTCGACTCCGCTGCCAGTTCTACATATTTTTATGCAGCCTAGTAAAGTTGATTGTTTTTATTTTTATTTTTATTTTTTTATTAAGGAAAAGCTCATATTTGGCTTCTTAAGCCATTTAGACCTGTTTACAATAGATCGTTCACATGTACGCAATAGTTTTGTTTACACGTTGGATGTTGCTTTCTCTCTCTCTTGTTGAGTTGCGTGTGTTCATTTTAAACGCATAAACGCATTAACTCAGAATGACTTGTGCTTGTTACATTAAAAAATAAAGGTGTTTTGTCTGCCTCATGTCACTCGGAGATTTAATGCGGGTGCGGTTCGGGTCGCGGTTTTAAGGTCAAACGGGTCGGGTCGGGTTCGGATTTAAGTTAGTGTTGCTGTCGGATAACGGGTCGGGTATTCTGTTAACTACTGCGGGTGCGGGGCGGGTGCGGGTTTATCAAACAGGACCCGTGCAGGACTCTGCAGCGCGTGGCCCCGTGCCCTTATCTAAGTTGGCATAAAAGGAGAAAGGGGAAGGGTGAGGAACTGGGAACAGGTCTATGTCTTTGTTGGCACTAAATGACAGGATGTGAACGGCGAGGCTGCTTGCAGTTATGAATCACGGTTTTGATAGTGCCGAAAGTGTGGGAGCATGTGGTGAAGACAAAATGGAGGAGTGAAAACCGACTGTGTGAGGAGGAGGAATAAGGAGAGATGAAGAGAAAGAAAAGAAAAAATACAAAATGAACCAGCTGTGCTATATAGTGCAATTTTCCTTGATTTCATAATTGTGAATGTTAGAAATGGGATGTGAAAAACTTCATTCACAGTCTGTTTTGTTTACATGCCCATATATATATATTTCCTTCTGGTCCACTTCCGCGCACGCACATGATGTACGTATGGATGTTTACGTGTTTGATAGTTAGTGTAGGGTCATGAGACAGACTGTAATCATGTGTTTTGTTTGTACGTGTTATATGCCACTGTTTGTCTTTTTTTTGTTTGGCGCAAGGTGAGTCATTTGATTGCGTCACTTAATTGACGCATTGACACACAAAGTCTAGTCTTTTTATACTTTGTTCCAATTTCTTTTTGTCGCGTTCCTCTGCGTGAAGAAAACAGCAGGGAGGCATGTAAGCATCAGCTTGATCCGAGGCATCCAGGCCTGGTAAACAATGCAGTAATAATCATCTGCCGTACCTATAATTTAGGGCAGAAAATTACCACATCATTTGAAATGATAAACAGGCAGAGTGCAGCTCTATCTTCCCTGGCACTCTGTCGTGTGCTGAAGAGAGACAGAAGAATTGAGAGCCTGTGGGGATGGGTCTAATTGCTTGGCCTCATCAGGAGATGCGCTTTAAATAGGTTTGAAACAAAGTAGCGAGTCTGTCGAGAGGAATGCTGGGTGAAGATTTTCACTTTGTGTATCTGATTGCTTTAATCCGACCAATTTGTTCAGACTGTGAGAAAATTGACGCTGAGTAGTCACATGTGCCATCTTGCCCTATTTGTGCCAGGGTGAAGATTTGATCTCTAGTGCTGAGTGACTACAATTTTGTACTGTTCAAATGAAGTGTTTTATCCTGACACGTTTGTCCCCTCCATAGTCAGCAAGGGTTCAACCACATTCAGGGTCCAGAAAGGTACCAAGAACATCGACAAAATAGTCCATGTGACATCAATGGTTCAACTGTAATTTTATGAAGCTACGAGAATACTTTTTGTGCACAAAATACAAAACTTTATTCTAACATTCTTCTCTTCTGCATCACTCTAGCGCCATTTTTATTTTTTTTAATTATTATTTTGTTGATGTTCTTGGTACCTTTTTGGACCTTAACGTGGTAGCTGTGTTTCTGTCTGTGGAGGGGATTTCATTCCAAATAAACATTAATTTGTGTTCCTAAGCCAAAGGAAGGTCTTAACGGATTTGGAATATCATGAGGCTGAGTAATTAATGACAGGATTTTCATTTTTGGATGAACTATCCCATTAAGATTTATGTATTTGAATTGCATTTAAAATTCACATCAGATTTAATACTGATGTGTTAAACTAATAAACTTAATGTAATATATATTTCTTAGTTATTCATAAAGTAACAAATAGATTTAATTTATATATATTTGTTAACGATAACAATGATTAAGGGGTTTTGAGATATATTTGCATTTACATTTGGGCATTTAGCAGACGCTTTTATCCAAAGCGACTTACAAAGGAGAACAGTGGAAGCAATCAAAATCAACAAAAGAGAAATAACATGCAAGTGCTATGACATGTCTCATTTAGCCTAATGCAGTACACGTAGCAAGGATTTTTGAAGTACATAATAAATAATATATATATATAGTATAGAGAGAAGCTAGTGTTAGTAATGTTAGTTTTTTGTTTTGTTTTGTTTTTTGAGAAAACAAGCAGTACGTAAATGGATAGAGTATAAGTCTAAAAGAGCACAATTTAAAGAATAGAAATAGAAAAGACTGCTGGAGTTAGAGGGTTAAATAAAGATGGAAAAGTTGAGTTTTAGTCGATTCTTGAAGAAGGCTAAGGACTCAGCTGTTCGGAGTGAGTTGGGGAGGTCATTCCACCAGGAGGGTACATTTAAAGTGAAAGTGATTTCGTGCCCAATGATGCGCCGTTCACTTGCAGAACGCAAGCTTCTAGAGGGCACGTAAGTCTGAAGTAATGAATTCAGGTAAAGGGGTGCAGAGCCATGGTTCTATAGGCAAGTATTAATGCCTTGATTTTAATGCGAGCAGCTAGTGGTTGCCAATGCAGATTGATGAAGAGAGGTGTGACGTGCGTCCTTCTCGGCTCATTAAAAACTAGTCTAGCAGCCGCATTCTGGATTAATTGTAAAGGTTAGATAGAACTGGCTGGAAGACCTGCTAAAAGAGCATTGCAGTCCAGCCTGGACAGAATAAGAGCTTGAACAAGGAGTTGTTGAAGTAGGCTATGTGCCGAAAGAAAGGGCCGGATCTTCTTGATGTTGAATAAAGCTAATCTGCAGGACCAGGCAGTTTTAACAACGTGATCTGAGAAAGTCAGCTGATCATCAATCACAACTTCAAGGTTTCTGGATGTTTTTGAAGGAGGTACGGTTGATGTGCCTAACTGAATGGTGAAATCGTGATGAAACGATGGGCTTGATGGAACCACAAGCAGCTCAGTCTCGGCAACCTTTAGTTGAAGATGATGGTCCTTCATCCAGAAAGAAATGTCTGTTAGACAAGCTGACATCCGACCAGCTATCGTCAGATCATCAGGATGGAATGAGAGGTAGAGTTGAGTGTCATCAGTATAGCAGTGGTATGAAAAGCCATGTTTCTGAATGACAGAACTTAGTGATGCCATGTAGACAGAAAAAAGAAGTGGTCCAAAAACTGAGCCCTGAGGCTCTATTTTTGTTTTGATTTTTTTTTTTGTTCCCAGCTAACAATTTTTGGTTCTCAGAACATTATTTGGCTAGCCAGGAAAGTTTTCCTAATGTTCCCAGAACGTTAGTTTTTTTTTTTTTTTTTTTTTTTTTTTTTTTTTTTTTTTTTTTGTAGAACGTTATACACACTGCATGTGCAAGGAGTGACAACCACATTTAAATGTTGAAGTGAGTCCTGTAAATTATCGTTCCATGTGTACTACCACTGTGTTTTGTTTATGCTCCGGAGGCTGCTTTAGAGCTGCTGTCTTGCCATGTTGCCATGTCCTCGTATTTACAGGTGCTTTTAGGCATGTTATTTGGTCTTAGCTAAAAAAAAAACAACAACAAAAAAAACAACAACAACAACAACAAAAACTAGGCACTTTATGGTGTTAATAAAGTTGTCTGTGGCAGATATGATATATGATTTTTTTTGTGTTATAAAACATAAAGCATTTGGGTGTTTTACAGTTTTTTTGCGCTTGTCCTTGTTTGTTTGTTTTTCTATGAAGATCTGGCAACACTGACATTTTACTGCAGGGTTCGTGAACGCAATTAGCCTAGCCCCATGTCCAAGCTAAGGATAAGACTTCTTTCACCGATATTTTCTTGCATCTCACGTACAGATGCACCTTTAGATGCGTCTTTAACAACTATAGTTGTTCAGTTCGGTTCCATACACACTGCATAGAATTTCTGTAAATGCGTTGTCACTACCTGTATTTTTCGGGAGTTATTGCGGTTGTGGAATGCGGTTGTCACTCCCGTATTTTAGTGAATTATGTGTGTACAGAACGCGATTAAGAAGTAAAAGGTGAACTGACAACCGAATTTAGCTGCAGTGTGTACATGGCTGTGTCCAACATTGCTACACGTCCATGTTAATCTGAGTTTTTGTGCTAATTAAATACAATTAAATATGTCCATTACAGAGTACCCAGATTTTACATTTCTTCAGCCCCAAATAAAAATGACTTTACAACAATGTATGGTTTATAAAATCTGATATTTATTCAGATATTTAAAAAATAAAAATTATTAGACTTGATATGATATATTTCTTATCACTGAAGTGTACAGCAGGACATACCTCTTTTGATCCATAAACAAAAACTTCTCAATTAGCATCATGTTCTCTTCAATTAGGCATGTGAAATCCCTCCGAAATCATATTTACTCTAATCATAACTATATTAATTTTAAGTAGTCTTTCAATGAAGGGATCGATAAGTCAGTAAAACGAAATGACCGTTAATTTTAAAATTCCACAAATGCCAGCTCTCTGTGGAAGACAGGTGAAAGGAGTGCTGGAGAAGCGCGTGCAGATCAGAGGCACGCAGTAAATGAAGATGAAACACCCAACATTTTTTTTTCTTCTTTTTTTATAATTTCTGTTAACACTTTAGGCAAAAACTAACGTTAGGGGAACGTTCTGTGTTTGCTGGGTTTTTATTTTTGTATTAATTTTATTTAAATTTTAAAAGTTGCATTTCTTTTAAAACACGGGGCGCTACAGTCTAACGACCGTCTGGCATGTTTACAAAACCTTTTTAAAAACGCGGATGTAAGCCGTTTTCTGTGTATGTGCGAGACTTCCGGTTCATTAGCCGCTGTGGGAAAACACCGAGAAGAGTAGCAAAGTGCAGTGAACAGTAAAACTACAACCAGTGTGTTCATAAGTAAGATAATACATTAAAATAATATGGTAGACACACCAGTTTATATAAGCAGTAGTAGAAGCGGATGAGACCGGAAGCTAGACAAAATGTACAAATATTCGCCCCCACTTTTACAGGGAAAAACAAAGTTGATAGAAAAATAATAAATTCTGCTTGAATGAATTCGCTGTGTTGGAACTATAGGTAAGTATGGACATATATTTATTTTTATATAAAAGCATATGTGATCATTTCTTCAGCATAGAATGGCTGGTCACAGCTACTGAGGTGATTAGGTTGCTTTTAATTTTTCCCACATCAGAAACAGCGGTGACACATTTGTGTGTGTGTTTTCAAAACCATTTAGCACCTCCTGTTACATACTTTTCACACCTCCAGCACCCTACAGTTCTAAGTGATTCTGGACATTGTGTATTTACCGTCTACAAACATAATGGATTTATCATGTTGTGAGTTTGGTCTAATAACCCCTAATGAATGTACATGCTGGGCCTTTTATCACATCGAACCAGCAAGCCACCATATCAATCTATATTAGGATTGCATAATGATTTTGCTTAGGTTTGAAGTACTTTTTTCCAATATAGTTGTAATACTATGGTATTCTGTGAAGAGGATGGATGGATGGATGGGGTATAAGTCCTGCCAGGTGCTGTACTTCCTATTATCTAAACTCTGGATCATGACTGGCACATTTTAATTAGTTAAATGGGGTCTGCCTGAACTCAGCATTTGTCTGAATGAATGAAGCAGCTAGGGTCGCCACTGCAAAGATGACCCAGAAAGACAACAAACTCAATGTCACCTTTCGTTTTCCCCCTCACTTCATTCAGATGTTGTTCGATAACTCTCCCTCCCCCACCTTTTTCTTCTTCCTTGTCTTCCGTCTTCCCTGCCGTGGCTTGTACGGTTCAGTAGTTAAGGCAAACAAATTTGCTACCACTGTTTTAGGAGTCTGATCAGACAAGAGTCACGTTTTAGAGAACAGTTTTCCATGAATATGTTGCTGATATGTTTGGTAGCTTGTGTCAGTTAGATGAAAAATACCATTTAGATGTTTTATTCATTTGATCAAAAATAAACTAAAACAGCAGACTAATAGCTGAAGCAAAGCTGCATTTTCAGCAGTCATTACTTCACTCTTTGTGTCACATGATCCTTCAGAAATCATTCTAGTATGCTGATTTTGTGTTCTATTAATGTTAAATTTGGGTGTGATGCTTAATATTTTTGTGGAAACTATGATACTTTTTAATTTTTGATTAATTGAAAGTTCAAAATAGTATTATCAGTTAAGGTCAAAAGTTTACCTTTCAGAATCTGCAAAGGTATAATTATTTGACCAAAAAAAGGACCATACAAAATACATTTTATTTTTTATTTAGACCTGAATAAGATATTTCACATAAAATACATCAACATATAGTCCACAAGAGAAAATAATAGTTGAATTTATAAAAATGACCCTGTTCAAAAGTTTACATACACTTGATTCTTAAAACTTTAGTTTTTCATTAGTCCCTTGCTTGTCCTGAACAGTTAAACTGCCCGCTGTTCTTCAGAAAAATCCTTTAGTTCCCACAAATTCTTTGGGTTTTCAGCATTTTTTTGTGTATTTGAACCCTTTCCAACAATGACAGTGTGACAGTGTTTTTTTTTTCCCCCACACTGAGACTCCGTCTTCTGGGAAATATGTATGTATCATTTCTTCTGTAGCTTCTGAAGGGCATTACCAAATGAAAAAAAAAATTTGATATTTAGGCAAAATAAGAAGAATCTTTATTCTGTTACAAAGTTTACAAAGGTCTTAATGCATCGTTTTTCCTTCTGGAGCATCAGTGAGCATTTGAACCAAATGTAATAGTTGTGTTTGAGTCCCTCAGTTGTCCTCAGTGTGAAAAGATGGATCTCAAAATCATACAGTCATTGTTTGAAAGGGTTCAAAAACTAAAGAATTTGTGGGACTTGAAGGATTTTTCTGGACTATAAATGTCTTTTATGTGAAATATCTTATTCAGGTCAGTACTAAATAAAAAAATAACATGCATTTTGTATGATCCCTCTTATTTTGGTAAATTAATTAATAATTTGCAGATTTTGTAAGGTGTATGTAAACTTTTAAACTCAACTGTATTTGGAATAGAAATCTTTTGTAACATTAAAAATGTCTTTGCATATTTGTTGAAAATGTCATTCCAAACCACATAGCATGTAAGTGTTTAAATCAAATCTTTAATGTGAAAGTAGAAACTTCAACTGAAAGAAGCTGTATAAGGTCAGACAAGCACAAAAGAACACCTTCAGACCTATTTTACCACGTCTGCTGCAAAACTATTCCACTTGAACTTCAGCAGTGGAATCAGCTGTTGGTCTTAATTAAAGTCCAACTTTGTTCTTTTGGGAAAAAAAAGGAAGTACAAAAGAATAATTAGCTTTTTTTCAGGGTAGTACAAGGCCAGTTGGCCATTATTTTGCTTTTGTTCTCTGACCACAAAGACATAATTAATGTTTAAAAGGATTTAAAAGGCAGTTTAACTAAAATGGCAGCCAGACAACAAAAACACAGATTTCCGTCTGGCCAGTTAAAACGAGACTCTAATGGTGTGATCTAATTGCATTTGTTTGACTGTAAAAATTCAGTGCTACTCATTATTGCAGGGAATAAGGCCTCAGTAATGAGAATTACTGTTGGACAAATCCCGAAGCATAAAATCCAGACAAAACTGTTTAGAAATGTGTAAAAAGGCCAGCAACCTGTTCACTTTAAAGGTACAGTTAACCCCAAAATAAAAATGTGCTGAAAAATTTACTTAAAGGGACAGTCACCCAAAAAAGAAAATTCTGTCATTAATTAATCACCCTCAAGTCATTCCAAACCCTTAAGACCTTTGTTCATCTTCGGAACACAAATTAAGATTGAGTTGTTATGCAGGGTGAAAAAGCTCTTGGATTTCATAAAATTTCATAATTCGATGAAATCAGGCTAATATTCATAATATTGCTTTCTCTAGTGAAAACAAGTTTTAAACTCTTTTTAACTCCTTAAAGAATTAGTTCACTTTCAGAACAAAAAATTACAGTAAATGTTCTCACCCCCTTGTCATCTGAGATGTTCATGTCTTTCTTTCTTCAGTCGTGAAGAAATTATGTTTTTTGAGAAAAAGATTTCAGGATTTCTCTCCATATAATGGATATGAATGGTGCCCCAAAGTTTGAACTTCCAAAATGCAGTTTAAATCCAGGTTCAAAGGACTTTAAACGTTCTCAGCCGATGAAGAAGGGTCTTATCTAGTGAAACAATTGTTATTTTCAAAACAAATTGACAATTTATATACTATAGCAAATGCTCATCTTGTCTCGTCTTTGCGATGCGCATGCATAGTCGGTGTGATCCGGGTCAATACATTTAGGGTATGTTGCAAAACTCCTATCTCGTTGTCATCTTCAACTTCAAAATCGTCCTACATCGCTGCAGAAATACCAACCCAGTGTTTATAAAGTGAACATACAAAGAAGATTAAGCGCCATTTAGAAAAAAGGTAAAACAGTGTTGTACGACATTTTTGAAGTTGAAGACGAAAACGCGATGGGAGTTTTTCAACTGCATTAACCCGGATCACAGAGACTACGCATACGCACGAGATGAGACAAGATGAGCATTTGCGGTTAAAAAGTATATAAATTGTCAATTTGTTTCGATAATAACCAATCGATTCGCTAGATAAGACCCTTCTTCTTTGGCTGGGATCGTTTAGAGCCCTTTGAAGCTGGATTTAAACTGCATTTTGGAAGTTCAAACTTTGGGGCACCATTCATATGTTTTCCTCAAAAAACATAATTTCTTTACGACTGAAGAAAGCAAGACATGAACATCTTGGGTGACAAGGGGGTGAGTACATTATCTGTAAATTGTTGTTCTGAAAGTGAACTAATCCTTTAATGGTGAATGTGTTTCATAGAAACTTGAGGCTTTTCACTTCTAAGACATTCAGTTATGGACTGGAGTCGTCTGGATTACTTGTGGATTATTGTGATGGTTTTATCAGCTGTTTGAACTCTCGTTTAGACGGCACCCATTCACTGCAGAGGATCCATTGGTGAGCAAGTGATGTAATGCTAAACAAACGAATCTACATTTCTGATGGCCTGAGGGTGCATACATTTTCACTTTTGGGTGAATTGTTCCTTATGAAGATTGTCATGACTGTGGCCAGAGGTGAATGGCGTGTGGCATTTCATAGTCAAACTGCCTGGAGCAGTACTGGTGCAGCAGATCAGTAATGGCTGTCTGCTCAGATCTGACCGTCTGCTATAAAGGTCGCCACCCTTATTACCACTGATGCTTTGACCTTTAAGTTAACATAATGGCACTCCTTTTTCTTTTTTTTTCTTTTTTTTCTTTCATTTTTACAACTAAATAAAGAGCATGAGTGAGAATCATATGTTCTTTCTCCCTTTTTCTGCATTTTTTATTATTGTTATGTTTTGTTGTCCTTTTGAGGTTAATGTTGAGCATTTTGTCTGATTGCTGTGTTCACATGCTCGTTTGCCATGCTCTACTGAGCGTGAACGGGACACAGCAGGCACCAAAACACTATTTCTGTCTTATATTACCCCTCTTAAGGTCACTCAATAGAAGCCATACATGGAATGAAATCATTTTTGAAGTAT
Organism: Cirrhinus molitorella; assembly: GCA_033026305.1. Classification (NCBI taxonomy): domain Eukaryota; kingdom Metazoa; phylum Chordata; class Actinopteri; order Cypriniformes; family Cyprinidae; genus Cirrhinus; species Cirrhinus molitorella. The sequence goes on along the minus strand of CM065135.1, from coordinate 22,147,020 downwards.
CTTACCAGATGCGAGTGTCTTAAGTTGGGCTGGTCGATCTTGTACGATTTCTAGGTCAAAAGGGTCTCTAACTATCAGCCCCTCAGGGAATCCTCTTAATAGTTCATCCTGGCTGCTAATCAATTCTCACTTTCTCGTATCCTGTAGTTTTTTAGATATAGACTGTTATACAGTAGTGTGTGTGTGTGTGTGTGTGTGTGTGTGTTATTTCTTAAAGAACTCACCTAACTAGGAACAGAACTTTTTAAAATGGATCTTTGAAGGTAAACTTGAAAACGAACCCTTTAGTAAATCATATGCCGATTCTGTAGCCACTTGAGTTAATTCAGTGAAAGATAAGTTGTGTGTGTGTGTGTGTCCGAACGATTAATCCCTAACCCTAACTAAAACGAACCATCTTATTACAATAATTTTCATGAAATGTCTGAAGCATACTTCAGTTAAAATTCCTCAATGGTCGTGTAAAACAACACCATTTTACACTGTGAAAAATAGCCCTGTTTACAGCGACCTGATTCGGTCGATAACCAGCTACTGCTCACCCCGCCCCTTTCTTCCATTTTTGCAATGCTATCTCATGACCGATTCATACTTATTTTATTAGGTGGCAAATTCGTACCTCACTCATACAATTTTGTACATTTTCTGTGAGGGGATGGTTTAGGGACAGGGTTAGGGGTGGTCATTCATACAAATTCCTCAGAATTTGCCACCTCATAAAATATGTATGATTTCTCACAAAGCGTTTGAATTCATACGAGCCAGATAGTACAAATTTGTATGAATTAGGCAGCTCATAAAATATGTACACTAAAAAGTTTTCACCAGTTTCAACTTAAAAACTTAAGCTACTTAAACTGCAGAAGCCCTAAAATTTTAAGTTAAATTAATTTCAAAGTACAAGTAATTTCAAATTATAAGTTAAATCAACTTAAAAGTCATTTTAATTCATTTTATTGCATTGAGTTGAAATGACTTGTAGTTTTATGTTGATTTAACTTAAGTTCAGCAGCTGCCTTAATTTTAAGTTTAAGTTGAAACTGGTGAAAACTTTTTACAGTGTACAAATTGTTGTGAGGCCCTGTTTACACTAGTGCATTTTCGTTTTTTAGATGGCGTTTTAAAATAAAAACGTTCCTCGTCTACACTGGTGTTTTCACTGCATTTCCCTAACAATCTCAGTCTACACTGCACAACTGAAAACACGTCACATGACCATTCAGGCTGCATACGTCATCAAGGACGTAATATTTAAGAGAAGTAAACTTAATAAAATTGACTGTTATTCCTTGGGATTTAAAAATACTATAATTCCTTTTTTTAATTTTGCAGTTTAACAATTAGTTGCATTCCAGACAACTCGAAATTTGAATTTTCCTCACATTTAAAAAAAAAAAATGGCATTTAGTTTTAGTCATAGTTTAGTCATCTCAATTGTTTTAGTTTTAGTCTAGTTTTAGTTGACTAAATATAAAATTTTAGTTGACTAATTCTACAGTAGATTTAGTCGCCTAAAATCTAATAGGTTTAGATACAACGTAAGAGATTTATTAACAGATTAGACAATAGATAATAGATTTATTTCTCTAAAATTACCAAACTTATTTTATAGGTTTGATTTTAAGGTTTTATCATGATAGACAGATTTAACTGCTGTGGTGCGCAACATGCTTTTAAATTAAAATTAAATGAAACCACTTCTCATAAACAAGAACATGGTCTTCTTTCCAATGTTATATAGGCTAACTATGCGTTCTTTGTAACAACTTGTTTACCACATTCTTCATTCTTTCAAGCAAACATTTATATTAGATTTGTCTTTATTAGGGCTAGTGATTCCTTAGAGAGCAGTGAGTGATTTTCTGTTTTTCTTTTGTTGCTTGATTAACATGAATGCCACAGACAATAGCAACTAAATTAGGCTGCTGTCACTTTAAAACCGGATACACAGATGCAATGTGCTGATACACGTCTGATATTCTCCCATCTGTTTACATGAATACTCGTCAAAACGGACAATTCAAACTCATTTTGTGTGTATTTCTCCTTTCATGCGACGTGAAAGACTACTAATGTGCTTTGTCAGACGTGCTGCTTTGGTGTACGTGTTCAGGAAACCGGATCGAATTGAGTTCTCTTTTGTGTTGTCAAATTTATCTATATAGGTGCAGCTCAAAAATTTGAATATCATGAAGAAGTTCATTTTTTTTTATTGGAACTTATTGCAAAAACTGAAACTTTTATATATTTTAGATTTATTACATGTAAAATATTTCAAAAGTTTTTTTGGTTTAATTTTGATGACTAGAGCTTACAGCTCATGAAAGTCAAAAATCCAGTATCTCAAAATATTAGAATATTTACAAAGATCAATCAAAAAACGGATTTGCAAAACAAAAAAGTTCAAGTTCTTTGAAGTATGTTCCATTTATGCACTCAGTACTTGGTCGGCAGCACATATTACAGCAAATGACTTGCTCCTAGCACAAATTACAGCATCAGTGGAGTGATCAGCCTATGGCACTGCTGAGGCACTATTGAGCTTTCAGATCTGTATATTGTTGGATCGACTGTTTCTCATCTTTCTCTTGAAAATATCCCATAGATTCTCAATGGGGTCAGGCATGTTGGCTGGCCAATAAAGCACAGTATATCATAGTCAGCAAACCACTTGCAAGTGGTTGTTGCACTGTGGGCAGGTGCTAAAGTCCTGGTGGAAAAGGAAATCAGCATCTCCATAAAGCTTGTCAGCAGATGGAAGCATAAAGTGCTACAAAATCTCCTTTTAGATGGCTGCATTGACTTTGCATTTGATAAAACACAATGGACCAACAACAGCAGATGTCATGGCACCCCAAATCATTACTGACTTCAGAAACTTCACACTGGACTACAAGCAGCTTGGATTCTGTGCCTCTCCAGTCTTCCTTCAGACTCTGGGACCATGATTTCAACATGAAATGCAAAATGTACTTTTATCTGAAAAGAGGACTGGACCACTGAGCAACAGTCCAGTTCTTTTTCTCCTTAGCCCAGGTAAGATGCTTCTGACGTTGTTTCTGTTTCAGAAGTGGCTTTTCCTGAAGACGTCTGAGTGTGTGGCTCTTGATGCGCTGACTTTGGCTTCATTCTACTCTTTGTGAAGCTCTCCCAAGTGTTTGAATCGGCTTTACTTGACAGTATTCTGAAGCTTGCGGTCATCCCTGTTGCTTGTGCACCTTTGCCTACCCAATTTCTTCCTTCCAGTCAACTTTGCATTTAATATGCTTTGATACATTATTCTGTAAACAGCCACCCCATTCAGTAATGACCTTCTGTGACTTACTTTCTTTGTGGAGGGTGTCAATGTTTGTCTCCTTGACCATTGCCAAGACATTAGTCTTCCCCATTAGTGTGGTTTCAAAGAACAAGAGATACCCGGAATTCATACTGTAGGGATGGTCATTTAATGAAACTCAAATGTAAATATTCTAATATTTTGATGAAAGATTATGCAGATGCATTTACAATGTAACTGTGCCCCAGATGCAATCAACAGGAACTGTCTGTAAAGGTGTGAACCAAATGGTCCATTCATTTAGAAATAGTAGTCCTCTGGAACAACTTCTAGATTGCATGATCCCCAGCAGGAGGTCCTGACAGTGTCTATTGTTTCTAGCCATTTGTCTTCAGGTATAGAGTTCTGTCTTACAGACAGAACTTTGGGAGAAGCTATGCAGAAACTATGGGCAATTTAGGAAGAAGCTAAGACCCTTACATGGGTTAAGATGCTTGAAGACCAACAAAAAATTGACCCCTGTATTTTTGCTACTAATATACCCGTGCTACTTAAGACTGGTTTTGTGGTCCAGAGTCACATATGTTGATTTAGTGCTCAAGAAAGACTTCATATATCATATGTCCTAAGATTTCAGAAAAATACTACTGAAATCATACAGAAGCATTTCACTGAAAAATTAGCACAGACATTTCTCAATAGAGCAGAAATAAAGGTTTAAAGAGGACTCTCTCTGTCTTTCTTTCCATCCCTCTGTTCCCTTCCTTCATATTTTTTGTTGATTTATGCAAGATCCTTTACTGGCACAATAAAGCTGTCATCAGCATACCCTAAGACCTGCCACCGTCAGCTGTGATGGAGGCAAAATTAGAGGGGTGGACTCATCCTGAAGAGCTTAATCAAGATTTCAAACCCAGATTTGGGCAGAAAGGGGCATGAAAATTAGAAATGAGAGAATAGAGGAGAACAAGATGTTAAGAAGTGAGTGAAAGCAAAGACTTAGGGAAAGAGGTGGGAGCCTAAACCTCATTTTCAGTATATGCCACTCTCATTACCGCACCACTCACTCGTTAATCAGAAACTCATGAAAATCTTTCTGGCAGACATTTAAATTGCCCGAAACTTCATAGTGATTTCCAACATTCAGTATTGAAGTACAGAAAATAGGCGAACCTTAAGCCGCAGTGTGTCTGCCATAGTTATGCTGCTGACTGGACTAATTAAGTTAATCCACTTGGCTTTAGAGAGAAACCCATCTCTTTAGATCCATTTACTCTCAGACCATGTGTGTGTGAGAGAGCCAATAAATCATTTTAATAGTCTTCTCTAAACCTAAACCCTAATGCATATTAAACATTTAAGTAACGCTTTTAACAAACCTGCTTAGACATGACTTAAAGATGTGTTGATATTCATTCAAATTGATCTCAAAAAACAGTCTTGGTCTTAGGGATGTTTTTAAGTTATCTTAGTGTAAATGGTCATGTGTTTAAACAACATTTTATGGATTACCTTAAACGCATAACTTCATATATAGATTTTTTTCTATAAATGCTTATTTTATGTGGTTGTGACTTTTTTAAAATTTCAATTGAACTTATTTTGAAATTTTTAGAGGACAGTACAGTCAGAAAAAGGTCAAAATGCTTTCAAAGGGTAGTAATATGCACTCCTGAGAGGTAAATAAACCACATGGGTTTTGAAAAGGTATTGCTGAAGTGACAGCTTTTGTTTTTTTCTAAGGTTGAAATAATGATATATAATTGTGCTCTCTGCCATTTCATCTTTTCGCAGAACAGCTTTTGCATGTACTTTTCTGTCTCTGTGTTCTTCTCACAGGCACAGATCTGGTGTTATTGCAGATTTATGTAGTAGACTGTGTGTGAAAAGGTTTGTGTGTGTGTGTGTGTGTGTGTGTGTAAATCTTTCATTCGAGGCATCGTCAAACCAACTGCAAAGTTCTGAATATTAGGACTGGCAGAATTTTAAAGAGAGTTCCTGCAGCGCTGTGTGTGTATCTGTTTCTGCAGATCCTGATTCTGTGATTTATTAAAGATATTATGTACAATCAGATCTGCATCGTTTAGCCAGGGCATATGGAATTCATATACTCAGTGCATCAGTTACATGCATGGGAAAATCTGAACACATGGAGCATGTGTTTGAACATATGTGGCATATTTCAGAGTATTGGTCAGCAATTTCAAACTCCATTCCATAAATGATATATAATATTACAGAAGACTCTTCCTGTGTGGTAAAAATAACCCTGCCATCATCTGATATAAGCATTAGATATAAATACCCTTCTTCTCTAGCCTCCTCCTGTTTCTGTTTGTTCTCCCTCCCTCTTTCCTCCACCTGGATATCCCACACACACTGTTATTTTCTGTCGATAATCTCTTCCACATACTAGATATATAGTAAGATGATACTATAATGGGACTTACAGTCTGGGTGCTTTTTATTGGTCAGAAAGGCAACAACATTACTATTGCTCAGTTGGGGTTATGGGTCTGAGGAAATAAGTATAAAAAACTAAACTTTGGGTGGTAACTCAGCTGTGGCCATAAATGTTAGACCTGGTACACCATTGTCGCTTGCAAAAACAAAATGGTGGCACTGTGGGTTCAGTCTGTGCTCCTCTAAAGCCGGGCTCACACTGTGCGATTTTTAATAGTCCTTTACGATTGTTGCTTGTCAGACTGTACGAACATGATGATCATGTCACACTGTGGGATCTCAGTGTCATTGATGTCAGACTGTACGACAGTCAAGACGCGTTCAAAACGGGTGCGCGTACCATACATGTTCAATGCCTATTCATTTCAATGGCTTGCATGGCGCGAGGACGGTTTGTTGCTGCGTCGTCCAAAGTACACGCACAGTGGAGCGCGCAAGCCGCGCTCAAAGTTCAAAATAGTTTAACTTTTGCCAGTGCGCTATGAAGGGCTGCGCTGAACCCCGCGGCCAGCGGAGTGCTTTCCGCGTTCACTGTGAAAGACGCTTTAAACGCAGGGCTTAAATGTTGGCTATCATTACGTTTATGAATAGCGTAAGCAGCACTACAAACACGCAAATGGAAACAGCGGCACAACCGGTGTTTATTTTAGCAAATGCAGCATATCATATGATTTCGGTGCTGATGGGAGTTTATGCGGTTAGAAGAAATCTCTAGCAATAATTCTAATCATGGCTTGTCTTGAAAAACGGAGATCGTTTGACGTTCGTCGTAGGAGGTGTCACACTGCAGGAAAGTATCTGAAATCTTCTAACACTGCCAGAAATTTGTCGGAGGTAAAATTTGATCGCAACGGCCATTAATCGGCTGTCGGTGAACATGTCAAACCAGCGATCAAAGACTACAGATTTTACCCTAGGATTATAGGAATCTTTTAGGATTTCAAAATTTGTCTCAGACGGCCAAATCGTGGCCAAAATCGCACAGTGTGAGCCGGGCTTAAGGCTCACATTCGGTTATAACCTAGTCAGTATCACCACTGAGTGCCTTTCAACCCTCACAATACTCTAAAATTTAGGCCTAAATTTCCTATTCGCTTTATGTCATGTCATAAACACTAGACACTCAGGTACTATAGAAACATGTAAGCTGAGCTCCAACATATTTTTTTAGACAATTATGGGCCTTTATTCAAAGCATAAACCATAAGATATGTCCACCTTGTCATATAACGTTAAATACGTTTTCATTGCAATATTAGGATGTAAATAATATTTTCTGAAAGGTATAATGTCACTTTCCAAAACAGGGTTATTTGTTTGCTTTCAAATTATAAAAACATTTAAAAAAAAAAATGTAAAGCATGGTTTTTAAAAGAAACTTTAAAATTAGCATGTATACAATTCACACATATTTTTTCTTATTTGGAGAACACAGCAAAACACACAAAGCATGACAAAATATGACAATAAAACATTTATTAAATTTCGAAAAAAATAATAGAACAATAATAAATATTATACTTACATTCTCAGTCACATTGATATAACCCCCCATCCCCCATTAACTACAAATTAATGCTATGTCCACCCTGTCATGTGTATGTCCAGCCTATCAAGTGGCTGACAGGGTGGACATTTTGAGCTTCAATTAGCATTTTAGCTTACAACAAACTTTTATATTATATTTAAACGTACATATTTTGAAAATAAAAATCGAATCACTTCCGGCATATTTTATGCCGACAGGGTGGACATGTTAAGCTTTAGAAACACAAGTAAGCAAACTGATACGAAGAAAATTGTCAGTTTAAGAGTCACCAACTTACTCACCTCAGCCGTTGAAATTCCCGCCACAAAAAAGACAAAAAAATCATTGTGATGTCAAGGGGTGGATTTCCAGATACAACAGGGTGGACAGCCATTCAAGGGACATGGGCAAACTCATCTTTTTTATTAAATACAAATATTGTTTTCATTATCAAATGGTCAATACACTCAAATTGAGTAATCCTCATATTGACAGGAGAACAACATTTTTAAATTGTATTATTTGACTACATTCTACTCTCATTCAAATTCAATAAGCAGTGCATGGGACATAGCAAAATAACACGCATCCTCCTACACAAAACTTTTAAAAAATCTGGAAAATGTATCTAAAGAGCCATGTAATGCTTTTGTCATGAATATATAAACTTAGCTTAATATAACACATCCTTTCATAGTCATTTTAATGTTAAGTTATCATGGCAAATGAGACACCAAAAGGCACCCTACAGTGATACTGACCCAACCGCTCCAACTTTTTTCTTCTTACTTGCAAACCTTCTAAAACAACCATCAGTGTTTCACTCCAGCTATCCTGTCCTACATACATTCGATAAGGTTGTATGTTGAGTGTGTGTGGATGTGTATGGATGTGTAGGTATGTTTCCTGTGTCCATGCTGTGAGATTATGGGATGACCATGGGGAGCACAGCCCTCTGTAATCAGCCTCACAGAGGGGATCTGACCATAGCGGCTTAAATACTCGTAGCATTCACAGAGATAGACATGTCTTTTTTTTTTAACATTGTCCTACCCACTGAGTGCCCAGACACATGTACCCAGGCAGGTGTCGAAATGCAGTGGGCAGCCTCAAAATTTCCAATAGGCTCCTTAAGCAGGATGAATGTAAACTTGCGTCTTTTTAGGACCTTTTTAAGACCAAGTAAAAGACTATATTGAAGGGAATACAATATGTGAACCTGGTAGCATACATTGTATGGGTCAAAATTATACATTTTTTTTACGGCAAAAATAATTAGGATAGTAATTAAAGATTGTGTTCCATGGAGAGATTTTGTCAATTTCCTAGTGTAAATATATATCAAAACTTAATTTTTGATTAGTAATATGCATTGCTAAGAATTTAATTAAAAGTGTAAAAGTGTGAATTTGAAGATCAAGGTAAATTGTACTTAATTTTTCTTCCGGGAAACTTCTGTTCCTTCTGAAGGGCAGTACTAAACGGAGAAAAAAAAAGCAGTGGATATAAAAAGTTTACACACCCCTGTTAAAATGCCTGGTTTATGTGATTTAAAAAAAAAATAAAATTAAAATACCACAAATAATTTCAGAACTTTTTCCACCTTTATTGTGACCTTGTACAACTCAATTGAAAAACAAACTGAAATCTTTTTTTCTGTGGAAAGTAAAAATAAAAAACTAAAATAATGTGGTTGCATTAGTGTACACACCCTTAAACTAATACTTTGTCGAAGCACCTTTTGATTTTATTACAGCACTCAGTCTTTTTGGGTATGAGTTTATCAGCATGGCATATCTTGACTTGCCAATATTTGCCCACTCGTCTTTGCAAAAACACTCCAAATCTGCCAGATTGCGAGGACATCTCTTATGCACAGCCCTCTTCAGATCACCCCACAGATTTTCAATTGGATTCAGGTCTGGGCTCTGGCTAAGCCATTCTAAAACTTTAATCTTTTTCTTGTGAAGCCATTCTTTTGTTGATTTAAATGTATGCTTAGGGTCATTGTCGTGCGGGAAGATGAAGTTCCTCTTCATCTTCAGCTTTTTTGCAGAAGCCTGAAGGTTTTGTGCCAACATTGACTGGTATTTATCACTGTTCATAATTCCCTCCACCTTGACTAAGGCCCCAGTTCCAGCTGAAGAAAAACAGCCCCAAAGCATGAGCATAACACATTTTCCCATATGCTTTTGGAAGACTTCAAATGAGTTTTTGCAAAATTGAGCCAGGCTCGGATGTTTTTCTTCATAAGAAAAGGCTTCCGTCTTGCCACCCTACCCCACAGCCCAGACATATGAAGAATACAGGTGATTGTCGTCACATGTACCACACAACCAGTACTTGCCAGAAATTCCTGCAGCTCCTTTAATGTTGCTGTAGGCCTCTTGGCAGTTTCCCTGGCCAGTTTTCTTCTTGTCTTTTCATTAATTTTGGATTTTGGATAGGTTGCACCATATTTTCTCCACTTGATGATGACTGACGGTGTTCCATGGTATATCTAATGCCTTACACTGACACTGAAGAAGGCCTGCGAGCCGAAACATTTGTGTCTTAGTCCCATGGTGGTGGAGAATAAAACAAAAAAGAGGATTTTTTCATATGAGTGCGAATCATGGCGATTTTATTGAAGTGATTTAATGGATTGATGCACCCAAACTAAAAAAACAAACTACGAAAGAGCGCGGTGCAAACAACTCTGTGATAATTGATATCTGATGCCTCAGAATTTTTTTTGTACCCTTCTCCTGACTGATACCTTTTAACAATGAGATCCCTCTGATGCTTTGGAATCTCATGGCTTTTGCTGTGAGATGCGACTAGGAAAATGTCAGGAAAAGCCTACTAGAACAGCTGAACTTTATTTGGGGTTAATCAGAGGCACTTTAAATGATGGCAGGTGTACTGACTCCTATTTAACATGAGTTTGAATGTGATTAGTTAATTCTGAACACAGCCACATCCCCAGTTGTAAAAGGGTGTGCACACTAATGCAACCACATTATTTTAGCTTTTTATTTTTATTTCCCACTGAATAAAGATTTCAGATTGTTTTTCAATTGAGTTGTACAGGTTATAGGTCACAAAAAAGGTGGGAAAATTTCTGAAATTATTTATCATGGTCTAATTTTTTTAAATCACATAAACCTGGCATTTTAACAGGGGTGTGTAGACTTTTTATATCTCAACAAAATTTCAGGAAAACTTGGACATCTTCAACCCCCCGCCCCCGGCTCTTAATACATTGTGTTTCCTTCTGGAGCATCTGTGACAGTTTTACCGTTTTTTAATAGTTGTATAGTTGTGTTAGAGCCCCTTAATTGTCCTCAGTGTGAAAAGATGGATCTCGAAATCATACAGTCACAGCTGGAAAGGGCTAAAATATGCAAACAATGCAGGGAAACTAACAAACTCTGAAATCTGCAGGACCTGGAGGATTTTTCTGAAGAACAGTGCTCAGTTTAACTGTTCAGAACAAACAACTTTAACTGTATGAACAACCATCACACAACACAAAAACACTTGTAGATCATCCAGGTAACCACATGCAGTATTAAGAACCAAGGGGGGTTATTTTAATAATTTCAGCTATTTTTTTGTCTTGTGGACTATATGTAAACATCTTTTATGTAAAATATCTTACTCAGGACAGTACTAATAGAATAACATGCATTTGGTATCATCTCTGTTATTTTCACAGATTCTGCAAGGGGTTCCCAAACTTTCACATGCAACTGTATCTGCCAGTGGCCTCAGAAAAAAAAAAACTACTTAGTTAAAAAAAAACAAGATGTATTTAAGACTTTCTGCACTGATTAAAAACATTTGAAGACCTTAATTTGTGAAAGAGCGAATTAAGAATTAAGACCCTATATTCTGGACTAATGTTTTCTAGAAAACAGGACAATGAACAGTTTTGCAATTTGTTTTTTACGTGAAAAATAAGCGAAACAATGTGTACTAATTAACTTTGTTAATTCTTGATTATAACTTTGCTTTAAGTATTCTGTGTAGTAATTCAATAAAAAAAGCATGGAACTTGGATGGAGTAACGCTGGTGGTCAATTTTAGTTAATGTACACTTCTCTACATTGTACTGCCTTCAGTTCTTATTCCAGAGAAACTATAACTTGAAGGAAGCCAGATGTACAGACAAGTATTATTACAATCTATTGTATAGACGTAATTGCATTAACCATTATAATAATTACCTGCGCTGACAATTGAGCAAGTCCTTAGGTTATCACATAATCAGTGCGGCAAGGAAGCCCTGCAGTTAGACACAGCTTTCCATCTTCCCGAAAAAAAAGAAAGAGAGTGACAGACAGAAGCAGTGAGACAGAACAGAGTGAATCTGAGACATCCTCAAAGGGCACTGATGAGTAACAGGTAACATTTTGGACAAGCAGCAACAAGTTCTTTTCATAAACAGTTCAATCAGAATGCCACTTTAAAGATGTCATTATTTTTGTTTTCTGAATGCCACTGATTGTTAAATAATGTTGCAAATTCTGTAATCATGATTAGCGTCTGTGATTACTGTTGCAGTGAAATAACCCAGACTGAATATTTATTACTATTTTTTTTAAAGCAGAGTCAAACACAAGTATCAGCTAATCAGTCTTAAGTGCACAGATGAAGCCTTGTTATTTTCAGTGCTCTCATCTGTCTCGCTTTCTCTCAGCAGGTAGTTTGGAGCGATTTTTGTGGCCAACACGCTTCTGAGCCACTTCATATGTAAATGGCACGCAGCTTGATGAAGAACGCGGACGTATCTGTTTTTCTAAATCACATAAAGAGCAGTTCAACAGTCCACTACAGCAAGACGAGAGGAAAGCAAGAGGAAATTGCATTATTAGGATTATTATCCTTTCTGCTCTGAGTGATGGAAACTAAAAAGTTGACAAAGTGTGAGTGCTAAAGACTCAAACGAGCTTCACGGAAAATAATTCAGAATTTTTTAGAATTAATATCTAGGTTCCAAATGTAATTAAAGAGATTAAATGCTGCTATTAATTACTCATTCTCATGTCGTTCCAAACCCGTAAAACCTTTGTTCATCTTCGGAACACAAATTAGGATATTTTTCAAGAATTCTGAGAGCTTTCTGATCCTGCATAGAAAGCAACGATACTATCAAGTTCAAGGTAAATGTAGTAAGGACATCAGTAAAATAACCTATGTGACATCAGTGCTTCAACCTTAATTTCACGAAGAAAACAAAAATAAAGACTTTATTTAAAGGGTACATAACATACACAGTTTCACCTAATCTCATGTTAATCTTGAGTACCTATAGAGTAGTACTGTATTCTTAATATCTCCAAAAAGTCTTTAGTTTTCTTATATTTATAAAAGAAAAGTACAGCTTTCCGATTTTCGAACTTCTGGAGGCGCGCCGTGGGCGGAGCTAATTTCGACGAGCACTCACGCTAGGATTGGCAATAAAACACAGACATTTGATGCCGTTTCACTTACCATCTGCAGTTCTGAATCATGACCGGGATCTTTTATAGCTGGGACCGCTCCATCTTTCAGTATCAAACAATGTGAAAATCCTGCGTCGAACTGGGCCTTGTATATGAAACGTTTGTCAACAAACACACTTGCAAAACTCCATTGCTGCCCCGGAAAAAAGGAACAGCATCCACTGTTCACGTAACCCTGGGTTCTTTGGGAAGCTGAGCAAAGTTATCTTTGCCTTACAAACAAAACCACACTTCTTTAGAGACATTCTTCCTGAGTGAATCCTTTGCAGCATTGCAGCCGAATGAAGCGCGTTGATGGGCGCGCTCTTTCTCACGCTGTAGTCTACTTGTGCGCAGACGCGCTTTTCCGTGAGAAATGCTAATATAAGGAGTTCCACTGCAGATTACGTCATTAAAGCCACGATCGAAAAAAAAACAGCCGAAACTTGTACCAACCCAGAAGTAAGATTTTTGGCACAGAAATTCTCTGTCATTCATCCAAATTATTTTTTTAAACTTTGTCCATGTTTAGCATGAGAATCCAACTCTTTAACACTGTTAACAACTCTGAATACACAAAACACCATTGTACCCCCCCTTTAACAATTTCTTCCCCTCCGTGTTAGTCTCTCGTGCATGTACACGAGAATACTGTCTCGAATTACATCAAAATCAATGATGAACAAAGGTCTTACGGATTTGGAATGACATGAGGGTAATTAATGACAGAATTTTCATTTTTGGGGAACTATCGCTTTAATTTATGCAAAAAAAAAAAATATTGTGTTCATAAGGACAAATGGACTCAGGTGAGTCACTAATCTGGAGTGTCATGATGGACGGAGAGAACACCTAAATGTCAGTGGAAAGGAGGAAATAAAGATGAAGGAAAATTAGACACGTAATAAAAAAGATATAAAGAAAGACACCGGTGATTACTGCCCACTCAAAATTCTGCTCTCTCGCTCTTACGGCTGAAAGGATTTTCTGAGTTGGGTGAAATGTGAGGGAATTATTCTGACCTATAATTTTACAGTCCATTCCATCTACCACTGCGCTGTCAGCCTTTATGTTATTTTACTTCTTAAGCTCAGTGTGCAAAAATTATTTCTGTGTGTCAGCAGGAGCTCATACAATACTCATGGAACAGACCAGATTCATGTAGAGTGAAACATCGGTGTGAAATCAGGTCCATCAGCAGCCTCCATGAATGGATTTTTCACCAGCGGCAGGTAGCTGTCACAGGTAGACACACTAGACCCTTAAAATAGAATTCCCAGCAGGGCCTCAAGGACTGGGCAACTAATTAGATTTGAGTCATAACAAGTGCTTTAGTGATTCCAAGTGAATGGGAACACCTCCCCTGCACTTCGCTTCTCCTTTCTTTCCCTTCTCCCGCCATCCTTCTTTATCCTCATCGCCTAGATGTATTCAATATTCAAGGTGAAGTCATAGAAATGACATCCTAATGGGAAAAATGCGTAATGAGTGAGAGAACTGGGCAGTGCTGTTCTATAGCTCTGGCAATGTTCTGAGGTTGATTCAAACGCAAGAACTTCACAAAAATCCCAGTCCTTTCATCATTTATTCCAACTTGTTTGCACAAGGAGTGACATTAAAACATCTACTACAATAAAAACACATTGAATAGGCATCTTTACATTTGGTGCATCTGCTTTTAATATTTACACTTGCAGACATGAGTACAAAAGTCACTACAAAATTGTTTCTATCGTTTTTATGCACAAGTAATTGACCCTTCGCAAAGACCCGGCCCCCTTAGTGTTGCTATGTTTGACAAGTCATGTCACTCTTACGCCACACATCAGTGAAAAATACATCGCGGAGCAAAGAGGAAACTGACAATGTGCCAGAGCAGGTCACTTCCGGCATAAAACAAAGTCTTAGCTTTCAAATTTTTAAGAAATTCAAACAATATATATTGTTTTGTGGCTCTTTAATGTATCGTGAGAGATCACTATAGCGCCTGCATGTAAACCGATCATCTTTTCATGTTTACTTAAAGCACGAAATAAACATAAACATCAGAAGGTATTTTATTCAAACTGCTGAAATAAGTCAGTACACAATTTTTCAAGATTAAGTCCACTGAAGTTAATCTACTCTCCTGTCTGATTTTTTTTTCGTCATACATAATGGCGGAATTAACATTATGATTGGTCAGATCGCCTCTCAATCAAGCTCTCTGCAAAGGGTCAATTGTGAGGGACTCAAAAGAGTGAACCTGATCACGACCAACATTTTTCTGACATGTATGATAAATCAATACTGGCGACATACAAGCTAATCACATAAGATTCAAGCAGGATCAAACTATAAATAGCTGCCTACAAAAACGAGACCAGAGTCAATCTCATCAGAATCCCTTTAATTACTGATCTGTGATCAGATTACGTCCTGTTTCTTCTGGCTTAACCACAGCTGCAGAAAGAAGCTTAGCTGACATTAGATCTGTGCTTTAATGGCAGTGCATAAAAAATGTGATTTTTATTTTACAGAGTGAGCATGTGCACACTGAGAGTAGAAATGGTTCGTCTTTAGATGTGTTTAGCACAGAGGCGCAAGATGCAGACGCAGATGAATCACACTTAGTGAACTAACAGGTGCTGACAGTTGACAAACGAGTTTCTCACGGCTCGATAAACGTTTTTAAAGCAGAAACCAAGCTGAGTGGTTTTCTGCTTTCGAGAATGGATAAATCTAAACAGATTTCTCCTTACAGTTCTATCGATCTGTATATCCAGAATCCCTCGAGTGACAAAATATCACAGTACCGATGCAATATTGCGCAGTATTGTCCTGTATATAAATTCATATATACAGTTGAAGTCAAAAGTTTACATACACCTTGCAGAATTTGCAAAATGTAAATTATTTTGCCAATTATTTTACCTGTTTTTATTTAGTACTGACCTGAATAAGATATTTCACATAAAAGTTATTTTCATAGTCCACAAGAGAAAATAATAGTTGAATTTACAAAAATGACCCTGTTTAAAAGTTTACATACACTTAATTCTTAATATTGTGTTTTTACCTGAATGATCCACAGCGTTTTTTTGGTTTTGTTTTGGTTTAGTGATAGTTGTTCGTGAGTCCCTTTTTGGTCCTGAACAGTTAAACTGCCCGCTGTTCTTCACAAAAATCCTTCAGATCCCACAAATTCTTTGGTTTTTCTGCATTTTTAACGCTTTGCAACGATGACTGTATGATTTTGAGATCCAGCTTTTCACACTGAGAACAACTGAGGGACTCATATGCAACTATTACCAAAGGTTCAAATGCTCACTGATGCTCCAGAAGGAAACACAGTGCATTAAAAGAAGACTTTTTGAATTTGAAGATCAGGGTAAATGTAATTAAGTATGTAATTAAGTATTAAGTATTCCCATTAAGTGGGAAATGTGTAAGTATCTTCTGCAGCTTCTGAAGGGCAGTACTAAAAAAATATATATATCTATATATATCTATCTATATCTATATCTATATATATATATATATATAAAGATATTTAAGCAAAATAAGAAAAATGTACACATCTTCATTCTGTTCAAAAGTTTTCACCTCCTCTTAATGCATCATGTTTCCTTCAGAAGTATCAGTGAGCGTTTGAACCTTCTGTAATAGTTGCATGAGTCCTTCAGTTGTCCTCAGTGTGAAAAGATGGATCTCAAAATCATAGTCATTGTTGGAAAGTGTTCAAATACACAAAAATACTGAAAAACCAAAGAATTTGTGGGACCAGAAAGATTTTTCTGAAGAACAGCAGGCAGTTTATCTGTTCAGGACAAACAAGTGACTCATGAAAACACTTAACACTAAAGCTGTGAATCATTCAGGTAACAACACAGTAGAATCAAGTGTATGTAAACTTTTGAATGGGATCATTTTTATAAATTCAGCTATTATTTTCTCTTGTGGACTGTATGTAAATGTCTTTTACGTGAAATGTCTAATTCAGGGCAGTACTATAAAAAGAATTTTGTATGATCCTTCTTATTTTGGTCAAATAATTAACATTTTGCAGACTCTGCAAGATGAATGTAAACTTTTGATTTTAATTGTATTTTCTGTTCTTTAAGATTATCTTGAATTGAAACAGAAGCTGGACTCTATTTGATTCATCAGCTGTATGTATATTTTTTTCGTTCTACTAAGGAAAGCCAGTGATTGTGTTCCTGTGTCAGATGAGAAAATGCAACTGCATTGACCATAATGCACGCCTCTGTTTAATTCGGACTGTTTAGGTACCGTCCAAACATGGCACAATCCTAAATGCCATCATGACCATTTAGGCTTGCGAGTTTCTGTGCAAATGTTGACCTCTGAACTTTGTTTTGTGCATAGTTCGGGTCACCCAGAGACAACCACCTCCGGTCTTTCCACCAGTCGTAGGGCCTCGTGCATGCCTGCGGCCGACAGTCTGCGGTTAATATTGCGGTAACGGCAGCTAAGCAGGCTTCGGTAGGTGGTGCGCAGGTCGCGGTTGAAGAAAGCGTAGATAAATGGGTTAATGAGTGAGTTGGCATAGCCCAGCCACAACAGCGTTCTCTCCACCCACAGCGGGACGCAGCTACACTCTGTCCCGCAGATGAAGGGCCGGGCCGTGGAGAGAAGAAAGAACGGAAGCCAGCAGACAGTGAACGCTCCTACCACAATTCCTAACGTGGCCGCCGCCTTCTGTTCCCGCTTGAATATGGAGATGCTCCTGCGGTCCGAACTCCTCCTGCCCACTCCTCGCAGGAGCCGAGGCAGACGTGCACACTCTTCCACTTCCCTCTGCAGCTTGATCGCGACGGTTACGCAGTCCAGTTCCACATGTTCTTCTGCCTCATCTGCCCCTTCCGCTTCCACCTCATCTTCTTCTTTCTCCTGTCCTGCACGGGGGAAGCCAGTGATGGTGTGTTTGGCAGCGCTGAGCTTGGCAGCACGGTAGATGCGGTAATACATGACCAACATGACAGTCATGGGGATGTAAAACGCAACAGCTGTAGAGTAGATGGTGTAGCCGAAGTCCTGGCTGATCAGACACACGCGGTCATCGTTCACGTTCTGCGCCCAGCCAAAGAGCGGCGGCAAGGTGATCGACGCAGAAAGCAGCCATACAGAAAGCACCATTTTTGCCATACACCAGCCATTCTGCCTTACTGGGTATGTTAGGGGTCGGGTGATGCCAAGATACCTGTGATACAAGCAAAATACAGATTAAAATATGTGGGAAAAAAAAGCCAGGATTTGAAAATACATTATTTAGTCCTAATATCATGACAAAACTAGCTTCAGCTACAATGGTGGCCAAAATTATTAGAACATCTAGTTTTTTCACCAGCTAAAATTGGTTTTAAGTCAGTTGTTTTTATCTTTTGCTGTAGTGTGTCAGTAAGAAATATCAGTTTACATTTCCAAACATTTATTTTGCCATTATTTGCAATAATTCACTGAGATTTTTATTTGCACAAGAAGTCTGACAACAGCCAGTGCACCACACAGAGATCTGATCTCATCATCATCTGGACTGACATGAAGAAACAGAACAAACGGAGACTAAATCCAGAAGAACTGTGGCAACGTCTCCAAGATGCTTCAAGAAACCTACCTGCAAAACTTCAGTACGGTTAAAAGTTTAAAATGCTGTAAAATGAGGATGCTGTCAAAAATAAACAGATTTTCTTCATCAGTTAACTTCTATTAACTAAATTAAATCAACATTTGGTGTTTCAATCAACTTTGAAGCATCTTGGAGACGTTGCCACAGTTCTTCTGGATTTAGTCTGTCTCAGTTTGTTCTGTTTCTTCATGTCATTCCAGACAGACTGAATGATGATGATGATGATGATAAGATTATCAGTGTTATCACACTCCTTGTGCAAACAAAAATCTCACTGGATTATTACAATTAATGGTAAAATGAATGTTTGGAAATGTAAATTGATACTTCCTACTGGCACACTACACTACAACTTAAAACCATATTTTAACTGGTGAAAATACTAGTGTTAGTTCTAATCATTTTGGCCACCACTGTATATTTCGTAATAAATATCATGAACGAAAGTCATGAAGTATTCTAAAAATTTCAGATGCAAAAGCCTATAAGTGCTGTTAAAAAGAACCTATTTATTGCCATTCAAGTGAAATTACTAAACCTACACATAGGGGCCTGATAAAAATGCTCATTTTAGAAGAAACAGCAGTTAGAGGCTTTTGCATCTGAACTCTTCATTTTGTGCCATCAATTTTTAGCTGTATGATATAAGCTTTATTGACCAGATCAAAACAGCCAAAAGATTTAATTTCTGGAACGCTGCATGTCATCTCATAATAAACACTCATGAGGTTCAAAGCAGAAAAATAAAACTTACAGGCAATTTCAGAGAAACCTATTTGATAACAATTGAATGCGTCATTGCTAACTTTACAAAAAGGTTTTTATTCGTTAACATTAGTTTTTGTATTTAATTTAAAATCATTTATTTAAATTAAGGCTTTGACATTCTAGATGAATACTAATTTATAAATACACTGTTGCTCATTCTTAATTCATGTTTGTTAAGTAAATGTAAAAAAGTGATATTAACCTAAAATAATAAATAATCAGTCCACTCACCGGTCGATGCTAATAACGCAGAGGGTCATGATGGACGCGGTGCAGCACATCACATCCATGGCTATAAACACGTTGCAGAAGAACTTGCCAAAAATCCAGCGGCCACCGATCAGGTCCGTGATGCTGACGAACGGCATCACCGCGAGCGCAACAGAGAGGTCCGCGAGTGCCAGAGACACGATGAGATAGTTGGAGGGCTGCCGTAGCTTCTTCACGAAACACACGGAGATGACCACGAGCAGGTTCCCGCAGATGGTGATGAGCGTGAGCATTGTGAGCACTCCACCGATCAGCACCTTCTCGACCTCTCCGTAGCTAAGGATCTGCTCCGCGCAGCGCGTCCCATTTGCCACCTCCATCATCTCCAAAAGGATCGGGGAGCCGGAGGGCTTCATCTCCAATGATCCGGAGCCCGCAGCCACTGCCACCTCTCCAGACTCGTGCGCGATTTTGAACAGGCGAGGGATGAGGACCTCGGAGATCATCATGCCGTTATAGGTTTCCACACGCGCACCTGTCTCCCGCGCGCGCTCCTCGCCCATCAAGGACTTCATAGTTTCTCCGTGGCTTTGCGCGACAGTAGATCTGTTGGTATCGCCCAGCACCATGCCGTGCTCCTTTTATCCATGAAGTTTTCAGAGCGCCTGATGATGGCACGAGATCACAGCTGCGCGCGCAATGAGTGATGCGCATCCGATTAGCGTTCAGTCACTGACGCGCGGCTAATTTCTCTATTTTTAGGGAAGATCATTGGTTCGTCATTTTCGCACACCATGTTCTGACAAAAAACATGAGTGAGAGGGAAGTTTATCATGTTGTTTTTAAGCGTTAACGGGTGTAGCCAAAGCTTGAGCAAACAGATGGCAGTCTTTTTTCCCTCACAACAACAAATTTATAATAGTCATGAATTGATATTATTGATGTTCCATATTACAGTAACAAAACATAACAAAACCCTAGACCACAAAACCAGTCTTAGGTAGCACGGGTATATTTGTAGCAATAGCTAAAAAATACAGTGTAGGCTATAGGTCAAAATTATCGATTTTTCTTTTATTTCTTTTAATATCATTGTCATCATGTTCCATGAATATATTTTGTACATTTCCTACCGTAAATATATCAAAACTTAATTTTTGATTAGTAATATTGCTAAGAACTTTATTTAGACAACTTTAAAGGCGATTTACTCAATATCTTGCTCTCAGATTCCATATTTTCAAATAGTTGTATATTGGCCAAATATGTCCTATCCTACCTTAACAAATCATACATCAATGGAAAGCTTATTTAAAAAAAAAAAAAAAAAAATTAAAAAATTACCCTTATGACTGGTTTTGTGGTCCAAGCTCACATTTTTTGTTGTTTTATGTCTTTGATTTTGCCGTTGTCTTTTGCAAAGTAGTACAATATTTCCATTAATCTACAATTTACACTACCACTCAAAAGTTTTTGAACAGTAAGATTTTTAATGTTTTTTTTTTTAAAGAAGTCTCGTCTGCTCACCAAGCCTGCACTTATTTGATCCAAAGTACAGCAAAAACAGTAAAAGTCTGAAATATTTTTAGTATTTGTTTTCTATTCAAATATATTTTAAAATGTATTTTATTCCTGTGATCGTAACTAAATTTTCAGCATCTTTACTTCAGTCAGTCCTCAGTGTCACAAGATCCTTCAGACATTATTATAATATTATGCAGATTTGCTGTTCTAAGTAACATTTCTGATTATTGATATTATCAATATTTAAAACCTTTTTAATTCTTTGATAAATAGAAAGATCCAAAGATTATCTTAAATAAAAAGTTTTTGTAACATTATACACTATACAATTCAAAAGTTTAATATAAGTATAACTATTATCAGTATAATTTTTTTTTTTCTATAAGAAATTATAGAAATTAAAACTGTTATTTAGCAAGGATGCTAAATGATGATAAAGACATTAATAATGTTACAAAATATTTCTATTTCAGATAAGTGCTGTTCATCTGAACTATCTATTCATCAAAGAAACCTGAAAAAATTCTACTCAGCTGTTATGTCAACATAATAATAAATATTTTTGAGCAGCAAATCAGAATATTAGAATTATTTCTGAAGGATCATGTGACACTGAAGACTGGAGTAATGATGCTAAAAATCGAATAAATTACAATTCAAAATATATTCAGATAGAAAACTTTCTTACTGTTTTACATTTTACTTAAAATTTTAACTGTTTTGCTGTATTTTGGATCAAATAAATGCTTGGTCAAAAGAGACTTCTTTAAAACATTACAAATCTTGATGGTAGTGTATTTGAAACAAATAGGCCTATGCATAAACAGCTCAAAATCATAAAAATACTGTGTGTGTCATTCACTCTGAAGGTCTATGATTTATCTGTCCCATTTCGTGTAATATTTGTGAGGCTAATAGAAGTTGTTTAAAAAGTAATGCACAATACAGAAGAACATGGTTTCACATAAACCACATGGAATAACAGAACTCTTCTTGTTTTGTAAAGTACAGAAGTTTCATTCAGAAACAAGCTGCACTGTCGCCTCCTAGCGGCTAAATATAAAAACATAGCAAAGGCGCAATATTTACCCAAGCGTGCACTCAATGCACGATTTCATAGCGAACAACGCCTGCGACTGCTCTGTAGGGCACCTGTGTGCACTTAAAAGCAACTGAAACCATTAATTGACTAAAATAACACCGGGAGCAGCTACTTAAAAAAGTAACTGTAAAAATAGTAAAGATAATTTAAGTTCAAATCAGTCAAGCGTCTTTTCTTGATAAATGCCACTTCATTTTGTGTCAAATGCAATGACATTCATGCATTTTAAAGGATTAGTTCACATATGGAATAAAAATGTCCTAATAATTTACTCACCCCCATGTCATCCAAGATGTTCATGTCTTTCTTGCTTCAGTCGAAAAGAAATAAAGGTTTCTGAGGAAAACATTACAAGAAAACATTTTATCCATATCCGACGGATTCAATTCAGCTTCTACAGGATACCAGCCTAGGAATAAATGCTTGTCTTGCACTTGATCCTGACGTAGGCGGAAGTAGCGACTCAGTGTTTTCAAAGTGTAAGTAAAAAAAAAAATTAAATGTAAAACACTAAACCGAAGTACACAGACGAAGAACTGCCATGACTTTTTCAACATGATTACGTAATGCGTGAAGACGCGCATATGCCCATCAAGACCAGCATTTGTGGTTAAAAAGTATATATATATATATATATATATATATATATACAGTGGTGTAGTGGTGCCTGGAGAAGTGGGTGTACGCTTCCTCCTCCTCCTCCTCCTCCAAAAAAAAAAAAAAAAATTGAACTCATTGGTTTACTGGATCCTTTGACACAGGCATTGTGCACATGATCACCAGCGAATTTAATATTGAGAACGAAAAAACGAAAACATTAATTTGTTCTGATCTAGCATTAGATAGTGCTAAGCAAATCATTTAGCTCAAAAAATCTCTACAATATGAAGCTAATAATTCAGAGTTTCCATACCTATTTTTATGCACATTATGGAATATTGCATACAAAAGGCAAGATGAGCATAAATTCTAAAACGTACGTAAAAATATATGCACTCAACTAGTTTAAATTCTTATCCAGTAGGAAAACGTATACACCACTGTATATATATATATATATATATATATATATATATATATATATATATATATATATATATATAATTTTTTATAATTTTTTTGTTCTAGAAACAAATCGCTCGCTTTGCTAGTTAAGACCCATATTCCTAGGCTGGGACCGTGTAAAGCCTTTAAAAGCTGCATTGAAATTGCAATTTGGACCTTCAACCCGTTGGCCACCACTGAAGACCACTATATGAAAAATCATAGAATGTTTTCCTCAAAAACCTTAATTTCTTTTCGACTGAAGAAAGAAAGACATGAACATCTTGGATGACATGGGGGTGAGTAAATTATCAAGAAATATTTATTTTTGAAGGAACTAATCCTTTAAGGGCCCCATTGTTGTTGTATAATACCATGTGAATTTAAATTACTCCATCTAATACGGAAACGCCCTTTATAACAAGTTACAAAACTATTTGGTTGTGTAAGTGCCCTTCTTCCTCCTGTAGAGGGCACCAAATACATATTCACGTGCTTCTTGTTTTCGTAAGTAGTCATGGCTGCTGTGGCACTCGTGCAGGGCGCGAGTAGAGGTCTGGGCTTTGAGTTTTGCAGATATCTACTGTTAAACAAATCTCCAGCAGCTGTGATCGCAACATGCAGAAACCCGGACGCCGCGCAACATCTGAAAGCCCTGAGCGCACAGCACGCAGACAGGATGACTGTACTAAAACTAGATGTCAACAGGGAAGATGACATCAAGAAAGCGGCTGAGAGTGTCAAAGCTGCCTTTGGGAAAGTGGATTTGATCATTAATTCTTCAGCTATGCTTCATCCGTCCGGTAAAGGAGAAACAAGTTTACGAGACGTGTCAGCTCAGGTGACCAACAGACCTTTATATCAATATTGAAATAATACTTTGTGTGGCATATTCAAATGTTTTTTACATATGGCATTTTTCTAACACTTTGGCGTTCCTGTTGTTGTTGTTGTTTTTTTTAACATTCAGGGAATAATTTCCACTTTGACCACTAATACAGTGGGTCCACTGGTGATGGCCAAGTATTTTGCCCCCCTGCTTCAGAAGGGAACAGGTGCGTTTGGCCAACAGTCCTCAGAAAAAGATAAACAGCACAGTGGCATCATTGTGAACATGACTGCTAGAGTGGGATCTATAGGAGACAATGGTTGGTATCTAAGCATAAGTCAATAGCAAGTTTTTTTTTCTATTTATGTAGAAAATGTGACCCTGGACCACAAAGTTCACGCCATTAGGGTTAAATTTGAAATTGAGATTTATAGTACATAATCTGAAATGAAGTTCTATTACTAATCAGAAATACGTTTTGATATATTTACAGTAAGAAATTAATAAAATATCTTCATGGAACGTGATCTTTAGTGATATCTTAATGATTTTTGGCATAAAATAAAAATCAATCATTTTGACCCATACAATGTATTTTTGGGTATTGCTACAAATTTACCAGTGCTACTTGTGATTGGCTTTGTTTTCCAGGTTCACAAATGAGGTTTTAACACATGGCTTCCGGTGAGGTGTCAATAGCCAATCAATAAATTACATAGCTGTCAAACATCAGATGAGGTTACGTAAAAAAAAACAAAAAAATTACAATGTTACCTGTACTTGAGAGACCGTTTGGGAGGAACCGACTGAGAACCTTCTGTCTGACCTGTTCTGGCGAGAAATTTGTGCTACTTTAAAAGCGTATGTGTTCAAAATTGTTTAGTTGTCTATTCAGACGCATTCATTATAAAAAAAAAAAAAATAAGTTCCCACTAGCGGGTCTCGTTGCGTCGACGCATATCAGACCAGTGTTGCCAATTGGGCTACTTTAACACTGTTGCCACGGGTTGTTTTTGATGTTCAACCACTGTTGCCCGCTGGTTGAAACAACCATATATATGGAAGCAACCCCAATAACGTCATATTTAGCCCCTGAAATTCGAATTTACCAGAGGAACCCCGGAATGTGATTTTTAACAGGGAACCCCCCTCGAAACGCAATTAGGCGGGTTTTGTTGTGAAAACCTGGCAAACCTGGATCAGACGACCGCAAGAGGGCGGAAATAAGCATGACATTCAAAATTGCTAGCAGCCCGTCGTCGACTGCATAACTTACTGTGTAAAATAACAGTAAATTCTCAACATCAAATACAGTATATTACATGACTTCCAAACACCGAAAATATCAAAAAAAAAAAAAGGCGCGAACTTGTGTGTGAGGGAAATGACTGCTAGCAAAGTGAGGTAAGCAGGAATACGATTGGATAATTAAAACTGTGTGGGACACGTTACTTTTTTTTCATTTTTGTTTATCACCAAAACAAATGTAACATTTATTTTATAATTTTCTGCATACTAAAGCAAAAAAACTCCTACGCACATTTTCCACAATATTTGTTTATCCCCATTCAAGACTGGTTTCTCAAAATAAACCAGCTAGAATGTGATGTTACTTTTCTGAGCAGGGCCCAAATAATTAACACCTACTAATGTACAATTATAATGTACAATTATATGTGCTGTGAGTGACCATCCATCTTATTTCTATGCAGAAGGTGTTTTCTGGTAATGCGTGAGACATTAAAGAATAACGAAGTGCAGTAAATGGTAAAACTGTTTCCACTACAAACATAAAAAAATACATTAAAATAATATGGTAAGACACACCAGTTTGCAATATCAAGCAGCAAATCAAGCTGTTTTGTACAGTTAAAAATATCCAGATGCAAATGTGACCGGAAGCCAGACACATCAAATTTAGAAATGGCCATGCCCGCTCTTACAGGAAAGATAGCCACGTCTGTTTCTATTACAAAGTGTACATTTCTGTTGGTTTATTTTTCTGTCTTCAGATCTTGGAGGCTGGTACAGCTATAGGATGTCTAAAGCTGCCTTAAACATGGCCACCAGAAACCTGTCCATTGAGTTGGGTCGAGGGCACTCTAAAATTGTGTGTGTATCCCTGCATCCTGGAACCGTGAATACAGATTTGTCTCGGCCCTACCATCGAAACGTACCCAAGGACAAGCTGTTCAGCACAGGGTACTCAGTCCAATGCCTTATGAACATAATAGACACTCTAAATATAGACAAAACAGGTAAAGCCTATGCATGGGACAGTACTGAAATAACTTGGTAAACAGTCTTGTCAGAAACAACAGTATTCTTTGTGTACCCCATTTTAGAGTAAGGTGGATGGGAAAAAATGTGACAAGGAAAAATAATGTTGGTTTATTGAAAACTTACACATGCATTCCAGGAAGACTTGCTGTTGATGTAACTGTCCTTGTTTCTTTTTCATTTGGATTGTAAGAATGGTACGCTCTGTCTGTTGTGCTCAAAACAATGACGCTACCACTATCAGATAAGAAGAGCATATCACAAATTTCAGTATGGAAGACGTCATAAGAATCTACTTGCATTTTTTGTGTCTATTATATTGTAGTAAAATGAATCAGTACTGCCTGTGTGGTTAAAATGTTTATTAAATTACAATTTTAAAGGGATAGGTCACCCAAAACTGAAAATTCTGTCTTTAATTTCTCACCCTCATGTAGTTCCAAACCCGTAAAATCTTCGTTCATCTGTGGAACACATATTTTTGATGAAATCTGAGAACTTTCTGACCCTGCATGGACAGCAAAGCAACTACCACATTCAAGGCCCAGAAAAGTAATAAGTACATTGTTAAAAGTCCATGTGACATCAGTGATTCTACTTTAATTTTATGAAGCTACAAGAAGCTACTTCTCATGTGCAAAAAAAAAAAAACGAAAATAACGAATTTATTTAACAATTTCTTCTCTTCCGCATCAGTTTTTAACGTGCGTACATCAGAGTGCCACAACGCATGCGTGTGCATTCCACTTGTAAACAAGGGGCAGTGCATCCAGGTTCTACGTCAGAACATCAGCTCCTCACAAAAAGTATTCTTGTAACTTCATCAAATTAAGGTTGAACCACAGATGTCATATGGACTAATTTAACAATGTCCTAACTACCATTCTGGGCCTTGAACATGGTAGTTGCATTGCTGTCTATGCATCAAAAATATCTTAATTTGTGTTCCGAAGATGAACTCTGTTTGGATTGAATCCAAGAAAGCCTTGAATTTTATTTATTTTTTCACAACTTTTCAATTGTCATTTGCCCTTTTGGACACAATAAAGCTTTGTTTTTTGTATTTGTTCATAGATTTAAAAACAACTTTTTCAGTTGTCATTTTAGATGACCCATCTGCCCTTGTTACGTTATGGCAGAGATGTTCAGTTCTCTCCTGTCTTTCCAAGTAGCTGAGGTCATTGATGTGACATTCACTGCAGTTTCCTGAATGATTTAGCCCCTCTCAGTCCTGTAGCTATTTTAGCATGTATCTATTCTGAAAAGTACCACCCACAGTTCTTTCCAGAAACGTACACAGTGCGTGAAATTACATTTGATGATGCAATTATTCTTTAGTATTTGTCAGATATGCTGTTCTGAAGCTAACAACTGGAATGACCAAAGTTAGTTTACACTTTAGGGATTGGAGACTTACTGGTTTTTGCTTATGTGGCATTTACTCGTCTCTGCCACTCAGTCAACTGTCAGTTAAACTTTTTCCCCATTAGGTGGCAAAGCCAACTGAGAACAATCAGAAAGAAAAACAAAATACATTTACATTTTAAAGGGATAGTTCACCTAAAAATGAAAATTCTGTTATTATTTACTCACCCTCATGCTGTTCCAAACCTGTAAGAACTTAGTTCATCTTTGGAACACAAATTAAGATATTTTTGATGAAATCCAAGGGCTTTCTGACCCTCCAAAGACAGCAAGGGTCCTTCCACATTCAAGGCCCAGAAAGGTAGAAAGGACATCTTTAAAGAAGTCCACGTGACATGACTGGTTCAATCATAATTTTATGAGGCTACAAGAATACTTTTTGTGCACAAAAATAACAACTTTATTCCACATTTCTTCAGACTCCTCTGCGTCACTCTAGTGCCATTTTGGAGAGTATCACAATACGTGCGCCACGCTTTCTTTACATGTAGAGGAAAGAGCACACATGCATCGTGATACTCTCAAAAATGGCACTAGGGATGCAGAGGAGCTGAATTGTTGAACAAAGCTAATTTTATTTTTTTGTTTTTTGTTTTTTGTTTTTTTGCACAGTGTCCTTGTAGCTTCATAAAAATTACAAATGAACCACTGATGTCACATAGAGAATTTTGTCTATGTTCTTGGTACTTTTCTGTGCCCTAAACATGGAAGGATACCTGCTGTCTATGGAGGGTCAGAGAGCTCTTGGTTTAAATAAAACAATAACTAATAAGTATTTTATGTCTTATGGTTAATTATCAAACCTATATCAAATTCTTGCTGCAAAACAAAACATGATTGAAAATAAAGAATAGAAATAAAATTTGTTTTGTTCATTAACCCTATTTTTTATTGCAGAATTGTTACATTGTTATTATAAGTGGATAAGTTGGGAAAAGTCTTTTTTCTACAATTTGCAAACTGTTAGTATGCATAAGGTGTGTAGTTTTGTTGGCTAGCAATGTATGTTTGTTTAATGTACCACAAAGATACATCAGAGATTTAAAACTAATTTATTTCAAATAAATGATAAAATTATCCTGCATTTCTTGCATAAATGTTTGGTTAATAATTCACTAGTTTAAACCCTTCATAATGTTCTTCCTTACCTCAATGATACTAACTTGATACTTGAGAACCACTCAACTGAAACTCTTCTTTGACCTCATTCACCCCACACACATTCAAGCTGAGGGAAATCGCTTTAAATTGCAACTCATTCAAATACTTCATTTGAAACTGAAAACAGATAGATATATAGACACAAGAGTGACGCAGACGAACATGCCGCACACCCTAATACCGCGCATACAAAAGGGAGATTTTTAAAGACATTCTCAGCTGAGCTGTGAGGAACGATCGTTTTGTACTTTGATCTTTTATTGGCGATAAAAGAAGGTCGACGTGTGAGCGCTCGCGCTCGCGCTAGGCTGTAAAACTGGTTCGTGGAGCCATTCTGCGTGACGTCATGAGCCGGGTGTTTGACGGGGTGGCTGCCGCAGCGCCAGGACTACATGAGTGGAAATATGACCGACAATGACCTCGACCACAGCGTGTTTTACTCTCATCGTTTAGGATTCGTCACTTGTAAACACGCGATATTATCATCGCTGCTGCTGTTTTAGAATAAATCCGTGCGTTTGGTGTAACGTTAGGTCATTAGCCACGAGCCGTTTCTTATCTCGACAGCTCGACACATCCAGCGTGTGTCTGTTTGTATTTTGAGGCTCGCCTCCAACCTTTGCTGTGCATTGAAATATGGATAAGGCCAAATCAGTGATAGATCAAAAAGGATCGGGTCCTTGCTACACAAACGGCATGCACAAGCCACTCCGGCGACAGCTCAGCAACGGGAGCTGTAGCCCGTACAGTCCGACGGACGATAATAATTACCACCATCTTCACCACGACCCTCAAACCAACGGGTCCCCGGCGAAAAGGTGTCGGCTGCGGAGGCGATTGGAATCAGCGAAGAAGAACAGACCGCGTAAGTTTATAGTCGCAGACACCTTTCAGCGTACATCAGATAATATTTGCACATTTGATTTTATCAGTGCCTCATTAGCAGTAATATGCTCTATGATGCACTGGTAATGTCAATGTTTAACATTATTGCGAGAGGAATGGTTTACACTGGTTGTTTTGCACAACCCACATATTTCACAGTATTCTTTAGAATTAAAATGAACACATGCCAGTACACTGGCACAATATATTAGTTCCCCTCATTTTTTTGAGACGGCAAATAGTTATTTGTGAATTCGTTTCTTGTTAGGTATTAACAGATGTCATATCGATTTTAGACTTCAAAAATTTACCTCGGGTAATTAATGATCTTGAACAGGAGTCCAAAGTAGGATTCAGAATCTTAAGGAATTTATTGATTCTTTTATTTGGCACTTTTGAGTAGGGAAAATAATAAAATCTTATTTAACTGCCATCAAAATCGTGTTACAAAATTGTAAGGTAATTTACAACATGTAGGTTTTATAAATGTAATACATTTAATGCAAAAGGTGTGTTAGATATAGCTTAATATAGAATTATAGTTAATTTTATGCATAAATCAGTAACTCTTCTGAATGATTCATAAGCATTTTGTTTTGTTTCAGTAAAAAGAACCGATTCATAAGAGTAATTTGGCCGAGAATCGGACTACAGTAGTCAACATTTGAAGTCCATCAAAACCTTTCACCAAAGTTGTTCTAAAACCAGAACAATACCTGTTCCTTACTTAGGACAACTTTGATGAACCTTTCTGATCCACTTCAAATGTTGACTACTGTACACTGGACGCACTGTGTGTTTTTGATTTACTGAAAAGAACCGACTCATACGAGTCATTGTTTCGGAAATCGGACTGTACCGGTTGTACGCTGTAGATTCAATAACAGTTCACAGTGAATAGTATTGCAGGACACGGTCAGATTGTTTTAGTTCGTGTCAACAAAGAATGACATTCGCGTTGTTAACGCTTCTCAAACGTACGTGTAAATGATTTGAGTCTGGTATTTGAAAAAATGCTTCTCAGTTCCCATTCCTAGTACAAACTGTCATTATTTCAGTGCTGTGTCTGATCTGTATTCCGAAGAGTGTCTTTTGTTTTGAGGGAACCTTTGAGACGGTTCCTTTCGCTCTCTGATTGGTCGTTGTACGGTCAGGAGGTGTGCTGAAATCGCTCCTGATGGAAAGGCTCGACGCGTTTCGACCAATCAGCGTTCGACTTTTGTCTTCTCGTGGCCGCTTTAAATGGTTAGACAGAAACGCCCCCACCCTCCACTATGCAGACTTTCTCCGATTTTACTCACTTTTACAAAGCGACGCTAAGAATTCAACTTTGAGAGTGCAGTTATAATGCCATTAAAAACCAAGCTAAACTATTAACTGCGTTTTGCCTGTGGGCTGTCCTGGTGTTTGAGCATTTTTATTTACGCTTCAATATAGTAGAACTTCCAGCAGGATGAAATTGAGGTGTTCAAAGAAGCCAGGTAAGATATCACCTCATCCTTGTGTTATGTAGTAAAAATGTACTTCCTTAGAATTGCTATGACAGTTTTAGTGTTTTTTTTTCTCCTTGTAGCATACGCTGGTGACACTCTAAATGAATTAGATTTTTTTTTAATCTTTGGCTTTTAATAAGTTAAAAAATGTTGTAGAACAAAGTGACTGTCAGGTTTAGTTTGTAACGGCAGCAGAAAAAGGAACACTTAATACAGAGTCCATAGTCTTTAGTTATGTCAGAATGCATGCCAGGCCAGCTTGTCAACATTCCTCAGGTCCATCCATGTATTGTGTGTGCGTGGTAACACCTTTTTTTTTTTTTTTGTTCTTTTATCTATATTCAACCCATGTATATAGTGTTGAAATGTGTTCTTACCAGGTAAACAACATTTTAGAGTAATGCATTAACCATAGATTTTTTTTTAAATATATTTTTATCCCGTTTGGTAAAGACTTATATGAGCTGACAATTTACATTTTACATTTATTCATTTAGGACACAACCTTTATCCAAAATGACAAATGAAAAATACAACAAGCAATTTATCATAAGGAGGCAATAGCATAATAAGAGCAGGCAATACAGAGTTTAAAACATTGCCCAGAAAGGTACAGAAGAAGGAGCTATATAAGAATGGTAAAAATGTGGGGAAAAAGTGCGAAGTTGCAGTTAAATGTAAAGTTTTGGACTGTTTGCCACAGGGTTTGTTCTCATATCAGTGGTTTTGTTTAGATTCACACACCATTGCCACCAAGGCATTAGATATTTATGAATTAAAATATATATATATATATATATAATAATAATGATATATATATATATATATATATATATATATATATATATATATATATATTAGTGCTGTCAAACGATTAATCGCGATTAATCGCATCCAAAATAAAAGTTTATGTTTGCATACTATATATTCGTGTACTGTGTATATTTATTATGTATATATAAATACACACACATGCATGTATATATTGAGGAAAAATATTTTAGATTTATATCTAAAATATTTATATTTATTTATAATCTAAATTGTATACAGGTATAAATATATATACATATAAATATTTTGTTTTAATATATACATGTATGTGTGTCTATTTATATGTACATAATAAATATACAAAGTAAACACACATATTGTATGTAAACATAAACTTTTATTTTGGATGTGATTAATTGCGATTAATCATTTGACAGCACTAATATATATATATATATATATATATATATATATATATATATATGCATTTAAATGTATATTTTGTCTGCTTTTGCAGTAAAGTGAGTGACCGTAGTTCTGACGTTAATTCTAAATTAGACCATGCAACCGATGAACATGCTTCTTCTGTTCTAGTTTGATAGCTGCCAAGGTACTCGATGGTCTTCATTCTCTTTTGCACAACCTTCTCTTTCACATGGATGCCAGTTTCTCTCTGTCAGCCCCTCTCCTTCTCTCGTTCACATTCTCTCTCGCCACTTCTTTGACTTTCCCAGCCCCTCACATGGACACACTTGCCTGCCAAGTTTCTCTCTCTGTCTCTCTCCCTTTCCATGCCTTGGCTGACTGGGGGAAGTAAACAGACCTTTCACCCACATGGGCTGTTTGATGTCATTATGTCACACCACTGCCACACCCCCTGTTCACCTGCTGCTTCTGGCTCGGGTCATTCAGGTCAATAAAGGAGCAACGTTGTTTCATTCCTGCACTGCAAAAATGCTTTTCTTTCTTAGATTTGTTTGTCTTGTTGCCAGCTAAAATATCTGAGAAAGATTTTCTAGACAGGCAAAAAGTATTGTCTTGTTTTCAGAAAAAATAAGTCATATTTAAGTGAGTTTTTGCTTGAAACAAGCTAAATAACCTGCTCATGTGGTAAGCAAAATAATCTTATTTCAAGATGAAAACTAGATTATTTTGCTTACCCCCTTGGCAGATTATTTTGTTTCAAGCAAAAACTCTGAAAACAAGACAATAATTTTTACTTGTCTAGAAAATCCTTCTTGATTTAAGAATTTCTAGATATTTTGGCTGAAAACAAGACAAAAAAATCTAAGTAAGAAATTTTTTTTTTGCAGTGTGGCTAGGATGTACTTCTGCCTTTTTCACTTTAAATAACAGCCATTTCACATTTTAAACTATGGAACTATAAGCACGTGCATATTCATGTAGATGGGCTCTCGCTCACTTGATTTGCATTCTCTGAAATAAGAGTGATGTCCAAAATAACCCTCCCAGCATACTCCAGTGTCTATATTAGTGAGGGAAAGAGATGTGAGTGTCATTTGAGATGATGCTGTAGCAGAGAGTGTTCTTGTGGCAGACGGGTCACCTGTGCAGCCCCCAGCTGACAGTGTTTTTCTACCTGGAAGGTCAGATTGATCTGTGTACCAGGCTATTCAAGTTCAGCTCTGTGTCCCTGACCTGCCCTAATTCTAAGTCCAGTGAATGTCTGGCGTAAGAGTCATATCAGTAATGATGTTCCAATTATTTCATAAGATTAGACTTTGCTCCCACTGCTTGATAGACACTGATCTGTAGTTCAGGTCAAATTCAACACGTGTACTGATATGTATTTGCTTATAGAAACAGATCTGCTGTCTTAGTGTGTATCTGTCTGTGTTTCTCACCTGCTAAGAATCCTAGAACAGCCATTTGCAGCCTCATGGCTGTTTCCATGGTAACTGCCTGACTCTTCATTAGCTGTTGCAGTGTTGCTTGTGGTGACCAAGTCACTGCCTCTCTTTGGTTGGTCAGCTTGAGTTTGAATTAGCTTGCATTCAAAAGATTGGGGTCGGCAATATTTTTTGGATTAGCTGCTTTGAAAGAAGTCTCTTATGCTCACCATAGCTAAATTCATTTATTAAAACTACATAAATACATGAATATTGTGAAATATTAGTACAGTTTAAAATAAGTGTTTTCTATTCAAACATATTTTTAAATAGAATTTATTCCTGTGATGCAAAGCTGAATTTTCAGCATCATAACTCCAGTCTTCAGTGTCACATGATCATTCAGAAATCATTCTAACATGCTTATTATCGCTGTATTATCACGTTTATTATCACGAATAGAAAGTGCAAAAGGTCATATTTTTTTTAAATAGAAATCTTTTGTAACTATATAAATGTCTTTACTGTCACTTTTGATCAATCTGATTCGTCCTTGCTAAATAAAAGTATTAAAGGGTTAGTTCACCCAAAAATAAAAATTAACCTATTATTTACTCACCCTCCAGGCATTCTTGTTGTATATGACTTCCTTAAGTAACCCTTTAAGAGAAAAAAACATTTTGAATTGTAGTGTACACACTACTAAAATATGGTCAAGTTGTTCTTTTGATTTAACTCACCTTTTCCTTATTTTATTGTAGACCTGAGGGTTATTTTTGGTAGATTTTAGTTGCCAATACAGTTTATCTACTGTCTTAACTATGGAACACATCTTATACAATCATGTTGATCAGTCTCTTTATCTTTTTCTAGCCTTTCCATGGTTTGGAATGGACATCGGTGGTACTCTAGTAAAGCTTGTTTACTTTGAGCCAAAAGACATCACTGCTGAAGAGGAGCAGGAGGAGGTAGAGAATCTTAAGAGCATACGCAGGTACCTCACCTCCAACACGGCTTATGGTAAAACAGGCGTCCGTGATGTACACCTGGAGCTACGCAACTTGACAATCTGTGGCCGGACGGGGAACCTACACTTCATTCGCTTCCCCACCGCTGCCATGCACAGATTCATCCAGATGGGCAGAGATAAACACTTCTCCAGCCTGCATACCACACTCTGCGCCACTGGTGGTGGGGCGTACAAGTTTGAGAACGACTTCAGAACGGTAAGGAGATGGACCACAGCATGGCTTTCAAACTGGCTTGACAGTATATTCAAATGTTTAATATACAGCTATCTGGAGTAGTATCTGGACCAGTGAGATTTCATGCTGGGCTTACACTGCATCAAGAAATAGACACCAAGAAATCAACCTTTTATAAAAATGAAAATGTTGAAATATTTGTATTATTTAAAATAACTTTTTATTTTAACTTTTTTTTCAGTTTAAATATATTTTAAAATGTAATTTATTCCTGTGATTTCAAAGCTGAACTTTTAGCATCATTACTCCAGTCACATGATCATTCAGAAATCATTCTAATATTCTGATTTGCTGCTCAAAAAACATGTGTTAGTATTATTATTATGTTATTAAACAGCTGAGCAAAAAGTATTCAGTGTCAGAAATCATTCCGATGTGCTTGATTAGCACTTAATATTACAGAAAACATCAATATTTTTGTGGAAACAGTGATACACTGTTCAAAAGAACAGCATTTATTTTACATATAAATCTTTTGTAACAATGTAAAAGTCTTTAATGTCATGTTTGGTTAATTTATTGCATCCTTGCTGAATAAAAATATTTAAAAAAAATTTATAATAAATTATATTAATGAAAAAAAAGTAAGTTTTAAATGTATTGCCTGTAATAAGGCATAATCTTGTTTTTAGGACATAGCATTATAATTTTTTTCAAAAAAAAAATTAGGTATCTGTTTGAGTCAAAAAAAATCTGGAAATATGTTTAAAAGATGAAACTTGTACATTCAGAACAATGAGTAATTATGAATCATTCTTTTTTTTCCTTTGTAGATGGCAGACCTAGAGCTTCTGAAGTTAGATGAGCTGGACTGCCTCATCCAGGGGCTGCTGTACATCGACTCCGTTGGTTTTAACGGTCATCCTGAGTGCTATTACTTTGAAAACCCCTCCGACACACAGAACTGCATCAAGAGACCCTGTTGTCTTGACAACCTTTTTCCCATGTTGCTGGTCAACATTGGCTCGGGCGTCAGCATTCTCGCCGTACATGAAAAAGATAATTACAAAAGAGTCACAGGCACCAGGTTAGCACAGCTGAGCAACATGCACCATATAGAAGAAACCTACAAATAGGAGTGCCAGTAACTTGGTCAGGCTTTGTCCAGGCCCATCTAAACTAGTTTATTAAAGGGTTAGTTCAGTCAAAAATGAAAATTCTGTAATTAATTACTCACATTAATGTCATTCCGAACGTTTCATTCATCTTCAGAACACAGCTTAAGATATTCAATAAATCTAAAGCTTTCTGACCTTGCGTAGACAGCAACACAACGAACACATTTAAAGGTACACGCGTCAAAGACTGACAACGGAAGAGAAGAAATTATTGATAAAAGTCATTATTTTTGTTTTCTTTGAACAGAATAAGTATTCTCGTAGCTTCATACAATTAAGGTTAAACTAAGGTTAGACTATTTTAATGATGTCCTTACTACCTTTATGGGCCTTGCGTTGATGTCTGTGCAGTGTCAGAAAGCTCTCGGATTTCATCAAAAATATCTTAATTTGTGTTCCGAAGATGAACAATGGTCTTATGGGTTTGGAACAACATGAGGGTGAGAAATTAATGACAGAATTTCCATTTTTAGGTGAACTATTCCTTTAACATTTACACTGGTTTGGCAGATTCTAAAGCCATTTAATATGCATTATACTCTCAGTAACTGTGATAAAATTAGGATTTTGTGGTTTTGTCCATTTGTTTTCTAAAGAAATTCACACAGGGATGTTTTAATGTTGATAATGGCTAAAAAAAAAACAATTTGCTTTTTCATTTTTTTCCTGTGATCAGTTTTCGTTGAGATCCATCCATGCCATAGAGCTTTATGAGTTTACCATTTGCTAACCACATGAACTTGATTGTTTCCTTGCCTCTTATGGACACAGAATCAAGCCTGTTAGAAGCACATAAACACAAAATCACCTCCTGCTGTGTTCATTTTTTCCCTTTGAAATATGAGACTGAGTCATCTTCCGATAATAAATCTGTGGTTGACAGCAGAGTCGGTTGTGAAGTTCGCTGACAGTCAACGGATGAGCATTGTAAATGTGTTTGTACCAGAATGGAACAGCCTTTTAGCCCTGATTGACAGATGGGAGGAGATTTGTCAGCAGTAGTCAAAGCTGATGTGCAAATCTGTCACACTTGCAGGAGGATCAGGAACATTTACTCACATTTTACAAACCTCTGTTTGTATTTCCCTGTCAATTTGATCCTGTTCAGTTTAGTGAATTCTGTACATTCACCACATTCATTAACATGACAGGTCAAAAGTTTAAATGAATTAAGTTTACTTCATGTCTTTTATGCTCACCAAAGCTGCATTTGTTTGATTAAAATAATGTAAAATCAGTACCAGTGTTATGTGTACAAGTTAGCAGCCATTATTTCAGTCTTCAGTGTCACATGATCTTTCAGAAACCATTCTAATATGCTGATACAATGTGTGACGTAGACCTTCCTTTGTGTTGTAGTGACCAAAACACTTGTTACTCGTCGTCTTTTGCAAGCTGGTCTGTTTATGACCTTGGCCATAGGCACATAGTTTAAGTTGTTGTCACAAGGTCAAACTGCATGCGTGTATGAATGCACATGTGCACTTCAAAGGTGGCCTATAACCATGTTTCGACTTCAAATGCTTCTTTCTCATCTTTTCTCTCTCTTTAGTCTTGGTGGAGGGACGTTTTTGGGCCTGTGCTGCCTGTTGACGGGTTGTGAGACATTTGAAGAGGCTCTTGAAATGGCCAGCAAAGGGGACAGCACTAACGTAGACAAACTGGTGAAGGACATCTATGGAGGGGACTACCAGCGCTTCGGCCTACAAGGGTCTGCGGTAGCTTCAAGGTACAAAAGACACTCTGTGTTTGTGTGCGTGGTGTCAGAGGACAAAGATCCACAAATGAAATGTGATGCTAC
Source organism: Cirrhinus molitorella (assembly GCA_033026305.1). Taxonomy (NCBI): domain Eukaryota; kingdom Metazoa; phylum Chordata; class Actinopteri; order Cypriniformes; family Cyprinidae; genus Cirrhinus; species Cirrhinus molitorella. The sequence continues at coordinate 22,109,126 of CM065135.1, read as the reverse complement.
TGAGCTATATTTATGGGGTCTTGTGTGTAGGCTTATGCATGTATTATTTATATATATGTTAGTATATATTTATTACATTGATCGTAGCTACACAATCTACACTGATTTAGATGTATAGGCTATAGTAATTGTATTGTACATTCTAGGAGTGCTGTTGCATTATCCACCCCTATGTTATTATGTAATGAGTTGATAAAAAGGTCTCTTTCTGTGCTTGTGTTTTTATTATAGCTTTGGTCATATGATGAGCAAAGAGAAGAGGGACAGTATTTCTAAAGAGGACTTGGCCCGAGCTACGCTTGTAACAATAACGAATAACATTGGTTCCATCGCACGCATGTGTGCGGTTAATGAGGTGTGTTGTGCTTTTGCGTGCATATGTGTGTGTGTGCATCAGCGTGCTGTCAACAGCTGCTGTGTGCTGTGAGCGTCTGTCTGGCCACTCTGGGCTTCTCTACAGTGTTGCCTTGTAGCCTGGTGATCAAGCAGCATTGTACAGGGCTTTCAGGGTGTACAGAACACCATCAGAGCAGAAACTCCCAACAATACCTGTAGAATACATGGTGCTTAATCACATTAGCTAGTCTCTATGACAAGATGATGATGGCAAATGCTTTGAATTTGACTATTAAACCACCTCCTATAAAAAGAATTTGCTTGTGCCAGGACTCCCCCTGCTGGTGCAAAAGAAGTTGTTTAGAGAAGTAATTTAGAGTTATAAACAGGCCCACATGGAACATAGGCATTCAGAAAGAATTTAAGACTTATTAACTAATTAAAGGGATAGTTCAGCGGAAAATTAAAATCTTCCCATGATTTACTCACCTTCAAGCTATCCTAAGTGTGAATGACAAATGCAATCAAAGTTATATTAAAAATTGTTTTGACTCTTCCAAGTCTTCCAAGGCTGTTGAGATTTTTAATTAAAATAAAGTGCATCCATTCATCATAAAAAGTACTCCATGTGGCTCCAGGGGGTTAATAAAACCCTTCTGAAGTGATGTGATGGGTTTCTAAAGTTTAAAATATGGATATTTGTTTTATACACTAATGCAGGGTTCCTCAAATCTTGCCCTGGAGGGCCAATGCGCTTCAGAGTTTAGCTCCAACCCTGATAAAACTCACCTACCTGTGATTTTCTAATGATCCTGAATACACTGATTAGCATGCTCAGGTGTGTTTGATTAGGGTTAGATCTAAACTTTTCTGGAAAGTGGATCTCGAAGGCCAGATTTGAGGATCCCTGCACTAATGCATCGTTTCATTTCAGAAGGCCTTTATTAACCCCCTGGAGCTGCATGGAGTAGTTTTTTTAATGGATGGATGCACTTTATTTTGCTTCAGAATCTCACCCATTCACTGCCATTATAAAGCTTGGAAGAGCCGGGGCATTTTTTAAAATAACACTGATTGTATTCATCTGCACTGCAAAAATACTTTTCTTACTTCAGCAAAATATCTACAAATTATAAAATCAAAAATGATTTTCTAGACAAGTGAAAATGATTTTCTTGTTTTCAGAAAAAAACAAGTCAAAATTAAGTGAGTTTTTGATTAGAACAAGCAAAATAATCTGCCAGTGGGGTAAGCACATTTTTTTTATTTCAAACTAAAGACAAGATTATTTTGCTTACCCCATTTTGACTTCATTTTAACCACATTTTTTAAAACAAAACAAAAAAAATACTTTTTTTTACTTGTCTAGAAAATCCTTCTTGATTTAAGAATTTTTAGATATTTTGTCTGGAAACAAGACAAAAAAACTCTAAGTATTTAAAGCATTTTTGCATTGTGAAAGAAGTAAGTTATATACATCTAGTATGGATGGCTTGAGGGTGAGTAAATCTTGAGGAAATTAACATTTTAAGGTGACCTATCCCTTTAAATAGTGTGTAAATCTGTGTTTACAGATTTCTGTAGATTTTCATCCAAAATAAGTGCAGAAAATGTAAAAAACATCCATACATTGTATCTGGACCTGGTCATACTGAGTGATTTTTCTGTTTTGTCCTGTAGAAAATCGAACGGGTTGTTTTTGTGGGAAACTTTCTGCGTATAAACACAGTGTCGACAAAGCTTCTTGCCTATGCTATGGACTTCTGGTCCAAGGGCCAGCTGAAGGCCCTTTTCCTGGAACATGAGGTAATTCTCTCAGTGTTTGTAATAATTTGTTTTTGATCTGTTTCTTGTATTTTCTCAAGCAGCGTTGTACAGGGCATTCAGGGTGTACAGAACACCATCAGAGAAGATAATCCCAAAACTTGTTTATTTTCTTCAATTTGTGAAATATGCTATCATTCAAAAGATTGGACTCTGTAAATTGTTAATGATTTCAAAGTCTCTTCTGCTCACCAAGTCTGCAGTTATTAGTTCTGAAATAGCAATATTACAGCAAAAGCAGTAATATTGTGAAATATTTTTACTATTTAAAATAACTGCTTTCTATTTGATTATATTTTAAAATGTAATTAATTCCTGTGATCAATGTGATAATATGCTGATTTGCTGTTCAAGAAACATTTTTAATGTTGTTGTTGTTATTATTATTATTATTATTATTATTATTATTATTAAGACTAATAAGTTGAGTATAATTAATTAGGAAATTATAGAAATTAATACTTTTATTTAGCAAGGATGCCTTAAATTGATCAAAAGTGATGATAAAGGCATTTATAATGTACAAAAGATTTCTATTTTAGATAAATGCTGTTCTTCTGAACTTTCATCAAAGAAACCTAAAGAAATTCTACTCAGCTGTTTTCGACATAATAATAATAATAATAATAATAATAATAAATGTTTTTTGATAAATGTTTAATAAATGTATTTCTGAAGGATCATGTGATTTAAGTAATGATGCTAAATATTCAGCTTTGAATTCACAGAAATAAATTACATTTCAAAATATATTCAAATAGAAAACTGATTTAAAAAAAAAATCAAAATTTTACTGTTGTTGCTGTACTTTGGATCAAATAAGTGCTGCATTGGTGAGCAGAAGAGACTTAAAAATCTTACTGTTCAACTGTTTGACTGGTAATGTATTTTACAATATAATTTATTCCTTTGGCAAAGCTGAATTTTCAGCAGCCATTACTCCAGTCTTCAGTATCATTCTAATATGCTGATTTGTGTCTCAATAAATATTTCATATTATAATCAATGATTAAAACAGTTGTGCTGCTTAAATTTTGTAGAAAGTTCAAAATAACCACATTCATTTGAAGCAGAAATATTTTGTTGCAGTGTAAAAGTCTTTACTGTTACTTTTTATATCTATTTAATGTGTGCTTGCTAAATAAAAGATTTAATTCCTTCACACAAAAAAAATACTGTTTCCAGAATTTCGAGGTTCGTATGTACACTTATATGTGTGTCTGTGCATTTCAGGGATACTTTGGAGCCGTCGGTGCTTTTCTAGAACTGCTGAAGTCGTCTGATGATGCATAAAGGAAAGAAATCATCATCTCTGATGATTTAGAAGCTGCTTTAAGACTCAAAGCTCCAATAGAAAAACTGGAATACTGGGAACACTGAGAAATTTTTGAAAGAAGCCATCATAGTAATTAATCTGTAAATAACCCTTAAGATAAGATTCTAATATTTTTATGAATAACTAAAGTCTCAGCCTCAGACTGCCGACTCTAACGGAACCTTATGGTTCATTTGTTGTCCGGTTGTTGTTGTTGTTGTTGTTTTCCTTTTATACTGTTTGTAAATATCATTGTGTAGTGAACAGGAAGAGTATATTGATGGCCAAAACCTGCTGTGTTAAAGTTTTATTATTCTTGACTTGCCACAAGGTGAGAGTGCATTCAACATTAACTGCTTTCTGTTCAAGGCCAGGTTAAATAATGGATCTTTTAGGGTGTTTTTTGTGTTGGACTGCTGTTTAGACCCCAAATGATGTTTGAAATAATATTCAAGTTGATTTTTAAGCCTCACGTGCTGCGTTAAATGTGTAGCGATCCTAGTCTTTATACAGTTAAAGCAGCCTTTACTGGTCGCCTCTCCTTTCACTATTCCTCTTCACTACAGTTAACGGTTTTCCACGCGTTGCATGAAAGTAATTTTAAACAGGAATCAGTTCACTGTTGGAATTCAGAATAGTTGATTCACACAAAGCCTTTACTTATGAAAGGATACACAGAAAGCTCAGGGTGTCTCACTATTATTTTTGAGAGGGAATTCTGTGGGACCAAGTGGCCAATTTGACACTCACTTTCGATATAAAGCTCCCCTAACATCCTCTTTGTCCAGCTTTGCCTTTGCCTTTTCCCATTCTTTTTTCTATCTAAACCAAAGTTACTTCAGTCATCTTTTTCTGAATGCACACAGTTATATGCATATACCTCCTCTTTGGTTGCCTTCCTTTTATCTAGAATGGAGCCGTGTGATGACAAAACAGAGAGATTAAGTCGGTATGACAGCAGTTACCCACAACCCCCCATTCCTCAGTATTCAAATATCAAACATGTTTAGACAGTTCAAAGACTCAGCCATTGTGTTTCTATTGTAGTGCCAAAGTGAGGCGGGAGGAGTCAAACCAGACAGCCTGCCAATGCAAGCATTCCTGCTTTGCCAGGCCATGTACCACATTACTTCTCCTAAAAGTTGCCTAGTGTTAGATGAGTTCAGTATGTCATGAAAAATAAAAACACCACTCCCTTACTAGTTATATCTGTTGTTCGGTTCTCCTTGCAGTCTTTTTTGCCTTCTATGTGATTGTTCTCTTCTTTTAACCACTGTGGCAGTTGGTTTTTATGAACGTTAGTTTAGTAACATTTAGTTTTCCAGGGTACTTTCAGAATTAGATTTTGGGGACCTCACATGTCAACTGCAATTTTTATTTTCTATTTTTCTTTTCTTTTTTTTCAGATTATAAAATATTAACATTTTATTATTTAATTATGGTTTTGGTTGGCCTTGTATATTTTTCAATAAATTATTTAACAGCATATTTTGGGTACAACGTTTGGCTGTCAATGTGTGATTTTATTTGAATTTTATTAATTATTTGTCATTACTGAGATTTTTTTTAAATGACAATTAACTGGTTTTAAACCCCTCATTCTAGATTAGGATGCTCTTTTCATTTGTATACCAAACTGTATGTCACTATGAGAGCTGTATGCTATATGGATGATTAACATTCATAAAGATAAATTGTTCTTGCCACACAATCTTAGTAAGACGCAAGTATGAGCATGTTTCAAGTGTTCAAGCCTGTGTAATTGCACTGCACAGTCCCATGCTATACTTAAAGCTTTCATCCATTGTGCGTTAGTCCACAAAATACAGCTTCATGTTTTGCAAACAAGTTTTGAAGTAACATTTGCTGTCATACCAGTAAGCAGCAAAACTGGTTGCCAGTTACAGCAGTTTTGTTTAGTATAGAAACAACACACAGACCTTAAAGTTTAAAAGCTGTAAAAGCTTAGTCTATATCATAGACAGTCGTACTAATTTTAATGTATTTGGTTGTCTTCCTCTGAAAGGTGACCTTTTGCTCTTCTTGCTATGCAGTAAAGTCAGTTACTCTGAATGTTGTTTGCTAAAAGCAGCTTGGTTGAGAGAGTCATGCGGCTCTTCGAAACAATCTGTTCGTGTCCTGTCTGCCACTTTATTAGTAACACTGTAATAAAGAGTGAAAAGAGGCTATTGAAACATTACTGTTGTTGTTCTGTCTGGGTGTTTTCTTTTGATTCCTGACATTTTTAAACAAATTTTCCTTTGAGTTGCTTGTTTGATGCTACTTTAATGGATACTTTGTGCTGTTATATGTGATTGTGCAAACTTGTAAATAATCCTGTCTTTGTTTTTCTCCTCTCAGATGTCATTGAAGCCACTTTGTGTTGAACTTTGTGGCTTTATTAAGATAATATGAGCGATTTTAGGTCTGTTTGATTCACTGGGTTTAATTGGATGTTATTCATAGACTCAAGAAAGGACATTTCTTGTAATAAAGTTGAAAAACAATAATGGGTTTTATTCAGTATTAATTAATCTACTGTTACTGTCTTATAGAAGTTAACCCATTGAAAAATTGCCACTTTAATGTTCTTTTCAATTACTGTCACCCATCTTAATGCTTATACTTATGAGGACAAGAAGTGCACAGGTTTGTGATAGTACATATTTGTGAGGAACACATGTACAGCTGAAGTCAAATATTTACATACATCTTGCAGAATCTGAAAAATGTTAATTATTTTACCAAAATAAAAATACATGCTATTTTTTTTAGTACTGACCTGAGTAAGAAATATTTCACATAAAAAGACGTTTACAGACGTTTTAGTCCACAAGAGAAAATAATATTGAATTTATAAAAATGACCCTGTTCAAAAGTTTACATTCACTTGATTTTTAATACTAAGTTGTTAAATTATTCTTTTTTTTAGTGACAGTTGTTATTGAGTCCCTTGTTTGTCCTGAACAGTTAAACTGCCTGCTGTTCTTCAGAAAATTCTTTTTTTTTTTCAGCACTTTTCTTTATTTAAACACTTTCCAACAATGACAGCATGATTTTGAGATCCATCTTTTCACACTAAGTACAACTGACAACTCATATGCAACTATTACAGAAAGTTAAAATGCTCACTGAAGGTCCAGAAGCAAACGCAAGGCATTAAGAGCCAGGGGTGTAAACTTTTGAACAGAATGTGGATGTGTACATTATTCTTAATTTGATTAAATATTCAATTTAATAGTTTGCGTAATAGTTGCATATGAGTCCCTCAGTTGTCCTCAGTGTGAAAAGATGGATCTCAAAGTCATAGTCACTTTTGGAAAGGGTTCAAATGCACAAAAATGTTGAAAAACCAAATAATTTATGGGACCTGAAGGATTTTTCTAAAGAACAGTAGGCAGTTTAACTGTTCAGGACAAACAAGGAGGCCATGAACAACTATCACTAAACAAAAAAAAAAAATATATATATATATCTATATAAAAATCATTCAGGTAAAAACACTGTAATAAGAATGATTATGTAAACTTTTGAACAGAGTCATTTTTATACATTCAGCTATTATTTTCTCTTGTGGATTATGTAAACGTTATGTGAAATATCTTTATATATCATGTATCAAATATCATGTTGGCACTAAATAACATGCATTTTGTATGATCCCTCTTATTTTGGTAAAATAATGACCATTTTGCAGATTCTGCAAGATGTATGTAAACTTTTGACTTTAACTGACAAATGTAGAGTTAGTAAACTAAACTGAACCTGAGAAAAGGAACGAGGACAAAACGTCAGGGACAATCAAACCATTCACTACCCCCTAAAACTTAGATAAATGCTTTTCAAACGCAAATGAATGGCTCACCTTGCCCCCTAGGGTAATATGCATGGGCAAATCGCTGTTCTCCTGTTATCTAATAAAGCTTGAACCCTAGGAACTCAAAACAAACGGTGGGGGCGGGGGGTTAAAAGTACATATCATTTTACATACGTTTCACTAAGGTTTTACATTTTCAAACACAATAGTAATCACAAAAGGTAGTTTACAAGACATTCTGGGCTTGTATTTTCACTTGACGTTAAACATAAATTACTTTAGCTGATGAGTACAGTGGTACTTTCTAGGATCATCATTGGACAAAACTAAAAAAGTATTATTTCGGTAATTTGACCTAAAAGAGAGCTTGGGTTGCTAGAGACAGATTGTGTCTTGAAAACGTCCTATTGAAATTCCATTAAAACAGTCGACCCCCCTGAAAGTCATTGTATAATATGCACACAGGGTGGGGTGAGAGGGAAAACATGGCAAATATTCGACCCAGGACTGCAGTTAACGGTAGTTTTAGACCGCTGACTTGAAAGCAAGTTAGAGGTCCCCTCTACTTCCACCTCGCGTTGGCTGGCTGTAGTTTCCGCCCTGTTGATCTGTCCAAGCGCGCACGCCGCGCACTGATGCGGAGCCATGTGCGCCAATGTGTACCACACTTTGGAGGAGAGCAGTGCTTGTTTTTGTTCCTCGTCTGCTCTAGATTCTGTACACTGGGAAATGTGTTTCAGAGTAAGTGCGTTTTTCTTTGACCTCTTCAAACTCTCAGTCAAGTATTTTTTTGTTTGTGTTGTTGTTGTTGTTCAGAAAAACTCCCCAAGTGATTGTACACAACTAGAACTATTCCATAATTATTCGACTGTATAGCTGGTTACAACTTTTCAATTCTCCATGTCTGTTTTTGGCTTTATGTTTATGAAGTGTTCATCACTTACAGAATATGCATATTACATTCCTTTAGTTATTTTTGTGGAAACCGTGATATTTTCATTATTTTTAGATGAATATAAAGTTAAAAGAACTGCATTTATATGAAATATAAGTATTTTGTAATATTGTAATGTCTTTACTGTCACTTTTGATCAATTTAATGCTAAATAAATGTTTAAGTTAGTAAGATGTTTCTCATTTGTCATGTTTTAGAAGATGTACCTTTAGTCAAGCAGCCTGTGGTGTCTTTGATTTGAAGACTGAAAATCATCACATCGGTTCTGACTGTGATCTGGTTTACCGAAGTGAGTCTAGAGGTGAGTCTATACCAATCAAGCCCAAAAGTTGTTTCATAACTGCTCATTTTTGCTATAAAGTAACTACTTTTGTCCCATTAAGTAGTTCTTGGCCCTCTTTTTTGGCATTGATGAAGACACGCTGTGTTCCTTGCCTCCCTTTGGATCAGATTAGTGTGTGTGTAGTAACTTGGTCACTGTCTGTATCATGGAGTGTATATGTGGCAGGACCCAGCCTGGAACAAATTAACTTTCATTTCTTTATTTTGCTTTTTCTCACACACCAAAGAGTGGTAAATCTTGTGTTTTATGAGGGTGAGCAAATGATGACAAGAATGTTAATTTTCTGGCTGAACTATCCCATTTGTCTAAAAGACATATGTGATGCATTTTGTTATTTAATCCAGGGCACCACAGTGTCACATTAACAATGGAGTTTTTGCAAACACACTGATTCTAAAGTTTAAAAATCAATGTTTCTGCTGCAGATTTAGCTTGATGGCATTCAGAAGCTCCTTATAGATGAAAGCAAGAAGGAACAGAAGAAATGAGAGAAAAACAGCAAGTAAATACGTCCCAAACAGAGCCGGAGAGAGCAAAACCAGCTGAAACTGGACCGAAGAAACAAGAGGCTGAAAGGAGTGAGGGAGTGAGGGAGAGGATGAAAAGAGAAAGCATCTTGTCCAGCAGAAATCTAGAGATGAGTGAAAAAAAAACACATTCAGCGGCTGCTCCGGATGGCGGATGGGGCTGGGTGATTGTGGCCGGATGTTTCCTCACCACTGTTTGCACACGTGCAGTCACTAGGTTAGTTCATGACTCCCCAGGATACGTTTTTTTTTTTAAATATATATTAAATTCTTACTTTACAAGAGTTAAGGTGATACCTTCATGTCACTTCTTTTTTGGTCAGTTTGACATAAGACCAAATCAAACTAGAGGCTGCAGAAATGGCCTTTAAACTCAACCAAGATTCTGATGTTCTCTTATGTTTTTAAATTCTGAGCCACTAGCCAAAACTGCTCAAAAATCATCCAAGTCGTCCAATATTAAATCATTAAATAAGCAGATAAGCTACTCCAGGAAAAATACCCAGTTTTGGATTTTGATAAAAATACTGTGCTTAAAAGGAATAAAATGAATGTTGCACTAAGTACCAGGATCATAGTGCTTTCTCAAATCTGCACTTTCTCATGCTGGTTGCAGGTGTGTTTCCATCTTTTTTGTGGAATTCCAGTCATACTTTTCTAGAGATTACTCTGCAACTGCATGGATACACTCTCTGCTGGACTGTACCACAATGTTATGTGGTAAGACTCATGCCAACACAAAAAAATGTCCCAATGTTCTCTCTATGCAAAAACTCTGTGGCTCAGAGGTGACAGCTGAAGCTGTATAAAACTATATTGATTTTAGGAGAACTTTGTTTTCAAAAAAAGTCTCTGTTGACAGGTTTACAGTGCATAGTCCACTCTAAATCAGATCTTATCTGGCTGCTGGTGAGAAAGAATATTCACAGAAACACATTTTAATATTTATGTGAGGGTCTTGTTATATATATGTTCTGGTATCTGTTTTTTCTTCACAATTCTTTACTTAGTTTAAGCAGTTAGATATCATATATTATAGTATTTGACAAACATTTGACATAACATAGACAATATTTATTATTTATAAAGATAAAAAATACACTTAAAAGCACTGTAGAGGTTAATAAAAAAAACATATGTAAGGGTTAATTCTAACTAAAAAGTGGTGACCTGCAGATGTTACCTGCAAATTTCCACCTAATCTAACACTAGCTTTTCCAGTGTAATTAAATAGATGTTTTACAGAGCAGTGTCATAAATAGTGTTCTTTTCTTTCTACCAGTCAAAAGTTTTTGAACACTAAGATGTTTGATGTTTCTTTTTAAAGAAGTCTCTTTTGTTCACCAAGCCTGCATTTATTTGATTCAAAGTACAGCAAAACAGTACAATTTTAAAATTTTGTTTATACAGTATATCATTCAAAAGCTTTGAGTCAGTATTTTTTGTTTTGTTTTTTGAAAGAAATTATAGAAATGAATACTTTTATTTAGCAAGGATGCTTTAAATTGATCAGAAGTGATGATAAAGACGTTTATAATGTTACAAAAGATTTCTATTTCAGATAAATGCTGTTCTTCTGAAATTACTGTTTATCAAAGAAGCCTTAAAAAAATGTTCAGCTGTTTTCAATAATATTAATAAAGATGTTTTTTGAGCGGCAAAACAGAATATTAGAATGATTTCTGAAGGATCATAAGATCATAAAAATTCAGTTTTGAAATCACAGGAATATATTACTTTCGTTATATATTCAAATAGAAAAGCGTTATTTTAAATAGTAAAAATATTTCACAACATTACTGTTTTTGCTGCATTTTGGATCAAATAAAGCAGATCATAACATTCATTTTCACACTTCATACTGTACATTATAATGTGATGCCTAAATTCACTTGTAGCTTTTAAAATGAAAATTTAAAATACAAAATACAGAATTTTATTATTGTCCTTTTTTTTTGTTATCAATCATAATATGAAAACAAAAAGAATTTTCACTATCATGCAATCCACCACTTCCTCCTCTCATTCTTTTTCTCTTTCTCTCTCTATAGCTCCATTGGGTAGTTATATTGGGAACCGCCTGTCTTCTCGTATAGCTATCATGATTGGTGGGCTTCTTTCCTCTGCTGGCCTACTGCTCAGCTCACTGGCCACCAGCGTGGAGTTCCTGTATCTCACACTTGGTGTTCTTACAGGTTTGATACAGATTTGAACACAATAACATACACACCTTCCATTTCAACTGCACTGATCATCATAATTCGGGGAAGCTAATGTAGTTACACTGCCTTGCAACCATTATATCAGTTTGCAACAAACTAACCTTAGTGTTTTCTACCCAGGTGTGGGGTTTGCTCTTAGCTACACTCCTGCAATTGCCATGGTGGGTTCTTACTTCAGCGAGAGAAAAGCGCTGGCTTACGGGATCGCCATGTCAGGCAGCGGCATTGGAACCTTTATACTAGCACCTGCTGTCCAACTTCTCATTGAGTTCTTCACCTGGAGGGGCGCACTGCTCATTCTGGGGGGTTTGGTGTCCCACCTGTGTGTCTGTGGAGCCCTTATGAGGCCTTTGGAAGGCCAAAGAGGGAGGCAGAAAGAGACGGACTTGGAGGGTGGCAAAAAGGTTGATTTCCAAAACATGAAACTTGTTGATGCAGTGCACAATATGGAGGTGAGTGCACAGGAACAGAGATCTGTGGAGGTAAAAAATATGGATCATGTTGAGAATATGCAGAGTGATGGAAAAGAACAAATGGAGACAGATGATTCCTCTGATGCAAAGCAAACACACTCCGATGTGGAAATAAACCTTAGACAAGATCTCTCAGAAGACGCAGAGACTGTGAACAGAAGCATAAATGAATGGGTCAAAGAATCAAAGCCAAAGTGCTCAGGGACAGAAGTGCCTTTGGACTGTTTGCCCACCAACCAGGGGAACACAGCTATCCCAGAATCAAAATCCAAAGCAAACACTAACCACAATACTTTGGCACAGTCAAAAGTGGCAAACACAAAATTGCTGAAGGAGTCCAGGGACAATGTATGGTCTATCATAAGGAAAACAGTATTGAGAGAATATTCATTCCTGTTGATACCAGATTTCTTGTTGCTGTTGGTGTCCTTCCTGTTCCTCGCATATGGTTGCAGTGTTCCATTTGTGTATCTTGTGCCATATTCCCTAAGTGCAGGTGTCAGCCCTCAACACGCAGCATTACTCATGTCCATACTTGGAGTGTCAGGGATTGTTGGCACTATCACTTTTGGATGGATTGCAGATAGAAAGTAAGTGATTTTTTTTTTATTTTCCCATAAATTGCAATATTACAGACATTTAAAGGGATAGTTCACCCAAAAATGAAAATTCTGTCATTAATTACTAACCCTCATTGTTCCAAACCTGTAAGACCTTCGCTCATCTTCAGAACACAAATTAAGATATTTTTAAAGAAATCCAAGAGCATTCTTGCACAGACCCAGAAATGACCCAGAAAGATAGTAAGGACATTGCTAAAGTAGTCCATTACATTGAACATTAGTGGTTCAACTGTTCCTAAGCTATGAGAATACTTTTTGTGCTCAAAAAACAAAACATAATTTTATTCAACAGTTTCTTCTCTTCAGTGTCAGTCTCCGCCTCCATTTACAAGAGTACCTCGACGCAGGAGCCACATCTGTATAGTTTGGTTCGAATAAGTAGGGCTGGTTGCATTGCTGTCTATGGAGGGTTAGAAAGCTCCTGGATTTCATCCTAAAATTATCTTCATGTGTGTTCTTCAAGATCTTCAAGATGAACAAAGGTCTTACGGGTTTGAAACAACATGAGGGTGAGTAATTAATGACAGAATTTTCTTTTTTGGGTGAACTATCACTTTAAAAGCTACATCTACACTAGACGTCTGTTAACTTCATAAAACCTGTGGAGGCATAAAAAATTTTATATTGTCATCTGTTTTTAAATTCATATTCAAGTTTTCCAATGTAGACTTAGTCTAAACATTCAGTGCGATTGGGAATCAACCCTATCTGCTTGTTAAGTCTGATGTCACGTGTCACCTTTTCTGGGTCCAAATGCTCAATCAGATACCAAAAGCAAATAGCAAACAGTGCTAACTGTTATCCCCATACTGAAAACTTATCTGGCCACACAGTAATTCATATCTTCTGAATTGTTAAATTATTGGTGTCTGGGATGATTTGAGACTTTAGTGTACACTGTGTGTTTTTAAATCTTGACTAAAAAGGTGTGCTATTAATGAATGGTGCACATAAATGGCTGTTGAGATAATATTCCCACTTGAAACAGAGTAGAGTAGAGACGCGGAAACAGTTTCTGATATGCCATGAGTTAAAGAGATGGTTTACCCCAAAATGAAAATTCTGTCATTAATTACTTGCCCTCATGTTATTTCAAACCCGTAAGACAAATTAAGATATGTTTGATGAAATCCGAGAGCTTTCTGATACTGCATAGACAGCGACACAATTTTTTTTTCTTCTTTGCTCACAAAATGAAGGTTTAACCACTGATGCCACATGGACTATTTTAACAATATTCTTATTATTTTACTGGACCTTGACTGTGGTAGTACCATTGCTGTCTATGCAGGGTCAGAAAGCTCTTGGATTTTATCAAAAATATCTTAATTTGTGTTCCGAAGGGTTTGGAATGACAAGAGTGTGAGTAATTAAATACAAAATTTTCATTTTTCCATGAATTATCTCTTTAACACTGCTCTCTGATCTGTATCTATGTTCATTTGTGTTCAGGTGTTTGAGGCCATATAGGGTGGTGAGTTACATGCTGGCTGTGGGGTCAGAAGGCCTCAGTTGTCTCTTCCTGCCTCTGCTGAATGGTTTTTCCCTGCTCGTTCCTTTTTCTCTCATCTACGGCTACTTTGATGGAGCCTACGTGGCACTTATTCCTGTGGTGACCTCTGACACTGTCAGCTCCACCCACTTGACCTCAGCTCTGGGAGTTGTTTACTTTCTTCACGCCATCCCCTACCTCATTAGCCCGCCTATTGGAGGTCAGAGCTAATTTTCCACTCTCTATTTAACTATGTGACATTTAACCTAAATCAAAAAAATTGTTCAACTAAATGAGTGTTTAATGAAATGTCTCTCTCAGGTTGGCTAGTGGATCAGACAGGCTCCTACACAGCTACATTCTTCCTCAGTGGAGTGGCTCTGATCTGCAGTGCTGTGATTCTGGCTGCTGTGAGAGTTATCATCCGCTGCACTAGAGGGAGCGCTTGCTTAAACTGACTCACAACCAGGTACACAGGAGATTTCTAGAGCAGTAGAAAAGTACATGAACATTGCTGTCAAGAAACATGAAAGTGCTCCTTGGGAGTTCTAAAGGCTTGTAATAAGAGTTTCTAAGTGGCCCTGATCTGAAGCTCTCCTCTGCCAGAAGGACTCCCACAAATACAAGCTCTTTTATAGTATTAATGGACACAGAAATGATCAAAAGAACACACTGTTCTACTGCCGAAATACAGGATTTATGTTCCAGCTGTTTGAAGGCATTTGGTGATTTAAAGGTGAAATTTATATTTCATGAATTTAAAGTGCTAGTCAGTTACTAGTCAAATGCTCCAAGTATTTTAATATGTTTGCTACAAAGGAAACCTGTTTTGTATGTGACACTTACAGCTAAGGTCAAAGGTTTACATACACCTTGCAGAATCTGCAAAATGTTAATTATTTTACCCAAATAAGAGGGATTATACAAAATTCATGTTATTTTTTATTTAATACTGACCTGAATAAAATATTTCACTTAAAAAATGTTTACATATTGTCCACAATAGAAAATAATAGTGACCCCGTTCAAAAGTTTACATATGCTTGATTCTTAATACTGTGTTGTTACCTTAATGCTCTGCAGCTGTTTTTTTCTGCTTAGCGATAGTTGTTAATGAGTCCCTGAACAGTTAAACTGCCCACAGAAAAGTTATTTCAGGACCACAAATTCTTTGGTTTTTCAGCATTTTTGTGTATTTGATCCCTTTACAACAATGACTGTATGATTTTGAGATTAATCTTTTCACAGATTTTTAAATATGATATTTAGGCAAAATAAAGAAAAATGTACACATCTTCATTCTGTTCAAAAGTTTCCATCGTTTTTCCTTTCTGGAGCATCAGAGAGTGTTTGAACCTTCTGTAATAGTTGCATATGAGTCCCTCAGTTGTCCTCAGTGTAAAAAGATGGATCTCAAAATCATACAGTTAATGTTGGAAAGGGTTCAAATACACCAAAATGCTGAAAAACCAAAGGATTTGTGGGACCTGAAAGATTTTTCTGAAAAACAGTGTGCAATTTAACTGTTCTGGACAAACAAGGGACTCACTAACAACTATCACTAAACTCAGCTGTGGATCATTTAGGTAACAACACAGTATTAAGAATCAAGTGTATGTAAACTTTTGAATGGGATCATTTTTATAAAATAAACTATTATTTTTCTCTTGTGGACTATATGTAAACGTATTTTATGTAAAATATCTTATTCAGGTCAGTGCTAAATAAAAAATAACGTGCACTGACAGCACTGTGTATGATCCCTCTTTTTGTTTTTTTGGTAAAATAATGAACATTTTGCAGATTCTGCAAGGTATATGTAAACTTTTGACCTCAACTGTATTTGTTATTTTAATATGTGTCTCTCTGAGCTGATATCTGATTGGCTGGTCATAGAAATGAACGGATGTGTTTTGCCCAGTAGTTACATGTACAATGATTCATTCACAGTTCAGCGTATTATATTGTAGACTATCATTCGGAAGTGTGGGGTTTGTAAGATGTTTAATCAAAATATAGCAAATGCAGCAATATTATTACAATTTTTTTTTTTTTTTTGAATATATTTTAAAATATAATTTATGATAGAATCATTTGCTGAATTAAAGTTTTTATTTCTGTGGAAAAAAAAAATCTTACTGACCCCAAACATTTGAAAAGAAGTGTATTCAACTACATCAAACTCACTGTCCTAAAAAGATTCAAATCAAATGTCATCGATCTTAGTGTCATAAAGGTTTTTTCTCCACATTTTTTATATTAAACGTTTTGAATTCTACATCTTTAAATACGGGAAAATGCGATGATTTTTTTCTAATTATGCATCAATCTTTGGACTTTGAGATTCTGTTTGAGTCATTCAGAGAATGGACTTTATTGATAAACCACATTGCCAGAGAAACAAGAATAATATGAAATGCTATATGTAAGCAGTATCAGATCACCTGTATTTCAATTACACTATAGCAATCTCTTGATAAACACTTTTAGAAAGTACATCAATTACCTTGTGACTCTGAACAATACACATTTATTTGTATGTGACCTTGTTTTGTGCTGGAACTGTGTTACAGTAGATCATTTTCAGTTTGTCTGAATGTTGTTTCATTCTCTCAATTGGCATGCTGAGTGAAAAGAAAACATTAAATTGTAATGTTTAAAAATCACTAAACTTGTTAGAAACTGGCTGTGAGAAAAGGTTTTTAATTTGCATATTACTGCAAATTGAAAACAATGAAAGTTTAAAATCAACGGAGCAGGTGCTCAGATTCTGCAGCTTGCTCTGAAGTGTTGTGTATCTTTTTTTCTTGAATTGCATCCAGGAGGGCTAAATTACAGTCTTGCACTACAGCGCCACCCTGGTTAAACCACATTATTGCAAGCTCTTACATGAGATTAAAGACAACTCAACAACAAAAATATTTGTTTGACAATCTTTAATTGTCAACGTTGTTGATAACGTCGACTAATCGTTTTAGCTGAACTTCACCAGCGTCAAGCTCTTTTCTCCACTGACTTCAGGATGTAAAGTGAATTCAGGTGGAGCAGGATGCATTCCCTGAAGCCTCTCCACTTCTTCTAGGTATCCTTTGCTTTTATCTATCTCTCCCATAAGGAAGTAGGTCCAAGCCAGGTTAGCTTTGTTGACCTGCAGCCAAACTCCAGCTTCTTCTGTTCCCTGCTCCTGCATCACACTTTCTGCTTCACGCAGGTACCTCAGCGCCTCTGTATTGTGGAGAGGGAAATTGCAGAGTTTCTTTTTGACAGGTAAGCTAAACTTTAGGTATTTCTAATGTGTTGGATCTTTTATTGAAAAAAGACTATTTTAGATTTTACCTGTTGACCTTTACTTTTATAGACCTGCAAGAGCTGTGTTTGTGATATTTGAGTTAGGGAGGCGTGACACGCGAAAGAAGCATTTACTATATTTGAATAAATATTTGTGCTCTCAATATGTGCTAGTGATTAGAGACTCAAGGCATGTCCACTTGGGCAGATGATAGTCATTCTGGCAATTAGTTATACAGAGAAACTATTTACATTTATTTTTTGTTGTCCTGGGTTAAATGTTCTTAACATGGATGAATAAAAGCGAAGTGGGACACTCTGTGATCATTTGTCACTGACATTCTTTTAAAAATATGTGGCCAAATGTACGTAATGGCTTCAGTCCCTCACATAATGTCGTTAAATAGGTAAAGATCCCCATAGTGGGAAAAAAGAGAAATATTAAATACATATTGTTACAAGTTATAATTTTCTGCATCAGGTAAAACAGAGAGAACATCATCCTTAGTAGATGATGATTTTTGAGGGTTGTTGTGTCAAAGCACTTTTTAATAGTCAATATTAATTCTCTTCAGAAAATTCTGAACTTCTGCACAGCGTGGGTGTTTGTCATTCATCGCAGTTTTTTGAAGAATCTTTATGCTCTTCTGTCTGTCATCTGAATCATCTGGAATTTCTGCTGCTTTCATGTTATAGTTGGTTGAATCTTCTAACCGTCTACAGCTATATAGATGGAAGGCATAACGATGGTAAATATACTGTTGGCTGTGGGGAGGGAGATCATCTTTCTCTGACAGAAGCTGTTCATAAATTTCATCTGCTTTCTCACTGTTGCCTGCATAATGGTGCATTGATGCAAGGGCTACCTTTACTCTGAGTGAGTCAGGATAATGTTTGACAACCTCCTCAAAAAGTTCAGTGGATTTCCTAGCCAGTGTCTTTTTTTCCACACTGTCTTCCTTCATCTTGTAAACCTTCCATTTGTTGCAACTTGCCAGATATTTCAATACTCTGTTTGAGGTAGGGAACATTTCTCGAGCTCTCTCTGCTGCTTCAATGGCTTTATCTACAGAAATGGTTCTGTAATACCTGAGAATAGTACCCAAACACTCCAGATTTACAGTTTCAAGAGTTTTCTCTAGTAAACCTTGCTTTTTGCTCTCAATGTTTACTGATTGCACCTCAGACCGTTTTTCTAAATAAAGAGCATGAAGGAGTAAACTGTCTGGTTCCTTCTCATGTGCAGTTTTCATCTGCTTTAGAATTTCTTCCTTATGCTCTGGAAGACATTTATGATTTGTATATGCTTCGCTATGGCAAGACCTTTGTGCCATTCATTCCTTTCTGGTTCTGCTTTTAAAGCCATCTTAAAATAATCAATCGCCTGGTACTTCTTGGTCTTGTTGAATTTCATCAGTGTCCAGCCCTTTTCTGCACTGACTTCAGGGTGTAAAGTGCATTTAGGTGGAGCAGGATGCATTCGCTGAAGCCTTTTCACCCCTTCTAGGTATGCTTTGCTCTTATCCATGTCTCCCATAAGGAAGTAGACCCAAGCCAGGTTAGCTTTGTTGACCTGCAGCCGGACTGCAGCTTCTTCTGTTCCCTGCTCCTGCATCACACTTTCTGCTTTCTTCAGGTAATCCAGCGCCTCTGTGTCGGAGCCAAGAGTCTGTTGGATGTAGCTCAGCAGGTTGTAATGGTGAACCAGCCTGTTGCATCCCTGCTCTAAGATGTCTTGTATGTTCCTCCTCAACCCCTGGAGCTCATTTCGATATTGCCCCAGATCCCAAGTGAAGTGGCACTCCAGCTTCTGAAGGTGTTGTTTCAGGCTGGAGTTACAAAAACATTTAGAAAAAAAAGATTTTTGTTGACATACAAATATATCATATCTAGTAGGCACTGAAAAGGTAATCAACATTTTCAATAGACTACAAAATCTTTAAAAACAACCCCATGTACATAAAAATAAGTCTGAATTCCTAGAATACATTTGCATATTTGAATTGTAAATCACTTACTCCATAATAATGGTCAGTTGTCTGGTTTGAGAGATGTTTCTTCTAGCAGTGCTGACTTGTTCTTTATGCGAGTCAAACCACCTGCTTATATACCTGAACAAAGTCATTAAACACGTCAGTCCAGGATTCTTTTCTAGGAAATGTCTGCTCTGTCTTCTGTTGGCGTTTCTTCAATAAAGAGCAGTTTACCTAGTGACAGTGATAAACTTTAGAGCTTAGCTGCTTTCTCAAACATAAACTCCAATTGCACAACATACCAATAATTCACAGTTCTTTGTACTCTGATATAAATGTAAGTGATATTAATTATGTTTTGTGGGCAAGACCAACTTTATTTCTGCCTGGCTGTTCAAAAGGTTGAAGCAATTTGCATATTTACCATTTTATATGAAAAACAATGTTTGAAAAACATGTTTGATTTTAATAATGTATTAGGAAATGTTGACATTAACATTAACTAAGATAAACGAATGCTTTAAAAGTTACCAATTTATTCTCAGCTTCACTCTCAATATGAGTCACTATTTACAAAGTAAAATTCACATTTATTTTGTTGTATCCTGCTGATTTTGCTGCTTGATCTCTCTATATTCATCGGATACATTGTGTATTTAAATTCAGTCAACTCTTTTCCATATTAACAGAAACAGGAATTTAAGTCGCAGGCAATAAACTGATTTATTGAGTTCCATATAACAAGTGAATTTATAGCATATAATGGGAAGAAAAATTTCTTCAGTTGCAAACTGTGTCATGTGCTTGCATAGCGTTAACTCATCAGCTGATACAGTTTTTCTTGTAATTATACATACAAGGGAACTATTTATAACTAGCACGCCATATGGTGCTAGGTTAAATGACTTAAGTACATGGTAGAAGTCAAATAGGACAGTGGTAATTTGCCATTGCAAATATAAAGCCACAACACAACATTGGCATGAGTCATGTTTTATAATGCATTTACATTACACACATAATTGGCACCTTCATTTAAGGTGTGGTCACATTAGCAGAATTATGGCAAAAGTTCTTTGGAAAAAGTGTTCATTGTCTTTTTTTAGTAGTGTAACGATGCAGGAATCACAGCTCACACAGTAACTGATGTGTACGAGGAGAGAGATCCTCTTCCTTTGACTGGAACTTCTGATAAATCTCATTGGCTCTCTCAGTGTTGTGTTTATAATGGTGCAGTGTCGCAAGGGCTAAACATCTGGGTATTCTTTGACAACCTTCTCAAACAGCTGCATGCATGTCTATGTTAAGATCGGCCTTTCCTGACTGTTTTCCTACAAAGTAAACACTTTCTCTCTCTATTAATTTGACAGGATTCTCAAAACTTTAGTGTAAGAGTGGGAACTTTTCCCAAACCATTTGTCCCTTTTGAATTGCTCTCTCAATGGAAATATTCTTAAAAAATATTCAAGAATATAACCACCAAACATATTTTCATGACTATAAAGCACCTTGGATAATCATTAGATATCCCAGAAATTATGTGGGTGTGACCCAACTATATTTCTGATTGACTGTTCAGTATTTGCCTGAATGTAATAAATATTTGTACTCTCAATATGTCCTATTGTTTACATAGTCAGTCTGATTTTAAAAACTTGGATCTAGTTGTTTTTGCTGCTAGATATATCTTCATTTGGCAATTTCAGATTCAATGTGTATTCAAAATCAGCTCAGCAATCAGAAATTAAGTCCTTTGATGAAGTTTATGTTCCTGTAAAGAGAATTGAAACATGTCCACTTGACATTCTGGAAATTAGTTTTACAGAGAAAAAGTATTATGAAACTATTTATATTTATTTTTTATATTGTCCTGGGTTAAATGTTCTCAACATGGGTGAATGAAGCTGAAAAGGCACAGTGATAATTACTGTGATGATTTGTTGCTGACATTCTTTTAAAATATGGTCCAGACACTTTAATATTAATGGAAATATTAATTCTCTTCAGACTCTTTGAATTTCCTCACAGCATGGGTTTTTCATCTTATTAAAAAAAAAAAATCTTTATGCTCTTCTGTTTGTCAGCTGTATTGTCTGGGATTTCTGCTGCTTTCATGCAGTTGTCTACAGTTATATAGATGGTAGACATAACAATAGTAAATATACTGTTGGTTGTTGGTCTTTCTCTGACAGGAGCTGTTTGTAAATTCCATCTGCTTTCTCACTGTTGTCTGCATAATGGTGCATTGATGCAAGGGCTACCTTTACTCTGAGTGAGTCAGGATAATCTTTGACAACCTCCTCAAACAGCTTAGTGTTTTTTAGCCAAAGTTACAGATGCCGAGAGAGCTCACTGAGAGCACTGCAACTTAAGAAAAAAAAAAGCAAATAGCAAAAGCACCAACAAATTAAGAAAACATCTTCATCTGTTTGACAACACTTGTGCTGCAAATACTTGCAACACAAGCAAATACAGAAACACGGTGTAAAAACAGAAATGCACTTCAAACACTCACACAAGCAAATGAAGAAACACGCTACAAAAAATGAAAAGAGCTGCAAATAGTCACAATACCAAACACAAAAATGCACTGCCAAAACAGAAATGCGTTGCAAATAGTCACAACATGACCAAACACAAAAACGTGCTGCATGCAGACCATAACGGTGGGAAACCCAACATTGCTTATGAAAATTAACCATGGTTTTATTATAGTAAAAGTGCAGTAAACATTGTCATTTTTTCCACTTATTTGTGTACATACCATGTTTAAAGTATGGTTAGTGTTTTTAATTTACCATGGTTTAACTATAGTAAGCATTTTTTATTTGTATTAATTTTATATAAAATAGATAATAGTGAGATTCTCCTCGTCCAAAGAGGTCTCCAACTCTCCTCTGGTCTCCTCGCCGGCCCCAGGACCGCTCCTCTCCCGTGCGCCCCACGCTCCATCCCGCGGCCGCGGCACACCTCGAACAGTCACTCGCCTTCCAAGACGCCTAGGCCTACCCTCATCATCTCCGGCAAGCACTTCCGCAGACTTCCCCGGCGTCATATATCAAGTCTGAAACAAGTGTTGACCAAAAACGACGTCCAGCCTTCAAACAAATTAAACAAAGCAGAGCTATATGATTTATACAACAATTTGCAGACAGCCAACTCTTCCCCAGAACATACCCCAGCCCCAAAAACGTCCAAGAGGAAAAACCTACCTTCCATCATGCCTCGTGGGTCTCCACCATCCTCCTTCTGTGAAAGATCTGACTTTCCACAACTATCAAGCCGAAGCGACAGGCTGTCAGCAAGCATTAGTCGTGTCTCACACGATGCCAGCCGCAACCCAACTTTTCAACGTGGCTCCTCCTTCAGCAACAATGGGGCCAGACGAGCGCTTGGCCGCACTGCCCACCGCACACAGCCTTGCCTCTTGCCAAGTGGCCCACAGCATCCGAGCGCAGATTTTAGCAGGTGCAGATGTTGATTCCAGATTGTTTCCATTTTCATTGCTTTCAGTCGCTACACTGAGATAATTGACTCTGTCTTCCTCCATAGGCGACGCAAGCTTACTGACTATTTGTGAGTCATAGCTGAGCTTGTGTCACTTTTACACATACAACAAACATTTCTCCGCAAAATGCGCAGTGTGTATCGCCCAGTGGAATCAATGCCCCTTGATTGGGGTGCCTTAGATCCAGATCTTCACAGCAGAGTGTTCTTGGGCTGCAAGAACATTTCTTGGCCAGTTTGCCGGTCAGTCGCCCACTCCACCATGGCCTGCCCTCAAATCAATCCCTCCATGCCCCCAGGCCCAGAATCATCCAAGTCCACCAGCTACGTCCTGAGATCCGCAACTACGCAAATATGCATCAACAGCACCAAATGCAGACGATAGCAGGCAGCCGTGCAACCCCTTCAACAATGGGAGATTCTCTAGACAACATTTCCCACCTGACCATCAAACTCACCCACCACCCAGACAAAGAATACTATAATTATCTTCTCTCTGGCCTTAGACATGGTTTTAACCCTAGCGTCGAATATTTGCTTTGTCAAAGTTTCATCTACAATAATCTTGTCCGCCCTTGCAGAACCTGACATTGTATATGATCTAATCACGAAAGAAGTTGAATCAGGCTTCATGATTGGCCCCTTTGAGAAACCTCCCTGCAAAGTCTTTTCCGTCAGCCCCATCTGAGCAGCCACTAGGAGGTTCTCTGGTAAAAAATGCCTAATAATTGATTTGTCATCACCTCATAACTCTTCAGTCCCAAGCATTAATAGCTTGATACCCCTCAATGAATTTTCTCTTAGGTACCACGACAGTTTAATTGATTAAAATCGCAGGGCGAGGAGCCTGGCTCACAAAAGTAGACATCACCACTGCATCCAAAGTGATGCCCATCTATCCAGATGCATGGCACCTATTCGGGATACAATGACATTCGTTTAACATTCGGATGCAAAAGCAGCCTCAAAATCTTCGACATGTTATCAAAAGCCATTTGCTAGATCTTGTCGAACAATTGCGCAATCCACCACCTTATTCACCTCCTAGACGATTTTCTAGTCATTTCACCCCCCAACGCAATTCTAGCCGCCCACATCCTCACAGTCCAAAAGGTTTTTTCTGAGCTCGGGATCCCTATTGCTCAGGAAAAAAAACATGGGGCCCGCTACATCTATGGAATTTCTCAGCATTAATTTAGACTTGGCTAAATTCCAGGCCTACCAAAGGAAAAGATTGATTGAATAATTCTCATCTCTTCTACTCTCCTCGCCAGCCCAAGCTGCTCTAAACATGATCTCCTTTACCTGCTCGGGCATCTAAATTTCACCATGCGCATTATTCCCCAAGGCCGCCCTTTCATCTCACATCTCCTCTCCCTCGCCTCCTCGGTTCACGTGCTCGAGGACCTCATTTTCTTATCTCATGTGTGTCGTGACGAACTTAGGTTATGGATAATGTTCCTCAAACAGTGGAACTGCCTTTCCTTCTTCTATAACAACCTCATCTCGTCTCCCATCGACATCCAACTATTTACTGACACAGCCCCCCCAACCGGCTTTGGGGGCTTTTACCAAGAATGTTGGTTTGCATCCCCATGGCCCCTCCAGCTGCAGGGCTCTCCCCAGTTCTCCGCATTCTTTGAACTTTACCCCCTCGTAGTAGCAGCCTTCCTGTAGGGAAACTAATTGCCGATGTGGTCTGTGTGCACCTGCAGCAAGATTCTGCGTTTGTTTGCTGTTTTGGTTGTATTGTGACTATTTGCAATGTGTTTCTGCAATTGGTTGGGTTGTGACTATTTGCAGCATGCGTTGAGCTCTCTCTGCCACCGTAAAAAGTCCTATTTACTGTGATGTCTTCCTTGTAAACCTTTCATTGGTAGCAATTTGCCAGATGTGTCAACAATCTGTTTGAGGTGGGGTACTTTTCTTGAGATTTTTCTGCTGCTTCAATAGCAGCCTACAGCAATGGTTCTATAATACCTTAGAATAGTACCCAAATCCTCCAGGTTTCCAGTTTCAAGAGTAATCCAATAGACAAGCAAGGGGGTCGGTAGGCATGCAGAATAACGATCAGAAGTGGAGTAAAAAACAAGGTCAGCAACAGGGAAAACAAACGCGAGAATAAACGCTCGGAAATGTCTGCTAGGCAAAACAAGACTTCGCCATTAACTGACAGTGAGCATGGCTTTTTATAGTGTGTGTGTGTGTGTGTGTGTGTGTGTGATTAGGGGAAATGGCAGACACCTTTGCAGGTGATCAGGCAGGAAAGGGGTTATGGGAAATGGAGTCTGTGAATGAGTTCTGAGTTCCAGTGACTGCTCCCTCTAGTGGTGAGTGGAGAGAGCCACTGAGCCCTGATTTGTGACACTCATATTTTCAAGACTATAATGCACCATTGATAATCATTAGATATATTCCGGATATTGTGTCTTCTGTATTGTGTTTCTGATTAGCTGTTCAGAGGGTTGAAAGGATTTGCGTATTTGCAATATTTTAATGAATGTTTGTGCTCTCAATATGTGCTATTTTTTATTTTTTTGCTGCTATATATGTCTTTAGCAGGCAATTTCAAATTCAATGTGTATTTAAAATCAGTTCACTATTTTCCAAATTGACAGAAACAGGGGCTGAAGTCATTATAAGTCAAGATTTAATATTTAACTTTGTCTCAACAAGTTCCATTCAACAAGTGATTTTTATTATGTGATGGAAAATTACTGCAGTTTATGTCCTTGAATAGAGACTCAAGATATGTCCACTTGTGGAGATGATAGTCATTCTGGCAATTAGTTATATAGAGAAATTATTTACATTTATTTTTTGTTGTCCTGGGTTAAATGTTCTCAACATGGGTGAATAAAAGTGAAGTGGGGTGCTCTGTGATCATTTGTCGCTGATATTCTTTTTAAAATATGTGGCCAAATGTCCGCAATGGCTTCAGTCTCTCAGACAATGTCATTAAATAGGAAAAGATCTCCACAGTGAGAAAAAAGAGAGAAATATTAAATACATATTGTAACAAGTTATAATTTTCTGCATCAGGTAAAACAGAGAGAATATCATCCTTAGTGATTTTTGAGCGTTGTTGTATCAAAGTATATTTTAATCATAAATATAAATTTTCTTCAGAAAATTCAGAATTTCCTCACAGCGTGGGTGTTTGGCATTCATCCCAATTTTTCGAAGAATCTTTATGCTCTTCTGTCTGTCATCTGTATCATCTGGGATTTCTGCTGCTTTCATGTTATAGTTGATTGAATCTTCAAACCGTCTACAGCTATATAGATGGAAGGCATAACAATAGTAAACATACTGCTGGCTGTGGGGAGGGAGATCATCTTTTTTTGACAGGAGCTGCTCGTAAATTTTATCTGCTGCCTTACTGTTCTGTGAATAATGGTGCATTGATGCAAGGGCTACCTTATCGCTGAATGAGTCAGGATAATGTCTGACAACCTCCTCAAAGAGCTCAGTGGATTTCCTAGCCAATGTCCTTCTTTCCATGTTGTCTTCCTTCATCTCGTAAACCTTCCATTTGTTGCAACTTGCCAGATATTTCAACACTCTGTTTGAGGTGGGGAACGTTTTCCAAGCTCTCTCTGCTGCTTCAATAGCTTTATCTACAGAAATGGTCCTATAATACCTGAGAATAGTACCCAAACCCTCCAGATTTGCAGTTTCAAAAGTTTTCTCTAGTAAACCTTGCATTTTGCTCTCAATGTTTATTGATTGCACCTCAAACAGTTTTTCTAAATGAAGAACATGAAGACGCAAACTGTTTGGTTCCTTTTCATGTGCAGTTTTCATCTGCTTTAGAATTTCATCCTTGTGCTCTGGAGGGCATTTCTAATTTGTATATGCTTCGCTCATGGCTATGGCAAGACCATTGTGCCATTCCGTCCTTTCTGGTTCTGCTTTTAAAGCCATCTTAAAATAATCAATCGCCTGGTACTTCTTGGCCTTGTTGAATTTCATCAGTGTCCAGCCCTTTTCTGCACTGACTTCAGGGTGTAAAGTGCATTTAGGTGGAGCAGGATGCATTCGCTGAAGCCTTTTCACCCCTTCTAGGTATGCTTTGCTCTTATCCATGTCTCCCATAAGGAAGTAGACCCAAGCCAGGTTAGCTTTGTTGACCTGCAGCCGGACTGCAGCTTCTTCTGTTCCCTGCTCCTGCATCACACTTTCTGCTTTCTTCAGGTAATCCAGCGCCTCTGTGTCGGAGCCAGGAGTCTGTTGGATGTAGCTCAGAAGGTTGTAATGGTGAACCAGCCTATTACATCCCTGCTCTAAGATGTCTTGTATGTTCATCCTCAACCCTTGAAGCTCATTTCGATATCGCCCCAGATCCCAAGTGAAGTGGCACTCCAGCTTCTGAAGGTGTTGCTTCAGGCTGGAGTTACAAAAACATTTAGAAAAAAAGATGCTTTTGTTGACATACAAATATTTCATATCCAACAGGCATTGAACAGATAATTAACATTTTTAACAGACTGCAAAATCTTTGAACAATCCCACCCACAATTTAAAGATGCATTTTTTGCATGTTTGAATTGTAAACAACTTACTCCATAATAATGGTCAGTGGTGCTCCGTTATGAGAGATGTTTCTTCTAGCAGTGTTGACTTGTTCTTTATGTGAGTCACTGAGAGATCATACTGTATTTATAAGGATCAAGCTGATAAAACCATCTGCTTATCTACCTAAACAAAGTTATTAAACACGTCAGGCCAAGATTCTTCTCTTGGGAATGTCTACTTTGTCTTGGGTTTCATTTCTTTAATAGAGTGCAGTTTACCTAGTTTAGAGCCTATACCTTATTCTTCAAACAAGAACTCTTGAGATATAGGTTTTACAGCAAAACATGTCCATGATTCACTGTTCTTTGTACTCTGTGGTCCAAATTGATATTGAAAATATTATGTAGGCAAAACCAACTTAATTTCTGACTGGATGAAGCGATTTGGACATTTACCATATTAAAAAATTGGTAAAAATTGGTAACAATGAGCAATATATATATGTTAGAGTATTTATTCATCTTAGTTTTAGCTCAGTTCCATGAAATAATATTAACTTGCAATTTGTGAGAAATGTTGATTAACATTAACTAAGATAAACAAATGCTTTAAAAGTATTTTTTACTGTTAACAAACATTTATTCTCGGCTCTTCACTGTTTTTTAAACATTTATTTTGTTGAATCCAGCTGATTTTGCTGCTAGATCTCTCTATATTAATCAGATTCATTGTGTATTTAAAGTCAGTCAACTCTTTTCCATATTAAGAGAAACAGAAATTGAAGCCACAAGCAATAAACAGATTTATTATAACAGATAATGGGATGGAAAATTTCAGCATTTTCAAAGTGTGTCATGTGCTTGCATAGAGATAACTCCTTATCAGCTGATACAGTTATTCTTGCAATTATACACACAGGAAAACTATTTATAACTCTACTTGTGGTGCTATTAAATGTCTTAAATACAGGGTAAAAGTGAAATGGGACTGATAAGTTGTCATTGCCATTGCTATGAGAAATATAAAGCCACAAAATTAATATTCTATTTGGTTATATGTCATGCAAAAATGAATATACTATATATAGAGAGAGAGAGTCATATTTTATAATGCATAATTACCCATTACCAACACACATAATTGCCACCTTCGTTTTAAGGTGTGGTCACATTAGCAGAATTTTGGCAAAACAATGCAAAAAGCACAGCTCACACAGAAGTAACTTTAATACCAAGCAGCTTTCTCTTGATCAGTGAGGAGATTCATCATGACCAAAGTAAACCTATTGTAAATTAGTGTTGGGTGGTAGACTTGTTAAACCTGGTTAAACATTTTAAATTACGCAAACGGTTTGAATTTTTAAAAAACCTCCCCTTAGAGGGGATCCCTGTTAACTACAAACACTTCTGACTTATGGTAGGAGAACTTTAAGAACTATAACACACCAGTAATTCTTTAACTGGGCAAATAAACCAGCTGCAAATGGTCATTAACAGAATCCAGAGATGCTGATGACAAATGCAAAAAATGCATTGTTCATGATTGGGACTCACTGTCTTTAGAAAAGTTTAGATGGTATTTTCTTTTCATCTTACCTCTGTATAATGCATATTACTGGAGTATTAAAAAGCGCAGCTGCTTTGTTTAAAGTGGTAACTAAGGAAATGCTGTATTACTTCTGTTCCATAAGTGCCACCTGCTGTCAGAGAGTGAATTTGTGTACTCATTCAGCCCATCTGCTGTTTCAGGTTTGTGCTGATGCATTAGGTATTATAATTTAAATCTAAAGTCAGACTATTTAGGTTTTGCTTTAAATTGTAAAATTCTACAATCTAATTGATGTCAAAAACTGCTCATGCTGCATGTAACATGTTTGTTTGGATTGTGATAAAAATTGATTGGTTCTGCAACTGTTTCATGCATTCTGATTAGTATAAAGGCACAGTCAGGGAAAAACCATGATAAACCTAACCGCAAATTTATTTATTCATGTTACATGAATTAAAGAGAAATTCTGTTTAGAAATTGTGAAATCTCCTTACAGCGAGAGTTTATGTCCTTGAAAAGAGACTTGAAACACGTCTACTTGTCATTCTTGAAATTAGTTATACAGAGAAAAACTATTTATATTTATTTTTTATATTGTCCTGGATTAAATTTTGTCAACATGGGTGAATAAAGGTGAAGTGAGGCACTTTGTGATAATTTGTTGTTACTATCTCTCCATTATAGTTTGTGCATCAGGTATAACAGAGAGAACATCATCCATAGTGATTTTTGGGGGTTGTTAATCATAAATATTAATTTCCTTAAGAAAATTCTGAATTTCCTTACAGCGAGGGTTTTTGCCATTCATCCCAATTTTTTGAAGAATCTTTATGCTCTTCTGTTTTTCAGCTGTATTTTCTGGGATTTCTGCTGCTTTCATGTGACAGTTGATTGAATCTTCTAACCGTCTACAGTTATATAGATGGCAGGCATAACAATAGTAAACATACTGCTGGCTGTGGGGAGGGAGATCATCTTTTTCTGACAGAAGCTGCTGGTAAATCTCATCTGTTCTCTCACTGTTGTGTGCATAAGAGTGCAGGGATGCAAGGGTTACCTTATCTTTCAGTGAGTCAGGATAATGTCTGACAAGCTCCTCAAACAGCTCAATGGTTTTTTTAGCCAAAGTCCTATTTTCTGTCATGTCGTCCTTGTAAACCTTCCATTTGTAGCAATTTGCCAGATGAGTCAACACTCTGTTTGAGGTGGGGAACTTTTCTCGAGCTCTCTCTGCTGCTTCAATAGCTTTATCTATAGAAATGGTCCTATAATACCTGAGGATAGTACCCAAACCCTCCAGGTTTCCAGTTTCAAGAGTTCTCTGTAATAAATCTTGCATTTCCTTCTCAATGTTTACTTATTGCACCTCAGACAGTTTTTCTAAATAAAGAGCATGAAGACGTAAACTGTTTGGGTCATTTTCATGTGCAGTTTTCAGCTGCTTTAGAATCTCAGCCTTAAGGTCTGGAGGGCATTTAGTATTTATATATGCCCTGCTCAAGGCTATGGCAAGACCTTTGTGCCATTCTTTCCTTTCTGGTTCTGCTTTTAAAGCCATCTTAAAATAATCAATTGCCTGGAGCTTCTTGGACTTGTTAAACTTCACCAGTGTCCAGCCCTTTTCTCCACTGATCTCAGGATGTAAAGCACATCCAGGAGGAGCAGGATGCATTTGCTGAAGCTTATCCACCTCTTCTAGGTATGCTTTGCTCTTATCCATCTCTCCCATATAGAAGTAGACCCAAGCCAGGTTAGCTTTGTTGACCTGCAGCCGGACTCCAGCTTCTTCATTTCCCTGCTCCTGCATCACACTTTCTGCTTTGTGCAGGTATTTCAGCGCTTCTGTGTTGGAGCCAAGAGCATGTTGGATGTAGCCCAGCAGGTTGTAATAGTGAAGCAGCCAAGTGCATGTTTGCTGGTCCACATCTTTCAAGTTCCGCAGTAACTCCATGATTTCATTTTTACTGCAACCCAGATCCCAGATGAAGTGGCACTCCAACTTCTGAAGGTGTTGTTTCGGGCTGGAGTTACAGAAACATTTAGAAAAAAAAATGCTAGCAGATTGGACAGACAATTAACATTTTCAATAGGCTACAAAATCTTTACACAATCCCACGTACAGTCTGAAAATCAGTCTAAAATCATAGAATACATCAAATTCTATTTTTTGCATATTTGAATTGTAAACAACTTACTCCATAATAATGGTCAGTAGTGCTCTGGTTTGAGAGGTGTTTCTTTTAGTAATACTGAGTTATGGACAGATCATGCTGTATTTATAAAGATCAAGCTAATAAAACCACCTCCTTGTCAACCTGAACAAGTCATCAAACACGTCAGCTCAAGATTCTAATCTTGGAAATGTACTCTGTCTTAGGCTTTGTTTCTTCAAGATCAATGCAGTTTTACCAAGTGACAGTGATAAAGTTTAGAACCTGCCTTCTTTCTCAAACATAAACTCTTAAGGTGCAGGTTTTTCAGCACAATATGCCTGTAATTCACTGTTCTTTGTACTCTATGGTCCAAAGTGATATTGATATAATGTGGGCAAGACCAACTGTATTTATGGCTGATATGCATATTCACCTTATTATATTGGTCACAAACTGCACAGAAACTCAAAGGTTGAGGATCCAAACCCAGTATTTATTGAAAAGGTAATCCATAAACAAATCAAAAACACAGGCAAAGAGCAATAAACACAGGCAATAAGCAAAACAGGATTATGGGGAATAAAGTGGACAACCAGGTCAAGTTCAAGTATCATTAGATATGATATATTCCACAAATATAGTTTACAAGTAACATTTGATATTGTTGCTATAATGTGGGTGTGACATGACTGTATTTCTAATTGGTTCTTTAGAAGGTTGAAGAGATTTGTATATTTACTATAATATAATGAATATTTGTACTATCAATATGTTCTAGTGATTACAAAATCAGTGTGCTTTTAAAAGCTATTTTCTTGGATCCAGCTGTTTTTGCTGCTAAATATGTTTTCATCAGGCAATTTCAGATTCAGTGTCTATTCAAAATCAAATCACCATTTCCCAAATTAACAGAAACAAGAAAAGCAAGTCATTATAAGCATCAAACAAGCATTTATTACATAGCATTGGAAATAAGTTATACAGAGAAAAACTTTTTACATATATATATTTATGTATTTATGTATGCTGCCAAATGGCCTCAGTGGCTTCAGTCCCTTACACAATGTGATTTAAAAGGTAAAGATCTCCACTACACTACACAGAAAAAAAATAAGAAAAATATTAAATACATATTGTTACAAGTTCAACACCCTTTAACAGGACAAAAAATCAATGTTATATAATATTAAATTCAAATTTTCGGACTAAGCACCATTTCTTCATTATAGTTTATAGATCAGGTATAACAGAAAGAACATCCTCTGTAATAATTGTTGAGGGTTGTTGTATCAGAGCACAATTTAATCAGAAATATTAATTCTCTTCAGAAAATTCTGAATTTCCTTACAGCGAGGGTTTTTGCTATTCTTCCCAATTTTTTGAAGAACCTTTATGCTCTTCTGTTTTTCAGCTGTATTATCTGGGATTTCTGCTGCTTTCATGTTATAGTTGATTGAATCGTCAAAACATTTACAGTCAAATAGAAAGAAGGCATAAGAATTGTAAATATACTGTTGGCTGTGGGGAGGGAGATCATCTTTCTCTGACAGGAGCTGCTGGTAAATCATATCTGCTCTCGTAATATTGCCTGCATAATAATACATTGATGCAAGGGTTACCTTATCTCTCAGTGACTCCGGATAATGTCTGACATACTCCTTAATCAGCTCAATGCATTTACTAGCAAAAATCCTTGTTTCCATCATGCCATCTTTTCTATAAACCTTCCATTTGTAGCAATTTACCAGATGTTTCAACACTCTATTTGAGGTAGGGAACACTTCTCGAGCTCTCTCTGCTTTTTCAATACCTTTATCTGCAGAAACATTTCTATAATACCTGAGAATAGCACCCAAACCCTCCAGGCTTCCAGTTTCAAAAGTTTCCTCTAGCAAATCTTCCATTTCGCTCTCAATGTTTGCTGATGGCACGATTGCAGAGAGTTTTTCTAAATAAAGTGCATGAAGGCATAAACTGTTTGGTTCCTTCTCATGTGCAATTTTCAGCTGCTTTAGAATCTCATCCTTATGCTCTGGAGTGGATTTATTTGTATATGTCTTGCTCATCGCTATTGCAAGACCTCTGTGCCATTTATTCCTTTCTGGTTCTGCCTTTAAAGCCATCTTTAAATAATAAATCGCCTGGTGCAGCTTGGACTTATTGGACTTTACCAATGTCCAGCCTTTTTCTCCACTGATTTCAGGATGTAAATCACATCCAGGCGGAGCAGGATGCATTAGCTTAAGACTCTCCACCTCTTCTAGGTATGCTTTGCTCTTATCCATGTCTCCCATAAGGAAGTAGATCCAAGCCAGGTTAGCTTTGTTGACCTGCAGCCGGACTCCAGCTTCTTCTGTTTCCTGCTCCTGCATCACACTTTCTGCTTTTTTCAGGTATTTCAGTGCCTCTGTGTCGGAGTCAAGAGCATGTTGGATGTAGCCCAGCAGGTTGTAATAGTGAAGCAGCCAAGTGCATGTTTGCTGGTTCACATCTTTCAAGTTCGTCAGTAATGTCTTAAGTTCATTTTTACTGCAACCCAGATCCCAGGTGAAGTGGCACTCCAGGGTCTCAAGGTGTTGTTTCAGGCTGGAGTTACACAGACAATTAGAAAAAAAGACGCTGTGTTTTTCTTTACATAGAAATATATCATATCTAGCAGCCTTTTTAATAGACTACAAAATCTTTACATGTACAGTCTAAAAAACAGTCAACTATTTTTGCAGATTTGAATTGTAAACAACTTACTCCATAATAATGGTCTGGTTTGAGAGATATTTCTTCTAGCAGTGATGATTTGTTCTTTATGTGAGTCACTGAGAGATCATACTGCATTTATAACGATTAGGCTCATAAACCACCTGCTTATCTACCTGAACAAGTCATCAAACACGTCAGCACAGGATTCTTCTCTTGGAAATGTCTACTCTGTCTTAGGTTTCGTTTCTTCAATAAAGTGCAGTTTTACCTAGTGAAAGTGATGAAATTCAAGGCCCGACCTCTTTCTCAAACTTAAGGTGCATGTTCTACAGCACAACATGTCCTTGATTTTCTGTTTTTTGTACTCTGTGGTCCAAAGTGATTTTAATATTATGTTGTGGGCAAGTCCAACTGTTTATCTGGCTGGCTTTTCAAAAGGTTGATGCGATTTGCATATGTACTTTATTATTTAAAAAAAATGTATAATACTTTGGTAACAATGAGCATTATATTTGTTACAGTATTTATTATTCTAAGCTGTTACATACAACTGTTCATATTTAGTTAATTTTAGCTCTGTTCCATTAAAAAAATATTAACGTGAAATGTTTGATGTTTGTAAATCTCTCTATATTCATTGGATTCATTGTGTATTTAAAATCAGTCAAGTATTTTCCATATAAACAGAAACCGGAATTGAAGCCACAAGCAATAAACAAATTTGTTATAACAGATAATGGGATGGAACATTTCTGCATTTTCAAAGTGTGTCATGTGCTCGATAGAGATAACTACTTATCAGCTGATACAATTATTCTTGCAATAGAGAGTAACTATTTATAACTCTATTTTATGTGGTGCTAATAAATGTCTTAAATACAGGGTAAAAGTGAAATGGGACACTGACAATTTGTCATTGCCATTGCTATGAGAAATATAAAGCAGCAAAATTAATATTCTATTTGGTTATATGTCATGCAAAAATTAAATATAAAAGTAAATATATTTAAGGAGTCATAATTTATAATGCATAATTACCAATTATCAAAACACATAATTGCCACCTTCATTTTAAATTTTGGTACATTAGCAGTATTAATGCAAAATGTAAGGATGCAAGAAGCATAGCTCACACAGAATTAACTTTAATACCAAGCAGCTTTCTCCTGGACAGTGAGGAGATTCCTCATGACCAAAGTAAACCTATTGTAAATTAGCGCTGGGCGATATACTGGTTAAACAGTTAACCATTTTTAATTACGCACACAATATGAATTTTTTAAAAACCTGCATACCGGTAAACAACTTAGACAGCGCAATCAATTGAGAGGGGATCCCTGTTAACTGCAAACACTTCTGACTAACGGTAGGAGAACTTTAAGAACTAGTAATAACGCACAACTAATTCTTTAACTGGGCAAATAAACCAGCTGCAAATGATCATTAACAGAAGTCAGAGACA
This sequence comes from Cirrhinus molitorella, assembly GCA_033026305.1. Lineage (NCBI taxonomy): Eukaryota > Metazoa > Chordata > Actinopteri > Cypriniformes > Cyprinidae > Cirrhinus > Cirrhinus molitorella. Next base: position 22,074,053 of record CM065135.1, on the reverse strand, counting down.
GTGATGACAAATTCAAAGAGAAAATACTGTAGCAGGCAGAACAAAATTATTGTTCATGACTGGGACTCACTCTCTTCAAAAAAAGTTTAGATGGTATTTTCTTTTCATCTTACCTCCATAGCTGCTTTGTTGACAGTGGTAGCTAAGGAAACACTGTATTACTGCTGTTCCATAAGCGCCACCTGCTGTCAGAGAGTGAATTTGCATTCTCATTCAGTCCGTCTGCTTCAGTTTTGTGTAGATGTTTTATGTATTATAATTTCATAAAGCTAAAGTCAGACCATTTTGTTTTTGCTTTAAATTGCAAAATTCTACAATCTAATTTACACCAAAAACTGTTCATGCTGCATGTAACATGTTTGTTTGACATGTTTGTTTCATGCATTCTGATCAGTATAATGTCACAGTAAGGGAAAAACCATGATAAAGCTAACCGCACAATCACACTTATTTATTCATGTTGCATGAATAAAGTGAAATAAACAGAATATTTACTCGTCTTTGAGAATTCTCTTTAGAAATTGTGAAATGTCCTGCCATTCTTCACTGTTTGTTCAAGAATCATGCTTTTCAGTTTGCCTTCTGAATTGTTTTGGATTTCTGCTTCTTTAATGAGAACATTGATTGACATTGTCTCTGGACTGTCGAGTCTGATGTAGATGGCACACATAACTATAGTACAGTATCTGCTGAGTATGAAGAGGGAGATCTTCCTTTGACAGCAGCTGTTGGTAAATTTCATTGGCTCTCAGTGTTGTGTTCATAACAGCGCAGTGCTAATCTGTTAATTGCAAGGGCTAATTCAGCATTCAGAAAATGTCATTATAGACATTTAAAGCAATTAATGTCATTTTTCTTAACAAGTTCCAGTGAACAAGTGATTCTTTTTTATTAGATGTAAATTTACGCAGAGTTCACGTCTTTGAGTAGAGACTTGTCAACATGTAATTCTGGAAATTAGTTATACATTAGTTATAATAGTGAACAACTTACTCCATAATAATGTTTGGTGTTGCTCCAATTTGAGGGTGTTTCTTCTAGCAAAGCTAAGTCACAGAGATCATGCTGTATTTAAGGATCAAGCTAATAAAACCACCTGCTTATCTAAGTGAACAAGTCATCAAACACATCAGCTCAGGATTCTAATCTTGGAAATGTGTCTTAGGTGTTGTTTCTTCAAGAACAATGCAGTTTTACCAAGTGACAGTGATAAAGTTTAGAACCTGCCTTCTTTCTCAAACTTTTAAGGTGCAGGTTTTACAGCACAATATGCCTGTGATTCAGTGTTCTTGGTACTCTATGGTCCAAAGTGTTATTGATATAATGGACAAGACCAACTGATTCACATATTACCATATTATATTGGTCACAAGCTGCACGGAAACACAAAGGTTGAGAATCCAAACCCAGCATTTATTGAAGCGGTAATCCACAAACGAAGACAAAAACACATTTGTATGCCAAAAATCATTAGGATATTAAGTAAAGATCATGTTAGTAAAGATATTTTGTAAACATCCTCAGATTCCAGATATTCCAGATGTAGTTTTATCTTGACCAAATATTGTCCAATTGCCCTAACAAATCATACATCAATGGAAAGCTTATTTATTCAACTTTTAGATTATGTAAACTTGACCCTTATGACTGGTTTTGTGGCCCAGGGTCAAAATTGGTAATACTTTGGTAACAATGAGTGATACATGTTACAGGATTTAGCAATTGTTGCTAGTGTTAGTTTACAATAAATATTGAGCTGTTAGTTTTTAGTTCATTTTGCCTATGATAATTTACTGTAAATGTGACTGCACCTTCACACTTATTCACTCATGTTGTATATTTACTCATCTTTGAGAACTCTCTTTAGAAATTTAGAAATTTCCTCACAGCGAGAGTTTCTGCCATTCTTCACAGTTTGTTCAAGAATCATTATGCTTTTCTGTTTGTCTTCTGACTTGTTTTGGATTTCTGCTGCTTTCATAAGAAAGTTGATTGATTTGTCTCTGAACAGTCTTCTCTGATATAGATGACACGCATAACTATAGTACAGTAACTGTTGTGTATGAGGAGGGAGATCATCTTCATTTGACAGGAGCTGCTGGTAAATTTAATTTGCTCTCTCATTGTTGTCTGCATAACGGTGCAGTGTTGCAAGGGCTAACCATCCTCTGACACAGTCTGGGTAATCTACGACAACCTTCTCAAACAGCTTCACGCACGTCTTGATCAAGATCTGCCTTTCTCGGCTGTCATACACTTTCCCTTTGTATAAATTTGACAGGATTCTCAAAACTTTAGGGGAAGTGGGGAACTTTTTCCGAATTCTTTCTCCCTCTTGAATTGCTCTCTCAATGGAAATGTTCTTAAAATATTCAAGAATATAACCTAAACCTTCCAATTTTCCTGTATTAATGGATCTCTCTACAAAAAGTTGTGCCTCCTTATCATTTTTTTCTGCCTGCACATCAGACTTTTTTAGTATATAGAGGGATTGAAGGAACAAATCATTTGGGTCAATCTCTGCTGCTGTTTTCACCTGCTGTAGTATTTCAGCCTCCAGCTCCGGAGTGAATTCAGAATGTATATATGCCCTGCTCACGGCTACGGCAAGACCTTTGTGCCATTCCTTACTTTCCGGTTCTGCTTTTAAAGCCATCTTAAAGTAATCAATCGCCTGTTGCTTCTTGGACTTGTTGAACTTCACCAGCGTCCATCCCTTTTCTCCGCTGACTTCAGGATGTAAAGCACATCCAGCTGGAGCAGGATGCATTTGCTGAAGCCTTTTCACCTCTTCTAGGTATCCTTTGCTTTTATCCATCTCTCCCATAAGGAAGTTAAACCAAGCTAGATTGGCCTTGTTGACCTGCAGACGGACTCCAGCTTCTTCTGTTCCCTGCTCCTGCATCACACTTTCTGCTTCATGCAGGTATTTCAGTGCTTCTGTGTTGAAGCCGAGAGTCTGTTGGATGTAGCCCAGCAGGTTGTAATAGTGAACCAGCCAAGTGCAACTTTTCTGGTCCACATCTTGCATGCTCCTCCTCATCCCCTGGAGCTCATTTCGATATTTCCCCAGATCCCAGGTAAAATGGCACTCCAGTTTCTCAAGGTTGCTTTTCAGTGAAGAACTGGAGTTATAGAGAAAGAGAAATTAGTCTTATGAGGATATTCACTACTCACACACAACATTTGGATCAGAGGACATTGAGAAATCAATGAGATTGAGATTTTAGAAAAAAAATACAACAACATTATTATATCTAAAAACCACAGCATAAACAAATATTTAAATGATAGAAGAAGACATATTTCTTATGATATCATTGATTCTTAAAATATCCACATTATGACAATGATTTCAGAAAAAAAAAATACAAAAAAAAAAAAAACACTTCATCTCAATGAGCAGCTGTGATCTGGTTTGGTCGATGTGTATCTCTAGCAGTAGTGCCTTTAGTATGAGCTCTCTTACGTATTTATAATGAAGATAAACATGCACAATGTCCACGGACCATTTCAGGATAATTACTTGGAATATATACAGTATGACTAAGGATGAAGTTATTTATGACATGCATTGTTATCATTATATACATGTTGTATAGTTATTCTGTTGTAGCTTCACACAATCAACAAGGTGCATGGAAACCAGGAACAAGCTTGCAACCCTTGTGTAGTGGAGGAATCAAACTATTCAGTGAACGGAAATGAAGAAAAAAAAAATACTATTTATTTTGCCAATGCTTTTCGTTACACAGGCCTTCATGAAGGCTAATCAATTTTTAATAAAAAAATACTGTTATCATAAGAGCACAGAAGGTTAATGAGATTAGCTTATCAGAAAGCTGAAATTATACTACAGTTGTAAACATGTAAAATGATTTTGCACTAAATGCTGGATAATTAGGAGAATTTGAAGCAATTTGAAAACAGTATGCCACATTTAAATACTCGACCACATGTTACAGAATCATTTTATTTTGTACAGCAAATGTCCTCAGCAGAGAGGGTTGCAATTACTTGAATCATCATCTTTTATTATTTCAAGTGAAGTGACCCGGCTCTTAGAGATGACATTGTAAACAACAATAACAATTCAGTTTGAAACCATTGTGGATAAGATTGTAAGTGTAAAAGGAGGACAGATACGTAAAGCGGGCGGATCCAAGTGCAAGCTTTTATTTAACAGAAACAGAGACATGGTCATAGAAGGGCAGGGTCGACATCAGCAAACAGGTATCTGAGGGCAAGACATGAGAGTAATCCGTAACAGGCATGAGTCAGTCGGTGGCTTATGTGGAAAACAGACAAGACGAGAATACCCAGGCAGAGAATCAAGACACAAATGAACAAAGAACAAAATACAAACTTAACTTTCACTAGGAAGTGGCTCCATAAAGTGCTAACAAAATGAGACTGCTAAACACAATGCAATACTCAGCTATCTGAATAGGGAAAATCTAAGGCTTAAATAGAGTGTCCCATTGGCTGCAGCTGTGTGAGTGCAATCAGTGCAATGGATGATGGGAGATGTAGTCTGTGGTAACGTGGATGTCTGTGTAGTGTAAGTGTCATTATACTGAGAGGGTGACATCTGGTGGTGAGCAGACAGAAAGCCACAGACCAGATTCCTTACAGTAAGTCATTAAAGGGTACATAACATATTCAGTTTCACCTAATCTCATGTTATTCCTGAGCACCTATAGAGTAGTACTGTATCCTTATTATCTCCAAAAAGTCTTTAGTTTTATCATATTTATAAAAGAAAAATACAGCTTTCCGATTTTCTCTGGAAAAAGCCGAACTTCTGGAGGCACGCCGTGGGCGGAACTAAGTTTGACGATCACATGCGCTGGGATTGCCAATAAAACACACATTTGATGCTGTTTGATGCTGTGTCACTTAACATCTGCAGTTCTGAATCATGACCGGGAACTTTTATAGCTGGGACCGCTCCATCTTTCAGTATCAAACAATGTGCAAATCCAGCGTTGAACTGGGCCTTGTATATGAAACGTTCATCAGCAAACACACACTAAACTCAATTGCTGCCCCGGAAAAAGGAACTGCATCCACTGTTCAGGTAACACTGGGTTCTTCGGGAAGCTGAGCAAAGTTATCTTTGCCTTACAAACAAAACTTCTTTAGAGACATTCTTCCCGAGTAAAAACCTTGCAGCAGTGCAGCCGAATGAAGCGCGTTGATGTGCGCGCTCTCTCTCACACGGTCTAGCCACCATGAGTGCGGGCGCCGGGGGCACGTTTTTCCGGGAGAAATGCTCATATAAGGAGTTCCACTACTGTCTACGCCATTAATGCCACGATCGAAAAAAAATTATTATCCGTCATTCGTCTAAATTATTTTTTTTAACTTTGCCCATGTTTAGCATGAGAATCCAACTCTTTAACACTGTAAACAACTCTGAATATATGAAACACCATTGTACACCCCTTTAAAGACGCTATTAAATTACAAGTAAATAAAGTTAGGGTTGAGTGAAAAATATACTGAGAAAAGGAAATTTGACACGGATTGATTTTTGTTTCTAGATCAGTCTAGAATGACCTATTTTTGGTTATCATTCTGCCAGTTGTCAGTGAACAAATTTATGATAGGCCTAGTCTTATCAGAAAGCTGAAAAAACACTACATTTTGCACTATATGCTGGACTTTGATCGAGTTGTGGCTTTGAAAATGTAACAAAAGTTTAACCACATTAGTAATAGAATTTTATTTTGTACAAAAAACATGGATGCAATTACTTCAAACATCATCTTTTATTGTTTCAAGTGAAGTGTCCCAGCATTTACAGACACATAGGCATTAAACAAATATAAAATTAATTATGAAAACCTACCTATGATGAACAGTTTACCTATGACTTTGTTTATAGATCAAATATAAACAAATCTAGCAAAAATATAGTGAACAAATATAGCAAACAATTAATATTTAGAATTTAGTTTTGACTGATCAACAACAACAAACAAATTACAGTATGACAGTTATAGAAATGTTCCATACAGGTATATTATATAAAAGAGTGCAGCTGTAATTCTACACATAGAAGCTTCTTATCCTGCTATTATTTAAACATAGCAAACATGCATAGCAAACAATACAACAACTGCTGTATGACACTTTTAGGCTTAGCTAAACACAGTGGCAGTTCTACATTGAATTACTCCCCGGACGAGACCCCCTCTAATAATAAAAAACCGCTTAGCGGCACAGATGTTTTTTTTTTCCAAGAGCTTGTGTCACCCCCCCATGTGTCATGAAAAAATGCCGCCTGGTTCGACCATGCCAAACACCGCCACTGGCTAAACGATTCATATTTTATATACTTCAGTGAGAACCCAATAATTATACAGAACTATTACACATATTTTCATTTTAATACATTCATTTTCATGATTTATTCTTAACCATATTTGTGATATTCTATGTGATACAATAATATTTTTTAGCATATAATATATGAGTGCACTATAGTTCAGTGCAGTGTTTGAAAGTGTGATTGGGAATATTTCCATATCCGTAATTATTCCGTATCAATAAAGCACGTTTTAATCAGAATTTTCTAAATTTTTACGGAATTGCCTTTAGAACATCTAAAATTTTCTCACAGAGAGGATTTTCGCCCTTCCTCACAATTTTTTCAAGGAGTTTTATACTGTTTTCTCTGTAAGTTGTATTGACTGGAATTTCTACTACTTTTATGTAAAAGTTGATTGAGCCTGGTTTTCCTGAGTTATGTAGATAGTGGGCATAAGTATGGTAAATGTACTGTTGGCTGGGGGGAGGGAAATCATTTATGTCTGACACAAGCTGCCGGTAAATCTCATCTGCTCTCTCACTGTTGTTTGCATAATTGGACAGTGATGCAAGTGCTACCTTTTCTCTGAGTGTGTCAGGATAATGGCTGAGAAACTCCTCAAAGAGCTTACAGGATTTCTTAGCCAATCTTCTCCTTTCCACAGTGTCTTCCCTTATCGCGTAAACCTTCCATTTGTTGCAAATTGCCAGGAATTTCAATGCTCTATTTGAGGTGGGAAACTTTTCTCGAACTCTCTCTGCTTCTTGAATAGCTTTATCTACAGAAATGGTCCTGAAATAACGGAGAATAGTAGCCAAACCCTCCAGGTTTCCAGTTTTAAGAGTTTTCTCTAGTAAGTCTTGCATTTCCGTCTCAGTGTTTGCTGATTGCACCTTAGACAGTTTTTCTAAATAAAGAGCATGAAGGAGCAAACTGTTTGGATTCTTCTCATGTGCAATTTTCAGCTGCTTCAGAATCTTTGCATTAAGTTCTGGAGTGCACTTTTGATTTGTATGTGCTTTGCTCATGGCTATGGCAAGACCTTTGTGCCATTCCTTCCTTTCTGGTTCTGCTTGTAAAGCTATCATTAAGACCTCAGTTGCCTGGTGCTTCTTGGACTTGTTGAACTTCAGCAGCGTCCAGCCTTTTTCTCCACTAACTTCAGGGTGTAAAGTGAATCCAGGTGGAGCAGGATACATTTGCTGAAGCTTCTCCACTTCTTTTAGGTATCTTTGGCTCTTATCCATGTCTCCCATAAGGAAGTAGATCCAAGCCAGGTTAGCTTTGTTGACCTGCAGCCGGATTCCAGCTTCTTCTGTTTCCTGCTCCTGCATCACATTTTCTGCTTTCTTCAGGTAATCCAGCGCTTCTGTGTTGGAGCCAAGAGCGTGTTGGATGTAGCCCAGCAGATTGTAATAGTGAAGCAGCCAAGTGCATGTTTGCTGGTCCACATCTTTCAACTCCCTCAGTAACGCCTTGAGTTCATTTTTACTGGAACTCAGATCCCAGGTGAAGTGGCACTCCAGCTTCTCAAGGTGTTGTTTCAGGCTGGAGTTACAGAAACATTTAGAAAAAAGAAGAAGCTGTATTTTTGTTTACATACAAATATATCATAACTAGCAGGCATTGAACAGAAAATCTAAATTTCCAATAGACTACAAAATCTTTACACAAGCCTACAGTCTAATATAGCATTTTTGCACATTCAAATTGTAAACAACTTACTCCATAATAATGGTCAGTGGTGCTCCGGTTTGAGAGACGCTTTTTCAAGCAGTGCTGATTTGGTCTTTATGTGAGTCACTGAGAGATCATGCTGTATAAGGATCAGCTCATAAAACCGCCTACTTATCTACCTGTCTTAGGTTTCATTTCTTCAATACAGTGCAGTTTACTTGTGACAGTGATGAAATCTAGAGCCTGTCTACTTCCTGAAACAAACTTATGGTACAGGTTTTACAGCAAAACATGTCCTCAATTCACTGTTCTTTGTACTCTGTGGTCAAAATGATATTGTGATGTGGGCAAGACCAACTTTTTTTTGACTGGCTGTTTAAAAGGTTAAACTAATTTGCATATTTACCCTATTATTTAACAAAAAGTAAAATACTTTGGTAACAAATTAACATAATATGTAATATGTATGTTGCAATATTTATTTATTCATCTTAGCTGTTACATACAGATGTTAACTTTTACTTAGGTTTTCCATATTAACAGAAACAGGAAATGAAGTCACAAGCAGTAAACAGATTTACTAGTACTTTCTATGGTGCTAGGTTAAATGACTTAAAAACAGGGTAAAAGTGAAATGGGACACATAATTTGCCATCGCCGTTGCTAACTTAAAAAGCCACAAAATCCATCATTATCCATCATGCAAAAATGAATATACAAAAAATGTAGCCGTATTTTATCATGAGTTTACATTACATGCATAATTTAAGGTGCAGTCACATTAGCAGAATTATGGCAAAATTTATTTGGCAAAATAATTATCTTTTGTCAGAAGTGTAATAATGCAGGAAGCACAACTTTAAAACCAAGCAGCATTCTCTTGGTCAGTGTGGCGATTCCTCATGACGGCTTAAGTTCTTTTAAGGTGAGACACTGCAGGTGAATAGGGCAAAAAAAAGAACTAATAGTTATCACCTTAGTTACCCAGTTGATTGATTACATTGATAATTGCAAACATTTTTTGTATTCCAAGTTTTCTAAACTGTTAGGTTAGGTTTAAATATGCAGATGAGGCATTATTTATTGAAAGATGCACTAAATTGCATACATTTCTAGTACAAAAATCTAGACACTGGATGAAGTCAGTTTCAGAATTCTTGGCATAATAGAGTCAAATGTTTTTACAGAGGGAATTTTGGATATGTCACTTTGTCACAGTATATTTTTTTAGAATTTTGGGGGGAATAAATTGTTGTATATAATCAAGCAAATTATATATTAACAAATCCCTCTGTAAAAACCAGGATATAGACAGAAATAAAAATGTAAAATTTGGTGTGTGTAAATGCTGCTGAAGTTGAGATTTGTGGCTCAGTGTAGGAGGAGAAACTCATTTTGAGAAAACAGCCTTTAAATATATATATATTCTTCTATTGACACAATCAAAATTTTAAAATCCTTTTCGGTAGACAGGCCTTCATGAAGGCTAATAAATAAATAAATAAATACATTTTTAATTAAAAAATACTTTCATCATTATAGCACAGAAGGTTAATGAGACTGAAGGAATTTAACTGAGTTGTGGCTTTGAAAATGTCACAAAAGTTTGAACACATTTGTTACAAAATTTTATTTAATTTAATTTTATTTATTTATTTATATATTTATTTATTTTATTTTACCAAAAAACAGGGATGCAATTATTTCTAACATCATCTTTCATTGTTTCAAGTGAAGTGACCTAGCATTTACAGACAAATAGGCATTGTAAACAAATGTACAATTCATTCTGAAACCTATGATGAGCAGGGTAACATTTTAAAGTAATTACAAAAAAAAAACCACATTAAATTACTAAATAAAGTCAGGGTGAAGGTATACTGAGATAAAATGTAATTTAACACCGATATAAAATTTTGTGACTCTTAATGATTTTTTTTTTACTTTGTTTAAACATCAATTATAGTGAACAAATATAACAAACAGATCATATCTAGAATTTTTTTCATTCATATCAGAATTTTAACTGACCAACATTATTTAAAAAAAGAAATCAAAATATGACTGTTATAGAAATTTTATATATGTTATATAAAAGGGTTCAGGTGTTAAATCTACACAGAAAAAGAAGGTGAAAAAAATAAAAAGTGATATAAGCTTCTTATCATGCTATTATTTAAACTGATATAATGTGATCTCATTTTCTCCAGACACTTTCCATCAGATTCTGAAATGAAAGAAATGCATAGCAAACAATATACAACAGAAATAAATATACTTTAAACTGGAATTTTGAATTACTGTATGACAGTTTTAGGTTTAGCTAGCATTTTCATGTTCATACATTCATTTTCATGATTCATTGTTAATCATATTTGTGATATTCTTAATAATATTCTCTATAATATATGAGTGCACAGTTGAGTGCAGTGTTTGAACATGTGATTGGGAATATTTCCATGTCCATAATTATTCTGGACCACATTTAATTTAGTTCTTTAAAACATCTAAAATTTCCTCACAGAGAGAGGACTTTAGCCCTTCTTCACATTTTTTAAGGAGATTTATACTTTTTTTGTAAGTTGTATTAAATGGGATTTTTGCTGCTTTTATGTGAAAGTTGATTGAGTCAACAGTGGTTGAGGATCCAAACCCAGTATTTACTGAAGGGGTAATCCATAAACAAAGTTAAAAACAGGCACATGTCAAACACAATAAACAAAACAGGATTAAAGGGAATTAAGTGGACAACCAGACTCTCCAGCAGGCAATCGTGACAGTATTATAAAATTGGTAATACTTTTGTAACACTGAGCGATACATGTTACAGGATTTATTAATAATTGTTAATGTTAGTTTATTGTATATAGAAATTGTAAAATTTCCTCACAGCGAGAGTTTGTGCCTTCCTTCACAGTTTGTTCAAGAATCATTATGCTTTTCTGTTTGTCCTCTGATTTGTTTTGGATTTCTGCTGCTTTCATGTGAAAGTCAAGTGATTTGTCTCTGGACTGTTGAGTTTGATATAGATAACATGCGTAACTATAGTACAGTAACTGTTGTGTATGAGGAGGGAGATCATCTTCGTTTGACAGAAGCTGCTGGTAAATCTCATTTGCTCTCTTAATGTTGTCTGCATAATAGTGCAGTGTTGCAAGGGCTAACCATCCTCTGACACAGTCTGGGTAATCTATGACAACCTTCTCAAACAGCTCAAAAAATGTTTCAGTCGATTTCTGCCTTTCCTGGCTGTTTTCCTTCATAGCGAACACTTTCCTTCTGGATACATTTGACAGGATTCTCAAAACTTCAGTTGAAGTGGGGAACATTTTCCGAAACCTTTGTCCCTCTTGAATCGCTCTGTCAATGGAAATGTTCTTAAAATATGCAAGAATATAACCTAAACCATCAAATCTTCCTGTATTAATGGATCTCTCTACAAAACTTTGTGCCTCCTTATCATTTATTTCTGCATGCACCTCATACTTTTTTAGTATATAGAGCGATTGAAGGAACAAATCATTTGGGTCCATCTCTGCTGCTCTTTTCACCTGCTGTAGTATTTCAGCCTTCAGCTCCGAAGTGATTTCAGACTTTATATATGCTCTGTTCATGGCTATGGCATACCTTTGTGCCATTCCTTCCTGTCTTGTTCTTTTAAAGCCATCTTGAAGTAATCAATCGCCTGGTGCTTCTTGGACTTGTTGAACTTCACCAGCGTCCATCCCTTTTCTCCGCCGACTTCAGGATGTAAAGCACATCCAGGTGGAGCAGGATGCATTTGCTGAAGCCTTTTCACCTCTTCTAGGTATCTTTTGCTTTTATCCATCTCTCCCTTAAGAAAGTAAACCCAAGCCAGATTGGCCTTGTTGACCTGCAGACGAACTCCAGCTTCTTCTGTTCCCTGCTCCTGCATCACACTTTCTGCTTCATGCAGGTATTTCAGTGCTTCTGTGCTGAAGCCGAGAGTCTGTTGGATGTAGCCCAGCAGGTTGTAATAGTGAACCAGCCAAGTGCATCTTTCCTGATCCACATCTTGCATGTTTCTCCTCATCCCCTGGAGCTCATTTCGATATTTCCCCAGATCCCAGGTAAAGTGGCACTCCAGTTTCTCAAGGTTGCTTTTCAGTGAAGAACTGGAGTTATAGAGAAAGAGAAATTAATCTTATGAGGATATTCACTACTCACACACAACATTTGGATCAGAGGACACTGAGAAATCAAAAAACCTGAAGAGATTTTGAAAAAAAAAAATCAACATTATTACATTTAAAAACTATAGCATAAACAAATATTTAAATGATAGAAGAAGACATATTTCTTATGACATCATTAATTCTTAAAATATCCACATTATGACAATGATTTCATAAATAAATAAAACACTCACTTCATATCAAGGAGCAACTGCTATCTCATTTGGTTGATGTGTATCTCTAGCAGTAGGGAAGTGCCTTTAGTTTGAGCTCTCTTTTGTATTTATAATAAGATAACGTTATCTCTAAAACGAAGCCATTCAACACATGGGGTCACAATCTTTCTTGTATAGGTTTCTGTTCCTGGCAAGGTTTTGTTTTTGTGCAAATAAACATGCACAATGTCCACGGACCATTTCGGGATAATTACATGAAATATACTGTATGACTAAGGATGACGTTATTTATGACATGCATTGTTATTATTATAGACATGTTTTATAGTTATTCTGGTGCAGCTTCACACAATCAACAAGGTGCATGGACAAATTCCATGCAAAAAAACGATTCATATTTAGAATTTTAGTTTTGACTAATCAACATCATTTAAACAGGTAAAAAAAATTACAATATGACTGTTATAGAAATGTTACATACAGGTATATTATATAAAAGGGTGTAGGTGTAATTCTACACATAGAAAGAAGACAGGAATGATATAAGCTTCTTATCCTGCTATTATTTAAACTCATAGCAAACATGCATAGCAAACAATACAACAACTGCTGTATGACACTTTTAGGCTTAGCTAAACAATTCATTTTATATACCTCAGTAAGAACCCAATAATTATACAGAACTATTACACATATTTTCATTTTAATACATTCATTTTCATGATTTATTGTTAACCATATTTGTGATATTCTTAATAATATTTTCTAGCATATAATATATGAGTGCACTATAGTTCAGTGCAGTGTTTGAAAGTGTGATTGGGAATATTTCCATATACATAATTATTCTGTATCAATAAAGCACGTTTTAATCAGAATTTTCTACATTTTTATGGAATTGCCTTTAGAACATCTAAAATTTTCTCACAGAGAGGACTTTCGCCCTTCAAGGAGTTTTATGCTGTTTTCTCTGTAAGTTGTATTGACTGGAATTTCTACTAGTTTTATGTAAAAGTTGATTGAGCCTGGTTTTCCTGAGTTATGTAGATAGTGGGCATAAGTATGGTAAATGTACTGTTGGCTGGGGGGAGGGAAATCATCTATGTCTGACACAAGCTGCCGGTAAATCTCATCTGCTCTGTCATTGTTGTTTGCATAATTGTGCAGTGACACAAGGGCTACCTTTTCTCCAAGTGAGTCGGGATAATGTCTGACAACCTGCTCAAAGAGCTTACAGGATTTCTTAGCCAGTCTCCTCCTTTCCACAGTGTCTTCCTTTATCTTGTAAACCTTCCATTTGTTGCAAATAGCCAGGAGTTTCAACACTCTGCTTGAGGTGGGAAACTTTTCTTGAGCTCTCTCTGTTTCTTGAATAGCTTTATCGACAGAAATGGTTCTGAAATACCCCAACCCCTCCAGGTTTCCAGTTTCAAGAGTTTTCTATAGTAAGCCTTGCATTTCTGTCTCAGTGTTTGCTAATTCCACCTTAGTTTTTCTAAATAAAGAGCATGAAGAAACAAATTGTTTGGTTCCATCTCAAGTGTTTTGCTCATGTTTTGCTCATAGCTATGGCAAGACCTTTGTGCCATTCCTTTATTTCTGGTTCTGCTTCTAAAGCCATCTCTAAGTAATCAATTAATCGGTTTCTTCTTGGACTTGCTGAACTTCATCAGCATTCAGCCCTTTTCTCCACTGACTTTAAGGTGTAAAGTGCATCCAGGTGGAACAGGATACATTTGCTGAATCTTCTTCACCTCTTCTAGGTATCTTTTGCTCTTATGCATGTCTCCCATAAGGAAGTGGATCAAAGTTACAGAAACATTTAAAAAAATAAAAGTTGCTGTGTTTTTTGTTTACATACAAATATATCATATCTAGCAGGCATTGGACAGACAATCAACATTTTCAAAGGACTAAAAAATCTTTCAGAAATCCCATGTACAGCCTAAAAATGCATTCTGCAAATTTGAATTGTAAACAACTTACTCCATAATAATGGTCAGTTGTCCAGTTTGAGAGGTGTTTCTTCTAGCAGTGTTGATTTGTTTGTGAGTCACTGAGAGATCATACTGTATTTATAATGATCAAGCTCATAAAACCACCTGCTTATCTACTTGTTTTAGGTTTTTCGTTTCTTCAATAAAGTGCACACAGTGATAAAATCTAGAGCCTGCCTTCTTCCTCAAGCATTAATTATTAAGGTGCAGGGTTTACAGCACAATATGTCCATGATTCACTGTACTCTGTTTTCAAAATGATATTGATAATATGATGTAGGCAAGCCCAACTTTATTTCTATCTGGGTGTTCAAAAGGTTAAATCAATTTGCATATTTACCCTATTTTTTAAAATTGGTTACAGTATGTATTAGCCTTTACATATAGCTGTTAATTTCTAGTTAATTTTAGCTCAGTTCCATGATATAATATTAACATGCAATGTCTATTTTGTTGTAACCAGTTGATTTTGCTGCTATATTCAGTTTGACAGTTTCATACAAGTAATTTTATAACATAATGGTATGGAAAATTTCCACATTTTCAAAATGTGTTATGTTCTTGCATACAGTGAAACTAGTACTTTATATAGTGCTAGGTTAAATGACTTAAATACAGGGTGAAATGGGACACTGATCATTTGCCATTGCTGTTGCTAACGTAAAGTCACAAAATTAATGTTCATTTGGTTATCCATCATGCAAAAATTAATATACAAAATTATTTAATATATTTAAGGAGTCGTGTTTTATAATGCATTTACATTACACACATAATTACCTTCATTTAAGGTGCAGAATTATGGCAAAATTTCTTTGGCAAAAAAAGGTTCATTATCTTTTGTCAGTAGTGTAATGATGGAGGAAGTACAACTTTCAACCAAGCAGCTTTGAAGGATTGAAGGAACAAATCATTTGGGTCCATCTCTGCTGCTATTTTCACCTGGAATAGTATTTCAGCCCACAGCTCTGGAGTAAATTCAGATTGTATATATGCCCAGCTCATGGCTACGGCAAGACCTTTTGTGCCATTCCTTCTTTTCTGGTTCTGCTTTTAAAGCCATCTTAAAGTATTCGATCACCTGGCGCTTCTTGGACTTATTGAAATTTACCAATGCCAACTATATTATTTCAATGTAATATCTTAATCATGAGCACACTGGTTTGTAGTGCAGTTTTACCTTTTATTGCACATTGTTTTTCTTCTCATTATTTCCATATAGCAGATAATGAAAATAGGTTAAAGGAGTAGTTCAGTTCCAGAACAAAAATGTAGAGATAATGTACTCACTCACCCCCTTGTCATCCAAAAAGTTAATGTCTTTCTTTCTTCAGTCGTAAAGAAATTATGTTTTTAAAGAAAAGCTTTTCAGGATTTCTCTCTATATAGCGGACTTCTAAAGATTTATTTTTGGCCTTTATTAAGATAGGACAGATCATTATTGACAGGAAGTGAAGTGGGAGAGAGAGAGAAGGGGGTAGGGTCGGGAAAGGTGCTCAAGCTGGGATTCAAACTCGGGACACCCGTAGCGCAACAGCACTATATGTCGGCGCACTGCCCATGAGGCTATCGGCACCGACTGTAGCGGACTTCTATGGTGTCCCCAAGTTTGAACTTCCAAAATGCAGTTTAAATGCAGCTTCAAATGGCTCTAAACGATCCCAGCCAAATAAGAAGGGGCTTATCTGGCAAAACTATAAGTTATTAAAAAACAATTACAATTTATATACTTTTTAACCTCAAATGCTCGTCTTGTCTAGCTCTGTGTGAACTCTGTGTATTTAAGTTTCTGTTCTTGGTAAGGTTTTGTTTTTCATGCAAATGAATATGTGCAATGTCCACAGAACATTTCAGGATAATTACATGCAATATATATGAAGCTATTTATGACATGTATTGTTATCATTATAGATACAGTGTCCTCGACTAATACTGGCACCCTTGGTAAATATGAGTAAAGGCGGCTGTGAAAATAAATTGAAAAAATTCACACAATTCTAACTTTTCATTGAAGTAAAACAACTGAAAGTGGGGGGAAACTCACATTATGAAATAAACGTTTTTCTCTAATGCATGTTGGCCACAATTATTGGCACCCCTACAAACTCTTATGAGTAATGTATTTATAAAGTATATTCCCTTTTATATTTATGTTTTTAGCACACCTATGCTATGTATAAACACTATCGAGATTAGCTGAAATAGCACTATAGTTGTAAACATATAAAATGATTTCACACTATATGCTGGACTTATTAGGAGAATTTGAAGCAATTTGTTTGAGTTTGAGCCATTGTGGCTTTGCCACATTTAATGACTTAACTATATTTTTTACAAAATAATTTTATTTTGTACAGCAAATGTCCTGCAGTTAAAGGGATACTCCACCCCAAAATGATCACCCATGTCCTTCCAAACCCATAAAAGGTTTGATCGTCTTCGGAACACAATTTAGTGTGTAATGTATGAAAGACGTTGTCAAAATAGTCCATCTGCCATCAGTGGTTCAACCATAATTTTATAAAGCTACGAGAATACTTTTTGTAGGCAAAGAAAGCAAAAATAATGATTTTAGTCTTTAGACAGTCAAAAAGCTACCGGTTGTTACGACTTCTTGATTTTAGTCTAGGGTTTGAAGCTGTAACATTTGGGCTGTGACCATTCTGTGTAAATGCGGGTGTAAAGGACAACGCAAACCAAATATAAATGCAAAATTTATTTTACAAAATATGGGGAAAACAGAAAGGGACAAAAATGGTAGTAATAATAACAAGAATTACAAAGATGAAATAAGGCTTAACAAAAGTAAATTATTTACAATATGTACACAAGACAAATCATAACCAAAAATAATAAGCCCACAGGAGAGAAAGACGGGGAGTGGCGCTAAAGAAAAGAAAATAATAAAACAAAACCAAACTAACTCAGTTTGAACCACTAACCTAACTAAAAAGAAAAACAAAACAAAGGCAGTTCTTCGGCGCTTCCACACGCCCTAGCTTACCTACTCTAAACTAAACAAAAATACAAAAACAGCGCACACTCCTAAGCTAGTCTCTATACATAAAATAATCTAGGTGTAGCAAGATGTACGTCACGTGACATACTACCTGTCCAGCCCTCCTGGGGAAAACAAAAAGGTTGTCATCGAAAATGTTAAAGAAAACAAAACTGAAAACGAACAAGATGACAACGTAAACTTTAAACAAAGAAAATACGGTACAAAAACAGAACCAAAAAGGGAAAAGAAATGAGAGGCAGATTAATACAAAATCGAACAAAACAGGGAGTGAAAAGGTGCCTCTGCCTTGGCGTCTCCAGCAGTCACCTTTAAAAACCCCGGCAGCAAATCAGATTGGCCACAAGAGCCATCACGTGTCTAAGGGTAATTACCTCCTTAGGTTCATCCCCCTTTTGGACTGCTATTGGCTAAGAAATCGACAGGGAGGGAGAGAGAGAGACCCAAAACGAAGGCACATCTGCCGGGACGTAACACTCCCAACCTTTAAGAACAAACTAGTTTTGTGACATCTCTAAACTCTCGAAAGAGCGTCAGCAAAAACATTTTCAGACCCCTTTTTGTGTCTAATTTCCAAATTATAATTTTGGACTATTAGAGACCAGCGCATTAAACGCTGATTTTGATTGTACATCCGGGATAGAAAAATAAGAGGGTTGTGATCGGTAAATACGATGATAGGTAAACTACTGGAACCAATATATACCTCAAAATGTTGTACAGCAAACAACAATGCAAGAGCCTCCTTCTCGATCGTGGAATAATTTAACTGGTGTTTATTAAACTTACGCGAGAAGTAGCTAACAGGGTGATCTATACCATCTTTATCTTCCTGAAGGAGAACAGCACCAGCTCCAACAGCGCTCGCATCAACTTCAAGTTTAAAACCCTGAGAAAAATCCGGAGCCAAAAGAACAGGTGCATTACATAAAAGCGTCTTCACCATAGACATCATATAGGTAGACGCCCTATCGAACGCTACTGCCTATTGGCACGGTCGAGCCGTGGAGCCGCCATCTTGGACCGGTCGCCAGCTCCACTCAGTGTAATTTGTTTGCCAGGTGCAATGAGCTGTCAGCGCATTTAATTAATCATATCTCACTGAATACCTAACTGATTTTGACGCGGGTTTTTTTGCTGCAAAGGTCATTCATGTAGCTATGATATAGGACACATGGTTCAGCGTATTTTAATATTCATAGTAGGCTTAACAGTTATATAATATTCTGATATAAGATATAACCTGATCAGACGTCCAAAATCAAAATATGTGATGTAGGATATACGGTAATTTATAAATCACACACTATAAATGTAAGATTCTATAACATCCTGTGTCCCTTGTAATGTGTCTTTTTAATATAAGTTTTCATGTTATCTCTCATATTTGGAATCTAGACAATGATGTAATGTAAAGGTCATGAGACTGTCTGTACCTTTCCATATTTCTGCTGACAGTACAATATTTCACTTCCCTAAATAAGTATATATAATACATCACTTGCTCTAAATAAACTGCCTTTGAGTGAATTGCACTGCTGCTGTGTGGCTCATTCATTGGTCCAGGATCCTGTCTCTTGTGCTGTATCGTTTCATCCTAGCTCGAATTTCGGCGATAAGATATAGAATACACTTTTTATTCTAACAATAAATATGATAAAGAAGCAGAAACAGATAGTTGCAGTAAAATAAGATATTTTAATAAGTTGAAGAAACAATTTATAATGATTTGTGACATACTCTGACAATGAAAACTGAAGATTTGGGAGAGTCTACACAAAAACATTTTACAAAGGAGGTCAAGCTTATTTTCTTTCTTCACATTTCTTAGAACCTTTCTTCAACAAAACTCCTATTCTGAAATAGGACAACTGAAAACTTACTTGATTCAGTAAATAGTGAAGCTAACAACAAAATACTAAGTTCGCTGGCCAATGTTATACCAATAATAATTGTTTTATTTCTACATAGCATTCTTGTGTCAACTGTAATCTAAAGCCTTATTCGGGCGGGATTAACTTTACATGGGTAGATGGAGTGATAATGTAATTTATACACAGACGTCTGTAATATTAATGTCCAATTCGCACGGGATAAGATATCTCAGTAACGTTACCTAACGCTAAAAGTAAGTTTCGTGCATCTAACAAGTGCTTTCGAACTTCTTTCTGATCTGAATAGTAAATTATGTGAAAAACACTTGAGTTGAGGGAGGGAAATACATAGCCTAGCTAACGTTAGCTAGCTACGATTTCAGTACAGTAAGTTACTATCAAAGATCCTTGCTCCTTCTCAATTCTCTGGATTTAAAATACAACCAATAGTACGATAGAAATGTTAAATCTTAATTGTGAAAAGTAATCCCCCGAGCCCTACTTGTGATGGTCCGCCGATTACAACAAGAAAATGCTGCACAGTGCTCTGGCATCTTAACTGTTGCTATGCAACGAAACTAGGAGTACGACCGGTCTAAGATGGCGGCCGCAAATCTCATCGCCCAGCGGCCAATAGGGCGTCTACCTATATGATGTCTATGGTCTTCACACAGTCGAAAGCATACTGACACTCAACGGACCAATCAAAAGATTTAAACGGGCTAAGCAATGCAGTAAGAGGGCTGACAATAATCGAGAAGTTTTTACAAAAGTTTCGATAATAGCCAGCCATCCCCAAGAATCGTCTCAACTCCCTGTGGGCCGTAGGCACAGGAAATTCCAAAATAGCCGTGACTTTGGCCTCTACGGGTCGCACTTGTCCCTGACCCACCTCTTTGCCAAGATAAGTGACCGTAGCTTGGCCAAATTCACACTTAGCCAAGTTGAGCGTTAAATTAGCACCGGCAAGACGTTCAAAGACTGTTCTCAACGAACGCATATGTCCTGTCCAGTCTGCAGAATAGATAAGATCGTCGAGGTATGCATTACAATTTGGTACGCCTGCCAACACTATATTCACTAGACGTTGAAAAGTCGCGGGCGCGTTCCGGAGGCCGAAGGCCATGGCCGTGTACTTAAGAAAGTTGTCAGGGGTTACAAATGCAGAAACTTCCGGTGCTTGTGGAGTTAGAGGGACTAATAGCCTTTTAGCATATCAAGTTTACTCACAAAACAGGCGGATCCTATATTATCGACGCAGTCCTCCATGCGGGGTAATGGATAACAGTCTGGTACCGTTACTGCATTTACTTTACGAAAATCCGTACAAAACCTAAATGTGCCATCAGGTTTAGGAACGAGTAAACAAGGTGAACTCCAGGGGCTATAACTGTGCTTGGCTAGACCATTCTCCAGTAAATAGTTTACTTCCTGACGCATTATTGATCTCTTCACTGCATTTACGCGGTACGCGTGCTGCTTAATCAGACGGGCACCATTTACCTTAATGTCATGCTGCAAAACATTCGTAAGTTTAGGAACGTCACTGAACAGACAGTTAAAATCAGAAATTAATTTAACAATGTCTGCTTTCTGGTCAGTAGTCAAATGGTGAAGAAAAGAATTTGGATCTTTTAACATCTCAGAATTTGCTAACCTTGCGCACTGCTGAGCAGCATTACGAAGTCCTACGCAAGTCCTCGTTAGCACAGGACACACCAGGGGATGAGATCTGCTCCACGGTTACAGCAATAGAAGAGACGGCGGGCCCTACAGTCGGTTCCGAAGCTTTTTCCACCGGATTCTCCCTGGCATGGTAAGCTTTTAACATGTTTATGTGGCAGACACGAGTTTGGCGTTTTCTATCAGGTGTATTGATCATATAGTCGGTTTCGCTTATTTTCTTTTTCACTACATAAGGACCATAAAAACGAGCAGACAAAGAAGATCCGGGAACTGGTAAAAGTACAAGCACCTGATCGCCAGGCATAAAAGAACGCGCAACCGCTTTACGGTCATACCTGAACTTCATGCTTTTCTGCGCATTGATTAGGGATTCTTTAGCAAGCGAGCAAGCAGCATGCAAACGATCACGAAAATTACTTACATAATCCAGTACATTCGTTTTCGGACTGGAATCAAAAGACAACATTTGTTCTTTAGGAATTTTGAGTGGCGCTCTTACCTGGTGACCAAAAACAAGTTCGGCTGGGCTAAACCCAAGAGATTCTTGTACGGTCTCCCTTACAGCAAATAAAACCAGAGGAACTCCCTCATCCCAGTCCCTAGCTGTGTCCAAATAATATTTTCGTAGCATTGATTTTAATGTCTGGTGAAAACGTTCCAAACAACCTTGAGATTCTGGATGGTACGAACTTGAAACACGATGAGTAATTCCCAAAGACTGCAACACTTGTTTAAAAAGCTTAGATAAAAAATTTGTACCTTGATCTACAATTTTTGGCAAGCCGAACGTAGAGAAGAACTTCACTAGAGCCTTAATAATAACAGGAGCGGTGATTTTTCTTAATGGTATTGCCTCCGCAAATCTAGTCAGCCATACACATGATGGTTAACAAATACTGGTTACCCGATTTTGTTTTTGGCAACGGCCCAACACAATCTACAATCACATGCTCGAACGGCTCACCGATTGCTGGTATGGGGACCAGTGGAGCAGATGGAATGACTTGGTTCGGCTTCCCGGCCAATTGACAAGAGTGACAAGCACGGCAATATTTTGCCACATCTCTTTTTAAACCTCGCCAAAAGAAGTGTTTTAAAACTTGATTGTACGTCTTTGTAACTCCAAGATGCCCAGCAAGTGGATGATCGTGCGCTAAAAATAAAACATGCTGGCGATAAGGAGAGGGAACGACAATTTGATACACAGCATTCCAATTTAAATCCGTATCCGTATTGGAGGACCATTTTCTCATCAGTACGCCATTGTCAATAAAATAGGCAACTTTCTTATCTTTAATCACATCAGAAGAAACAACAGAATTAAAAATAGGAACGAGAGATTTGTCCTTTTGCTGCGCAGCAATAATTTCCTCTCGAGACAAAGACAAATTTATTAATTCTGCATCAGTTACAGTTACTTTAGAATTCTTCAAATTATCCTTTTGTTTTTCAGATACAACAGCACCCACAGGTTTCCCGTCAGCAAAAAGTGGAAGAATAAACGAATCAGACAGATCAACCTCATCGCCCATTTTGCAAGACTGAGCGCGAGTGACCGCACACTCAGCGCACAGCGCACACTCCTAAACTAGTCTCTATACATAAAATAATCTAGGTGTAGCAAGATGTACGTCACGTGACATACTACGTGTCCAGCCCTCCTGGGGAAAACGACAAGGTTGTCATCGAAATGTTAAAGAAAACAAAACTGAAAACGAACAAGATGACAACATAAACTTTAAACAAAGAAAATACGGTACAAAAACAGAACCAAAAAGGGAAAAGAAACGAGAGGCAGATTAATACAAAATCGAACAAAACAGGGAGCGAAAAGGTGCCTCTGCCTTGGCGTCTCCAGCAGTCATCTTTAAAAACCCCGGCAGCAAATCAGATTGGCCACAAGAGCCGCGTGTCACGTGTCTAAGGGTAATTACCTCAGGGACGGATTATGGGTTGTGTGGGCCCCTAGGCAAAACGTTCGCGAGGCCCCCCCTATTATTTTTGTTTGGTTTTTGCTATATACCCAATAATAACAATTACGATATTATCAAAGACAATATATACCACACACCACTAATTCACAAACTTCTGTTTCAGTCTATGGCTCAGCTTCTTCCTCAACAATATTCTGGATCTTATCTGCTTTTCTTCTTTCATTCATGTGATGAAGAGTGTTGATGAGTTTTGGGTAAGCTCCATGTAAACCTTGACTCTGGTACCAAGCATCAAGAAGTTTGAAGGTCTGTTCTTTGGCATCAGATCTGTGGTCAAGCTCAAGCGCCTCAATATCAGTTTCACTCATGTCACTGCGCCGGGCAATGCTTCTCATTGTTTTCCAGCCCAGAACATCAGCAATATTTGGTAGATGAGGGTGCAGGTTCAAATCTACACAGAAAAAGAAGACAGCACTAATGTAAGCTTCTTATCCTGCTATTATTTAAACTGTGATCTAATGTCTTTATTTTCTCCAATATTACTACAGTATTGATAATCAAAATTAAACTAAACATGAATTCAGTTTGATGCAAGAAAAGTACCATTTCAAGGGAGGATACTGATATTTGATGTATTTAAAAATATATATTTTCATTGCAAACATACCTTTCAGGAGAAGGTCTTTCTAAATGGGGAAAAACAAGCAAATCTATTATTAATCTATTTTAAACACAAAAGGTTTAAAATGTAAAATACAAAAATTACACGCAGTTCCACTGTAACACCACAAGGGTGCAATGAAAGCTTAGAATAAGAGATATTACCTTAGTAATCACTTTAACTCTGTCCCTAAAACAAAGCTTGCCTTGTTTCCATAGACAAAAGATTACAACACCAGCTGCAAGTAAGAGTGCCACCAAAACAGCTACAATGGTTCCTGAAATAAGCAATCATATTAGTATAAGCAATACCTGAAAAAAGTCCTCTAAAGTTTATGCAGCACAAAGCTGTTTACACAAAAGTGCTCTTGGGACACTTTAACATATACTGAAATCAGTGATAAAGCAGCCCTTGCCTATGTTTAGGGGTTGTGGATTTTTGCACACAGCGTCAGTGGTTTCTGTGCATAATTGATTCACTCCATGTTCCTTACACCTGTTGGGTAAACAACAGGTAAACAGGTAGAAAACAGAATAATAAACTGAAAATCCAGTACATAACATACTGAGATAGCATAAAAATGCTTAAACAAATGTTCAGATCTTTGAGGAATTGTTAGCAAACTCCTTTTTAAGTCACATGAGCATTGCTGTTAGAGAGAGAGAAAACTAAAGATAACTTATCTCAAGATCATGTCAATATTTCCCCCAAACTGAATCTGCCTTCTGCATATGTTTTATTTGGTTTGAATGTAAGCAACGTAAAAAGTGTGCATGCACACAGCTTTTTACAGAAATCTCCATTCTAATTTTCTAAACACACAGACATCTGTCATTCTTTCCATAGGGTTCCCACTTTAAGCCAAATATCAAGTTCCCTGACTTTCACGGACAAAAAAATGCACTTTGATGTTTTCTGTACCATTTCTACATAAATTAATTTACAGAATATGAATTTAATTTATGCTTTCAGGGGTTAAACGCTTTCAAGTATTTTTGGTTTGTCATCAAACCCAGTCTTTGAAGTGGTCATTTTGTAGCCGATATCTCTTGAAATTTAATTTCTGTCATATTTGCCTCAGTTTTCCTGGTACAGACTGGTGACTGCATTTGACTTAAGTAATTGCCAGTTGACGAGGAGAAAGGGAATAAAAATTCCATGATATTCCAGAAATTTCATGACCCGTGGGAACCCAGTTTCCAGAGAGAAAAGGGCTTTTGGTTGGCTACATACGCGTCACATGGGTAACAGGCCCTGCACAGGTCCCCCTTGTCACAATAATGTTTCGCCTTGCACCTGCAGACAGTGTCAGAGTCCAACGAACATCTCACCAGCATTTCCATGTTTGCTAGTGCAAGAAGGAAAAAAGCAGAAATAAAACACTTAAAAATTTTCCATTTCATACTCCCCTTTGAAAACAGCCCCATCTCAGGCATTAGTGACTAATATTTTCTGAATGTAATGCATAAATTGAATGTCTACTGCCCATCTGTTGTGTTTCATGTTTGTTAGATGGTATGACCAAAAAACATTAATTTGCAGAAAAATCAAGGAGGGTCTAGTTGCAGACATGCACTCTCAGGGTGCATCTTCCCTAGTGATTACTTCACTTCATGTATAGCATCTACATACATCGGTGTAGAGCAGGGATCCTCAAATTTGGCTTGCAAGATCCACTTTCCTGCAGAGCTTAGGACCAACCCTAATCATTCTCACCTATCTGTGATTTCGAATGATCCTGAAGACATTAATTAGAATGTGTAGGTGTGTTTGATTAGGGTTAGAGCTAAACTCTGCAGGAAAGTGGATCTCGCGAGCCAGATTTGAGGATCCCTGGTGTAGAGCTTCATTGCTGGTATTACCCCAGAGATCATTTTTTTACAACATCTGCAAAATGTTGTTTTTGGAGCGGGTCTAAAAAAAGAGCTGTTTTGGTGTGTATCACTTTAAATGCAAATAATGCAACCGACTTGAGAGCACAGGGAGGAAGTGTTTGCTAGTGCCACTGAACGGACAGCGCAGCGCACACAAGCACAGTTAAAATGTTTGCTAAGCACTGTAATGCATGACATTCACAAAGCTGTCTGGAGTAAAATGATTTGCTCAGACATAAATGTATTTAGGTAGATTCTGAGGCACATTACCTTCGAGAACAAAAGTAATCCACTGCATCGTCAGTGGCCCAGATGTTGGGAGAAAATGAAGACTTATGTTCAGTCTATCATCCGAACAAGGAACATCAGGATTGCTTACGAGACATTGTTGACATAACAGCTGCACGAGCGCATAGAAAATGGTGGACAGCATACAACTCGCTGAGGGTGGAAACTATGACAATGCAGGACTGTCAGTCAGCGCCCGTGGGTGGGGCCTAAACAATGTGATGTCAAAACGGCATGCCTGAGACTGATTTGGTTTGATGGAAATTGAAAAATAAGCAGTGGGTGGAATTTTATCATTGTAGGTGATAAAATCATTGTAGGGTGGTTGTGTTAATCCACTGCCAACATACATTTATGTCCACCTGCGTTTTAATGTAATTTAGTACTTTAACATACAGAGTCCATTTCCACAGAATATGATAAAATTGTGCACACTACTCTTGTTAAACATTTTCCTCCCATACAAAAAAATGCAGAATGTGGCAATAAAAAACACCATTTGTGGAAGCACCGGTGACTAAGAGTACATGTCTGCAGCCAAACCCTATTGGAAAAATCACAATTTAACTGTCAATTAATAAGGCTCAGATGTTAAGACCTACCTTTGGAATCACAGACTTTACAAAGCTGGCAACTGTCATCACTGTTCGCATGAGTTATAAAGGTGCCATCCACACACGGCTTACATTGTGTTTTATGTGTGTCATTGCAGTTACTAAAGACCCAGGAACCTGTAACGCACACACATTTGTACAGATGAACATACATACTTTGGTTCCTTCTAAATTAAAACAATTAGGTATATGCGCAACAGACTTCCGTTTTCTGCTAAATAGGTCTTATTGTTTCCGGTTCATGCATTTTGAGTATGCCTCATTAAATATGAAGATGATTTACTCAAGATGCCTTCAGATTAGACACTAAAGATAATCATAACCAATGTCCATCACATATGTGGATTGATATATAACAGTTTTATTATTAAATATCAAATAAAATTCCCACAATAAAAACAGCTAGCCCGTTTAACTTATTACCTTAAAAGTCAATTGATATCGCCATTTTTATTATGGCTATTCAAATGTTCTCCAACAAGCATAAGCGAAGAGACCTGTTTTCCGGGTTTGGTCAGGTGATGTTCGACATATACCCCATTACATGGTTGTCTGACTTACTTGATCCTGATTGGTCTCTGAGCACTCAAAAATCTACAGGGTGCTGAACATTTTATTTTATTTACCCAACATACTGATGTTACTTTAATATCTTAAATCACTTGCAGAAATATATAATTGTTTTGAAAAACAAAAATCTGTTAAAATAGATAAATGTTAAAGAACTTAAAATGCTATTGTCTAAAGCCCAGTTTCACAGGTAGGACTTAGACTAAGGCAGGATTAGGCCATATGTAGTTCAAATAGGAGGTTATACAGTTTTATAAACATGCTTAGTAAAAAAAACATTACTGGTGTGCATCTTGCAACAAAACAAAGGCACTGAACAGTCAGTGAAAGTTTCTTTCAGTTGAAACAGCTTAGACTTACATTTTAGTTTAGGACTAGGCTTAAGCCTTGTCTGTGAAACCTAGAGGTGGGTGATGTGTTCACAGAAATAACTGGGATTGCAATTACTTTAAGTTCATCTGATCTCAAATTGATCTCAACTGCCTGTTTGTTTGTATGTATGTATGTATGTATGTATGTATTTATTTGGTAGCCATGTAGATGGATCGACAACCAGAAAAACAAAGCCCTGCGGAATGCAAACCTATCCAAACCCTAACACTACACTTTTGATATGAAAAAAGAAACGAACTCTATCTCTTTAACAATATCTATGTTTCTGTGTATTCATATTAGTTCTTACCTTTGGGACAAAGGCAGCAAGTTCTCTCTCCATGTTGGTAAGTCCCGAATTCACAGCTGTCGCGTCTTGTGCGCTGGGGCCTGCCTTCATTCAGTCCTTCTGTTAATAGCTGAAACACGGAAAACTAAGTTTAGCCTAACAGATGAAATACGAAATTAAAGTTATGCTTTCTTATTGAAATTATTTTCAAGCATGTTTTGTAACCGCTAGATGGATAACAGAAATTGAAAGTGAAAATTTTATTTACAATAAATATGTTTAGTACGTTTATACAATTTAAACTAAATCGTATTCAGTTCAGTTCCATTTAAAATAGCCAATTAACAAAGATAGCACAAACCAATTCCATAAGTGTCTTCCTCTAGTGATTGTTGTCGATGTAGGGTGTTTAGATAGCCTATTCCCCCGTATAAGTTATTATTACAGTGTAAAGTTTAATTTAAATTTAAGGCTTTACTTACCACACAGCACAGAAACAGCAAGAGACTGTGGACATACATATCTGAAGAGTAACAGGCAGAAACGGTTTAATAGCGGTAAAACACAAAAACAGCCTCGTTGTACTGTCAACAACGTTTACAGTGGAGAAGCGAAGGAAAGTATAAAGTGTCCGATTCGCACGCTTGTTTTTTTAACCGAATCTTTTGAGCCGAAACCAGTCAATTATGGTTAATCCAAGCTGTTCTGTAGATAACAACTCGCATACTTGGGCTTTAATAAGTAGCATGTATTGTATAGCTAGACCTGAAAGACAGTGCGATTTCCTAAATAGGGTAAAATGAAAACGAAACTAGTGATGGTTCGTTCATTTTGAACGAATCTTTTATGTGATTCGGGAAGAACGAGTCGTCTCGGGGATTGATTCGTTCAGTCGCGCGTGTGTTAGGGAAGTAACACGTAACATTTTAATTATATTTTGCTAAAAGGAACGGGATGAACGAAAAGCTTCGTTCATTTTGCTAAACGAGACTCAAAGGTCCGAAAATGATTATGTAAAATGATCCGAACTTCCCATCACTAAACGAAACATCGAGATGGTTCACTGAAACAAACTGTTCGAACGAATCGATTCGAGGTGAAAGCGCTGTGGTAGTCTAGGGAAATTTGTCTTAAAGAAATCCCCATTATTCAGCTGTTCTTACGGCAAACATTTGTAGACCAAAATCTTTCAAATGTATTATTTCAAGCATTAGCATCTAACACACTTGGGAAAAATTGCCATTTTATCAAACAACATTACGATGTACCTTTCTGAGTCTTTTCACCAGCTATTGCATTGGAACTGATCATGTGAATTACAACAATTGTTCAATGAAATGCCAGCTGCAAGTCTCATACTCTTCTGTTACATTTTGTGAAACCAGGAAATGCCAGGGCAATGCACGCCATTTCATGTTTCTAGAAACTTCTCATTCTCCAAACACAGGATCTTACTCACTTTGTCAAGACAATGGAGCTTCTCAGAGCTCAAGTGTTTAGTAAACTGGACCACATATTTAAATGGAGATTTATACACTGATGTATGGTTTGTTAGGATAGGACAATATTTGGTAGAGGTACAACAATTTGATTGATTTTTTAGGCTTAATTTATTCTCAATTTAAAATATGCCAACATCTGCAGGCTAAACAATAGCAGTTTTAGTGAACAGCATCTTTGTCTTCAAAACAATAATTATACTAAATAATAATGTGAAGTACTGTGGCTTTTCCTAACAATCAAAGGGTAGCGGTTGATCTATTAGCAGAAACTGCACGCAAGTGAGCACACGCTTTCTCTGTGGTGTTGCCATCGTTTTTTTCCCTTAAACCACGCACAGGTGAAGGTGACATTTATCGGGTACAGGTAGGGTGGAAGATGGTAAGATCGCCATTTCAGATCAACCCTTTTATACCTGAACAACGAAAAGTAGTTTTTTTAGTAGCCAGCAAGTCTGACTTTGAGGCGTTGTCCGCTTGTAGTCTTATGTAACATTGCGGCCACACACATTTTTCATAGACTTACTTTCAACTGTGTGACCTATTTTCTGATTGGTTGAGCCCCTGCTGTGAATTATGTTTACTTTTGCTGTGTTACTGGCAGATGGCGCCAGAGGACAATATACATATACACTTCTCACTCTGATAAATATTAATAAGGATCATATGTATGAACATATGAAAATTAGTACATTTAAAGTATGGTGCACATAATATTTATGGTTCTATAGTTCAATTAAGAACTTTTAACATCCATGGAACTTGTACAAACATCTTCATAATAAAAAAGTTATTTAGCCTATAACTAAATAAGAATAAGAGTGCAAAAGAGAATTAACTGAACAAACATTTACACACTAATATTACATCAACACACTTTTCTCTTACACAATACCAATGTATCACTTCTGTAGGCTATAAAACCCACACATTCATTGTTTCCTCACCCCTTTACTCATATGTGACAATACATGGAAACCACAAAACCTTAAGTCTCAGCTTTTGAGTTTTTTTTTTTTTTTGTCACCTTTCTTCATTGTGAGCTGTAGTAGTGAACTTTCAGGTGCAGCTTTTTCCTACATGACAAGCATTGCTGAAGAAAAATAAAAAATAAAACAAAAAATGGTCTAGTAATTTGCAGCTTTATCAATCCTGCAATTAGTTGTTTAATAACAACCTATTTCCTATGCAGCCATAATAACTTGGGCTGTAACAATATCAATATCTAACAATACAATAATATCTTGATATAAAGTCCACTATACAATATAAAAAAAAAAAAATGCACTTTTGAGAGTTCAAAATTAGGAGCCCCAACCCATGTTCTTAACTAAGAAAACTTATATCAGAAAAAAAAAATGTGAAAAAAAAGTGAAGTGACTTGTACCTGAACTTTAAAGGGGACTCAACCCTCTTTACTTGTGGTATATTGTCTCAGTCTAGATTACATTCACACTGGTGTTTTAGAAAGTCAAACAAAATACATAATAATAGAAATAACAAAAATGTTATATTATTGTTATTCATATGACAGTAATAACCATATATTGTAAAACAACTGCACTGTAAAATAAAAAAATAAAAAATGAATTGACAGCAAAACAAAGGCCAAGAATGCAGCACTGGTTGCTTCACAAAGTCAGTGGTGCTCTTTGGATATTAAAATGAAAATTAATATTTCATAAGTATTTAATTTTTACTTTACACTACAGTAGGGGAAGTACAATACTTCTTTCCTGAAAGAGATATTTAGGCCTACATTTGGACTGCAGTAACGTTACCCATTTGAACCGCTAGGTGTCAGCAAAACATACTGCACTTTTGAATTTTCATTTTGACGGAAATGACAGTTAATGCTTTTAGTTTTACTGAAAACTCCAGCTTCAGTGAAAATATGCTTACAAAAACGTATCTCAATACAAATGTAGTGAAATAAACGAGTTCACTGCATTCACTGTAAACGGAGCCATTCTGAGGCGTGGAAAAAGGTGGAACGAAGTGCACTTAAAGGGTACATAACACACAGTTTCACCTAATCTCATGATAATCTTGAGTACCTATAGAGTAGTACTCCATCCGTAATATCTCCAAAAAGTCTTTAGTTTTATCATATTTATAACAGAAAAAATACAGCTTTCTGATTCTCTCTCTGTCAAAAAAAAAAAAAAAGAGTTCCTGGAGGCATGCCGTGGGCGGAGCTAGAATCAAGCTTATTTCCAACAAAAGACAGAAATCTGATGCAGTTGTACTTACATGACTGGGATCTTTTATCACTGGGACCACTCCATATTTTAATAGCAAACGATGTGCAAATTCAGCATCGACCTGGGCCTTAATTGTTTATAAAACATTCATCACTGAAATGGCGGGAACACACAAACGCACTTGATACACTCTGTTGCTGCACCGGAAAAACAAACTGCATCCACTGTTCGCATAATGTTGAGTTCTTTGGGAAGCTGAACATGGTAAACTTTCCCTCACATCCAAAAACACATTTTGGAGACATTCTTGAACAGATCCTATGCAGTGCTGCCGACGATTTCACTATGAAGCGTGTTGATGGCCGCAGTTTCGAGGCAGTTTTGCTATCGTGATGCCACGATATTGATAAAACCGTTACATCCCTAAACTAGTAAAGTAAGTAAATTCAGTTTTTTATGCTTCCTTTGTCTTTATGTTCAGATTTCTTTAGCTATTGGCTCCTATGGATGTTTTTGTGGTCTTAAAAACGTATAAACTGGGAACTGCTGCACATTTAAACGTTATCTTTATCCCTGTGTGTTTGCCGTTGGGTATTAGTGCATGTGTGCGTGTTTATATCATGACGTGTTAATGTGTCCCATCAACAAAGACTGAGAAGGTTTCTGAGGTTTTTATAATCTGGGGTCGACTCGAAGTCATTTCAGACCTCTTTATGATCGCCTTTGTGCGCATATGAAATGTGTGACAGTAAGCCGGGTTCATGGAGAGGACACACTCCTAGGCGCTGATATGAGAAGTGTTGGTGTCTGTTATCTGAGCCCCATATTAATTTGGCTGTGTCGGATGTTAGCCTGGTCTAGCGTAGCCGATAGTCTCTGGGGAAAACACGCCATAATCCTCTAATCCTTTCCCCCTGGGATTCTGTCTAATCAAGCGCTCTTTAAAATGAAAGCGCGCACACATTCTGAATACTAACGCCCATACATTGCATTTTTTGTCACTTGGTATTTGCCACAGCTCTTGTGTAAGTACAGTGCTCAGCTTTGTACAAAAAAACTTTGAGACATCAATTCAGCGTCAACATTTATAAAGGTAACCTATTTGATTTAATGACAGAAACTTGAAGAGGCTGTGTTTATTTATTAACACTGGAGAGAGTGTGCTGTCCACAAACGGACAACCGTAATGTTTGAGCATGACAGACCTTAAAGGATTATTTCTGGTTCAGCACAAGTTAAGCTCAATCGACAGCACTTGTGGCGTAATGTTGATTACCACTAAAATTAATTTCCACTTGTCCATCATTTTCTTTATTAAAAAGGCAAAAATGTGGGTTACTTACAGTGTAAGTGAATGAGGTCAATTCATAAATGTTAAAATATGAAATGTTTGCCACAATAATGTCAAAAATGATATCTCGATACTTTCTGGAATTTTGTCGATATGATAATTAGACAATATTTTGCTGAGGCTTAGGACTGCTGACTCTCAAAGTTTTTGACATTCTTCATATTCTGTACAATAGTTAGTTTGCAGGAGTAACAGAAATGAACTTTTCCAATAAGTTTAAATTGATTTTTAGCTTTTATTGGCAGTTTTACTTTTCATAAGGCAATTTTTTCTAACCTGATTAAATGTATGCATTATCTTGTGTGTCAGATTCTTACATTTAATCATTAAATGTAAATAGTAAGACACTGTTACCAATCAAATTAAATAAAAATTTGTCTTTGCAATCCAGAGGTGGCACACAGTCTGCATCTGACATGACGTTTATACTCTGGAAAAATGCTGGGTTTAGCCTGTTTTATTGGGTTTTTTATTTTTTATTTTATTTTATTTTTTTTACCCATGTGCGGGGTCGTTTTTCTGCACTCTAAAAATGTTGGGTTTAACTTGTTGGGTCATTTTATTGGGTTATTTATTCATTTATTTATTGAGTTAAAAGTACCTGGGCTGGGTAGATTTTCTACACTCTAAAAATTTGGGGTTCAACTTGATGGGTCATTTTATTGAGTTATTTATTTGTAATATTTTCTATCCAGGTGATGGGTAGTTTCTTCTTAATTTGTATACTGTCCAAATTAACCAACCGCCAAACATATCCAACCTAACGCTAGGTCAATGTAACCCAATGTTGGGCAGTCTGTGCCAAACCGGTTAAAACTGGTTACATTTGTCAGTGGTCATTTTGTGTTGTCCTGAGGAAAAAACTGACAGAAAACTTCCTGAATTAAATTAAGGTTTGTATTACATCGTATTCCTTTTTAAATTATCACAGTATAAATAGAAAACCGTCTGTAGTCTCACCTTTTTTGTTTGTTTAAATGTACGCCGCAGATAACGTCTGTTCGGAAAGCTAACCTTCTACAAATGCAGCATACACCGGATCTACACTCAAAAGGGATGACGCGCCGGCGCCACCACGTAAATTTTACCCATGGTTTTACCGCCGCCAATTATCAGTAGACGTCACAGTGAAGGTGAACGGGTAAAGTCCATGGAATAAGAGAATTTTTTATTTATTTATTTATTTTTTTTTTTTGTGCCTTTTTATGTCAAAGTCGGAATGCAAATTATTTTAATAGAATACTGTAGTCAAATACTAACGCAGACGTTTAAACGGACATATGGAATATCGATGAAAACTGCTACGATTACTCTTTTAAATTATAAATTTGATTTAAACAATAGGTCTACATAATATTCACATATGCTGTTCATAGGGGACGTATTGTGTTAGCTCTACAGTTTCAGCATGAAATATTATTTTTAATATTAACATTGTTACATAACATTTGTCACAATTTTTTTTTTCTAGCAAATGCAAGTTTATATCTCCCAATTCGGACTTTATAACTCGATTTAACAAAACTAGTGCATTTGTTAATTTTGAGGAACTAAATATAACGAAGTGAGAAATAGTGAGAAATATAACGTTAAACGCTGAACCGAGAGGAAACGTGAGAATGAGTTGTTTGTCCTTATTAGAGTTGTGAGATGTAATCTCGGAATTGCGAAAATAAAGTCAGACTTTTGAAATATAAAATCAAATTTACCTTTTAATCCATGGCTCCATAGCATGTCAATGAACCGCCCACAAAAAAGTCATCCCTGTTTCAGATCTGTAAGACTATCCCACTAGTTGAAGGGTGTAGGGGACCAAACAGGAGTTTCTTAGAGTTCCCTTCTGCGTCATCATCCTGTGGCCACACGGAGGCGCTGTCATCATGCAAAGAATCTGCGCAAAGGACCATGGGGGCCCAAAGTGTCCCATCAGTTGTATCCTTCGAAAGCCTTCATTCGAAGGGCCCTTTGACTTTTGGCTAGTTTTGAGCACTTTGGTTTGGAACGACACTTCAATATGGCGGCCATGACTGTTTTCACTCCGAAGTGCCCGCACTGTGAGTGCCGGACAACTCTGAACTACAGTTCAATGATATCAAGGCTGTAAAATGATTGGTTATCAAGGCACACCTGATCCAAGTTGACGTTACGCTTTCTCCAATAGTAAGTAATACAGACCCTCTCATCTCTAAATAATCTCATCTTTGTAACTGTTTTTTTTTTTTTTTTTTTTTTTAGTAATAAACATTACAAATGCTGTGGACTGGGCTAAATTTAATAAATACAGAATATTCCTTTTAGGCCAACAGAGGTAAAAAAAAAAAAATCTAATAAAATAATAATAATTCTGAAGCTAGCCTACACTTTCTGATTTTATCTCAGACCACAGCTATATTTGCTAAAAACGAAAAAGAAGAAATAGTGCAGCCCCCATACTTCTCTCAGGGCTGTTTAGCCCTTTTAAAGAAATGCAGAACCTGCCACCCTGGCCAGTTAATCCTCACTTCCTGTTTCATTTTGGGCCTAATCCAAACACAGCACAGCTGTGCTCTAACAGCAAGTTTTTGCCAGATTACTTTCATACTGTCCAACAGTGTATATGAAGGGTTGCCAGGTTGAGCAAATACTTTCCAAACTAAGAATGAAAATAAGAAACATGAACACGCTAATGCAGCAATTAGATAAAATACAGAATAACTTAACTGAGTCAAAGCTACGGGATTTCCAAATAACACTGCTGTATAAAGCTGATCCCTAAAAATGTGTATTCGCGGGCACAGCGGTTGCCAGATTGTTGCGGCATTGCATCAGCGACAAGTTCTAAGATGTAAACCGGAGGCGCAGCCGTTCTTGGTGACTGAACCTCTACCTGATCAAAGAAACGATGCTTGGCGACAGAGGAGGGCAAGCACCTTATTGGTCATTCAAGGCTGGTTTCTATGACTCCCGGATGGGCAACCAATTACAGTGTAGCGGAACAGTTCTTGTCTCCATCATTAGCTGGTGTGAGTCTAGTTTGATGTTTTTATCACATATATGACAGCATGGTGCGAACAGACAAAGGGGCGTAAAAATGACCGAGAGGAGAATCAAAAGCAATAGATGAGGAGAAGGACATATTATATATCCATGTCTTCTCCCCTCTTTGTTATAAGATTAATATTTTTCTCCATGCCCATGCGCTCTAATCTAATGACTGCAGAAAGCTACAGATATGCAGAGACGGCATTACGTCTGGACAATTAAAGGACTAGTCAGATTACCGATTCTCACAGCAACTATCAAGATTGTTTTTTATCATCGTAATTATAAGTCAATTTTCACGACTTACTATGAAGCACTAAGCCCTAAATAGCTGCCTGAACCAACATATGCTTCAGACTACTGAAGTGCTGTGCCTAAACCCATCAGAGGGATTTGCATCATTTATGTCAATCTAAAAATATCCCCATCAACCTGAAAATCCAATAGAAGGCCCCCCATTTCAAATATGTAAAACAGACTGCATTATAGTAATAATATAGTGAGATGCATTCTACATTCCCAGCTAAAGAAAGTTTAACAGTACAATCAGCAAGATGAGAGAGAGCGCACCCAGCAACAACCTCTTTTGAAAAGGAAACTTCAACGTAAATGACAAAAATACCGCCCATTTCCTGAAAATATTTAATGTTAAGTAATAAATAGAAAATATTAAAACTTTTGTTCAAATATTTGAGGTCAGTAAGTTTTTTTTTTAAAGAAATTAATAATTTTATTCACGAATGACGCATTAAAGTGACCAAAAGTGACAGTAAAACTTTTACATAGTTACAAAATTATATTTTAAATAAATATTTTCTTTTGAATTTCATCCAAGGGAGGGGAGGGGGGGGGTTTGTGTAATATTAAGCAGCACAACTGTTTTCAACATTATTAAAAAAGTTAGAATGATTTCTGAAGGATCATGTGACACTGAAGACTGGCAGGAATAAAGCACTATTTAAATATATTAACATAAAAGTTATAATAATATTTAACAGTATTTCCATTTTACTGTATTTTTGATCAAATTGACAGCCTTGGGGAGCATTTAAAAAACATTAAAAAGTCTTACCGACTCCAAATGGTAGTGACACTTTTTTGTAAACATTTTAAATGCTGCATTTTAGGCATGATAACATTATATTGTACAATAAATAAAAAATTTGCTATTGTTTTAAGGCAAAGTTTAGATGGCAAAGCTAACAATGTAAAATAAGGGAGGTGAGCATTAACTAAATATATCTAATAGTAACATATTGGGGGGGGGGGGGGTCAGGTCTGTGTGTATGAATGTGTGTGTGTGTGTGTGTGTGTGTGTGTGTGTGTGTGTGTGTGTGTGTGTGTGTGTGTGTGTGTGTGTGTGTGTATTTTACTAACACAGACTACCAGTCAAAAGTTTTTGTAATGATAAGATCTAAATAAGATTGTAATGTTTTTTTTAGTCACTTCTGCTCACCAAGCCTGCATTTATTTGAAGTACAGCAAAATCAGTAAAATATTCCTTCTAATATTCTGATTTGCTGCTCAAAAAACATTATTATTATTGTTAAAAACAGACAAGTATAATTTTCAGGCATTTATTTGAAATATAAATATTTTATAACAAATGTCTTCTTCACTTTTTCTATTTAAAGCATCCTTGCTAAATAAAAGTATTAATTTCTGTTACAAAAGCCTTTTATTTTAGGTAAATGCTGACCTTTGGATCTTTCTATACAAAGAATCCTGAAAAAAGGCACTCAACTGATTTAAGTATTGATAAATGTTTCTTAAACAGCATTTTAGAATGACTTTTTGAAGGATCATGTGACACTGAAAACTGGAGTAATGATGCTGAAAATCCAGCTTTGAACCCATGAAGAAATTACATTTTTTAAATATATTCAAATAAAAAGCAGTTATTTTAAATAGTAAAAAAAAAAGATTTTTGTTGTATTGGATCAAATAAATGCAGGTTTGGGGAGAATAAAAATTCTTAAAAAAAAAACAAAATTAAAAATCTTACTGTTCAAAAACTTTTGACTGCTAGTGTATGGAATAGTGCAATACAAACAGATTAATGTCTTGATACCAATTTACCTTTGTGAATTGATCTCAGACGACGGTTTAAGAGAGTTCTGACACTTGTTTTAATAAAAACACATCATATAGCATTTATTAAACATGGACACTGACTCCAATGACATGCACACCAATTTGTCCTTTAAATGTTGAGTGTTAACATTATTGCAAACACTGGTTCCCTGCGCTTTCATGTATTATATTTTTTATTATCTTAGGATAAAAAAAAAGAAAAAATAAAGAAAAAAACATCGACAATTACATGGGATGTCGTGTTTTTCTGCATAATTTATCGTTATACACAGTGGGGTGGGGGTGGGGTAGGTTGTGAGGCTGGGAAAAAGGAACGCTGGCACGCCGCAGCCTTTGTACAACAGCCTGAAGGACTACGTACACCAGCACACACCGCGCAGGAAGGGGTCAAAGGTCTTAGCGCCTGCGGACAGCACGAGAAGCATTCACAGTAAGGAGGGGAAGAGCGAGGGAGAGGGGGAGAGGGTGATTGCAGCACTGGCCTGGGTGAAGACAGGGAAAAGGAGAGATGTGTGGTCTGCTCTGCCTCTCCTCCCCTCCCCTCCCCTCTCCTCGCCTGATTGCCTAGATTTTAACGTCTTTGACACAAAAAAAGGGATTTTATATACACAGAATAGCTACAGGACCCTCCCTCCCACCTCAGGCAACGGTGTTGTTATCCACAGTAGAAATTCATCAATCAAAATGAAGGAAAACAATATATTGGTCAGGATATTTTCTTCGTCTGCGTTCAATGGCGTTCGACATGAATGTCCTCTAGCTCTTGGAGGGGTATAGGAGGAAGGGTCCTTTTCTCTTCAGTTTATTTTCAAGTTTTCTCCTTTTTTTTTATTTCACTGGTGTTGGTTTGTCTTGTTTTTGTCCGGCATATATTTGTTTGTGTGTGTGTGTATGTATGTGTGTGTAGATGCCTAAAAGTGTTCAGACTTTTGTAATCTGTGCGTGCTGTTCCTCGTCAAAAGGTTCGTTTTCCGGGTCGGAATCAGTGGTGTCTGAATAGCGGTAGTGATCGGGTTCATTATCACTCACATCCGGAGTGACAGAAGTTGAAGTGCTCGCTTCAGAGTTTGAGGGCTCCTCGACGGTCTTGGTGAAGTACAACTTCACCTGACAGAGACAAAAGACAGAAGGTAGCATAAATACAAGTGCTTTGCAGAACACAAAATTAAACAGATTCTTAATACACTAGGGCTGTCGTAATTCAATTCAAGTACTAGATTTTAAAAATCCTCGACTGCATTTTGCCTGTGTCGAGTAACTGGCAAAATACCAGAAGTGTTGCATTCCACGGACAAGAATCCATGAAATGCATTATTAGACATTTTTCCAAGTCTGCATGATATATTAAAAAAACATAATAAAGCACAATGCTATTGTGAATTCACAAACACCACGATTCATTTAAATAAATATATGGAATTAAAGTTTAATAGATGTGCTTTCATTATTTACATGCATTTAGGTACGTGTCAGAACGATTCCGTTCACAGTAAATGCTGCTCCACACAAACTGTTAGCATTTACATGTGAGGAGCTTCTCAAACTACATCTCTGCATATTGCTGTGAGTTTGGGTTTATCTGGGAATACAATGTGCACAATTTCATCAGATTTCTAAGGTACATTTATAAATCTACGCAAATAGAACACATCAATATCATTATCAATATGCTAACTGTTAGATTTAACAAAAGTTTAAACCCTTGCTAAGTTTACACATTTTGATTTTGTACATGATCAAGAAACGACAGCGGCCGCAGCATGCCGTAATGACATGGCCAAATTTTAAATATTAAAAGTTAGAAATTAGTTCACTTTCAGAACAAAAATTTACAGATAATGTACTCAAACCCTTGTCATCCAAGATGTTCATGTCTTTCTTTCTTCAGTCGTCAAGAAATTAAGGGGTTTGGGGTTGGTAAAACTGTAATGTTTCTGAAAGACATCTTTATGCTCCCCAAGGCTGCATTTGTTGGATCAAATTTGGCAAAAAAAAAAAAAAATCTAAATTGTGAAATATTAACATCTTTTTACATAACTTTTCTGTTTAAATACATTCAAAAGTGTAATTTCTTCCTGAAGTTATTCCAATAATCTGACCAGATAAATTTTTCCCCTCATAACAATGCTGAAAACAGTTGTGCTGCTTAATATTTTCATGGAAACCATGATAATTTTTTGGGGATCTTTGGATTAACAGAAAGTTAAAAAATAAAAAATAAAATATTTAGTAACAATGTTATTGTTGTAACTGTCACTTTATCAGTTTAATGCAGACTTGATACTAAAATATTTTACTCTAAAAGTTTTATTGACCCCATACCAATCACTACCAAACCTTAATAGAGTGAGTGTGTGTGTGTGTGTGTGTGTGTGTGTGTGTGTGTGTGTGTGTGTGTGTGTGTGTGTGTGTGTATGTATGTATGTATCAGCGACTAAGTGTACATCAGTTTAAACAAATGTACTGAAGGTGCACGACTGAAATCAAAAACACATTCAATTTCCCGTACTGCTGAAGTCTCATATTGCTGCAATATTTCAGCAATCTTATCTCCTGTCTCAAAATTAAGTCATGTTTTGCTGCCAGCAGAATGAGTTAACTTATTCATATATATAGAATATTACAATACAATAGTAATACATGATGTTTTCACTTCCACACTACCCTTATTCTTAGGCGGTTAAAATCCTTGAACCCTTATTTTGGCAGAAAACGAAAAGGTACACCTTTGAGTTTCAGTGAGACAATATTTTAATATGCTCTTCATTAAAAAAACGATGAAATGTTGCCATCTTTTCTGAGACTTGGTCTCACGTTATTAGATTTGTATACCCTGTAGCAAATACATTTAAAATTACGCTGTCAAAACGTCAAACTGGAGCGTTTTGCATATTTATGTTATATATAAATCCATTGTTCAGTGCCAAACGGTGTGTCCTCACCTTGAAGTTGGGTGAGAAATATCGGTTAGCTTTGTCCTTATTGGCCTTATCTAAGTCGTTCTTTGTTAAGGTCAGAATCAAGTAGTCTTTATCCCCATCCGCTACTCCGGCTCGCTCTCCTCCTCTTTCTGCACCCTTTTCTCTTTCGAGTCCTCCCGCCGCAATCTCCCTCTCCTTCTCTCTTTCTCTCTCTGCTGGAGAGCACTGGCTCTGAGAAGAGAGGCTGTCCACGTCGTTGACCACTGACCCATTCTCCACTTTCTCCCCAGTTTCCTCGGGACCCGGGATGAAGAACGTGTTTATCCAGAAATGGAACATTTTATCCTGCGAATGCACATAAGCACACACCAAAGGTTTACATTTGGGCATTGGATGGCCATAAATAGCAAGTGTTTACAAACACAAATACACATTCCAACAACTGCACTTATAAACACATTTATATAGAGCAGAAATACAAACACGTACAGGACAGACATGCTCTGTTGGGAGAAGGAAAAAAAACAAAAATGAGGAAGCAAACATATTTAGAACACACGCAAAAGGACGTAGTAGCTGCTGAAGCAAAGACCAAAGATCTAAAACAATAGGAAAACCACAAACCGCCTAAAGGCAACATCTCCCTGCAGCCTTGGTAACGGGGTCAAGATCTTGCGATACGATGTATTTACGAGATTATGGTTTTGAGAAACGGGTCACAGGTCAAGGTTTACACGAGAACTTACCTTCTTCATCATCTTGCTCTGTTTGTGGAAGAATTCCACTTTGATGTCACCACAAACTGGAAGAGGCTGAGGGAACTCAAAGATCATGTGCTTCTCTTCCCTCCGTGTGTGGGCTGGGTTTGACGTGTGGATCTTTACCTTCAACTGATACACAACGAACTGAGGATCTGTTTGACAGAAAAGAGAGACGGGGAGAGTGAGAAACAGATGGAGAGAAAGTGGAAGTGGAGAATGGTGGGAATAAATTTAAAAAGAGAAAGTTAAAAGGTAAGAACAAGCATTGTATTCAGCATAGAGGAAATAAAGACAGATGTTAATTATCAAGGAGCCCACACTGAGTGAAATAACTCCGCCCCCAGATCTGACATCATCAGTCAAGGCAATGTCAGTGATTAGGAACGGGGCTGATGCAAAGGGAGAGATGCATCCAAGAACAAGCACCCAGCCGCCCAACCCCTGCATGCACCCAGCACAGTCAGCATGGAACACTGGGAGGTTCTTCTTTTAAACAAGTACACTAGGTGTGCGGTATGACAGTATGTTGTTAATCTATAGGCTGTTTCTCGATATAAACACACTACTGTTTAAAAAAATAAATAAAATGTTATTCAGCAAGTATGCATTAAATTGATTAGGTAAAGACTTAAAAGACTTCACTTGAAAAAAAGTATTTCGATTTCCACAAAAACACTAAGCACAACAATGGTTTTCAACATTAATAAAAAATAATATTTGTATTACAGTATTCAGTGGTTCAGCGAGTACAACAGTGAAGCGCCAAAACTTGTCTGAACGCTAACTTGACATAATGACGTCATAAATACGCAAATTAACGTGGCGTCACCTGCCGCCACAAGTCTCACAAATTCCTGTGGGAAACACTGTACAATCTAAAAAATATTACAGAAAACAGTTATTTAAAATTTTGTATTTTAAATCAAATAAATGCAGTCTTAGTGAGTGCAAGAGATAAACATTACATTAAAACAAACACTAAAAGAAATGAATCGATTAATCGCAACTAAAAAGTTAGTGTTTACATAATATGGGTCTACTATGTATATTTATATGTATACGCAAGTACACACATGTATATACTTTATAATAATAATATAATATTTATATTATTATAATATTTAATGTATATATACTTCATTTATAATTAATCATAATCATTTAAATGTGAGATATATACATAAAATGTCTGACTCTGGACCACGGGTATATTTGTAGCAATAGCGAAAAATACATTGTATTGGTCAAAATGATAGATTTTTCTTTTATGCCAAAAAAACTTTAGGATATTAAGTAAAGATCAGGTTCCATAAATATATTTTAACTTAATTTTTGTTTAGTAATATTCATTGTTAAGAACTTCATCTGGACAACTTTAAAGGCGAATTTCTCAATATTTTGATTTTGTTTGCACCCTCAGATTACAGATTTTCAAATAGTTATATCACCGCCAATTATTGTCCCATCCTAACAAACCATACATCAATGGAAAGCTTATTTATTAACACTTATGACTGGTTTTGTGGTCCAGGGTCACATATTTCTTAAATATATAATTCTATGTGTGTGTACTTATAAATACACAATACACACATATATATTACATAAATACAAACTTTTATTTTGGATGCGATTAATCGCAATTAATCGATCTGACAGCACTAATATTTACTTTTAAGGCTGTAATACATCTGATATTTTAACATTTAATTCACCAGTAATATTTAATTCCACACCATTACCATAAAATTATTCATACCATGACATGAAATTTAGGTCATACCGCTCACTTAATGCACAGCAAATTTATTCAGAGTGACTTGATTCATTTAGAATTCTATCATTATAATTAAACTGATATTTTTTGTTCTTGCTGAAAACAGAAGGTCTCTAACGTTTTTTTTTTTTTTTTGAGTAGATAAAATATCTAGGACTGCTTTTTACTACATGTGTCTAGGCTCCTGCCTGAAAGAGACTGGAAGCAACAAACTATACTGAACTGCACTGAATGCAGTACAGGGCAGGACCTTTCTGACATTTGAAGACGATTCCCTTAACAATAGTAGTAAAGTAATGCCGTTTTACCCCAGTGCCAGTTGCCTTTCTTGAAGCCCTGGGGATTCACCTCACTCCTGTTTTTAACAGTACTGTCCCCTTAGAGAGAGAGAAGGAAGTTAAACACCACCACCATCAGCCTGGCCAAGAGCTCGGCTGCACCGCACTGGCTTTGGCATGACAGCCATCTCACACACATATACACACACACACACACACACACACACACGCACATTCATGGTCTGGAGCTCTGGAGTCTACCTCTGAATCATGGGAGTTCTGAGACTAACTCTGCACTTTTAGTTCCAAATTCGATACATGAAGAACTTCCCAAAAACAGAAGTGATGTAGGGTGCAGTTCGGGTTGGCGTTCAGCCTGGCTGTGGCGCACAGATCCACGAAC
This sequence comes from Cirrhinus molitorella, assembly GCA_033026305.1. NCBI lineage: Eukaryota > Metazoa > Chordata > Actinopteri > Cypriniformes > Cyprinidae > Cirrhinus > Cirrhinus molitorella. The sequence goes on along the minus strand of CM065135.1, from coordinate 22,030,201 downwards.
GTGAACAAAACATGAACTAGCATACTATGTACGAATGGGGGAAGGGGAGGACAGAGGGCGTGATTGGTGATATCACTATACGCGAGACTGTGTTGTGGGCTGCAGGAGCTGATGTCAGAACAGAGCCCTCAAGGGAAATTTTTAAAGAAAAGAAAACAGGAACAGAGAAAGACAGCGTACCCATGAGTGTTAGAGTGTTAGGGACATAGCCGAAAGATGTGGTACAGGGTTAAAAATGACAAACACAACGGCAGCTCCTTGTGAGTGTGACCACAACCCCACATGACAGCAATAACACACTTTCAAAACATCTCAGGCATTTGTATGTATAACATATATACAAACATGCTTTTTAAACCATTTTGCTACACAAAATCATTCCAAAAAGCTCAACTGCGACACATTGTAATGTTTAGGACAAGGTTAAAGGAGAGTAAAACTTACTGCAGGTGCCCCCACTGAACATGGGCAGAGTCTGGAACACCATTTTATGGAAGAGGAGAGCAACGGGTTTATATTCCAGCCTGTTCTTCAGCAGGTAGCTGTAGTAATACACATACCTGCGTTGGCTGGGAATGGTGACCCCCTAAAAATGAAAAGGGAAAATAGCTTAGTAAAACATTTGAGATTCATTCCAACTTGAGAATGTAAAATAGCCATGATACATCTTTGACGCAAAAGCAATTTTAAATCATACATAGAATGCAGAACCAAACGGTCGTACCTTTTTGTCCCTGGTCCTGACTTCCCCATAAAAGTCCAGTGCCTCTTGTGCCTCTGAGAACTTCCTGCGATGCAACAGGTAGGCGCATATCATGACCCCCGTGCGGCCTTTGCCTGCCTTGCAGTGGATGGCTGCCACATGGTTCTCGTCTTCGGACAACCACTGGTCGAGATCCTCGCAGAAGGGCTTTATTAATTCCAACTGTGGCGGGTTATGGTCCTCGAAGGGATATTGAGCCACTAAAAACAAAAAGATTTAAGATTCAGTACTCTGGGTATCACTCTGGAATACACCTGTATTTATATTATGAAATACTGACATTGCGGGTTGGCGGTAAACCGGTAGACATTAACTGGTAGAAATACGTCAGCTGGTAGAGATTTTGAACTAACGCCTCTATGACAGTTACACGGAAACGCATCGTTTGTATGCGTTTTTAAGCTTTGCGGATTTTAAGAGGTTGAAACGCATTTAGCAGTGATAGAGAACTTATTTGTCTAAGAGACAGAAAGGCATACACACAAAAAGATGGTGTATTAAGCGCGGGAGTACTGAACTGAGTTATTTTTGCCTCTTTATAGGCCTTGAACGGTTAAATACACACACTTGTATGCGTCAAAATGCCCGTCTTTGCAAGTATCCTCATAAACACAGTAATTTAGATCTTAAGTGAAAGCAAACAGCTGAAAAAGAAAATGTGTAACAGTATATTAGATCTTTAAGTTACAGCAGTCAAATATTCCTGCTGTCTAGGGGGGAAAAAAAATCGCTATAAATCACTTTTGTTACTTTAATAAGAACAAATATATTTAAGTTTCACAATGAACATGCAAGGTTTTGGCACATGTGGTTACTTTATACAATGCATGTAGAATTTCTTATTTATTTGTTCCTCGTGCCTTGTTTCACTCATGTTTTGAGGGCGATTCATAGGCAAGAAAAAAAAATTCTCTCAATATTTTATATTTCAATACACATCAAAATAATAATACCATTATTGTGAATTATTTTGGTCAATAATCATGTAATGAAAATCTAATATTCTGACAGCTCTGGTGACTAAGCTTTTTGCTTTTTTAATAAACCGCAAAAAAGCTTCCCCAAATCAAATTAAAAAAATTAAAAAAGCTTTTTTTTTTTAACAGTTTCAGGAAAGACTCCACACCAAGTGTTTCTTGCTTGTCACTTCATGTAATGAGCACTAAACTCATTACTAGAAGCTAAAGCTGCACAACAACGTCCCATCAATAGCAAACCATCTCAAGCAGACACTCAAATAAGTTATATATAATGTGTGCGGTTAAAGCAAATGTTAACATCTCTCCTGTATCATAGTCTAATCTTCACAAAAAATTTGTGCTTTATCATATACAACTCGATTTTCAGTCAACTCTGACCACCCAAAATTTGTAAACTGGATATAACTAGCATCAACTAAAAAGTTGTGTGCGTTCCAGCCTTAAAAATCTAACTAAATCACGTCAGCTAAAAGAAAAGAGCTCATGTCTTTTATTTAAGTGTAATTAAAGAGGTATTTCTGTAAAGTACTTACGTCATCACTACTATTCAGACAAAATAAAAATAGACAGAAATACCCTAAAAGCTCCAGTTTAACAATTAAAATTTAATATTGTAACATTTAATTAGATGTACTCACCCCTACAATTGAATTTGGATGCATCGTAGTGTCGTTCAGCACATCTGAAAGGAAAAGCACAGCTCTGAGCAACCAATATTCTTACAACACTCACTTATATTGTCTATTTGTTTAAGTATATGCAGATACTTACAGATTATATATTTTATAATGATTTTTATGTTTAGAGTCGAGAAACCTGGAAAGAAAACAAAACCATGTGAGAAAAACTGAAATGACAGCATCTTATTTTAGAGATTATTGTGATTGACAATGTGTAATTCTAATTTAAAGGAATAATTCACACAAAAATGAATATTTTATCAGTAATTACTCAGCCTCATGTCGTTCCAAACCTGTAAGACCTTTGTTCATCTTCGGAACACAAATTAAGAGATTTTTGATGAAATCCGAGAACTACCACTTTCAAAGCCCAGAAAGGTAGTAAGGACATCGATAAAATAGCCCATGTGACATCAGTGGTTCAACCTTAATTTTATGAGGCTACAAGAATACTTTTTGTGCATGCTGAAGACACAGAAGAGATGAAATTGTTGAAAAAGTTATTTTTGCTTTCTTTGTGCACAAAAAGTATTTGTGTAGCTTCATAACATTGCGGTTGAACCACTGATGTCACATGAAATATTTTATCGATGTCCTTACTACCTTTCTGGGCTTTGAAAGTGGTAGTTGCATTGCCGAAAGCTCTCGGATTTCATCAAAAATATCTTAATTTGCATTCCGAAGATAAACAAAGGTCTTACAGGTTTGGAACAACATGAGGGTGAATAATTAATGACAGAATTTTTATTTTGGGGTGAACTGTCCCTTTAAGAAAACACTGTCATCCAATATACAGTGGCATGAAACAGAGATTTTTGATTTTTCCAACTGAACTTACCGAACAACATCGTCTATATTGTTTCTGTATACTCCCTCCAACCGTTCTGCAGGGAAGCCCATGGCAATGATATTTGGATAGATGTCTGATTTGCTTGTTAAGGAAAACAAGCTGACCATACAAAAATAAGACTAATATCAAAACGATGCCAAGACATATGCAGCAAAAAACAAGGAACAATATTGGATATTTGGACAGAGATTACCCAGAATGTGTCATTACAGGTCAGGAAAAAAAATCCTGTATTAATGCAGTGGCTTGTTGCTAACCCAGGACTTCAAAATCAACAAGGAGAAAACAAAGGCAAAACTTGTGATACAGAAGCTCAGCTGTCTGCAAAGTATAAATGTCACACTCTCACCATCATTATGCATTGACCTTTTAGCAAAAGCGTCAGACCGTAGGCACAGGAGTGTCTGCACTTTCTACCTACGCAAACCAGGTCAAACAGCTTCACAATCCTTACCTACACCAACCAGGTCAAAGGTCACCAAGCAGCCACTGCGCTCAAACACAACTCGCACTTAATCATGGAGCTTTCTGACACTGCGAGACAATGCAGTCTCATTCTCGTCTGCTCTTTCATTTCTCACTTCCCGCGCTCGCTGTGCATCTGCAGGCATTTCTACTGTATGCTCTCGCTCCCATGATGTGTGCAGACTCTGGGGGAGGTTCACACCTCGACCACAACACGGTGGAGAAAAAGGGAGAGAAGCAGGGCTTCTCTGTTCTGTTCATTTCCTGTCGTACGGCTGTCAGAATAGAAAGCCAGAAGCTTTTTAATTGGATGAGTCATGCTTATTTTTAGCTCGATTCCTTTAAAACGATTAGCGACTCATACATCATAACTACCGTTAAAGAAATCTAAAGCTCTAAAATAGTTGCCGTTCAAAATCAATATACCCTCAACAAACCACATTAGACCAGAAAAAAGAAGCTGAACTGTATTGTACATGTAGAATGTGAGTGTATTGTACAAGGAAATGAAAAAAATGTCATGTTTTTAAGGTTATCACATCTTAAAATGAGACGGATGGTGAGCAAAGCGGTTACAAGGATTCTCAAAGCACAGCCCCGTATGACAACAAAATCAATACTCAAACTTCCTGCAAACACCCTGATTGTCTCCTCGGTAACTGCAACAGATTCTCATGCTTCACAAACACTTCTAAAAAAGACAAAATCCACTGCTTCCTTCATCACAAATTTAAAATGCAATATCACCAATGCAAAAAATTATATTTCATATACACGCCATAGTAGCAATCACCACAAGGTTGCATTGTCTCATGCACATTTTATGTAAACAAAGATGGAATGTCAATGTGAATAAAATGTACAATCAATCAAGGCACGTTCTTCACGTGTAAGTAACGTGTAGCACAGACAACAGAACAAGGCATCTGCATTGCATCCCTCTCCTTCATGAGCTGCTAAGCAATATCTCAATGTCAGCCGAGCAATGTACACATACAGTCACACTGATAGAGCCAGTGGTTTTAACATGTAAACCATTTCCACCCAGAATGCTAACACACCCTCCACCCTTCTGAACATAGCTGTATAACAGCATACTAAAATGACACTTAAACCACACACACACACATAGACTAAAAAGAAAATCTCAGAAATCAAGCAGAGGTGAAAGAAAGCAAAGTTGCAACTTTTGAAAACAAATGTTACACAAACAACAGAGAATACACTCATTTAAACAAATAGCTCTGATGAAGAGACTGAGGCAATAAAAATATGCAGCTCTGACAGCTTGTATGACATCTGACCTTTCCCAGCATGCTCAGCACACCAGTGGTGTAGCTTTGCAAAACCAGAGGTGAGATTTACTGCAGCAGAGGGGGGAAAGGCAATGGTGGACAACCATGACCATCGCAGAGTTTAACAACGACCAGAATATGACCGGTATTTCCGATTATGACAGATTACTCTTAAACTTCACATCTCATCCCATGCTTTTCTAAGACAATAGCAGTCCATTTACTGTCAAACACCTGACCTGCCACACTTCCTCAAATCTACAAAGCTTAGCAGCAAAAACTGCACGAGAACCATCACATCTGCTTTATTCTCCGAATCGTCAAAAGTAAAAACAAAAAGTCCTTAAACCTTACTTACATTCCCCTGCACTAATTTTGTTTGCACACAAGAACCAGATTGTTAAAACAAAAGGCTGACTGATATTGGGCAGATGGAAATGAGGAAGAGGTCTAAACACTGAGCGCAAATGAAGATCTATTATAATTCCTTCAACAGTCATGATGAGTTCACAATCAAAAGGGAATTTCCACCAAACTTCTGTTTTTCTGTGCATGTCAATGCGTATGAACAATAAAAAATTCCTTTTGTTTTATGAATTAATAATACTTCGACAGCTAGACCAAGCTGATTAATTAGCTAACATTTGGTCATTTTGAGAGTTCAGTCAGATCCCAACTCAGATGACAGCTTTCTCAATTGATATTAAATAATTTGTTTCAAAGTTTAAAGGAATTGTGTAAAACTAGTTCACGTGCATCTTATTGATATACATCAACCACTAACCAATGCGTTTTCAACGTGCTCCGATATCAACTGCTATTATAGATACAATAAATGAAATGTTCATCTTTTGGACATCAGAATCATTACTATAATGACAAATGCAGGCCTGACATGACTAAATAATTACCTTTTTGATAGGCTAAAGATGTTTTCTTGGAACATGAACCTTCTAAAGAGTCACAGAACATTTTGTCCAACTTGACTTCTCTTCAGAAGTGTGCTTGGAAATCAATTGATTCAAAGATTTCTAAGAATAGTCATGTTAGAACACACTCCACACACTGCATTATCCATTAAGTTCAGTGAATAGAGCTCTCATGTCTTTACATGATCAATAGTACTGTCATTAGCTAGTAGAAGAAATCACGGACTTGTCAATACACACCGATTTGTTCAATCTCTTCAGCAAACTGCTGTCATTATAGAAGCTGTCAAACAGCAAAACACACTGATGTTCAACAAAATGACAGGCCATCTCATACTGTATGTAAAATTGGCAGTCTGGAAAGAGACTGTCTGCCATTACAGCCATGTAGCTGTCAAACCAGATATCTGCTTCCTACAAAAGAGGTTAAAAAAAAGATATTTCATTATTAAGACAGTCAGAGCGTCATGACTAAGCATTTTAAAAAGGTTTTGCCTAACATATAGCCTACAAAGACATTAAAAGGAGGAAGCCATGTTGGGAAAGCATACCATCATTCTCACAAAGCACTGACGTTTACAAGATATGTAACATAAAACATAAAGAAAAACAGAAAGCAGCTTAAACAGTTATTTTGAGTAAGGATACATGTCAAGTCCAAATCGAAGCCATCCTCTTGATATCGCCTCTTATTCCGACTGACTATTTCTTTAATTTTTGCAGTCATTGCCATGACAGCAGTTCAAAACACTTCAGTTTTATTCCGTTTTTTTGTTAGAAAAGAGGTTATGTTTGCTCGGAATGGCTGTGTGCCTCTCTCACCCTTGAGTGTGTGCGTGTGTGTGTGTGTGTGTGTGTGCGCGCAGCGGGCCGGATTACAGCTTCTCGCAGACGGGCCTCTATCCGCTCCGGCGCAGCAGGCCCGACTCTCCCGGTCCCGATTGCTCAGTCCTCCGAGCTGGTGAAAAGGTCCTCCGATCACGCGGCCCGGTCAAACCGGAACGCATTCGATATATTAGCAACAATAACAAGGCAGAAGTCTGTGTGTCCGGCGTGCGCGCCGTGATCAGGTCCAGAGAGAGGAGCGAATCCTCTCCATCTCCGCGGGAAGAAGAAAACACACAGGCGAGCCTTTCCCGACTAGCATCGCCCGCTAGCCACCACTGCTAAACCCCCCCTCAAAACCCTCCTAACGAATGATCATCGTCGTCGCTGGATGGCCAAGTTGGTTCCGTGAAAAACGACAACTGACAGTCTCCACCTGAGCTCTGTGTTAGATATGCGACGGTAGCCTTTGGAGAAGCGTGAAGAAGTGCGGTTTATCGGCGGGACTCATCTCTCCTCAGGGCGCTCCGCAGCTCCGCTCTCAAACTGCCATCATGGCTTCCCACGGAGGAAAAAAGAACGTAAATCCGGCAAGTTTACCCAGAGAGAAAAAAACATATCCTACCGCCACAAGAGAAATAGTGCGCGGACGCGTGCCGTGTAGTCTCTGAAATGGGCGATACGAGCAGTCGCTTTTAAAAATTTCCGCTGAAGAAAAAAGTAAAAATCTACAACACGCCGCGTAATAGGGAAGCGAGGTGAGTTCCAAAGCGCAATTGTGATAAAGCGACATTCGAGTTGAAGGGCGGAAGGATATTAATGCGAGGATGTACGCAGTGCTTCTCCCTGTCAGAGCAGTCACGTGCGCGCACGGTGTCGGTACATTGTTTCGTTCCGTGCAGAGAGCTGGTCTCACCCCCACATACATCCAATAGAGTGAGTAACCTATATTTTCGTAGATGATTTTACAGCGGAGTCTGTGGGCCTCCTGGGTCCCTGATGGTACTCCGGGGGTCCACGGAGAAGATGTATAAAACATATCGGTTTTTTTTTTTTTTTTTTTTGCATTCTCATTGCATTTATAACTATGAACTTATTTCTAACTTTGTAACTAATTCTTTGGTTTTCAACCATTCTGACCTAATTGTCCACAATTGTATTCATTATAAAATTATATTATTATAAAAGATGTCTTTCTGGGTCTAGAAATCACACTTGGAAGATAAATTTAAATGTAAATTATTTTAAGTGGTCTTTAGGCCCTTTTGGAATTTTAATGAGACCCTTCAGGCCCTTGGTTGAGAACCACTGAACTAATACCCTGTTAAGCAATCATTATTATATGATTATTGTATATATTGTTAAGTAATGTAAAAATTGTAATGTAAATGTTTCTAGTTAGATACAAATTGTTACTGAGAAAATATAGCTTTTTACAATACTAAAGATTTTTTTTTTCTTTTCCGCTTACCAAGCCTGCATTTATTTGACCCAAAATACAGCAAAATATTATAATATTTAAAAAATATTTTAACTATTTAAAATACCTGTTTTCAATTTGAATATATTTTAAAATGTAATTTATTCCTGTGATCAAAGCTAAATTTTCAGCATCATTACTCCAGTCTTCAGTGTCACATGATAGTTCAGAAATCATTATGCTGATTTGCTGTTCAAGAAAAATGTTTTATTAGCATTATCAATATTTAAAACAGTTAAGTAATTTTTTTTCAGGATCCTTTGATCAATAAAAAAAGATCCAAAGATCAGCATTTATCTTAAATAAAACGATTTTGTAACACTATACAATTCAAAAGCTTGGAGTCATTGGAAAGAAATGATAGAAATTAATACTTTTATTAAGCAAAGATGCTATAAATGGATCAAAAGGGAAGATAAAGATATTTATAACATTACAAAAGTTTTCTATTTCTGATGAATGCTGTTCTTCTGAATTTTCTATTCATCAAATAAACCTGAAAAAAATTCTACTCAGCTGTTTTCAACATAATAATAATAATAATAATAATAATAATACATGTTTTTTGAGTAGCAAATCAGAATATTAGAATGATTTCTGAAGGATCGCATGACTGGAGTAATGATGCTAAAAACTGAGCTTTGAAATCACAGGAATAAATTACATTTTAAAATGTATTCACATAAAAAGCAGTTATTTTAAATAGTAAAAATATTTCAAAATTGTACTGTTTTGCTGTATTTTGAATCAAATAAATGCAGGCTTGGTGAGCAGAAGAGACTTCTTTAAAAAACATTAAAAAACTTACTGTTTAAAAACTTTTGACTGGTAGTGTATATTGATGGTCTCTGAGTTTGAGTCAACATTAGGGTCCTTGCATCAGTATATTTTATTTTTGTGTGTGTGTGTATCAGAGTTAGTAGGCACAACAGAAAAAAACTGCCACAAATGTCTTCAGAAGCATTTTGAGAAATATGACTTATCTGCCTTTTGGTCTTTTTGTATGCTAGTTCATGCACACTTTGCAAATTTAAGATTAAATCACTGTTGTTTTAAGCGTGTGCTGGCCTATATATACTTGTAATATTAGACTTTTAGTATAGTAAATGTATACTTATATTTATACTTTTCATCAAACTATTTCTTTCAGTTGGAAACTTTTAGGCACATAAGGCTATAGGATCTGGTTAAAGCACTGACATTGTCATAATTGACCTTGCGCCACCTGTTGTACACCACACTGAAGTATTCCTCTGCTGTTTAATTAATAACGCCACCAATGCACTTATTCTCCCTTCATATGTATTATAATAAAAAAACTAAGCAATGTTAAATTATATTAAAATCAGGGTTTTGTCTCTGTGTTAGTCATACACAACTAGTTAAAAATTTATTTTTAAAGATTTTTAATGTTTTTTAAAGTCTCTTCTGCTCACCAAGCCTGCATTTATTTGATCCAAAGTACAGTATTTTTACTATTTAAAACAACTGTTTTCTATTTGAAAATATTTTAAAATGTGATTGTTTCCCGTGGTTTCAAAACCAAATTTTTAGCATCATTACTCCAGTCACACAATCCTTCAGAAATCATTCTAATATTCTGATTTGCTGCTCAAAAAACATTTATTATTATTATTATTATTATTATTATTATTATTATTATGTTGAAAACAGCTATTTTAGTTTCTTTATCATCACTTTAGAGCATTTTAAGCATCCTTGCTAAATAAAAGTATTAATTTTCCTGAACAGCAAATCAGCATATTAGACTAATTTCTGAAGGATCATGTGACACTGAAGACTGAAGTAATGATGCTGAAAATGTTGCTTTAATCACAGGAATAAATTACATTTTGAAATATATTCTAATAGAAAGCAATTTATTTCAAATAGTAAAAATATTTTACAATATTACTGCTTTTCTCTATTTTGGGTTAAGTAAATGCAGGCAGAAGAGACTTCTTTAAAAAAAACAAAAAAACAAAAACATAAATTCTTACTGTTCAAAAACTTTTGACTGGTAGTGTATATAGTGCATGCCTAAATGCTGACAAAGATCAGCTTTAACATGTTAACAGTAGCTGAAGTATTATCATTAAAATGAAATAATTAGTATTTTTAATTTTTTCAAAACTTTTGAAATTTGAAGATCATAGTAAATGTAACTAATTTTGTCTTCTTGGAAACATGCAAGTATCTTCTGTAGCTTCTGAAGGGCAGTGCTAAATGAAAAAATATGATATTTAGGCAAAATGAGCAAAATGTACACATTTCCATTCTGTTCAAAAGTTTTCACCCCCGGCTCTTAATGCATGTTTTTTTCCTTCTGGAGCATCAGTGAGTGTTTGAACCTTCTGTAATAGTTGCATATGAGTCCCTCAGTTGTCCTCAGTGTGAAAAGATGGATCTAAAAATCATACAGTCATTGTTGGAAAGGGTTCCAATACACAAAAATGCTGGAAAACCAAATAATTTGTGGGAGCTGAAGGATTTTTCTGAAGAACAGCAGACAGTTTAACTGTTCAGGACAAACAAGGGACTCATGAACAACTATCACTAAACAAAAAAACAGCTGTGGGTCATTCAGGTAACAACACAGTATTAAGAATCAAGGGTATGTAAACTTTTGAACAGGGTCATTTTTAGAAATTCAACTATTGTTTTCTTTTGTGGACTATATGTAAATGTCTTTTATGTAAAATATCTTATTTAGGTCAGTACTAAATAAAAAAGAACATGCATTTTGTATGATCCCTCTTATTTTGCTAAAAGAATTAACTTGCAGATTCTGCAAGGGGTATGTAAACGTTTGAGCACTACTGTAAAAGCTATTAAAAATATTACTAAAGATTACAAAAGTATATAATACTAAAGTAACACTAATATAAAGATGTGGCTGTTTCAACACTAAATAAGTCATATACAATTCCATGGGATCTTTAAACTCAGCACTCAGAAAGATGCCAGGGTTTCACAACTTTGTTCCTAGAACACCTCTACACAGTCTCCCTAATCAAACACACCAGATTTCAACTTGACAGTACTCCAAGACTTAAAATGGGGAAGGAACATATTCAAAATATGTTGGGGGGGCTCCAGCAACAAGGTTTGGGAAATACCGTATTAACACAGAGCACTAGATTTAGGGAAATGGGTGAGTATGTCCTGTCCCCAACCCAAAGTAGGTCTCTGTGCCTTATTTTATAGATGCTTGTTCCCTGGGAAAATCCATGCCACACATCCTGTACATACCCGCTGTAACCTTTTCAGAAATGCACAGCACTGCAACTGCAGTTGGCAGATTTAAATAGGGTTACCTAGAACATATTGGATCTAATGCTCTCATCCGCACTAAGTCTAATTGGGAATCCCCTAAATCCATTTGGGAATGCCTAGGGTCCAGCGGAGCACACTCACAGCCCTGCTCCCTAAATCCATCCATCCATCATGTTAGGAGTTATTCACCCGTAACAGATTTTGGTACTATGTTCTAGGCCGCATTAGGCCTGCGTTCGGGCCGTGACCTCATATAAACCGATTATGAACGGCTTTTTGCATCATACGGGGATGAAAAGTTCCACAAAACTGTTTGCTTGTGTAGTGTAACTGTTAGTCGAAGTTATATTTGCATAATCATCTATTTTATGTGGTTTCTGTACACTGGTTGACCACCAGATGGCAGTAGAGGGTCAATATTTCTGTGAATGCGCCCAGTTACGCCATCCATCTGTTAAATGTAACTTTTGCCCTCGTTTCAGAAAACGGAAAGCAAGCTGTACATACAGTCACACACTGTGAGCATCTAAAAAGCAGCCACATGGTCACAATTATGTAATCACAGTAAAAAGATTTAATTAAAAGAGATATTCAGATGACATTACATTGCATTCGCTGTTAAATCTTTGTTAAAAAAAAATAAAAAAACAACAACAGTGTTATTCATTATTGTCTTTAAAATAAATATTTTCCCTACTATGCTTTCACCAATATGGTCCCCAGAAAACAAAAAAAACTGTAATATGTAAACAAAATTATTCTGATTTCAAAGTGAAACCTGACTGCATTTGCAGCTGCATGAACACTGCTTTGATATACACATCAACTAAAGGTTTGGGGTCAGTAAGATTTATTTATTTATTTTTAAATAAAAGAAAAGAAAATAATACTTATATTTAGATACATTAACGCATTCATCAAAACACTGTAAAAACAAATAGTATTCCTTACTATAGAAATACTAGTATGTTTACTCAAATTTAGCCAAAATGTTGAGTTCACTAATTTTTGTTAATTGTTGCTGAAATATTAGAACAAATAGTTCGTATTACTAATGCAATTTAAGTAACATTACTCAAAATGGCCAAGACATACTGTTACGCATGCGCACTGGACGAAAATAGCCCCTCCCTCACATCGCAGAAGCACACCGGCTGAGGATATGTTGGCAGAGGATCTACTTCGGTAAAATCAAGGTAAACGCTTTTAGTTTAAATATCTTTTTTATTTTTTGCTTGCTAGTCTTTGTGATGTTAGAATTTTGCACTTCGTTGCATGCTGTTTTGTGGAACTAATGTAAAGAACTTAAACACTGATTGATCCTGCGCATTATTTGAAGCGATTTATGTTCAAAGTAGTTAATGTCCTCTTTATATCTGTAAAATTGCCTGCCTGGTTGTCTATTAAATTCTATGTTATCCATTTCTGCTAGTGACAAGTTAGTCAGGAGAATATGAATAATGTGAACTGACGGTTATGCTTCATGTGACGTTTTGCATAATTCAAAATTCTATGAGAATTTAACCGGAGCCGAATATAAATATTTATTACGGCTCTGAATTTAACAAAACACTTAAAATGGGGAGCTCGTGTGATTGTTACGGAATAGTTTTCGTAAGCGCTTAGCATATATTGTAGCATATCTGGACGCGGCAATTTTGAATGAGGCAGCTCACGCACACTGCCGCATTCACGTTAGAGAGCGTGCAATATAGTAAGTGTACAAACGGGTGGAAACACCGCTACATCTTCAAGCTGGTTATTTTTGTGAAATAACTGTTTTTAGCATGACACGGCGTATTTGAACGCAGTTATGAGTGCTAAAGTTCAGTCAAGCCGTAGCATTATTTGTTGGAATGACTGTTAGCGACGAAAATAGTATGCGTGCTTATTATGCTAATTACGGTAATCTGCAGGCAGCACAAACAACAGGCATTTTGAGATCGACACAGTCTTTAGCAGACCCCATCACTCCCACCTCCTCTAACAGAGTATACATATACAACATTAAAACTTATTTTAATGTAAGTTAACATGCTTTGTTTTAAAATACCAGATGTTTCCATTTACATTACATAAGGCCAAAAAACCCCACTGTTCTATGTATTTGATTTTGTTTGCTCAGTTTTCACTGATTATTTTATTGATATATTAACACTCTTTCTTTTTTAAATATTATTTCAGAGTAACAGTTGATGACTGCTGTGCAGTGGAAATGTAAGTTCAGAGCATGCTTTAATTTAGATTACATTTGTAACAAGCGCCATAATTGTCATTCTTTACATTTGTTTTTACTTTGCAGAGGAACCACTTCGATAAATTCAAGATGAATGCAGAAAATGAGACAGATTATTTTGCTTGATAAGACATTGAGATACCGTCAGAAGCAACAGGTATTATTTTGTATTCCTTGCTATGTTTATTCCCCTCTAAAAATGGGCAGTCTCTGACTTGAATTTTATTAATCACCAAGGGCCACAGTTTCAGCTAAAAATCTTCTTTGCTGTTCTGCTGAAGAATAAATACTCATCAACATCTTGTATGTCCTGAGGGTGAGTAAATTAAAAGCAATTTTTTTGTTTTTGGGTAAACTATTTCTTTAACTGGGCCATATGATGTGTCAGATTTCCCATTTGAACACTTATTTGATGGGTAACAAGAAAGGTGGGTGTCTTTTCAAAGACTGTAAATTTAATACAAATGTGCAATTAATGCCCTTGATGACTTTTTACTGAAATATTTATTTTCCTTTTGAAAACCTTGATTGTTTTTATGGATTGTGTCTTCAAATGTTAATAGCCACTCCACGTTTGTTCTTAGATCTTTGCAGGATCTCAGATCTGAGGTCTGCACAGCATTGGACACAGACTCTGCACTTTTTTAATTTTCTAGAAAACAGGATTTTCAAAGTTTGCATCAAGTTCATTAAAAGGTATTTATTTATCATGCTTACTGTAGCTTTCATTTTTAAATAATTGTTTGCTTATGATTGTTATCCTCAGCCTGTCTCTGCTTTTCTTTCAGTCATCCTGCTTTTCTTTCAGTCATCCTGGAATTTTACAGTATGTGCTTCGTAAGTATTATTAATTTTTTATTTGCTTTCATGAAATTTTTGCAGTAGATGCTATATTTGTCTTTTATGAAAAAATGGATTACTGAAATTTGTAAAATTTACAAATCCCTTAAATTCATGAAATTGTGTTGATTGGTCACAAACAAACTTGTCAGCATTACACACTTTACACATTTTAAATAAAAGAGTTAGCCCATGATTTACTCACCCTCAAGGCATCCTAGGTTCTTTGAGACAAATACAATCAGAGTTATATTTAAAAATGTCCTTGCTCTTTCAAGCTTTAGAATGGTGGTGGGTGTTTCTGTTCAACAGTTTAACAAAAAAGCAACAAAAAGTGCATCCATCCATAGTAAAGCATGCCTCACACAGCACCGGGGGGTGAATAAAGGCCTCCTGTAGCGAATAAATGTGTTTTTGTAAGGGAAAAATATCCATATTTAAAATGTTAAAAACACTTTTCTCTTACTTCCACTAACTGTCATAGGTAGAAGCAGTTCCGGACAGATGACATAGGATCTATGCATAGTGCAAGCACTGGTGATTAGTGACAAACGCGGAAGCACAGAGGAAATAGTGAATCGAAACACTGGTTAGAAATTAGAAGTACAAAACAAGGATTTGTAAAGAAAAATGCTGGAGGATTTTGGATATAAACCGAGAGAAGACTGGTTTTCTGTTGCTAAAGTAAGGCAACTTTGCTTCCTTTGCTCTGTAAATCAACTCGCGAGGCTAGTACATTGTCACTGGTGCATGTGCTACACATACGTCCTAAGTCATCTGCCCGGGGTGGCGTGCACATATGACAGTTTTAGGGGAAATGAGAGAAAATGGTTTGTATCGTTTTAAACATGGACATTTTTCTTACAAATTTGGTTCAATACAGGAGGCCTTTATTCACCCCCCAGATCCATGTGAGGTACATTTTATTATGGATGGATGCACTTTCTTGCACTTCTTTTGAACTGTTGAACAGAAACACCCATCCATTGCCATTATACAGCTTGGAAAAACCAGGACAGTTTTTAATATTACTCTGATTGGATTTGTCTGAAAGGCAAAAGTCATATATACCTAGGATGCCTTGATGGTGAGTAAATTATGAGCTAAATTTTATTTCTGGGTGAACTAACCCTTTAAGATAAAATCATGTAAATAATGGATTTGATCCATCACTCCATAACAAGAGAGATAATGCTCTCGGGATCATACAGTACAAATAGCATATTGTAAAAACAAAAAAAAATCTGTAAATTCACATCTATGATGTTAATAAATAAAAACAATGTAGAAATAAAATTGTCCATGGAAACTTATGTATAATATTCCAAGACATTTGAAGGCATGCAGTAATAGTTGACACAAATTATAATTTTGCTCAACAGCCCCATTGTCACTGTGTGCTCTTAGAATATTTCCAGTATTAAAATGAAGAAATTTACACTTTACCTATTTTTCTTCCTTTACTTAGGATGTGGATCAGATGCAGACTTCAGTAAAGCAGTTGCAGGCCTGATCACAGTTCTACCAGAAGACATGTCCTCATTGTGGACTCAATAAAGGCAATCATGTTGGAGGGAGGAATTGGCATGGATGGGTTTTAAAGGCCTGTATTTTATTTTTGCTGTTCTGTTTGCATACTATTCTGAAAATGCTCTAAAAAATTTTATGGTGTTCCAGTTGTTCCAGATAAGGTTATGACAGCCAAGTGCTGTTTAGTCAAGAAGTCTGTAAAGAGTATTGTAAGAATGTACATGTTTTAAAAGCTCATTTTTATTATTGTGATATTCTTTAAGATTTCTAGCTGTTTTGTACAAAAATAAATGGTTGAGAACTTCATACTTGAAGTGAATGCTTAAGTGCATTTCATGCTGTTTGAACTACTAAAAATACGTTCAGTTTACTTGAAGAAAGTTTGGAAACCGATTGCACGAAATATTTTAAGTCCCCATATCTTAAAATGGCAGATTAAAACCATGTTGAGAATAACGGCATTTAAGATGTTTGCAGAACACAAAATAACACTGTTAGTTAAATAGAATTAACAAAGTAATCTTACTATTAAATCTTAAGTAAGATTAGTAAATATCCTGGAGTATGTTAACTAGAAATGACATTAAACTAACTTAATATTTATTACTTAATTTACTCAGAACATGTTTGCTTTCTTTACTTTAAACGGATTAATAAATGAACTTTAGTTTTACCTTTAAGTTTACTTTGTAAAAATAAGGCAATCGGTTTCCAAGCTTTTTTTAAGTAAACTGAACTAGTTAGGATTTACAGTGTGACAGAAAAGATGTTTATATTGAAAATATCATCAAAGAATCCTGTAAAAAGTGTCACAGTTTCTACAAAAATATTCAGCAGCAGTGTTTTCAGCATTCATAATGAGAAAATTCTTGAGCACCAAATCAGCATATTAGAATGATTTCTGAAGGATCATGTGACACTGAGGAACTGCATCAATTCATAGCAATAAATGACATTTTAAAATATATTAAAACTGTTATTTTAAATTGTAACAATATTATGGTTTTAAATGCATTTTAATTAAATTAATGCAACTTTGTTGATCATTAGACAATTTTTTTTTAACAAAATCTTACCAACCCCTAACCTTTAAACAGTAGAGTAATTGCTTCATTTAAATTACAACTTATATATTTTTCCTTTCAAATGCCTGCTAAAGCATACACTTCTAAAAACAAGATCTCATAATCTCTTTAGGACTCAAGGCACATCAGTTTAAATTTCACAGTTGAAAAAAAATTCAAGTTCATAATTCCATTTAAAAACAATGTAATAGTAAAATAATTCTTCACAGGAAATCTTGACTATCTTCGCTACCAGCTCTTTGTAATTATGCGCCTTCATTTTTTAATGCCTTGAAGAGTCATTCTCAGTGTGGACCAAATGTGCTGTGATCTGAGGTTTTCTGTGTGTTGGAACTTCTTATGTGTGTCATCATTGGTCTTTCTGTAGAGAATTGTAATATTCTGTGAGGACCTTCCAGGCTTTAGGGGCCATGAAGCCATCGGGAGGGTTTTCTCCACTGCGGGCCAGCTTGCGCATCCTGGTCCCAGAGATGAACTCAAAATCAGCATGTCTGAATTGTTTGGGGGAAAAGAAAAAAAAAAAAGGAGGTAAAAACAGCCTACCTCTCATGCTTCAGAATCACTAAAGATCCATTTTTACATGCAAATAAGGTTTACTTTAGTTCCTAGTTATTGGAAAAAGACTTTTACATACATCACCGCTATTGGAAATTCTCCTCAATCAGCATATTTTAAAGTGATTACAGAAGGTTCAAGCACTTTTAAAAGCCAGGGGGTGAAAACTTTGTGAATTTGAAGATTAGGTTAAATTTACCATGCAAGTACCTTCTGTAGCTATTGAAGGGCAGTATTAAATAAAAAAAATATGATATTTAAGCAAAATGTTAAAAAAAAAAAAAAAAAAGTACATCTGTTCAAAAGTTTACACCCCTTAATGCATTGATTCTCCTTCTGGAGCATCAGTGAGTGTTTGAACCTTCTGTAATAGTTGCATATGAGTCTCTCAGTTGTCCTCAATGTAAAAAGATGTTTCTCAAAATCATACATCATTATTAAAAAAGGGTCCAAATACACAAAAATGTTGAAAAACCAAAGTATTTGTGGGACCTGAAGGATTTTTCTGATAAACAGCAGACAGTTTAACTGTTCAGGACAAACAAGGGACTCATGAACAACTATCACTAAACAAAAAACTTGTGGATCATACAGTCTCAAGCATATGTGCATTTTTGAATGGGTTAATTTTTACAAATTTAACTAGTGGACTATATGTAAACATTTATGTGCAATATCGTATTCAGGTCAGTACTTAAAAAAAAAAAAAAAAAACCATTGTAAAATTTTGTATGATCCTCCTTATTTTGGTAAAATAATTAACATTTTGCAGATGCTGCTAGGTTAACTTTTAGACTTTATTTTAAATATTGTTTGTACTCACCTTTCTTTATCATAGAAGTCCATAGCCTTCTTGGCCTTATTGTATGCAGCCACTCTGAAGGGGATAATTTCCACAGAGGTGAGTCCAGGAGCCATGGACAGAACTTTACCTCCATGAGATGGATCGTACAGATCCTGTCCTGTCTCTGGATGGGGCATGCCAGCAGGATCACGACCCACAATGTAGAAATTAGAACCTGCTACCATCCTTGCACGGCAGTGCCACTGGACCTGACAGACACACAGACTAGGTTAGCCATTTGTAAGGGTAATACTTGTATGCTATAGATAAAATGAGAGTTAATGGGAATCTTTGGCTGCATCTGAAATCATATACCAGTGTACCAGGGTCGGAAATTAACAAGGGCTTGTGGCAAAAATGTCACCTAAAGTGCCTTATAAATTCAAGACAAAGGGGCAAAAAATGCCCCTGCACAATTAAACAACATATTACGGCTGTCATGATTAGAATTAAACGAGAAAATAAATTTAAAAAGTGGCAGTTTGTGGAATTACATTTAGATTTGCTCACACAGCATCAGATTGCTTTTAAACACTGTTTTGTGCAACATTGAGACTTATAACCAAACAAACACGTTTCAGTTAAACTTAGGAATGCACTGGCCAATCAGAGGCGCTTAAAATAGGTAACGCTAAAAATGCTGGAGCTGTTGATGAGTGTGCAAGCTCACAAATTCCCTCATCATAAACAACAGTGCAGATAGGATGTAAATAAAAGATACGTTTCGTAGCTTCAGTGATTATAATGGGAGCCAGAATGTGACGTTTTTATATTGTTTTCTATATCAATATTACTAATCATTTTTACAATATAAAGAGCAATAATCTACAATAATGATTTTTGTCATAATATTGCAGCCCTATGAGCTCCATAATTTAGAATTTTCAACAGTCTATCGTTATTGACAACAGTTTAAAAAATATTGATTAATGTAATTTGGGTTAATTTAAGTATCTGACATTAAAGGAAATGGTTTTTTTTTATAATAATAAGGTGGTTATAAAAATTGTCATCTCAAATGTAAAAAAAAAAATTCCAGTGGGCAAATATTGCCCCTTAATGAAAAAAAGTTAATTTCTGACCCAACGATTGCAAAATAATTACTTATTTATAAGCACCTAATATGTGACCACAAATAGCAGTCTTAGTAGCATGGGTATATTTGTAACGATAGCCAAAAATACATTGTATGCAGGGCTGCCAGGTTTTCATATCAAAGCCTGCCCAATTGTTACTCCAAACTAGCACAAAATTAGCCCAAATGCGTTACGAGGGGGGTCCCACTTTAAAAATCTTGTTTGGGGGGTAAAATACAAGTTTTTTTGGCAGGGTTCCCATGGTAAAATTAGCATTCCAGGGGCTAAATATTACGTTATTTGTGTTGTTTTAACCCGCGGACATGAATAACAACTCGTGGCAACAGTGTTAAAGTACCCCAATTGCCAGACTTGGCAACATAGATTTTTTTCTTTTATGCCAAAAATCATCAGCATATTAAGTAAAGATCATATTTCATGAAGATATTTTATACATTTCTACTGTAAATATATAAAAACTTAATTTTTGATTAGTAATATGTATTCCTAAGAACTTCTCAATATTTACATTTTTTTCAGATTCCAGATTTTCAAATAGCTGGTTCTTGGCCAAATGTCCTATCCTAACAAACCACACATCAATGAAAAGCTTATTTATTCAGCTTTCAGATGATGTAGAAATCTCAATTTAAAAAAATGTACCCTTATGACTGGTTTTGTGGTTCAGGGTTACTATTACTTTATTTACAATGTCATTCAAAAGTTTAGGGTTTTTAAGATGCTATGTGTGTATGAAAGACAACCATCTTCATACCTCTGTAGGCCCAGCGTACATCATCGGGGATGGAAAGATGGCCACAATGGTGGATTGTGGGTCTAGAATGCCATCCTCCAGCACGGCCGCATGCTGTTTCATCCTCCAATCCAGAGGCACGTCATCATCTTTGGTCCAGCCACCCAAAGGATGCAAAAGTAGCACTGGCCTACGATACCCACGCTCCTCCAGTCGTCGGCGTGTGTCGGTCATAAGCAGGGCATGGCCATTGTGCACCGGGTTCCTGAGCTGAAAAGCAAACACGGCATCTAGGGAAAGGACAGAATGGTCAATTCGGTAAATTGCAGAATATCATTTGTTTCAAAAGAGGGCGCTAAGAAGTCAGAAAACATTTTATGTAAAGTCAGAAGTCATTTATTTGTTATTTAACCTTTTCAAATTGACACCAGCCAATGAATTCTAGAGATATGGTAAATATGTGACCTTTCGTTAATTCATATGCTTTTTCAAGCCAAGAATGTGTGTGTGTTTTTTATTGTGAGTTTTAAAGCCCAATTGAATTATAATTACATTTTTGACATTGTGCCCTAAATGAGTGCTTTGGATTCCTTGCTTCATATACAGGAAATACCCCTGATGCATTGTTGCTGTCATATTTTTGGCCACTAAGAACCTGTTTGTCTATATGTTTTTACAAAGTCACATCCTAGATGCAGAATGACAGTGATTTTCATTGGAGATGCATGGCTACAGCAAAACTTAATTAAGTTTAAATGTCTCCAGAAGATTACTCTTTTAACCATCCTCTTTAACCCATTTGCTTTTACCTGCTTTCATCTCTTTAAATCTCTGCTTCAGCTCCCGTGGACTAAGACGGTACTGATCCAGCCCATCGTTCCATTTGATTCGCTCCAGTACCTCCAGCTCACCTCCTACCAGCCAATCACCACTTTCCAAAACCATCTGTTCACAGGTGAGCAGTGAAAGCATGTAGTTACTGTGAATTTGTATGTTATAACAACTGACCATTGCATCAGCTGTATTTTTTTTTTTTAGAAAAAACAGTTGACAGTTGAGGTCAAACGTTTACATATATCTTGCAGAATCTGCTAAATATTAATTGACTAAAATAAGAGGGATCATACAAAATGCATATTATTTTTTATTTACTATTGACCAGAATGAGATATTTCACATAGACGTTTACATATGGTCCACAAGAGAAAACTGTTGAAAAAAAGGACCCTGTTCAAAAGTTTACATACACTTGATTCTTAATACTGTGTTACCTGAATGATCCACAGCTGTTTTATTTATTTATTTATTTTTATTGTGATCATTGTTCATGAGTCCATTGTTTGTCCTGAGCGGGACAGAAAAAGTTTACACCCCTAACCCCCCTGGTCAAAACATACGTTTTATATGATCCTTCATATTTTGGTAAAATAATTAACATTTTGCAATTCTGCAAGGTGTAAGCAAACTTTTGACCTCAACTGTATATTATGAATTTTAGTTAGAATTACAGTTATTTTATTTAAAAGACAATTTTCTGCTGTTTCTGAGTCCTTTTTTTTTTGGTACTAACTGTATTAAACTGAGACTTCTGCAAGTTTTCTTCAATAATTTGGTGATTTGTTATACATTAATTATCAAGGCATTTGCTGAAAATTCTTAATACCTTTATATAAGGGTGCTTGGGGCAGGTTGTTCCCCATTGGTGAGCACATCGTTCTTCCTTTCGATGCTCAAAGAACTCTGGGTTGCGTAAGATGGCAACACGTTTTCCCTGGTACTCCAGAGCCACAGCCTCACTCCCTTGTAGACGTTCTTTAATCTCCGTCGCAACAGGAAGGACAATAGGAATTGAGAGGTTGATGGTACCACCTGTATTTAGAAATAGGTAAGTTAATCTACATATATTAGAAATCAGAATAAATATCTGAAATAACATAAACTGTTTCTTTATAACCTGCTCAAATACCTCTTAACACATAACATCTAAATTCAATACGCATCATTAGCTCCCTGCTCCGCTAAATGCCACTAACAATGTAAATCAGTGCACTTTGAATTTGAAGTTATTTGCTTGCAGGCAATTGCAACTACTGTTAAAAAAAAAAAATATACAGCCTCCTCCCCCGACCAATGTTCACTGACCAACCCAATTAAACCAAACAAAGCGTGTGAATTTCACAGGAAGCCAGATCATTGCATCATTCTGTCTCCTGAAAGCAGCTTCAGCTCTGACAACTGCTATTTTATGCATGAAACATCTTCTAAATAACAGCGCAGAGCTTAGATCAGTCTTCTGCGGCTGGTATAAGCACCATCGCCAGCATAAATACGGTCAAGCTGACTAAGTCTGATTGCTGTGTTGCAAGGGCGTTTATTCTAAGGAGGCAATATTATGAGAGAAAAAAGCTGTAGTACAAAAATAAAATCAATATTAAAAGAAAATCTAACAGTGTATAAATCAGTCATTTTTGTCTGTCTGAATGAACAATATAATGCCATTAATGGGAAGACTAATTTAAAAAAGTAGGTAAACAACTCACAAACTTAGATATAACCACTTTGTTACATCAAAACAAGACTTAAAATGACCTGAAATCATTATAGTTTGTAGCGAGTAAACAGCTTTGTGAAATGTAAAAAAAAAAAATAAATGTCTGTGACCAATATTTACCAAGCTTCGATGACTGAAAAATGAAAAAGTAGTTAACTATTAAAAAGAATAGCTGAACATAAGTTCACAAATAAATATATTGTTTCAGTTGTTACTGCCTTGAGTTATTATTTTGGAATAAATGTAAACTGCTTAAAAACACTTGATGAGATTCATACTTGGCTTTAATAAACAGAATATTGATTACATTGTTAATGTGCACACACACACACATACATATATACATATACATATATACATATATAATTTATTTATTTTTTGATAATATGATAGTGATAGTGTAAGTAATGTTTATTTGACCAAGAAAATGTGATTGGGACATGAATTTACATTTGATTTAAAAATAAAACTAAACAAAGCAAACAAAAATGCAGTGAAAAATGCAGAATAAACAACAAGTAGTACTAATAAATGGAGGAAAATGAAACAAGAGTGATCTGGTACGTTACCATCAAGCAGGGTGTTGAAGTGAATGACTTGTAGGTATTCTCTCTCCCTCATGAAGCCCTTTAGAGGACTAGCCCATCCTTCAGCCAACACCTGCACCCACTGTAGGTCCAACTACACACACGAACAGAACAATTAGCTAAT
Organism: Cirrhinus molitorella; assembly: GCA_033026305.1. Classification (NCBI taxonomy): domain Eukaryota; kingdom Metazoa; phylum Chordata; class Actinopteri; order Cypriniformes; family Cyprinidae; genus Cirrhinus; species Cirrhinus molitorella. The sequence goes on along the minus strand of CM065135.1, from coordinate 22,006,476 downwards.
ATCAATATCTTCCAAATATCTGTTCTGATTGATTGTCTGTAGGGTTATACAACATCATGAAATAATAAAAGCGAGAATAAAAGTTACAGCATCATTGCGGTTTCTAGAATAAATAAGGTAATAGCACACTGTCCATGGGCTGATAAAGAAGTTGTGGGTCATCCTGTCAATAATTCACTCATATTTATGAGCACATGAACTTGAGTGGTCACTGGCCTAGAGGATGAATGCTACTGGTTACCTTGGTAATGCTGATAGAGGGCAGGGTGCTGGCGTCTGTCTGTGCAAGTGTCAGTCTGTTCTCAGGCACAAAGAGTTCATTAATCTCCTCTACAGCTCCAGTTGGAACGATGCTCTGCGATAGAGAAATCATCAAAGGGTTGAATGAAAAAAGAAGAACTGTATTTTCTATCTAATGACATGTGCAGTTGTCACCCTAAGGAGCTTTTTTATCTGATCGGACCCTTAAAAATAACTTTGACTGCTGTAATTGCAATGTTGTCAGGTTTGTTCAATTACAGTAGATGTGAATTCCTTGTGAAAGTGTTCAAAGCTCATGAGTTGTATGTGTGACACTTTTTTATTACAGTATTTCTGTCAGTGTATAATATCTGTCAATTTTAATCAGCTTAATACATCTTTGCCGAATGTAAGTATTAAAGGTGACATATTATGAAACTCTGACTTCTTCTGTGTTTAAGTGCTATAATCAGGCCCCTGGTGCATCTACCAACCCAGAAAATGTGAAAAAAAAAAAAGCCAGTAAATTTGATTTGGTAAGCTTTTCTCTACAAGCTTGTGAAAAAAGGAGCTGCTCAAAAAGAATAGAAAGGGAATCTTATTATAATATTATGCGCAACCATTGTGTTTTCGCAAGCAACAATGGTCAACAAGTTCTAACACCATGGCAAAAGTTTGAGCAAAGCATGCTAACCGTTCTGCCGTTGGCTGCACAGAAGTCCCAGCCTCAGAGGAGACAAGAGAGCAGTGGATTTATTGATTTATTTACTGTATGTTATACTACTGCCACACGGATTTAATATAAACTTGTGATTTTTTTTTCCCCCAGCTGTTTACCTTCACTGTCATAACCGACTGGTTTTGTAACTTGTGTGTTTTTAACATAAACTTCTGTGTATTTGACAGTTTAAGCGCAATAAGACGTGAAAAAGAACTTAGTTTAGCACTCGCATGCAATTTGACAGCCGCTTTCTGTGCATGTGCTTTAGATGTGTGCGCTCAGAAAACCCTATATCAGAAGTTTAAACTAATATGGTTTAAAAAGCATGATTGTAGCACAATAGACATGATAATCAAAACCAAACAATTTTGGCAGAGTATATGACGTACAATATGTAAAGGCAAAGCTCTATTCTGGAAAAGGGGGTGGGGAGCAGCAGTTCATTTGCATTTGAAGAGACATGCATGAAAACAAAGTATTTCTGCTTCCACTCAAAATGGGCATTTTCAAAATTATATAATTAATGATTTGTGGGGACACAATTCTGGGGACACCTGAGACTTTACATATTTTACATATTGTAAATAATAGGTCTCCTTTAATTTCTTAAAAAAAAAGAAGAAATCTAACCCCAAACTTACTGTTTTTTGTATTGCACATAAGAAAATGACCATGTGTTTCGAATTACACGAGGGTGAAATAAAACTTATTGTTTTATTGTTTGGTGAACTATCCCTCTATTCCTTAATTTTTACTACAAGTGAACTGGAGTAAAATATCTACTAAGTTTGTGTCCTTCAGACACAGAGGTTTTGCAAGTGGCTATAATGGTTTTAACCTTGGACTTCTGACCACGAGGTACTCTAAAGATAAAGGTACGTGCTCCAACTGGAAAATGGCAAATGGAAGGGTATTCTCAAGTCTGTGTTCAGCTTCTGACTAACCTGCTCCCTCAAAAGCTCTACCAACTGCTGAATACATTCGTTCACTGTGAGCTCTCCGGTCTTCAGAATCAGCTCAGGAGCCTCTGGATGCTCATACTCAGAATCTATACCGGTGAAGCCTGAGTGAAAAACAAATGAAAGCAAATAAATGAAAAATTTTTGAAAAATGTGTTTTGTACATACTTTTTGGAAATGCACAGCTTTAAAGTTTCAGGTTTTTTTATAACACCTTTAATCTCTCCAGCTCTTGCTTTTTTGTAGAGTCCTTTAACGTCTCTGCTTTCGCACACCTCCAGAGGAGCATTCACATACACCTCAAAAAATGGCAAACCTGCTTTCTCATGGATCTTCCGGGCCTCTGCACGGTCCTGCAAAAGCAAGATGTAGAGCATTATGCAGTTTTTATGGTTAAAAATGGTTAAAGAAAATGAAAACACAGAAGTCTCCTTTGGTCATTTTCATTTGTGAGTCATTTTGAATAACAGCATTTGCTAAAATAAGCAATTATCATTTCAGCATTTAACCTCCTTTTTCTTTAATGTGGAAGCCTATGGGTGAGACTTTCAGTTTATTAGCTGCTATAACGAGAAGAATAACAACGTGCAGTAAACAATGAAACTTTTTGCACTACAAGCAGTGTGTTCATAATTAAGATAATACATTAAAATAATATGGTAAGACACACCAATTTGCAATATCAAGCAGCAAAACGTTTTTTTTTTTGTACAGCTAAAAACAGCTGGACACTGATGAGACTGAAACCAAACCTTTAAAATTTACAAATGGCTGCTCCCACTCTTATGGAAAGAAAACTGTGGATACTGCAGTTGGTTTTAAAAACTCTCAAAATATACTGATAAAGTTTTGATCTTAGTGTTGTTGATTTTGATTTAATTCTTTGATTTAACAGTATTAGGGATAAAATAATTCTAGACATTGGCTCACTTTGGTAAACGGCGAGATGAAACTCGTAATGCAAACCAGCCCAGCATCTGCAAACAGTTTGGCCACTTCAGCAATACGCCGAATATTCTCCTCTCGATCCTCAGAAGTAAAGCCCAGGTTCTTATTCAGGCCGTGACGGATGTTATCACCATCCAAAGAGTAGCAGGGAATGGCGTGAGAGACTAGATACTCCTCTAAAGCGAATCCCACTGTTGTCTTACCAGCCCCTGACAGACCTGCACACACACACACACACACACACACACACACACACACACAAAGAAATTCCTTAAACTTGGATATAATATCATTTGGCTTTGTTAAACCTACACTACTGTTTAAAGCTTGAGGTCAAGATTGCCAGATTAGATTGTAATGATATTTTACTATTTTTGATCAAATGCATATGAGAGAAATCTTACCAACCCCAAACATTTAAACAGTACTTTATAAAACTGTAAAAAAAAATGAACAAGTTAAAATTACAAATTGTGATTAATCTCATGATTTTTTTCTTTCCTTTTAAGAAGAAAAAAAAGTGTGCAAGTTGTTTCCAGTAACAAGGTACATATATCTGGTTCATGACATGAAACTTGAGCCACACTGAGGGAGTAGTGGAGGTACAGAAGGCAAAAAATCTGTATTGAAAACCCATTGTGCTTTATAGTCAGCGCCTGGGGTTTCATGTTCTCACAAACTCGCTTTACAGGCGTCACGGGTTTATGTAATTATTTCCACATTTCAATCTTGTTAGTCTGACATTTTGTGTCATTGTTTTTAAGAAGAAGCAAGTTGTTAATTACGTATTTCTTTTAACTGATGTGCGTGTGTACGTTAATGCATTACCTGTGAGCCAGACTGTACATCCTCTGAAACCTCCTCTGGTTCCCACGACTTGCCCTCTCTTGTTGCGGCTGACATGATGGGCCTGGTAAACCACATTAGTGGACTTTTGCAGATCCTATAAACACACATGCATACAAATGTTTACAGCAAATATATAGCATAGTATTAAAATTTTATTTTTATCATGACAACTCTTTGAGGGTTTAGTGTGGTAATGTACATGACAATGTTAATGTGTTTAGTGTTGGCAAAATAACATATATATAACATATAAAATACTTGATTCACTTGATTGATAAATATACATGATTCATCCCGTAGCAGATCTACACAGGTGGAGCTGGGGAAGTTGGAGGGTTTCTAACGATTAAAGGAATAGTTCACCAAAAAAATTACCCTATGATTTACTCACCCTCAAGCCATCCTAGGTGTATATGACTTTCTTCCTTCAGTCGAACACAGTTGGAGTTGTTTTAAAATTTATCTTGGCTCTTTCAAGCTTTATAATGGTGGTGAATAGTGGCTATTATTTTGAAGCTCCAAAAAGCGCATATATCCATCGTAAAACTAGCCCATACACCTCCGGGGGGTTGACACATGTCTTTTGAAGCGGATCCATGTTTTTTTTGTAACAAAAATATGTTTCTAACCCCCGCGCTAACCACCTGGGGGCGTATGGGTTAGTTTTACGACGGATATATGCGCTTTTTGGAGCTTCAAAATAATAGCCACTATCCACCACCATTATAAAGCTTGGAAGAGCCAGGATCAATTTTAAAACAACTCAGACTGTGTTCGTCTGGAAGAAGAAAGTCATATACACCTAGGATGGCTTGAGGGCGAGTAAATCATGGAGAAATTTTCATTTTTGTGTGAACCAATTCTTTAAGAAAGAGTTTTTTTTTTTATTTTTTTTTTTTTATCTTCAGAGCTTATAGCTGCAGTGAATTCAAAGGATACATTTCATCAGTTCGTGCAATACCTGGCAATCAAACCCATGACACTGGCATTGATAACATTCTCTACTGTTTGAACCACAAGAGTGCATTAACCTTTCATTGAACTTTATTATTTTAATTACAGGAATAAGATTAATTTACTGTCTGCAGTTTATGACTCATAGAGAGTCACAGAATGATAAACAACAGAGGTTCATATATTAAACTGAAAGCATAATTTACTACACTATAATTTTTAATGTTAATGTAATTTTAATGTTAACGTAATTTTTAACCATAAGTTTTAATCTATGAATTTTAATGTTTTTTAAAGAAGTCTCTGCTCACCAAGCCTGAATATAATATTGTGTCAGTAATATTGTGAAATATTTCTACTATTTAAAATAGCTGCTTTCTAATTGAATATGTTTTAAAATGTAATTTATTCCTGTGATCAAATCTACATTTTCAGCATCATTAGCCCAGTCACATAATCTTTCACAAATCATTCTAATACTCTGATTTGCTAGTCAAGAAACATCTTTTTATCAATATTCAATACATTTTTTCAGGATTCTTTGAATCAAGAAAGATGAACAAATAGAAAGATCTAAAGATCAGCATTTTTTTTTATTATTTTTTTTTATTTAGCAATGATGCTTTAAATTGATGATAATGACATTTATAGTGTTACAAAATATTTCTATTTCAGATAAATGCTGTTCTTTTGAACTTTCTATTCATCAAAAAAAAAAAAAACAATAATAATAAATAATATTTTTTGAGCAGCAAATCAGAATATTAAAATAAAATAACAGGAATAAGTTACATTGTAAAATATATTCAGTTAAAAAATATTTAAAAGTTTTTTTAAATAGTAAAAATATTTAAACATTTTACTGTTTCTGCTATACTTTGGATCAAATAAACATAGGCTTGGTGAGCAGAAAAGTCTTCTTTAAAAAAACATAACTTCTGACTGGTAGTGTATATACTCTTAGATTTGTCTTCTAATTTAATAAATAGAAATGGGAACCATGAAGAGTTTAATGATTCTGGTTGCTGGTTCCATTAATGATTACTGTACACCATTAAGGAATGAATGTTTATTTGTTTGCTTTTTTGTCTGTTTGTTTGATATCTTATATATATATATATATATATACACACACATGTATGTATATGTAAGATCTTTAAATCTTTTAACTTTCTATCCATTAAAGAATAGTGAAAAGAAAAATTATCAAGATTTCCAGCCAACTGTTTGCAATATTGATAAGAATAAGAAATGTTTCTTGAGCACTAAGTCAGCATATTACAATGATTTCTGAAGGATCATGTGACACTGAAGTCTAGAGTAATGGCTGCTGATAATTCAGCTTCTATCACAGAGAGAAATTACATTTTAAAATATAATAAAATAGAAAATAGCTATTTTAAATTGTAATAATATTTCAGAATACTGCTGTTTACTGCATTTTTGATCAAATAAATGCAGCCTTGGTGAACATAAGACTTATTTCAAAAACCAAAATGTCTTTAGTATTCCTAAAGATAAAACAGATATTAACCTAATCATAAAGATACGTGTTATTATACTTCTCTTTTCTTGGTCTGGAAAATCCATATTGGGCATGCTGTTAAGAATGAACCATTACCCTATGAAATTTACAAAGGGTTTCTGGTATAAAGGAAAAATAAGTACTTAATATATCAGTGTTACAGCTATTGGTCTCAGATTGGATGTCATAAATACAATGTGGTCAGTGTGTGCCGCCGTTGTAGCCGTAATGATGTGGCTAATTCACATCTTTAGCTCTCACACACACTCACAACTGTATTGCCTTAGCCTCAGCTCCCTGCAGAGCTCCTCACTGAGAACTAAGGTGGAAAAATACTGGGTTTGTGTTGGACGAGCTGCAGGAAAACCAACGCTGCTTTATAAACAGACCATTATATTCATTAACTAGGAATGCATCAGCTTTGGACAGGACACTCACCCTCACACAGGGTCAGATATGAAATTCTCGCTGGCTGTTACAAGTCAGATTAAAAAAAAAGGATAAATCATGCACTTACAACTCTGTTAATGGCGTAATTTAGCTATACACACAGCCTTTTCTTTATACCCCCCGTCTCGAATTTACTTGTGGAGTGGTTGAAAAACAAATAGATTCATTCATTCTTTCATTCATTACACACCCTAATGACTTTCAGTGAATTGCACTGATGGACCACTTCTCTTAAATACATGCTTTCTCCTTTTTATTTTCTGTTAAACCAGGCATGAAGTGCCAGTATAAGCTCTTAAGAATGAAAACTGTAGAAGTCAAAGATAACAGCCTGAATATGAATGAAAGGCATTAAATAAGCTAAATAAACTCCAACCTCTGAACAGGGTCAGGATCTTTTTTACTGGCTGCAGGTGTCATATTTCAGTGTTTTCTAAGACAACAGATCTGGGTAGAAAATCTTGTAATGTTTTTGTAGGTTTTTTCTTATAAGCCTGTTTTTTTTTTTTTTTAATTTGACATCTGGCTATCCATAACGAAAAGAATGTGGAGGGGCTTCTTTGTCCTTCCGAGTAATAAGTGACAGAGAAGGCAGCCGTTTTAGAAGTACCTGCTGCTTTTAACACATGGTAGTGTTATCAGTTTGGATATCATTTCAAGTGATTGAAAACACCACTGAATATATATTGGGGGGAAAAACTCCTCCCTGGTGTTTTACTCTTATCTCTGAGAAGGACTTTTTATAAAGTTTAATATTAAACATTTATCTGAAGGTTTATTGACTCAATATAATGGTATACAGCTTACATGCACGAAATCAGCCAAACAATTAAGCGTAATACTTTTTCTCAAGTTCAGTGTGGCTCACCAGCTGAACTCTGATCAGTGACTCGCAAGTTTTTTTTAACCATTCTAGCAGAGTTTTGTATGTTGGTTTCACATCTATTTCAAAACTTTTTTTGTGAATTTTGTCCTCCAAAGTGTTATCATAATTTAGTGATATAGCAGTTTGATTAAATATATACAATTAAATCACACTAGCATACATGTAGACAAGAATAAATAATAAGAATAAGAATAAATATCAAATCACTATTTTGTTCAATATAAAATTTTACTTTTTTTGTTTAATGGCAAGTTTCCATTGTGACAGTAGTGCACCAAGGACAACGTTCAATGAACTATATAAACTCTCTGTAAACTTCAAAAGAGTAGTGGAACTTCAACAGTCAAAACGTATGAAAACTAGTCACATTTTTAGCGTTTTAATGAGTTATCGTATTTCAGCGTTATGCACTCTACATTTAACTAGTTTTTATGATTTTTTTAACCCTAGCCTTACATTGACTTGCAGCTGAGCGCTTGCCCAATATCTCCCCAAATAATCGCAGGCAGTTATATAACACACACACACACACACACACACACACACACACACCAAAAAAAAAAAAAAAAACTCTAGCTGACATTCCCCATGTCCGTGCATCTTAGACATTCCCTGCCAAACATACTGCACGCCTGAGGAACGCCGAAGAAGTAAATACAGCCCTGACAAAATAAACAACCCACTACAGACAAGTTGTGGTACGGGCTTTCTGCCTAGTCTCACCAGTTTTGGTGTTGCGTTTCCAGGCATCTCGCTCCGGTGCTGTGCGCTCGGGTTTTGACCTTCGCACGGAGGCGGGGCGGATTTGACTCGCAGGTGAACTTCTTGAAGGTAGCTTGTGGAGAAGCGGAAAGAGAAGTGTTTTTAAGCGCGTCGCGAGACACGTCGCATTCTAACGGCCCTGCCCTCGTCCCACCTCCTGGGACTCGCAATCTGCATACGGCTGAATGGACAGCAGTGTACCGGTATGAGACTGTAAGGCACTGAGGAGGAGGGATCATGAGCTACGGGATAGAGGGGGCGGGGAGATGTATGAGAGGAGAAAAAGAGACCCTTGTTCTGCGTGTAAAATTGAAATGATTTCTGAGAGTAAAAATGATTTGAAAATGACTTTTTAAGGGAATTCGTGTCTGTGATTTTCCCTTTTGAAAGTCTTGTCAATTACCTAATATACTTTTTTTAAACTAAACTTTTTTGTATTATATATAAAAAAGAAAATGGCATTTCTTATGTATCATACTTGATAGATACTTATCTATCAAACCTGGCACAAGTTTGCTCCCAAGGTCAAGTTTATTGTAATTTGTAACAAAGAGACAAATCATACATTTAAAATCATTTCAAGGCTCCCACACTTTTATCCATTAAGTTTCCATGACACTTCCAGCCCTTCCTGATTAACGGATAAAAAAATAAGCAATTACATTCACAGAGTAATTCTAGTCTAGATATTTTAAAGTTGAGCATAACTACAAAAAAGCATATTTACTACAGACATTTCCATATAATGCTATGTATGCCGTGATGTTTTAAGTAAAATGTTTGTACTGTAGCCTACATTTTATTAACCTTCATTCATTTTGTAAGAACAAAAGTGCATGGTAATTCACTCTTCTGAATTAATGTTTTTTATACACTACCAGTCAAAAGTCTCTTGTGCACACCAAGCTTGCATTTATTTAAACCAAAGTACAGCAAAAACAGTAACATTTTGAAATATTTGTACTATCTAAAATGACTTTTTTCTATTTTGAATATATTTTGAAATATCATTTGTTCCTGTGATTTTTAGCATCATTACTCCAGTCACACAATCCTTCAGAAATCATTCTAACATTCTTATTAGCTGCTAGAACATTTATTATCACTATTATTAAGTTGAAAGCTGAGTAGAATTTTTTTCAGGTTTCTTTGACAAATAGAAAGTTCAGAAGAACAGCATTTATCTGAAATACAATTGTAATATTATAAATGCCTTTATCATTTTTTATTTTTAATTTAAAGCATCCTTGCTAAATCAGAAGATTAATTTCTGTAATTTATGTAAATGTTTCTTGCACAGCAAATCAGCATATTAGAATGATTTCTGAAGGATCATGTGACACTGAAGACTGGAGTAATGATGCTGAAAATGTAGCTTTGATCACAGGAATAAGTTACTTTTTAAAATATATTCAAATATAAAAGTTATTTTAAATAAAAAGTAAAAATGTGTCTAAATTGTACTGTTTGTGCTGTAATAAATGCAATGATTTCTTAAAAAAACATTAAAAATCTTACTGTTCAAAAACTTTTAACTGGTAGTGTACATACATGTATATGCATTATGCATTATATATATTATATATAAAATAATCTTTGGTCTGAATAGATCATGTATATATATATATATACTGACTTAAGCAATAGAGGCCTCAGGACTCAATTCATGCATGTAAACAAGTAGAATCGCTGGTTCATTGCTTAGAAATACTGCAATGTACATTCCTTATAATAAAAAAATAATAATTCAAGAACTTTTCTAAATGACACTGCAAATATTTTGCATATGAAATGTTGGATGGTTGGTCAGAGCTGATTTTAGCTCTTTTACTGGTCCATAACATTCATAAGTAATACTGTGGGGTTAAATTTGGATATATAATATATAATATATATAAAATTAATGTAGAAAATCCTTTTTTTTTATTATTGTTCTCTAAAACAACAACAACATTGTATTGTTTTTCTTTTCTCTAGTTGTTGCTTCTGTGTTAATCTCAGTGTGCTGGCCTTTGTGATGTGCTGTACTTTTACATTCAGTACGTTCATGAATTGTTCATTTTACACACAGTCTCTTGGTCGCAGCCCTCCAGCAGAGCACGGTAGCGTTTCTTCACATCTTCATACATTGGGTTGGGGTCGGTGAGTCCAGGCAAGGTCAAAGATTTCTCATTGAGTCGCACTCCCATTCTAATGCCCTCTGGGCACTGATACAGCACTACCAGCAGGTTGGCAGCATAAGGCACAATGTACCCACTTCGAAATATTCTGTTCTGCTGGGTTGCAAAGTTAGTTGAGGTAAGAGGGATATCATCCTTGAACATATCCAGCAGGGTGAGGAGGGGTAACAGCGTCTCAGCATGGCCGACCTGCACTGTCACAACCTCCGATACAGCACCATTAAAGCTGAGAGACAGAAAGAGAAGACAAACAATAATACAGAATTAAACAGAAAAAAGCAAGAACACCTCTGAACAGCCCCTGTATTACATTTTTAAAAATTCACCAAAAATCACTTTATGAAAAGAAGAAATGAATCAGATAAAAACAGTAAACATTTAATATTTTAGTCCTCATATATTACAATATATATATATATACTACCATTCAAAAGTTTGGACACACCCTCTCATTTAATGTTTTTTAAAGAAGTTTCTTATGCTTATCAAGGCTGTTTTTACTTTATCAAAAATACAGAAAAATATTGTAATATTGTGAAATATTATTACGATGTAAATCAATGTTTTTCTATATTAATATACATTAAAATTTAATTTATATTTGTAATTAAAGTTGAATTTCCAGAATCATTACTCCAGTCTTCAGTGTCACATGATCCTTCAAAAATCATTCTAATATGCTGATTTATTCTCAGTGCTGGAAACAGTTGTGCTACTTAATATTTTTTTGGAACCTACTTTTTTCAGGATTTTTTGATCAATGAAAGGTTAAAAAATAACAGCATTTATTTAAAATAGAAAGGTTTTCTAACAATATACACTACTGTTCAAAAGTTTGGGGTCAGTAAATTTTTATTCTTTCTTTTTTTTTTTTATTAATACTTTTATTCACCAAGGATGTGTTAAAGTGATAGCATAGATTTACATTGTTTACATTATATTTTGAATAAATGCTTTTCTTTTTAACTTGTTATTCATCAAAGAATCCTGAAAAAAGAATCACAGGTTGCAAAAAAAAGTTTGGCAGCACAACTGTTTCCAACATTGATAATTCTAATAATAAATCAGCATATTAGAATGATTTCTGATGAAAATTCAGCTTTGCATCGCAGAAATAAATTATATTGTAAAGTATAAATATATAAAAACTAAAAAAACATTAATTTATATTGTAATAACATTTTGCAATATTACTGTTTTTTCTGTATTTTTGATCAAATAAATGCAGCCTTGATGAGCATAAGAGACTTCTTTAAAAAACATTAAATGAGAAAGTGTGTCCAAACTTTTGACTGGTAATATATATATATAGTATGGCAGGTCAAATTGACCACAAACATTTTTCTAAGCACATTTTACAACATGTCAGTGTGTTGACACTTTACATGTATGATTGTGACCCTAAATAGAAATTAGAAGGAGAAAACCGTGATTTATCTTTTTAAACCGATTTATCTTATTGACATGCAACCTTACACAACGGTTAATCTTGCCACAAAAGAAATGCAATATAATAGTTTACATAATCTACCATAAATAGTTCTGAATGCATGTCCTTAAAGTGTAATTCAGAGTTATCTCATTGCACTTGGCCTTTCATTACAAAGCCCAAAAGACTTGAATTACAAATCACAGTTTGGAATTTTTTTTTTTTCCAGATGTCGTGAGAGTGTCTAGGTACTTTTACGTCACTGTGGAATTCTCCCTCCCTACTGTTTGCCACCACTGATTGCAAGTGTAATCTTTAAAAAAAGAAACATATATACGTATATGCACATTAACGTCATTACACTGAGAACAATGAAACAAACACAAGGGAATGTGAACAGGGAATTCACTAAAACTGAACCAGCCAGAAACAAAATTGAAACTGTGCAATCAATCATAAATCACTGTGATCATAAATGGGCCTGTGCAGGGCTTTCTGAATGAGTAGGTCAAAGTCATTACCTCATAAACATTTGGCAAAGTCAATAATAGCTGATGAATGCTAAATAAGCCAAAACTTTCATGGCAAATATGTTGGCAACATAAGCAGAGGGCAGTAGATTTGTTAGTAGTAATGTCAGTACAAAGTAGTATTACATATATGCTAGACAGACGTGTTTAACCTATCTGCTCACGTCTTGCAAATTGTGCATGACACAGCATTTTACAAACATGACGCTAAAGTAGTTTGACTATTTGTGAACATTTTTTGGGGGGGTTTATGTATAATTTTTAATGTGTCCACAACTTTAAAATGATACTTAGAGATGAGATCTTGCTCTGTTGTCACGGATAGGATGTCTCAAATGGGCATGTTTGGTCAAAAATGAACAGCTGTAGAATATACTCACTTGATCTAATATTGCAACAATATAATTTTGACATTAAGCAGTGAGTTTTTAAATAACCGATTCCCTGGACAATGATAGATGCTAATTTTATCATACATGGTGACAACTAAACTATCTGCAACCACTTCTTTAGCATTAAAACGTCTTAAAATGACCGTGACCATAATCAAAGTTACTAGACAGCACCTGAGTGACTTCATAGCCAAGAATTTAATCTACAGTAAAACTATTTGTTGAGTCAACCTACACTTCAAAAAGTTTTCACCAGTTTCAACTTAAAAGCTTAAGTTTATCGGCTGCCTTAAAATTTTAAGTTAAATCAACTTCAAAGTACAAGTAATTTAAACTCATAAGTTAAATCATCTTAAAAAGTACAAGTCATTTTAATACATTTTATTGTAGTGAGTTGAAATTACTTGTAGTTTTAAGTTGATTTAACTTTAAATTTTTAAGGCAGCTGCTAAACTTTTTTATTACAGTTTTATTACATTTGTCAACTTTGAAAAAGTTTAGTTAACTTGAAATGTTACATTTTACTAAGTGACAACTTAGATATTTGAGTTGATTCAACTTACAATTTAAAGGCAGCCGAGTAACAAAGGTTATCACTTAGTACAACTTAACATTTCAACTTGAATACATTTGAGTTGACTGAACTTAACCAATTATTTTAAGCTGACTCAAGAAATTGTTTTTTTGTTTGTTTTTTACAGTGAGCGTCTACAGTATTTTACCATCTAATGGAATATAATTGTCTTGTTTGCTTCTTGTCTGATGCTGTTGTCAGATTTGTGTAGTCGTAATGAAAGGAATGGAAAAAAGAAAAGATAAGATAAGCATCAATAAGTGAATACAAACCTGTTTGTTTGGATTTCTGGAAATGGCTAGAAGAATAGTTGACTGAAGTTCCACAATTTACTCATCATCATTACTCATCATCATGCTGTTCTAAACCCGTATGGCCATTTTTCCACCATTTTTTCTTTCTGGGAAACCAAATAGTGACTACAAGCTTTTAACCTTTAAAAAGGTTTATAAGATATGATATTAGGACTGAAATTTACAGTAAGTCATACATTCAGAATATTGGCGAAAGTATCCAAACATTTGCAAAAAATTAAATGAAGTACAAGAGCAAATCAATATTCTCAAACAGGTTTGACTCCTAAAGAACAGCTAAATGTATATATAAGGACATGTATGCTTATTTGTGGATATCCTCAACCATCTAGTTTTATGACACACACATCTCCCCCACACCCAAGTTTGCTTAACTTTCAGTATGACGTTCAAACACAGAAAAGGATGTTTAACAGACCCAAGAGAATGATGAATAGAAGGATTGCTGATTATTACACAAGAGAATTATAACACTGTAGTTCCGTTTCAGATGCTGTGTATTCTGTGTAATGTGGTGTGTTTGGGCTTTGTGTGTGAAGTGGGCCGTATTTGTGGTGTGACGCTAGTTAGGCTATAAATTGAACAAGAAACATAGTTTTTATACATGAGCGACTGCTGTCAAATACAGATATTACTGGTTAGACAAACACTCTATCTTTCTGATTACTTTCACATAGTATTTGGGACTGACAATGTTTGCTGTAAGGTTTAACGTTCAGACAGGAGCAGATGTAACTATGGGCACATAACCAAAGTCAAAGTCAATGCCCTGTGATGGCCTTGAGTAATGCCTGATATCAGACTGACAGATAGCGAATATTATTATCTTATTGTTATATTGGTTGTATTTTGTCTCTCTTCTCATCTCAAACACTTACGTGATCACACAATGTCCAAATTTTCTGCAATTTTTTTTAATCTAAAAGAAGCTGACGGACCAAGGCATGTGTGTCTCATGTCATGCACTTCCATTTTTTTTAAAAAAGGGGGTTTGTAAGATTCCTCTTTTCAATAAATTATGTTATTTTGAATTTTCTATTTTTTAGCTTTTTTTTGCGATAATCCAAAAGCCTATGGGAAAATCCTATTGCCTTTTTGTCGAGGGAACCAGTGCGATGCTAACAGCCGATCGGTCTACAAGGTGACCTCATAGTTCCACCACTCTATAAAGAACTGTTTCTACATCATCATGAGGTCAAAAGTTTACATACACCTTGCAGAAACTGCAAAATGTTTATTATTTAAAAAAAAAATAAGTGGGATCATACAAAATGCATGTTATTTTTTATTTATTATTTTTTTATTTAGTACTGACCTGAATAAAAAATTTAACATAAAAGACGTTTACATGTAGTCCACAAGAGAAAATAATAGTTGAATTTATAAAAATGACCCCTTTCAAAAGTTTACATACACTTGATTCTTAATACTGTGTTACCTGAATGATCCACAGCTGTGTTGTTTTTTTTGTGTGTGTGTGTATATTAGTTGTTAATGAGTACCTTGTTTGTCCTAAACAGTTAAACTGCCCCACTGTTCTTCAGAAAAATCCTTCCCACAAATTTAAAAAAAAAGTCCCACAAATTATTTGGTTTCTCAGAATTGTTGTGTATTTGAACCCTTTCTTTTTACACTGTCGACAACTCATATGCAACTATTACAGAAGGTTCAAACCGCTCACTGATGCTCCAGAAGAAAACACAATGCATTAAGATTAGGGTAAATGTAACTTATTTTGTCTTCTAGGAAACATGTAAGTATCTTCTGTAGCTTCTAAAGGGCAGTACTAAATAAAAAAAAATATATGATATTTAAGCAAAATAAGAAAATCAAAAGTGAGTGTTTGAACCTTCTGTAATAACTGCATATAAATCTTTCAGTTGTCCTCAGTATGAATGTATGATTTTGAGATCCATCCAGTCATTGTTGGAAATGGTTCAAAAATACAAAAATGCTAAAAGAAAAAAAATTTAAAAACATCTGTAAAGTTTTTTTAATTATTTTTTCTTGTGGACTATATGTAAAAGTCTTTTATGTGAAATATCTTATTCAGGTCAGTACTAACCTAAAAATAACATCTCTCTTTTTTTTGGTAAAATAATTAACATTTTGACCTCACCTGTATAAAAGAAAAGCATAACTGTTTTGATCATAAGAAATGTTTGTCGAGCACCAAATCACCATGTTAGAAAGCTTTCTGACACAGAAGACTAAAGTAATGACTACTGAAAATTAAGTTTTGCCAACAAAGGAATATATATATATATATATATATATATATATATTCGCAATATCACTCGAGTACGAGAGCGATACCGGCTCTATATCAGCATGGTATCACTCGAGTACGAGTGTGATATTGCGTTTATACAACAGTTCGACGGTACATCTGTGTAAACAAGAAACGACTGAGTGCCTTATAAAACCCTCTTTTGTGTGGAACTACTTCCTTCCGCCACAGATTCAAATCTCAAGTTGACAGTTAAACATTCGTCACTTTTAGAATTCCTATCAAGGGCATGTGCTGCTTCAGGTACACAATTTTTTTTGTCAGTTACGACAGGCACTGTGTCAGATTATGCGATTTTGACTCATAAAATCTTGTTGTGTCGTGAACCAGAAACATGTCAGACTACACAATGCTACCGGAACATTCATCGTATGCTGTCATAACAACGCGCATGCTGTCAACGATACCGCGGGACCAAGGTGCTCTAAGTGTAAACAAACAATGCTAGTAGCAAACAGCGTGTTTTGCACTGTCTTGTCATCAGCCCCAAAAAAAAAGAGGACCTGATATTAGACACAAAAAGAGAACTGAGGTAAAATAGTCTTTATTTTACCTTTTCACTATTTTACCTTTGTCCCTCATCATAAATGCCTGAGTATTGTTGCCGTAGTTCCACAAACATTTCCTCCATTGTAAAATTCCTCCTAGCAGGACTGATACCATTGTCCCTCTTTCGTTTCGGCATGTTTGAAAGCATGTGATGCAAATTGTGAGAAGGCATTCCTGTAGCGATATCAGTAGAATATCTCACGATTCTCAACTAATCAGATTCCAGAACCAGAAAGAACTGTTGTATAAATATATATATATATTAAAATACTGTATTTACTGTATTTCTGTCAAATAAATGCAGCCATAGTGAGCATAAGTAGACAAGCTTTCCACTGTGACTTCATTTATACATTTCATATCACATCAGTTGAATGGCTTGAAATGTAGGTAATTAAAGAAATTTTCAACTAACTCTTTCTCACCTTTGCTCCTGAGAATTGGTTTCTTGAAAGTTGAAAGACTAAACAAAGACACAGGGTGAAACGGATGTTTCCTCAACACCCTCACAGCTAAACTAAGGCTCCACTAGCTAAAAAAAATATGCTTTTCCAGTGCTGTCCGTCTGTACCTGCTGATCTTATACATTTACTTCTTAGCCATAATAACTGATACTGCTGTGAAAGCAGGTACCAGACACTCTATTTTTTTTCTCAGAAAGGAAAGCTGGTCGCCGGCTCATTTAAATCGAATAAAACTTTGAGGTATTTTTCCCTCAAGCCCATTGTGACACAAAAGTAAAAGTTTTTAACTTAAGAAGAAACAGCACAATGGCAAGAAGGTTGTGTATTTTTCTTATATGCATTTTATAAAGATAAAAGAGACAGCACACTGCTCTTACTTGATCTGGGCTACAACTTGGTCAAGACGATGGAAAAGGTCATGGAAGAGGATGCAGCTGGACTTGCTGTTGATATCATGTCCGTAGCTTCGTTTCCAGTACTGTTTCAGGTCACTAGAATACTCCATTACCTGAAAAGACACAACACAGTGCTTTTAAACACCTACAGGTGCATTTGATTTCTCACCAGTGCAGAGCAACATTCAAAGATATATTCTTTTTACACTAACCTTGTGAATTTAAAATCTTCATTGGTCTAAACATAAAAGTTTTATCTTAAAACATAAACTAATGTACAAAGGTTTAGGATTGGTAAGATTTATAAAATGTTTTTGTGTTTTTATGTAGTCTTTCATGCTTACCAGGACCTAAAAGTTTGTACAAAAAAAAAACAGTAATACTGTGAAATATTTTTACAATTTAAATTAACTTTTTTGTATTTTAACATACTGTGAAAATTAATTATACTCCTGTGATGCAAAGCTAAGTTTTCTCCAGTTTCTCCAGTTTCTCCAGTGTCACATGATCCTCAGAAATCATTTAGCGTCATGACAATTTGTTGCACGAGAAGCTTTTCTTATAATTATCAATATTGAAAACCATTGTGCTCCTTAATATTTTTGTGAAAACTTGCGAAAGTATTCAGACCTCTAATCTCGCATAGCCAGACCTTCAATCTGACAGCAGAAGGTCTGGGAACCTTGGCTTCTTTGATTGGCCAAGGTCTGTCCAAGAGGCCATGAGGTTAAGCAACCAATCATGTTTCGTTTAATGACTTGTCATGTTCAGAGGCATGGAAATGTCCCCACAATTACTCTTGGACATATTTTAAAGATTCTATGCCGCAAACTTTAAATATTTCAGATAGTTTTGAAAATCCAATGTTTATTTGATCCTGATAAGAGCTCACTGTCACAGTTGTAAACATGACAGCTTTCTTCTTCCATGAAGAAAAGGAGGTTTGACATCACAGCACCTTTTTTTGCAGGTGGAACGTTAAAGAACATGACGCACGTCCTGGAAATCTTGTATAATTTAACCAATCATTTGACAATTTTGTGTGCGATATGCATCAGATATTCAGCCAGCGGTCCATGTTATGTAGCAGCCTTATGTTTAACTGCTTTAAATTACCTTTTTCCCACATCAATCTACACTCCATACACCATAATGACAAAGAACAAAAACTATATTACAATAGTAATATTGCAAATGTATTACAAATAAAAAACTGAAATGATTATATTACATAAGTATTCATACCTTTTTCTGGGACAGGTGAAATTTAGCTCAGGAGCATTCACATTGTTTGTAGATGTTACTACACTTCAAATAAAGTTAACCTGTGGCAAATTTAATTGAATGGGTATGATTTAGAAAGGCACACACCTCTCTATAAAAGGTCTAACAGCTGAAAATGCATATCAGAGCAAAAACCAAGCCCTGAGGTCAAAAGAACTGTCTGTAGAGCTCAGAGACAGGATTGCATCAAGGCACATCTGGGAAAGAGTTCAGTTTTGTATTTTAACATATTGTGAAAATGTATTTTTATTCTGTGATGCAAAGCTGAATTTTCAGCATTATTACTCCAGTCTTCAGTGTCACATGATCTTCAGAAATCATTCTGAATATGATGATTTGTTGCACAAGAGACTCATTATTATCAGTATTGAAAACCACTGTGCTTCATAATATTTTTGTGGAGACTGTGATTAATATAAAGTCTAAAAGCATTCATTTTGCATAGCCAGACCTTCAAACTGACAGCAGAAGGTCTGGGAACCTTGGCCGCTTTGAAATCTGCTGCATTAAAAGAAGAATGTAGCCTTCATTATCTGTAATGGAAAGAGTTTGGAACAACTAGGACTCTTCCTAAAGCTGGCCTCCTGGCCAAACTGAGCAATTGATGGCCTTGGTTAAACTGGTGACCAAGAAGCTGATGGTCACTCTGGTTGAGCTCCATTATATAAGCAGATGGCAGAAACTTACAGGACAAACATCACTGCAACATTCCACCAATCCGGTCTTTATGGCGGTGGGGCCAAACTCAATCCTCTCCTCAGTGAAGACACAAGAAAACCCACTTGGAATTTGCAACAACGCACAACTCTCAGATTGTGGGAAACAAGATTCTCTGGTCTGATGAACCTCAATTCCAAGCACCATGTTTGGAAACCAGCATCACCTGCACAGTAGCATCCCAACAATAAAGTGTGCTGGTAGCAGCCTCATGCTGAGGGGCTGTTTTTCAGCCGCAGAGACTGAGGGACTCGTCAGAGTCGAGAGAAAGATCAACACACCAAAATATGGAGATTCACCTTCCAGCAGGACAATGACCATAAGCATACAGCAAGAGTGGCTTATAGACAATGATGTGAATGCCCTTGAGTGGCCAAGATACAGCCTGGGCTTGGACCCAATCAAATATTTTTCAGAAACCTGAAAATGTCTGTCAGCCCCCATCCAACCTGATAGAGCTTGAGAGGTTAAAAGATTAGGAGAAGAATGGCAGATAATTGCCAAATGCAGATGCGCAAAACTTGTCACATCATACCCAAAATGACTTGAGGCTATAAAGGTGCTTCAGCTAAGTACTGAGTTAAGGGTATGAATACTTATGCACTTACTTATTTCAGTGTTTTTTTTTTTTTATAAATAACATAAGGTTGCAACATAACAAAATGTGAAAAAGCGGCATAATGAAGGGGTATAAATACTGTTGCAAGGCACTGTATGTATAAATATATATACACACACACACATACAGTTGAACTCAAAAGTTTACATACACCTTGCAAAATCTGCAAAATGTTAATTATTTTACCAAAATAAGAGGGATCATCCAAAATCCATGTTATTTTTTTTATTTACTATAACCTGAGTAAGATATTTCACATAAAAGATGTTTACATATAGTCCACAAGAGAAAATAATAGTTGAATTTATAAAAATGACCCTGTTCAAAAGTTTACATACACTTGATTCTTAATACTGTGTTGTTACCTGAATGACCCACAGCTGTCTTTTTTAGTTTAGTGATAATTGTTCATGAGTCCCATGTTTGTTCTGAACAGTTTAACTGCCCGCTGTTCTTCAGAAAAATCCTTCAGGTCCTATAAATTCTTTGGTTTTTCAGCATGTTTGTGTATTTGAACCCTTTCCAACAATAACTGTATGATTTTCAGATCCATCTTTTCACACTGAGGACAACTGAGGGACTCATATGCCAGTGGCGAAGGCAGAAAGTGGTTGGTGGGTGGGCCTCTGAAAGAGTGGGTGGGCCTGAATAATTCGCATCACCCGGCTCAATTATAATAAAAGAAAGAAGAAAGAAAGAAAGAAAGAAAGAAAAATAATAAAAAAGAAAAAAAAACGATGGAATGGTCTAAACGAACGCATTTGATTACAATCAGATCTTGCAAAACACTTAAGGACAGGAGGTGGTCTGCCCGCATTCCAGAACCAATTTTTTGTTAAGTAACAATTTAAAGCTTTCTAAATATGCATTTATCATGTCTGTGCATCATGTTTGTTTTCTTTCTTTTTTTATATATATAAAATCATTGTGAAGTTTTGTTGATTTAGGAGCTCTAGTAGATCCGGACAGCGCTATAGGTGCGAAGAGCGTAACATAGTAGGCCTGCTGGCGCAATGCAAC
Source organism: Cirrhinus molitorella (assembly GCA_033026305.1). NCBI lineage: Eukaryota > Metazoa > Chordata > Actinopteri > Cypriniformes > Cyprinidae > Cirrhinus > Cirrhinus molitorella. The sequence goes on along the minus strand of CM065135.1, from coordinate 21,985,425 downwards.
AAGGGATTAAATAATTAGACATTATTATTATTATTATTATTATTATAGGCTAGTTTTAATTAAACACAACACAAACAGAAATCACATTTTGAAGTAATTAACAAAATTAAAAGCTAATTTAATTGTATTCTAAAATTTGTATTTCCATCGATCTGACAGGGTGGGCAAGCTGTCAGTCTCACCCAGACTGAAAACTTATAGAATTTGAAGATCAGTGTAAATGTAATTTATTTTGTCTTCTGGGAAACATGTAATTATATTCTGTAGCTTCTGAAGGGCAGTACTAAATGAACAAAATAGAACATTTACGCAAAATAAGAAAAATGTACACATCATTCTGTTCAAAAGTTTTCACCCCCAGCTCTTAATGCATTGTGTTTCCTTCTAAAGCATCAGTGAGTGTTTGAACCTTCTGTAATAGTTGCATATGAGTCCCTCATATGCAACACAGTATTAAGAATCAAGTGTATGTAAACTTTTGAACAGGGTCATTTTTATAAATTCAACTATTGTTTTCTCTTGTGGACTATATGTAAACATCTTTTACGTAAAATATCTTACTCAGCTCAGTAGTACATAAAAATAACATGCATTTTGTATGATCTCGCTTATTTTGGTAAAATAGTTAACGTTTTGCAGATTCTGCAAGGTGTATGTAAACTTTTGACTTCAACTGTATATATAGGACAATTCTCTCTTTCTTAAATAAAACCACCCAGGCACAGTAAACAGGGACAAACAAAATAACTGCTCTGTTCCAGTACCTGTGCATCGACCGTGTCAAACAACTGGCACCAAGGCGTGTTCAGCTCACGTATAGTAAACTCATATGCACACAGAAAAAAAGCTCCTTCCACTGAATCTGTGAAACAAAATAAACATTAAGACAATGTGTCATTAGCTAACTCATTAGAAAGTAGACCAAATTAGACAGTAAGTTGTAGATTTCTGTATGTTACTTCTTTGTAAAATCTAGATATTTGATAAAAGAATGATGATCTGATTTTTGCACTTTCACATGGCTCTTGTGGCAAAAATAATAAAATAACATAAAATAAAATAAAAAATCAACACTGCCATCTAATGGTCATACTAAAGACTGCAGTAGTTACAATACGCAGCATTCTTTCCCTCTCTCACAATTTTCCACTCTCCGTTGTGCAAAGATATGCAACTGCTGACAGCAGCAGATCAAGTGAGCAGCCCTGACCTCTAAACTCTGAATAAGTACATCCTGCTTCGTGAACTGTGGAACAGGTTTCTTTCTTTTGTGGTTCTCATTCCCAGCTGTTTAATCTTAATTTTGCTCTCCAGAGAAAAATATTCAGCAACCTGTCAACTATAGAATTACTCTATCTAATTTATCTAACCTATTGGACATATTAGTGGTTGCAATGCACATGTACACTTTTGAACTTTGGATGCCTAGCCCTGCCAGCAGTTTGTGTTATTGACTCTATTTCCAACCATTTAATTTTTATTATTACAGGTCCTTCTCAAAAAATTAGCATATTGTGATAAAGTTCATTATTTTCTGTAATGTACTGATAAACATTAGACTTTCATATATTTTAGATTCATTACACACAACTCGAAGTAGTTCAAGCCTTTTATTGTTTTAATATTGATGATTTTGGCATACAGCTCATGAAAACCCAAAATTCCTATCTCAAAAAATTAGCATATCATGAAAAGGTTCTCTAAACGAGCTATTAACCTAATCATCTGAATCAACTAATTAACTCTAAACACCTGCAAAAGATTCCTGAGGCTTTTAAAAACTCCCAGCCTGGTTCATTACTCAAAACCGCAATCATGGGTAAGACTGCCGACCTGACTGCTGTCCAGAAGGCCATCATTGACACCCTCAAGCAAGAGGTCTGTGGGAAGGAAAAAGTGTGGCAGAAAACGCTGCACAACGAGAAGAGGTGACCGGACCCTGAGGAAGATTATGGAGAAGGACCGATTCCAGACCTTGGGGGACCTGCGGAAGCAGTGGACTGAGTCTGGAGTAGAAACATCCAGAGCCACCGTGTACAGGCGTGTGCAGGAAATGGGCTACAGGTGCCGCATTCCCCAGGTCAAGCCACTTTTGAACCAGAAACAGCGGCAGAAGCGCCTGACCTGGGCTACAGAGAAGCAGCACTGGACTGTTGCTCAGTGGTCCAAAGTACTTTTTTCGGATGAAAGCAAATTTTGCATGTCATTCGGAAATCAAGGTGCCAGAGTCTGGAGGAAGACTGGGGAGAGGGAAATGCCAAAATGCCTGAAGTCCAGTGTCAAGTACCCACAGTCAGTGATGGTCTGGGGTGCCATGTCAGCTGCTGGTGTTGGTCCACTGTGTTTTATCAAGGGCAGGCTCAATGCAGCTAGCTATCAGGAGATTTTGGAGCACTTCATGCTTCCATCTGCTGAAAAGCTTTATGGAGATGAAGATTTCATTTTTCAGCACGACCTGGCACCTGCTCACAGTGCCAAAACCACTGGTAAATGGTTTACTGACCATGGTATTACTGTGCTCAATTGGCCTGCCAACTCTCCTGACCTGAACCCCATAGAGAATCTGTGGGATATTGTGAAGAGAAAGTTGAGAGACGCAAGACCCAACACTCTGGATGAGCTTAAGGCCGCTATCGAAGCATCCTGGGCCTCCATAACACCTCAGCAGTGCCACAGGCTGATTGCCTCCATGCCACGCCGCATTGAAGCAGTCATTTCTGCAAAAGGATTCCCGACCAAGTATTGAGTGCATAACTGAACATAATTATTTGAAGGTTGACTTTTTTTGTATTAAAAACACTTTTCTTTTATTGGTCGGATGAAATATGCAAATTTTTTGAGATAGGAATTTTGGGTTTTCATGAGCTGTATGCCAAAATCATCAATATTAAAACAATAAAAGGCTTGAACTACTTCGAGTTGTGTGTAATGAATCTAAAATATATGAAAGTCTAATGTTTATCAGTACATTACAGAAAATAATGAACTTTATCACAATATGCCAATTTTTTGAGAAGGACCTGTATTATTATTATTTTATTTATAAATAATCTCAAGAATTTCTGATTCAATTTGCATAATGCTTTACATGCTTGCCCACTGCAGAGAAATACTTGAAAAGACATGGTAGAGTTATTAGAAAAAAATATCTTTCTGTCTTTAGGTTCCCATCTTTAGGTTCTCATCAGTCTGACATGAGACCAGGAAGGAAGTCTTTGTAACAATATTGTGATGTGCAAAGTGTTGTGGTTGTGGTTGCAAGAGCGTATTAGAGGGAACTGTATTTACCACATCAATTCCAAAATTTGTCTGTAGACAGCATTTTCTATAAAATAACACCAGATTAAATCAGATTATCAATATCAATAGGTCAGATTAAAGAAGTAACATTTTGGTGACTGCTTTATTTCTTTATATGTGATTGTGTAACAAGGTCATGATCATATTAAGCCATCACTGACCATCGGTGATGCTGGCGTAAGGGACCCCCAGCCTGTCAGCCATTTTCTCCATTACTCTTTTCATCTCAGGGCCTTCATTAAAACGTTTCACTTCCTCCAAGGCGGTCTTGTTGTTCTCTACTTCTTTCACGAACCGTTCACACTGGTCAAAGTAACGCATCAAAGCGTCATTCACAGACAGCTCCAACTCATCTAGAAAATGAGACAAAAAAAAAACATTGGCCTCAGCTGAACTTACATTACAAGTTTATAACCAAAGCATTTTGACTCTTAAAATCAAAAAACTTATAACATGTTACTTTGTAAACTTATTTCACCAGTTGGGGAAGGTAAATAAAAATTGGTTAGTCAAAATGGATCTGTTTTTGTAAATATGTTTTTTGTGTTTGTCTGTCATATACTATGTGTGCTCATCAAGGTAATAAAGACAGCCAAGCACATATTTCTATTTACGTTTTTAAATATCCTAAAATCAATTTAAAATGTGATTGTACCTGTATTAAATCATAAAATATGATTTGTGTAATTCAACATTTGACATCCATATGACTTTAAAATGATGTGTCATGCATAAACAGGAACCACATCATTGAATGCAGATTATTATAGAGAAAAGTTTAGCTGAGAAAACAAAAATTGTATCTGTAATAATTGATGCTTTGATAGAACTGAAAAGTGCAAGTCTCCATTGAATCTCTGTTAAGTTGTGGACAAACAAGTGAGCACTACCGGTCTGAGTGCCGGTCATACCAGGAAAAAAAGTAGAGTATAAGACTAGAGTAGACTGCTAAAACCTATAACAAATCAAGAAGAGTGCAAAAAACTGTCTGAAGAAACTTAACAACTCTTAACAACATTCACGTTTGTTCTTATCACTTCCGGTCAGGTAGGTAAAATATTAGGCTAATATCTTAATTAATACTCACTGCATGATCTTCCGGGATAATATCGGACAATGGAATTTTCATTTCCTGTGTACGAAAATTTCCCAGACAAGTGGAGTCCCATACACGTTCATACACAAAAGATGCACTGAGGTTTTCCGATGCAGGCTATTTCAGAGATTTCCAGTATATCAGCTCTTTACTGCTCGTACGTATCTTTAACACCTATTACCTTTAGTTTGTCAAAATATTGTGCCGTTTCCTGTTTACTAAGTCCTACTCTATATCTACCCCAAAACGAAAATTTGTTGAGTAAACACTTACCCCCATGTCGTTCCAAACCCCTAAAAGCTTTGTTGGTCCTCGGAACACAATTTAAGATATTTTAGATGAAAACCGGGCCCCTTCTAACTGTAACATTGACTGCCTGGTAAATTACACTGTCAAGGTCCATAAAAGTATGAAAGATGTCGTCAAAATACTCCATCTGCCATCAGACGTGCAATCGGGGTTATATGAAGTGACGAGAACCATTTTTGTGGGGAAAAAAAACAAAATGTTGACTTTATTCAACTTTTTCTTCTCCTCCATGACACTTCCTGCAAGCGCGTTCACGAGTTCACTAGCAGAGCACGGCGCAAGCACGCCTCAGATGACGCACGACGCAAACGACGTGACGTGCTGACATCACCTCTCCGTCTGAACTGTCCAAACTTTCAAGCAGTGGCATGGCCATATCCCAGTCGACACAGCAGAAGCTCTCCACTTTCTGATTGCACACACTAGACATGTTCAGAGATTTCCAGTATACCAGCTCTTTACTGCTCACACATATCTTTACCACCTATTAACTTCAGTTTGTCAAAATATTGCGCCGTTTCCTGTTTACTAAGTCCTACTCTATATGCATTAAAGGGATACTCCACCCCAAAATGAAAATTTATTGAGTAAACACTTACCCCCATGTCATTCCAAACCCCTAAAAGCTTTGTTGGTCCTTGGAACACAATTTAAGATATTTTAGATGAAAACCGGGACCCTTCTAACTGTCCCATTGACTGCCTGGTAAATTACACTGTCAAGGTCCATAAAAGTATGAAAAACGTCATCAAAATACTCCATCTGCCATCAGATGTGCAATCGGGGTTATACAAAGCGACGAGAACTGCTTTTGTGCGGATTTTTTTTTTTTTCGACTTTATTCAACTTTTCCTTCTCCTCCGTGACACTTCCTGCAAGCGCAAGTTCTTCATCTGTATATTCAGGTTCAAATAAGTAAGGCTGTGCAAAAAAGACTGTACTGTGAACAGCGTGCGTGTTCTCTGTTTGTAAACACAGCGCATTCCCGGATCTCTGTCTGTACGCTGGAGTCGACGTCAGCACGTCGTGCGTCATCTGAGGTGTGCTTGCACCGTACTCTGCTAGTGAACTCATGAATGCGTTGCAGGAAGTGTCACGGAGGAGAAGGAAAATTTGAACAAAGTCCAAAAAAAAAAATTCCACACAAAAGCAGTTCTCGTCGCTTCATATAACCCGTATTGCACGTATGATGGCAGATGGATTATTTTGATGACATCTTTCATAATCTTACGGACCTTGACAGTGTAATTTACCAGAGAGTCAATGGGACAGTTAGAAGGGTCCCGGTTTACATCTAAAATATCTTAAATTGTGTTCCGAGGACCAACGAAGCTTTTAGGGGTTTGGAACGACATGGGGGTAAGTGTTTACTCAACAAATTTTCATTTTGGGGTGGAGTATCCCTTTAACAGCTTCAACACATTTTTTTTTTCGTGGTTTAGACAGCATAAACTAGCAGAACAACAAATTCATTAGTACATTAACTGTATCCATGCTGTTGTTTACATCTGAGTATATCCAATATGGCTGCGCATCAGGGTAACTGAGAAAATCGCAAATCTTGTATGCACACCCCAGATTATCGCCTAAAGCTAAATTAAGCACATGTTCATGTTGGAAAATCATGATTTAACAGTATGGCATGCAGATGATTCAGTGCAGGGCTGGGTCCTCATGTATTACCTTCCATGCCAAGTCCTTTCATCAGTCCCTCTCTGAAAGCGATGGTACTGTTCACACACCTGTGCTTGGAGCTGGTGATCAGTTTCACGCGTCCCTGACGCACATTGTCCTGGGTCAGCAAAGAAGGGAACCACTTGATGAGTCTCTGCGCCAGGTGCCTGTGATCCGCACGGCCCTTGTCCACCAGTCGCCCGTCCATATCATCCTTGTACCACATCGCCCACTGTGACTTTATCTCTGACATACCGTATAAATTGCCAGTCGCATCACGAACGACGAAATTATAAAATTCGCGCATCTTCTGAATGTTTTTAGTGGTCGGGAATCTAGTCCCGTGGCGGATTATAGCTGTTAAATGAATTTCTTTGCAATTGGAGGAAGGCAGCGTCACGAGAGAGTTGTTTATGGTCAAAATATCGTCGATTAAGTACGTGTTGACCTCTTCATAGCGACCTTTGGTGCCAAAATACCTGGCGATCGTTGGTATGATGGTTTTTGTGGATGAGTGGATGCTACAAGAGGACATAAACGCCCAGTAACTTATAATGCAATGAAAAACAACAAAACATACTGTGGTTACCACTTGTTTGACCATGTTTGTGTTTTGAAGTGCGTAGCGCGGCGTTTCCTCTCTTTTTGCGCAACAGAAAAGTGACTCATTTCAATAAGCCTGATCTCAGGCTGATGTTTGCGGATGTTTACATTGAGGACATTGGAAATGTTGGCCAAATAGTAGCTTTCCCTGTTATTCTGCTTTCTCTGTTTCTGGATGTGTACTGGTTATGCTGGTACAGTACTGACAAATAGTAAAATACTTGATATAATAAATGATGATACCAGTTTTTGAAAGGTAAGATGTTTAATGATTTTTAAAGAACTCTCTTATCTGCTCACCAAGCCTGTATTTACTTGATTTAAAATACAGCAAAAGCAGTAATATTGTGAGAACTGCTTTCTATTTGAATATATTTTTTTTCAAATGTAATTTATTCCTGTGATCAAAGCTACATTTTTAGCATCATTACTTAAGTCTTCAGTGTCACATGATCCTTCAGTAATCATTCTTATATGCTGATTTCCTGTTCAAGAAAAAAAAAAAATATTATTATTATTATTATCAATATTTTAAACTATTAAGTTTTAATCCTTTTTCAGGATGCTTTGATGAATAGAATGATCCAAAGATTTGGAATATAAAAAAATATGAAAAATAAAAAGCTTTTGTAACATTATACATTATGTATACATTTATAATGTTACAGAAGATCTCTATTTCAGATAACTGCTATTCTTCTGAACTTTCTCAAAGAAACATAAAAAAATTATACTCAGCTGTTTTCAACATAATAATAATAATAATAATAATGATAATACATGTTTTTGAGCAGCAAATCAGAATATTAAAATGATTTCTGAAGGATCATGTGACTGGAGTAATAAAAATATAAATATAAAAACTATCTAAAAACAGTTATAGTTATTTTAAATAGTAAAAATATTTCAAAATTTTAATGCTTTTGCTGTACTTTGGATCAAAAATAAATAAATAAATAAATAACATACAAAATCTTACTGTTCAAAAACTTTTGACTGGTAGTGTAGTCATGAAACCACCGGAATTAACTAAATCAATATAATTTAAAAAGTGTTATTTCCGAGTCTAGATAGGTCATTTAAGTAAGTGACGTAAAATTGGTACCAAAGTGACCATTTTCAACCACAGATGAAAAAAGCCAAGATAAAACAATAAAAACACATAACATCAAGTAGAAATTCCAATGATTAAATGTATCTATCCTCTCTGTATGAGTTGGCTTTGGGTGTAGTAGGCCTAAATACGAATGTATGTTAAGTGTGATTACTTACTGTGTCATAACACAGTAATATCTGGTTAATTCACTGTATGGTTTCACAGTAAGAAAACATACTGATGTCACTCTGAAATAACACACTATCAATAAACAAATTACTATACAGTATGTGCCTAGGTTTTAACACATCCTCATACCCTTCATAAATTAGGGGGGGAAAAAATAAAATTTAAAGGCATATAAAATGTGTCACCTCATTTGGTCAAGCATTCCACTTTTATTAATTGAATTCGTTTAAATTAACCACTTCATATTATCCATTAAATCTAAAAGTGAAAACAGGTAATAGCACTAGGTGTGTGTAATACGTAAACAGATTATTATATACTTACATACAAATAAATCCAGTGTTATATTTTGGTTGGACCTCGAAGAGGGGGCGGGGCGCTGAGTTCTACGTCACGGGCAGTGGGAGAAGACGGGATCCCCCTCCCTCCCCCTTTCTTCTTCTTCACACAGGACCGACTGCTTTAAATCCGCCCACTGACGCGCACGTCTCCAGCTTGGTATACGCGGCCAAAACCACCAACCCCATCACAACACAGTTACACTCTTCAGACGGGGATATATTACCCGACAGCGGGATTATTAGGAGAGGCGTGTTGTTTTGGCCTGGATCGGGATCGCGTCGGATCGGACGAGCTACAAGTCTTCTTTGGAAAAAATAACAACACGGTGAGTTCGACTCAACGGAGCTGTTGATCCTCACTTCCCCGGGGCCTTTCTAAAAGCACGTTTCTTGTATTTTGACGTTCACTTGTCCTCTGTGGATCTCTTATAACCGCCCACTGTGCACTAGAGGAATTTATTTTCCACTAGGATCGAGTGATCCTTTGCTGTGTAATCTCTCTTTAATCGCTTGCCTAATTCTGGACCAGTTCTATCGTTTCTAAAGGTGAAGAGCCGTTATAAGACGCCACACGGATAGGAATGGCAGCTTTTGCCACGTATTAAAGCATTTGTAACGCGTAATAACGCGTGATCTTGATGGCCGTAATAAAGTGCAACCTTTTTTTTTTTTCGTCAGTTGACAAAGACCGTAACAATTTATCTTACTCATAGCGCTCAGTGACAGCCTGGTGAGTAACGTTGTAGTGCGAAAAGTGGGTGACACAAATTGTTAGAGGCTGAGTGGCCCACATGTTGCTTTCTGGGGTTGTTGTTTACGTAGTCCGATTTAACATGTCCTATTTAAAATCGTTGCCAAATATTCCACCGAGAAATGAAAGGGATCGTTCACTCCAAAAATGAAAATTCTCTGTAAGAAATATTTGTTAATTTTAAGTGGCCACTTAAAAATAATGTCTGTTTGTAATATTTTAAGCAGAATAAACCGGTTTTCGAAGCGCTTAAGTCAAAGTGTAATGTGAACACTAGCGGATTTATCGCTAACAATTTTAAAGCCATTTTATACTAAACACTAAGTATTTTATGATGTATTGTGAAGTGTAAATGTGCAATAAAGCAATAAATAATGACAAGCGATCTATTTATTTTCGCGATCGTACATGTCGCGTATTTGAACTTTTATCTAATTTTTCTGTTTTAATTAAAGATCTACTGAAGTTACATTGTATGGTCTGCGCCAACTTCATGCTATCGTGTCTCTGGACCTTGTGAGACAGCGCAAAACCAGACTTCTTTCCCCCAGTGGAAAGCATATTTACACTGTCTGAATTGTTCCTTATTCCCTATGTAGTGCACTCTGTGCCATTCATCGTATACAAAATACCAACTTTGTGCATAAGTAACTGATTTCAGCTTCAGCGTTTAGGGGAAGGATGCTTAAAATTCTAGAGAGCATTTGATTGGACATAAAGTTTGATGAGAAGCTGAAGTGCAGGGTGATGTCATCAAAATCATTAATCCCTGTTGGTGGACGTGAGAGACTGTACGTTTTGAATGTGGATGTGAAATGTGGAATCTTGTAAATGCGAATTTTGTCATTGTTTTGAAACACACTAGCTTAATAGATAACCTTAAGGCTAACAATTAATACTAAAAGACAAAAAACTTCACTTTTGATTTCATGGGGACTTTAACGCTCACAAAAATGACATATGGTAACAGGAGTATTATGACATATCCCATGGTTAAACTTTGGTTAGTGTATCAGAAAAAGGCTAATTTGTGGTTCATTTTCGTAAGGGAACCTAGGTGGTTTCAAGTCAAACATTGTTGTGACATTGTTCCAAACCTGTTTTTTTTTTTTTTTTTAAAGCAGATGTTAGGAAAACATTCACTGCTTTTCCATTTTCTTCCATAAACTCAAATTGAACTTCTTAGTTTGTGCTTAAAAAACAGGATAAAAAAACAGTTATAGAAACTACGGGTGAGTAGAAGACAAAGTATTCATTCTAAGACGATTGCTTTAAACCGACCCAAGTCTGTTGAAATGGTGGCTGGCAAAATGTTATTTGTAACCGACTTCAAGTGAATTCTTTGCACTCTGAATCCAGACACCGTTGAGTAAGACCTTTTCACTCTCACATGATCATTTCTAGATGTTATCACTGATTGATTAACATTTGCCACTAGAGCTGTAAAACTACAGCTATGTCATCACAGTTGATACTTAACTTACTGGCAGCAGTGAGGACTTTGACCGTGTACTCTCTGTTTTACGTGAGGAATATCTGGAAGATAATATTGATCCGCCAAAAGGCTGTAAAACCACATAGTTTTAATAGGAGAGTTAAAAGTTTGTCTTAAGCCACCTAGACTATTGCTTGAGAGAACAAAATCTAGAGTCAGAGTGTTGTGTTGGCCGCAGTTCTAGAGTTTGAGACCCAAGGTTACAGTTTGTTTCTGTCTAAAGAAGCACAAGAGTGCCTAAACCACTTTTTTTTTTATCTCAGGAATGACTTGAAACTAGGCCACATCACGGAAGCCATAGTGAGAAAAATGTGTTTCTAATTACTGGAAAGGAGAGCAGGAAAGAGGGAGATAACAACATACTCACATGGCCATGTTTCACGTATATAGGCGTATGCATAAAGAAGTATTTTGGTCTCTGTGTTATTCTGCGTATCTATGTAATCCTAAACATCCAAGTGATTTTTTTTTTTAAGTCAGATGTGATGAAAGATTAAAACCGGTGATTCGTGTGGTTTTGCAATGTTTTAATGAAAATGTGGAGTCATTTGTGACATGCCTGTTCAGTTTCTTTTACGCTCCACCCTTCTCTATCAACGTTTTTAGTGGTTTCTCTTTCTTCTCTTTCTCTTTCTATCTCTCTGTTTTTCTTTCATCATATAATTTGTTCTACTTAAAGTGAAATGTCAAATGGTCTATTTATAGGAAGAGGTCTGTATTTTTACCATCAATATCCCAGGGAGGTTAATAACAACATTTACAAGCAGGGCCTTAAATTCATGGAACCTAGGAATTTTTTTAATGAGTAGAAAGACATTAGTAGGCCCCCCTTGTTGGCACAGATCACAAGTGAAAGTATACACATGGTGAAAGTTTCAGTACTTTTCAGGTGTGTTGGCTCTGTCTTCTAGTCATCTGTTTGTTTCACTTTCTCTATCTGTTATTGACTCTTCTATACCTTGCAGTCGTGTTTGTGTGAATGTAAGTCAAGCTTCTATTAGTGCATTAAGATGGCAGGTGGTGTTTTGATGTAGTTTTAAGTGCAAGTCTCTAGAGTATTCCAGTTTTCAACCAGTTAATGCACTGATTACACACTTCACTTCATCACATGCATAAAAATACACGATTACTGTACTCAATGCATATTAAGAAGGTTAAATATCAGACTTATTAACAGCATGTGCAGACTAAAGCACTGGCAGAGGTTGAGTGAGTATAATGAAGTACTAACGGCCCTCAAAGTTCTTTTAATATCTGAATAAATAACTCAAACAACCCTCAATACCCCTCTGTTTGTGGCTCAGAGGACTGTGTGTTCTTGAATTTGAATTATAAAGATTACGTCATGAGATGTTTTACTCTTTACACACTAATGGCAGCTTGGCTTTGTTGTGCTGGTGTGTTTGTTTCTTGTGTTTGGTGGTTCAGTATGCCGTGGGCAAAAAATTTAAAGTAAATTGCGTAAGCCAAAGTAAATGTTTACAAAACAATGTCCAGGGCTTACTCTGCATTACCGTTACTGGTTGAATGGTTGTTCAAATAAATTGTGTGGTGTTGTAAGCTAAATTTAGAGAAACAAAATGTAGGGGCAAAAAGTGGAATTGAAAAAGAGAATCAGTAAGAGAAATTTGGAAATGTGTGGAATTTCGAGGAAGTGCTTTGTGGTTGAGTTATTAAATTGTAAACGGATGACCTACAGCGACTTGCAACTTGCTTTCTAGTTATGTAGAGGTCAGATTGTTCCTGCTTAGGGGATGGTTATGAGAACATGCATACTAATAAGGTTAATTACTAAAAACAGAGGTAAAACAGGCAGAGGTGAGGTTATGGGAGTTTGTACCAAAAGTCACAGGTGTTTAGAGGAGCTGGGTTGAAAAGGACCTTGTCAAGGTCACACTGGAGGAGGAGTGCATGTTTTGGATAACAGTTAAATTGTATTTCATTTGAAGGTTGGAGAAAATAGTGATAACGGTATCAGCTGCTGCTTTTTATTATCCACATGCACAGGCCGGGTGTGGGAACCACAGGACCTTCAACAGACTTATGACTTATGCAAGAACAGACAGCTGATAAAACTTTTTCTTTAATTATGTCCCTTACAAAATGTAAAATAAGTCTCTGATGTCCCCAGAGTGTGTATGTGAAGTTTTAGCTCAAAATACCCGATCATTTTTTATAGCTTGTTAAAATTGCCACTTATAGGGTCTAAGCCAAATTGTGCTGTTTTTGTGTTTGTCCCTTTAAATGCAAATTTGCTGGTGCTCCCGCTCCCCTTTTCAGTAGAGGGCAGAGCCTCAAGAGCTTGCAAAAACAAAACGGGACAATCTTGCGCACTGAAAATGTCAGAAACTAGTAGCGGTATTCAGCCTTGTATGTTCGAAACGGAATCCGTTTTCGAAAGTCAGTCATCTGACTCTGCTGTGCATAATAAATGCGCATTTATGAATTACACCGATGGGGAACATGGCGCAATAAAAATAACGACATAGCTGGTCTCATGGTGCCATCACGTGCTGTCACAAACGGTGTCATAGCTTGTTCAAATTGGCACTTTAAGGGTATGAGCCGAAACGCACCATTTTTATGTTTGTCCCTTTAAATGCAAATGAGCTGGTGCTCCCGCCCCCCTTTTCAGAAGAAGGTGGAGCTTCAAGAGCTGGCAAAAACAAAACAGGACAATTTTTCGCAATGAAAATGTCAGAAACTCTCAGTAGGCTTATGTGTTTGAACCGGAATCGGTTTAGAAGCCAGTCATTTGATTGTACGGCGCAATAAAAATAAAGACATAGCTGATCTGATAGTGCCATCGTGTGCTGTTCCAAACTTTATAAGTCCCACTTATGATTATGAGCTTGACAAATTCAAGGGGTCGACTACACATTGCTTTCCTACGCAATTTGTAACCACCACATTCCTATTTACGATCATTCTGGTGACACGTTACTTCAGCATCAGTGAAAACAGGCTGAGACAACTGCCCTCAGTTCTCTTAAGAAACCACTGAAACACTGCTGTGGGATATTCTTTCTTCTAGGGCTGTGCATTTGACCGAATTTCAGTTTCGATTTCGGCTTCAAACGATTAAGAAAATACAATATCGCTCCTCCATAAAAGCCCAGTTTCACGTGCAATTTAGTAAAATCATGTAACATGACTTGCATAAAATGGGACGTGTTTATTTGATGTCGTGTTTTAAAAGCACGAAAGAGAATTTGCGCTGTTCTGTGTATGCGCTCAGAGACGGAACAGAACACGGTAAAAGTAAGGTAAACGTTTAGCTTAAGATGTTACCTAAACGGTCAAATGCATGCAAACATATGTTGCCCTACTTTCTTCTATGAAACACAAAAGAAGATATCTATTTATTTATTTGTCCGTACAATGAAAGTCAGTATTGTGATGACGAAATCTTCACTTCTGGGTGAACTATCCCTTTAACTGAACTGAACTTTAAATAAATCGCTTTCTCTCTCTCTCTCATATAAATAGAATACAAAAATTCCCCTGGCATCAGCTGTTTAAGCTGCGTTCCTGTAGCCTATATCTGGTAGAGCAACGCTATAGGTTTGATTCCAAGGGAATACGCATCTTGTAAACCTATACTGTAAGTCGCATTGGATAAAAGCATCTCCCTAATGCATACGTGAAAATAAACACAACAAAAATAGCATCTGTGGTGGATTCAGGCTTTCAGTGCTATGTAAAGGTACACATCTGTGAGGAGGGATGTGGGTTGTAGATGTAGGGCAGCATAGCAAGGAGATGACTAAAACAGTGTTGATGCCTTAGTCTTGGAAGCGCTGATGAATTAATCTGTGCCGTAAATTGTTTCTGAAGCCTGTAATTTCCTCAAGCAGGGCTGGTAGAGCTAAAATGATTTATTTCATCTCTGAATCACAGAGACGGACATTGAAAACGTCTTCTAATGGAAAAATCCACACATACCCACTTGCAGAGCACAGTTGGAGATTCTAGTAGATGGTTTGCATTCCTCCTCTAAAGAAACATTTGCTTTCCCACAATCTCCCAAATGGAAAAAAACCCTGCTGCTAGAGTTTGGGAAAGTAGAGACACTGAATCTTTTAAGGACACTATCTCGAAGTGATAGTTACACAACTTGTAGTTCATATGGGCTGCTATCTCTCGCAAAATCGGAAGATAACTTACAAACAGGACATAAAATGCTTATGTCATCTGTTAAATGTCACCTTTCAGGTTTTAGTTTGCAAATAAGTCAGAATGTAAAAACAGCTATTATAGCAGAAGTTCACAATTGCTAAATTGTATTGTGTTCGACTTCTTGAGGTAAGTTTGGTTATAACTGTATGTCCACTTCTGCAATTTTATGAAATGGTGGTGTGAACTCAGCTACCTTACACAATTAACCTATCAGTTTAAGGCAAGCTATAAAGTAACTTGTCAGTATTGACAAATTATATAGTTGTAACTTAACCAAAAGGAAAACCAGAATTCTGAAATGACAGTGATTTACAATTGTATGGGATGCAAAATGTCTTTTACTGTCATGTGAATGATTCATTTAACTGTCTGTAAAATTTAAATATTAACCAGAATTCCCAGCTGTAAGCAAATCCAACTAGTGTGCTTAATCTTGGTAAAGGCAAATAAGCTATTTATTCCTGACGTGACTTTAAAGAGAACTGCGGCTTTTCTGTCAGTACACACAGTGTGATAATTAGAAACTGAGAGAGAGTGCTTAACTGTCCTATATCTGTATTGACCTGCACAAGTGTGTGTGTATGTGTGTGTTGCATTACTAACTGCACTTTGTAAAGACGTCAGTGCGCGCTGTTTTCGTCAAACGTTGGTCTTTGTTGTATTGGTTATCTTTTGTGATAGCAGGTGTGTTTTTCATAAATTTCATGTGTGTCATCCATGAGTTGGACTGTGTCCTAAAGAATGGACAATATTATTATTGGATTTCAATAGCCAGATGACTCTTCTATTCACATTGCTAGTTTGCAGTGATCTCTTTTTCCATTGCTTGCATGCACATGTGTCTAAGGGTTGTGTCCTTGTATATGTGTGTTTGGTAAATATTTGCCACCTTTTGTGAATAGAAACTGAGCCAGGTGTGTTAAGAGGCCATGTTTGTTTTAAGATGATGTAAAACAAGAGGTAATCAAAACTCACAGAGAGCAGCTTTAAATTAGTGCTGTCAAAAGTGGCGTTTACGCAGGCGATTCATTTTTCGAGTTTAACAGCGTTGAAAATATTTCATATTTAACACAGGTGTGGAGCTAGGGTTCTGTCACTTTTTTGACAAGAATTGTATTTATTTAGATGCATAACGTTTTTATGACCACATAAAATGAAGACTTCAGATGCGCACTACACTTCACCTCAGTGTCAGGCGCTAGTTAAACGAATGCGGAAACTGTACAGGTGACGAGGGAGCTTTAGTAGAATAACAGGTGAATGCAGTCAGATGAGATGTTGTCAGGCTATATCTCAGTAAAAATGTATTTACCTGTCTATCTCAGAGTGCATGCTCTTCAATTGCATGCACAAATATGGTGGCGTGCACTGTTGTTCTTATTGTCCGTAGTTTTATTTCCGCTATAATATGAAATAATACAGGCTTAATGTTGTGTCATCCTTTTTAAAATCTCTGTAAAAAATATTTTATTGATTTATTTGTTTTTATTTTATTTTATTTATTTTTCAAAGTCTACCAGGGGTGGGATGGGTGGGAGTGGGATCTAAATGTGAAAAATTGTTTTTTGTTATACTATTGTTTCCGGAAAATTCACTAAAAAAAATTGTTAATAAAAAAAAAAGAAATAATACAGGCTGTATTAGTTCATATTAAAGCGCAAAAAAAAAACGACGGACAATAAGCTAATAATCCAGCTGCTGTGATGTCTGTTATTGAAAGTACAAAAGAAAAGTATTTTGTGTTGTTCTTTTTTTTTGTTTGTTTATTTCCTACTTGCTGAAGGGCACAGGTAAATAGCGGGTTTATATGAAGATTATTTTAAGTTCACTTAAATTCTTCACTTAAATTAGATGGTGTTTTTTTTCAAGTCTAATAAATGTTCAAATTGATCTCTATACTGTCATGCTGAATGGCTATTGTCAGTGGGTAAATATTAGGAATATCAGTAATATTGGTTTCAGTGATACCTTCAGTCATAAATACAGTATATTTTTATTTGTTTAATGGCATCTTTTGTGTGTTGTTTCTGCATTCATTTGGAGATTGAATGTGAAATTCTTGCAATATAAAGTTAAGGTCAAAAGTTTACTTCCCCTTTTCAGAATCTGCAAAATTTTTTGAGAAGTATCATACAAACTGCATGTTATTGTTTATTTAGTACTGACCTGAATAAGATATTTCACATAAACATTTAAATATAGCCCACAAGGGAAAATAATAGTTGGATTTCTAAAAATGACCCCGTTCAAAAGTTTACATCCCCTTCTTTCTTAATTCTGTGTTATTACCTGAGTCCCTTGTGTGTCCTGTACAGTTAAACTGTCCCCTGTCAGAAAAATCCTTCAGGTCTCACAAATTCTTTGGTTTTTGGGCATTTTTGTGTATTTGAACCCTTTCCAACAATGACTGTATGATTTTTAAGATCCATCTTTTCACACTGAGGACAGAACTTATTTTGTCTTCTGGCAAACATGTCTTCTGTAGCTTCTTAAGGGCAGTACTAAATGGAAAAATATGTTATTTAGGCAAAATAAGAAATTCTTCATTCTGTTCAAAAGTTTACACCCCTGGCTTTTAATGCATAATTTTTCCTTCTGGAGCATCAGTGAGAGTTTGAACTTTTTGTAATAGTTTCATATGAGTCCCCCAGTTGTCCTCAGTGTGAAAAGATGGATCTCAAAATCATACAGTCATTGTTGGAAAGGGTTTAAATACACAAAAATGCTTGAAAACCAAAGAATTGTGGGACCTGAATGATTCTTCTGAAGAACAGCAGGTAGTTTAACAGGACAAAAGGAGCTCATGAACAACTACCAATATACAAACAAAAAAACACACAGCTGTGGATCATTCAGGTAACAACACAGAATTAAGAATCAAGTCTGTCAGTGCCTATAGCCTACTGGTTAGCGCACTGACATATAGCGCAACTGCGCTTCCGGCCAGCCTTGGGTTTGAATATTAAGCGGGTGTAAACTTTTGAACTTTCTCTTGTAGATTATATGTAAACATCTTTTGTCAAATATATTATTCAGGTCAGTACCAAGTAAACATGTATTTCGTATGATCCTTCTTACTTCGGCAAAATAATTAACATTTTGTAGATTCTGAAAGAGGGATGTAAACTTTTGACCTGAACTGTAAAAGCATATTTAAAAACTTTAATGTTAGGTGGGATTAATCACACAATTAATTTCAGGAAAAAAAATGTGTGATTAATTAGTTTTTTAAATCGATTGACAGCATTAGTTTAAATACTTAAGTTTTAAAAGAGAATGGTAAGTGTATATTAGTTTAATCTGTTATGCCCTATAATGATTTTTAAAGGAGTGTTTCTCCATTTTGGGCTTGTCCGCCACCCAGACTTTTAATGGACCCTTTTCACAAGACTGTGATGACGCATTTAACCGTCATCAGCATCGTAAATCCAAAAAATGTATGTGCATTTATAACACTCTAATTTGTATTATATTACCTTTGCATTAAAATAAAAAAGACTAGTTAACGCTAATGCAAGGGTGTTTCTAATGCCGCATCTATGGGACAGACAGTATATTTGACATCATTCTCTCTTCTGACTGCCGTTATCAGTCTCTCCTTTTATTGAAAGTCATGAAAACACTTTCATGGAGTTTTTCTTTTGCTATTTAAGCAAGTGGGAATGCAAAAAATATGTTTGTGGTTAACCCACTGACGACTTCCGCTGCTGAGAAACCTGAAAATGTGAAAAAGGTCCCATAATGTCACATAATCCATTTTATGTTTGGGAATTTCATGGAATTTAATTCAATTTCACAGAATTCTGTGAAATGTTATAGAATGGTATGAAATGTCATGACATTCTTGGAATTCCATAAATTTAAATGGTTCTTTGATACAGTAATTATTAGTGATCAAAGCTATGATCAGATCTTTAATCCATTTTCATTTTTGAGATTATAAAAAGTCAGGTGTTTTGAAGAATCCCTCGTGTTGTTTTATGTTGTTTTTGGACCTGCCATTATATTATGATGATCCACGGAAATCTGACTGACAACCTTGGAAAAATTAGTCAAATGGCAAAAACAATGTTTTTCCGACAAGAGAATGAGCAAAGTAAAACATCTGATGTCTGACAAAAGAGAGGAAGACAGTGGGTGCAGGCAGCAGAGAAATAAAGGCCTTGTGTTTGTAAAGGTTTTTTTTTTTTTTTATTTAATTTTGTGTTCCTGTGTTCATCAGTCATGCAGGTTTTTTATTGTACTGTCAGCTGCATATTATGTAGTCTGTGTTTATCCACGTGGGTGTTCTCGTGCAACATCTGCTTGGTTTATTTTTTCCTGTATCAAATGCTGTCGCTTTTACATTCATGGCTGTTTTGGACGTCACACTTTGGGGAGCCTTTCTTTGGTTTGCGTACAAAGTTTCAGTGTAGTGTTAAAGGAGAAGTTCGGTGTGAAATGAGTTAATGAGTTGTTACCGAGTACAATCATATGTCCAATTCCCACCTCCGTTAACCCAAAGCTTTCCGAATTATAACATTATTTGCCTGTGCTTCCATGGGAGACACTGAGAACTTTGAAAGTGCACAAGTAGTTTATTAAAAAGACCCGTTTGCCGCCATCTTAAAATTAAGGCAAGTCGATTGACGATCTTCATGATCATCTGTTCTGTTCTGTTCCCCTGTCCTACTTGTTCGTTCGTGATCGTCAATGGACTTATCGCGTCTTAATTTTAAGATGCTGGCAAACGGGAAATTCAAGGAAGGTACTGTCTGTATAAACTGTCTTTTTAATAAACTACTTGTGCACTTTCAAAGTTCTCAGTGTCTCGTTTTAAATGTCAAGGCCCTCAGAAGTCCACCAATTAAGTATGGAGTTACATTGAACGTTGTTAATGGTGTAAAAATAGTGATTTAGCTGCATAGGCTATGCTATGCCCCTAGCACTAACATTGTAAGCCTAATGGAAGCACAGGTAAATAATGTTATAATTCGGAAAGCTTTGGGTTAACGGAGGTGGGAATTGGACATATGATTGTATTCGGTAACATGTTTTAATACACCCCAGGTCCATTTCACACCGAACTTCTCCTTTAAATAAGGATTTATAGAAAATCTTATTTAGCAGGTTTATTGAGTCAAGGTGAGATTTGTTGACTCATGTTGTCAGTTTCACGTTATTGTTTATTTGAGGCCTTTTTTAATCCAGTGTGCTTTATTCGTGTACACATTACTAATCTAAATAATTTACTGGAAAAACTGGTATGAACAGTAATCATGCATTGCACACATAATTAACATCTGAGCACTTCGAAATACATTGTTTTAGGACTATTAAATAGACAGTGTCAAGTAGAGCGGCTCTATAGATAGATTAATGTTGGCTAATATATATTGCAGGGTGAGTTGGCAAAACTGAATGAGCTGTATGTCCTGAATGGACTTTAACTCGATCTCTTGTTTAACAACCACCTAAGTTAAAATTCAACTTTTGCACTTTTAAAATGCAAAAAGATATTTCAAGGAAGGATGTTTCAGCACTGTTTATTTCCATCACAAATACTCCTGTTATTTCTAGTAAACACAAGGATATGTAATGAGAGAACTTCTAACAAAACAATAAGGAAACGCGCTGTTGAATGTGGCAGATCCTCCTACGAGCCAAAAATAAAACCGGTTTAGTGACGTCATAAGGTTAATGCCAAATGACAAAAAAGGCAGAATAAAACACAAAATATTGTGGAAAACTAAACTGCTTTTTACCCACAGGTCATTTCTTTAAGAGCAACACAGATCTGCTAAAAGGATGGAAGCTAATGGTTGCCTGGTCATCTGACGTATGGCCTATGGTTATTTGGCATCATTTCCAAGCTGCTGTTTACTTGTTGTTGTTTCTTAGTGCTTAGTTTAGTCTTAGGTTTTTTTGTGTGTACATGTGTGTGAGTGAATTTTTCCCCCTAAGCTGATTTAATAACCAAAGGTCTTCTAAACATAGTGTTGAGTCAGAGACTTTTAATCTCTCTCTCTCTCTCTCTCTCTCTGTTTGCTCTTTGTATTTTGCTGTATGCTCAATTACACACACATACAAGTTACAGCTTGGCAGATAGAAGCCGTAATCTGTATATCAGAACATTGAGGGTGTGTGTGTGTGGCGTAATTATTACGTAACAAGCAATATATTGTCTTTATGTATATATCTATATATGTATGTCCTGAGACGACAGTCAAAGCTTTTAAATAAAGTTTGTGCAGCTCTACAATGAGCTAAAAGTATATGAGAATAGAACATAGCAGTGACCTCACACTGTTGCTTCAGGAGGAGAATGCTTTTTCCCATTCATGTTCCTGTTTTCCCCAGCTTTGAACCTTTGAACAAAACCAAACATCTCTGAGATGAATTGCAGCATTATAAACTTGAATCATGAATCATGAATCATGTCTTTTATGACATCCCTTGAGTCATTATGAGCTATTGATTAGAAGTATTAAAAACATGTATTTGTAAAAAAAAAAATTACGTATGTACATTAATATAAAAAAAAGAACGAAAATTACCTTACTGACCCGAATATAAGCCGACCCTGGTTATAAGACGAGTAGACGACCCCCCTGTTTCAAGACGTTTTGGAAAAAAGCTTTTAGAAAAAGATTTTTTTTTTCATGTTGCATATTTTTATAAAATAAGTTTTTTTGTTTGTTTGTTTTGAAAGTATGTTAAATACTGGTAAAATGCACCAACATTCACATAAAAAAATACACTTTTTGATATACCATAGACAGTTAACCCATCTAAATTATATAACAATTAGGCTATCCATCTCATACTAGCCAGCCAACATTTCACTAACAGTAGAAGTGAAACCTTATTGTAGTCTTCAAATTTGGGTACTGTGTCTTACATTTTAAAATCACTTACAGAGGAAGTTAAAACAGCAAAATAGGCTCCAATGCATATTTGTGTCTCCGCCCTGGAAATTGCCAAACGATTCTATTTACAACGTGTTTTCGTAGCAATCACAGACACATCTATTGATTTCTTGAACAACTGAACATTTTTCCAAGAAAAAAACTTGTCTTATATTCAGGTCAATATGGTAATACTTTAATTCAGCAAGAAAAAAAAAGGTTTATATTGTTGCAAAAGATTTTCATTTATATTGTTCATAAAGGAATTCTGAAAAAAGTGTATAAAAGTTTACACAATAATATTAAGCAATACTATGTTTTCAACATTGTTATTAATAAGAAATATTTCTTGAGCACCAAATCAGCATATAAGAATGATTTCTGAAGGATCATGTGACATTGAAGACTGGAGTAATGACTTCTGAAAATTCAGTAAATGTTAAATTATATGGAGAAAAAAAAAATAGAACGTTATTTTACATTAAGAACAGTTTATATTATTACAGTTTTTACTTTATCAAATAACTTTTAGTTATTTTAGTGTAAAAGAAGAAGAGAAGAAATTTTCTTTTTTCCATTTGATTTTCAATTAATTTAAAGGTACTTTAATACTTCCAGAATCGAATCCTGATAATTCACTCATCCCCCCCATGTCATCTAAGCTGTTCATGTCTTTCTTTCTTCAGTTGAAAGAAATTAAGGTTTTTGAGGAAAACATTCCAGAATTTTTCTCCGTATAGTGGATTTTAATGACAGTCAACAGGTGGAAGGTTCAAATTGCAGTTTCAATGCAGCTTTAAAGGACTCTACACAATCCCAGCTGAAGAATAAGTCTTGTCTAGAGAAACAATTGGTAATTTTCTAAAAAAGAATAAAAATGTGTATACTTTTAACCACATTTGCTTGTTAGTTCTTTGTCTGTGTATTTCGGTTCATAAAGGTAGGGCAGGGCGAAAAACTCCATCTCATTTTCTCCTCCAACTCCAAAATTGTCAGACACTGCTGTTTTAACTTTTTTTTTGTAAAAGGTAGTGAGCGACGCCTTGTGGTACCATCACAGAGAGGTGCTAAATCACTATCCAGAACATTCTCTTTTACTGTTCCTGGCTGGTGGAACAATCTTCCTACCCCTATCCGGAATGCTGATTCCCTGACAAGCTTCAAGCGACAGTTTAAAACTCATCTCTTTCAACTCTATTTGCTGTTACCATAAAAAAAAAATAAAAAAAAAAAAAATTAAACTCTTTATTCCTTCCCTTTCTAGCTTGTACTTGTCTGAAGCACCACTTGAAATCTGGTATTATAGCACTGCCTGTGTCTGTTTGTCTCCTTAAGAAGAATCGCTCTATGTTCTCCCAACTGTATGTCGCTTTGGACAAAAGCGTCTGCCAAATGCCTAAATGTAAATGTAAATGTAAAAGGTGTTTGACTTTACTTGCATGTTCTCTTTGTAAACACTGGGTCGGTACTTCCGTCTACATCAAGTGTGACCTTTCCAATGTGACTGTGTAATGTGTGCGGTCGAGCTTGCGCAAGATGTGCATTTGTGGTTAAAAAGTATTTAGTATTTTGGATTTTTTTTAGAAAATGACAGATTGTTCAGCTAGATATGACTTATTCTTCAGCTAGGATAGTGTAGATCCTGCATTGAAACTGCAATTTGGACCTTCAACCCATTGGCCACCATTGAAGTTTACTATATGGAGAAAAATCCTAGAATGTTTTCCTCAAAAACCTTCTTTTTGACTGGAGAAATTAAGACATGAACATTTTGGATGTGAATTACAGTTTTATTCAGTCAAATCACACTGACTTTCAGTAGTACTGATTCTGGAGAAGCAATGTGCTCTTTTTGTGCAGACAAATTTCTGTAGAACTGCTGTAGATGAAAATGGTGATTCAGACAAGTGTGGTTTGTTTGTTTTTTTCTTCACCCAGACTGCTGAACTACAGTTGCTATGGTTGGGAAACAAACAAAATGAATATTACCTATGTATTTCTCACATAACACATAAACGGCATGCTGTGCTCAGTTATTGTCATTGGGCCACACTGTCGAACAGGATGTGTGCTCATGACACATGCACACGTTTGTGTAACTGTCATCAAAAAATGTGTTGTTTTCTAGAAATGCTAGGGCAAATAATGACTCACTTTTTTCTGTAATAACAAATCACGATATGTTCGCTAAAAAGTAGGCTCTTTTCTTTTTCAGGGCCATACGTTGGAGTACACTGACAGATTCAACATCCCTGAGACTAAAATAAATTTGTCAGATTTAACAACAGCGGAGGAAGAGGGGGTGAAAAATTTGACCTCCCAGCTACTCCCCTCCAATGTCCCAGAGACACTATGACTGCTGCCGGGGCAACAAACTGCTGAGTGGAAACTCCTAAAACGCCCCTCCGACGCTCTCTTACCCAGACATGAAGGAGGTGAGGCTGTGGACAGCCAGCGACGTCTCTGATTGGCTGACCGATGAAGGCATGCAGGAGTACACGGATGCATTGCGGGACGTGGACGGCCTTGCCCTTTTGAAACTCTCTGAGGAAGACTTTAAGGCCTCGCCTTTGTCCCTGGTCACGGGGGACAGTGGTCGACAGCTTTTGGAACGCATAGAGACTTTGCGCTTCACCAGCCACATGAAGGCGCACAAGAACAACAACCATGAAAAAAGCCACCATGCCAATGGTCACGCTGGCATCGCCCTTACCAACGGCAGTGTTAGCAACGGCAAGATCCCCAACGGCATTCCAAAGAACGGCTTGCACCCGGAGCCGATTCGCATTTTGATTCCGCCGCTGCCTGAGCAGGAGCGCACGCCGTATCCCACAGAGTGGTTCAAAACGGGCGTGGCCTTCCTTTACGCTCTGGTCTGCTTCCTCACCACAACAGTTGTGATCTCAGTGGTGCACGAACGTGTCCCGTCAAAGGAAGAGTCTCCGCCCCTGCCGGATAAATTCTTTGATCTGTTTGATCGTGTGGAGTGGGCGTTTTCCATCTGTGAAATCAACGGCATGCTGCTTGTGCTACTGTGGTTTATGCAGTGGCTTCTGCTTAAACACAGGTTGGTTACTTAAGTAATTTCAAGTGGTTTTCATGTACACTGCTAGTTTCTGTAAATGAAAGAAAGAAACTACAATAATTACAATTATTGTTTAAAAAGCTTGCTTGACTTTTTCAGCCATTGTTATTTACTGGATAAGGAATAAGGATCAGAATATTTGAATATACTCACAATTATTATAATTAGTAAATTATTATTATTTTTTTTTAAAGATGTCTCTTCTGCTCACCAAGCCTGAATTTATTTGATCCAAAATAGAGCAAAATAACTAATATTTTGAAATAATTTTACTATTTAAAATAACTGATTTCTATATTAATATGTTTTAAAATGTTATTTATTCCTGTAATCAAAGATACATTTTCAGCATCATTACTCTAGTCTTCATTGTCACATGATTCTTCAGAAATCATTGTAATTTGCTGATTTGTTATATTTCAGATAAATGCTGTTCTTTTGGACTTTCTGTTCATCAAAGAAACTTGAATAAATTCTACTCGGCTATTTTTAACATAATAATAATACATTTAGATTTAAAATCAGAGGAATATATTACATTTTAAAATATATTCAAATCAAAACCAGCTATTTAGTAAAAATATTTCAACATTGTATTTTTTGTTGTTGTTCTGCCTGGTGAGCAGAAGAGTCTTCTTTAAAAACATCTAAAAATCTTACTGTACAAAAACTTTTGACTGGTAATGTGTATATTATAAAGTATTTTATACTATATTAAAAATATTTCATTGTTTAGCATAATTTGGGGGGGGGACTATATATAGCTTTCAAAGCCATTTTAAAACTCTTATTTTAAATAATTTTAATGGGGTAGTTCACCCAAAAATGAAAATTACCCCATGATTTACTCACCTTCAAGCCATTTTAGGTGTATATGATTTTCTTCTTTCAGACAAATACAGTTGTAGTTATATTAAAAAATCTCCTGGCTTATCCAAGCTTTACAATGGCAGTGAAAGGGTGTTGAGATTTTGAAGATTTTGAATATAGTGCATCCATCCTCCATGCGGCTCATAAACATAAACACTCCACACAGCTCTGGTGTGTTAATAAAGGCCTTCTGAAGCAATTGTGTAAGAAAAATATCCATATTTAAAATTGTAATCTCTAGCTTTTGCTAACAGTCCGTTGTATATGCGTCGCACACACATGAGTGGCCTTCATTTTTGGGTGAACTATCCCTTTAAGTTCCTTCTTGGCAGTTTGATGAGGCCCCCTAGTGAGCCCAAGCCCTCAGGTTGAAAACCACTGCATCATCCACCAACTAAAG
The DNA here is from genome assembly GCA_033026305.1 of Cirrhinus molitorella. Classification (NCBI taxonomy): domain Eukaryota; kingdom Metazoa; phylum Chordata; class Actinopteri; order Cypriniformes; family Cyprinidae; genus Cirrhinus; species Cirrhinus molitorella. Next base: position 21,959,150 of record CM065135.1, on the reverse strand, counting down.
CTTATCCCAGCTTGTTAAATCGATTTCATGGCATAATCTTCTAAACAGCTGAGCATTCAACTTAAATCATCTTCTGTCATGACTCATAAACAGTCCAGAATGCTTTCTTTAGCACTAAGATCCATAAACCATGTAACATATCCTATGATCTGGCTGTTTTTTGACTCTGATTTCTCTCCATTTGCAGGTCCATAATCGGCCGCCGGTTCTTTTTCATTGTGGGAACTCTATATTTGTACAGATGCGTGACCATGTACGTTACGACATTACCTGTGCCAGGCATGCACTTCAAGTGCTCCCCAAAGGTAACTGTTGAAGGATGACAGTACTTGTAGCTTGTCAGTGAAACAAGAGCTTTATTCAGGTTAAATGCCTGCTAGTATGCTTGGATAGTGCTAAATACGGGTATAAACAGGGTCGAGTGGTCAAACCACATTTGTGTGAAAACATGTGACATCAAAAAATCTTACACTTCACCGTAGTTTCAAGTCCCATTTATGCTTCTAAATATAAATATGTAGATGCACAACTGATGTTTTAGTGATCTGTGGTTAATGACCTATACTTTGCTCTACTCTTCACACAAAGTTTGATATAGCACATACATAGTGTGCACCACTTTTAGAATTCTAGTTTCATTGCATATGAAAATCTGCATTAACCATAACCTAGAAAATACAATGAAGGCAAAAACATTTATTTTTGAGTAAACTATTCCTTTCAGTCAAAGTTTGTGAGAGAGGATACAGTTCTAAAACATAACGTCTACCTGTAAATGTTTTTGTGCTTGTAAATGCTTATGTGTGTGTGTGTGTGTGTGTGTGTTCCAGCTCTTCGGTGACTGGGAGGCACAGTCACGGCGGGTAATGAAAATGATGGCTGGTGGTGGCCTGTCAATTACTGGCTCTCACTCTTTGTGTGGAGATTACTTGTACAGCGGACACACAGTGATGCTGACACTAACATACCTCTTTATTAAAGAGTGTGAGTACACACATTCATAAACTATCATGTGATTTTAAAATGTGATTTTTAGCCTCTAAATGTTATTGTGATTTGTTGGTATCCCCATCTAGTGGGCATGAAGGGCAATAACATATATACTAAAAATACATTATTATACAGTACAGAAGTACTTAAAACCAGTGATACTTAAAACCAGTTTTGTTTTTTTCCAGATTCTCCCCGGAGGTTCTGGTGGTATCACTGGATCTGCTGGTTCCTGAGTGTGATTGGTATCTTCTGCATCCTGTTGGCTCATGATCACTACACCGTTGACGTTGTAGTGGCCTACTACATGACCACACGCCTCTTCTGGTGGTACCATACAATGGCCAATCAGCAGGTACATGTACTAAATCAAATTAATTTTATATTAATATTTTTCTAAGATATATTTTAAGTGTCAATCAATATTTATAGGCATTTCTTATTTATGCAGCTTGCAGCTTGAAATGAAAACTCAGTATAACTGCATATAATTATGAAGAAAAAATACTTTAATCTGTATATATTGATGATCTTTGATTATATTAAATCAAGCTAATAGTTGGTTTCTGAGGTTGTGTGCCTAAAAATACATTTTGCTAAAGTAACTGTCTACACTCAGTAACAATGCATTCACACAGGGCATTGGCGCTAAAGGGATAGTTTATCTAAAAATGAAAATTCTGTCATTAATTACTCACCCTAATGTCGTTCCAAACCCGTAAGACCTTCGTTCATCTTCATGACACAGATTAGGATATTTTTGATGAAATTCAAAAGTTTTCTGACCCTGCATAGACAGCAACACAACTGCCACATTTAAGGCCCAAAAAGGTAGTAAGGACATCATTAGAATTGGCCATGTGACATCAGTGGTTCAACTGTGGAAATTGCGACCTTTTTTATCTTACAGTTCTGACTCACGATTGTAAGTTTATCGCAATTGTGACTTTCTTTTCTCAGAATTAATTTTGTATCTCGAAGTTGGGACTTTTTTTGCAGAATTAAGTTTATATCTCGCAATTGTGACTAGAGTTTATATCCCGCAATTAGGAGAGAAAAGTAAATTGCGATTTTATATCTCACAATTCTGAGAAAAAAAGTAAGTCAAAAGTGTTTTTTTTTTTCTCACGCAATACTGACTTTATATTATAGTTTATATACAGTCATGGCCAAAAATATAGGCACCTTTGCAATTCTGTCAGAAAATGCAACACTTTTGCTCAGAAAATTGTTCCAATTGTAAATGTTTTGGTATTCATATGCTTATTGTTTTGTTTGCACTGTAACAACACAAAAAAAAAAACAGAAGTAAAAACAAACCTGATAAAATTTCATAAATAACTCAAAAATGGACTCGACAAAATGATTGGCACCTTGTCAAAATTGTAATATTTTCAAGCATGTGATGCTCCTGTAATTTGTATTTAGACACACCTGTGACAAGTAACAGGTTTGGGCAATATAGTAATCACACTTGCAACCAGTTAAAATGGCGAATAGTTGACTCACACTGAAGTGTAAGGAGTTGTCTGTGGATTTGAGACAAAAAATTGTGGAAAAACACAGATAATCTCAAGGCTACAAGTCCATCTTCAGAGATCTTAATGTTCCTGTGTCCACTGTGCGCAATATCATCAAGGTTTAGAGCCCGTGGCACTGTAGCCAAAATTATTGAAAAATTACAACGACGGATTACTCGAGTGGTGGATAAAGAACCCAGATTAACTTCCAAACAAATTCAAGCTGATCTGCAGACACAGGGTACAGCAGTGTCAGCTTGCACGATCCGTCGCCATCTGAATGAAAAGGGACACTATGGTAGGACACCATTGCTGTGGACGTACTTTGGAGAGATGAGACAAAAGTAAAGCTTTTTGGTAAAGGACATCATGGCACCGTTTACAGAAAAAGAAATGAGGCCTTCAAAGAAATGAACACAGTCCCTACAGTCAAACATGGTGGAGATTTAAAGATGTTTTGGGGTTGCTTTGCTGCTTCTGGCACTGGATGCCTTGACTGTGTGAACGGCCCACAGATTACCAAAGAATTTTGGGGTACAATGTAGTGGCCAGTGTCAGAAAGCTGCGTCTCCACCAGAGGTCATGGGTCTTCCAGCAGGACAATGACTCAAAACACACTTCAAAAAGCACTCAGAAATGGTTACAAAGTGCTGGAGAGTTCTGAAATGGCCAGCAATGAGTCCAGATCTGAATCCCATAGAACATCTGTAGAGAGATCTCAAAACAGAAATTGGGAGAAGGCATCCTTCAAATTTGAATGACCTGGAGCAGTTTGCATAAGAAAAGTGGTCCAAAATTCCAGTAGAGAGGTATAAGAAACTTATTCATGGCTTCAGGAAGCAGTTGATTTCAGTTGATTTTCCAAAAGGGTGCCAATAATTTTGTCCAGTGCAAAAAAAATAAAAAATAATAAACATGCGAGTACCAAAACAATTGCAAGAGAAGGGTTTCATTTTGCATCGCAATTGCTATTCATCTAAATATCTCTCAATTCTGAGAAAAGAAGTCAGAATTGCGAGTTTGTATCACGCAATTCTTCAGAAAAAGTCATACTGTGAGATAAAAAGGTGCAATAACCTTTTTGAATTTTTTAATTCAGTGGCGGATATGGGCTTTCATATTCAACCATAATGTTATGAAGCTACAAAAATGCTTTTTGTGCACAAAGAAAAAAAAAAAAATACTTTATTCAATAATTTATTTGTTCTGTGTCAGTCGACACATTTACGAGAGTACAACGATGCACAAAAAGTATTTTTTTAAGCACAAAAAGTCACATGGACTATTTTAACATTGTCCTTTCTGGGCCTTGAACATGGTAGTTGTGTTTCATCAAAAATATTTTAATTTGTGTTATGAATATGAACAAAGGTCTTTTGGATTTGGAACAACATGAGGGTGAGTATTTATTTTATTTTTTATTTTTTTGAGACAGAATTTTCATGTTTGAGTACACTATCCCTTTAGCACTTCTCAATTACTTCGAATTGGTGACATCATGCATTGACAAACTAAACTGTGGAGCAGTTTTTCGAACGCCAGCACAGGCGTTAGCCAATCAGATAACCTAATGCACAGATGCTAGCCAATTGCGTTCATGCAGACACCAGAAAAGTATTGTGATTGGCTGTTGTCACTATGACTGTCGCGTCAGCATTAAAGGAACACTCCACTTTTTTTGAAAATAGGCTCATTTTCCAACTCCCTTAGAGTTTAACAGATGAGTTTTACCATTTTTGAATCCATTCAGCAGATCTCCAGGTCTGCTGTTAGCACTTTTAGCATAGCTTATCATAAATCACTGGATCAGATTAGACCATTAGCATCTCGTTCAAAAATGACCAAAGATTTTTAATATTTTTCATTGTGTCCAAAGACCGACCAGAAAATGAAAAGTTGCAGTTTTCCAGGCTGATATGGATAGGAACTATACTCTCATTCCAGCGTAATAATCAAGGAACTTTGCTGCCGTACCATGGGTGCAGCAGGCGCAATAATAGTCCCCAGCTATTTTACTATTACCTTAGTGGCTTAGTGCCAGTCACGTTGGAAGTTACCTAGCTGGGGACTATATTCAGATGCTGCGTAATATCATTGCACCTGCTGCATCCATGGTACGGCAGCAAAGTTTCCTGATTATTACGCCAGAATAAGAGTATAGTTCCTATCCATATCAGCCTGGAAATTGCTAAAAAAACTCTAGGGGACTTAGTCTGTTTGCAAAAAAAGTGGAGTGTTCCTTTAAGCTTCAACATCAACGCCCCATGTGAATGTACCTCAGTGTCTGCATGTGATTTATTTCTGAAGAACTGGAAAACTGTGGCATGACATAATTGTCTCTTTTGTCTCTTAACTTAATCTCTTCTACTGTCCTACAGGCTCTAAAGGAAATTTCCACTGGCAACCTGTTCTCTCGTGTGTGGTGGTTCGGCCCATTCCAGTACTTTGAGAGTAACGTCCGTGGCATTGTGCCTCGAAACTACCAGCTACCGTTCTTGTTGCGAACAATGACGAGCGCCCGGGTTAAATACAGTAAGCTGGACTCCCGTGAGTCATGACCCATGGCTACCGGTTGGCTGGAGCTCTATGAGACTCTAAAAGAGAAACTACTCTTCCCGTCAAGCCCTGCAAAACTGGTTGAGCACTGTGACGCATATACACCGATCATTTTGTAGTATTTGAAGCATTTCAGTGTCCCTAGCAGGTATGTATATGCAGAGCAGAGCCTCTAACAACTGGATTTGATTCGCTGCTCTTTATAATAGTTAAAAAATGGCCATGCCTCGACGGACTTGGTCTGGCAGAATATGTTGTTCAAGGTTCATTTACCTGCCAAAACTGTATTAAATAAACTGGAACCCTTATAGAAACAGATTTTGTTTTTAAAAAGCATCTTTTTGTAATAATTTTATTAATTCTGGAGTAAGATGTTTTTCTAAATATTTCACAGGTTTATTTTCCAAAAACAAGTGTCGTCCAAATAGAATATCTTTTTTAGATTTGTACCTTGCTGAAAGCTGGAACCCGTACAGCTTCAGTGTTTTATAGTGCCTTTCTTCCATACACAGATATAGATTTCAACATACAGTGCGTACACATGTAATATACACACACACATTCATAATGTAGATGCTTTAAACATTTATACAATGTGTTAACCTGCAATGTTGTCTGTCTGAATGTCTGAATGTTTTGTTGGGCCTGTAATCATTAAGAGAGGCAGTATGTTTGTATAGAAGCTTTGAATGTGGGAGGTCAGTTCTGCCTTTCACATTATAACAATCCTTCAAATCAAACCCCGAGCACACACACTTCCCAGTGTTTCAAATTGGATGACTTTGTTCAATTATTCATTACTAGAGATTTACTTTTTCTTTTCAGTTGGTGTAGCAAACCGAATACAGATGAATGAAGAAAAACAGGAGGGACTAGTATAGTGTTCATTTAACAAAACACCTAAAAAAAATTCACGACTAAAGGGCTGTTCATACAGGACGATGGTTTAACTGTTTTCAACATATAGAACGCAGTGATTGTGGTCCAAGATGTCTGTGTAGGGTGTTTACATAGCAAAAAAACTAAAAGCGGTGCAGATGTGTGCCAGATCTTGTGTGAATGGCCTCAGCGTGTTTTGTTAACTAATTCACCAGTTTGAACCATGAGAAAATAGTTTTCATAGAGAATCAAAGCTAGGCTTTGGACATCATCCTAATTTTAAGCAAAGTCAGATTGAGTTCTTTGACAGAGACGATTTGTTTATACAGACTGAATGTTTACAATATTACACATGATGTAAGTGTGTGTAGATGGGGTAATCTGTAAATTAAATAACATGTATTGTTGTATCTTGTACAACATAACATGTTTATCTGTCAAAGCCCTCCTATATACGTGTAGTTTTAAACTATAAAAGTTTGGTAAAAGAAGGTATTCGGGGGCTTGTTCTTTAATGTGAAGTGTGTCTGCTCAAAATATGCTTCCGCTAGCCAAAGGGAATCATCAAGTCTCTTGCTCAATAGCCAGAAGTGTTGTAAATGTTTTGGAGCGGGAACCAAATAGAAACGTGGTATTTGTGACAGGTAAACTGAATGATAGACCTCTTAAACGACTGAATGAGTTTCTGAAGTGTGAATGTACAATCAGTGACTGTACACAGTTTAGAACTGGAAGGAAAATCAGAAGCACTTTAAAATTATACACACTTCTCCCACACACCGCACTTCACTGACTTGCACGCTAACAAACATGGAGGGTAAAACGCTATTTTAATATTCCCCCAAGTCACAACCTGATTGATGATGGTTTTATGCTTTTTCATTCAAATGAAACTGACAGTGGAATGTGCGATGTACCAGTATGCAGCCGAAATGTATGTAACATTTAGTGTGGATATTGATGGCTGCTGTATGCCACAGTTTTATTGTTTAATTATTATTATTATTATTATTATTATTATTATTATTTTTATTTTTATTTTTTTGAGACCATGGAAAAGTTGTGAAACCAGTGTTGGGTTATTAAAGATTTTAAGTTTTAAATAATAAAGTGTTTATTTAATTGGGAAACTCAGATTGTTAAGCTGTTGATTTAGCTTTGTGTTACACTGCCAACTGATTGACTTGAGAAGTGAACAGAGCGGTGGCTTGTGATATGATGACTGTAAATGCATGTTGATGTTTTTTTTGTTGTTTTGTTTCCTTTTCATTGTCAATCATAAATCCAGCATTGTCAAATTACTTTATGTTGTCTAATGTAAACCAGGTTATTTGTGCTAAACAATCTCTTAATAGAGACAAGGAATGGGGCAGATATTGAATAAAGATTTTAATATTCCGTATTGTCTGTATTACTTCACTCCAAGAATCAATTAGATGACTGCTGTTCTTCATCAGCTCTTATACTAGTATTTGAAATAATACTGCCTGACAATGACTTTTTAGATCTTGATGGTAAGTCATAGCATCACTCATGCTGACAGCATATTGAGTAGATGTTGACTATTTCACATTGACAAGTACAGTATCACGTAAAAAGGGGATCTTATTATAATATTACCGTCCCTTAATCTGGGTTATTTTGTTTTAGCAAGCCACAATGGTGTACCAGTTCTAATGCCATGGCAAAAGTTTAACTGTTCTGTCGTTGGCTGCATAAAAAAAAAATAATAATAATAATATTTACTGTAAATTATGCGGATCTAATATAAACTTGCAATTTCTTTCCCAGCTGTTTACTTTCACAGACATAACTGTTTTTGTAACTCAGTGTTTTTAATATAAACTTGCATGTATTTGACAGTTTAAGCACAATAAGAAATGAAAGAGAACTTAGTTTAGTACTCACATACAGCCTGACAGCCACTTTCTGTGCACATGCTTCAGATGTGTTCACTCAGAAAAGGGTATATGTTTAACTTTAACTGTCACTCCCATTTTTGAACATAGACATGAAAATCCACTATCCAAACTTAAATTTGACAAATTCATGAACAAAAATATTTGTGACCCGAAATGCGTCGGAAGTCGCAATGTTCCATTTTAATATACGGGCCGATAATGTGGAACAACTATGAAAAAAAAAAAACGATTTTTCTTTTTTAGGTAATCTCAAAGAACAGACATTCAAAAATAATCTTCCAAAGTTTCGTAGTCCATATAATTGAGTAAAGGTATTTAAACGACTATTAAAGTTGACTTAAAGTTTTGCTAAATTCGCTGGAAATGAACATTACTTTTCTCAGCTCTAGTTCTGAGCATTTCCCTATATTCCGGGTATCCCCTGAAACGTCACTATCTCTGCTCTCCAAATATGGTGTTAAATATTGTATAAAACCAATCAAAAAGCTTAGAAACGCTGATCAAAACATACAGTTTTGTATGTTCCCGCATAACGTTACGTGATGAAATACGCATTTTGAGAGCATTCTTTCTATTAAAATGCATTTAGAATGATCACAGAATTCAAGATATAGTGGCAGAAAATGTATATATTTATATCATTTCATTTAGTTAAACAATATCACACAAAGAGTGCCGTTTTTTCTTCAAAATCAGCATGACTACAAATGTGATATTGATTTTATACAACAGTTCAAGAAACAAAAAGCTGATATTAAGACTTGCGTTTTAGACAGCACATTTCCTGTTTTTTGCTTAATTTTGCCAACAAAAATCATTCCAAACACAGCCACAGCACTGTTTTGTGTGTCAGCGACTTACTGACACCTACTGGCATTTTTAATTTCACAGTCAAAGTATATTTTCACTTTTAAAATAATTTTAAATATATCTACATTATCATGTGTAAATGCATCTAAATGCCACTTTATGCAATCTCTGGAAAGATAAATTTTGTTGACACTGATTTAATTTGTTTGACAGCCTAAATGTATTATCATTATAACTGACAGATTAAATAAGGTAAAAATGCCCATAAAAGGTAAAAGTAATCAATTTAAACTTGGAAAAGAATAATTTTATTACACACACACACACACACACACACACACACAAACAGACACACTGACACACCCTCTCTCTCAAGCAAGAATGTAGCACCACTGTTCAATCTTTATAAAGGTGCCTTTTAAAATATTTATTAAAATAAATACTTTAAATAATTTGAGCTTCAGCCTGGTTTAATAGTATTTATATATACAAATGTCTTTGGTCAAATTAAGCTGTAAAATAAATAGTTTATCCCTTTAAATGCAATGGATTTTGAAAGATATCAACAAAAAACGGGCAAAAAACTTTTAAACTTTTTAATTTTCCCAGGTTTTCAATTGGAAAAAGAGGGCAGACAACTATAACTCAAATGAACATATCTTTAAAACTATTCAAGGTATTGACTAGGATATCATTTTAAAGCATATGGTCTCCTTTTTCCATTGATATCAAAATCTCAATTTTGAAATTTGGGTCACTGTGACTCATTTTGCTGGATCAGGACACATTTTGAAATATGATATTTTGATGTACATTTTTTCATAGTAATGCAATGTAAAGTTTAAAATGTTTTTCAAAGGATGCATTTTGAGATTTTTTTAACAGTTTTCAACTGTTAAATATTTTCTTATGATTTCTAAAGCGTGATAGGGAAAAGGACAACAAAGAAAATCTTTTTGTGACAAAGGTCCGAACTCAAGTTATGATGTGGATTTTTGAGGTGCACTCTTGTCATAAATTAATCTATTACTTTTCCTACATAATTTGTAACACAAAAAAGTGGTAAAATATCAATTTAGGAGTCTAAGACCTTTCCAAGAATATATAGTTTGTCATGATTAGATTTTTTTCTAGGCTGTATCCCAAAACACCCCCTATACAGCCATTTTTAGTGGTGTTCGAAATCATAGTGGACGAAGGATACATCCAAGATACAAGATACCTCCGGAGACAAGAAGTGAAGCAGAATTTGGATTCGGACAAGCCTTGATGCCTTTCAGCCTTGATGCCAGCATTTTAGAGCTTTCGGACACAGCCATTGCAAAAGAGGCGGTCTTTCTGATGCACTCAGTGTCCGAATTCATTCACTCGTTTTCATTCACTCCTTCAAGTAAACTGTATGAGTGGATTAATGTAGAAATTAGTGAATGAGTATATAGAGGGTGATTTCAGATACAGCCCTAGTTTAGAAAAATTGGGGCAGGGAGCAGCAGCCCATTTGCATTTACACAAAATTAGCGTGTTTCTGCTTCCACTTAAAATGGCCATTTTTTCAAAATTATATAATAAATGATCTGTGGAGTATTTTGAGCTGAAACTTCACAGACACATTCAAAGGGGCAGCTGAGACCTATCACATATTGTACAAAGGGGCATAATGCCCAAAAGAAGCACATCTTAACCCCTTTTTGCCTTTTTTGTTATTAATAGATAGTCCATTCACCGTATTATCACTGGCTCTGTTTAAATCTGGCCCATATTTTTCTTAAGTAAATTTGCTCTGTTCCCATTTTTTTTTTTTTTTTAATGTGTCTATAGGGGTTGTGGGGGTGTCCCATATCCCATAATTAAATTTTCTTTTTAAATAATAAAAAAGCCATTGAAGCAAGTTGAACTTTTTATTCAATAATTATCATTTTGTCATAGTTTACTTTATATGTTGTAATTTTAAATTGTATGTAATAATTTCACATTGTTATATTTTAATTTTGACTCATCATAAATATTTTATATATATATATATATATATATATATATATATATTACATATAAGGTTTTCACATAGTTAATCTAGTTTTTGCTAGTGAATTTTACAAATAACAGGCAAGTAACACTTAAGCATGAAATATTGAAGTAGAAAGAATAATCATTTTTTACAACATCAAAAAAATACTGTGCAATTATGACTTTTATGTAATATTTTCAACTTTTGATATATCCCATAATTGCTTCATTTTATGTAGTTTATGATTTTTTTATTACATAAAATTGTACTTTTTAATGTCAGAATTATCAAATTAAATTTCTTTTTTATGTAGGAGAAATGAGCCTCCATGTTTATCTGTGTGCTATCCAACTGCTGACTAATTCAAGGCAATATTTGAAAAAAAAAAAAAGTAATTAGCATATGATGTTTCATATTATTCATATTATATTGGAATAATATGTAAATAATTTAGTCTGTTCAGACAGCTGGTGAAAATACCAGATCTTACTGTACAAAGCAACAGTCTCATGAGGAATAATCAGATTTTTGCAATGAAGTTAGCAAAGATATTACATAAAAAAAAAAAAAAAAAAACATGGGGAGGGGACAAAATGTTGAGTAGAATGTGCCTGTGTGTTCCCCTATAATGGGCAACACTCAAACACAAGTATAAGGCACTGGTCTCAGACTGAGGAATCCCATTGCTTACATGGAGTTACAAGACCAACAAAATGACATCACTATTTTCCACAAAAGCCATGAAGAAGCTCCATCTGTCCAGTAGCTGATCTGGAATTTGTGGGTGGCCAACACTATAACTTTCTGCATAAATATTTACTCATTTACAACATTAACCAGGCAATGAACCTGTCAAAGCGTCTGGCTGCTTGTACAGAATTACGAAGCCAGGTATATACAAAGACATGGTTCTTCTTTATATGGGAGGTGTAGTCTTTTGTCACACTGCTTCTGTTTTAAGATTCTGTTTAATGTGAAGTGAAAGTAAAAGCAGAAGTGTCCATAGATATGATATGTGTGTATAGTCTAACTAACATGCTGAATTATTTCAGTCAGACTTTAGGTCATTTCCCCTCAATCGCATCACTGCAAGTTAATAAGCTATAAGTGACCCATCAAGTGCATCTTTTACATCCGGTGGAGTTTTCGTCCAACCCTGCTGGGTGAAACTCTGAAGATGCACAATAGTCAAATGTATTAGATAAGTGCATGGCAGCATGGTCATAAATAATTCAAACAAGTGAAGATACTAGTAAAAGGCCACACCTAAACTGCACAGGCAATGAAATACTGTACTGGTTATGACCAGCATCATTTCTATATGAGCCATTCTACAGAATTGGTTCCAAGGGAGAGTTGGAAAGTTTTGTATGTATGCAAATTGTATAATATCCAAGGCATACATTTCTAGTAATTGTGCAGTTAATTCTAATATTGTATTTTCAGAAAGTTTGGGAATATTTGTCATTTCCCTTAAATTTGTCACTAGCGTCTACATCTTGCTTATAAATATATATGTTTTCTATTACATTAAAAAGTTTTCAGTGATAACTCAATAACAGTTACAATTTTAACAATATTTCAAGTGTGATTTGTGAGATTTGTTGTATTTTGAATCCATTTTTTCTTCGTAAAAGGCAAAAAGTTGATCATACTGATTTCAAAGTTAAGGATTCATTAACTTGAATATACATTAGACCAAACACTCTCATAACATCTTAGCTGATGATTTAGTATACTTTATTTTTGACAAAACATCCCATGTTTCAGTAGTCACAGCACGGTAGTGACAGTAATGCTTTGGTAGCAACCACATCACATTACAGAATTTTAACATAAATAAAAAAAAAATTCGCATAACTGTAATAAAATTTTGTTTATTTCCCCCCAAAAAGGATTATGTGTTCCCTTTTGTCACTATACCATAGACCAGGGGTTCCCAAAGTAGGGGTCGGGACCCCCCAGGGGGTCGCAAAACCAGCAGGAGGGGTCGCAAGATGATTTCCAGAAATCTAATAATTTTTAAAGCATTAGAAATAGCATTTTTTACCAATAAATAAAAAATATAAGGTGAATTAAAAATAAAAATTCAACGTGTTGCCCACCCAGCTCATTAGGTAAGATTAATATTCAAATGTAAATAATGAGTAAATAATTATAAAATAATATTATGGTTGTTAGACTGTTGTGTTCCTTTGTGTTGTCATTATGCTTGTGCGCCGTTTTGCAAAACGTTCGTATACTTTAGGAAAGTGGGGGTCCCAAGGTACTGGTACTGTTATTTTGGGGGACGTGGGCTGAAAAGTTTGGGAACCCCTGCCATAGACTGTAAAAAACATGGACATAGTGTCAGTGACGTCACCCGTAGGTTTCTGAAGAGCGTTTTTGAAGCAAAAGTTGGGTGGGGCCTGTCGTCGTCATTTTGGAAGCGCGTCACCGCGCATCACTCCAGGAAAATAGAAAATGGACAAAGAGGCGGGACGTGGGTGGAGCTAAGATGTCTGGTTTTTAAATTTATTAAAATAATCCTGATGAAGTAACACCCTAAGAAAAAACAAACGCAATAACGAATGAAGCGTGTTGATGGGTGCGCTCTTTCTCACGCTCGATTCGACGTGTACGTGGGCATGCTGGAGAAATGCTCATATAATGAGTTCCACCATCATCTACGTCATTAAAGCCACCATCAAAAAAAAAAAAAAAAAAAAAAAAACAGCTGAAACTTGTACTAACTCAGAAGTAAGATTTTCAGCACAGAGATTCTCAGTCATTCGTCCAAATTATTGTTTTAAACTTTGGCCATGTTTAGCATGAAAATCCAAATCTTTTTTTTTTTTAAAGATTTATTTTTGGCCTTATTGAGATAGGACAGATCATTATTAACAGGAAGTGAAGTGGGAGAGAGAGAGGGGGGTAGGGTCGGGAAGGGTCCTCAAGCCGGGATTCGAACTCGTGACGCCCGTAGCGCAACAGCACTATATGTCGGCGCACTGCCCACGAGGCTATCGGCGCCGACGAGAAGCCACAAAACACCATTGTAAACCCCCTTTAAAGTTACACACTGATTTTCAGACTTTTGAAAACAATTTACCTTAAAATGATGGGACTTATCTACTTAGACATGGTAGTTATAAGAGAGAGGGACAAATAAATATTTCCTGATCATAAATTTAGAGCTGTAGTTAAAATCAACCTCAGCCAGGGTTTCAATAGATCTATTGTGGGTTTCAACAGATAATAGAATGACCTTGGTAAACATCTAAGATTTGAATACTTAAATGGTTAGTTAGAACGTAAGCAAGTAGCTTACTCTCATATTCGACAGCTAACTAGATTTAGCTACACATCACTTCACAGCTGTTAACCCAAAAACAATGTTTGCACATGTCCATGTGGACAAAAAAAGGCACCCTTTTTCTTTTCTGGGAACGACTCATAAATGTCCAATCACGGTTCAAGGGCAGCTCTGGCATTCAGAATAAAATTTCACACATCTGCACCTGTCGCTCACAATGGGCTTCCCAGATGAGATATACTGCTTGTTGTCTCTTCGTAGAGCTTTATGGTAAACTGTGTGGCTACAAGTGTTTAACGAGTATTTTTTGTGGGCGTACAGCTGTGAGGTTACTGTTTAAGCTATTAAACATTAAGTTAAACAGGCATAAGCCTATGTTTTATTTCTGCAGCGGGGTGGTGTCCACACGGCTCCTGACCACACTGCCATGAGAAGACGCACTCATCTCCTCAGCCATTCGCGTCTTTGAGTGACTGAGAGATGTCCGTGGAGCTAGAAGAGAAACGAAAGTCAGACCCCAAAAGAAGATGCGCGAAAATACTTTGGCGTTTGTTTCCTCATGTTATCCTCATTTTATCACTCATTTTATATGCGGTTTTGGGCGCGCAGATCTTTCAACATATTGAGCACAATCCGGAGCCGGAGAACATCACTGCGGTGGTGAGAAAAGTGGTGGAGACAGTGCAGAATGACACAGGCAGGTCTTATCTTAAGCTTTTGTATAAATATATATTATAATTTAGCCTATTATAGCCTATATGCTATAAGTAGTTTCACTGCGTTTAAATTATTCTATAACTTATTTTTTTAAGATACTGTATGCTATAAAATGTAGCCTAACTAATGTACACTTGTACATATTTATGTATTTTTAAATAAGGTTTTCTATTTTAAGCCAACATATTTAATTAGCGATTTCATTTTTATCTTATTGTCAGATGCCTCAAAGCAGGAAGAATTAGTAAAAAAAATATTGATTGAATTCCGCCTTGCGAAGGACAACAATCAAAACTGGAGCTTCTATGGTTCTCTTTTCTTCTCATGTACAGTGTTAACTACTTTAGGTGAGTAGTCTTATTATTTTACTTCAACGTATGTGAAGTTGTCTGTTTTATGGCATTTTAACTTGAGCCAAGATATTTTAAGCCTGTCTGTTTGTCTCTAAGTGTTGTTGTGTTTAGTGCACCATTGAGTTTGTTATTTGCTTGAGAAGATCTGACCTTTGGCTGTAGGCTAGGCTCTTTCCAGTGCATGCACACAACTGCACTGTTGCCCACAGTAACCAGCCTAACCATGATAAGACAGAAAACAGGTATCGCCATTAGCATGTTAAGGACTACTTTGTGCTTTTTACCCTTTAAATCATGCGTTTCCATATCCATTAAGATCAGTGAGTGTAAACGGGATAAGACACTGGAGGGTGTAAGATGCCCTGATAGCACATACATCACGGAGACGTCTATTTGATGTATTTTTGTAGAGTGTTTTCTCATCTGCAATACATCTATAGGGTGTTTCAGATGTCAAATATACAATGCCTATTAGATAGTTTATGATTTAGAATTTATGTAAAACTGACATCTTACAGACATCTGTCAGATGTTTGTACGCAGCAGATGCTTTCCAGATCAAGTGATCTTTAACAGACATCTTGCAGAAGTTTGTGTTGCAATGTTCATGCAATGGGCAAAATTTAGGTTTAAGCTGATGTAGATCATATGGTTATTGTCTTCTACCATACTGGTCAAACAAGCATATATTGGAATATATGATCAAGAGCTATAAGACACACCTATAAGTAAACAAATAAATATAAAGTTTTAAACTGTCATTATCAAGCAA
This sequence comes from Cirrhinus molitorella, assembly GCA_033026305.1. Lineage (NCBI taxonomy): Eukaryota > Metazoa > Chordata > Actinopteri > Cypriniformes > Cyprinidae > Cirrhinus > Cirrhinus molitorella. The sequence goes on along the minus strand of CM065135.1, from coordinate 21,943,331 downwards.
CTGCATGTAGTTTTTTAGTTTTTTGCAACTACAGTTAGAGTTCACTGTCATAATTCCAGTGTATAGCTGTACACATGCATATCTGCCTTAAAGCAATCCACCTTTTATTGGTACTTAGTGTACAATCAAAATAATTTGTGAGACTTGTCAAAAACATATAGAGGGTTCGCACTTACGTCATGGTTTAGACTGTTACACAGATACGCAGCCATACTGGAGATACTCAGATGTAAACAACAGTATTGATTGAATGGTTAATTTACAAGTATATATGTTTTTCTGCTAATTTATGCTGTTAAAACCATGGAAACAATCGTGTGGAAGCTACTAAATCATATAGAGAAGGACTAAGTAAGAATTGTGTTGTCTATTGCTTGTCATTGTAAATGCTAATAAAAGTGTCTTAAAATGACAACACAACACTTTGATGTGAAACACTTATGGTTATTTCAATTCTTCTAGTGATTAAGTCTATATGAGCTGTTTAGACCATACCATTTAATTGAAATTAAACAAAAATTAAGTCCATAAAATAATCCCATGATGGGAACCTTGAAAGGGTTCTATATAGAACCCTATCCTAATTACAAAGAATTCTAAAGGGTTCTTTTGATTGAACCCTTAAAACGGGTTCTATATGGAACTTCTTTTGGGGGTTCCAAAAATGTAGCACCTGATAGAACACTTTAAGGTTCTATATATCTTCTAAGAGTGATAGGGTGTAGCTTTTATCTGTTTCAGACACGGATAACTGCTTTTGAAGCAACTGAAACACAGGCAGTGTGCCAATGCAGAGGGGCAGAGTCTGACATTATGTATAAACTGATTTACACGCTAGCCCAAACCAGCAAAGCCATTTCCAATAAACCATTAATGGGCCTCTCGTCAGAGAGGCATAGTAATCAAATTATAATTTACTATACACAATCAGATAGAAGCAGCACATATTTTGTCTGTATTCATTGGCATATTGTTGTTTTACATTCACGGATGTGGAGGATGTGGGGAAAAAACCTCTCTCCACTCTCACTGTAAGTCACAGCTAACCACAGTTCAGATATTAATTGAATGTAAACTTTTATCTTTCAGGACATCTTACAGCAAAGCATTTAGCAAAAGTGCCAAACACAGCAGTATATTGCTGTGGATGTCCATTATTATATTCGGGAAGGGCATATCTTTGATTATCTCATCAGGTAATCCTTAATGAATATTGGTTTTGAGGCAGTTAAGGCGGATCAGTTCAGATGAGTTCATCTCTCTTTCTCTTACTTTCCTTCTTTTTTACAATTGACCTCTCTGACACTTGCTCTGATGAAAAAAAGATATTATCACCTACAGAGAGAATGGCAACAGTGAGATATATTTGTCATCTGACAAAGCAATTACAGATACTTTTCCAAGTTAAACTTAATGTTTTCAATTGCTTTTAACTTTTTAAACATTTGGCTTTGATGCTTGGACAAAAAAGGGCAGCAAAACAGGTGCATGGTTATTAAACTCTGAGAAGAAAAGACCATGCTAAAATAAAATATAGCAACCATGTGACACCATGAAAATAAATGTACAGTTGAGGTCAAAAGTTTACATAGGCCTTGCAGAATCTGCTAAATTTGACCAAAATAAGAGGGATCATATAAAATGAATGTTTTTTTATTTGGTACTGACCTGAATAAGATTTTTACATCATAAGGTTAAGCCTTATGATGCCAAATGGTTTCTATCAAAGTAATCAATGCGAGAGACTCGAGAATGGCGTGGAAGTGTCCGGGTGGATCAGAGAGGCAAAACTACTGACCTGTTCAGGACTTCAGGTGGAGGTCAGTTTCATCTGTAATTAGGCTAGTGTAGTTTTGTCTTTGCTAACTTAGTTAAGCATTAAACTACTAGCAACTATTAGCAGTAGCAGCCAGAGGATAATACTGAAATACTTTGTGCTAAAGGACATCAATTTTATTATACACTGTAAGGTTACAGTAGTAATTTAGCAAACAAATGTTATGAAGCATCATGCTGTAATAAGCTTAGAGGGAGCTAGGGCAGAAAACGACACAACCCTTATGAAAATTCATAGTTAAACCATGGTAACCACAAATGAACCATGGTTTTGCTACACTAACTATGGTCTGGTCATGAGATATGTAGTAAAACTATGGTTGTAAATTAAACTAATTGTACTCAATCCAGCACAAAAAAAAACATGATTACTATAGTTTTACTGTAATAAACCATGGTTGATTTTGTAAAGAGAAAAATATGACTCATGAGTCATGATAATCATTATTGTACTAATTTTGACGTTCAGGCAGATTTAGAAAATATAATTTTGTTATCTATAGTATTTAAGTCATTTTAAGATAAAACATCAAAATGTGGTCATAATGTGATACTTGAAATTGAACTAAAATAAAGTTATATTAATGCAAACAGAATATAAGATTGTTTTGCAACAAGGTGGAGAGAGTTCTGTTCATAACAATAAATGGTTAATGGAAAAAGTGACGGTACAAGAAAATTCGTGAAAAAAGCAAACACACACAAAGTGAGATGCAGAGAGATATCATGGGAAATGAGGAATGGTGTGCAGTGTGACACTAAAACAGGTAGTAGTAATGGGTATTTTTACTTAAGTACATGTCTGACCTGGATTTGAAGCAGCGCTGCACAGACCTTTCGGTATGTGATATCAATGAACCACAAGAGCGCTCTATATAGCTCTTGCTGTACTTTGATGTCACACACCGAACGGTCTGATGGTGATGATCCACTTCAAGTCGAACAAGCCGAATGATTCACTGGACCATTCCTAAAGAATTTACTTCACTCCTGAATGAATCAGCCATTTCAACGAATCAAATGAATTTACCACCACCTGTTGGTAATTTTAGTTACATAGCACAATTGTGTCATCATTTACTCATCCTCATGGTCCAAAAGAATATATGTAATAAATGTTATCAAACTAAATATATCTTGCCGAAGCCACTTTTTGTAATATCTGTTTGATGCTTTACACAACAATGACTTTTAAATTGTCTTTTGGGAGTAATTTCTCAGCCAAAATTGATGTCCCAGGTCCGGCAGGGATTGTCGGTGGGGTTCACTACTCTGTGTGTGCACTTGGATGGGTTAAATACGGGGCACAAATTCCGAGTATAGATCACCATACTTGGCCACACCTCCTTTACTTTTTCATGATATTACTTTTGTGTCATTATTTCAGTGGTCAAAAAGTTTTTGACGTCAATTTGATTTGCATTTCTGACCTGTCTTTGACGTTTTTTTGATGTCAATGTTTGACATCAATTTGATGTCAATTCAACGTGTTTTCTGCGTCTGCTGTCTTGCTAAATGAGAAAATTAAATACATGAACAACAGTCAATGCTTCTCTACTAATTACAAATAATTACCCAAAACAGTGGAAATACAAGATGGAAATACAGAGGAAGATATTTAAACTTGATCTGCTACTGACTCACTGCGGAGTTGTTTTGGCAATCTCTCCATCTCTTAACGCCGAATGTTCTCTTAGATGGTTAGATACATGATGGGCTAATGTAGATGCAAATAACTTTAAATAAATAACTTTATATAACTTTCAAAAATAACCCCCTTTGTATTGCATTGCATATTGTATGTTCAGGGATGACAGATTGACATGCTATTGACTGGATGTAACTTTTGATACTTTGTGGTAAAAGTGGCTCTTCTATTGACTTTGTTCTATAAGTGCGGCTCACGTGACAAAAATAGTGAGGACCACTGCTGTATATTGTTAACACATTACTGATGCAGTGATAAAGACATCCACCAGGAGGCAGTACTGAGACCCATTGGTCAAATGGCTAATGAAAAAGAAAATTCTGTAAAAAATAGACTTACTCTAACTCTCAGTTCTGCTTTGTTTTTCTTGTATAACAGGTTATGGACAAATGTATCCAGTGACTTTTGAAGGCAAGGTGGCTTGTATCATGTATGCGATGGTGGGCATCCCTCTCATGCTGCTAGTCATCTCAGATGTGGGCGATATCTTAGCTGTTCTTCTCTCTAAAGCGTACACTCGCCTCAGCCTGTTCGTCATTCAAAGGCATAAAAAGACATCGCCTCCAAAACTAGTTCAAGGTGCTAATACCGAGGGCACATATATGTTCAGTCAGGATGTTGTGGTGCACGAGACAAAGAACATTCCACAGGTAATAAACACCCAGGCATCCTTCAGACGCACTTCCTTGCAGATTCGTAACAACAGAGAGATCTTTGACCGCATGATTTTTACAGAGAGCTTCAAGCTCAAAGCCACTCTGGCAAAATCCTCCTCGTGCTCAGATCTCGACCGTATCCAGCACCCAAAAACCAACTCCAAGTTATTCATTGGCATCGGACAGGAGATGGACCACTTTAAAGTCCCTCTGCTGGTCATCTTGCTGGTGGTGTTTGCATATATGGTGGTCTGCAGTCAAATTCTGAGATGCTGGGAGGATCAGATGAAACCTTTTGATGCCTTTTATTTCATCTTCGTCACCTTGACCACTATTGGCTTTGGTGACATTATGCCTCAACACCCAAAGTACTTCATGGTTACCTTTTTGTTCATTATCACAGGCATGGCCATTATGAGTATGGCCTTCAAACTTGGCCAATCGCAAATTGTTAGCTTTTACAGGCGGGGCATACGGTGTGTTAGCATGGGCAAAGTAGCAATACACAATGAGCCAGACAGTAGCTAAAGGTAGAAAGAAGCAGATGGTTTTTTGTGGCTATGCTAATGGAACTTGAAATTACTACAGGAAAGCATGAGCATTCTCAGCACAAGATGCTAATGTGTTTTAATATCTATATCACTGCCAGTTTGATATAATAGGCTAAAAGGAAATAAACCACAGTCCTGCTGCACTAAACAAGTAGGGCTCAGAATAAAGTATACACTTCTGTTAACTATTTTAGCCAAAAGCAAAGAAAATGCATGGGACACTGTTAATTTTTGTTTAGATTATTATTTAGTTTGGCAGAAATACACTTGGCAAATCCATGTATTCCTGACATTTATGCAAGATGAATTGTGCTATTCATAATGTATCTGATAAGAATATGACCGGTTTTTATTTTTTCATTCAAAGCCTAGAGTGTAATATGATTCAACTCTGATTCATGCATCACCTTTCTCTTGTGGCATTAATGTTATGAAAGTTATTTAAATTTGAGTGTGTATGTAAATGAATATACAAAAACTAGCATGTAAATATATGACTGAGCACATGTAATATCTTAGTTATGAACTGTAATATTATTAACTGATCATGTACTGTGAAACCAAGTAAATAAATGAATCATTCTGTGCCATTTGATGAGTCTGTATGTTTACAAAAATATCTGTATCCACATCTATTTTCTTCTTTCTCAACTAGTGCTAGAGTAGCTGCACCAAAGTCAAAGGTTTGATTTGCAAGAAACACACTTAGCTAACAGGGAATCTTCTCAGAACCTTCACTCTTAAAAATAAAGGCAGTTTTGATTCCTCAAAGAACCTTTCAGTGGACAGTTCTTAAAATAACCATTTTGGAGAACATTTTAAAAATCTAAAGAAACTTTTTTGACTATAAAGAAACTTTTCTGCATTTTAAAGGTTCCATGAATGTTCAAGGTTCTTCATGGAACCATCAATGCCAATATAAAAACCTTTATTTTTAATAGTGTTGGCTAATATTCTGCCAAGCTTCTCTCAAAATTCTGAAACAAAGTTCTGCAAGTAATGTTAATAAAATGTTAAATGTTATTTAAAGTAATCTCGTCTTCAGTCATCCCAGTAAACACAGAACATTCCCCTAACGTTAGTTTCCCCATTTTTTAGGAACGTTCTGGGTAACAAAAATTGTTACCTGTGTAATTAATTCTTAATTATGGTGTGTCTTACCATATTATTTCGATGTATTGTGCTAATTATGAACACACTGGTCTGTAGTGCTTACAGTTTTACCGTTTACTGCATGTTGTTATTCTTCTCGCTATTTCCCAACAGCGGCCTTAAAATAAATAATAATTACTTTCGCGTTGAATAACAAGGTGGATAAACCGTTTATGGAATCATTTTTTTCCTCAAACGTTTTAGTTAAATGTTCTTCTAACAATTTTTAAATGTTACTACTTGTTTTTAGGATGATCAGAGAACACTCAAAAGTAACGTGTCCATACTGTTTGCAAATGGAACGTTCGCATAACCAGTAAAAAACACTGAATGACTGAATGAATTTCAAGACAACATTCAGAAATAATGTTTTTAAAACGTAATTGAAACATTAGCAAAACGATCTTAGGAAATATTTTGTTAGCTGGGCACATGATAGTTCAAAAGCTTGATTTTTCTGTAATACACTTTGGATAAAAGCCTCTCCCGAATGCATAAATGTAACACAACCACATCCTTCTGCACCACAAGATGACGCTGTTGTAACTATACCGAAAAATAGAAGGCTGCTGAAACACTTGGATATTTGACCGATGTCAACCTGCTGGTTGAAAACTGTTTTAAACTCAACAAGTGATCGCAGCTTTACCTCTGTAAATAGCTTCCTAACACTAGTCAAGTTGGGTAAAACGACAGCGTCACAATCTTAAAGCACACATAGCCTACGACTGGCATCATGTTAATATAAAAATAACCTATATTTAACTTGATATTAAATGCAGTAGTGGTTAAATAGATTAATACATGAACATAAAAGCAGTGCTCCTGCCTTTCTCATTTTTGTGTGACGGTTCATTCGTCCGTGTCACAGCACAGCACACCCCATTTGAGTTCTCTGTTGAAACTGCGTGACGTCAAACACCAGTGAAGCAACTAAAACGCTCCGCATCCAGCGTGCCTTTCACCCGAGATCTGACAGCAAAGCTCAATGCAAATGTGCTTATAAGGTAAGAATTAGAATCATACTAGATATATTATTCATCGCAAATATTTAGACTTAAAATTCCAGTGCAAACTTAAGTGCATATATTTATAATTGTATAGGCTATGTGTAAATTCACTTTAACATAATTTATCTCATATTAGTATAGTCCCTCCAAGTTTCTCTCTGTACTACAACATTATTAAACATTTTAGAATGTTTTGAGGTAACTGATGTCCTTTGACTTTTTTTGTTTTGTTCTTGCAGGATCTTTTTCACTCGCTCTCTGGATTTTATTAAAATGGGACTATTTGATGCTCTTAGAGATTTTAGTTTATTAACATGGCTAAGAGAAGAACGACAGTCTCGGAGGCTGATCCTGCTAATCGTTTTTATTGCTTTGCTGTTGGACAACATGCTGTTGACGGTGGTCGGTAAGTGCTATGTTGTTCACACCTGTTACATGTGCAGGCACATATGATGCCCAGAGCACATATCCCTCACGGCGACCAATGATAAACTGCATGTGCATGCAAACACGGCTTATATACATAAAATGCATTTTTATGATCAAATATGATGCTGTCATAATATAAAATATGTGTAATTTTCACAAAACTTACAATTTCAATTTTTTATAGCCTATTTTCACATTTGATATATTTTGCATGATGTAGCCTATGCATTATAACAATGAGATTTCAGTATACAAATGCTAATTATTCTGCACGTAAATAATTAATAGGGCGGGTCTTCTTAAGTAAACAAAATTATCATTGGAAAAAATGATTTGGAAATCGATTTAAAGCAGTTTTGCACTCATTTAAATGAACTGATTGATTTAAATGATTTCTTAAACTTTATTTCTTGGAAACAACGTGCATTAAAAGTAAAATGATTCATCTGTTTAATACAAGCATAGTGAATAAAATACCTTTATCCCTAACTAAATACCTGTTTCCCCGTGTAAACTCTAAATTGTCAGCTGCTCTGGTGGCTGCAGTTGATCTGAATTAAAGTATCATGTCCTCAGATGATGTCAGAGCTCCGTCCGCGCTAAACTGAATGCATTTGTTCTCACGTCTATGAGCCAAGAAACGGGCACGGTAATTAAGCTGGAAATAATACACACGATGAATATGACCTGTGTGTACATACAGATGGAACCAGGCGAAAATGAACCTGTAGTTCTCTGGCTCAAGTGTTGAATGAAGAGGCTTTTGATCGTTATCGCACACGGTGTCCCTGTGGGTTAGTTACGCACGATAATGTCAAACGCATCTAGCAAACCGAATTGTTCACGAGAAAGGTCAAATGTGGTCTTACACAGCTAGATGAAACCTTTAAACTTCAGTTTCTCTGGAAAATGTTTGGTAAACAGTGTTTCTGATTGTCTAAAACTGATTCGTAAGTTTCTGAATATTACGTTTTGAGAGAAGAACAAAGCTTGCTTACTGTGAAACCTGTGAAAAGACAAATGTGACTCTGGACCAGTCATAAGGGTCAATTTTTAAAAATAGAGATTCCGAAAAGCTGAATAAATAAGCTTTCCATTGACGTATGGTTTGTTAGGACAGGACAACATTTGGCCAAACTATTTGAAAATCTAGAATCTGAGGGTGTAAAAAATCTAAATATTGAGAAATACACCTGTAAAGTTGTTCAAATTAAGTCCTTAGCAATGCACATTACTAATCAAAAATTAAGTTTTGATATATTTACAGTATGGAAATTTACAAAATATCTTCATGGAACATGATCTTAACTTAATATCCTAATAATTTTTGTCATACAAGAAAAGTCAATCATTTTGGCTAATGCACTGTATTTTTGGCTATTGCTACAAATATACCCCTTGCTACTTAAGACTGGTTTTGTGGTCCAGGATCACAAATAATATCAATCTTCTCTTTTCTCTCTGTAGTGCCTATTATTCCAAGCTACCTGTACACAGTGGACGACGAGGCGGCTCAGTCGGTCCGGAATCACTCCATGTCTCCTCTTTCCCCATCTGGCACCTTTCAGAGCATTGTGTCTCTGTACGATAACACAACACGCCTAACTGGCTTCAGCCCACAGATGAGCACAGCTCACCCAATGACCCCGGCTTCTACTACTGTGACGCTCCCTCAAAATAAGTCTGACTGCCCCAAAGCGGATGACCAGCTTCTGAATGAGAATGTGAAAGTGGGTCTGTTGTTTGCCTCTAAAGCAACAGTACAGCTCATTACTAACCCCTTCATAGGGCCCCTAACCAACAGGTGGGTTAAGGCGAAATGACACATTTAACTTTGAAAGTACAGAAACTAGCATTCCTCTCAAAACGAGCATGAGATTGCATATGTTTGTGTGTGTAAATGGAGTGTAAGTAAGGTGAATATTGCAGTGCAATTCTCTTTCTGCTTTTGTCTGGTGAGTGATCAGCAGTAGTGTGATCACTCGTGCATGGGCCGTCACCCCTCTACATGCTCAAAATTGGCCAGTCTAGGTTAATTCAGCACCGCTGCATTGAACGGAGCCCACTAGAGTGTGGCAAAATCTTGGGAATGGTCACTATAATGTTTTGTAGTAATGTGCTTCACAGATAGATGTGAAACAGAACTAAATAAAAACACATTATTTTATATAATTTCATAATTATTATAGTAAAATAACATCTTAATTTTACGTATGAGCGATTCAAGCACTACACATTCAATGTTTGTGCTCAAATGGAAGTTAAGTTTCATAAGTGAGTGAGACATTCTTGATTCAGTTCTTATTTATAATTGCAGAATAGGATACCAGATCCCGATGTTTGCTGGTTTCTGCATCATGTTTGTGTCAACCCTAAGTAAGTACATAAAGCATAATTTCTCATTTTTTTTACATTACTCAAATTTCTAAGTGCTTAATGGAAACAGCAGGAGATGGCGTATATCTATATATTGTAAGATTTTAAAGAATGAGAACTAGCTGCAAACTATATGTTGTGTGTACTTCTATGATAAATATATATACTTTTTCTGTGTTTTTCTTTGCCTGTGTGAAGTGTTTGCATTTTCATCGAGCTACACGTTGCTGTTTCTGGCCAGATCTCTACAAGGTGTTGGCTCTTCCTGTTCTTCTGTGGCGGGTAACAGCTTTTGTGCAACCTTACATTAGAATACAAAACTGCAACGTAATGCTTTATTGTACCTTATTTAGTGCACAATTTGCAAACCTAAGTGCACTAAAACACATTTGACTTTGATGTTCTCAAAACTCTACATAAATAAAGCCACTGTAATGTTAATGGTGTTTCGGATGCTAGTGTAAAATGCACCCTGTTCTTGTTCAAATATATGTACAGCCTTGGATCTAGTCTACAAAACTGATTAGTGAAACTCCTGATTAGTTATTTCATTGTAAAAATCATATTTTATCAAGTTTATTTTTTGGTTAAAGGGCTAATATTGTGAGGAATCATATTTGCCTCAGTCTTTTGAAAAAGCTTGAGCACAGAATTAAATGTATACCTTAGAAGGAGTATAAAAATACTTTTGTGATGTCTTACTGATGAGTGCTAAAAAAGCTAAAGAAATCTTACATGTATTATTGCACAGTATTGCACAAAATAATAATATAAGCAGACATACACTACCAGTCAAAAGTTTTTGAACAGTAACATTTTAATGCTTTTTTAAAGAATTCTCTTCTGCCCACCAAGCCTGCATTTATTTGATCCAAAGTTGAGCAAAAACAGTTAAATTTTAATATATATTAAAATGTCATGTATTCCTGTGAATAAGTGGAGCATCATTACTCCAGTCTTTAATTATAGAAAAAAATCTTACTGTTCAAAAACTTTTGACTGGTAGTATACTAATGTCTACTAATACAAACAATAGACAAGAAAAAACACTTTACCCTCTGTAACTATTTATGTGTGTCATTATACAGGTATGGGGATGCTGGCAAGTGTTTACACAGATGATGAGGAAAGAGGAAATGCTATAGGAATTGCCCTTGGAGGACTAGCCATGGGAGTTTTGGGTGTGTACTGTATGTTTAGGATGTTTTTTATATTTTGTTCTGCACAACTTGGTTCACACAGGTACAAAGACATACAGAGCAAAGAGAGAAACAGAAAGTTGGGGGGTTATGCATTAAGTGCTTTGGAGTTTAAGGTTTGGAGGTAACTTTAAGTGGCATGTTTAAAGGCCAAGAGCAGTGGTCAGAAAAAATGCCCTGAGTAGGGCCTGAACCTAGTGCTTCCCGATAATGATATCATGCTTTAACCACTGTTGCAGGATGTTTAATCCCTGATAGTCCATTATTTTATTAATAATGGAAAGTAAAGCATTACAAAATTCTGATCCACTGGATAAGAGCTATCATGCAAATGTGATTACATTTTGCTGTCGTCATTAGCGCACAAATACTGTACTTGTTAATCAAGTAAAGAGCAGCAAAAAATGGAATTTCAACCAAAACCTATAAAACTATGTTCATCTGGATAGTTTCAGACTTGAAATGGGTTTACACTTTATTGTTTTACTGTGGTTTGGTAACCTTGGTTGTGTAAACTGTTCTGCAGGGCAATAAGTATTGGATTTGTGGCTTGTGTTAATTCAAAGCATATTGGCAACGTCAAGATTTTTCAAAGTAAAGATACTTTAAAGTGCATTAGTATGCAGTTTACTGTATATATTGTGTGTGTGTGTGTGTGTTGTGCAGTTGGCCCTCCGTTTGGCAGCGTCATGTATGAGTTTGTCGGTAAGACGGCTCCTTTCCTTATCCTGGCAGTGCTAGCGGTGCTTGATGGAGGTGAGTTCATCAATCTCTGTGCTTTAAACTTTTTCCCAATCAAACAATGAGTATGGCAAATTCAGTAGTAAAATTTCATGTTATTGTGATACAATGTGGAATTGAATGCTGGTGACAGAAACTCATTAAAACTGAATTTCTGATGCTGAACTATATTGGCTTCACATCTGATGTGTTATTTCTCATTTTCATGAGCAGCTCTGCAGCTGTTTGTGCTTCAGCCTTCTAAGGTTGAACCAGAGGTGAGTGCAGTACCTTCTTTCCTAACTGACCTCACCTAAAGGTCAAGCTAAGTATTTGAAAGGATTTGTGCAAGAATTCTGACAAAGAATGAGTGAATACTTAGGCTTTATAGCTCCATTGTTGTTTACAATGATATTTGGGATTTAAAATGTCAGTTTTTGGGGCTAATATCCTGAGTAAGAGGCTTACTATGACCTAGGACATCCTATTAATCATTTGGGCTCATTTCTGTAATTGTTTTGATCATTTTTGTGATTTTGTAATTGTACCTTAATGGGAAAATATAACTTCAACAATGAATCTTTACTTGGTATTCCTCTTGTGGGCTAAAGCTGGGAGAAGCTGATATATATTTTGTACTATGATTGGTCTTGTCTTATCAGTAACACTGCTAGAATGATTTGCAAGGGGAGTTTGGGACTGTCACACTGGGTACTTTTAAAACTCAATACGTATTTGGGATTGAAAATTTGTTTTATAGATTATAGTACATGTATGTGATTGTAGTGCATGTTGATAGCAATGTGTGTAGAGAGACAGTGTATTTGGTTTCACCACAGTAATAGGAAGTGTACAGTGGAGTGGCTGATTCAATCAAAGCATGTCTGACTTTGATCAATGGGGTTGATGGGTATCAGTTATTACGAAGACCCCAAGTGTCCCTACGGACAGTGTGTGTATTTATGTAGCTACTTGTGTTTGGGTGATCCGTGAGATTTTGTCATCTTTCATGAAGAATGAAGCATTTAACCCACTGTTTTTATAAAACCTTTGACATTCACTAAATCTTTTCATTGTACAATTTTTTTTAGATTATAAATTGTTCTTCACACAAACCTTCATTCATCTTCCAAACACAAATTAAGATATTTTTGATGAAATCCACCAGCTTTCTGACCCTCCACAGACAGCAAATGTCCAGCTACAGCCAAGGCACAGAAACGTAGTAAGGACATTGTTCAAATAAAGGACAAAGGACTTACGGGTTTTGAACTACATGAGGGTGCGTAATTAATGACATAATTTGAATTTTTGGTTGAACTATCCCTTTAATATACACTAACTATGAAGAACTCTCACATGATCAATTATGTGACAACATCTGATTGACATTGATTAAAAGGTTAGTTTCTTTTGTCATCACACCATAGTTAAGACCAATAGGTGATGAACCTGTCGTCTCAAATCAGTAATCAATCAAATCAATAATGCTTGGACATCAGGTCATACTTATGCTCAGTCAGATCCTTCATTCAGAAGCCCCCTAGAGTGTCAAAATCCAGCAGGATTATGGGGAAGAATGGCAGAGAGTGACAACTAATTGTTTGGGGGCTGTGATCTTCAATGAGACCATTCACAGAATTAATGAACCTGGTTAGGGCAGGGTGTAGGCAGTGTGACAGGGTGTTTTGAATGGGATGACATGTCCACAGAGGAGCAGTATGTGCAGTGAAGTGGAGAAAAAAAAAGTGCTGATTTAATGAGGGGGGGGGGGGGGGGGGGCGGGGGTAATTGTCAATCGTTGCCTGGTGACTGCTCCAAAAAAAAAAAAAACAGTCCCCTGAAAGACATCGTCAGTACGGGCAATTTTTTTTTCAACACGCTGTTATGATATGAAGTGAAAATTCTGTCATTAATTACTCACTCTCATGTCGTTCTAAACCCATAGGACCTTCTTTCATCTTCGGAACACAAATTAAGCTATTTTTGATGAAATCCGAGAGCTTTCTCACCGTGCATAGACAACAACGCAACTGACACATTCAGGGCTCAGAAAGGTAGTAAGGACATTGTTAAAATAGTTCATGTTCACAAGAGTTTACCACAAGACATATGTGTGACCCTGCTGGCGTCAACAGTTTACATCCCCCTTTCAGAATCTGCAAAATGTTATATTTTTCTAAAATAAGTGGGATCATACAAAATGTGTGTTATTGGTTATTTAGTATTTAGAGAAAATAATAGTTGAATTTATAAAAATTACCCCTTTCAAAAGTTTACATACCCTTGATTTTTAATACTGTGTTATTCCCTGAATGACCCACAGTTGTGGTTTTTTATTTTTAGTGATAGTTTGTCCTGAGCTTGTCTGCTGTTCTTCAGAAAAATCTTTTAAGATCTCACAAATTCTTTGGTTTTCCAACATTTTTGAGTATTTGAACCCTTTCCAACATTGACTGTATGATTTTGAGATCCATCTTTTTTACACTGAGGACAACTGAGGGACTCATATGCAACTATTACAGAAGGTTCAAAGGCTCATTGATGCTCCAGAAGGAAGCATGCATTAAGAGCTGGGGGTCAAAACTTTTGAATAGAATGGAGATGTGTACATTTTTCTTATTTTGCCTAAATATAATATTTTTAATTTAGTACTTCCCTTCGGCTACAGAAGATCAAAATCATACAGTCATTGCTGGAAAGAGTTAAATCCACAAAAATGCTGGAAAACCAAAGAATTTGTGGGACCTGAAGGCAGTTTTACTGTTCAGGACAAACAAGGGACTCGTGAACAACTATCACTAAACAAAAAAACATAGCTGTGGATTATTAAGGTAACAACACAGTATTAAGAATCAAGGGGATGTAAACTTTTGAACAATGTCATTATGTAAACATATTTATGTGAAAAATCTTATTCAGGTCAGTATTAAATAAACAATAACATGCATTTTGTACGATCCCTTTTATTTTGGTCAAATAATTAACATTTTGCAGATTCTCAAAGGGGGATGTAAACTTTTGACCTCAACTGTAGCTTCATAAAATTACAGTTTAACCACTAATGTCACATGGACTATTTTAACAATGGGTTAGTCATAAAGTTAAAAAAAGAATGTTTCTGAAATCTTTCAGTCCTTTCAAGAAATGTAGCCTAGACATTTGCACTAGAGATGCCACAATTCCCACATCAATATGGACAGTTAAGTCTGGTGTATTTTGTTACTCACAAAGTTGTCTTTTTTCATTGATCGCTTAGAGGTGTCATAAAGGGAACAGACTGCATACGGGGCATTATATATATTGTTTAGTGTGACTCTCAAGAAGCCCATCTCCATGGGAATCACTGTGGTGACTAGGGCGAGATTTTTCAAATAGAATTATATGCCCTGACGTACATCCCTTTAGAAAAACATGCCTGACCTGAGTGACGCCAGGATTGTTAATGGAATTAAATTATTATATGCCAGTAAGTAAACATGTAGCTTTAATTAGGGGGGGAAAACTTCCAGAAAGCTATGGCATTCACTTCAAATATAGCAAAAATCTGCTAATTGTTTCTTTTAATTTTCATGGATAACTATGCTATCCAGGATTTGTTTGCTTTGACGCAATGCCAAAAATTATTCAGACACCAGATATAATTTTAGATTTTTTTTTACTAGTGTTTGCAGGACACTATAGTTCATTCATGTAAGTGAGGATGGCAAAATAAAGTAAACTGTGACATTTTATACATTTCACACAGTGGACTACCATTAAAATTGATCAATTTTGGGACTGAAATTTTGATTTGACACTTTGACCTGACCATGTTTTGTTACATACCTTTCTATCAAAGTTATCTGACATTATCAAGATGAATTTGTTCTGACACAGTTTATTACCATTTTCTAAACTATAGCAAATAAACTGTGATAATTTGAGAAATGTTGAAGGTGTCTGAATACATTTTGGTTTGACTGTATGTTTTTGAATGGCAAGGGCCTTGTTGCTGTTGTTTTCCCACAGTAACATTGATGTTCAGTAAACTGAAAACTTTATATTAATTAACTTATGTTTTAATTTTTCCCAGAGCCAAAAAGGAACTTCACTATTTGCCCTCATGAAGGATCCATACATCCTCATCGCAGCAGGTAAAACCAGTAAATACAAATAAGCCTTATTCTCTTTTATAAACGTGAATGTTTTTGAGAAGAATGGATTCGGAATGGTCTGTTTTTTAATGTATGTAATGAAAGAAACCAATGGTTTAGTCAATTATGTGTGACATTAGGTGATGTGACACATTTAAGAGGGTCATCTTTCAGTGAGAGAAGGCTAAGAAAGTGTCAAGTGTGTGTCTATGTGAGAATGAGAGAGAGAGAGAGTGAAGTGGTCAAGAAACACATCTGTGTTTGTCTCTGCCTCCTCTCCTCTCCAATTACAGTGGCCTGAGTGCATGGGCAAGATGATGCTGTTTATTATATCTGCGGAAGGAAAAGAATGGCCACTGAGGGAGGGGGGAGAGATGAACAGAAAGAGAGAATTCTTCAGAGGATGAATCCACTTACCCTCCTCATTTTCTTTTTCAGGTTCCATTTGTTTTGCTAACATGGCCATTGCTATGCTGGAGCCAGCTCTGCCCATCTGGATGATGGAGACTATGTGCCCCCGGAAATGGCAGCTAGGTTGGAGAATGTGCTTCATGTTAATGTGCACACTTATACGTTTCTTCAATTCCCATATTTCCAGAGAAATTGTTACTGTGGGCAAGAAGGAAAATAGGTCAAAATTTACAGTGAAATGTGGACAAAGTGAAAGAAATAGCAAATAAAGCCTTATTAGTATATTAATGTTAAATTAAGGACACAAGCTAAGGAGAGTGAATATTAGTAAAACGCTAAAGACTCTTAATTTAGGTCTTAATTTACAGCAAAATAAAAAAATAAAAATGAAATAAAAAATTAGAAACAAGGTTTCATTAGTTAATGTTAATGTATTAACTAACATGAACAATACATTTATTACAGTATTTATTAACATTTGTTAATGTTAATGAAAATAAAAATGTTAATGAAAATATAAATGACAATGTTCACTGTTCACGTTAGTTTAACTTTTGATTCATGTTGGTTCAAATTTGATTTTAATAATGCATTAGTAAAATCTGAAATTGATTAAGATTAAAATGCTGTAGTATTGTTCATTCTTAGTTCATGTTAACTAAAGTAGTTAAGTAATGCTAACGTAAAGTCTTATAGATATAAAATTAGTTATTAAATAAAATATATTATTTGTTGTTTAAATATATTTGTTTTAAAATATTTATTTTAAATTGACCTTTTTTATATAAATTGTAAAATATATTTGTAAAGTAAAATTTTAAGTAAACATCAAATTAGCATTTGTTTAACTGAACATGATTTATGGTGAATTTAATTATTATAAATTGATTGTGCCTAAACTGGACAGTTATCATTATTGTATTAATGAGAATGACATCTCTTTTTCATGACAATATTTTTCTAAATATAATTTTAAAGCAACTACAATTAATATAATTTATTCATAATTATATACAGTCAAACCACAATGTATTTACATTGTATGTATGACACCTTCAACATTTCTCACATTATGACAGATTATTCGCTATAGTTTAGAAAATGATAATACAATATGACAAGAGCTCAGAGTTAATCTGTTTCAGAACAAATTCATTGTGATAATCACAAATGAATTACAGTCAAACCAAAAAAAATTAAAATTTCTCACATTACAACAAGAACTCAAGAGTTAAACTCTGTCAGAACAAATTCATCTTGGTAATGTCAGATAACTTTGATAGAAAGAAATGTAACAAAACATGGTCGGGTCAAAGTGTGAAACCAAATTTTTTATCAATATTACTGGTAGTCCACTGTATGAAGATTTTTAACTATACTAATTTTAACTATAGTGTTTTCCACCCACAAGTATAAAAAATGTCAAAAATAATATGTAATTATTCATACACCAGATATAATTTGACTGTATATATATATGTGTATCTGTGGATAGAAATTTGTAATTTGTCATTTGTCATTTGTACAAATATATATATGGGGGGGGGGCAAATTACAAATTTCTATCCACAGATTCACAAACTTTGCTAATAATAATTTGCTAATAATAATAATAATAATTTGTGAGTGGGTTTATCTGCCAGATATCTTTCCACATATTTCCAGAATTGTGTAAATAAAAAGCATTTAAGCAGTAACCCTTTTTCTCCATACAGAACACTTCACACTCCTGACTGTAAAACACAATTTAAACAGTTAGTGTCTTCTGGGTTTCTCTTTGGTTTCCCTGCTGTTTACAAAGCTTTGATAGATAATAAAGAGAACGAGAGAGAAAGGAAAGCAGAGAAACAGGGAGAGTGAGGGTGGGAAAAGGGAGTGTCTTTGGTCTGGCAGGATATTGAGGTGTCATTGGCAGGCAAAGGAAAGCAAGAGAGCTAATGAAAGAGAAGAAGCGGGAGAATGAGAGTAGCAGCTTCATAACAGCATCTGTGAGACGAACAGCAGCTTAGAGATCAAACTGATATTGTGTCGTCTTATCTGAGCTCTCCCCTCTCTCTGTCTTCTCTCCTTTTAGGGGTTGCATTCGTGCCAGCCAGCATCTCATATCTAATAGGGACCAACATCTTTGCCGTTTTGGCTCACAAAATGGGGAGGTAGGAGAGGGAAATTAATGTGTTTTTTTCCCCTACTTCTCTTGCCTTATCTTCCTCCGCTTCGCTATCAGCTTCCTCTGTTTTGAAACAGCTCTAAATGAGTTTCTGTCACCAGGTTTTGTAATTGTGTTTTTAAAAATCAGCCTCAGCATGCTGTTTATTTGCTTGCTTATACTATACACACTACTTATAATCAACTATAAGCACTTGTAAGTGGCATATACATGTTTCAGAATATTATCATTATTAGAATATGTTAGGGGCCACAATTGACTCTCTCACACCCGCCAAAGCCTTTATGTATAATGCATTATAAAAGCAGTTTTAATGCATTAATTATGCCTTGTAATACACCTTAACCATCTCAAGAATAATTGTAAACAGAGTTAATACATTTTAACATTTATCAATTAATTGTTACACTATGAATTTTAAATTTAGATATAATTATTTATCAAAAGACATAATGTATTACAGCACACATTATGATTAATGATAATGCATTTTACACTTTAATAGCCCTTTATAATTCATTATAGATCCTTCAGGTCCCACAGATTCTTTGGCTTTTTAGCATTTTTGTGTACTTGATTTTGTTGTACAATGACTGTATGATTTTGAGATCCATTTTTTCACACTGAGGACAACTGAGGGACTCATATGCAACTATTACAGAAGGTTCAAATGCTCACTGATACTCCAGAAGTAAAAACCGTGAGTAAAGACCTGGGGGTGAAAACTTTTTGAATTTGAAGATCAGGGTAAATTTTACTTATTTTGTCTTCCGGGAAATTTAACTTTCTGTAATTTAATCTTCTTTAGCTTCTGAAGGGCAGTACTAAATGAAAAAAAAAAATGATATTTAGGCAAAATAAGAAAAAATTACACATCTCCATTCTGTTCAAATGTTTTCACTCCCCGGCTCTTTATGCATGTTTTTTTCCTTCTGGAGCATCAGTGAGTGTTTGAACCTTCTGTAATATTTGCATATGAGTCCCTCAGTTGTCCTTAGTGTTAAAAGATGGGCCTCAAAATCATACAGTAATTGTTGGAAAGGCTTCAAGTACACAAAAATGCTGAAAAGCCGAAGCATCTGTGGGACCTGAAGGATTTTTCTGAACAACAGTGGGCAATTTAACTGTTCAAACAACAGTTACAAACAAGGGACTCATGAACCACTATCAGTAAACAAAAAACAGCTGTGGATCATTCAGGTAACACCACAGTATTAGGAATCAAGGGGATGTAAACTTTTAAATGGGGTCATTTTTATAAACGCAACCTTTTTTTGTTTTGTGGACTATATGTAAACATCTTTTATGTGAAATGTCTTATTCAGGTCACTATAACAATAACATGCATTTATGATCCCTCTTAGTTTGGTAAAATAATTAACATTTTGGAGATTCTGACAACTATAGAAAACATTTATGTAAAAAAAGAAATCTTCTGTCACATTAGATAAAAATGTATTTATTATCACTTTTAAAACTTTTAAAAGTTTAATGCATCCTTGCTGAATGAAAGATATAATTTTAAAATGAAATCATTCTGACCTTTCAAACATTTATTACTTGGCACTTTCAGTGTTAGTTTTGGACCCTGGATGTATGTCTGCATTTTCATGTCACATATGACATTCTCTTAAAATGCCTGGAGTTTCTAAGAAAAGAAAGACAGGCATGCCAGGCAAAGCATATGAACTGTCAGTGGAAAAACTCAGCAGGGCCTGTAGATTTGCACTGTGACATTTTACGAACTTTATGTGTCTCTATTAAGACTGGTGCTGTTGTTCGTGCTTTGTGACCTAGGTTTATTACTAAATGTCTTAGTCCCCAGCAACCTCAGCAGACATTTGTTGCCTTCATCTTCACTTTTCTCTCTGTCTCTCTGTAGATGGCTGTGCTCACTTATAGGGATGCTTCTGGTTGGAATCAGCATTCTCTGTGTAAGTTTTTTTTAGACTAAATCCCTTTCAGGGATTACGCACCTGTGAATATTTCAACACCTTATCTTTCTGTCATTTCATTTACTATTGTGGCTCACAGGGGCCTAAGATGTGTTGTTGCCCACTAGTGCGTTTGAGGGCTGGAAAGAAAGTTTATTTTGAAAGCTCTGACTCTCTTTGCCCTGGACGTATCCTGCTAAGCAGGAAGACAGTCTGTTCTCTTATAGATGCTTATCGGATTAGACTGGAAAACAAGTTCAGATGCGAGTCAAGTACACATTTGGAATTTTGCTTATGGAAAAACATCAGGGTTAAAAAGGCACTAAACTGTGTTCTGTTCTACAGACTGTATTTGGTGTTTTCACATAATCAATAATAATTAATAAGATATATATATATATATGCACCAGCTTCCTGTACTGAGCTCTTCTCATTGTCCAACAGGTGCCTCTTGCAAAAGACATATATGGACTCATTGTGCCAAACTTTGGAGTTGGATTTGCAATAGGTGAGTTTGCTCCATTATCTATATCAGAAGTTCCTTATTATTATTATTGTACTATGTTAATGTCAAGTGAAGCTGATTCAGTTCATTTCAATAACAATGCAAAGTTCGTCAATTATAAAACAGGTTCAATTTAGCATAACAGGTAGAGCGTAATTCCATAAAAGCGCAGATGGGAGAGGACAATTCTGCGGGTGATTTACTGAAAAGGTGCACATTAAAGAACACAGACACAGACAGATTATTTCCATAATGACCAGCGCAATCTACCAAGAGCAGCGTAAATTACTGCCTGCTTTAAGACATGCTTTTTTTGGTCTCTAAATAATGGTGCAAATACCAGTAATGTGACGAGAGCAAACGTTAGTAAATCAATATATTTGACAGATTTTTTTAAAACTCTCCTCCCATATTTTTTTCTTAAAGGGAAACTCTTACAAATGCATGTTTAATAAGGTCAAGTGCAAAAATAACTGTGTCCACGTACTATTTTAACGGCAAAAGATGGTTTGCACTGGTGCAAGGTGTTAGTAAATCTGTAAATCGGCATCAGACCTATTTGTGAAATAGTCCATATTTTGTGGTCTGCAGGTATGGTGGACTCCTCCATGATGCCTATCATGGGTTACCTAGTAGACCTGAGGCACGTGTCTGTGTATGGTAGTGTGTACGCCATTGCTGACGTTGCCTTCTGCATGGGCTTCGCATTTGGTAATTTTTTCAATTCTGTTATTTAATGACTAGTTCACTTCCAGAATAAAACTTTCCTGATAATTTACTCACCCCTATGTGATCCAAGATGTTCATGTCTTTCTTTCTTCAGTTGCAAAGAAATAAAGATTTTTGAGGAAAACATTCTGTGATTTTTCTCCATATAGTGGACTTCAATGGTGGCCAATGGTTTGAAGGTCCAAACTGCAGTTTTAATGCAGCTTCAAAGGGCTCTACACGATCCCAGACAAGGAATAAGGGTCTTATCTAGCAAAAGAATCATAATAAAATAATACAAATTGGTATACTTTTTAACCACAAATGCTCATTTTGAAGTCCACCATTGAAGGCTCACCATTGAAGTCCACTATATGTTTTTTTCAAAAAAACATTTCTTTGCAACTGAAGAAAGAAAGACATGAACATCTAGGATGACATTGGGGTAAATAAATTATGAGGAAAGTTTTATTCTGGAAGTGAACTAATCCTTTAATTTTCATGAATTATTTTACATTTTCACTTGGAAGTTTTTAAGAAGAATGTGTAAGCAGCATTTAACACTTGTTTGTGTTGTGTAGGTCCTTCAGCTGGCGGAGCGATCGCACGGAGCATCGGCTTCCCCTGGCTCATGACCATCATCGGTGTAGTAGACATCCTGTTTGCTCCTCTCTGTTACCTCCTGCGAAATCCTCCCGCCAACGAGGAAAAGATGGTCAGACTCCACAATATGCTATTCATCAGTTCAACATACATTACATTCACTCCAGTCTACTCACTCTCAAACTATATATTATATATTAAATATTAAAGCAGGGTTACAGCTCATACGCATATTATATTTACAAGTCCAATTAAGTTTTCATTTGAAATTTTACTACGTTTTTGTGCAAAACACTATATGTTTAATGAGAAAAGAAATAACAGTAAGTCATTTCAGTGGAAGAACATGTTTTTTCAAATTAAAATGCACCGAGCATTTACAAAAAGACCAGAAACCATATATTAAAGTAAAAAGTGTCCATTTTGATTTCATGTTGCCCTCAACATGGGGTTTTAATTTGTTATTTTTCCACTTTGATGCAAAAAAGATGGATGTATCCTGACTCATTATCATTATTATTATTCCAGGTATAACCATATGTTCACTCTCTCCTGCCATTCACACATGCTTTCCTTTTGATTTCATCTCTAACTTTAAGTCACTGACATGATAGAATATGACTGCAATAGGAAATTATGTTACATAATAGATACAAATAAAAACTGCGCAGGATGCCCTTAAGCTAAGATCAAAGAGTGATGTTGATCTGAACAGACTCATGCGTTTGCCCTCAAATGCTGTGTGATCAAAGCCAAGCATCATGGTCTTTCTTTCTCAAGAGGAGCACTACACTGTTCCTGAAGAGCACTAACATGCACATGCACACAAGCTAGATCTGTACGCCTCTGTGCTTATGTGCTCCTTACCGAAGCCTCATTCAATCACAGTGCAATAAACTCACCATCTCTCACTAGCAGTAGTGTACTGCCAATGAGTCAGATTGTGTGTGAAATCAGATCAATAATTGAGACAGGGAGGCTGCAAATTTAGCCTTCTTGTTAAATACTTTAGCCTTTATTTGTCATTTTCTAAAATTTCTATCAACAGCAGTAGCCAACTGGATTTAAGGATTAAAATATAAAAAAAATCCTGATAATTTACTCACCCTCATGTCATTCAAGATGTTCATGTTTTTCTTTTTTCGGTCGAAAATAAATTTTTTCGAAAAGTTTTTTAAAGTAAACATTCCAGGATTTTTCTCCATATAGTGGACTTCAGTGGTGGCCAACAGACTGAAGGTCCAAATTGCAGTTTTAATACAGCTTCAAAGGGCCCTACACAATCCCAGCTGAGAAATATGGGTCTTATCTAGCAAAACGATTGCTTATAAAAAAAAAAGTGTATACTTTTTAACCATAAATGCTCATCTTGCACTAGCTCGACTTCACACATCACGTTAAAAAAGTCACACGACTTTCATCCGACTTCCTTTGTGAGTTCGATTTGTAAACACTGGGTTGGTACTTCCACCTACATTTGTTTACAAATCGAGCGTGCAAAGTCGGATGATTTTGAAGTTAGAGTTTTCAACCTTTTTGAACCAAAGTACTAACTATGTCTGACCTTTTCAACATGATAGCTTGTGCAAAATGAGCATTTGTGGTTAAAAAGTATATAAATTTGTATTTTTTTTTAGAAAACAACCAATTGTTTTGATAAATAAGACCCTTATTCCTCGGCTGGGAT
This sequence comes from Cirrhinus molitorella, assembly GCA_033026305.1. Taxonomy (NCBI): domain Eukaryota; kingdom Metazoa; phylum Chordata; class Actinopteri; order Cypriniformes; family Cyprinidae; genus Cirrhinus; species Cirrhinus molitorella. The sequence goes on along the minus strand of CM065135.1, from coordinate 21,919,543 downwards.
CGTGTAGAGCCTTTTGAAGCTGCATTGAAACTACAATTCGGACCTTCAACCTGTTGGCCACCATTGAAGTCCATTATGGGGAGCAAAATCCTGCAATGTTTCCCTCAAAAACCTTAATTTCTTTGCGACTGAAAACAGAAAGACATGAACATCTTGGATGACTTGGGGGTGAGTGAATTATCAGGAAATTTTTATTTTTATTTTTTCCTTCTTTGTTTATTTGTCACTGCTGGTCTTTCATAACTGCAGGTCTACAGAGGATTATTAGCGTTGAAGATTAAAAATGTCTACAATTTCATATTATATAAATGTGACAGGAGTGGTTTTGTGATTTTCAATCCTTTTCTTTACATCTTTTGCACAAACAAATCGATAATCAACATCGGAGTGTGATACATTGTTTCCTGCATATATAATTCTTGTGTAAATACATATATGCTAAGTCTATGTAAACACACAGTATATTTGCTTTGAGGTGGTTTGTGTGTGGCATAAGATCATTCTAGAAAAATGTTCTGTGAGATGTCCTGTACACCAGTGATGTTTTTGTTTTATCTGTGTCTTTCTCAGGCCATTTTAATGGACTCTAATTGTTCAATGAAGACCCGCTCCTACTCCACCCAGGGCTCCAGCTACCAAATGGGCGACGATTTTGATCCCGAGAGCCCTGAATAGTCCTCATCAAAGCCCTCGGCCATGTATGTCACACAGAGTATCTATTTTGTTGTATGAAAGAGGAAAACAACAGACTTTAAAGAAAACCACAATGCTAATTTGTGAGAATGTCCCATATCTGTCCCACACTGTCCTGTGGTCGTGATGGTCATGTTCTTCTGAAGCAAACCAAAGTTGTTCTCATTGCTGTTTGTTCTCGATGTGGGAGAGGTGAAATATCTAACCAACAGCCTTATCGATATGGATAACATTTGTGTGCAATTCAAAATGCGGGATTTGAGAGAGGATAAATGACATTAACTACAAATTTATTCGGCATAATGTTCATATTTTCTCATTTAAAAGTCAGACAGGGTAGTAAGACTTGATGGACAGATATGTAGTGGATATTTATTGTTTGTCTGTGGTGGTAGGAAAGTATGGTCTTCATATATGTATCTATCGGTCCTGTTGAAGTCTTTTCATAGGCGTAAACGTCAGTGCATTCGAGTCAGATAAATGGATTATAACTCACCTTGAAATGGGCCTTAAAATGTTGCTATATCATAATCAGTTTTAAACTACATCATATATTATAGAAAACAGCTGAAGCACATCTTAGGCAAATTAAAACTTAAACATTTGAGATCAATTTCTTCAAATCTGATACATTATTTGATTCCACTGAGGTTTTAGTGTTATCTTGCATTGAAGTGTAGGTCCTAAGCTTAACACATTTCAAAATATGTGCCATGTTTTTTTTTCATTAAAAAGCAAAAGGTCTGACAGCATCAGATAATCAAGCAGAATGTCAACAAGTCCTCCTGCCCCATTCTGTTTGTGTGACTTGCGTGATGTCCGCTAAAAATGATGTACTGTACTATCAAAGATGAGCCACAGCTAAATTTTTGATTATATAGGGTGACAAACTGTTTCAGTTTAGTTCAATAAAAAAATAATTATTGCTGTAAAGCATCTGGATACTTTAGGTACTTTAGATTATATTTTGCTTTTAAAGTGTATATAGTATATATATATATATATATTTATATATTTTAGTAAGTCCTTTGAATGTGCTGGAATGCTAATACGTTTATTTGTAAAGAATGCCTCATTACTGCTCTTTCCAAGTTTTGACTTTTCTTTTTTTTTTTTGCTTTTTTTTTGCTTCTAGGAAATGTGTTATGGATCGTCTTTTTGAAAACTGAACTGGCTGTGAAATAAAACATGGCCTTAAATTGAGATTTTTAATCTTAAAGCCATATACAAAAGTACTAGTGTTTATCAAGACTATAAATGAAGAGTTCAAATGCAAAAAAAAACAGCTAAAAGCCATCTTGGTCAAAAATGAGACTTCACTGAGTGAATGCTCTCGACACATATTATACATCCATCAAGGATTTTTACTTCAAACTTGCTACCCTCACCCCAATCAGAAGTACCAGTACTTGCATAGAAACCTTTACACTGGAGAAAGATGTCAGATGGATTTAGGGGCTTTTGCATCTGAACTCTTCAAATATTCATTTAGTTTATTTATTTGTTCAAGGCAGTGAGCTTAATTATCAAGTCAGAGGTCTGTGCAGGTCTTTTATTTATTTGTATATTTATTTATTTATTTATTATCAAATAAAGATGCATTCTATGCCTTAAAATCAGACAACCTGCTGCAAACACCATTTAATGGCAAGTGTAGCTATAAATGTGTTTTTGAGAAACAGAATTCACAAATAGTCCTATTGTACATGGACCCTATCCACCTATTTTTTCCCGTAAGATGGGTCTGACTTCCGGTTTCATCTGCATCCAGCTGTACAAAACAGCTCATTTAGCTGCTTGATATAACAAATCGGTGTGTTTTACCATGTTATTTTAATGTATTATCTTAAATATGAACACACTGGTTTGTAGTGTAAACAGATTCACCTTTTACTGCATGTTATTCCTTTATTTTCCTATAGTGGCTAATGAACCGGAAGTCCTGCCCAAGCTTACCTCCGCGTTGAAGAATAAGGTGGAGTCTTCATATGCTAAATGACAGCTTAATCTAATATTGAAAAAACTTGTCAAATTACCATTGTTGGTTTATCAAGTAGATTATATTAGGCATTTTCTTATGAGCTGAACTAGTTGTTTCAGAGGTAAGTTATTTGATTAGTACAGGTAAAATTGATAGTCTTCGATATAGCTTGATTCTCCTTTATTTTCTTGGCGAGAGAAACGTTCTTTTATTGCAGGATACATCCAGGCAAATAAAGTCACAGATTTGATACACAGCATGTTCTTCTCTGGAGCTACAATCAGTTTAACGCAACAAAACTAGGCTTTGAGGAAAAAATCGTGTTAGCTCAGCTTTAAGTATCTGCACAACTAGAGGATGTTTGTGTTAGATGTGAGGAACGGTGCCCTGCTCCCAATCTGATATCATTACAGCTGCAGTTGTGGACAGAATAAATGCGTGAGTCAGTAGACAAAATTCGCCAGTGACTCCGTGTCTACACCGGACGTGAGAGGCGTGTCGCGTCGCGCCAAACCGCCGTAGAACCAATTATAATCAATGATGATGTCTACACTGGATATGGCGTGACGCGACGCGACACGACAAATCCCCAAAAGTAAACTGATGTCGCGTTCTATTTCTGACGTACTGACACAAAGTTCAAATGATTTGGAACGGTCGCTTGTCGCGTCTAGTGTAGACACGGTGTGACGCTGCACAGGTTGGTTCCCCTATGATCTAAAACAAGCTGAGATTTTTAATTGCAAACACAACTGTAAGGTATCTAGGCAGGTTTAATCAGATGGTAAATGTGCTGCCAGTGTTTGAGTTGCAGCAGTGTCTTTAACCCCAATGTCGTTTTTAACCTGTTTATCCATTTAGGGTCTAGAGTATTATGTCATTTATTTTCAAATTGTTTTATCAGAAATTAGTGTATGTGCCAATGTCAGTGTGTGCCTTCAGACTGGTATGTCTTGTTTGTGTTAAACTATATCAACTAGGAGGTTGGATTGATGGTTTTATATCCAGTGTTTGGTCTGGTGGTTAGGTTTTACATCAGCTTTAGAGCTTTGAAGGTAATGTGTGTGTGTGACCGCAACAGAAAATAAATGTTTAAAAAGACATAACGCTTGTTTTGCCCGAATGATCTTCATCATTTTGCAAACAAAAAAAATTGTCAAATAATTTTAGTTCATACAATAATGGTAAAGACTGCGTTATCCAATGAAAATCCAATGGAATCGAACTTTAATATGTTCTATTGATTTAAAAATGTGCTTTGCTTTACTCAATTGGACCAAGGTTTAAGAGTGTTATTTCCTGTTATTGATTCTGCAGTGGCAATCTTGTTAATGGGTTTGCCACTAACAAAATGCCACCTGCTCCCAATGTCTTATTAAAGGATTAGTTCACTTCCAGAATAAAAATTTCCTGAGAATTTACTCAATCCTATGTCATTTAAGGTGTTCATGTCATTCTTTCTTCAGTCGAAAAGAAATTAGGTTTTTGAGGAAAACATTCCAGGATTTTTTTTTCCCATATAGCGGACTTCAATGGTGGCCAACAGGTTGAAGGTCCAAAATTGCAGTTTCAGACACGATCAACCATTTTCTAAACAAATTAAAATGTATATACTTTTTTTTTTTTTTTTTTTACCACAAATGCTCCTCTTGCACTAGCTCAACCTCACAGAAGTACCAACCCAGTGTTTCCAAGTCAAACGTCCTTTACAAAAAAAAGGTAAATTGATGTCGGACAATTTTAAAGTTGGAGAAAATAAGTGACTTTACAAAAGTGATTATGCATCCGAATTGCAGAGATACTGCAAAACAAGAATTTGTGGTTAAAAAGCAAATACACACACACACATATATATATGAGCCTTTTGAAGCTGCACTGAAACTGCAGTTTGGACCTTAAAACTGTTAGCCACCATCTATATAGAAAGTCCACTATATAGAAAAAAAAATTCTGGAACTCTTTTTGACCGAAGAAAGAAAGACATGAACACCTTAGTTAACATGGGGGTGAGTAAATTATCAGGAACATTTTATTTTGGAAGTGAACATCATTCAATGGATTAAAAATATTTTAAAGTGTCACTCTCTGTTTTTTTTTTTTTTTTACCATTGCAACTGGCTTCTCAGTTATCAAGTGTAGCGAAAAATGACCACTGTGACTTAAAAATTAATATTGTTATTAGTGGTGTCAAAATTAGAGTGTTAACGCAGACGATTAATTTTTTACATTTTAACACATTATAAATATTTAACGCAATTAACATTAAAGGGTACATAACATACACAGTTTTACCTAATCTCATGTTAATCCTGAGTACCTATAGAAAAGTAATGTATCCTTAATATCTCCAAAAAGTCTTGTTTTCTTATATTTATAAAAGAAAAATACAGCTTTCCGATTTTCTCTGGAAAAAGCCAAACTTCTGGAGGCGCGCCGTGGGCGGAGCTAAGTTCGACGATCACTTGCGCTGGGACTGCCAATAAAATAGACTTTTGATGTCGTTTCACTTACCATCTGCAGTTCTGAATCATTACTGTGATCTATTATAGCTGGGACCGCTCCGTCTTTCAGTATCAAACAATGTGCAAATCCAGCATCGAACTGGTTCTCGTATATGAAACATTCGTCAACAAACACACACTTGCAAAGCTCCATTGCTGCCCCGGAAAAAGGAACTGCATCCACTGTTCACGTAACGCCGGGCTCATGAGCAAAGTTATCTTTGCCTTACAACCAAAACCACACTTCTTTAGAGACATTCTTCCCGAGTAAATCCCTTGCAGCAGTGCAGCCGAATGAAGCACGTTGATGTGCGCGCTCTTTCTCACGGTCTGGCCGACGTTATCGCAAGCGCCACGGACACGCTTTTCCGGGAGAAATGCTCATATAAGGAGTTCCACCACCGATTACGTCATTAATGCCACGATTGAAAAAAATCAGCCGAAACTTGTACCAACCCAGAAGTAAGATTTTCGGCAAAGAAATTCTGTCATTTGTCCAAATAATTTTTTTAAACTTTGGCCATGTTTAGCATGAAAATCCAACTCTTTAACACTGTAAACAACTCTGAATACACAAAACACCACCAAATTATTGCAATAAAAGTATAATTAAAATCTTAGTGTCAGGTAGGATTAATCGTGATTAATTTTTTTTTTTTTTAAATCGACTGACACCACTAATTGTTACAATATTCGTATTGTTTCTGTGGTCATTTTAATACATGTCTAGCCTACAGCAGAGCAGAGTGAATGGAAAGGTGCAAAAATTACAGAGGAACTTTTTTAATTCTAATCATTTATTTATCTCAAGTGCATAAGCAAATATGATATGTCAGTGCGTAAAGGTCTTGCAGCAAGTTTAAAAGCTGTGCACTTTGTTGGAAGATGCCCTCCACCATAAATAAAACCCACAAACAAACAAAATCATATTTACATGAAGCAAAAACAACAACAACAACAAAAAAGAAAGGATGAACCCACATGTTGAGCACTATAGAAGTTCAAGGAGAAAGAACAGGGTTTAAATTCACCTACATTACTAGGCTTTTTACAATAGCGCTTTAAAACATGACACAGCTTTCAAGAACAACAGCTTTCCCAGAAAAGCTTAACCACAGTTTGCCAAAGAGAATGTGATGTGTAATTTGAGTTTTTTTTTTTTATTACAGTGATAATTGGAGAAATCTTTCGAGAGCATATGATGGTGGCGTTGTATTTGAGAAGCACAGGATTACAGCAGCAGCAACTAGACAAGAAGCCAAAAGAAAAGCTTACCATTTAAATCTTATTCCTTCAAGTGAATCAAAAGGAAAAAGTTCCTTTCTGGGTTCAGTGGTAATGAATTTATGGTAATGGACTGTGATGAAGGGGGGCCCACTAAGGTCCTCTATGGTGATACATATTCATTGGGCCAGGGTGAAGGGAAGCCGACCTTAAAAGGACTTCCAAGGCCCAATGAATAGATGATATAGCAGCAGAAACGTTAACAAGGACAGTTAACACAAGTTGGTTAGACTAGGGCAGTCCTGCAGCGTTTCAGTTCAACTCTAAATCAAACACACCTGAAGCTAATCAAGGGGTAACTGTTATAGGAAAGCTATAGGCAGGTCAGTTTTATCAAGGTTGGAGCAAAACTCTTCAGGACTGAACTAGGACTAAGAATTTTGTCTTTGCCACTTAAAAGCCTTGTCAAAAATCTTTCAAAAGTCATTCATGTGTAAACCACATATAGTAACAGCAGTGTTAAATCCTAGTCCATTTAAAGGAATTAAATAAATAATGAAAACTAACCAGCAATACACAGACAGATGCCACAATAGACTCCGGCAGACAGATTACAGAGTGTTAATGAACTTCCATATTAGCTTTTGGAATTAAGGAATACTGTATGCATTGACAAAAGAGAGTTTTTAATGATGTTTTACACTTTGAGAGATGATGTGTAGAGGTGAACGGAATAATGAATGTAAAGTGAGTCATTTGGGAGATACATTCATTAGTACATGTGTAAAATGGACTTTCAGTGGCAACAAATCATGCCCAAGCACACAGATGTAAGACATACTAAAATTTTCCTTGCATGGTAATTAAAAAAAAAATACTAACACATAAATGAAATAAAAAAAAAAAAACTGACACATTCACACAAGGACCAACTGATGATAGATAAAATGTATCCAAATTGGTTTGAGGAAAATCGTCACCATTTTAACTCGATAAAGGCTCAAAGCAAATTAATTGTGAGATTATATAATGAGATTGTGACAATTATTGGAAACATATATTATAAAACATACATATGCTATATAAATATCCCACCCTCAAAAAAAGAAAAAAAGTCACATTGGCTTTGTGACAAATATAAATTAGACAAAGAATGGTCCCCAAGTAGAATAAACAAGATTATCTGTCCAATGAGAATTTGACATTAAACATTCTAAAAAAAAAAATAACAAAACATGAACATTAAAGAAATTATGCTTTAAAATTAGCAACAATTGTAAAGTAACACAAGAAAAGGTGCTTATTAGAGAGATAAATGTTGGTTAGGAATGGCATCGTGTTCTATGGACTGTTCTTCAGGATTTAATCCTACATTTTGTAGTGGATATAGTGTAAGGCAGAGGGGCTTGAAGATCAAAACACAATGGACATGGTGTATTTCCAACCAGGAACATCACTAACAGCACACATGTATATAATTCAGTCTCTACCGGTACACAAAGTTAAAATAAAAATACGTATTCAAGCTCACACTGACTCTCTATTGAAGCTTGTTATGTTAAAAAACTGACTGCACCTTTCAGGTAAGGCAGGTAAAACTTGGTTTGATCATGTCATGGGAACTCATATTCTGTGTATTTCATGTACCTGTAATACTGCTCAAAGTCTACAGATCGATGGTTCTGTTTTCTAAAACAGTAACTAAGGACTAAAGATGGGGGAAAATATTTATTTAAAAAAATTAAAATGTAAAAAAAAAAAAAAAATTTGGTAAACTACTGACACTCTCACATAATTCCTCAATTGACAGTACATTGCAGTGATCTTTAGGAATACTTTTGCGAACCTCATAATCCACAATCCCCTTTGGGACACCCACAGGTTAATCAAGTCATACTTGAGAAAAAGTCTTTGCTTTCAAATCTCAAGCCCCGATGCCTGTCATCTTTACGGTAAAGCCTCTACGCAGATCTGCTCCTCTGTAATCTCATCCAATATCTGAACATCAACAGGACTGCAAAAGTGACTGTCGTACACTTCTGTGCCCATCAGCGCCTCCTCCAGAGCCTCAGCTTTGGCCTTCGGAAAGCCGTGCTGTTCAGACGGTGAGGTGCTTTCGACAGACTCCAGGTCTTCGATGCCAGCACGGTAGTGAATCATGAGCAGAGTCAAAGCTTGGAGTCGTTCACCGGACTTGGCCAGAGCTGCTGAGATGAGGGTCTTGCGTCGGGAGTCAATAGTCTCTCGCTCTTCCACACTCAAGGAGTTGTTATGCTCCAGCTCCTGATCGATCTCCTGCTGCAACTTGTCCAACATGAACTCCAGTTTCTGTGAACGCTCATCTGTCGGAAGGCCACGGTAAAGATCTCGACCGATCTCTTTGACGGCGATAAAGACGCTGTCGTCTAGCCCACCTTCCTTGCGCAACAGTTTGGAGCCACTGCTTCTGGGTGGCTGCTTGGAAGGACTAGCCCCAGCGTAGGTCTCGGTGTCACTGCTCTCGTTGTCGGATGTGTTAGGTGTGTGTTTCGGAGAAGGTTCCACTACCCCTGGTCCCATTTCTGCAACCTGTTCTGCAAGTCTGGTTTTGGGCACCTGCCTCAGATTGAGAAGTCGAGAGCTAGTGTTGATGATGTGACGTGTAAGGCCAGTAGTTGCCCGATTGATAGTAGACTTGGCCTCGGGATCTGCTCCACGCCGGACTGAGGTGGCTACGCAGTAAGGGTACTCTGTTAGACACTTCTCCTGACACTTCTTGTGACAGACGTAAGAACAGGTCATGCACTGCGAAGCAGCCTTGGTCCATACCTTCTTCTTGCAATAATCACAGTAAGTGGGATTCTGGAACTGAGTGTCTTGAAAATTGTGCCGCATCTCTCCGATCTGCATGCTGCTGTAACTTGGTTCATCCCGGGTGACCATGAGTACCTGCTCCCGCTCCTTTTCCCGGTCTTTTAAGTCCTCGTCCTGAAGACTTCCTTCTCGCTCACGTTCTACCAGTCCACTCGAGAGGTCTGACTCCCCATCTGCAAGGTAATTGAAGTTGAGTGTAACATCTCCATAGCAGAGCTTCTCATTGAAGCCTTTGTGGGTGCTCAAGTTGCGCAAAGCAGTACGGCTGACACTGGCCCTTGGTTCAGGAGCACATAGACGGAAGGTACTTTGATATTCAGCAGATGATGTAGATAAGCATTCTAGTGCTATGTGTTCCAAACGCAAGCTGATGTGCCCCAAGCACAAAAGGCTACCGAGCTTGAAGGGGTCCTTGCACCAAAGTGCTACATTAAGGAATTTGTGGTGGCTTTCCACCTCAAAAATCACAGAGGCTTTGTTCCAGCGGGCAGCTCTTGTGCGGTACATGGTTTCAGACGACTCCCAGAGACCCTGCTCATCGACACTGTCTCTAGTGTTGGAGGAGCTCTCAGATATCTTGTCTTTGGCTGAATCTTGCTTGTTTGTGGCTGGAATATTTGGGATTTCCTCTGCTGGCTCTGGATGCTTACTTACAGGCTTTGCCTCTGGTGACTTAACAGAGATTTTCTCTACCGGTTTGTCGCCATTGCCGACAATGGGTTGTGTTTTCTCTGGACTTTTTTCTACTGCAGGTTCGTTACCTTCAACCAGGCTTTGGGTTTCTGAGGAGGCAGATGTGACTTTTATATGGGGCCTGGGAGGGACAGGAGGGCGTGCAGGTGGTGGAGGAGGGGGCACCATTGGTCTCTGTGGTGATTCCGAAGGTTCAGCGGTCTTGGGAGTTGGCGCCTTTGGCGATTCTTTGGGCTGGGGTTTGAGCGGGGACTGAAGGTTCAATCTGCGATTGAGAATTGGCGAGATGGAACCAAGGGGCTTGGCCAAGTTGGCCACAGTTTTTTTGGGACTTTGGTTTACAGAGAGCAGGAAATCCTCTTTAGTGTCAACAGTGACTGGAGCTGCAGTTAATTTTGACTCAACGATTAGCTCCTCAAACTCAGAGTCATTGTCTCTGTTATCAGATATGTCCATGGTTGTTATTGGGGCTGGATCCTCCTCGTAGCCCCCAGGCTGATGAAGATAGCTGGGCTCCTCCATTGGGCCTAGAGTTTCTTGGAGTGTCCCCAAGCCCACAGTAGGCACCTGGTGCCGGACTGGCCTCTCATATAAGACTATCACTTTCTCTCCAGCTTGTTTTAGCAGCTTCGGCACTTGGACAGAGGACGTCACTTTGATTCCTGTGTAAACAAACATGAATAAGGCTTGAAGCTTTGCAAATCCATTATACAGTGCATCCGGAAAGTATTCACAGTGCTTCACTTCACTTTTTCCAAATTTTGTTATATTACAACCTTATTCCAAAATTGATTAAATTCATAATTTTCCTCAAAATTCTAATAATACCATACAACGACAACATGAAAGAAGTTAAATACTTTATTAAAAATGAAAAATGGGAAAAAAATAATAATAATAATCACACGTACATAAGTATTCACAGCCTTTGCAGTGACACTCATGACACTCATCATCTTTGAGATATTTCTACAACTTGATTGAAGTCCACCTGTGGCAAATTCAGTTTAAGTAGATATGATTTGGAAAGGCACGCACTTGTCTATATCAGGTCCCACAGTTAACAATGCATGTCAGAACACAAACCAAGTCATGAAGCCCAAGGAATTGTCTGTAGACCTCCGAGACAGGATTGTATCAAGGCACAGATCTAAGGGAAGAGTACCGAAAAATTTCTGCAGCATTGAAGGTCCAAATCAACACAGTGGCTACCATCACTCATAAATGGAAGAAGTTTGGAACTACCATGACTCTTTCTAGAGCAGGCCGCCCGGCCAAACTGAGCGATCAGGAGAAAAGGGCCTTAGTTAGGGAGGTGACCAAGAACCTGATGGTCACTCTGAAAGAGGAGAGGAGAACCTTCCAGAAGAACAAACAGCACTCCACCAATCAGGCCTGGATGTTTTTCAGCAGGAGAAACTGGGAGTCTAGTCAGGATCGAGACATCCTTGAAGAAAGCCTGCTCCAGAGCGCTCTGGACCTCAGACTTAGGGGAAATGTTCATCTTTCAACAGGAAAACGGCCGGCAAACACACAGGCGAGATAACAAAGGAGTGGCTACGGGACAACTCTGTGAATGTCCCTGAGTGGCCCAGCCAGAGCCCAGACTGAAAATGGCAAAAATAATGAATCTAATCTGTTTTGGAAACATATTAACAACAAAATGTGGAAAATGTGAAGCGATGTGAATACTTTCTGGATGCACTGTAAAATTGGGCATCAAATTAACTATCCACCATGTCAAACATTCAATTTGAATAAGAAAAAGTAAATGTATGTAATCTCTAACCTCCAATAGCAATGAGGCGATCTCCTCTCTGTAAGTCTGCCAGGGCAGCTGGGGAGTTTGGGGTGACAGTTTCTATGCTCACATGCACTGTGTCACCATCACTGGCTGGGACATGCCTGAACGTCATTCCCACACTCCCAGATGGTCCTTTGATCACCTCAGTCTGCAAAAGATGAAGAGAAACAATATTAGATTTGCTAATATGGTTGTGTATTTAAAGAAACTGGGGATTTACAATTTTCATTAGATTCTAAGTAGCTTCATAAATTGTAACATCTTTTTCTATTGCAAGTGTTGCTCTAGCATAAGCTTTAAGTAGTGCGACAGGTTAGGAAAGGAGAAGTTAAGCTTTAGAAGTTAAGCTTTTCTTACTTGTTGAAGGGAACTCTAGCGGTTAAGCCAAAAGACAGTGTTTTTTTTAAAAGCTTATCTTTTGACAGTAACAGCAGTTTATAATTAGGGCGGACAACCTACATTATGATGTGAACAAGACAGCCTTCACTTTCTATAGAAAGCTCTCTCTTCCCATCACATCCAACAGTTTTCATGGTGATAAAACAATGCTCTCTAAAACGAAGGAAGGGAGGTCTGCAATTACTGCTAATTTCACTGCAAACGTGCCACGAAGTAGCAGCTGCTGTTTTGTAGCTGGCTGCACCACAAACCCTACATCACGAAATCCACCTGCAGGTCCACCTGCACCTCAGGGCGATACCATTCAACAACAGGTACATAAGGAGCAAGTTAGTGAGCCAAAGTGAGGAAAAATTCCACTGGATCCACCAAGAAACAAGAATAATGATCTGGACTGTATAATAGTTGCACAAACAATAGTATGATTGTTTTTCATTGATCTTTCCATGATATGTCCTCTGTGTCTCCTGTGTTCTTTCTCTCTCGTTGTTTGAGCTGGGGGTGGGCAAGAAAAGACAGGATGCAGATCTACGCTGCCGAGATGGATGACTGTAATTTTGCTGCTGTCATTTGTTATAACCCTTGAGAAGGGCACTGATTGAGTTAAACATGGGATGAAAAAACAGACAATCTACTCAAGCTGGCAAGCAGAAGACTGACTTGCCCAGTTTTGACCAATGACTATGTCTACAGAAACATTCAAGAACCCTCTGAAAGTTCTGAGAAGGCAACTTGCAAACAACACCCATTTAACAGTATAAAATGGATAGTTTCTTCTTCATATCTTTTATATTAATATCCGATTATCTATCATCTGTTGCTAATAATAAACCTAACTATTTAACATTGATATCTTATGATCCTGTTGCCATTTGTGGTAGCCATAGGAGTGTGTAAGAAATGAGACAAGGGAAGAACACTTGTGCCAATACTATTTGCATACATGTCAGCTTAGCTGAGATGCTGAAGATAAGTTTGTCTGTAACAGACAAAATAAATACACAGGAACATAAATCTTAATGACTGAAGGGCTGCTGTTAAACTCTCCACAGAGATGATTAATTCTGAACATTTCCTCCCTCAGGACACAACCTGATCCCACCCTTTACACATGTCAGAGAGGGTTCGTGGGAGAAAAACAAAACCTCCAGGCTCTTTTGAGGACACTGATGGTCTTTTACCAGCATGTTTGGGATAATTCATTGCAACCTGTTCAAGACAGCGAATGAAAATGAAAGCAAAGTGTATGTGAGGAATCCAGAATAAAACTGATGTTCTAGATTTAATAAGGTCAATTACTGAAACAAATACGACAAACAGAAAACAAGACGCCATTGTTTTGCATGGTGAACAAAGGGCTGTGATCTAGAGAAGGCTTTCATCTGATATTAACCTTAAAAAAACATTAAAATTACTTCCAAACATCCAGATCAAAGTCTTCTGGTACAGGAGCATGTTGTAAATCCACATCAGAACTGGTTGGACCTACATTATATAATGCCTTTAAGACTGAGTGAGCAAAATTCGGTCAAGTTATCGGCATAAAAGGATTGGAAACCAAATTGTAATTACTGTAGAAAACAACAGAATTTGTTTTATTAAACCAACAATAAAAATAACTAACAGAGGGTGAAAGAGACATTTGCGCTTAACGTGTATCTTTGTTTTCCCACTTTTAAAATGACAAAATGACAATGTTCAAAGACAGGGAGAGAAGAAATGAAAGAGAGAAAGAAAGATTTGTCTGACACAGAAACCAAACGGCGACATTGAGCGGCAATTACAGGCGATTTCTGTAGCTGAGCGGTGGCTAAGGGGTAATTACACAACCATGGAAAGGCGCAGCAGGAGGAACGCGCACACACTCATTGCGTGCGTTACTGTGTGTCTGCATGTGTTGAGTGCAGGTAAACGGACGGCTGCCGCTCCGACCGCTACGTGAGGATGCTGTTCATGTGTCAATTTGCTGTCCGTCTCACCTCATCACCACAAGGTTCACAGATACACCCTCACATCAAGTATCAGGGAAATATAAAACATCTTTTCAACAACAACCAAACACAGGGGGCCTGTGGGGGGGAGGGGGCATTTTCAGGTCAGTTCCATTGATTACAGCATAAATGTCAGGATTAAAACACTTACATACCAGTATACACATTTAATAGAACCACGATAAAAAAGCCTGCAGCTGATAAAATGAAGTCTCTTGTCATTATTTACTTACCCACGTCATGCCAATCACATATGACTTAGTTATGCAAAATATAAACTGAAACTGAAGCATTTAAGTACTCCATACAAATCATGCACATAATTAAATGTCTGAAGCCATAAATGTATGTAGCTAAAGAGATCATCAGTTCATTAAGTACTCACCCTCATGTCTTTCCAAACCCATAAGACCTTTGTTCTTATCTTCAGAACACAAATTTAGATTTTTTTATGAAATCCAAGAGCTTTCTGACCCTGTGCAGACAGCAATACAACTGACACGTTCAAGGCCCAGAAAGGTAAGAACATCGATAAAATAGTCCATGTGACATCAGTAGATCAACCATAATTTTATGAAGCTACGAGAAAACACAAATAACGACTTTATTCAACAATTTTTTCCACTTCCGTTCAGTTTTTAATGTGCATTCAAGAGTGAACAAAAGTGAACAAAGGTCTTACAGATTTGGAACGACTTGAGGGTGAGTAATTTATGACAAAATGTTTGGGTGAACTATCCCTTTAAGATCTGTAGTTGCCCTGCCAATATAAGTTATTGGGTTTTTAAGCCACTGTAGCTATAATTTTTTAAGCGGAGGATCAGCAATCTCCACAACTCCAAAACTGAGCGTAGAGTCGTAGAGACTTGAAACTTGGAGGGACGGTAGTACTCACATCATCTACAATGTCACCAAGCCTCGCCCTAATCAGCCTGAGGAGGATGCTACTGCGATGAAAAGCACAAATTGCTCAAATCATAAAAATCATAAACCGTTCGTCGCAGACTCAAGTGTCGTTAGAATCCTTGAGAAAAAAAAATAAATAAATAATACGCCTCTGATTTGTCCATCGCCCAAAATTTTGGGGTATTTTGCATTTTTTTGAAAAACCTACTAGTCCTAGTTTTTTCACCCCGATCGAAACCAAACCAGTGCAGAAAGATTCTCTGAAGAGTGAATATCAATATTTAAATAAAAAAAGGACAGGGCTGCCTTTACTAAAATGGCTATAACTTTTGAACGGAATGCGATATCTTCACCAAACTCACAACACATATTGTAAGATCAGAATCTGAGGTCACATGAAAAAAAAAAATAATTCATGGAGCTTGGCCACTTGGGGAAAAACATAAAATGGCCTTAACATTTGTGTATCACAAAAAACGTGAGAAATGTGAAAAAAAAATCTATATATATATTAAAAAAAAAAAAAAAAAAACAATCAGCCACACTTGATATCGCATTTTCTAGGGTGTAAATGATTGTGTATTGTGTGGTTTTCACACATAAACACAATATTTGTTTTATACGATAACCCTCCTCATTCCGAACAACTTTGCCTCTAGAACCACTGCTGTCAATCAAACCGTTGGTTAAATGATTGAGCAAAGTAAAAAAACTACTTTTCCTGGTAGTCCTAGGTTTTGGTCTGGAACAAAACACTGTCAAATTATACCCAAAAGCCTATAAAGCCTGAACAAAAACTCGAAACTTTACAAAACCTGGTGAGCACATGCGACAGGTGATTCTAAACAAGGGAGATCAGACCATAGATGGGCACTATAACATCATAAATGTTAAAAAACATCAAATTTCTATGGTAAATAACTTGGATTTTCCAACACTTTTCTTAATCATTGATTTAGGTCATTACACAGGCTTGATAAATAATATGTAATATCTTTTTTCATATGTGCTTAAAGACCTTAAAGCACTTGAGCCCCGGTAACTGCTGACATTAAACTGATCGAAAGTGACGAAAACTTAAAATTAATGCTATTCTTTTGAACTTTCCATTCAGTACAGAATCTAATACACATGTGAAAGATCAAGAAACATACCATACAGTAAAGTGACTAGGGATGCAACAATACCGTTCGGATTTTAACAACGGTTTTCGGCTTGGTTCTGATAGCTTGCCACATCAGTGTTTTTTTGCAACAAATTAACAACAAAGTACTCCGTACACTGGAAAAGCGTTGATTATTATATGTCTGCTTAATATTTCTTTTGAAAGAGGTATTATTTTTTCTGATTTTTACGCAAAATAGCATGGGTTTCATTCATAGTAGACGCCAGAGGGCCCCCTTGTGCAGAAAATCCACATATGCGTCAAAGTAGTAACACTGATAATGTTTCGTTCCAGCCAGGAAATCTCTAATATGGATAAAGGCATTCGCTGTAACCGAATAAAAACAAGATATAACGTTAAACATTTTGAATGACGAAATGTAAGGACAATAAACACTCGTCTGCAATAATATATGGTTTATCTGTATTCTTCAAGCGATCTTGTGTATTTTCATAATGATTAAGTATATTTGTAAGACATTGCTAATCGACATACATAGAATGAGTATAGAATATATTGTCTGCCTCATTGTGTTATACGAAGCCACATCAGTTCACATAATGAAGTTATTTCAAATGCTCGACTGATGTTGTGAATTAAAAACAAGTTAGAATGTTTTTATACTTCTTTTGTAGGAGAACAGGTTTAGAAAGGCTCACTGCATATCATTAGAAGGGAAGATGCTCTACGTGTGTTGCTTTTTCAAATATAAGCGGGGAAGCATTTCTTCATCTCAGCACATGAAATCACAGGCACACCGAGAGAAATAAAACAAGGAAATCATTTAAATGCAAAACCGAAAAAAACGCAATTCACAAGCGTGTATTGAACTGTGAATGTTGTACCGGAGTATTGTGGCATCCCTAATAGCGACAATCTTTGTTTTCTATCAAATTAAGTAGGAATGAAGTAATCTTGACCAAAAAATGTTTTGAGGAATAATAATAATGTTAAAGCATTTCATGAGGAAAGAGGCAAACAAAACAGCATCAAACTTTTGATTTCATGTACTTTTCTACTTTTTCCACTGATGCCTCCAAGAAGAGTCTATCTCTCACATGCGCAACATAAAACATACAGCAATATGCTTGGCCACCCTAATACTGCCTCTAAATGCGCACAGACATCAAATGGTACTGTGCACTCAAAGAGACAGACAGACAGATGAATAACTGCTCAGGGAAAGAAAACATGTCACACAAAATCAGCCCTACACACTCACACCAGACCTAGCACACTCTGTACAACAAAATGGAAGTTTTCTTCCAATCATCAGGTGTCAGCGAGTGCATGTGTGTTTGTAGGTGGTAGACGTGTTATGTGCACCAGTGTGATTGTTGACAGATGCCCATTGAAGCTATTGTGCAGAACGGACAGTTGCCTTGTGTGTACACCTGTTGCTGGAGGAGCGACTGTGTGTGCTCATCCAAACCTCCCACTCTCCATTTCTCTCTCTCTCTCTACCTCCATTTTTCCTGCTATCCATTTCATTCATCCTCCCACTCCCTTCATCCCCCACCTTTCTCTTCGACTGGCTTGTATAAATCTACCCTTTTCAGAACAGACTCGCATCCTTCACTTAAGCAACAAGGGCGATAATGATGATGCCCAACAGACAAGACAAAACTGATACTTTTCTTTACCCTTTAGGGACATTCAGGAAAAAAAAAATATTCTTTGCTGTTTGTGGTTGTTTACAAAGCATTTACTGTCACTTTTGATCAATTTGACGTCTCCTTGCTGAATAAAAGTACTAAAGGTTGGCCTGGTTGAATCCGATTGTGATTATTTAGATCACACTTATAACTTCCAGATCAAATGCACATAAATTCTGAGGGGTTACAGAGACCGTGCCAAGTCAAACACTGCCACAAGTGATCATGTGATAAATCAACAGAATCAACAATGAAGCAGCAGGTTTATCTTGTCCTTTGTTGAGTGAATGAGGTGTTCAGTAAAAAGATCCATCATCAAACAATGATGGAACAACTCACTGAAAATGTCATGAGGTTTGACATGTTTCAATGACTGATGCAAACAGTAAGGATTAGGGCAGCAGCCTTCAGCAACTTCAGATGCATCAAGAATCAGAGAAAAGTGTAGCATACAATTTTTGTACACTCTGTGTCTCCTGAAAGTCTGTTTTTTTCTTTTAATCTATTAGTTTTATCCACAAGCTGAACCACAGAGGTGAGCTAATGAAATTAAGATCGACAAGCACATTCAGACTCACTCCCACCAGCTGGCAAAAAGAGAAAACACAAACCAGAGTCATGCTCCAAGTTTAACAAAGAAATAGATTTCTTAAAATAATATTTAAAATACAAAAATAATTGAGGTTATCTTAAATGAATAGGAATGCAAACCTATAATTTTCTCCGTAATATTGTTTATTTAGAGAAAAAGGGTGTGAAAACAAAATACTTCAACTAGATTGATTTATTTATTTATTTATTTATTTATTTATTTATTTATTTATTTATTTATTTATTTATTTATTTATTTATTTATTTATTTATTTATATATATATATATATATATATATATATATATATATATATATTGGTCAGTTCTGCTCCTCCAACATTCTGTATCCTCCTCACACACAGTGGCTGAGTTCAGTGGTCAGATGCAGTAGTGAGAGCCGTCAGTGCAATGGTCAGTAATCGAATCATCTGGCACATGTCAGAGAGATTAGTGTTAGGGTATAGGGTAGCAGTCCCCGCAAGGCATGTGCACACAGAGCATAAGAGAGCTCCAGCGATAGCTTGTTTCAAAGGAACAAGGAAAAAAGTAACAGAGACGTGAAAGGCGGCTTAGATCGATCTGAAGTGAACGTCAGATTTTAAAAGAACATGTTTTGTGAAATATCCAATCTGATACTTTTATGAAGTATTTTACATAGTACTTTTTGTCATTTTCCAGTAAAAAAAAAAAAACTGAATCTAAAATAAAATACACAGAATTTTTTATTTTTCTTACTCCATGTGTGTCTTGTTTCAAGCATTAATTTCACTTTTTTTATTTGTAACATTTAAAATTAATTTTAGATCATTTATAGAATAAATCCAATCATAAATCCATCCATCTAAACTGTTATTCTATCTATATACATATATCAATATATTCACCTATCTATCCATCCATCCTATCGATCTAACCATCATCTATCCATCCAACTATAAAATCAATCCATCTAAACTATTTATCCATCTATCTATCTGTCTGTCTATCTAAACTATCGATCTAACCATCCACCGTCATCTATCCATCCATCTAACTAAACTATGTATACATCAATCCATCTATCTATCCATCATCTATCTATCCATTCATCCATCCAAACTATTGATCTAACCATCATCTATCTATCTATCCATCTAACTAAACTATATATCCATCCATCATTCATCTATCTAAACTATTTATACATCAATCTATCTATCCATCATCTATCAATCTATTTAAACTCTCCATCTATATAAACTATCCATCTATTTGAATTATCCATCTATCTATCCATCATCCATCCATCCATCCATCCATCTATCCAAATAAACTATCTATCCAAATTTTCTAACTGTCTAACCATTCATCCTTTCACCCATCTAACAATCTATCATCCATCCTGTCCAACCATACATCCATCCAATCCATCTAACTATCCACATCATCTATCCATCCAACTAAACTATATATCCATCCATCCATTATCTATCTAAACTATTTATACATCAACCTATCTATCCATCATCTATTAATCTATTTAAACTATCCATCTATCTATCCATCATCCATCCATCCATCCAACTAAAATATCTATACTATCCATCCAAATTTTATAACCGTCTAACCATTCATCCTTTTACCCATCTAACAATCTATCATCCATCCATCCTGTCCAACCATCCATCCATCCATCTATCCATCTATTCATTCATTCATCCATTACTCTATCCATTGAACTATCCATCCCTCCATCCATCCCTTCCTCCATCCCTCCATCCACCTTATCTATCCATCCAACCATTCATCGATAATTTTTACACCACACATACCCCCACACACATTTATATAATTTAACTTTTTCCTTAAAGTAATCTTATATTGTATATTGTAAAATTACGATGATAAGATTTGAGTAAAGTGACTTGACTTTTTACATCTATAAAGGTTCTTAATGATTTCCCCCCCCCCTCTGTATTATAACAAAACTGCAAGGATTCACTTAACCTCAGATAAAGTGAAAACATTTATTCCCAATTGTCCCATTAGTGACAAGGTTAAAAATGAAGCAGTGGAAATGTTACATTAAGAAATTTCAGAGCTTGATGAAAACTCAATTTCAAAATGTCTGACAGTCAAAGCTGGCAGGATAATTAAGCAGGAAGTGTTGCTTTGGAATAATGTGTGTTATATTAAGGTGCCTGGTTTGAGTCACATGCAGCATAATAACTCATGGCATGGTGGAATATCATCAACACTGCCCTTTTCCAACACTCAGCTAATTCAATCACTCGCTCTTCTTCATTTCACCCATCCTCCATTCCATGCAAATTAACAAAACACTGAATTACACATAATTACATGACAATGACATGAGGTTATAATTTATGAAATCTACCATATCCAATTCTAACTCAAAGTTTTGAGTTAGAGGGAGACATTTTGCACTAAACACAAAATATCATAAAAACCTTAAAAATTCCAATTAAACTTAAGTGGTAAACATATTTTCAAAAAACAAAATCAGCCTTTATTTCTTGGAAGAAAGCCTCAATCATGGGTTCAGCAAGTTGCTCTAATTGCTTCTCATTTTCTGTTCGCGGACGAACCTATTCCAGGAAACACTCTGATTTGCACGCATTTGTTCAAAGCTCAGATGAATGCAGTCGCGTCTCATCACGGACGGGCTGAATTTTCATGTTGCCGCTACGTTTTTGTGATAGGAGGAGGCTTTTCAGAGAGTGCCACACAAAAGGGAGGGTTGTTATGGAGACGGGGGGCATTCAAAAAACAAGACCCTTCTCATCCCTCTCATTTGCAATTGTTCACAGCGGCCAGAGCGTTCTTTAACGTTCGTCGTCCGAGTCGGTTCCGTTTTTAGCTTCTCATTGTTATTCAGCTGCTCAGGATCTGTCCCCTCATCTACATAGACCCACCCCCGGTTTAACCCCCACGCACACGGTACGAAAGGTAGAACGAGAATGACCGAATGAAAGATGGAAGGGAAAATGAAGAGTCTCTCCCATCAACGCTCAAAGGCCAACCATCAAGAGTGCGTCCTTATCACTCTGGCATTTTGTTTGTCATTTTCAGTCTCTCAGTTTAAACTCAGTCAGTTACTTAAAAGTGGAGTTTCAAATGTCCCTTACACATGCAATTGGCAGCTGTCTGATACTGGCAGAAGATCCATGGCTTTATAACACTTTCCACAGCAGCTCTATATTCAACAGGTGACATTTTGCTTCAAAGAGCGATGGACTCTGAATGAAGGGTAGTCTAGCGCCTGGCTCCAATCTGACTGCAAGCAATTAATGCTCCGGTGAGAACTGTGCAGTTCATCAGGACAGTAAGAAACCTTCAAATATTTGTGTCAAACACTTGTCCATTAATATGGGTTTCAACTGAAGTGAACAGTGATGTGAACAGAAAGACACCATTGTAGCTTATTTCTTTAGATTGCCATTAAATAAAGTACTATTTATCAACCTAAACATCACCACAGATAACTGCTCCAGTAACATAAACATCCTCCATCAATGTAATTAAAAAAACAGACAGAAATATGCAGTATAAGAAAGAAAGAAAGAGAAGAACTAAGGAACCGACGGAAAGACAAAAAATAAAGAGGGAAGAAAGGAAAAAAATTAAAGTATAAGAAGCAAAGAACAAGAGGGGAAAAATGAACATGGGAAAAAATGGGAAATAAATAAAAAGGGAAATTAAGGAAATGTTAAAGAAGTATAGTAAATAGCTCAAAAGAAAATAGGCTGAGAAAGAAAGGTCCCAATTTTGGGAAATAGGAAACCTTATGAACTTGAAAGTTTCTGAAATTTTAGGAAAGGAAAGGAAAAGGAAGAATAATAATGGAAAAACTAAAGGAAATAATAAGGAATAAAGAGAGAAAAGCAATAATGCAAAGGTTATGTAAATAAGGTAAAGAAGTAAGGAAAGCAAATAAAGGAAGGAAAAAGGAAGAAGCAAGGAAGGAAACAGGGAAAGGAAAGGAAACAAAGGGAAAGTATATAAAAAAAAGCATATAAAAAGGTCACAAAGAAAAACAGAAAAGGAAAAATTATATGAAAAAAAAAATCAAGGAAGGAAATAGCAAAGTAAAGCAAATCAAAGGAAAGGACAAAAATTCAGAAAGAAAAATTTAGGAAAGTTTGGGGAAGGAAAGGAAGAAAAAGGAAAGGAAAGGAAAGGTTAAAATTCAGGAAAATAAAATAAATGAATATTCAAGAAATAAATTAAAGTTTAGGAAAATTCAAGAAAGAAAAATTTAGGAAAGTTTGAGAAAGGAAAAGAAAGGAAATTAAAGATAAAAATTCAGGAAAGGAAAAGAAAGGAAAGGAAAGAGAAGGAAAGGAAAGTTTTGGAAAGTTTGAGAAAGGAAAAAAAGGAAATGAAAAAAACAGAAAAGGAGAAAAAGAAATGGAAAAATCAAGGAAGGAAATAAGCAAAGGAAAGGAAAGGAAAGGAAAGGAAAGGAAAGGAAAGGAAAGGAAAGGAAAGGAAAGGAAAGGAAAGGAAAAGTAAGGAAGGTTTGGGCAAGGAAAGAAATTTTAGGGAAGGGAAGGAAAGGAAAACAGAAAAGGAATTGAAAAAATAAAGAAAGGAAATAAGCAAAGCAAATCAAAGGCAAGTTTAGAAAAGGAATATTTAGGAACATTTAGGAAAGGAAAATAAAAGAAAGAAAAGAATCAAAACAAACTCAAGGAAGGAAATGAGCAAAGCAAATAAAAGGAACAATTATAAAAAAAAGTTTATAAAGGTTTATGAAAGGAAAGGAAGGGAAATCAATTAGGAAACGAGCAAAGCAAATCAAAGGGAATTAAAGTCTGGGAAATTTAGGAAAGGAAAGAAAAATTTAGGAAGGTTTAGGAAAGGAAAGTTTGGGAAGAAAAGGAAAATGCAAAAAAATGGAGTAAGAAAAGGAAGGAAGGAAATCAAAAGATGATGCACATAAGCTAAAGCAGTAAGGAAAGGAAATGAAATAAGGAAGGAAGAAAATAAGGAAAGGAAGAATATCAGAAAAAGAAAAAGGAAATGGCAAAAGCAAGGAAGGAAATGAGCAAAGCAAATCAAAGCAAAGCAAAGCAAAGCAAAAAAAAAAAAAAGTAGTTGTAAGTGAACCTATATAACGTTAGAGGCTCACAGTGGTCTGTGCAGCTCTCTCTTTCTCTCTCCAATCCTTTTATTTCCAGGAGAGGTGCCCGGCCAAGCAGAGAGCAGCAATAAACGGCATAAAAATGAGATTTAGCTGCAATATACTTCAGACTGCATCAAATCGTAACAGCACAGACAAAGAGCAGCTGGCCTGTCAGACACCCCAGTACAAACAACAATTAACTAAAAATACAGCAGCAGCTGACTGCGGGCAATACATACTTCAGAACAAAGTTAAAGACACTCAGCCCTGACCCATACACTCGGCTGGGAGAACAAGAGTCAACTGGCTAAAAAAAAGGCGAAGAGTTTTCTCCATACATCGCCGCGCACAATGCTACTCTAATGGATTGTGACAATTTACACCACTTTGTAAAATAATGCTGTCATTAAGATACAAATCTTTGCAGCTGTGAAAAGTGCATCTGTGTCTCAGGATCCATTAAATTGATCTCCAAAATATTGATTTATTAGAAATGATCCGGCATGTTATAACATTTCCGTTATCTGTTGCAACATGCGTCATCTTTTGAAAACTAAACTGTTTGCGTGTTCACGTGCATCAAGACTCAACCAACCAATCAGTGCATTGCTTTTTCTGTTGAAGAGGGCGGAGCTCAGATTTATTTAGTGATGGGGCTGGAAAAGCCAACAATGAGTGTTAGCTGTGTGGCGCTGGTAATACACCCATCAGACGCTCCGTCATGCACAGAGACGGCTGTCAAATTAGTTGTATCATCGTCATTGGCACACAGAGCAAAATCAATTGGAAATATAAACAAGAAAACAGCCTAGGAAAGCCAGTAATAATTATTAGATATATAATATATTTATTAGATGTATATAGATATATATTTTATATATGGATTTTTTAGAACTTGTAAGGTTAGGTACACGATATCCTATGAGAAATAACCCAATAATTTAAATGACATATTTAATTCTACATTTATGAACTGTATATATTTTAACTGATACATTTAATTAAAATTATATATATATATATATATATATATATATATATATATATATATATATATATATATATATATATATATATATATATATATATATATATATATAAAAAATAGACACTAATATTGCATCATAGTGGCCCGAAAGCCAGTCCTCGGAGGGAAAAGACTGTGATAAGACGGTGCTGCGGATGAAACAGCCATCTTAGAGCCATTATGAGAGATGTCTGTATCTGAATAAGCTAAGATGAATAGGACCTGAACTGATATCCTGACAAAGCAGGTATACAGAGGGTTATTTGTCTTTGGTTTAAATAAGATTTAAATCTAGGTGGGCAAATGGAAACACGCAAACATGGCAGCTGGATAACCCACACACACCAAATTGAAGGCAAAATTGAGTCCAAGTGTGTGCACGTGCGAGCGTGCATGTCTAAGGGACATTTAAAAGCAAACATCTGAAATGAGAACATCACAAACACGTCATAAAAGCTATATGGACGTAACAGGACTTCAAATATAGAACACACATTTAAATGCATGTCAATCAACAACAAAAAAAATGAAAGGAAATGAAATGAAAGCCACTGATCTAAAATGATGAGAGACAACGTGTTTTAAACAATGTCATGACTCTCTAAACAACGATGACGGAAAAATCCCAGTGGCAGAGTTAGATTCCCATAACGCACACTTACATATACATGCACACACACAAATAAACACAGCACACACACTCCCTGCAGCGCTCGATGGTGTTATTTGGATTGTAAGGAACTCAAACAGACCATATTTTGAAGAATGAGAAAGTTTAACACATTTCTAATGTATCTTGCAGCTGCAGTAACAACAAGAAAGTATTTAAAAGCCTGATGACTGCACAGAAACGTCCACAAAGAAATAAAGCTTTTTTTTCCCCCTTTCTCCAGGGGTCACTATGATCTGGCTGTTAAGAGAAATGATCAGTCAGGCATCAGAGCTGATGTGCAATAAACGTCAATTCAAACACTGAAACACTCACGCACTGCTCTACTGGAAAAGAGTTACGCCTGTTGGTCAATAAACTTTTTTCAACCATTTGCAAATATTAGATAAGATTTTATTAAGAATCATTTTGCACTCTCAATTTCTAGAAAACATCAGTTTACAGTTGATCTCACGCTATTTGCATTTTTTTAGATATTTATTTTTGCTCTTTGTGAGTGCAAACTCTAAAATTATTCTTAAAGTTCACTTTTTTTATATATATATATATATATATATATATATATATATAAACAGGTAAAATATATTATTTCTAGTATTTCTATATTTTTTTATATTTATTTTTGCTCTTTGTTAATTTTTTGCTCTTTGTTAATGCAAACTCTTTAAAATTATTTTATAATAATTTATAAATAATCTACATATATGTAATTTTAATATTATTAAAGTCTCTGTAAACAGGTGAAATATAAAAGTCATTTGTTAATTTATTAAGAATCTTTTTGCACTACATTTCTAGAAAAGTTTACAGCTGATCTTTTTTTATATTTACTTTTGCTCTTTGTGAGTGCCAACTCTATAAATGTATTCTTATTTTTGATGTTTTTTAATATAATTATAATTGATCAATTATTAATCATCTTTTATGAATTTATGTAATTTATAAACTTAAGAATAATTTTGCTCTCTTCATTTCTAGAAAATAGAATTTTATTTAAACTAGAATATAAAATATAAAATGTTTCTTATTTTGATTATTTTTATATATAATCAGACAATCATTTAAAGCTCATCTCACTTCAAAAATAATAAATATAAAAAATGTATTTATTTTTGCTCTTTGTGAGTACAAACGCATCACGATTTGTTATCTAATTATTAATATTCTTAATTTGATATATATATATATATATATATATATATATATAGATATAAAATCTTAATATACACAATCATTTTGCACTTAATTTCTAGAAAATATCAGATCAGCTGATCTTACTTCAAAAATGTTAAATATTAAAATAAGAAGAATCATTATTTTTGCTTTTCATTGATGCAAACTACAAATTCTTATTTTTATGATGTTTAGATAATTATAATCAATCAATTATTATCTTAATACACACACACACACATATATGTGTGTGTGTGTGTGTGTGTGTGTGTGTGTGTGTGTGTAATTTTAACATTATTACAATCTCAGTAAACAGGTAAACTATATAAAGTCATTTATAAATGTATTAATTTTGCACTCAATTTCGAATAAATAGTTTACAGCTGATCTCACTTTAAAATGCTAAATATTAAAATAAAAAATAACATTTCTTTTTTTAACATTTTAATTATTTTTATTATATATATGTACTTTTAATATTATTTAAACAGGTAAAATAGATAAATGTTTTAAAAAAATCCAGGTTTTTTTTTTTAATTATATTTGAAATTATATAATTAAATTAATTTATAACTTCCTGTTATGTCAAAGCATTTCAATACCACAAGAACCTTACATAGCATATGCATGTTAAAAAGGGTTTCTTTGCATGGACATTTCTCACAGTCTCTAACTTATCTAGATGACCACGTACACTGAGGTTTGCTGGAAATGGGCATCGGCGGGCGAGCGACTGCAGGGCGGTGCAGGTCGATGGTGAGAGCGGCTGGAACGGCAGGAGATAAGAACAAATGAAAAGACCCCAGAGGCTCAGCATCACTTACTTATTACTGATAACGGTGTTAGCCTCTCTGCACCAGAGGCGTAAGCTAGTAAACATGCTTTAACACTTTACAGCGGTAAGATTGCGTTAAAAAACAATCCCCCAGCATGCACACAAAGACAAAATGGGTGTCACAAGTGCTACCATGCACATACTCTTTTGTGCACATACCCCATGTAAATACCGTGTATATGAACCATTGCACTTACGAGCAAAAATCACTGCGCTTACATGTGCAAATACTTTAGAATATGAGGAACGCAATACAGACAACGTAATATAAACACAAAGAGAGGAAAGAGATATCCAGTGAAGTAAGAGAGAAAGAAAAGGGTGGGATAACATGAGAGAGAGAGAGGGGGGGGGGGGGGGGGGAAAACAATGACCTTTTCCAGATGATATCTGTACTAATCCTGTGTTTGAGTCCCTGCTGAGGTCTCTGAATCTGGGGGATGCTGATAAACACGAGGTGAAACGCACAGCGGCCAATGTGCATCTGCATCTCCGTGCACAATTCTGTATTTCAAATAAACATGCCTGCATGTGCGCACAATCATATGAGCATCTATGCAAACGCACACTTAAGCATGCATGCAGTTGCTCAAACACTGCAAGTCTTCGCTGATGGGATTTGGTAATGTTACATATGTGAATCTATGTAGAGTCATCAAGCATATAAACATGCTGCATCAGTGCTGGTGCATGCCTGTTATAGTGATCAGATCTCTCGCTCACACACATGCAAGCACGCACACAAAGGCTGGCTTATTGCGTTTCTTAATTAAGTAGAGTCTCCAGCCACACACAAAGAAATACACTGTAGTTTCGGTACAGCTGTTCATCTCAGATGTAATATTGCACTTTTAAAAATCCGATGAAGTCAAACAATGAATAAAAGGTAAATAAATAAAATAAAAAGAACCTATACACTACCAGATTTTTAATGTTAGTACATTTTTAATGAGTACATTTTATTCAAGATTCTTTGATGAACAGAAAGATTCAAAGATCAGCATTTATCTGAAAAAAAAAACACTGTTTAAAAGCTTGGAGTCAGTATCATTTTTGAGG
The DNA here is from genome assembly GCA_033026305.1 of Cirrhinus molitorella. Classification (NCBI taxonomy): domain Eukaryota; kingdom Metazoa; phylum Chordata; class Actinopteri; order Cypriniformes; family Cyprinidae; genus Cirrhinus; species Cirrhinus molitorella. Next base: position 21,891,194 of record CM065135.1, on the reverse strand, counting down.
TGGGGGAATTATAGAAATTAATACTTTTATTTAAAGCAAGGATGCTTTAAATTGATCAAAAGCGATGATGAAAACATTTATAATGTTAAACAAGATTTCTATTTCAGATAAATGCTGTTCTTCTGAACTTTTTATTCATCAAAGAAATCAGATAATTAGAATGATTTCTGAAGGATCATGTGGCTGGAGGAATGATGCTAAAAAATTCAGCTTTGAAATCACAAGAATATATTGCATTTTAAATATATTAAAATAGAAAACAGTTATTTGAAATGGTAAAAATATTTTAAAATTTGTAAGTTTTTGCTGTACTTAGGATCAAATAAATGCAGGCCTGGCAAGCAGAAGAGATTTATTTAAAAAAAAAAAAAAAAACAATTACAATTTTGTCTGGTAGTGTGGTTTTGTTTTTTATTAAAAAAAAAAAATAATAAAAATAATCAGCACATACACATTAAATTGATCAAATAAAAAGCATTTATGTTACAAAAGCATTCAAAAATGTTTTTAAATGGTATTCTTATTATTCAAAGAATCCTGAAATGCGTTATCAAGGTTTCCAAAAAAATATTAAGCAACACAGCTAATTTCATCATTGTCAATCATAAGAAATAGTTTTGAGCACCAAATCGGCATATTAGCAGTATATCAGCTTTGCCATCACAAAAATCATTTTCATTTTACATTTTTAAAACAGAAATCAGACAGCATAAACTGTAATAGTAACACTTTACAATAGGGTTCATTAGTTAACTAAATTAGTTAACATGAACTAAGCATTAACAATACTTCTACAGCATTTATCAATCAGTTAATGTTTAATAAATTTAAGCACTTACTAATGCATTATTCAAATCACAAGTTGTGTTTGTTAACATTAGTTAACGCACTGTGAACTAACATGGACAAACAATGAACGACTGTATTTGTGTTACCTAACATTAACAAAGATGAATAAATAATGTAACTGTTAACTGTTCCTTCATGTTAGTTAATACATTAATGTTTACATTAATGTTTTACTTATTGTGATCAAATAAATAAAGCGATAGTATTAAGAATCGCTAGGGCTGCTTGATGTCAATAAAAAAATGATATCATGGTTTTATTGCTATAGCCTACTCTATTTAACAATATATATTGGGTGAGCGATTGCGATATGACGACTTTTGATCGTGGACAATGTATCTGGTTTTGAAAAAAAAAAATCGTAGCGTGGCTCTGTCTCAAACTGTAACAACACGACATACATTTACTCACGGGACACTGGACGTTATTCGCAATCAAAATGCGATTTCATGAGCGTGTGCACCTGAAGCGTGCGCGCGCTTAGACCCTTAAACAGCGCCTGAGTACTGGGCTAAGCTATCTTTCGCGTCTGATACGGTAATACTGTCAAAAACACAAGGATTACATATGAACACAGTTGGTTATTATGTCTAATGTAAAAGTAAACAGTTGAGAAAAAACGGACGCGCGCCTGTATATTAGATGCGTGCAGTTCTTAAAGCGGCAGGACTAGACATGCTGCCGATTGTCATTAAAGGGACAGTTCACCCAAAAATGTGCTCATTCACATGTTGTCCCAAACTTCTATTATTATTATTATTATTATTTTGTTGTTGTTGTTCTTCTGAACACAAAAGAAGATATTTTGAAGAATGTGGTTAACAGTAGCTGGTCCCCACTGACTTTGATAGTGGGGAAAATAAATAAAATACAAATGGAAGTAACTGACTGTTTACCCATATTCTTCAAAATAAGTTAATGTTCAACATGTTTTATTGTTTGAAAAAACTCAAGAGTGAGTAAATTATGACAGAATTGTCTCTTTTTTTGGTGCTGGAAGGCTAAAAAAAAAATAAATAAATAAATACTCACTGCTCTTGACTGAAGAACATTAGTACAGTTGAGTCAATGTATAATTGATGTATATAGTGCATTTAGTGTTTTACTTTTATATTTGTTAATTCAATTTCTTGAATGCTACTGCTAAATACACCTACTGTACCTGGAAATTAAAAGCACTGTTTGTTTATATATAATTGTATATTATGTGTATTTGTAACATGTAGCCTATCTTTGTTCTTTTTTTTAATAACAAAGACAAAATAAGGACAAAGATTCGCCTACTTTGGCATAAACATCTTTTTTTTGTTACCTTAGGCTTTGGTTTTAAAATGGGGAAATTAGTTGGGCTGTATTGCTCAGACAACTTGCAAAAAAGTAAAACCAACATGACAAAGAATTATGATAAAACCATGATATATTTAAAAAAAAATTGTGATATGATATTTTTGCCATATTGTCCACTAATATATATAATAATATAGTTATTTTTGCCATAAATTCAACCCAAGATGATTTATAAGCCATGAATTACTGGCTTTTTGGATATTCATTTCCAGTGAATTAAATACTTTACAAATGAACAGTGCTTCATCTCTTTCAATTATTTTCTTCTTCATTTGCAGCTTGTTCAGAGACAAACCAAAAGATAATATTATTCATAACAATTAAATGAGTCTGGCATCAGTGCACAAACAGATCCACATTATATAACACCCACATTAAAAACAAAAGACTCAGATTAATAGGTAATAGATTACAAATGGCATCAGATGAATAGCCAATGTACAAACACCTGTTTAACGTGGAACTTTCATTCATTAAAGTTGTGACCCCACTTGGAAATGTAAACAACCTACTCTTTCTATACCGGATGTGAGCTTGGTGCTGATTTTATAGAAGATGTGAGACAAAATAAAACGACTAGAATGGAGCAATTTAAGCTGACATTTTCTGACTGCTGTCATTGACTGCTTGGTGAAGTCACAGATGGCAGGTAGTGAATGAAATCTGAATTTGTTTAAATCAACAGCAATTAAGTTTCCTCCAAAAGGAAGACAAACAGACGTTTATAATAGACGGAAATAGACTACAGATTTATTATAGACACAGGCCACTTCACAAAGCTGTCCATTTTGGTGGGTAAGCTGAAATGTGACCCTGGACCACAAAACCAGTCTTAAGTAGCACTAATTTATTTGTAGCAATAGCCAAAAATACATTGTATGGGTCAAAATGATGATTTTTTCTTTTATGCCAAAAATCATTAGGATATTAAGTAAAGATCATGCTCCATGAAGATATTTTGTAAATGTCCTACTGTAAATATATCAAAACTTAATTTTTGATTAGTAATATACATTGCTAAGAACTTCATCTGGACAATTTTAAAGGCGATTTTCTCCATATTTTGATTTTATAAATTTTAAATATTGTCCTATCCTAAGAAATCATACATCAATGGAAATCTAAATTTATTATTTATTTACTCCTAATAGAGAAGAACAAATTAGCAAAACTAACTCTCACCAAAATAAATTACCTCACATATAACAGCGCCAACATTTTTAACGATGACCAACATTAATTAAATATTCACTAGCATCGGCGTTTCTTACATTGGCAAACACTAAAACAATAGCAAAAAATGTAGTTTAATAACAGCTGGATATATACTGGTTTATCTATGCATCTTTGACCTTTGACCTGTGCTATAGACAACAGTGGGCATGCATTTCTGCTTATGCATTTGTATTTATTAATGCATATTAAACATGCGTGTTTGTGCATGAGTTTAGCGCAGCAAACATGTAGTGCAGCGCCCTCAGGCAGAGAGAAACACATGCATCAGGACATGTAACGTGTACCTCTTTGATGGAGCTGCGAGTTTTTTCCCGCCATTCGTCAGAGCTGAGCTCTAAGGTGCAGTGAACATATGTCTCCCTTTCATATGAGCCCAGGATAAACAACCTGTAGAGAGAACAAAACGAAGAGAAAGAAAAAATAAGTCATTTTGATTATTTTAAAAGTACCGGTATATTGCAGTACGTTATTATATACAATAACTGAATATGTGTTCGGACAAACAAAATGAAAAGAAAATAGTGCGTTATAATGTGATTAAAAGAAATGAATAGGGCAAATTTAGCTCTGAAACCTGATCAACTGTCATTCAGTTCAAATGAGCGTTTATAAAGCTACTACTGCCACCTGCTGGCTAACGAATTATTCATTACATGCACTAAAAAAGAAGCATTAGGGCTATATAAAAACAAAACAAACAAACCAAAAAAAAACAGGCTACCATTCAAAAGTTTGGATCAGTAAGATTTAATTAATTAATTAATTTAAAATAAATTTTAAAAGTGACTGTACAGAAATTTGTTACCAAAATATCTTTTTTTTTTTTTTTTAACTTTGAAAATTTGTATATTATATACTATCATATTAAATAAAAAATATAAACAATTATCTGAAATTGCAATAATATTTCACAATACTACTGTTTTATTGTGTTCATCAAATAAATGCAGCCTTGGTGAGACTTCCTTTAAAAGCATTTTAAAATCATACCACAAACTTTTGAATGGTAGTGTAAATGTATTACAAAATATAAAAATATAATACTTAAGAATAGACAAACATTTAATTAACATAAAGAAAGTAAAGCATGAGAACACCGCATTTGGTTAACAATGGGACACTTTCTCCACAAAAAAAAAAAAAAAAAAAAAAAACTAAACTAAACTTCATCACATTTGTAACTAAGGCTGTGATGCCAATCTTGAGTTGAGCTCCAACCTTAACTAAACAATCCTCAACAAGCAAAACACAACTGGCCCTCCATTATAAGAGACTGATAAACGCTGTTCAAGTTAAAGTCCATTGTTGCCCTCTGGTGGTGGAACAGCCCCAACACATTTGAGACATAAACTAGTGCAAATACACACTGGATGGCCATTTAACATTCAAACGTTACCACTTAACTCTTAACTTAATGCCACATGGAAAACTCCAGTGTGCAGACTACAAATTGTGTCTGTGTACGTGTGTGTGTGCAGGCACATCAGGGTTGAGTTGGGTTTGTAATTGTCAAAGACTCTTAATTATTAATAGAAAGCCCATTACAAACACTATTGAAGTCTGTTACTAATCTGACAAAAACACAAAGACGCACAATGGGGAGAAGAATACAGCTTTTGTTGCATTGTGTGAGCGTATATGCTCTCAAACACAACAGCTTGCAACCAGGCCATTTCAAATTTCATTGGCTTAGAATGTTATGGCTGTGTATAAGTTTTGTGTCCCAAAAGAATAAGAAAACAGCAACAGCAGTGTGTGCTGCCCTGAATAGACACCTATTATTTTAGACATTTTATATAAACATTTGGTACTACACTAGCTACTAGTCTGAAGAACTATGTATGTTATTTCAATATTTACCAAATCTCAAAATGAATATGAATTTGTGAATGTTGCAATACTCAAAATCACTTTCACTTTATTTTTTGTTTTATTTGAAATATTACACTACCAGTCAAAAGTTTTTGAACAGTAAGATTTGTTACATTTATTAAAGAAGCCTCTTCTGTGCATTTTTCAACCAAAGTATAGCAAAACAGTAACATTTTGAAATATTTGTACTATTTATAATAACTGTTTTCTATTTGAACATATTTTAAAATGTAATTTATTCCTGTGATTTCAAAGCTGAATTTTAGCATCATTACTCCAGTCACATGCTCCTTCAGAAATCATTCTAATACTAATTTGCTGCTTAATAAAACAAGCAGCAAATTATTATTATTATTATTATTATTATTATTATTATTGTTGTTGGTGTTATTGAAAACAGCTGAGTAGAATTTTTTCAGGTTTCTTTGATAAATATAAAGTTCACAAGAACAGCATTTATCTGAAATAGAAAACTTTTGTAACATTATTAGTCTTTATCATCACATTTGATCAATTTAAATCATCCTTGCTAAGTATTAATATATAAAGTATTCATTTCTATAATCCCCCACCCCCCAAAGCTCCAAGCTTTTTGAATGGTAAAGTGTACAAATGTTAAAGACTTTTTATTTCAGATAAATGCTGATCATTGGATCTCCATATTCATGACAGAACACTGAAAAAATGTACTCAACTGTTTTAAATATTGATAATAATAATTATAATAAAAACATGTTTCCTGAACAGCAAATCAGCATACTAGAATGACGTCTGAAGGATCATGTGACACTGAAGACTGGAGTAATATTGCTGAAAATTTAGTTATTTTAAATAGTAAAAATATTTCACAATATTACTGCTTTTATTGTATTTTTGATCAAATAAATGCAGGCTTAGTGAACAGAAGAGACTTCTTTAAAAAAAAAAACAAACAAAAAAAAACGTACAAATCCTTTGACTGGTATAGTATATTTAGACAAAACACTGAATTTTAATACCGGCCATAACATAAAAAACCATCTGCTTAATGGCCAGCATTTTAATGACAGTAAACTATTATTATTATGCCCCATCTTAATAGTGATGTATTCTTCTTAACCACCCATGTTTTATTTGCGCAAAAAGATAAAAAGAATAAAAGGTAAATGTTGACTGCATCACATACAGCAACAAAAGCCTGCCTTACCTGCTACATTCAACAAGTGTGACACGTAGACGCCCCTCCACCAATAGTGTGTCTCGAATGGAGATGTCCAGGTCACATGATGACGCCAGTGGTGGCTGCACTTGGAAAGGAAAAAAGGGCTTGTACCTGTTAATCAAAAACAGACAAAATTCAGACAACCAATAATACGACAATAACAATTCTTGTTTTATACACATTAACTGCCAGATTTAATAAATCTTGAGAAGCATCCAGCTCATTTCTATAATGACCAGTGCTATCTACAAAGAGCACTACAAATTACCAACTATCACAATCACGTCTAGTGGAAAATAGATTTTGTGAGCAATAAATAATGACACACAAATTATTCATTGTAAACTGACAACCACAAACAGTTAATCAAGTTGTATGACTCATTAAAACGCTCTCTTCCTTTAAAGGTCTGAAAAGGAAACTTCTACAAAAGCAAACCGCAAAAACTGTCCACGCCTTTTCATTGCTATTTTTCACCGCGTGACTTTAGCAAATCCTGACAGAGGGTTTGCGCTGGCCCAAGCTGTTAGTAATTCTAGCCCTAAGTTTATTATTGCAAAACAGTAAGTCATGATTTGAATCGTGAGGTCAACAGGAAACACTGGCAAAGTCAACGGTCATTTTGGGTGTATGTAACCCATTCACTTTTCCCTTACCGGAAAAACAAGCATTTCAGTTGTGTGTTTGTGTGTGTGTGTGTGTGTGTGTGTGTGTGTGTGTTTTGTCCTTCCACACAGAAGACTTCAGGGGCAGAAAAGCAGGTTTAGTTAAACGCTGCTGCAAGGATTTTTAGGCCCTTTCAAATTATGCAAATCATCAGACATGTAGGCATTGAAGCAAAACTAAAGTGAAAACTATGATGTTCAATGTCAGACTCCATTAAGGTGAAATTAAATCTTATATCTTTGCTCAAGGTCTCACTTTCACTGCTATAACTCATTACCTGGCAATTTCTTTGAATTAAGTACACTTTGGCATCTTGTGTTTTTTTAAGCAGCAGAGGCACAGATCCGGTTTGTTTGTTTTGGTGAAAACTAGCAGTTATTAACCCAGCATAATTTGAGTAGCATTTAAAAAAGTGTTCATATAAAATTCAAAACTTCCTGGCATTGACATTTTCAAAAGGTTAAACACTTCAGACAAATAAGCATTTAGGCCCTATTTTGTGCCATATTCATGGACGTACTTACATCATCATTGTCAAAATATTCCCAGTGAATGACTTCATGTAATTTAGATGTGAAACACCCAGACTCTGTTCCTCTTGTATCATCTGTGAAGCCACTTTTATCCCACGCAAAAAAAAAAGGTTGTGAAATGACAAGAAACGGATCAGAAAGTCAACAGGGAATAAACTCATGACAAGCTTTCTCCTCTTAATTTGCCTGCTTGCTTAAGATGCTTTTAAAGCATTTCCCACATTTATTTAGACTATTATTAAAGTATTGCACTTCACAAAAGATGGTTCTTTACATGTAGTAACAGTTCTATTTAGAACCATCGCATCCTGAAGAACCCTTTTAATGCTGAAATGTTTTTTGTGTTAGAGTTTAGGGTCCTTTATTCCCACCCTTTTGTTTTTTTAAAACTGTAACTGTCAAAGCACATCATTACTGAGTTTCTGGAGCTCAATGAACTAACTACAGACTGTCAACACACTCAACAGGTAAATGACTTAATTTTCTATTTTAAATACAAATTAAACTTTAAAATTTTATCTGGTTTCCAAACAAACATATTCTTTTCTCTTTTTTTTGGATCACATGTAGGTAAGTGTGAGCAGCTCTGTTAAGCTGAGGATATTCCCCATCTCCACTAAGTAGTAAGTAACAGAGACACTGAATTTAAAATCAATATTGTTCATTTTTTTATTATTATTACTTATTTATGTATTACTAACAGAGGCTACACTCACTACACAAAAAAGATGGCTCATTACTGATTTTCTCATTACTGAGTTCAGCTATTCAACTACACAGACTGTCAACACACTTTCAGCGGGTAAATTATTTCTTTCTTAACAAGTCTATATTTTTTTTTTTTTTTTTTTTTGTAACTTTTATTTATCAGTTGCAAAAGACAAACATGGATTGCATACAAAATGTCAATGTCCTACAATGTCTTTTTCTCCCATTTTTATGAACTTAACTGAACAAGATCCCCCTTCCCCAAACCCATAATCCACTTATACAAAAAAAAAAAAAAAAAAAAAAAAAAAAAAAAATAATAATAATAAATAAATAAATAAATAAATAAATAAATAAAGTAAATAAATAAATAACAAAAATAAAAATAAATAAATAAATAAATAAAATAAATAAATATATAATAATCATAATAATGATAATAATAAAATACAAAAAATACATACAAAAACCTTTATATGTACTCATACATACATTTAAATACACCTATACCTGCACAGTAATAATTAAAGATACCAATGTAAGTTGCTAGTGTTGATCATTCACAGTGCAGTGTAAATATCCAACAATTGCTGTCTACTCCTCAGACATTAAAGCGAGTTATCTGTTATGTTGGAGTGTCTTAGGGTGAACAGATCAAAATCGGTGGGGGGGGGGCTACCTGCCGCCGGCGAACCAAGACAGAAGGAATAGTACATATGTGACCATATAGTGGGACCCTACAAAGAGACTTCCTGAGCTGGCAGCCCGTCTAAATAATTAAGTAGTGGTCTCCAATGAATATAAAACCTGTCAATTGACCCCCTAAGCGAAAATTTGATTTTCTTCAATTTCAAAAGGCCTAAAATGTCATGTAACCAAACTTTGATTAATGGTGGTTGAGAAGACTTCCACAATAACAAAATTCTCTTGCGAGCAACAAGAGAGGAGAAGGCGATTATGTTATTTTGAGTTGTTGTGGTACGGATGTCGTCTGGGGGCTTGCCAAAAATAGCAATATGTGGGGTTGGAGTTAAATTTATGCCTAATATATCTGAAATTGTTTTAAAGAATAGTCGCCAGAATTCAGACAGCTTGGGGCATGTCCAAAACATGTGGGTAAGGTTACATGGGGCCTGCGAGCATTTGCTACAAGTATCATCAAATTTGCCTGGATAGAGCTTTGATAATTTGGCCTTACTATAGTGTAATCTGTGAAAGACTTTAAATTGTATTAGTGACAGTCTAGCGCAGCTGGATGACGAGTTAACAATCCCCATGGCTCCCTCCCAAAATTTTTCAGACAGATTTAATTGAAGTTCTGACTCCCAGTTCATCTTGATCTTATGTAAAATAGATTCACTGTTGGTGGACAATAAATTATAAAGAAAGGAAATATGGCCCTTTGATAGAGTTTTAGCCTTAAGAGCCAGGTCCATCCCGCTGGGTGTTGGAATCCGTGGAAATGACGTGGCGTGTGTTTTCGCAAAGTCCCGTAACTGGAAGTATCGGAAAAAGTCTGATTTATGTAGGTTAAAGGTAGAAATTAATTGGTTAAAGCTCGCAAATATGCCATCAATGTACAGGTCTCCCAAACTACATAGCCCTTTGCTTTCTAAAACTGAAAAACGTGAATCTGTTTTTGCTGGAATGAACAGATGGTTATTACAAATTGGAGTTGCTAAAGGGGGGGTGAGCCATCCGAAGTGGCGTCTTATTTGCGTCCAAATTTTTAGAGTTCCGACTACAACCGGGTTAGACGTGAAACTTGTTGGGGAGAAGGGCAACATGTTACATGTTAATGCAAGCAGCGACGAGGAGCAGGAGGCTGACTCACTCTGGCACCAACTAGATTGAGGGAAAGTAAACCAAGATATCATCTTATGCACATTGGCAGCCCAGTAGTAACCAATAAGATTGGGTAGGCCCAGTCCCCCAGCCGATTTATGCCTAGAAAGCATTGTACGGCTTGCCCTTGGCCGTTTACCAGCCCAGATGAATGATGAGATAATATCATTTATAGTTGTGAAATAGGACTTGGGGAGGAAAATGGGGAGGCATTGAAAAACATACAAGTATCTTGGTAATATATTCATTTTTATAATTTGTATCCTACCGGCTAAGGACAACGGAAGGTAATTCCATCTCTGTAAATCGGACTTGACCGTCGTTGTTAATAAAGTGAAATTTTGCTCTCGCATTGTTCGTAAGGATTGTGTAACTGTAATGCCAAGGTATTTAAATCCTGTATTGGCAATTTTAAAGGGTATAGTTGATGGTGATATGGCTATGGCTAATTGGTTTATTGGCAAGTATTCACTTTTAGAGATATTTAGCTTATATCCCGACAGACGACCAAAAACATTCAGCAAAGTCAGTATACGTGGAATGCTTATTGATGGGTTACTTACATAAAGAAGCAGATCATCTGCATATAACGAAACTTGATGCTTTATGCCCCATCTCTCAATCCCCCCAAGTCCCTCCTCCATTTTTAGAGCAGCCGACAACGGTTCGATCGCCAGCGCAAATAATAATGGGGATAACGGGCACCCCTGTCGTGTTCCCCGAAAAAGTGGAAACGGAATAGAACGTTGGTTATTTGTGCACACTGAGGCGCAGGGAGATGAATAAAGTAATTTGATCCATGATATTAAGTTAGTATTAAAACCAAACTGTCTCAGGCAAAAGAGGAGGTAGTCCCACTCCACCCTGTCGAAGGCCTTCTCGGCGTCAAGAGATATTATTGCCTCTGGGATGTTAGAGGAAGATGGAGAGAGGATGACGCCGAGAAGCCTTCTTATATTAGAGTATGAGTGTCTTCCCCCTATAAATCCCGTCTGGTCCTCTGAAATGATTTTGGGCATGACAGACTCCAATCTCCGAGCTAGAATTTTTGCGAGTATTTTAACATCTACTGAAAGGAGTGATATTGGTCGATAAGAAGCACAGCTCAGTGGGTCCTTACCCTTCTTATAAATTAGAGAGATGGAAGCCTGCATAAGGGTGGGCGGCAGAGTGCCTCGATTAAATGAGTAATTAAACATTTCAAGTAATAATGGAGCTAATTTATCAGAGAATTTTTTATAGAACTCGACCGGATACCCGTCGGGGCCTGGGGATTTGCCACTGTTCATTGAATGTATTGCTTCTTTAATTTCTGAGAGAGTAAGAGCGGCGTCTAGTCTCAGAGTATCCTCGGGTGACACTTTAGGTAAGTCCAATTTTCCAAAAAAATTATTTAGTTGGTTTTCATCTGTGAGGGATTCTGATGCATACAGTTGGGAAAAAAATGATCTAAAAGTGTCGTTTATTCTGTCCGGGTTATCGGTTATTGCGGTTATTGAGCCTGACTCATCAGTTATCTGAGTGATTTGATTTGATGCTGCTTTTGCCTTTAGCTGATGAGCTAACAGGCGTCCAGCTTTGTCACCATGTTCGTACACTAATCCCCGAGAACGAAGAAGAAGCTGTTCAGCTTCAAAAGTAAGAAGGAGATCAAGTTCAGTTTGGAGTCTTATTCTTTTTTTATATAAATCTGGTGAGTTCGCGGACGATAGTAAATTATCTAGATCTGCAATAGCTTCCTCCAGCTCCTTCTGCCGAGCTCTGCGCAATTTATTCGTATGTGACGTGTAAGAAATAATTTTACCCCTTATGTAGGCTTTAAGAGTTTCCCACAATATGGATGGGGAGGTTTCGTCGTTTTTATTAGTTTCACAGAAAAAAGTAATCGATTCAGAAATATGTTTACAAAAGTTGTCATCTGCCAGCGAGAGAGGGTCCAGTCTCCAGTGTCTGAATCCCTTCGGCTTCATATTAAAGTGAAGGTCCAAGACCACTGTGGCATGATCCGACACTGTTATAGGTAGATACTGGGTGGAGATGATCGCTGGGATGAGCTTTTTATCTATCAAAAAATAGTCTATGCGTGAGAATGAACGATGTACGTGAGAAAAAAAAGAATACTGTCTTACAGAGGGATGTGAAAATCGCCATGGGTCCACCAATCCAAATTGACTCATAAAAGTGGAAAAGGCCTGAGACATTTTCATGACTGAGGTTGATCTTAGACTAGATCTGTCCAATTTTGCATCTAACACACAGTTCATATCTCCTCCCATTATCAGAAGGTGAGAATCTAAATTTGGAATGGTAGCAAACAATGAGCTAACAAAATTATAGTCGTCCCAATTGGGAGCATAGACGGATACCAGGATTACCTGCTTTTCGTATAGCTTACCAGTAACAATAACATAGCGACCGTTCGAATCTGTTATTATTTTTTCTGAGGTGAAATTTACGTTTTTTCGGATTAATATAGCCGTCCCTCTTGATTTTATATTAAATTGTGAATGAAAAATTTGGTTAATCCAAGGTCTATTTAATTTTCTATGGTCAGAGTTGCATAAATGCGTCTCCTGCAGAAACATTATGTCCACATTTAGGTTTTTGATATGAGTCATAATTTTTGTGCGTTTGATTGCAGCGTTTAGCCCACCAGTGTTTAATGAGCTAATCCTCACAGCTTGTCCACCAGCGGCACCCCCCTTGGTTACACTAGCCATGGACCAGCACCCGTGAAAAGATTGTCGGGTCAGTCTCAAGGAGTAAGCAGCAAACAGCAAGTGGGATCTTCTGTACAGAAACAGCCCAATGTAAAATGAGTACACATACACATACACAAAACACAAAATACTCTAAGTCAATTGAAAACTTCCCTCCCCATCCCTTCTCCCCCATCCCACTCATCAAAACTAAAATCAAATAATCGTACTTCCCTTTCTGCGTCGTCTTTCCTCTTTTCCTTAATTTGTCCCAGATTCTGCAGCTTAAAGAACCAGTTGGGACCCCCAAAGTAATGAACGTGAACCTTAAGTTTTCCTTAACAGTTATATAATACGATTAAATATTTAGATTAAATACCAACAATTGAATCAGAGGTAACAGAATAATAGAATAATCATAATGATAATACAAGATGATAACAATAATAATGATACAAAAGTAAATATAGGGTAAAACTATATTAGCTTGACAACCCTTCAACAAGAAATAAAATAATACAAGCTAATTACTTTAACCTCAAATTAAAACTAAATGGAGTGTAGCATACAACACTAACGTTGGCTTCTAAACCCACTGAACCAGAAACAGGGCTAATCTAGAATAGCATTTAAAAGGTAACAAAGTCCGAACAATTCTTAAAGCTCTTTGAGATAATGCAATAACTCACTTAGTGTGTAGTTTTTGTAAAAATGCAGCGCGCAAAAGCTTAGCAGGTTCCCGTCTTAATCTTGAGACTTTCCAATACGAAAACAGCTCCTCCTGTAAGGCGAAAGTCCGCTAGATTATCATGGTCCACATTAGCCGCGAGTAAGATAGCATTCAAACTAGTCGGGCCTCGAGGTCTGTTGATATTTGGCAACAAAAGTTGTGGCTTCTTCAAGAGATGAAAATCTCTTCTTTACTCCGCTCTCCAGAGTAATCTGTAAACGAGCCGGGAAGAAAAGTGCTGGTCGAAGAGCGAGGTTGTAGAGATCGGCCATCACCGCTCGATATTTAGCTCGTTCACTGGCAACTTCTGGTGTGTAGTCTTCAAAAATCTGGATTGGTGTCCCTTGATATTGAAGTTTCCCACGTCTCTTACGAGCCTCCCGAATGATCAGCTCCTTGATTTGATAGCGATGAAGGCGGAGTATAACCGGTCTGGGCCGTGATCCGGGTTGCGGTTTAGCAGTAAGCGTTCTATGTGCTCGATCCAGTTCAGGCGGAGATTGAAGGATTTGGTCGCCGAGTACCTTAGCCAATAGCTCGGCAAAAAAGCTCGTGGGCCTAGGTCCCTCGATTGATTCTGGAAGGCCGATTATTCTAATATTATTTCTGCGGCTGCGGCTCTCAAGATCAATCGTCTTCGCTGTTAGTTTAGCGTTGTGATCTGCTAATGCGTCACACCTCTCCTCCAGTGCTTGAATTCGTTGGTCTTGCAGTTCAGCATGGGATTCCAATGAGTCCATTCGTTGACCATGTTCTGTTATTGTTGTTTGCATTTTGTCAAGTCTCAATTCCAGGGCAGCGAATGTTGCTTTGAAGTCGGCTGCTATACTAGCTCTGTGGTCTTCGAGCATATTAGCTATGCTAGTTAGCGTTGTGCTACTACCTGTAGGAGAGGCGTCTGCTTCAGTCTTTTTGGACGCTTTTGATGCTTTTGACATTTCTCTAGGGTGTTCAAGGGTTCGATGTTAAATCTTCCACGCTTAGCTGGTTGGGGTTTTGAGAAAAAAGTACGTTTTCAAAGTTATTGCTGCGGGAGCCTGAGACAACGCTGCTTTCACATGTTCGCCCAAACCGGAAGCCTCAAGTCTATATTTTTTAACTTTTTAAATTGTAACTGGTTTCCAAGCATGCCTTCTCTTTTATAATATGTAAGTGAATATGTAATATGTAATATAAAAGTGTGACCAGCCCCATTCAGTTAAAGGAACACTCTACTTTTTTGGAAAATAGGCTCATTTTCCAACTCCTCTAGAGTTAAACAGATGAGTTTTACATGAGTTGATGAGTTGTTTTTTAATCCATTCAGCTGATCTCCAGGTCTGCCGTTAGTACTTTTAGCATAGCTTAGCATAAATCACTGAGTAGATTAGACCATTAGCATCTCGTTCAGAAATGACCAAAGATTTAATACTTTTCCCATTTAAAACTTGACTCTTCTGTAGTTACATTGTGTAGAAAAAGACAGACAGAAAATGAAAAGTTGCTTTTTCCAGGCTGATATGGATAGGAACTATACTCTTATTCCGGCGTAATAATCAAGGAACTTTGCTGCTGTACCATGGGTGCAGTGGGCGCAATGATATTACACAGCGCCTGAATATTGTCCCCAGCTATTTTACTATTACCTTAGTGCAGTGGTCTCCAACTCAATTCCTGGAGGGCCACAGCTCTGCACAGTTTAGCTCCAACTCACACCTGCTTGTAAGTTTTGAATTACCTTAAAGAGCTTGATGAGCTGGATCAGGTGTGTTTGATTAGGGTTGGAGCTAAACTGTGCAGAGCTGTGGCCCTCCAGGAATTGAGTTTGAGACCAATGCCTTAGTGCAGTGGTTCCCAATTCCAGTCCTGGGGACCCCCTGCTCTGCACATTTTGCATGTCTCCCTTTTTTAACACACCTGATTGAGATCATCAGCTCATTAGTTCAGTTCATGGCTCTCTCCCCTAACAAGCTGATGATGTTAATCAGGTGTGTTAAATAAGGGAGATATGCAAAATGTGCAGAGCAGGGGGTCCCCAGGACCGGAATTGGGAACCACTGCCTTAGTGGCTTAGTGCTAGTCATGTTGGAAGTTACCTAGCTGGGGACTAAATTCAGGCGCTGCGTAATATCATTGTGTCTGCTGCACCCATGGTACGGCAGCAAAGTTCCCCGATTATTACGCCAGAATAAGAGTATAGTTCCTACCCATATCAGCCTTTTCATTTTCTGTCAGTCTTAGTACACGATGTAACTTACAGAAGAGTCAAGTTTTAAAAAGGAAATGTATCAAAAATACTTGGTCATTTTTTAACGAGATGCTAATGGTCTAATCTGATTTAGTGATTTATGCTAAGCTATGCTAAAAGTGCTACCGGCAAACCCGGAGATCGGCTGAATGGATTCAAAAAAGGTAAAACTCATCTGTTTAACTCTAGGGGAGTTGGAAAATGAGCCTTTTTCAAAACAAGTGGAGTGTTCCTTTACGGAGATTTCTTTCTTCACCAGGGTAACAAAAAAAGCAACAAATAAATATCTAATTTATGGTGTTTTTTTTTTTGTATAAAAATAAATGGAAGGAGATAGATTGTAATTCTTAACTCAATTGCGTATTTCAGATGCATCACATCCTACAACTTCATAATTTGCAGAGAGAATTTGCCACTCAATCACACCAAAACACACATAATGATGAACTTTCAGGCATTATGGAAGATTATGAAAATGCCGTATTTCACTGGAACTTGGTCTTAATTTCACTATTTTCTGTTTCTATTTTGTTTTACTTAAGTATTAAGTACTTAAGTATTTATTTTCAATATCAGTTGTCATTTTGCTAATAATTGTCATTTTTGCAACAAATTCACGTCATTAAAAGAATAAACATACCTAACTGACACATGCTGTTGTTGTTGTTTTTATGTAAAACCCTAATAGACATTACATATAAATATACATTACATAAACAATATAAATAAATAATATATACAAATGTGACCCTGGACCACAAAACCAAATCTTAATTAAGATGTATACATAATCTAAAAGTTGAATAAATTAGCTTTCCATCGATGTATGGTTTGTTAGGATAGGACAATATTTGCCCGAGATACAACTATTTGAAAATCAGGAATCTGAGGGTGCAAAAAATTAAAATATTGAGAAAATCGCTTTCAAAGTTGTCCAAATTAAGTTCTTAGCAATGCATATTAATTACCAAAAATTAAATTGATACATTTACGGTAGGAAATTTACTAAATATCTTAAATGGAACATGATCTTTACTTAATATCCTAATGATTTTTGGCATACCCATACAATGTATTATTGTCTATTGCTACAAATATACCCAGCGACTTAAGACTGGTTTTGTGGTCCAGGGTCACAAATAATATCAATAATCATACAAATATATTAATATGCTAATATGAATGAAAATAAACTATCATTAAAGAGGTTATTTATAACACCATTAATGTCCTATATAGCATTTTCAAAGCATGGTTCTTTTTGAAACTCTATAAAAACGGTTCTATTTAGCACCACAAAGGGTTCTGCTATTGTTACGAAAGCAGAAGAGCCCTTTTTTGGTACTGTTTAGAATCTTTCTCTTTCTTAAAAGATCTTTAAAAGCGATAGTTTGCCCCAAAAATGAAAACGCAGTCATTAATAACTCACCTTCATGTCGTTCCAAACCCGTAAGACTTTATATATATATATATATATTTTTTTTTTTATTATTATTAATCCAGCATCTTTCTGATCCTGCATAGACAGCAATGCAACTGACACATTCAAGGCTCAGAAAAGTAGTAAGGACATGTTAAAATAGTCCATGTGACATCAGTGGTAGCTCCGAGAATACTTTTTGTGCACAAAGAAAACAAAAATAACTACTACTTCTCTTCTGTGTCAGTCATGTGTCTATGCAGGGCCAGAAAGCTCTTGGATTTCTTTAAAAATATCTTAATTTGTGTTCCGAAGATAAACGAAAGTTTTACAGGTTTGGAAGAACATGTGGAGTAATTAATGACAGAATTCTTATTTTTTGGGTGAACTATGCCTTTAATTCAGGGTTCTGGATTGTGACTGATCACATTTGTGCATAACCAATACATATGTGTTGCAACCACTACAAGCATTTAAAACTTCCAATATTAAGCAAGCATTTGTTTCAAAATGAAAAACTTGTCCATGTGAAAAAATGTGTTTGATCATAAGTGAAAAATAACTGATAATAAGGAAGTTTAAAAACAGGGTGATTCCTCATGCAGAATGCAGCACTAATAGAGTTTAGCAGCATTCCTCTGAGGAGAATGGCTCGGTGCTATTTCAAGATACTTTACTGCTAATAATAACCTGAGAGATTAGTGTTCCTAAAACAGGAAGTGCCTTTCTCTCTCTCCATACACAAAGCCCTCCGATTTGCCCTTGTGAGGTACAAAATATTATAAAACCTGTCAGTCTCTGAAATTGCTTCACTGGCCTTTTTCCTGAAACTCCAGACAGATTGTTTTTCTGCCTTATCATCATACAAATTGCCATGGAAACAGGCTGAGGAAGGGCCAATTTTCAAAAACAATCATTAGGTTTTATGCATAACCCATAAAATCTTCACACTACCATTAACAGATAATAGAGGATATAAGGACTTTGTATGAATGTTTATATTCCAAGACAAAATAACAAAGTCAAACCGCTGCCATCTAAATATTTCAGATATCTGAAAACCTTTTCCAAGTAAGCTGGGTAAAGTTGTTCTGTCACTGAAAAAATGCATGTAAAATCACATGCTTTTACAAAGGAGGTCAAAGTGAAATGAAACACTCCTCTAAACCACACAAACAGACAAAAGGCAATTTCACTAACTTCTCTAATGTAAACACTAATGAGGCTTTCACAAGCCAAATCCTGAGATTAAGACACAATTTAGTGGAGTCACATGGACATAATGCTTTGTGAAAACGTCAAAAACATTGTGACCCGTGCAAAAACAAAGTCTGTATACAATACATGCAGCTTTCAAAATCTCAGCATTTAAAATATCTTATCAAATTACCAGGGATATCTTTCATGCTAAAAAAAAGCAGCATGAAAAAAAACTGAGTTATCATTTTTGTCTGTGTTGCTCAGTTTTGTTAAATTTTCTCTTTTCAGCAGTACTACTCATCTGTCCTCTCTATTCTAGCAATTTATACAACAGGGAATATAGGAGACATTAAAAAAAAGAGAGTTCTGAATGTAGCTTGACCCATTCTAGCAAGAGGGGGATTTGAAAGACCACATTTTGAAAATGTTTCCTTTGTCTGAAGCCTGATATGTAGTAGTGACCATGGACCTAAACCATCTAAAACTACCTAAAATACAATTCTGTAACAACCTAAAGACCCAGTTTACATCAGGCTTGGATGATCCATTTATAAGTGGACAGCATTAAATATGTTTAAACCAATGTTGGTTTCAGTAATTTAAACTAAAACTATTTATAAAAAAAAAAAAAAAAAGCGCTTAGTTTTTATGAAGTGGATATAAAATACAAATATGAATTGGAAAAAATATAATAAAATAGAAATGCTGCCCTGCAACTAAAATACAGTCACACCAAAATGTATTCAGACACCTTTAACATTTCTCACATTATCAGTTTATTCAGTAGTTTAGAAAATGGTTCTAAAATATGACAGGAATTCAGAGTTGAACTGTGTCAGAACAAATTTATCTTGATAATGTCAGATAACTTTGATAGAAAGGTATGTGATGGATTACAATCAACCAAAAATTATTTAGACAACTGTTAGCATAACAATATTTACACAACTATCAATCCTTTGTTTGCTAAATTTTGTTTAGCCAGTGGTGCAAAAAGGTTGCATTAGCAAATAAAAAACACTTAAGCAAAACATGGTTAGGGGTCAAAGTGTCTGAATAATTTTTGGTTGCAAATTTTTACCAGTTTGGCTGTATGAAGAATGTTTGGGTATAACAGCCAGTTCATATTATCACAGTTCACTTAATTTTGCAGTTCTCAGAACTATAGTGTCCTGCACCTACTAGTAAACAAATGTGACCCTGGACCACAAAACCAATCTTAAGTAGCACAGGTATATTTGTAGCAATAGCAAAAAAAATACATCGAGTCAAAATTATTATTATTATTTGTTTTATGTCAAAAATCATTAGGATATTAAGTAAAGATCATGTTCTATTAAGATATTTTGTACATTTCCTACTGTAAATATAACAAAACTTAATTTTTTGATTAGTAATATGCTTTGCCAGGAAGTTCGGACTTTAAAGGCGATTTTCTCAATTTTTTTTTTTTTTTTTGCATCCTTAAATTCCAGATTTTCAAATAGTTGCATTTCGGCCAAATATTGCACTATCCTAACAAACCATACATCAATGGAAAGCTTATTTATTCAGGTAAATAATAAATCTAATTTTTACAAATATTTACCCTTATGACTGGTTTTGTGTTCCAGAGTCTCAAAAAATTATATCTGGGGTCTAAATAATTTTTGGTTTGACTGTATGCTGAAGTATGAAATTTACTACTACGTCTACTTCTACTAATAATAACAAAAAAAATACAAAAAATAAAACTGAAAATGTACACATAAAATCTAACTCAAAATAGTACTAAATACCACAATGTCATATAAATAACACTAAAATAACAATGGTGTAAACAGGGTTCAAAATGTCCTGTGACTTTCAGGCGGTTCAGTGATTCTACTTCCTTCCTGTTCAGACTTCTCATAATGCAAAGCTCTAGGAACAAGATCCTGGTATGGTAACACTCTCATTGTGCCCCTTCCTCGCTCTCCATTTCCCAGCTGCTTAATTGCAGGACATGACTTCAGTTTGTTCCAGAGCACACACAGGGCATGGAGAGCAGCCCTATCACTTACCACCAACACCGTTGCAGGAACATAGCCAGCCTGCGGCATTAAAAATACAACACTCACCTCACAGAAACAAGCATGCACTGCCTCAAGTCTGGACCTTGCAATTTAAGCCAACTGTAAGCTGTTACATGCAGACGTTTCTTAAATCAAAAAATGTTTCATACATCTCATTTATCTCATACACAATAAACAGCTACCAAAAATTACAATTAGGTAAAGCATGACAGGATAAAGGATCATTTTGAGTGGTGTCAAAATTAGCACGTTAATGCAGGCAATCAATTTTTCCATTTTAATGTGTTACGCAATTAACGCATGGGCAGGACTAGGCACTCAGAACTTCTAAAGAACTGCATTTATTTACGAGCACATCAAACGGGAGACTTTTCAGACGCGCGCGCCAACTTTACTTCAGCACCAGACGCAAGTCAAACGAGCACGGAAACGGTACCACTGACAAGGAGCTTCAGTAGAACATCAGTGAACTGCGGTCAGATGAGATGTTGTCATGCCATATGTCGCTAAAATCGAATTTACCTGTCCTGTCAGCCATTATACTGTGATCGTAGCGTGTGCTCTTCAAGTGAACGCACAAATGTGCCGGTGTGCGCTGTACTAGGCCTATATTAAAGCACTGTATCTTATTCAAACCCAAATGAAACTGCGAGTATACAATGTTGTAGTTATGTCGTGTTGTCTTTTAAGACATGAAGTTACAAAAAAAGGCTATTAAAGTTGCCTTAAAGCTGTGCATGTAAGTATTTATTATTTATAGGTCACATTTAAAGCAGTGTCAGCAGCGGCAGCTTAATCTGTTAATCAAACAACAAAATTAAAAAGAGAAAAATTAATAACTTCTGTAGTTTTAAGCTTTATCCTTATAATTTAATATTTTATATAATTTAGTGTTTGATAACTTTAGACTAGATTTTCTTGTTGAAGGGCACAGGTAGTTAGCCTATATGACATTTAATATAATGGGTTTATGTGAAGATTGTTTAAAGCTCAATTAAATTAGATTTATTTTTTTTATTTTTTTTTAAGTATAATAAAGCTCTCAATTATACTGTAATGTTGAATGGTTGTATATATATGTGTGGTTAAATATTAGGGGGAAAAATAGAGACATCAGTTCAATTATAAAAGAAGATGGCATTAAACAAATATTATAAATATATACGTTTTTATGTTATATCTACATTAATTTAAACCATGAATGTGAAATTATTGCAATATAAAAGTATAATTAAAAACTTTAATGTCAGGTAGGATTAATCGCAATTCATTGCAGGAAAAATGTGCGATTAATTAGTAAATTTTTGTAATCAATTGACACCACCAATCATTTTACATACTACTATGATCCTACTACTACTAGCTGTCTTTCGATTTATTATATCAATTGACCGTTCTAGTCAATGAGTAAAGCAGTCTTTGTGTTTCCTGGTGTTGTTAGCTGAAGGAAATGCAACAGGAAAAAATGACTCCATAAACCAACAACCAAGTAATTTTAGTACTTCAACTTAAAGGGATAGTTCACCCAAAAATGTAATTTCTGTCATTATCACTCACCCTCATGTCATTCCAAACCCGTAAGATCCTTGGAACACAAATTAAGATATTTTTGATAAAATCCGAAAGCTTTCTGACCCTGCATAGACAGCAATGCAATCACGTTCAAGACACAGAAAGGTAGTAAAAATTGTTAAAACAGTCCATGTGACATCAGTGGTTGAAATTATCGTTTTCTTTACGCACAAAAAGTATACTCGTTGCTTCATAAAATTAAAGTTGAATCACTGAAGTCACATGTCCTTACTACCTTTCTAGGCCTTGAACATGGTTGTTGCATTGCTATGCAGAGACAGAAAGCTAGATAATTAAAGATCTTATGAGTCTGAAATGAAACAAGGGTGAAAAAATGATGACAGAATCTTTTTTTGGTAGACTATTCCTTAAAAACCTTAGAAAGACTTATCATTGTTTTATCTTTAATAGCATCCTGTGTGTTCATTTCAAGAGGATAAACTTCACTGCACTGAAATGAAAAACACTTAACCTCTACGGCGAAACGCTTCGCTGTTTAAAGTACTTTCAAGGGCTTCCAACAGAAGTGTGAGAATACTTGCGGTAAGCAGCTCTAAGGGAAAAGGCCAGCAAACCACTATTGTGAACACCTTATCCTGCCTATGACCATCTATCTTATTCTGTAGTATTGAGGTATTAAGTGTAAGCAGTTAAAAAAAAAAAAGCATTTTCCATTTGAAGTCATTAATCAAATGGTGCAACAATTGCATTAGCACATTATCAGACTGCCATATCTGCAAAATCTTTCAGAAACCACAGGAAATTCCTTGGTCAACTACAAATACACAAGTGCACTCATTTCATGCAGGCGCACGCAAATACTCACACGCACACCTCAAACTGTCTTCAGTCAGTTAACATAATGCATAATTATTTTTCATAAGGCAACTAATATATTTTATAACAGGCCATGAAAGTAAAATGTCAACAAATTAGGTTTTATAGTCCACACATGCTTTACTCAGCGTCTAACAGTTATTAGTAGAACAGAATTCTAGTAGAACCTCTTCTAAAGAACTGCGTTTATTTACGAGCACATCAAACAGGAGACTTTTAAGACGCGCACTCCAACTTTACTTCAGCACCAGACGTGAGTCAAATGAGAACAGAAACGGTACCACTGACAAGGAGCTTCAGTAGAACATCAGTGAACTGTGGTCAGATGAGATGTTGTCATGCCATATGTCGCTAAAAACAAATTTACCTGTCCTGTCTGCTGTTATACTGTGATCGTAGCATGTGCTCTTCAAGAGAATGCATAAATGTGCCGGGGTGCGCTGTATTAGGCCTATATTAAAGCGCTATATCATATTCAAACCCAAATGAAACTGCGAGTATACAATGTTGTAGTTATGTCGTGTCGTCTTTTAAGACATGAAGTTACAAAAAAGGCGATTAAAGCTGCCTTAAAGCTGTGCATGTAAGTATTTATTATTTATAGGTCATATTTAAAACAGTGTCAGCAGCGGCAGCTTTAGAACAGAAATGGTGTATAAGAGTTATGCACTGCGATATGTGTGTTCTAAAAGCACACTTAGGCACACCTGCTGTGTTTTTGACTGGGGATGTGCTGCTGACCGGATTAAAACCCACTCATATCACCAGCACCTCTCTAAATATCTCATATTCACCATAGCCAGGTCATTGAGGACAAACCAAATCAGCTTTGCTTTTTTGTGCAGCAGGGAGAAACGTATGACTTTGCCAATCGGGTGAAAGCGCTGTGAGCTTATCATGTGTGTTCTGCAAACTGACTGCAAAAAAAAAAGTGCCCGTTTTACACTCCACGTGTAAACATGTAAGCACTATAGTGTACAATGAGTATTTCATTTGATAATAGACAAAAATTACAGGTTTACAGGCATGTAAGAATCTATTGAAGCCCATTTCTGCCACTGAATAAAAAAATTAAAAAGGTAATAATTGTGACTTTCTCAAAATTCTAACATTTTTTCTTTGTATTGTGAGATGCAAACTCACAATTGTGAGTTATAAAGTCAGAATTTTGTCATATAAACTCAACTGTTAAGAATAGCTTTGTAGGAATATACATTATTTGGATAACTAGATACAAGAGTTTTATATCTGATTCTGTTGCATATAAATAATATATTGATATTTAATATTATTATATTTATTGTTATTTTTTAGTAAAAGTGTGGTTATTTTATTGGCTTGTGTTTTTTTTAATGTAGTATCATTCACATTACTGAGTTAAATAAAAAAAAATCTTACACAATTACTTTACATTTAATAAAATAGTAAATAATTATTACAAAACATTTCAGTTTTCGACCAAGTGCATCCAGAATTTTCGGTTTCGGCCCAGAATTTTCATTTCGGCACATCCCTAATAGCAATTTTTTTCAGCATTTTGAGTCTATATCACGCAATTCTGAGAAAGAAAAAGTCTGAATTGTGAGTTTATATCACACAATTATGACTTTATAACTCGCAAATATGAGTTTATATCATGTAATTCTGACAAGTCAAAAACATGCAATTCTAAAAAAAAAATTAAATCTGACATTATTCTCTGAATTGCGATTTTATATCTTGCAGTTTTGACTTTATAACACAAAGTCATAATTGAAAAATATAAATTCTGAGAACATAGTCTTTTTCACCCTCAAAATTGGACTTTAAAACTCACAACTGGAGTTTCTAAGAAAATAGTCTTGATAATAAAGACTCGCAATTGCAAGAAAAAACTCAGAATTGAGTTTCTCTTTTTTCAGAATTGTGAGTTGATATCATGCACCTCTGAGAAAAAGTCAGAATTTTGAGTTTATACCACATAATTCTGACTTCATAACTTGCATTTGTGAGAAAAATAGTAAAAATTGTGAGTTTATATCACAATTCTGAGAAAGTCAGAATTGTGAGATACAAACTTACATTTGCGAGAAAAAAGTCAGAATTGTGAGTTTATATCATGCAATTCTGACTTTATAACTCACAACTGTGAGATATAAACTCACATTTGTGAGAAAAAAGTCAGAACTGTGAGTTTATATCAAACAATTCTGACTTTATAACTCACAATTTTATTTGATATTTTATATCTCAGCTCTGAGGAAAAAAAAAGTCAGAATCTTGAAATAAAAAGTCGCAATAACCTTTTTCATTTTTTATTCAGTGACGGACACAGGCTTCCATAAGAACCATTACAAACTTTGTCATAAAATATAATTTAAATTAGGGATACACAATATCAGTACCATACTGACTTGTGGCTGTATTTTTTTATTCATTAATTAATTAATATATTTATTTTTGCATGCTATTTTTAAACCTAAAAAATCTGAAGATGAATATCCCTTTTATACTGCACATTATAATGTTGTGAGGCCTGAATGTACTTGCATTCATTTTAATTTTCTTGTGTGCTTTATTTACACAAAAAAGTACAGGCTATGTATTGATCATGAGTCACAGGATGAAAATAATTATTAGATTATCTGTTTCAGCCAGACTTTAAATATGCAACTCTAATTTACACAAATATACAACAAAAAGAGAATATAGTAAAGAGTACAAAACAGCAGTCGAATGCATTAACATCCCTGGAAACGGTTCTTACGAATGTCTGTGTGATATAATCAATTAAAAGTGATTACAAAACTGGTCATTTTCTCTAGTCTCTGATGTTCTACTCATAAAGAGAGCACGAAAGGGCAAAGATAAAGGGGTTTCTTCCCAGCAGAACTTTGGCCTGACTGTATCTGCAAATGTACACAGAACTTTACACTTTGAGATAAGGTTTAATCATCCTAGTGGCCAGATGAAGCTAGGGTGAAATTATCGAAGAGGGGCATTTTGACATCACGGTGCCATCTGGCTTAGGACAGGTTACTGTTATTTTAAATGCACTACTCTAGAGAGAGAAAGAGACAGAATGTGTGTAAAAAGTATTTGTAAGCACGTACAAATGGAGGCGCAGCAGATGTTTTCGGAAGAGCACTTACATAAGAGGACTTTAGAGACATAGAGAGAGGGAAAGAAGAGAATGAGGTATAAGTTTCCATCACCGTCCAGTCAATCACTGCTGCTGATTTGAGATGCCCGCAATGCGCACTGCATAGTCATGGATGACGAATGTAGAACTGAGTCACTGACAGATCACTCAAGGATGTCCTTTTCAATGTGACAACTAGGCAGAAAAGTAGCTATTAACTAAGCACCTCTATATCTATGTCCTTTTCATGTTATGGCTTATAAACAACAAATAGCCTATATATTTGTTTACTATTTTGTCAGTAACACTTCACAATAAGGTTCATTGCTTAACATTAGCTAATTGCTTTAGTTAACATGAACTAGGAACGAATATTTCCTCCACAACAGTTATTAATCTTAATGTCAGCATTGACTAATGCATGCTTAAAATTAAAAGTTGTGTTTGTTAACATTAGTTAATGCACTGTGAATTAACATGAACTAAAAATAAACGACTATTTTCATTAACATTAACGAAGATGATTAAATACAGTAATAAATGTATTGTTCATTGTTTAATGTTATTACATTAATTACATTAACTAGTGTGCTACCATTTTATCTAAAAACTAAAATCAGTCACTTTAAATTTAGTCATCACAATATTACAATACATATTATGAAAAAGTGATAATCATTTTGAGATTTGCTAATGATTACATTTAAAAGTGTTACATTTAAAAGTAATATTGTGAAAAAATATTATGACAAAATATTTTTCTATATTAATATACACTAAAATTTAATTTATATCTGTAATTAAAGTTGAATTTCCAGAATCATTACTGCAGTCTTCAGTGTCACATGATCCTTCAAAAATCATTCTAATATGCTGATTTATTATCAGTGCTGGAAACAGTTGTGCTGCTTAATATTTTTTTGGAACCTATGATACTTTTTTCCAGGATTTTTTGAATCAATAAAAGGTTAAAAAGAACAGCATTTATTTAAAATAAATAACAATATTAACAATATACACTACTGTTCAATAGTTTGGGTCAGTAAATTTTTATTCTTTCTTTTTTTGAAAGAAATTAATACGTTTATTCACTAAGGATGTGTTAAATTAAGAAGTGATAGCATAGATTTTACATTGTTAGAAAAGATTCATATTTTGAATAAATGCTATTATTTTTAACATGTTATTTAAAGAATCCTGAAACAAAGAATCACAGGTTGCAAAAAAATATTTGTTTCCAACATTGATAATTCTAATAATAAATCAGCATATTAGAATGATTTCTGAAGACTGGAGTAACAGTAAAATGGAGTAAAATTCAGCTTTGCATCACAGGAATAAATTATATTGTAAAGTATATTAAAATAAAAAACATTATTTTATATTGTAATAACAATATTATTGTTTTTTCTGTATTTTTGATCAAATAAATGCAGCCTTGATGAGCATAAGAGACTTCTTTAAAAAAACATTAAATGGGAGGGTATGTCCAAACTTTTGACTGGTAGTGTATATTAGATTTTACAATTTATAACAGCTCTCAATAAGTCCTTTATTAATTCTGCCTGATATCAAATTAAATACTCAAAATAGTAACTGAAAGGCATGGAAATAAGCAAACGCAATTAAATATCCACTATCGGCTAGCAATAGCAAAATAAAATAAACTGTGACATTATACCTGAAAATTCTTCACACAGTGGACTACCAGTAAAATGTATACAAATTTGAATTTTTGGTTGATCATAATCCATTACATACCTTTCCATTAAAGATATCTGACATTATCAAGATGAATTTTTTTCTGTCACAGTTTAACTGAGTTCTTGCCATATTGTATTACCATTTTTTAAACTATAGCGAATAAACTGTGATAATGTGAGGAATGTTGAAGGTGTCTGAATAAACTTTGGTTTGACTTTATTTACACATATTTACTCCATTAATCTGTGTTTTATTTGAAAAAAACATTTTTTATAATATATAAAAATTCTGTAACGGTACTTCTAAGGGGAAAAAAAAAAGTGTCCATCTTACAAAACAAGTCTTTTAATGTTTGTCCTGAACACCAATGCTGACATTAAAAAGTGAGCAGACCAAAAGTTTGTTTTACAGCAAAGGGAGTGCTTACAATACTGACATTTTGGTAGTTCTCCATCATCAATAAATATCCAAGTGAGGCGCAAACACTATGTCCTTAATCCTGGAAGTAAAGCCAGCCATTCAGATCTGGAGCTGGAGATTCAAGTCAGAGCTTATCATAAACACATGCACACAAAAATGGCTTCTCGCTTTAAATCTAGGTTACTAGTTATTCATGACACATCAATTCCTGTTTGAATGTGCACCACAAGGAAGAAGGTGTAAGCTGACAGTTTCAAACAAGCGCAGCTGACAGTTTCTCTGGCAAGGGACATTTAAAAAGCCAAACTCCATCACTGTCACATGGATGGATGGATGGATTGAACATTGTGTCTTTTTCTACTGAGAATGTGTTTCTCTAATGCCTCTGAGGAAGTCGAGCATTAAATCAGCACAGTCAGGAAAATTTGTCCCGAGCTTTGCTCAAGGGCACGCAGCTGATAGGGGTCTCTCAGTAACGCTTTTGTACAGATCACCCCCCAACTGGGACTGTACTAACCCAAACACACAGAGTCGCTCCATCTTTGAGAACAGAAGGTGTCATTAAACACCTATCAATAACAGCTAGACACGCAAACACACCAGACATGACATCAACTGGTGTAACCGGAGAACAGTATGGGTTAAACCGTAGAGATCACAAAAAACAATTCTTACGCACACACAACATGCACCTGCACCGCTCCATATATCAAACATCTACAACATTTGAGAACATCATTCATAATTTATTTGCAATAACAGAATTGCTAATGATGGGAAGGGAGAAACCTTCACAATTACATTTCTAATTACAACGTCCTGAGCACCAGTAATGCCTGAAGAACAAGTAAACGCACATAAACAAATGCACATTTTTTGGCCATCTGTGACATGGAGTGCATCCAGGATGCACCAGAGATGACGTCATATTGTCTTGGTTTCTATAAATACCCCTACAGGTACATAGTACAGGACTGTACACTGAATAATTTATAATGAACCTTTCTATAGTTAGTTTAGACTATTTTCCTTCAAGTATTACTCAGCAATAACAGGAAGCTATTGTGGGTTATGAGCTAATTCTGTTCTTTACAAACATTGTATCTGACATGTCTTCCAATATTAGCAGCAGCAACCTTCATTATACTCCTGCAGATAAAGATGGCAATTTCACTTTAAACAGAGTTTGAGGACTGTTAAGATCTACATTTGGACAAAGAAGCTGGATCAGCGCAATAGGCATTCCTCTACACACATAACAGAAGGTGTTTGCTGATGAAAATGAGAGCATCTCCTTGCATGAAAATGCCCTTTACATTAAAACACAGTATTTATGGAAAATGTGCAACTGTCCAAAATTCCCAGATCAGACAGTGAAAAGTTCTGTTTTGCATTTTAGTAATTTAGTAACACTTTACAATACGATGTCAATTGTTAACATTAGTTAATGTATTAACTAACACAAACAAACAATGAACAATACATTTATAAAAATATTTATTTATTCATTTTTAGTAATGATAGTCGTTCATTGTTTTTTCATGTTAGTTCACAGTGCATTAACTAATGATAACAAACATAGAGAAGTATTGTTCTTTCTTAGTTTGTTAACTAATGTACTTACAGTTGAAGCCAAAAGTTTACATACACCTAGCAGAATCTGCAAAATGTTAATTATTTTACCAAAATAAGAGAGATCATGCACCATACATGTTATTTTTTATTTTGTACTGACCTATTTCACATAAAAGATGTTTACACTTAGTCCACAAGAGAAAATACATACTTGATTCTTAATACTGTGTTGTTACCCGAATGATCCACAGCTGTGTTTTTTGTTTAGTGATAGTTGTTCATGAGTCTTTTGTTTGCCCTGAAGGTTAAACTGTTTCCTGTTCTTTAGATAAATCCTTCAAGTCCTACAAATTCTTTGGCTTTTCAGCATTTTTGTGTATTTGAACCCTTTCCAACAATGACTGTATGATTTTCTTTTTACACTGAGGACAACTGAGCAACTGTTACAGAAGGTTCAAACACTCACTGACGCTCCAGAAGGAAAGACAATGCATTAAGAGCCAAGGGGTGTAAACTTTTGAAGATGTGTACATTTTTCTTATTTTGCCTAAATATAATATATTTTTTAATTTACTACTGCCCTTCAAAAGCAACAGAAGATACTTACATTTTTCCCAGAGGACAAAATAAGTTAAATTTACCCTGATTTTCAAATTCAAAATGTTTTCACCCTTTAATGCATTATGTTTCCTTCTAAAGCATCAGTGAGTGTTTAAGCCTTTCTGTAATAGTTGCATATGAGTCACTCAGTTGTCCTCAGTGTGAAAAGATGGATCTCAAAATCATAGTCTCATTGTTGGAAAGGGTTCAAATACACAACACTGTGGAAAAATCAAAGAATCTGTGGGACCTGAAGGATTTTTATGAAGAACAGCGGGCAGTTTAACTGTTCAGGACAAACAAGGAACTCATGAACAACTATCACTAAACAAACACACAGCTAGATCATTCAGGTAACAACACAGTATTAAGAATGAAGTGTATGTAAACTTTTGAACAGTCATTTTTATACATTCAACTATTATTTTCTCTTGTGGGCTATATGTACAATTATTTTATGTGAAATATCTTATTCAGGTCAGTACTAAATAAAAAAAATACCATGCATTTTGTGTGATCCCTCTTATTTTGGTAAAATAATTTCTGCAAGATTCTGCAAGGTGTATGTAAACTTTTGACCTCAACTGTAACTAATGTTAACTAATGAACCTTACTGTAAAGCGTTTCCAAAATGTTTTACGTTTTTACTCATATTGAAAATAAAAGAAAAATTGTTTGCAGTAAATGCTAGCATTTAAATGTTATGTCAGTAAGTTTTAGACACTCAGTCTTATTCAGAAACGATACATTACAGTGAAGACAGTAAAGACATAAATATTACTACAATAACTGTGTTCGTTTTCATATAAATGCTGTTCTTTTGAACCTTTGAACATCAATGAATCTGCAAAAAAAAAAAAAGTAATCTAATATCATGATATTCGAATGATTTCTAAAAGATCATGTGAGACTGAAAACAAGAGTAATGGCTTTGGTTTGAAAATCCAGCTTTGCCATCACAGGAATAACTTACATTTTAAAATATATTCAAATAGAAAACAGCAGTAATGGTAGCATTCCAAAAAACAAAACACTAAAAAAGTTCTCTCATCATCCCATCCATTAATCATCTCAACTTTCACAACTATATTCACCAAGTCAAACTTTTTCTTCATCCTGGTGGTCTAAAATACAAACAGCAAATCTATTTATTTATTATATTTATTGCCATAGTATATTAAAAGCACTTCAACCACACTACAAAATTCAAGTCTCCGGCAGTTTTGTCCACACACACACTTGCTCTGAACACCTCCTCCATCTGTGACACTTTCATCCCACACAGAGACGACTGAAACGGATTGTGGCCTGCCCGCTTGCTTTGTCCCTGGGCCATGCTGTCTGCTTCTTAAACAAAGTTCCCACTCACACACTTGTTTAAAAGAGAATATTGTCAGCTCCTTAACGTCACCTCCCACGTGACAAATTAAACAGTAAGTACTTTTCATCCAAGTCCTAAAACAAACACCATTAAACTCTGAGGCGGTAAAACATGACTAGTGCATGAATTCTGTGCTCACATTAAAGAGGGAAAAAATATCTCATCTCAAACACCAATGAAGTGATTACGACTTTTGGGAAGAAGCCAATACTGAGAAAATGAGTGTGTCATTTATTGTCTCACATCGAAAAGTTCTTTCCCTTGGGGTAATGTAAAGCGTTTAGCTTCAGTAAGTTTGCTCCCGGCTGTGCGTGTGCGGCGCTGTGATGACTAAAACTCTTTAGTTCTGCAGCATGCGTCCTTATGGTGTATAACAGAGGGCACAGCATCAATGCCAGGATGCTAACTCCAAAGAAATGGTATGAAAAGAAGCCTAAACTCTCTGTACTAATCATGTTCTTGTACTGTAATCAATACTTAAGTGTGACGTTTAACAGAGAGCGCAGTGATCTAATTCACTACTCACAATCCCAGCTGTGTGGGGTCAAAGTTCAAATGCACCATTCGAACTGACAAAGATTAAATTCACCCTGCCGTTTTTGCCTTCCGCGGACACTACAATTAACTTAATGGATAAAATCACAGTGTAGTGCTCAGTGCTGTGTTTGACTTTGTGATTTGCACATTATGTGCATATTGACTGTACACAGACACAGTATGTCAACAGAAAGACAAGCAATTTGACGTATGAGCCTGTGTGTCAGACCATTCTATGCACCTGCTGACTTACAAAAACCTAAAGAACCTACAACACCTGAGAAATCCAGTCAAAGAACACACTCTTGCTGAGATATCTTAATGTTTTTGGCAGCCAAACGTTTTGGGTGTGCCAAGTAATGCTGAGTAATAGAGAGCAGTGAGGTGTAGGTGGACAAATCCTGCAAGCAATCAATCCACAGCTTGGTTGAACGCCTTAGTCACAGACCTTATATTTTTCTCGGCTAAAAACAGGAAGTAACAAAACCCTCCGAGTTCTTTTCACTTTCAACGGTCAGGAATTTGAGCACAGTAAAGGAAATCATGAGTGAATGGGGAAGAAGGCCTCCATTTCCAGTTTCACCCTGGGAAAATGAAGCACACTTGCTGTTCTCGACACATGACTTTACCAATCACCTCAGAAGCCAAATTATTGCAGTGGCAGTGCCACAGTGCTGCTGTCTGTTCACTTTTCACAACCCCATTCAGACATGAACACACACTACCGGTTTCACAACCTCTTAAAACTCAAAAGTCAAAGCAATACTCAGATAATAGCTTGAGCGATATCGTTTACAGATAATTACACTTCTCAATTTAATAACGAGTCTGACAATAATTGCCACCATTTGGGAGGACTCTAAATAAAATTATCCAACAACGATGAATTATTAAATGTGTTGTTTGCAAGGGCTTTCATAACAGTCTTTCATTCTGCAGTGAAACTTTGTTGCTCAACAATTTTACCAAAAAAAGTAACCGTCTAGATGGCAATACATTACAGATATTATGACAAATAGTAAATTATTATAAAATAAATTATTATCACTGTATTACAATAATGTATTATAATAATAATAAAGGTTTTATTTTATTTTAAAAATATACACACACTTATTATAATATTACTATATTAGTAGTAGCACTAGTATTATTTGTAGTGGCTGTATTGCTGCTGCTGCTTTCTAAAAAAGTTATTGTTTTACCTTCGTTTTTTAATTGAGCAGTTTTATTGTATCAAAAATAAGGAGAAATACTTCAGAATATTTTGAAATAATTACAAATTGGTCTGATATACTATAACAAAAAATAAATGTCCATCTTAATTTGCAGAGATATATTTGTAGCAATAGCCAACAAAACATTGTATGGGTCAAAATTATCTTTTTTTTTTGTCAAAAATCATTAGGGTATTAAGTAAATATCATGTTCCATGAAGATAAATAAAGATAAATTGTACATTTTCAACAGTAAATAAATCAAAACTTAATGTAATATGCATTGCTAAGGACTTCATTTGGACAACTTTAAAGGTGATTTTCTCAATTTTTTGGCACCCTCAGATTCCAAATTTTCAAAGATTGTCCTATCCTAACAAACCACACATTAATGGAAAGCTAATTTATTCATCTTTCAGATGATGTACAAATTTCAATTTAAAAAATTGAATCTTATGACCGGTTTTGTGGTCCAGGGTCACATATCTGGTTGAACACTGTCCAACATCACAGCTGAAAAATAACCCTGCAGGGAATGAATTTTGAGATCAGCTGCAATCATTTATCTTCAAGACCCCTAACTGTCAGTGTGCTACCAATGCTGAGGACTTTTACTCCAGACCTGAGACCCCAAATGAAATTCACTGACATGTCCAAGGCAGTAAGTGTTGCAGTAAGCATATGACAAGTAGTAAGACACTGAGACATTACCTTATTTTGTAGTTTGGTAAAGTGTGCTTCTTCTTGATAACTCTCTTGAGCTGATTGACTATGATGGAGGTGAGCTGGGGCAGAGGACGGCCCTCAAACTGAGACTTCACCTCGAAGTCTATGAGCGGGTCCTCCAGGAAGGAGAAGGACCAGTGCGTGAAAGGCATGCGGGTGAACTGCAGCTTTAGGCGGCCTGCCACCCGGGTCATCTTCACAAATAGATAAGCCGATTTGCCGAATACCAAATCGACATCAATGGCCAGATGAAAGCCGCCGTTATATTCTAAGTCAACCTCGAAATTGAGCTCCTCTGGCATGTTGTCTTCATTGAGAGCCACTGGCTTCATGAGCCTGGCTGTTTTGAAGACGGGCACCGAGTTGCCCAAAGAGATATCCCGCAGACTGAGCCCCTCCAGCAGCCGCCCGGCGGTCTTGGTCTGGAGGAGCTCCTCAAACTCTACCTTGATCTTTTTGGTGATCCAGTGCCTGACGACTGGGGTGTCTCGGAGCTCTCGGAACAAGAACAGAAATATGGCATTGAGGAAATCGCATGTCTCTGCTTTGGAGGTGTGCTGAGGGTCGCTCAATGAAGGCGGTGGCGAGGACGGCTGCTGTTTGGGGCTGCTGCCGGGGACGGTGGTCTCTTGCTGCTTGGGAGAAGCGGCCTCTGGTTGTTTGGAGGCAGACGGTGTGATATCTGATTGTTGCTGCGTTGATTCGGCTTGCTGGTTGCTAAAGTAATCCTTCAGTGCGGGATCAGGAACTGCTTTGACATATTGAACTGTCTTAGCGATAGGCTCGGGGCTCCTCCGGTACAACAGTAGGAGCTGCAGTAGGAGCGTGACGATGGCCCCGGAGAAGGCAGAAATTAATATCAGGTATATCATTTTCGGATCCCCCGCTGCGGCGTGCGGGTTAAAGTGTACTCATGTTCCGCTGTCAGCCCGATTAAACAAAAGCGAGTTCCACCTGGCCGCTCACAAAGCTGCCATATCATCTGCTCCTTTCCTGGGCTTCGGAAACTGCCGCTGATTGGTGGAACGTAACGTCGCGTCAACGCGCTGGAAGTCCTGCGTCATGACGGCATATGCCGGGCAGCGACCGAATGGCTGTGATCGCGACAAATAATGCATAAAAATAGTCACAAGAACGTTGTAACGTTATGAATATTTATTGATTATTCATGTGTTTTTGGTTATTATGCATTGAAACCATTTTCATTTATTTGTCCATAAGCCTATTTGCAATACAGATGTTCTGAACTGACAAATAGCATAAAAACAAAATGTAGTTTTACAGCTTAATGGAAATGATTATATAATGTAAAGGAAAAAACTATTATTAATTATTATTAGGAAGTTTCATACATTCAATCAAATAATCTGGCTCCAAACCATTTATTTAATAAATGAATGTGAAGTGTTTTGCATAGTTGTATATTGATCAGTGAAGCAGCATCATTTTCTACAACAGTTTTTAGAGGTTATTATTATTGAAAATATTGAAAAGCCCTAATACATTAGACTTGCTTTGTAAAATTAACACTGGATAATATAAAGCAAATATCTATTCATTCATTAATTCAGTAGGCTAATTGTCTTTGAAATACCCTGTCTGCTGAGAAATTTAATTTTGCCAGAAAGTCATATTTTGTACAATGCACAAGGTTTTTTTTTTTATTTGCAAGTAACCTTTTTAACAGATATGGACAGAGGCACTTATATGACCTCTTGGGTTGCTTCTGAGGTCTGTTTAATTTTCAGCCAACAGCAATGCATATGTTTAACCACTGGGTGTGCAGTCATTAACTTGATTGAAACAATTAATCCCCATGTTGGCTGGCAGCAAATACCCTCTCACAAATCCTGTTTGATCTTTATCAACTCATGTTTCACTGCTGCTGGAGATCTGATCTGTGTCGGTCCAGAGACACACATTTATAATAGATTACAATAGTGCTAAACCAAATTCAAACTGAGGCGAACATTGCTCCAGCTCCATCTTGTGGACGGTGCAAGATAGTGCCGCACAAAACTTCTATGCAATTATGCATATAGGAGGACATATTGTTCTAATAATGCAACAGGCGTTATATATAACTGTGGTGTATTATTACTGATAATTTGTTTAATATTCGCCAGTATCATGTTCCCCGAGGGGTCTAGCTCAAGGCGTCAAACTGAAGGGTTTCGGCCTTCTCAAGTGAAGGTATTTTTGGTTTCTAAAGGAGGCGTGGGTTCAAATCTCACTTCTACCAACAGCTTGAGATTTGAAAGAAAAATGCCTTAAATGTTTCATTCTTAAAATATAGATATATAGAATGTGTTCCCAGATTATAAAGGTAACAAATATCACTTGACAAAAGCTGGAATAAAGGATTATTCCTGATTATTTATTTAATTGTAGCATGTATTGAACAGTGAATGGTGCCAGACTCAAGGGTTTCCACCTTTTCAGACACCAAGGCTTCTGGTTTCTGAATGGAGGCGTGGGTTCAAATCCCACTTCTGACAACAACTTTTCAGGAACTGCTGTATATGCTTATATATTAAAATATGACTTAAGCAGTATAGTATGTGTTCTCAGATTATAAATGTGGCAAATATCAGTTATTCACAAAAGCTAACAGAGTTTTCTAAAATCTGTTTCTGGAGACAATTTTGAATGTTTACAAATCATTTTAAAATAAAATGAAAAATTAAATATTTTTATTTTATTTTTTAAATATTTTTTTTTAAATTACATATTTCAAAATCTTAAGACATAAAATAAAACCGTTTGGATTCCCAATTATTTAAGTTATTACACCAACATTTATAGTTTCGTTAGCGCACTGTCAGGTTTCTAAAAATCTGTTTCTCGTGGCAATTTTGAATCTATTATGTTTACAAATCATTTCAAAATATATTAAATAGTTCAAAATCAAATGACATAAAATAAAACATTTTGGATTTCTAATTATTTACTTAATTAACTTACTGATACCAAGACTTGCACAGTCTACTGCTGTGCTGTCAGGATGGCCGAGCAGACTAAGGTGCCAAACTCCAGGGTTTCAACCTTCTCAGATACTGAGGCTTATGGTCTCTGAATGGAGGCGTTGGTTCAAATCCCACTTCTGACAATATTTTTTTAGAGACTCCAAAAAAAAAAAAAGCCATATATGCTTAAAATATTGAATATTAAAATATGACTTAAGCAGTATAGTATGTGTTCTCAGATTATAAATGTGGCAAATATCAATTATTCATTCATTAAGCTAACAGAATTTTCTAAAAATCTGTTTCTCAAGGTAATTTTAAATGTTTCCAAATCATTTTAAAATATATTACATATTTCCAAATCTTAGGACATAAAATAAAACCGTTTGGATTCCCAATTATGTATTGCACCAATACTTACAGGGTCTTTAGAGCACTGTCAGGATGGCCGAGCGGTCTAAGGCGCCAGACTCAAGGGATTCAACCTTCTCAGATACTGAGGCTTCTGGTCTCCGAATGGAGGCGTGGGTTCAAATCCCACTTCTGACAACATCTTTTCAGGAACTGCAGTATATTAGGGGTGTAACAATTCACTCGTTTTCTCGATGAATCGATTACAAAACCTGACGATGCATATGTATTGATCTTAAAACATGGATCCTTTAATCGTGAGTCGTTGATTTCGGCTATTAATCGATTTAAAACACTAAGAATCGAATGAATTTCTTTAGCGATTCAGTGCTTTAAAATACATAAATTACTACAAGTACGAATTAACGGAGACCTTGAACCGCGTTGTTCGTTTCTTCACATATCTCCTTCACGCGCTTAATTCACTGCCTGCCACTGGATGGTGCGCGCGCTCTCACTGACACGTTTTTTAGGCTTGAGCAGACAACCTGTGATCTCTCCTTAGTATTCGTTACTGCTAGTAGTAGTTTTACTTTTACAGTAGTTTTACTACTTAGTTTTTTCAGTGGCTCTCAGTCATACCATTAACATTACCTGAGCAGTTTAAAGCCTTGCGTTTGGATGGAGCAAAAACAATGTAAGTGTCCAAAATCATACGCACAATTCCATTGTAAACAAAATGACGTTTTAACTTAAAGTCGTTAAAACGAAAGTACGAAGGAAATGGTTAAAATAACCGCAGCATTAACAGCCACCTTAAAATAAGAGCACGAGGTTTAACGTTATCTGTCACATGCATGGAAGCTGCGTTCGTTAATACATCATTAAAATCATCATTCGCCGATAGAAAGTAATAGTTTAAATGCGGTAGCATTTTATTTTATGAAAATAAGATAAAGAAGCTCACATCATGCAAAGGTGTGACATAAAATGCCTACTTTTAAAGCCTTTTTTATCTTGGCTTATATAGGCTAATAAAAAATAAAGAGAAATAAATATATTTTGGATGTGTACAAATAATTTTTAAATATATGAAATATTTCAAAATCTTAGGACATAAAATATAAATTGTGGAGTTATTACACTAATACTTACAGTGTCGTTACAGCACTGTCAGGATGGCCGAGCGGTCTAAGGCGCCAGACTCAAGGGATTCTGACAACAACTTTTCAGGAACTGCTTTATGCTTATATATTAAAATATGACTTAAGCGGTATAGTATGTGTTCTCGGATTATAAATGTGGCAAATAACAATTATTCACAAAAGCTAACAGAGTTTTCTAAAAATCTGTTTCTCAAGGCAATTTTGAATCTATTATGTTTACAAATAATTTTAAAATATATTAAATGTTTCAAAGTCTTAGGACATAAAATACTACATTTTGGATTCCTAATTATTTAAGTTATTGCACCGATACTTACAGTATGGGTAACGTGCTGTCAGGATGGCCGAGCGGTCTAAGGCGCCAGACTCAAGGGATTCAACCTTCTCAGGTACTGAGGCTTCTGGTCTCCAAATGGAGGCGTGGGTTCAAATCCCACTTCTGACAACAACTTTTCAGAAACTCGAAAAAATGCGGTATGTACTTATATATTAAACTAAGACTTAAGCAGTATAGTATTTGTTTTCAGATTAGAAATACAGCAAATATCAATTATATACAAAAGCTAACCAAGGTTTCTAAAATCTGTTTCTCGTAGCAATTTTGAACCTATTATGTTTACAAATCATTTCAAAATATATGAAATAGTTCAAAATCCTATGATTTAAAACAATTTGGATTCCTAATTATTCACTTCATTGACTTACCGATACCGAGACTTACCAGAGATCGTTGCTGCGCTGTCAGGATGGCCGAGTGGTCTAAGGCGCCAGACTCAAGGGATTCAACCTTCTCAGATACTGAGGCTTCTGGTCTCCGAATGGAGGCGTGGGTTCAAATCCCACTTCTGACAACAACTTTTCAGGAACTGCAGTATATTAGGGGTGTAACAATTCACTCGTTTTCTCGATGAATCGATTACAAAACCTGACCATGCATATGCATCGATCTTGAAACATGGATTTTTCAATCGTGAATCGTTGATTTCGGCTATTAATCGATTTAAAACACTAAGAATCGAATGAATTTCTTTAGCGATTCAGTGCTTTAAAATACATAAATTACTACAAGTACGAATTAACGGAGACCTTGAACCGCGTTGTTCGTTTCTTCACATATCTCCTTCACGCGCTTAATTCACTGCCTGCCACTGGATGGTGCGCGCGCTCTCACTGACACGTTTTTTAGGCTTGAGCAGACAACCTGTGATCTCTCCTTAGTATTCGTTACTGCTAGAAGTAGTTTTACTTTTACAGTAATTTTACTACTTAGTTTTTTCAGTGGCTCTCAGTCATACCATTAACATTACCTGAGCAGTTTAAAGCCTTGCGTTTGGATGGAGCAAAAACAATGTAAGTGTCCAAAATCATACGCACAATTCCATTGTAAACAAAATGACGTTTTAACTTAAAGTCGTTAAAACGAAAGTACGAAGGAAATGGTTAAAATAACCGCAGCATTAACAGCCACCTTAAAATAAGAGCACGAGGTTTAACGTTATCTGTCACATGCATGGAAGCTGCGTTCGTTAATACATCATTAAAATCATCATTCGCTGATAGAAAGTAATAGTTTAAATGCGGTAGCATTTTATTTTATGAAAATAAGATAAAGAAGCTCACATCATGCAAAGGTGTGACATAAAATGCCTACTTTTAAAGCCTTTTTTATCTTGGCTTATATAGGCTAATAAAAAAATAAAGAGAAATAAATATATTTTGAATGTGTACAAATAATTTTTAAATATATGAAATATTTCAAAATCTTAGGACATAAAATATAAATTGTGGAGTTATTACACTAATACTTACAGTGTCGTTGCAGCACTGTCAGGATGGCCGAGCGGTCTAAGGCGCCAGACTCAAGGGATTCAACCTTCTCAGATACTGAGGCTTCTGGTCTCCGAATGGAAGCGTGGGTTCAAATCCCACTTCTGATAACAACTTTTCAGGAACTGCTTTATGCTTATATATTAAAATATGACTTTAAGCAGTATAGTATGTGTTCTCGGATTATAAATGTGGCAAATAACAATTATTCACAAAAGCTAACAGAGTTTTCTAAAAATCTGTTTCTCGAGACAATTTTGAATATTATGTTTACAAATAATTTAAAATATATAAAATGTTTCAAAGTCTTAGGACATAAAATACCACGATTTGGATTCCCAATTATTTAAGTTATTACACCGATACTTACAGCGCAGGTAGCATACTGTCAGGATGGCCGAGCGGTCTAAGGCGCCAGACTCAAGGGTTTCAACCTTCTCAGGTACTGAGGCTTCTGGTCTCCGAATGGAGGCGTGGGTTCAAATCCCACTTCTGACAACAACTTTTCAGGAACTGCTTTATGCTTATATATTAAAATATGACTTAAGCAGTATAGTATGTGTTCTCGGATTATAAATGTGGCAAATAACAATTATTCACAAAAGCTAACAGAGTTTTCTAAAAATCTGTTTCTCGAGACAATTTTGAATATTATGTTTACAAATAATTTAAAATATATAAAATGTTTCAAAGTCTTAGGACATAAAATACCACGATTTGGATTCCCAATTATTTAAGTTATTACACCGATACTTACAGCGCAGGTAGCATACTGTCAGGATGGCCGAGCGGTCTAAGGCGCCAGACTCAAGGGTTTCAACCTTCTCAGGTACTGAGGCTTCTGGTCTCCAAATGGAGGCGTGGGTTCAAATCCCACTTCTGACAACAACTTTTCAGGAACTGCTTTATGCTTATATATTAAAATATGACTTAAGCAGTATAGTATGTGTTCTCGGATTATAAATGTGGCAAATAACAATTATTCACAAAAGCTAACAGAGTTTTCTAAAAATCTGTTTCTCAAGGCAATTTTGAATCTATTATGTTTACAAATAATTTTAAAATATATTAAATGTTTCAAAGTCTTAGGACATAAAATACTACATTTTGGATTCCTAATTATTTAAGTTATTGCACCGATACTTACAGTAAGGGTAACGTGCTGTCAGGATGGCCGAGCGGTCTAAGGTGCCAGACTCAAGGCATTCAACCTTCTCAGGTACTGAGGCTTCTGGTCTCCAAATGGAGGCGTGGGTTCAAATCCCTCTTCTGACAACAACTTTTCAGAAACTCGAAAAAATGCGGTATGTACTTATATATTAAACTAAGACTTAAGCAGTATAGTATTTGTTTTCAGATTAGAAACACAGCAAATATCAATTATATACAAAAGCTAACCAAGGTTTCTAAAAATCTGTTTCTCGTAGCAATTTTGAACCTATTATGTTTACAAATCATTTCAAAATATATGAAATAGTTCAAAATCCTATGATTTAAAACAATTTGGATTCCTAATTATTCACTTCATTGACTTACCGATACCGAGACTTACCAGAGGTCGTTGCTGTGCTGTCAGGATGGCCGAGTGGTCTAAGGCGCCAGACTCAAGGGATTCAACCTTCTCAGATACTGAGGCTTCTGGTCTCCGAATGGAGGCGTGGGTTCAAATCCCACTTCTGACAACAACTTTTCAGGAACTGCAGTATATTAGGGGTGTAACAATTCACTCGTTTTCTCGATGAATCGATTACAAAACCTGACCATGCATATGCATCGATCTTGAAACATGGATTTTTCAATCGTGAATCGTTGATTTCGGCTATTAATCGATTTAAAACACTAAGAATCGAATGAATTTCTTTAGCGATTCAGTGCTTTAAAATACATAAATTACTACAAGTACGAATTAACGGAGACCTTGAACCGCGTTGTTCGTTTCTTCACATATCTCCTTCACGCGCGTAATTCACTGCCTGCCACTGGATGGTGCGCGCGCTCTCACTAACACGTTTTTTAGGCTTGAGCAGACAACCTGTGATCTCTCCTTAGTATTCGTTACTGCTAGAAGTAGTTTTACTTTTACAGTAGTTTTACTACTTAGTTTTTTCAGTGGCTCTCAGTCATACCATTAACATTACCTGAGCAGTTTAAAGCCTTGCGTTTGGATGGAGCAAAAACAATGTAAGTGTCCAAAATCATACGCACAATTCCATTGTAAACGAAATGACGTTTTAACTTAAAGTCGTTAAAACGAAAGTACGAAGGAAATGGTTAAAATAACCGCAGCATTAACAGCCACCTTAAAATAAGAGCACGAGGTTTAACGTTATCTGTCACATGCATGGAAGCTGCGTTCGTTAATACATCATTAAAATCATCATTCGCCGATAGAAAGTAATAGTTTAAATGCGGTAGCATTTTATTTTATGAAAATAAGATAAAGAAGCTTACATCATGCAAAGGTGTGACATAAAATGCCTACTTTTAAAGCCTTTTTTATCTTGGCTTATATAGGCTAATAAAAAATAAAGAGAAATAAATATATTTTGGATGTGTACAAATAATTTTTAAATATATGAAATATTTCAAAATCTTAGGACATAAAATATAAATTGTGGAGTTATTACACTAATACTTACAGTGTCGTTACAGCACTGTCAGGATGGCCGAGCGGTCTAAGGCGCCAGACTCAAGGGATTCTGACAACAACTTTTCAGGAACTGCTTTATGCTTATATATTAAAATATGACTTAAGCGGTATAGTATGTGTTCTCGGATTATAAATGTGGCAAATAACAATTATTCACAAAAGCTAACAGAGTTTTCTAAAAATCTGTTTCTCAAGGCAATTTTGAATCTATTATGTTTACAAATAATTTTAAAATATATTAAATGTTTCAAAGTCTTAGGACATAAAATACTACATTTTGGATTCCTAATTATTTAAGTTATTGCACCGATACTTACAGTATGGGTAACGTGCTGTCAGGATGGCCGAGCGGTCTAAGGCGCCAGACTCAAGGGATTCAACCTTCTCAGGTACTGAGGCTTCTGGTCTCCAAATGGAGGCGTGGGTTCAAATCCCACTTCTGACAACAACTTTTCAGAAACTCGAAAAAATGCGGTATGTACTTATATATTAAACTAAGACTTAAGCAGTATAGTATTTGTTTTCAGATTAGAAATACAGCAAATATCAATTATATACAAAAGCTAACCAAGGTTTCTAAAATCTGTTTCTCGTAGCAATTTTGAACCTATTATGTTTACAAATCATTTCAAAATATATGAAATAGTTCAAAATCCTATGATTTAAAACAATTTGGATTCCTAATTATTCACTTCATTGACTTACCGATACCGAGACTTACCAGAGATCGTTGCTGCGCTGTCAGGATGGCCGAGTGGTCTAAGGCGCCAGACTCAAGGGATTCAACCTTCTCAGATACTGAGGCTTCTGGTCTCCGAATGGAGGCGTGGGTTCAAATCCCACTTCTGACAACAACTTTTCAGGAA
This sequence comes from Cirrhinus molitorella, assembly GCA_033026305.1. NCBI lineage: Eukaryota > Metazoa > Chordata > Actinopteri > Cypriniformes > Cyprinidae > Cirrhinus > Cirrhinus molitorella. The sequence goes on along the minus strand of CM065135.1, from coordinate 21,847,091 downwards.
CTGCAGTATATTAGGGGTGTAACAATTCACTCGTTTTCTCGATGAATCGATTACAAAACCTGACCATGCATATGCATCGATCTTGAAACATGGATTTTTCAATCGTGAATCGTTGATTTCGGCTATTAATCGATTTAAAACACTAAGAATCGAATGAATTTCTTTAGCGATTCAGTGCTTTAAAATACATAAATTACTACAAGTACGAATTAACGGAGACCTTGAACCGCGTTGTTCGTTTCTTCACATATCTCCTTCACGCGCTTAATTCACTGCCTGCCACTGGATGGTGCGCGCGCTCTCACTGACACGTTTTTTAGGCTTGAGCAGACAACCTGTGATCTCTCCTTAGTATTCGTTACTGCTAGAAGTAGTTTTACTTTTACAGTAATTTTACTACTTAGTTTTTTCAGTGGCTCTCAGTCATACCATTAACATTACCTGAGCAGTTTAAAGCCTTGCGTTTGGATGGAGCAAAAACAATGTAAGTGTCCAAAATCATACGCACAATTCCATTGTAAACAAAATGACGTTTTAACTTAAAGTCGTTAAAACGAAAGTACGAAGGAAATGGTTAAAATAACCGCAGCATTAACAGCCACCTTAAAATAAGAGCACGAGGTTTAACGTTATCTGTCACATGCATGGAAGCTGCGTTCGTTAATACATCATTAAAATCATCATTCGCTGATAGAAAGTAATAGTTTAAATGCGGTAGCATTTTATTTTATGAAAATAAGATAAAGAAGCTCACATCATGCAAAGGTGTGACATAAAATGCCTACTTTTAAAGCCTTTTTTATCTTGGCTTATATAGGCTAATAAAAAAATAAAGAGAAATAAATATATTTTGAATGTGTACAAATAATTTTTAAATATATGAAATATTTCAAAATCTTAGGACATAAAATATAAATTGTGGAGTTATTACACTAATACTTACAGTGTCGTTGCAGCACTGTCAGGATGGCCGAGCGGTCTAAGGCGCCAGACTCAAGGGATTCAACCTTCTCAGATACTGAGGCTTCTGGTCTCCGAATGGAAGCGTGGGTTCAAATCCCACTTCTGATAACAACTTTTCAGGAACTGCTTTATGCTTATATATTAAAATATGACTTTAAGCAGTATAGTATGTGTTCTCGGATTATAAATGTGGCAAATAACAATTATTCACAAAAGCTAACAGAGTTTTCTAAAAATCTGTTTCTCGAGACAATTTTGAATATTATGTTTACAAATAATTTAAAATATATAAAATGTTTCAAAGTCTTAGGACATAAAATACCACGATTTGGATTCCCAATTATTTAAGTTATTACACCGATACTTACAGCGCAGGTAGCATACTGTCAGGATGGCCGAGCGGTCTAAGGCGCCAGACTCAAGGGTTTCAACCTTCTCAGGTACTGAGGCTTCTGGTCTCCGAATGGAGGCGTGGGTTCAAATCCCACTTCTGACAACAACTTTTCAGGAACTGCTTTATGCTTATATATTAAAATATGACTTAAGCAGTATAGTATGTGTTCTCGGATTATAAATGTGGCAAATAACAATTATTCACAAAAGCTAACAGAGTTTTCTAAAAATCTGTTTCTCGAGACAATTTTGAATATTATGTTTACAAATAATTTAAAATATATAAAATGTTTCAAAGTCTTAGGACATAAAATACCACGATTTGGATTCCCAATTATTTAAGTTATTACACCGATACTTACAGCGCAGGTAGCATACTGTCAGGATGGCCGAGCGGTCTAAGGCGCCAGACTCAAGGGTTTCAACCTTCTCAGGTACTGAGGCTTCTGGTCTCCAAATGGAGGCGTGGGTTCAAATCCCACTTCTGACAACAACTTTTCAGGAACTGCTTTATGCTTATATATTAAAATATGACTTAAGCAGTATAGTATGTGTTCTCGGATTATAAATGTGGCAAATAACAATTATTCACAAAAGCTAACAGAGTTTTCTAAAAATCTGTTTCTCAAGGCAATTTTGAATCTATTATGTTTACAAATAATTTTAAAATATATTAAATGTTTCAAAGTCTTAGGACATAAAATACTACATTTTGGATTCCTAATTATTTAAGTTATTGCACCGATACTTACAGTAAGGGTAACGTGCTGTCAGGATGGCCGAGCGGTCTAAGGTGCCAGACTCAAGGCATTCAACCTTCTCAGGTACTGAGGCTTCTGGTCTCCAAATGGAGGCGTGGGTTCAAATCCCTCTTCTGACAACAACTTTTCAGAAACTCGAAAAAATGCGGTATGTACTTATATATTAAACTAAGACTTAAGCAGTATAGTATTTGTTTTCAGATTAGAAACACAGCAAATATCAATTATATACAAAAGCTAACCAAGGTTTCTAAAAATCTGTTTCTCGTAGCAATTTTGAACCTATTATGTTTACAAATCATTTCAAAATATATGAAATAGTTCAAAATCCTATGATTTAAAACAATTTGGATTCCTAATTATTCACTTCATTGACTTACCGATACCGAGACTTACCAGAGGTCGTTGCTGTGCTGTCAGGATGGCCGAGTGGTCTAAGGCGCCAGACTCAAGGGATTCAACCTTCTCAGATACTGAGGCTTCTGGTCTCCGAATGGAGGCGTGGGTTCAAATCCCACTTCTGACAACAACTTTTCAGGAACTGCAGTATATTAGGGGTGTAACAATTCACTCGTTTTCTCGATGAATCGATTACAAAACCTGACCATGCATATGCATCGATCTTGAAACATGGATTTTTCAATCGTGAATCGTTGATTTCGGCTATTAATCGATTTAAAACACTAAGAATCGAATGAATTTCTTTAGCGATTCAGTGCTTTAAAATACATAAATTACTACAAGTACGAATTAACGGAGACCTTGAACCGCGTTGTTCGTTTCTTCACATATCTCCTTCACGCGCGTAATTCACTGCCTGCCACTGGATGGTGCGCGCGCTCTCACTAACACGTTTTTTAGGCTTGAGCAGACAACCTGTGATCTCTCCTTAGTATTCGTTACTGCTAGAAGTAGTTTTACTTTTACAGTAGTTTTACTACTTAGTTTTTTCAGTGGCTCTCAGTCATACCATTAACATTACCTGAGCAGTTTAAAGCCTTGCGTTTGGATGGAGCAAAAACAATGTAAGTGTCCAAAATCATACGCACAATTCCATTGTAAACGAAATGACGTTTTAACTTAAAGTCGTTAAAACGAAAGTACGAAGGAAATGGTTAAAATAACCGCAGCATTAACAGCCACCTTAAAATAAGAGCACGAGGTTTAACGTTATCTGTCACATGCATGGAAGCTGCGTTCGTTAATACATCATTAAAATCATCATTCGCCGATAGAAAGTAATAGTTTAAATGCGGTAGCATTTTATTTTATGAAAATAAGATAAAGAAGCTTACATCATGCAAAGGTGTGACATAAAATGCCTACTTTTAAAGCCTTTTTTATCTTGGCTTATATAGGCTAATAAAAAAATAAAGAGAAATAAATATATTTTGGATGTGTACAAATAATTTTTAAATATATGAAATATTTCAAAATCTTAGGCCATAAAATATAAATTGTGGAGTTATTACACTAATACTTACAGTGTCGTTAGAGCACTGTCAGGATGGCCGAGCGGTCTAAGGCGCCAGACTCAAGGGATTCAACCTTCTCAGATACTGAGGCTTCTGGTCTCCAAATGGAGGCGTGGGTTCAAATCCCACTTCTGACAACAACTTTTCAGGAACTGCTTTATGCTTATATATTAAAATATATAGTATGTGTTCTCGGATTATAAATGTGGCAAATAACAAATTATTCACAATTATTCACAAAAGCTAACAGAGTTTTCTAAAAATCTGTTTCTCAAGGCAATTTTGAATCTATTATGTTTACAAATAATTTTAAAATATATTAAATGTTTCAAAGTCTTAGGACATAAAATACTACATTTTGGATTCCAAATTATTTAAATTATTGCACCGATACTTACAGCATGGGTTACGTGCTGTCAGGATGGCCGAGTGGTCTAAGGCACCAGACTCAAGGGATTCAACCTTCTCGGATACTGAGGCTTCTGGTCTCCAAATGGAGGCGTTGGTTCTAATCCCGCTTCTGACAAACAACTTTTCAAAAACGCGAAAAAAAATGCTGCATATGCGTATATATAAAATATGACTTAAGCAATGTAATATGTGTTTTCAGATTATAAACGTGGCAAATATCAATTATTCCCAAAAGCTAACCACGTTTCCAAAGGCAATTTTGAACCTATTATGTTTACATATCATTTAAAAATCTATAAAATATTTCAAAATCTTAGGACATGAAATAAAACATTTTGGATTCCCAATTATTTAAGTAATTTGCCCCGATACGTATAGCACTATCACCGTACTGTCAGGATGGCCGAGCGGTCTAAGGCGCCAGACTCAAGGGTTTCATCCTTCTCAGGTACTGAGGCTTCTGGTCTCCGAATGGAGGCGTGGGTTTAAATCCCACTTCTGACAACAACTTTTCAGGAACTGCTTTATGCTTATATATTAAAATATATAGTATGTGTTCTCGGATTATAAATGTGGCAAATAACAAATTATTCACAATTATTCACAAAAGCTAACAGAGTTTTCTAAAAATCTGTTTCTCAAGGCAATTTTGAATCTATTATGTTTACAAATAATTTTAAAATATATTAAATGTTTCAAAGTCTTAGGACATAAAATACTACATTTTGGATTCCAAATTATTTAAATTATTGCACCGATACTTACAGCATGGGTTACGTGCTGTCAGGATGGCCGAGTGGTCTAAGGCACCAGACTCAAGGGATTCAACCTTCTCGGATACTGAGGCTTCTGGTCTCCAAATGGAGGCGTTGGTTCTAATCCCGCTTCTGACAAACAACTTTTCAAAAACGCGAAAAAAAATGCTGCATATGCGTACAGGTCCTTCTCAAAAAATTAGCATATTGTGATAAAGTTCATTATTTTCTGTAATGTACTGATAAACATTAGACTTTCATATATTTTAGATTCATTACACACAACTCGAAGTAGTTCAAGACTTTTTTTGTTTTAATATTGATGATTTTGGCATACAGCTCATGAAAACCCAAAATTCCTATCTCAAAAAATTAGCATATTTCATCCGACCAATAAAAGAAAAGTGTTTTTAATACAAAAAAAGTCAACCTTCAAATTATGTTCAGTTATGCACTCAATACTTGGTCGGGAATCCTTTTGCAGAAATGACTGCTTCAATGCGGCGTGGCATGGAGGCAATCAGCCTGTGGCACTGCTGAGGTGTTATGGAGGCCCAGGATGCTTCGATAGCGGCCTTAAGCTCATCCAGAGTGTTGGGTCTTGCGTCTCTCAACTTTCTCTTCACAATATCCCACAGATTCTCTATGGGGTTCAGGTCAAGAGAGTTGGCAGGCCAATTGAGCACAGTAATACCATGGTCAGTAAACCATTTACCAGTGGTTTTGGCACTGTGAGCAGGTGCCAGGTCGTGCTGAAAAATGAAATCTTCATCTCCATAAAGCTTTTCAGCAGATGGAAGCATGAAGTGCTCCAAAATCTCCTGATAGCTAGCTGCATTGACCCTGCCCTTGATAAAACACAGTGGACCAACACCAGCAGCTGACATGGCACCCCAGACCATCACTGACTGTGGGTACTTGACACTGGACTTCAGGCATTTTGGCATTTCCCTCTCCCCAGTCTTCCTCCAGACTCTGGCACCTTGATTTCCGAATAACATGCAAAATTTGCTTTCATCCGAAAAAAGTACTTTGGACCACTGAGCAACAGTCCAGTGCTGCTTCTCTGTAGCCCAGGTCAGGCGCTTCTGTCGCTGTTTCTTGTTCAAAAGTGGCTTGACCTGGGGAATGCGGCACCTGTAGCCCATTTCCTGCACACGCCTGTACACGGTGGCTCTGGATGTTTCTACTCCAGACTCAGTCCACTGCTTCCGCAGGTCCCCCAAGGTCTGGAATCGGTCCTTCTCCACAATCTTCCTCAGGGTCCGGTCACCTCTTCTCGTTGTGCAGCGTTTTCTGCCACACTTTTTCCTTCCCACAGACCTCTTGCTTGAGGGTGTCAATGATGGCCTTCTGGACAGCAGTCAGGTCGGCAGTCTTACCCATGATTGCGGTTTTGAGTAATGAACCAGGCTGGGAGTATTTAAAAGCCTCAGGAATCTTTTGCAGGTGTTTAGAGTTACTTAGTTGATTCAGATGATTAGGTTAATAGCTCGTTTAGAGAACCTTTTCATGATATGCTAATTTTTTGAGATAGGAATTTTGGGTTTTCATGAGCTGTATGCCAAAATCATCAATATTAAAACAAAAAAAGGCTTGAACTACTTCGAGTTGTGTGTAATGAATCTAAAATATATGAAAGTCTAATGTTTATCAGTACATTACAGAAAATAATGAACTTTATCACAATATGCTAATTTTTTGAGAAGGACCTGTATATATAAAATATGACTTAAGCAATGTAATATGTGTTTTCAGATTATAAACGTGGCAAATATCAATTATTCCCAAAAGCTAACCACGTTTCCAAAGGCAATTTTGAACCTATTATGTTTACATATCATTTAAAAATCTATAAAATATTTCAAAATCTTAGGACATGAAATAAAACATTTTGGATTCCCAATTATTTAAGTAATTTGCCCCGATACGTATAGCACTATCACCGTACTGTCAGGATGGCCGAGCGGTCTAAGGCGCCAGACTCAAGGGTTTCATCCTTCTCAGGTACTGAGGCTTCTGGTCTCCGAATGGAGGCGTGGGTTTAAATCCCACTTCTGACAGCAACTTTTCAGGAACTGCTTTATGCTTATATATTAAAATATGACTTAAGCAGTATAATATGTGTTCTAAGATTATAAATGTGTCAAATATCAGTTACTTGAAAAACACTAGTTTTCTAAAAATCTGTTTCTGGAGACAAATTTGAATCTATTATGGTTACAAACTATTTTTAAATATATTAAGCATTTCCTATGTAGCAAAACAAAGAAACATTTTGGACCCCAAATATTTAATTAACTGTACCAATACATCGCAAGCTTATTGTAGTGTCAGGATGGCCGAGCGGTCTAAGGCGCCAGACTCAAGGGATTCAACCCTTCTCAGGCACTGAGGCTTCTGGTCTCCAAATGGAGGCGTGGGTTCAAATCCCACTTCTGACAACGGTCTTTTATAGTAACAGAGCACGAAATATCAACGAGGTTTAACATGAAGAACATTATGCACTAGAACAATGTCAAATCTATAACGGCTCTAAAGCGGTCAGGACTTCCACGTAAGAAAAAACAGTGAGTCAGATTAACTTATTGATTTTTCTTGATGTGCAGCGTCAGACGAGTAGCAGTCCTGTTTCAGTTATTTTTGCGGCAGATTTAATTCTTTAACGACACCTCATACACAGTTTTGTATATAAAAATTTTAACGATTACAACAAAACAGCAAGAACTAAACGAGCACATTGCAATCGATTCAGTGATAGATTGCTTTAGTCTCGTGTCGCAAGACAGTCAGAACGATGTGATGGAGCGATTGCTTTGTCTGGCGAATGGGCCAGTTTCCTTTCCTGACGTTTGTTGCTCAGTGCAGCTCGACTTTGGTCTAAAATATAAAATTATAATGGCTCAGCGTCCACCAAAACCATGGGAAAGGCGAATCCCTGGGACCACGACTGCACCACTAAACTATCGGTTCGTAAAAAGTCGTCTTATTTTGGCCAGTATGTCCAAAAGTGTTAGGAAGGCTAGCAAGCCTGTTAGCTATCGAACACTTATATATTCAAAATATATTTACTTGACAAATCGGTATTAAGTTATAACATGTTCATAAGTTTGGTGTTAATGCGATGCTGAGAAAAAGACTGGTTGTGTTGACAGTTTAACTTGTGCTAATAAGTTACGTAAACCTAATGCTTGGCTCGTACTCGAGCACGTCAGTAAATGTTTGCATGCGAGCGAGTGTCAAAGTTCACTCCAACATACCAGTCCTGTGTTATGACTTTTATTTTTAAATATACCTTTTTTTGACAACTTCCAACGAAGTTACTATTATTATTATTGCTCTTATTTATATATGGTGTTTCATTTGACTCTGCCTTTTTTTTTTAATCTAGATCAGCTGACTTTGGATCAGTATCACAAAGTGGGCCATCAGTGTCTGGTCCTCCAGTTCTAACACGTCTGGTACCCCCCGTCCCTCCAAGACCTGTTCAACAGGCATACCGCCCTACATATAGTTCGTTTCCCTCCTCATACAGTCCTTATGGGAGCTCCATCTATGGGGGCTACAGCCCCTACAGCTACAGTGGTTATGGAGTTGGAGGCGGTCTGGGTTATAATCGCTATAACCTAACGGATGACATCCCACCCAGCCGCTTTGTCCAGCATGCCGAGGAGAGCAGCCGCGGAGCATTTCAGTCCATTGAAAGCATTGTTCACGCCTTCTCTTCTGTCAGCATGATGATGGACGCTACTTTCTCTGCTGTCTACAACAGCTTCCGTGCTGTTCTGGATGTGGCCAATCACTTCTCCCGATTACGCATACATTTCACAAAAGTGCTGTCTGCTTTCGCCTTGGTTAGGACCCTTAGATACCTATATCGCAGGCTGCAGAGGCTGCTGGGATTGCGTCAGGATTCAGAGGTGGATGATTTGTGGGCAGACAGCGCTGCTTCCTCCATCGTGTCTGCTACAGGAACCAGAGGCGCAGGGACTGATGAGCCCAGAGCGAATTCTGTCAAATCATGGCCCATTTTCTTGTTTTTTGCTGTAGTTCTTGGAGGGCCGTATTTGATCTGGAAGCTTTTGCGGTCTGCTGAGGGTCTTGAGGAAAATTGTGAGACATTTTTCTCCTTTCCTATTCTGTCTGTTCTCACACTTCACACACTCTTTTCTAAATTTGTAGGTCTGACATGAGGCTTCTTAAAGAACCAAGGATGCATTTGCTTGATTATTTTGTTTGCGACAATAGTAAAAGTTCTAGAGACCAGTATTGCGTTGAATGTATACACTACCAGTCAAAAGTTTTTTTATGTTTTTCTTTAAAGAATTATTTTTTGCTCACCAAACCATTTATTTGATCCAACATACAACGAAAGCAGTAATATTGGTAAATATTTTTACTATTTAAAATAACCGCTTTCTATTTGAATATATTTCAAAATGTAATTTATTCCTGTAATCAAATCTAAATTTTCAGCATCATTACTCCAGTTTTTAGTGTTTCATGATCCTTCAAAAATCATTCTAATATGCTGATTTGCTGTTCACAAAGCCTTTATTATTATTATAAATATTTAAAAGAGTTGAGTACTTTTTTTTCAGGATTCTTTTGATTAATAGAAAGATCCAAAGATCAGCATTTATCTGAAATAAAAAGCTTTTGTAACATTATACACTATACCATTCAAAAGCTTGGAATCGTTATTTTTAAATTAATACATTTATTTAACAAGGATGCTTTAAATTGATCAAAAGTGATGATAAAGACATTTATAATGTTACAAAAGATTTCTATTTCAGAGAAATGCTGTTCTTCTGAACTTTCTATTCATCATAGAAACCTGAAAAAATAAAATTCTACTCGGCTGTTTTCAACATAAAAATAATACTATGGTTTTTGAGCAGCAAATTAGTATATTAGAATGATTTCTGAAGAATCATGTGACACTGAAGACTGGAGTAATGACAGCGTTGCCATCACAGAAATAATTTTAAAATATTAAAATAGAAAACTGTTCATTTAAATTGTAATAATATTTTGCAGTATAACTGTATTTGTAATAAATGTAAAATATTAAAATACATTTAAAAAACAAACTTTAGAACAATGCTGAAAAAAGCTTATACACTTCTGATGTAGCACTTAGGTCACTAAATATATTGCAGAGTTAATTATCATTCAGAAAGGCATATGTTCATTAGCAGCCTATAAAACATATTGGATCAAAGTTTGTTTGTATGTAGTTTTTTTTTTTTTTTTTTTTTTGTATGTGTCTGAATATGTATCCGCATCTGTATGTTTGTGCTGGATGGAATTCTGAAGAATGTGTCTGTGTTCTGTTTTATAGCCGCTAACTGGGCAAGTGGGGAGGATGACCATGTGGTAGCTCGAGCTGAGTATGACTTCACAGCTGCATCTGAGGAAGAGATCTCTCTACAGGCTGGAGACATGCTTAATCTTGCCCCTAAAGGTAAAAGCATAAGAAAAAAACTGAACATAAGTGTACTAAAAGGGATAGTTCACCCAAAAAAAACTCATGTTGTTCCAAACCCGCAAGACCTTTGTTCATTTTCAGAACACAAATGAAGATATTTTTAATGAAATCCAAGAGCTTTCTGACCCTGAATTATCCCTTTAAACACTTTGATATGCATAAAAATACTAGCTAGCATGAAAACTAGGGGTGTGCGATTATATATCGCCTACGATAATATCATAATTGTTGTTTTAATGATGTGCGATTTGACATTATGGAGTATATTGCAAAAAACAAACAAAACACTTACAGAGTGCTCGCATAACGTGTGGCTGAAAACAGAACAGCGTATGCTGTTTACGTCCAGTGGATGCTTTCCAAAATGGCGCTACGGTGACATAGAGGAGACTAAAAGTATTCTCGTAGCTGCATAAAATTATGGTTGAACCACTGATGGCAGATGGACTATTTTGACAACGTCTTTCATACGTTTCTGGTCCTTGAAAGTTTTATTTACTTGGCAGTCAATAGGACAGTCAAAAAGCCACCGGATTTCATCCCAAAATATCTTAAATTGTGTTCCGAAGACGATTGAACCTTTTACGGGTTTGGAACGACATGGGGGTAAGTGATTAATGACAATTTTCATTTTGGGGTGGAGTATCCCTTTAACCGTTTAAATGATTCGGACTTTTTAACAGCAACTTACAGACACCTACTGGCGGTTTTAATTTCACATTCAATCTTTTCACTTTTAATATAATTTCAAATATAGCTGTATTATAACTAGGGATGCTCATTTCGGTTAATTTTCCTGACCGATAACCGCTGCTCCTCAACCGAACATTAACCGTTAACTGATCAAATTAGAATAATAAATTAGTATAAAATAAAAATATACGATGATGCATAAAAATTACAAATATTTTAACTCGCAAACAGCAGCATACACAGCAGCAGAGCAACAATAAAAATTCACATATCCTCAAATTATCACGCACCAGCAGAGAATAGTGTCGCAAAGACCCTGACTCCCAATCTCCATTTTGAATGAACCTTTAGAAAGAAATGTATCTTTACGGATTACATAGACTAATGACATTTTTTTCCTATTTGTTTCGTTAAGTAATCATTTAAAGCATTCTATTTATATATTCACTGGAAAAAATGCAAATGATCGCGCTAGCGCCTTCATGTCCTGCAAAGCGGTTCCAGCTTCCACTCTCCAAAAATGAAATGAACCTTGCGCACATTTATCTAGGTTAGCTACTTTAACTGTTTAGATCTATAGATTTTATTTCATGCAAGTCGTGATGATTTGAGAAGGCAAATTGTTCAGACTATGAACAGTCTTCCGCTGGCCGCTGTTCGTTACTTAAAAAAAACCAAAACTTATATTTAACGAACAAAAAAAATCCAAAAGTTTTTCTAAATTAACTTAATAAAAAAATGAAACGAAATATAATCACTTTGCCATTACATACAAAATGTAACTATTTTAATAGCTGAAGGAGACGTGCATGGCGACATGGGCTGGAGCGCTGCCTGTTATTGTTAGTCCCGCGGCAAAAACACTATCACAAATATCTGCGGTCAATTTGCGGTTCGGGGATTCTCATCCAATGGACATATGTATGTTTCTATTCATAGCGTGTTTTTGAAGCGTAGAGAAATATAGCCAATCTCTTGATTTTATGAATGCAGTGGCCAGTCGGAGGCGGTTAGGTTACTCTCAGCACCCAAAATGCCGGTAGTGTTCTGTTCTGTTCTACGTTCGTGAACTATCATTAAAACAGAAAATGTAGACATGATATAAATAAGAGATTAATTGAGCAGTTTAAAGGTTCTTTTATTACTCTTTATTAACTTTGGGAAAGCGATGAACTACATTAAGATGTGTGTGACAGATTTTTCAAGTGATTGTAAGGGAGCGCCGCGCCCATTGCGCACTTTCTAGGCTATAATCCATTCAGAATCCATTCACTCACGGATTCACTCTGATAGCCATTTATCCAATATTGCTGCTTGACATTGTGTTGCGTATAGGCTGCATCAGTTAAGTGAAGGTGAAGCAGGTGCTTGCTCTGCGAAATATGTCTGTATAGCCATATTTATATAAGCCTGTATAGCCTATGCTGCACGTGTCGATGATCGCCTGTGAGTAAACAAATTCTTATGTATAGCATTGTTCTTTCACCGTGCAGCAAATAAAAAAAAATACTTGTAGAAAAAACCTTTTAAACCGTTTAACTGATAACATTAATCGGTTAAAATTCTTACTGGCGGTTAACGGTTAAACGGTCAATGTGAGCATCCCTAACAGTTATCGATAAAATCCCAGAAAATATTGAGAGATTATTTTTTGTCAATATCACACAAACCCTAGTGGAAACTATTCTTAAAAATAAACAATGTACCATTTTAAACTTGACTGATGTCAAGCATATTTGTACCATGTACATAAACACTGACTTACCACTTTACTCAGTGTATTTTACTCTTATTTTTTTATTTTTTTAGAACAACAGCCCAGGGTGCGTGGCTGGCTGTTAGCCAGTGTGGATGGGCAGACCACAGGCCTCATACCTGCCAACTACGTCAAAGTGTTGGGCCGGAGGAGAGGCAGAAAGCATGCAGAATTAGAGAGGATGGCACAGGCCCAGCAGGCTGGACAGAACCTTCCAGCACCTGAAACTGCCCTGGCTTCAGCTTCTGTTCCCAACTCCAGACTGGTGGTCCCTTCCACGTCAAATCCAGATGAGCTGCTGGAGTCTGTTTACGATGAAACACAAGGTCTTCACACCGCCCTGGAGGTGCAACCTTCCACAAACAACAGCAGTGATACTATAGAGATAACCTCAGAAAAGATGGACTTATGAATCATTTGTATGAGAAGGGAGGTGTGTGAGTGTTTGTGTGTGTGTGTGTCTGATGGGAGCTCTAGGAGAAGTGTATCCTTCACTGGAATGCATCACCCTCTGTATAGTTTGATCCAACACCTTAAAATAGGGAGGGAAAGGAATGGAGAGGTGAATTGTCATTTTCCTTTATGATGTATCGTATGAACTGCATAATTCCACAAATTTCAGTAGACTGTTAAGCTCAAAGCCATTACCAATATATTTTCTTTCTTCAACAAAAATAGTGGGTATTTCAACATTATAGTTTGTAAAGATTATATTAAGGTGCATTAATTTATTTTGAGTAATTATTAGGAAAAACAGATTCAGTTTGTTTTGATGTGCTCGCATCAAGCATAAAATGTTACAAATATGTTGTCATTCACGCATACACCAGTTAATGCATCTGATTAGTTTAAATTGTGAGTCCATGTCAACCTAAATTTATAATGTATTGTTTATCACAAATTTCTTCTAATGTACGACTTTTAGATTACGGTTCAGCTTTCTGCAATGTGAATATTTAATATTTTAAGTTGTGTTGTATCAAGGATTAGTGTGTGCATTTTTCTGTGTTTTCAGACTTATTTGTTTTTTTCATACTACTAACACAGTGTGCAATTATGTAAATACAAGCAATTATTTTGCCAGTAAATAAGTAAAGAAAAAAAAAGTATCTCCTGTCATTTTCAATTGTAGAGTAAAAATCCAGCATTTCCAAGATTACAGAAAATTACTGAGTGGCATTTAGCTGGGTAAGAAATTTAGGTTTATTTGTAAATGCATGAAAAATAAGTCATACAAATATGTTACACTGCAAGTCTGCTAACAGTTACTCTACCATCAAAAGTTTGGGTTCTGTAAGTTGTGATAAAATATTTTTAGAACAATTTCTCATGCTCGCTAAGGCTGCATTTATTTATTTACAAATGTAGTACAAAAAAAGATCAAGTCAGCAGATAAAGAGAACTCAAAACGTCACCTTTATGAGTGTCAATAAACTTGTATATTTTTGGAGCTGTGGTGCTGACTATCTTTTTTTCTACTTTATTTTTGTCAGAGCACCCACTTTGAGCAACTTGCCAGTGATGTGTGCTTTTGTTTTGTGTTTGCTGAATTTTATATTTATATTTTAATTTATTCTAAAATGTAATTTATTGTGATTTCACAGCTGGATTTTGAATTTATTCTTGTGATGTCACAGCTGGAACAGCCATTACTACAGTCTTCAGTGTCACATGGTCCTGTATTTATAATTTTTTTTTTTTGGAAACTGAGATACACTACCAGTCAAAAGTTTTTGAACAGTAAGAATTTTATGTTTTTTTTCTTCTTTGCTCACCAAGCCTGCATTTATTTGAGCCAAAGTACTGCAAAAAAAGTAAAGATTTTATTTAAAATAACTTTTTTATTTGAATACATTTGTTTCTTTGATGAATAGAAAGTAAAAAAAAAAAAAAACAGCATTTATCTTAAATAGAAATCTTTTGTAACATTATAAATGTCTTTATCATCATCTTTTGATCAATTTAAAGCATCCTGACTTTTGAATGATATAGTGTATAATGTTACAAAAGCTTTTTATTTCAGATTAGTGCTGATCTTTGGATCTTTCTCCTGAAAAACAAAATTTACTCAACTGTTGTAAATACTACTACTAATAATAATGTTTTTATGAACATCAAATCAGCATACTAGAATGATTTCTGAAGGGTCATGTGACACTGAAGACTGGACTAATAATACTGAAAATGTAACTTTGATCACAGGATTAAACTACATTTTAAAATATATTCAAACTGAAAACAAATACATCAAATAAATGCAAGCTTGGTGAGCAGAAGAAACGTCTTTTTTTAAAAAAACTTTTGACTGGTAGTGCACATTTTTCATGATTCTTTGATGAATAACAAGTTCAAAAGTACAGCATTTATTTTAAATATAAATCCTTTGTAACATGAATGTCTTTACTGTCACTTTTTAATGAACGTAATGCGTTCTTGCTGAATATAGGCCTAAGTATTAATTTCTTACTAACCTTAAACTTTTCAATGGTAGGATATACAAGCAGAGCTGGGTAGTAAGTGATTAGATGTAATCTGGATTACGCAATCAGATTCCAAAAATGAAGTACTTGTAATCAGAGTAAGTTACATTTTAAAATACCCGTAATCAGAGTACAGTTACTTTTTCATGGATTACATGATTACATATTATTCACAAAATAGCAATAAATTATTCATAATTCATTGATTTCCCCCAGTTTCTCTTTTTTTTTCTTTTCAATTTTCATTTTTAAAACAGCCTGCCAATTACTGGTGAACACATTCATTTTAACAGGTTTTTAACCATGTATTATTATGTCTTTGGAAGGCTTTTGTCTTCCCAACTTAGAAAAAAATATTTTTTATTTACGTTACATTTATTTTTATATTATTTCTTATTTACATGTCATGCAGGCATTCCAAAACTGTTTGTCATCTAAACCTTATATGCCAAATATACAGGTGCATCTCAATACATTAGAAGGTTGTGGAAAAGTTAATTTATTTTAGTAATTCAACTCAAATTGTGATGATTTTGGCTTACATTTAACAAATTACTGAAATGAACTTTTCCATGACATTCTAATTTATTGAGATGCACCTGTATTTATTATAACTACCCCTGATTTTTTTTTACCCCTGAGACACCTGAAATATAAGCTTTTTAATTGCTATTTGAGCATAAGAAACTACATTCATGGGGCTATTAATTTCAGTTTTATTGCTGATTTGACATGTAATTTAATTGTGAGTTCAGCAAGCAGGTTTTGAGATTTCAGGATTCATCCATTGATTAAGACTTGGTTGTGTATGAGCTGACCGGAGGCGTTGCAAATGTATTGTACAGACTATCTTTGAAAGGGACTTTGTTTTAAAATGATTTATTTTAATTTCATTTTTTTATGATGCGATTAATTGTTAGCTTTCATTAAACCCACAAACCCCCTGCAGTTCCTTTACGAACCCTAGTTTGGGAAACCTTGATGTAATATAGTGTTTAATGCACTTCATGTTGTAAATGACAAAGAATGGAACATATTTTCTTACTCTTTGCATTTTTTACATCATTATGTGACAAGATAATGCTATTTAAATCAATGTGATAAACAAGTTAAAAGTAATCCAAAAGTAATCTGATTAGATTACCTAAAATACGTAATGTAACTGATTACATTACTGGCTACAATTTTTGTCATGGAATCTGGAATCTGTATCTGATTACAATTTGTAAGTAATCTACCCAGCTCTGTATACAAGTTAAATCCATGGCTGCACACTCTAAAAACGAGCGTTTAGTCTGTCAGCACATCTACAGCGCTACTTTATCTTTCAGTAATTTAGCTGACCTGATTATAGAGCCTAAATGCATTTGTGTTTGTCTGGGCCCCATATTAAAAACAGAATCCCATCAATCAAATGGAATGTTGGGGGCTGTCGCCTAGCAACGGGGACGCCGGCGCGCACCTGCTGCACTGCGGCACCGGAAATAGAGAGCACAGCACAGCGGCTGAGCGGGGGATGTGGAGTTAATCCTCTGCCACGGGTCGCCTTCAATCGTTTTTGTCAATTTCCTTTTTTGGGCTCGGGTCAGCGAGCTTTGGCATCCAGTCAGATCGCAGCAGACAGACGGACAAACAGACAGCGGAGGCTCTCAGTCGGGGACACTGCAGCGCGAGCATCACCATGGCACACGCTCTCAGAGCTCTGTGCGCGCACGCCGCATCAGTCTCTCTGCCATCTCTGGCATTTTAACAAGAGCCGCTTCTGCAGGAGGAGAGAGACGGGTGTGGGTAGTCATGCTCACCAAATCTGCGAATTTCACGTTGAGCATTTGTTTTTATTATTATTTGTATATGCTGTGTGGATGTGAACTTTACTGGTTTCCTTGGATAAAATCAAAGTAAGGCACAGCATCTCTGTTGATGTTACTCAAATCCAATCTGTTATCAGCACCGCTCAGCTGGTATGAAAGAAGAGCATTGTTACCAGAGGAAACACCGCATACATCTGGAACAGGGTAAACTGGTGATCTGACTGTGTTTGTGTGTATTAGCTTAGCATTTCACAGGATGATGCGACACAAAACGTGGGGAGTGCCACGATCTGTTATTTATAATGCTAGCTAAGCATTTTTAGAGCTGCACATACTGAATGTTCTTAGCTCCAAAATGTGTATTAGTTTTTGTAGCATCTGAGCTCATAACTTTGCCAGATATCAAATGTGGCAGCTGTCATTTCCTCAGTTGTCCCTTGTTTCTTTGACATTCAGTACAAAGGGATAGTAGATAGTCGATGGTCTTGATTGTCAAGGTTATTCTTAAAATATAGACGTTTTTCTAAAATAGATAACTTTCTTCCTTATTTTCAGAAATGAATCGTCTGTGCTCTGTTAATAATAACTTTCCATATGATAACAACCTCTTGGTGCTGGATATGGTCCTGAGCTCACTATGGGCTTCACCTCAGCCAATCAACTGGGAGAATGTTGCCAAGTTGGTCCCAGGGTTCACACCTAAAGAGGTAAAAGACATCAGGATTTTTAACTATATAAACAAACTATATTTGCTGTGTTGTAAGTTACAAAAACTATATATAGTCTGTGGTGAAATATAAGTAGTTGCTTATTAAAAATGATGACAATCTAAACTAGGGTGAGAATCTGGGTTGAGAAAACATAAAAAACATTTCTATTTTTCCAAATATATATATATATATTTATAATATATTATAATATAATATATATAATTATAATATATTATTATGAAAAATTGTCATACTTTGTTACCAAAGATGCAAAAATATCGGTATTAAAGAATGTAATGTGATTGGTTTCCTATCAATTTATATTTTGTAAAATTACCCCAAAAAAGTAAATATGATATAATTGTGTTTGTGTAGAATGCTTGTCATTAACTGTAGCAAGAAAAAAAAATTGTGCCATTTTATTCCACAACTAATTAATATAATATCTGATGCAGTCAAAAATTGTATAATAAAAAATATAATAAATATAATAGAATACATTTCTTTAATATAATAAGAATAATGTTTTCTATCACATAATGCTGTCAAACATAGTGCATACATTACCAGCTGATAAGATTTTTTATATATTTTTTTAAAAAGTCTCTTCTGCTCAATGCATTTAAATGCACAATGCATTTATTTGATCCAAAGCATGGCAAAAACAGTAAAATTGGATATATTTTTACCATTTAAAATAGCTGTTTTCTATTTGAATATATTTTAAAATGTAATTTATTCCTGTGACCAAAGCTACATTTTCAGCATCATTACTCTTCAGTGTCACATGATCCTTCAGTAATCATTCTAATATGCTGATTTGCTGTTCAAGAAACACTTTTTATTATTATTATCAATGCTTAAAACAGGTGAGTACATTTTTTCAGGATTCTTTGGTGAATATAAAGATCCAAAGATCAGCATTTATCTGAAATAAAAAGCTTTTGTAACATTAAACAATATACAATTTAAAAGCTTGGAGACAGTATAATTTGTATTTTATTTTTTGTTTGGGTGGGAGAAATTATAGAAATTATTACTATTATTTAGCAAGGATGCTTTAAATTGATCATAAGTGATGATGAAGACATTTATAATGTTCCAAAAGATTTCTATTTCAGATCAATTCTATTTTTCTGAACTTTCTATTCTTAAAAGAAACCAGAAAAAATTATACTCAGCTGTTTTCAACATAATAATAATAATAAATGTTTTTGAGCAGCAAATCAGAATATAAGAATGATTTCTGAAAGATCATATGATTGGAGTAATGCTAAAAATTCAGCTTCGAAATCACAGGAATAAATTACATTTGAAAATATATTCAAATAGAAACCAGTTATTTTAAATAGTAAAAATATTTCAGAATTGTACTATTTTTTCTGTACTTTGGATCAAATAAATGCAGGCTTGGTGAGGAGAAGAGACTTCTTTAAAAAAAAAAAAAAAAAATCTTACTGAATAGTAGTGAAAGTTTAACACCTTTCACAAAAAAAAATCCAGAAGTTTCCTCAGCAAATGTTTCACTCGTTCAGCTTTTCCTCTTATATTTTTGTAGTGTGCACAGAGGTTTGAAGAGCTGAAGACTACAGGCAGTTTCCCCCATGTTGATGACCAGTGTAACCCACTGACCAGAGCAGTGAGCTCTCCATCAGAACCCTTTTCCACCTACATCAAATCCAATTTACTGGACATTACTGAAGACACAGGGGAACCACCGTCCAATCAGGCCAATCTCTCAGTGCCAGGTGAGTCAGTGGGTGGAGTCTGGACAAAAATGTCCAATCTGTCATTTAATGCTTAAAGGGGACATTGAATACAAAATGAACTTTTATAGATAAACAATCATAAAAAATCAACCACTTCTTTTTTTAATCCCCCAAAAAATCTAAACAGTCTTAATAATTAAGCCATTTTGATTTTCTGAGCAGTATGATACCATACTGCTCAAGCTCTGCCCACGGTCACTGACAGACTGTTTTGTATTAGCATATTTTCACCCTCAGCCAGTTGTGTGCTGTCTGCCATTTTCTCTGCAATGCAAATTTTAAGCAATGCAGGTGTTTTGTAGTTGGATGTAAAAGTGAACATAAAAGTCTTAATTTTTTTCCCGACATCAGAGCCACTGAGGACCCAGTGGATTAGTTTTGTTTATCATGGTAATGTGCCACCGAATACACAAAAAAAATTAAGAGGGGACTGGGTGAGCAGAGCTCATTAGCATTTAAAGAGACATGCACCGAAACGAGTCGCTATGAGCACAGCTGTTTTTCACAAGGTAAAAGGGTGTTGTATTACACAACCATTGAGGAATTTTAACCAAAGTGTGTTACAGACATTTCATGAAGACCCTAAAGAATCAAACTTGTGGAAAATGCCCGCTTTAATATTGAATTTTGGTGAAAAAAAACATACAGAAATGGGGCTGTTTCTATATATTCAGGCCTCACTGTGATCCCTACCGGTCGAGGAGCCTCTGCAGACAGTGAGAATGCAGATCCTGCCAAAAAGATTGAGAAAACGGAAGGGAATAAAAGGTGAGGCACATTCATACCAGTCAGGCCATCAATTAATCATCTTCTACTAATAATGATTGTCCTTTTTTTTGTTTTATTCTTTTTCACGTAGCCCCAACATGGTAATACACGTTTGTGATGAAGCAAAGAACCTGAAGCAGGACTTTGTGTGTCCAAGGAACCTTCTGGTAAAAGAGATGCGTTACTTTGAAGAGTATCTTTCTGTGGACCCACAGCGTTGGGACGAGGTGGACATTTCTGTCCACTGTGACGTCCAGATCTTCGACTGGCTCATGAACTACGTCAAGAGTCACAACACGGAACATTCGCACGGAAAACACTTGGACAAACCCAAACTGGGTAATTGTCTTTCGGTAACTGTTTCAAATGTTCTTTGTGTGTTTACTGTTGTTTTTAATTTCTATAATCAAAGATACCATCAGAGGTGTTGTGTAATGTGTGTTTTCTGACCTGGCTGAATGGCGTTTGTAAGTGGTGGATGGTGTTTCATGTGGTTGTAAACGGTTATGCGTTGGCTGTGAGTTTGATGTTTCGCTGTTTGTGATGTTGTCGGTTATGTTATGTGGTGTTTGGTTGCAGAGCACAGCAATGTCATCTCAATCCTGATCTCCTCCGAGTTCTTGAAGATGGAAACTTTAGTAAGTGTTGTGAGGGGTGGAAATGTTTTGGGTAATGTAGCAAGTGTGCTCTGAGCTGGGTGATCTTTAGGTAGTAGCGCACATTAAAAAGCATGATGCATGATGGCTGTTTCATCATTTGTGGTGTACTTCTGGACGAGTCTGAGCACTGCCCAGACAAGCACTAATAAAACACAATCGTAATTCTGGTGAATTTTGATGGCTTGATGTGCTTGGAGAAAATTATGAATAATCAAATTATTATCCAAAAACTTGTCTGAGCAGTGTGCAGAAAGCATGTTGGTTGATCTCATCAGCAGTTATTCATCCAGTTGTTAAATGGGATTCAGGTGTTTGATTATCATATGTTTTGTGGATCTAAAGGTTGAGGAGTGCATCCAGTATTGTCATAAACACATGAGTGCCATCGTAGCAACACCATGCAATATGAACTGCATTAACAACAACCTGGCTGGACACATCGCTGATCTGTTCAGCCACAATGAGGCGGATGACCTCAAGGACAAAAAAGACAAATTCAAAAGGTGAGAATGGCACAAACATAAAACAGAACCAGAATTATCTAAAAGTGCTGGATATTTGTTGGCTATAACAGGCTCTTGTGCTCACCAAGGCTAGGTTTATTTGCATGTATTTGCTCAAAAATACAGTTAAAGCAGTAGTGTTGTGAAATATTACTAGGTAACACTTTACAATAAGGTTTAAACCCCCCTTTCAGAATCTGCCATATTTTTCCAAAATAAGAGGGATCATACAAAATGCATGTTATTGTTTATTTAGTGCTGACCTGAATAAGATATTTCACATAAAAATGTTTACAAATAGTCCACAAGAGAAAATAATAGTTGAATTTATAAAAATGACACCGTTCAAAAGTTTACATCCTCTTGATTCTTAATACTGTGTTGTTTCCTGAATGATCAAATCAAAATGATAATTTGTACCTTCTCACCAGTAAACTGTTCCAGAAGAAGATCGAGAGATTATTTGATCATGGTTATCAGAATCACGATTCCCCTGGTAACGCATCTACTATGTACAGGTGAGAGACTTTTGCATTGCAGTGCATGCTGTAATACTGTATTAGCATGATAATAGCATGATTTGTTATTGTAAAGACATGACCTGGAAGTATTATAAATGGTTCTTCTGGTCCAATAAAGTTGGTTTCAGTGTAGTAATTTAATGTTGTGGTTCTTTCTCCAGATGTGGACTTTGCCTTAAGCTTTTAACCAAAGAAACTGAAAGAAAAATCCCTTGTGTTCCAAACAAAATCAACATAGATGCCCGGGGAAATATTGTATTTACTCATACCAGGTTGTATAATACACTGTATTTTAATCACATACACACAAAGTGTTTAAAACAGTCTTCTGACATGGTAATTGTGGTGTATCTGTAGACATAAGGCCTGGGAAGTACATGAGTATGTGAATGGGCTTTATGAAGAGTTGAAGTCCTGGGTACTGGTGTATTGGAGGATCTGGGGCACTATTAACTTCCTGACCTGCTCACGCTGCAAACAGGTAAACAAATGTGTAATTCACAAATCATAAATTAAAACTTTAGTACAGGGCAGAAAGATTTAAAGGAATAATTCACACAAAAATTTCTAAGAAACAAATCCATCATCAATGCATTTTAACTTAAAGACGAAGCTCCATAAACACTTTGACTAGTAGGGATGTGACAATGTGTCTAGCGAGATCTGTGTGGTCTCGTAAGAACGTGCAATGTTTACATTAGAGCTGCATGATTAATCCTAAATAGATTTTGATCTCTGTTCAAACGCCAACACAATTTTATTCCTGTCTTTCAACCACATAATGCTCATTATTTCTGTCTAGACATTTAAATAACAGAAGTACTAGAATAAAAGTTTATAGTTTGGGTATAAACACTTAATGTCTTGATTAGCGATCCTCTTCCACCAGGAGGTGGCAACAACCGCACGTTTAAAAATACATTTATCAATGAAACAATCATTCAGGAGATTCCAATACTAAATTAACTCTTTATTAATATTAATTTCTTCTAATATATTTAAAAAAAAGACTTAAGCAATGAACGTTGTGTCAGACTCACTAGTAAATTATGTTATTTTGTTTAGATTTCTAATCTAATCTTTTTTTCTTCAAAAATCAAAAGAGAATCGTGATTTCTAATTTTAAAAAAGTGTCTCGTCACACCCCTATTGACTAGTGAAAAATCCACTGTCCATTCCGTGTTTACCTGCCATATAAAAGCATATTTGTTTGGAACTGTATTTGACTGTTTTCACTTGTAAACATAGCTTGATCTGTGCATAATTCTCTCCTGATTTGGATGAGACAACTTTTTTTTTTACTGGAGAAAGCAATTTTATAGATAGAGGACTAGAAGAAACATCTTAATGATAAATTCATTTATTACACACACGCAGCCTTTTGCTTCATAGTTGTTAATTGATGGAGTGAAGTCATGTGGATTATAATGATCTCTTATCTTTCTCATTCTGACATCCCCCATTCACTGCAGAGGATTCATTACTGAGCAAGTGATGTAATGCCAAATTTCTCCAAATCTGTTCCAATGAAGAAACAAACTGATCTATATCTTAAATGGCCTGAGGTTAGTACACTACCAGTCAAAAGTTTGGACACACGCTCTCATTTAATGTTTTTCTTTATTTTCATGACTATTTACATTGTAGATTCTCACTGAAGACATCAAAACTATGAATGAACACATATGGAATTATGTAGTAAACAAAAAAGTGTGAAATAACTCTAGATATGTTTCATATGTTAGATTCCTCAAAGTAGCCACCCTTTGCTTTGTTGACAGTGCTGCAAACCCTTGGCCTTCTCTCAATGAGCTTCATGATGCAGTCACCTGAAATGATTTTTGCTTCACAGGTGTGCCTTGTCAGGGTTCATTTGTGGAATTTCTTGCCGCCTTAATTGGGTTGGGACCATCAGTTGTGTTGTGCAGAAGTCAGGTTGGTACACAGCTGACAGCCCTATTTGACAACTGTTAGAATTTATATTATGGCAAGAACCAATCAGCTAAGTAAAAACGACAGTCAATCATTACTTTAAGAACTAAAGGTCAGTCTGATGAAACTGGCTCACATGAGGACCGCCCCATGAAAGGAAGACCAAGAGTCACCTCTGCTGCTGAGGATAAGTTCATTCAAGTCACCAGCCCCAGAAATCGCAAGTTAACAGCACCTCAGATTAGAGCCCAGATTAATTCCACACAGAGTTCTAGTAGCAGACACATTTCTACATCAACTGTTCAGAGGAGACTGTGCAAATCAGGCCTTTATGGTCAAATAGCTGCTAAAAAAACACTACTAAGGAAAAGCAACAAGCAGAAGAGATTTGTTTGGGCCAAGAAACAAGGAATGGACATTAGACCAGTGGAAATCTGTGCTTTGGTCTGATGAGTCCAAATTTGAGATCTTTGGTTCCACCATCCGTGTCTTTGTGCGACGCAGAAAAGGTGAATGGATGGTCTCTACATGCATGCTTCCCAGCATCTCTGGAAACTCCTTCAAGACTGATGGAAAACCATTTCAGGTGACTACCTCATGAAGCTCATCGAGAGAATGCCAAGAGTGTGCAAAGCAGTAATCAAAGGGTGGCTATTTTGAAGAATCTAAAATATAAAACATGTTTTCAGTTATTTCACACTTTTTTGTTTACTACATAATTCCATATGCGTTCATTCATAGTTCTGATGTCTTCAGTGAGAATCTACAATGTAAATAGTCGTGAAAATAAAGAAAAAACACTAAATGAGAGGGTGTGTCCAAACTTTTGACTGGTAGTGTACATTTTCAGCAAATTTTTACTTCTGGGCGAACTATTCCATTTAAGTATGGACATGCAGTATGTATGTAGATTTTAAATACATATTTTCTGCTCATCAAGGCTGCATTTATTTGATTAAAAATGCAGAAAAAAATGTAATATTGTGAAATATTTTTGCAATTTAAAATAGTGGTTTTCTATTTGAATACACTTTAAAATAGAATTTATTCCTGTGATGCAGAGCTGAATTTTCAGCATCATTGCATAATCTTCAGGGTCAAATTATCCTTTAGAAATCATTCTAATATGCTGATTTATTATCAATGTTGGAAACATTTGTGCTGTGTTAATATTTTTTGGGGAACTGTGATACTTTTTTCAGGATTAAAAAAAGAACAACATTCCTTTATTTATGTAACAAATTCTTTCTTTGTTTGTTTGAAAGAAATTAATACATTTATTCAGCAAGGATGTGGTTCCAAAAAAATATTAAGCAGCACAACTGTTTCCAACATTGATAATAAATCAGCATATTAGAATGATTTCTGGAGGATCGTGTGACACTGAAGACTGAAGAGTAATGATGCTGAAAATTCACCTTTTCATCACAGAAATAAATGATATTTTAAAGTATATTAAAATAGAAAACCACTATTTTAAATTGCAATAATATTTCATAATATTACTTATTTTCTGTACTTTTTAATCAAATAAATGGAACTTGGATGAGCATAAGAGTCTGCTTTAAAAAAACACAAAAAAAAATCTTACTAATCCCAAACTTTTGGGCAATGTAAAAATGGTAAATAAAAAAGTACATGTTGTATGTTCTCGGGCAGGCATTCCTGTGTACAGATTTGGGCCAGTGTAAGTACCATCCAGAGGCAGTAGTGTTTCCTGGCATTGGGGCAGAACATAGATGGCACGGCATTGGTCTTTACCCCTGCTGCAACCAGAAAGTCCTTAGATTTGATCCCTCCTCCATGCCCAAGGTTTGTGTTGTTATTTTATAATATGAACTCAGATGTCCTTTGAACCTGTCTGACTTTTCATTATGAATGCCTGTGTATGTCGATGTAGGGCTGTAAAATAAGAGACCACATTGTGAGTGTGGCAGATGGTGGTGACTGCGGCGATCACAATGTAAACTCAACTCAGACCAGAATACTCAATGACCTGCTGCTACACAGAGAGGCTGTGTGTGTGCCAGAGAGGTCAGTAACTTCCTTGAGAAAAAAAAAAAAGATTGGTTCTCTGTTGCATGCCATGGTTGATTCGTTTGATGCTTTGCCTAGTGTTGTGTTTGGGTCTTTTGACTGTGTTTTATGCTCTAATCCATTTTGTTTAGCTGTAGCTCTGAGGACCCTTCTGCTGGCAATGAACGTGTGCCAGGATGTGATGTAATGCTGGAGCCAGGGGTGCTTACAGCTCACAGACCCAAGGAAACCACAGCTGTGAGTCTTTTTTTTTCAGATTGAGTATTTTTTCTTTTAATTTTTTTCTCTTGGAACATTTTCTTTTTTCTTTTTTTATGCAACCATCAACAACATACACTACCAGTCAAATGTTTGCTATTTTAATTTAGGGGGGTTTTTTGGTTTGTTTGTTTGTTTTGATATACAGAGCAGCTTGAAAGTTTGTGAACCCTTTAGAATTTGCTGCTTCAGAAGGAAAAACAATGCATTAAGAGGCAGGGTAAACTTTTGAACAGAATGAAGATGTGTACTTTTTTCTTATTTATTTTTAGTTTTTTTCATTTAGTACTGACCTTCAGAAGGTACGGAAGACACCAACATGTTTCCCAGAAGGCAAAATAAGTTAGTACATTGTGAAATATTTTTGCAATTTAAAATAGTGGTTTTCTATTTTAATACACTTTAAAATATAATTTATTCCTGTGATGCAAAGCTGAATTTTCAGCATCATTACATCATCTTCAGTGTCAAATTATCCTTTAAAAATCATTCTAATATGCTGATTTATTATCAGTTGTGCTGTGTTAATATTTTTTATATTTTAGAACTGATACTTTTTTCAGGATTAAACATAAAAAAACAGCATTTATTTATTTATGTAACAAATTCTGATCTTCAAATGCATTGTGTTTCCTCCTTGAGCATCAGTGAGCGTTTGAACCTTCTGTAATAGTTGCATATGAGTCCCTCAGTTGTCCTCAGTGTGAAAAGATGGATCTCAAAATCATACAGTCACTGTTGGAAAAAGGTTCAAATACACAGAAATGCTACAAAACCAAAGAATTTGTGGGACCTGAAGGATTTTTCTGAAGAACAGCGTGCAGTTTAACTGTTCAGAACAAACAAGGGACTCATGAACAACTATCAATAAACAAAAAAAAGCTGTGGATCATTCAGGTATTAAGAATCAAGCGTATGTAAACATTTGTAATGGGGTCATTTTAATAAATTAAACTAGTCTTTTCTTTTGTGGACTTTATGTAAACATCTTCTATGTGAAATATCTTATTCAGGTCAGTACTAGACAAAAAAAATAACATGTAATTTGTATGATCCCTCCTGTTTTGGTAAAATAATAAACATTTTGCAGATTCTGCAAGGGGCATGTAAACTTTTGACCTCAACTGTAAATTCACTATTGTTAGATAAATTTACATTATTATAAATACAAGGACATTCTAAGATATAAAACAAGTCATCATTGTGAGATATAAAGTAAGATGTCTTTAGTGGTGGAAATCTGAGTTTTAGTTTGTTTATCTAACTTTGTTTGCCAATCTCAAATTATGACAGCACATTTTTTTCCTTCTTTTGCAGTTTTCATTGTTAAAAAACTGGAGTCTTCAGTTGGTAAGAAGCAAGTTACTCAAATATTAAATGCAACAGCATTGGTTTTTTTTTTTATAAATATTATATGTAAATTATTTATGGAAGTCATTGTTTTTTAATGTTTGTGTGCTGTGGTGGTGTGTGCTTGTTTTGAAACACCTTTGAAGACAAGAAAGTTCACCCTAACCATAATTCCTATATACCTACACTGAAAAACATACCTCAGATGTTGCTTTGACCTTTTGCAGCGTCAGCAATCTCTGCTGTCTGAAGATGAGGAGTACACTACAGGGTCAGAAGTCACAGAGGATGAGGTCGGGGATGAAGAAGACACATCAAAAAAGCAAGGTGGACTAAACATGTTACACATTAGTGTTTATAAGAATATCACCAGATAATCTTTAATAGGCAGTACCTCATTACAGTCAAAAGGTGGCAGTCATGTACAATTTCAACGGGAATGACCTTAAGCGGGGTTTGTGACTTTGTGTACATAGCTGCCAAGAAGGCTAGAAAATCTGGAAAACCTCTGAAAAGGCAAATGTCCTCCCCAAGTTTCCAGCGTAAGGAGAAATCTGGAGAAAAGGTGAGAGCATTTGCAAATTTCTCTTATTCATCAGTGTTTTAAAAAAAATCGAAGCAAAATAATTTATGACTTTTTGTTTTTTTAGAAAACACTCACATTTTTTTGAAATTTTCTCTTTTCATTCATTTTATCCTGTTTTTTTTTTAAAGGCACCATCTCGAGACTCAACCCCGTTCATGTGAGTGATTTCAGAACTGTTTTCTGTAGAAGAATAAAGTGGCAAATTTTAATAGATGGTTCACCCAAAAATGAAAAACTCTTACATTTTTCTTTTTTCTTTAGAAAACTAAAGAAGAAGATGTTTTGGTCCATAGTGAAAGTAATTGAATTCAAATGTTGTTTTGGACTTTAATTGTACTGACAAAAACAGTTTTCTCTGTTCTCACTGTTTCACTGTTCTCTGGTGTTTACCAAAGAAAGAAATTCATACAAATTTGGAATGACAGAATTTAAATTTTTGGGTGAACTATCACTATAAAATACAAAAAACTTTTATTGAAGACCAGCGTGATCTCAGTTGTAGATCTTATTTTAAACACTGTATTGTAATGCTTTTTCATGCCATATGTTTGAGAAGGAATTTCTATGTTTTTGAATGAGAAATTTGGCACTTTTTTCTATTTCTTTGTCCTCCTTTCGCTCTTAGCGTTAGCATCCAGAAGAATAAGTGGGATAGCAATCGCTCCATGAGGTACAATCAGGACGCGCAGAGGGAGGAGGGTAAGTACCTTTTTTTTTCAGATCCTCTGACTGTAACAAAGATCCTCACAATTGCACAGTGTTAGAGCGAGTCTTATAATAAAAAGACTCATGATTTAAAACCCTAGAAAATCTCATCAGACAAAATGAAATCCAGCCATCAGCATGTACATCCGCCAACTCTTTAGAAGGACTAAATCACTGTTTTTGTTTTATAAACATTTTTGTATTCAAAATAGGATTAAAACTGTAGGCTTGCCATTACTTAATGCCAATTAATCAATGGTATTAAATAATTTAGAGGCTTTTTTGGCTGTGCATCTGACACTGAAGCTTTCAAGTAGATTATGTGTAAATTTGCAGTGATCTTGATGGATGTCTATACATTCAAACTCATTCTAGATCAGAGGAGAATGGAGGAGATTATAGCAAATCTCACTAAAATGCGGTTTGGTGACCAAGAGCAGACGAAGTTTAAAGACACAAAAGAGGTACACAGTGACTCTTTGTACATGTTTTCACATGCATGTTCTGATTTGTTACCATTACCAACTTTTAAAGCTGTATTCTAACATTGTACTCTAGTATTTTGCACCCATGTTTGTTTGTGTGATTCCAGCCTGCAGGGGGGCTCTACTCGAGGCTGGAGGCCCAGTTTAAGACCTCCTCTCAGTCCAGTGGAAGACACAGCAGCTCAGAGAAAACTCTAAGGTACCACAGTCACTTCCAGCACTAAGGACGAGCCAAACAAGTGAAAGTGTTTCAAATTATGATTCATGATTTTAGTCATGAGATTTGGAAGGATTAGGAACATGTTTGTTTTAGCACACTTACTAAACTGGCTTGTCTGCTCTTGTCAGGCAAATTTAAAATGATAGCTCACTCAAAAATGAAAAATAGTCCTTTCTTCTGTGAGTGTCAGAAGATATTTTAGTCCATATAGTGAAAGTTTCCATTATATATATTTATGACCCTGGACCACAAAACCAGTCATAATTAGCACAGGTATATTTATAGCAATAACCAACAATATATTGTATAGGTCAAAATGATAATTTTTTATTTTATGCCAAAAATCATTAGTATATTAAGTAAACATCATGTTCCATGAAGATATTTTGTAATGTTCCTACTGTAAACATATCAAAACTTAATTTTTGATTAGTAATATGCTAAGAACTTAATTTGAACAATATTAAAGACAATTTTTTCACTTTTTTTTTTTTTTTTTTTTGCACCCTCACATTCCATATTACAAACCATACATCAGTGGAAAGCTTATTTATAATTGAAATATTAATTATGATGCCCATTTATGATGTAAAAATGTCAATTTAAAAAAATTGACCCTTATGACTGTTTTTGTGGTTCAGGGTTACATATAGTTTCTGTTAAGGGGCAATATTTGCCATCTGGGATTGATTTCCAGGGGCATTTTTACCTTTTGTGACGGTCTTTAATGTCAAATACTTAAATTTACCCGATTACTTCAATATTTTAAACTGTTGTCAATGAATAAACTGTTTAAAGTGGTATCTAAATCATACATGTAAAAAGCAGGAGCACACAGAGCTGCAATATTATGACAAAATCATTACTGTAGTTTATTTCTCGTTATATTGTAATAATGAATATTAATATTGATTTAGAAAACAATATACGTTTTTGTTTCGCTTTGGACACGTCACACTCTGGCTCTTAATGTCTAGAACAAGTTATGCAAAAACTCCCGTTATAATCACTAAAGCTACTAAATTAATATATTATAATATATAACTTTTGCACTGTGCACACTCATCAACAGCTCCCCGTTTTTTGCGTTGAGACTAAAACCAATCAAACCCGTTTCTGTTGAATTTAGGAATGCATCGGCCAATCAGAAGCACTTAGTAGACTAGTCATCGCTGAAAACGCCAATCAGAGGCACTTAGATTAGTCAGCGCTGACTAATCTAAGTGCTTCTGATTGGCCAATGCGTTCCTAAGTTCAATAGAAACACATTTGATTGGTTATGAGGTTGCACAAAACAACACTTAAAGGCAATCTGATGAAACAAATTGACACTTTTCATTTTCACATTTTATTTGCGGTAATACATTGTATATTCTGCAGGGGCATTTGTGCCACAAGCCCTCTTTAATTTCCGACCCTGGACCACACTGACTTTTATTGTACAGGCATTAACAGTTGTATATTCATCAAAATATTGTCTTTTGTGTTTGAAAAGAAAGTCATTCAGGTTTAGAACAACATTTCCTTTTAAAATACAAGAACTTTTAATGGAAGACCCAAAATCTACTGTTTATATAATATCGCTTTACTTTGTAATTGACATGCTTGCAGCTTTAATTTTACCTTTTTACTTACTCTCTTTTTCCTATTCTCTCAGATCCATTTTTAACCAGCACTTTGGTCTTTTTTTAGAGCGAAGCCACGCTCGGGGCCGTCAAGACCGACTTAGAGAAAATGTGGAGATAAGTGGATGAGTTTTTGAAAAGGAGGAGTAAAAGAGGTTGCTGCTGTTTGACGAGGCAGAATAGCCTAGTACTCTCTTCATCTCTCCATCCGTGGCTCCACTCCTCCTAAACTCTGTCCAGACACAGCAGGAATAGCATTAGACTCTTTTCCGTTACAGTCCCGGGAGAAGAATGGACTGCTGGTGTGGTCACTGATGTCATAACTGTAGCTATAGAACATAAACAATGGACCTAATAAAACCATCAGTTGCACTGTAAACAATACAAGCTTTTGGCTGCTAATGAATTGGTTGCACCCACTAATCTGTGTTACACTAGTACCGTTGAAGTTTATTTTGCAAGTATCTCATCTCATGTCTAGCTCAGGATTCATCCCAGCCGCAGTGCGTTGTAATGTCCCTGTTTCATTCTAGCCGACTCAGGTGACCAGACAAAGCTCATCTCCGTGGTACTGACCCTGCACTTTAAGCCGTCTTAATGCAATGACTCAAACTTGTATAATACGCAAAGAAGCCACTGGGTAAAGCGTGACGCTGATGACTAATACCTGTGAGGTCCATGATTATGTTGCACTGAAACTATCACAACTGTGCCATTTGGACCAATGTGACATGGGGTAGAATACAGAATCAGTAGAATAAAAATCATTGAAAATAACCTGTCTTTTTTTTTACTGCTTTAAAATAATTACACGTTCAACGTAATTGCTTGGCCTTTGATTTGGAACATTTTAAATACACAGCCCTCTTTTACACAATTACTTCATGTGTTTAAAAAAAGGAAGGTATTAGAGGTTTATCTCATGATCGGTCGGTCATATCACTGAAGAGGATTTCCAGCACAACTGTCACCATGACAACAGGAAAGGGAAGTAGAACATTTCTGCATGTGTGGGGGGAGCTTCGATGAGCTGGTCTGCCTTTTTTGGTGACAGTCAGTGTTTGATTGAGCTCAGGTAGGTTGGGTTACAGTACTGGGCCACCTGCCAGCCAAGGACACAAATGATCGTGTGTTAATTCCCTCTTTGCTGGTGGGAACCAGATCCATCACAACCCCCACCATTCAATGTGACAAATATCTCTCTCTTTCCAGGAGTTGTCTCTCTCTTACTCTGAAACGTTGACAGTTCTGAAGAAGCAAAGCTGAGTCGAGCTGTTTTAAATAATACTGTGACTTAAAACTGTTTTATTATTAAACTAGTTTGTTTCCATTTGTGTTCTGAACACTAAAAACAGTACAGTTCTATTTACACTACCGTTCAAAAGCTTAGTGTAAAGGCAAAGACATAAATGTTAGAAATGTATTGCTGAAAACATGTTACAAAGCTACTATGTAGTACTGACTTGTGGAGTTAGACTGTTAAACAGTTTTTAGTGTTCAGGATTTTGTGGGTGGGCCTAAAATCATGTCTCGATGACGCACTGAAGCCACCAGTGTTGCCAACTTATTGACTTTTTTCCAAAAAAAAGCGCCTAGCGACAAATCTAGCGACTTCTTGGACAAACCTTATTTAGTTTCTGAGACTCTCCGGTACTGCAGCACCAGTGCAATGTCCTGCTTTCCCAGTGCGCTCTCTCTCTCTCTGGGTCTGCCCTGTTCTGTGAGCAGCAGAGGAGCAGCACTTTCAGATTAAAAAATAAAAAATATTTTGTTGCTTCTAACTCTATTTTACAGGTAAGTATAGCTGCAATCGCAGCACAGCCATTGTCTAAATCATATGTGTATTTCATTAGACAATGTTGTGATTATAAACCAGGATTTTATTGTACATTAATATCTTTGAGAGATGGGTATGTCTTAATGGGCCGCGTTTCAGTCACTATTTCATATTCACCCCTTTGTCTGACAACTGAAACAGTAAAATATGTCAAAATATTTATGAAATATATCAATTAAAACAGTTTTATTGAGAATTTGGCTGCACTAAAATGCAGTATGTGAGCACAGTGAGGCAAGACAATGCGACACACTGACGTCATGAATATGCTAATTAGCGCATGACGTCATCTAACGGCATTTGGCGACTTTTCAAGCGGGGTTTAGCTACTTTTCACTGAGAAAAGTTGGCAACACTGGGAGCCACTGAGTATGGTCCCTCCCTAACACTATAATAAATAGAGTGCATTAGCATCAATTGTTCGCCCACTCAATCGGCAGTTACTATCATTACAGTTTGCTAGCTAGGTACTAGCGGCAACCTCCCGCTCTCGCTCTTGCTCTTGAAACAATACGGAAGTGACTGAAGCTGCAGTTCATCGCCTGGCCGCTTGAGGCTGGCTCCAAAAGGGAGCAAATCCCCATAGACTCTTTATAACAGATAAAAACATGTTTACAGCCTGGTACAAAAAGTGGTTTTGGTTTTTACAGCTAGTTTTGCCCTTCAGGACAACTCTGAGGGGGGTGAATTTTTTTTCTAACTCACCCGTTTAAATTATATTAAGCATTAAAATTCTGCATAATTAAGGGTGTGGCCACTTGAGTGACAGGACGCGGTCACATTACCTCAGCTTATTGCAGCAGTTGAACTTGGCATCTCAGCCGTGTTATTGCTTTGTTTTTTCTTAGGGTGTTACTTTATCAGGATTATTGTAATAAATTTAAAAACCAGACATCTTAGCTCCACCCACGTCCCGCCTCTTTGTCCATTTTCTATTTTCCTGGAGTGACGCGCGGTGAGGCGCTTCCAAAATGGCGACGACAGGCCCCGCCCAACATTTGCTTCAAAAACGCTCTTCAGAAACCTAAGGGTGACGTCACTGACACTACGTCCTTTTTTTTTTACAGTCTATGGCTAGGTATGATTTCGTCACATAATGCATTACATAGTTGCGATAGACCTTTCTCACATTTCCGGGTTTCACATAGCGGAAGTCGTCATAGTTGGGTAAAATCCGAGAGCAGTGAATGGGAGAGTATCACAAATATATTTTTTGTATTCCCATTTGCTCAGATATCAAAAGAAAAACACGATAGTGTTTTCACAAATTCCAATTAAAGGAAAAAATTGAGAGAGATTGATATCAGCGGACAAAACTTTGAGAACAATGTCAAACACCGTCCCTCCCATAGAGGTGTCATTAGAAACACCCTTGCATTAGCGTTAACTCGTTTTTTGTAACTTGATGAAAAGGTGATATAACACAAAGTATATATATGTATATATGTTGTTATAAATGTACAAATATTTGTAAAAATAAAAAATCTAAATATGAACAAAATGCCAAGGATTTTTGATGATGATGACCATTGAAATGCGTCATCACAGTCTTGTGAAAAGGGTCCATCATTTACAAAATAGCTCAGTCTTCCATTCCGGTTGTAGAGGTATTTGACGGTTGAAAAGGGCGGCAGCTTTCTCGCGAGTGGGCATGGCTTCAGTGCCGACAACCGACATGCCCCCTGCGTTTGAGGGCAGAGAATACTGCTTATTAAGATTTTGGTAACTTATTTTATTTACTTGCCGTTTTTTATCATTCAAAATTGGCTGGGTGGTTAATAAAATTTTTCTGTACCGTGACAAACTCATTGTCAACACATTTAATAGAGGGTTTGCATTTACGTCATAATTTGGTCAGTTACCCGGATGCATATTGGCGTTACGATTTAAACAACAGCATGGATTGCATGGTTAATGTACTACTGAATACGTTGTTCTGCTAATTTATGCTGTCTAAACCACAGAAAAAGCGGGTGGAAGCTGTTAAATCATATAGAGAAGGACTCTGTAAGCAGTAAAGGGCAGAATATTTTGACAAACTAAACTTAATAGGTGGTTAAGGTACGTACAAGCAGTATTAATTAAGATATATTTAACATACCTGACAGGAAGTAAGAACAAACACGAATGTCAAGATTCTTGGAAATCCTGGTTTAGTTTGGCCAACCATAAATGCCTATTGTTCCTCAGACTGTTTTTTTGCACTCTTCTCCTTGATTTGTTATAACTTTTGGCAGTTTATAGTACTCCAAATGTTTTTCCTGGTCCAACTGATTAGTACAGCCCAAAAACGTGATGATAAGTGACCATTTTCGAAAGATAATCAGCAAAAGATGCGAGTTTCATTTGGTTCAGTGGCATTTGTTTACATTCAGTGCCGCCAATATGGCCGATTGATGATGCGTGGTGAAAACACTCTATACAGATTTACAATGTGTAATGCAGAATCTTAACTTTCAAGCATTGATAATTCTGTAATAGTTCTACAGGTGACAGGATTCTGAGCTAATCAGATATACTAGTTATAAGGAACAGCAAGAGCAGCGATTTAGCAGAGTGAGGGTAAAGGTGGACGGACAGTGGCTGCCCTCATTCCCTCAGTACTCGGTCAAAGGTCATATCCTCATCATTCAATGCTCTTTTGTCTATTGTTATTTGTAACAAATGCTTTGTTGGCATTGGTGGTGTGCAGTTGTTTAGAATGGCATGGATTTGTTTTCCTTAAAGAATGAAAGTACTATGCTAATCATTTTGGACGAAGGTATAATGTAATCCACTATGTAAACCTAACTGTTCCTAAAATACACCATAAATATACAACTGTGGATTTCTTCAAAGCTAAATATATCACAATGGCTCTATAAACTATTATAAACATTGCTACACCGGTTAGCCATCAGTCACATGAATGGAAAGCCACAATGTCATTTCTAAATTAAGGCGATATAATTTATCGCTTCAGTTTTGGTTTGTACTATCCTCGCTAGAGGGAGCTGTTTGTGTCTAAACATGATCCTCCTGAAGCCAACTTTCTGTGCAGCAAGGCCTCCCTCATTGTCTGTTGTTGTCATGAAGTTCACCTCTCTCAAGAAGGACAGAGCTATTTATAGTGACCACCATTAGGAAGACACTCCTGCAAATAGCCCAAGCTACAACAAATAGCTTGTAATGCTTTATTATACTAGGTAGTTTAAATAACCCATCATATTATTACAAATAACTAATATTTGTGTAAATAAGTTTTATATTTTTGCATCAGATGACATCAGCAATGATTCATTATGGTATGCTTATTCATTTTATAATGATTATATGATGATATTAGCTGAAATTAGCTAAGAGTAATAGGTTACGAGAAAGTAAACACACCCTAAACAAGACAACTGTCAAACTAGTTTGAGTGACGGGGAGGAGCAGGTGATGTCATTCTAATGTATGTAAATGGAAAGGCAGGACCAGACAGAACGAGTATAAGCCAGCCCAATCCTGAACAGGGCAGCCCACCTCATTTCACATGTATGTGCCACAATGCACGTGCACTGCTCCTCTCCTGGACCCCTCCTATTGCTCACTTCAGCAAGATGACCTCTTTCAGGGCGTCCCCGTGACCCTGTTAACTTTCAGACCCACCGTGTGTGTTGATTAATGACGTACTTTAATAGAGGAAACATGCAAGGTTTTCGATGTCCTTTCGTACATATGCATGATCTGGGACCTGCAATAAACCAAACCAGACGTCCAGAAAAGTTTCAATGGTTTATTGTATTTCTCAAAATAATTCAAAACAGCCAAAACAACAAAGAAAGGAAGCATGGCCAGTTTTCTGTTACACAAAGTGAAGTCATAGCCTGAGGAGCATCTGTTCTAAAATAAGAGTGCATTTGCTGATTGTCGTTTTAAAGTTGTTACAATGTTTAATTTTGGGGTTTCGACTTGCAAAAGAATGTTTCTCAAATAATAAAGACACAGCCACTCTACTAATTGTTCAAAAACAAAAACACTGGAACGTCAACCTTTGGGTATCGCCTGTGATTCCTGGAAAGCAGGTTGGTCTGTATTCTAAAAACTTCAGTTGCAGCACTGACTTTACTTGCAGTCAGGTAAACATGAACACTTACAATTCATTTACACCACATCATGCTTATCTCAGCTCCAAAGTTTACAGCAGTGTGGGACCTACATGTAATAAAAGATAAAAAAAAAAAAATAAGTAAACATGGATCTGATTTACACAACAACAGCTGATTATCAAATTACACCTGGAAAAAACTGCAATGCTAGTGTCTGTTCGAGAATAAACCTGCTGCGTTTGGATTAAAGGTTCACCTTCACTGCAAGTGAGATCAGTTTGTTGGTTAAGGCAGAGCATATAATTTACCAAATTACGGGTCCTAAACTGCTCTAACACTGCTTGTTTAATTAACCATTTTAAAAGGTGTGTAGACTGGGCCGCATGCTGGACTATAGGGGAAATTCTGTCAAATATATCAACATAAAGTGCACACATGACCTTGTGAAATGTAACAGCTTTATGAAAAAATGTATAGGCATAAATGACTTCTCGACTTCAGGACAATGTATTCTTTTTCTTATTCTTTGTTCAGTAGACACTACAGTAGTTTGCACACACAAAATCCAGTATTTTTCCATCAACTGACGTTTAAGTGGCGTTGCGTCACGTGACAGGCTCTGAGGGAGGAGTGGGGGGAAAACATGCGAACGTTTGACGTGCCTATGAAGCGCCACACGGCCAGTTTATTATGATGTTTTCTAGTTATTCGATGCTTTTATCATACATCACTGCCGTATTGGAGTTAACTTCGCGATAGTTAAGTTTATGGAGAGCATCACAAGCCAATTGTATCAGGCTCTGACCCATGCCATGCGTATCATCATACCCTGACTCTGAACAACCACTCCCCTTCGTGGCTCGTGGAAAATTACCAGCTTACAATCAGCACAAGTACAAGCTCCAACATCCGCCTGACGGACTCGATGCCCTCGGTCTCCTTCAGTCCAACGTGAAATTATTTTTTCCCGAACATGTATACAATTACCGAGCGATTGCTGTTGAAGAATATCAAAAACAGTTCATTTAAAGCTTTCGGGAAATATAAAAGCGGTGTTTTTCGGAAGAGTCGCGCAAAATACATTGCATTTCCCTCCAAAAGCAACATATAAACAAATAATACACGACCATAATATTATCGCAAATTACAAGTCCACTCTGCACGCAGTTTGCCTTTTTCTCTAAACGGGCGGAGCGGTAGCGTGGGCGCTAGAAAGAGTTGATATTGATTGACGGGCGCGCCGTCCAATGGACAGCGAGCAAGGACGTGCTTAGCAACGCTGCGACCAATGGCGCACCTCCATGGGCGTGACGTTAATCCAAACTTTTCGCGGCGCCATCGGCTGAAAACTAAACCGAGATGGAATCTCCCAGTCTGAACCGGTTTCAACCGGTTACGAGTTTGTTGCTTGTGAGAAGAAGAGGCACAGGCTCAGTCTCTAATACCGCCCTGGTGCAAAATATACTTCAGTACAGAGAACATTTGTTAATTAAGGTGAACTTTGTTTCGTAAAATGAACCGGACTGAGAAAATACAGAACTCGCCGTGATTGTTGGTGCGGAATTCACATCCTAGTGGTCCTTATATCAAGCAACTAGCTCGTGTGTGTAGTCTTCACTGTGGAATAGTGTGGCTGGCCAGTCAACGGCTCATCCTAAAGCCAGAAAGCGTGTACAAACCAGGCACCAGCGATACTGGATCAAATAAACATAATTTTAGCAACTCTGGCAGACAAGCCCATCTTCTTTCTCTCAAAGGCTTGGACATTAGGTAGGTAAATATGGGGTGAGAACTTGCAGCTAGAGTGCTTGGGGTTGGTTTGTGCTCTGTGGAGAATGATGATGCTGTGAGATTGTGTCGAAATGCCTAGAAATTGCACGTATGGAGGTTAAAGTGGAGAGAAAGTGAAATGGCTTTGCTGCTGAGGGTTTATGAGGGATGTTGCGGGTGTGTTGCGTGATGGCTAGTGTTCAGCACTGGTGTCACGCTGGACTGAATAACGTAGCTGGGTTTTGTTCGATTTAACAATCGTTAACGTATATCTCACGTAACATCAAAACAATCACAAATGCATCACTAGCTGCTAGCGCTAACCATAAGCGCAAGTTGTTTCAGCGAGCAAAATTCAATTGCAAAATGCATTCAGGACATTGTAGAGGTGTAACATTCGTTTAAAGAATTAACGGTATATAAAAACACACTCGGTTTATTTCTTACCTGGTTTACTGCTAGTAAAGCCTGCAGAGCTTTCAGGTGTAACGTTAGGGCGCAGAGCATGGTGTTGGTGGGAGGGGTTGCTCCAGAGTCAGGGAGGGAGATCCTTGCAAAGTCACCCCCGTGGAAGTCATCTGAAACGGGTGTAGACCGTCAGAAATATCGGTGTTTGTTATGGACGAGGCGCGCCAGTTGCGCACCGAAGCATTTGCTTTGCTGTCCATTTTATAGTATGATAGCATGCACGCGTAATTGTTGTCACAGTATGTAAAGCGATGCATTCTTAGGAATTTTTACGCTGTAGAGAACAGCGAAGTTGTTGCTCTCCTCAGCTTGATTCTTAGTCCAACCCAGTTGTGTTTTGAAGACGTGTGCGTGAAATCAGCTGACAAGCTCTGTGTTGTGATACAGATCCTATTGTGGCCATTGCTTACTGAATGAAACAAGGTGAGGTGTGCAAAAGGCGGGCAAATCAACAGGTTGCGCAGTACCGAGGACTAGTTATGGCACCATCACTTTATTTAGGCCTGAGAGACTCGTGGTCTCACAAAGCCCGACTGTGTCGTGTCCAAGTAAATTCTTGAAATTTCCTCCAATGCCAACTTTTTTTCTGGGTTCTTGGCTGTAATGCTTACCTCGTTACGCAATGGTTTGGCTCCGGGGTGCAAATTGAATTAGCGTGCGCATTGGCCTTTCAAGTGTCCTTCAAACTGTATGTAAACCATTATTGAAATCTCGTGGTCGATAAGAGTAGAAAAAAAAACGTTTGTAAGTTCTGAGAGCTGGCTACTTCTCTTGTGTTATATGTAAACAGAATGACGTCAGCCAAAGGGCTGCTTAGCACGTGGTCTCATTCACAGAATAATGGCTCATGTGATCACAGGCCCAGTGAGTGGCCCTTGTTCCTAGGACATATTAGGATATTCATTCTGCAAGCATGTTACCTTTATCGCGCCACCCACCTATTCCATTGTTATTGAGGATTAACCCTCCAGCAGGCATTGGAGTGTTGGCAGGCCATGTCATATAAGGCTTTTTGGATGGTCCCGGGTCGAGGGAGGGAGGGTGTAATGGTCAGCTGTTTGGATTTGTGTACCCAAATGTTCATTTCACTTGACTTTGCCCCTGCTGGATGTTTCCTCCCTGTCCCCCACAGAGCTCTATGCCAGCAATTATGACAATGTTAGCCGACCACGCAGCTAGACAGCTGCTGGACTTTAACCAGAAACTGGATATCAACCTGCTGGATAATGTGGTCAACTGTCTGTACCATGGGGTTGGGCCACAGGTAAGTAAGACCTTTCACAAACAGATGAACTACAGTACCAAAAAAACAGTGTAAGCAAAAAAAGAAGTATAGAGTGTTTTCACAACACGTGATCAGTCGGCCATATTGGTGGGACTAAACGTAAACAATGCCACTAAAACAAACAAAACATGCATATTTTGCTGATTACCGTTGCTAAAAATGATAAATTATTGTCATGTTTTTGGCTGTACTAATTGGTCAGACCAGGAAAAACATTTGGAGTACTATAGAATGCCAAAAGTTAAAACAAATGAAGAACAAGAGTGCAAAAAAGTGGAACAAAGGGCGTTTGTGGTTGGCCAAACTGAACTAGGATTTCCAGGGCAATAATCTTGACAACATTTGTGTTTGTTCTTATAATTTCTGGTCAGGTGGGCGGAATATTAATCTAATATCTTAATTAATACTGCTTGTACATATCCTTACCACCTATTCACCTAAATTTGTCAAAATATTGCATAAATTAGCAGAACAGTACTACACTAACAATGCAATCAAGGCTGTTTACTTCCAAGTATTGCCAATATGGCCATGCATCAAAAAAGATTATATGTGACCCTGGACCACAAAACCAGTCATAAGGGTCAGTTTATTTAAACTGAGATTTATACATCATCTGAAAACTGATAATAAGCTGCAGTATTTGGCCGAGATACAACTATTTGAAAATCTGATATCTGAGGGTGCAAAAAAATCTAAATATTGAGAAAATCGCCTTTAAAAAAGGTGTCCAAATGAAGTTTTTAGCAATGCATATTACTAATCAAAAATGAGGTTTTGATACATTTACGGTAGGAAATTTACAAAATATCTTAGTGCAACGTATTCTTTACTTAATACCCTTATGATTTATGACACAAAAGAAAAATTTAAAATTTAGACCCATACAATGTATCGTTGGCTATTGCTACAAATGTACTTGTGCTACTTATGACTGGTTTTGTGGTCCAGGGTCACATATGTGTACACGCATGTGTGTGTCTATTTATACACTAGTGTGTATTGACACAATTCAAATTTAGCCACTTTTTTGTTGTTTTTGTATTGTAAGTTAACACAATTGTTTCTCTGTTTTAGCAAAGAATGGCCCAGGAGGTGCTGACTCATTTGAAGGAGCACCCAGACGCATGGACGCGTGTTGACACTATTCTGGAGTTCTCTCAGAATATGAACACCAAAGTAAGCTGAGTTCCAACTTACTCAGGTGGAGGGTCATGGTTTCTATACTTTGAGGAAGATCTGATCTCTTTTTCACACATTATACAGGAACACAGTTTTGTTTTCTTTTCCTCCAAACCAGCAATACCCATTTCTTAAGTGTACTGGGGTTGCTTAGCATCATGTCAAAAACAGATTCCTCTGTACACATGCAAGATCACATTTTCCTACACCTCTCCTCACATTCTTGTCCTGGTCAAGCAAAGTCATAGTTAAAGTAGGTGTGTGAGGATCCTCGGTTGAGAGTGAAATACCTCAGTATCTTCATCTGTACAGCAGCCAGAGGTGTGTTAATGACTGACTGTTTAGGGTCAGGAGATTTAAAGCACCTGATCCATGTGATCTAAGCTCCTATCCGTGGATTTTTATTTCAGAGGATCCACACAGTGTAGAATTTCTAGCGTGTTTGTTCATTTTGTAGCGTGTAGGCTGAATGTAAATCATTTAGTAGTTTGTGAATGGTGTAGTTTTTGGGATGAATTGTCTTCCTCAGTGTGTTAATAGACTTCCTCAAAGTACTGCCGACCCAGTTTGCCGTCTGCTTGCCTTTTAAGATTGCTCTTAACACTCTGGTCATTACTAATGTTTGAGTTGGTTTATCAACAGTATCTGTAATATCAAAATGATAATGGCCCAAAAGTGAGGGCTCTAGAAGAACAGACAGGAAAATATGCAGAGCAGGTAAATTCTTTGAATTTGTCTAAATTCATCAAGCAAAATACAGAAAGAGCGCATTTGGCTTTTTGCTTAATTTATTTACAGCCTTTTTGTAGGTGAAAAAGCAAACAAAAGACAATTAATTGAAGTTGTTCATATTTGATATTAATCACAATGTTCCATTATGTTGATTGCTTGTAATAGGACGAAAAGGGGTGTGTCTTCCTGTGCACCTTGACACAGCTAGGCTTTGGCGGCAGGCCTCCACAAGGTCTACCTTTTCATTCCCTTACTCTCAATTCTGCTGTGCCTCCATTCACACTGCACATGCCTCATATGGAGCTCAGAGACGGCAGGGAGATAGGCAGGCAGTTTACCCCCTTTTTTAACCTCAGTTATGGATAGTAACAGTTATTTCCACTGTAGGGATCATCAGTGTCTCTGTGTGCTGTGGTTCCCCTTGTTTCCCCCAAGCATTTCTCCTCTACCCTAGCCTACTCTATTTCCTGTCTCGATCGTAAACCAAGAAATATTGCAACATCACACGTGAGCCATAAAGACTTGATGCTTTGCGTCGTGTTGCAATGTTTTTGTGTCTTGCCTTTATTTATTTATTTATTTATTTATCTATAAAAATTAAAGGTGAAATGATCCTGGTGATTTATTTATTTTTTTACAGGGTTAAATGTGTCCTACTTCTCCAGGCCTCACCTTTAATATCCTC
Source organism: Cirrhinus molitorella (assembly GCA_033026305.1). NCBI lineage: Eukaryota > Metazoa > Chordata > Actinopteri > Cypriniformes > Cyprinidae > Cirrhinus > Cirrhinus molitorella. The sequence goes on along the minus strand of CM065135.1, from coordinate 21,803,942 downwards.
ACTCAATATGTGACCTGTATTCCCTGTTTTGCTTTAACACATTAACTTTTTTTTTCCTCTTCCCATTAATCCCTACAGTTGAAATGCTGTTAATCCAAATAACACTAGTGACCATGACAAAAAACACTAATGCACCATGAATAACCTTTAAAAGCAGTATATAACATCTTAAGGCAGTCTGTAGACCCAATCCTGTGGCTCGTCTTGCTGTTCCTGCGACCCACACCAGTTATTGGTGAAAACAGTAGTGTCACAAAGACAGAAAAGGGGTTTGGTCTTTATTGACCAACCGGAAAACACATCACTGATGATTTAAGCCTTGTGAGTGGCTATTAGCTGTTAAAAGAACCCTTGGTTCCTCTTGTTTTGGGACACAGTTGTTGTGTTGCTCCCCCAAGCTGCTTTCTTTGTTGTGGCCGGGCACAGAATCAAACCATTAGCTGTTTGCCATTAACGCCTCCTTTCCTGTCTTTTACATTCTGGTGTGACATGGCCAGAAACAGCAAAACTTCTACAGAATCCCATACAAACACTGTGTAGAGTTTTGATGGGGGATTATGGATTTTTTTTGGTTCTCTTTTTGAGTTCATAATAAAATACTTACTGAAGTCAAATCTGCATGATGTATTTTATTTTATTTTATTTATTTTATTTTTTTTTTAATCTGAATTCATTTGGAATAAACCAAAGAATGTGTGAAAATATATTAGGCAGTCAAAGTTAAGAGCAATTTTTTGTTTTCCTAACGTTGTTTGTCTAACGGTACAGTTCTGGCTGGTTAATGTTTGGGTCATTAACTCTTGATTTGTTCTCTTGGCATTACAGTACTATGCTCTGCAGATTCTGGAAACAGTTATTAAAACAAGATGGAAGATTCTGCCCAGAAACCAGTGTGAAGGTAAGACTGACTCACAAGAATTCCCCTCACCGCTTTGAGATGAACAAGTAATTCATAGCTCAGTCTAAATCAATTCTTAAGTCATAAGCAGCTCAAAGACTGGATTTGGGCAAGCGGTAAAGGGATCATTGAAATGTAGGAGTAAGCGGTTCACTGTGCGATGACTTGACTCTACAAGACGTTTCTAGCAGGCCAACACATTCATTAGAATCAAGTGTGTGATTGCCAAGTTGAGCTGAATTCCCCTTTTAAAAATGCATGGAAGGTCGTCTGCTCAGCTTAGTGTTCATCTGTTTCCGAAAAAAAAAAAAACAGAATCTGCTCTGAAAGATCTCATGAAATGGAAAACATGATGTAAGCTTTTGTTATTACTAATAAATCATCACTTAGATATAAGGATGTAACAATATCAAAATCTCACCATATGATAATGTCATGAAATTATTTCTACAGTAAATGTTTCCAACCCATATTCTTAACTAAGAAAACTTAAGTAAAAAAAAAAGTCTGTGAATTGACTTGTACCTAAACTTTAAAGGGGATTCAACCCTCTTTTTAGTTGTGGTATGCTGTCTCAGTCTAAACTACATTTGCACTGGTGTTTTAAGAAGCCAAACAAATTAGAATATAATAGTAATAACAACAATGACAGTAAAACAATTGCACTGTAAAATAAATGAAAATTAATATTTCATAGGTATATTATTTTTGCTTTGCACTACAGCAGGGAAATTAGAATACATATTTTCTAATTTCTACACTTGAAACATGTTTTGAATTTGGACTGCAGTAACGTTACCTATTTAAAGCAGTATCTGTCAGCGATTCATATTGCACTTTTAAGCTTTTATTTTGATGGAAACGGAAGTAGAGCTTTTATTTTGACGGAAGACTCAAGCTTCAGTGAAAACAGGCTTACTAAAATGCGTGAAATGCTGTAATCATCTTCCACGAAAAATAAAGCATAACTGGTGGCTCATGCAATAAATGGTTCACTGTAAATGGAGCCGTTCTGAGGTGTGGAAACAGATCATGAGCTGATCCAATAATGTCTCAACAACAGACAAAACAAGTCTCTGTACGACTGTCACACAACCAAAAAAATGAAAAAAGAATATTATAACATTATATTAATTTAGCAGGATTAATGTTTTATTAATAAATTTATTGCTAAATAAGTAGTGTTTGATATCCTGTCAAAAGACATTGGATTACATAATTTAAAACATTTTTAAAGTAGTTTGTTTTGTTTCTTCGAATGTGAAAAAGGCAGAACACTTTTAATATGCCGATACAGATCTGAAGGTGAACAAACAGTAACAAGTCCTCTGAGACGAGCTGCTTTCATCCGGATGGAGAGCTCATGGGGTTTTATGCTGCCTTACTGTATGCATTGACGCTCTTCACTGCTCTGCTTTATTTCAGGCATTAAAAAGTATGTCGTGGGCCTCATTATCAAGACATCATCAGATGCAGCCAATGTTGAGGTCAGTGAACTTCCACTTATTTTGTTTACGGCCTTCCTGTGGTTTCTGTCCGGCTGTCTGTTTTATGCTATGCTCTGTCTCTTTTCAGAAAGAGAAAGTGTACATTGGAAAGCTCAACATGATATTAGTACAGGTGAGGTTTGTTTGACTGCTTTTTCTTAGTGCATTAGAGATTAATTGCCAAAGGTTTATGAATAGCAGTAAATGTCACATAACATGGTGATAGGTGTGTGTATATTTAATGACTCAGTGTTATGTTACTTGCCGTTTTTGTGTTTAGATCTTGAAGCAGGAGTGGCCAAAACACTGGCCCACATTTATCAGTGACATTGTTGGAGCGAGCCGCACCAGCGAGAGCCTTTGCCAGAACAATATGATCATTCTCAAGCTCCTCAGCGAGGAGGTGTTTGACTTCTCCAGTGGCCAGATGACACAAGTGAAAGCCAAACACCTGAAGGACAGGTATGACGGCATTAAAAGAGAATAACTAATGCATTTTATGGTTGAGAATAAGGTCATATTCTAATTACTTGCTCTTGTTAATTAATCTGTATTGTTTTGTGATCTGGTTTCCATCTGCAGCATGTGCAATGAGTTCTCCCAGATATTCCAGTTGTGCCAGTTTGTGATGGTACGTGTGGTTTTCATATTTTTTATTACATACATTAACAACCATATAGCAAATATTTCCATTTGTTTAGGTACATGGAGACTTTTTTTCTCTTAGTGATACACACACAAACACTTTCAATACATATTCCAGCTTGTTTGTGATTGAAAAATTAACAAATGTGTTATTAACCACCCAGCCAAATTTGATTGATTTAAAAAACAAAACAAAAAAAAAAACACTGTAATAAAATAAGTTATCAAAATCTTAATTTAAAAAAAAAAAATTGTATTCTCTGATCTTAAATGCTGGGGGCGTGTCCACTGTCAGCAATGAAACCATGCCCACTCATAAGAAAGTTGCCACCTCTCTCAACTTTTAAATAAAAATAGATAAATTAATGAATTTACATGAAGAAGACTAGCTATTTAGCAAACTGTAGGCTGTGGTAACTAACAGTAATGGCAGTAATTTGTGAACCACTAATGTGCAAGACATTCTTTCAGGCCTGCCCAAAAAATCCTGAACACAAAAATTCGTTTAACGGTCCAACTCCACAATTCAGTACAACACTATCACAGTCTTTGTAATGTGTTTTCAGCAATACTTTTCTAACATTCATTAATCTGTTTGAAGACATTTCTCAGAATTGACTTTGCATGGAAATGTTTTAGTGGCCTAAAGTTTTTTTTTTTTTTTTCTTCTTCTTCTTCTTCTTCTTCTTCTTCTTCTTCTTCCCATACAATTCTCAGGAAAATTCCCAGAATGCCCCACTTGTACACGCTACATTAGAAACTCTGCTGAGGTTTCTCAACTGGATTCCCTTGGGCTATATCTTTGAAACGAAACTCATCAGTACTCTGGTGTACAAGGTAACATACTTGGAGATTTCTTACTCTTACAGATTTTGTGAAAAAACTAGGAATGTAGTAGAATGCTTTTGCTGTTGCTGTTGTTACCTCATATTAACCAACACTGAATTATACTAATAATAAAAAACTAAAATATTAGACTGTAGTATACATCAGGGGGTTTTTTGTACAGTGAAATGGTATGGTTACATAGTCATGCAATAATAACTGATGCTTTTTTTAATTGTTGGCTTCTCTTCTCTTTTGGGTTGATCTGTAGTTTTTAAACGTGCCGATGTTTCGTAACGTGACGCTAAAGTGCTTGACTGAGATAGCAGGAGTCAGTGTCAGCCAGTACGAGGAGCAGTTCGTCAATCTCTTCACCCTGACCATGATGCAGCTCAAACAGGTAACCTTCTCTCTAGTGCAAATCAAAGTACAGTTCCAACGTACCAGTTGCTTTTGGGCCAGTCTGATGTTCTCTTTCTTATTTGTGTGTTGAAGATGCTTCCTTTGAACACCAACATTCGATTGGCGTATGCAAATGGTAAAGATGATGAGCAAAACTTCATTCAGAACCTTAGCTTGTTCCTCTGCACCTTCCTTAAAGAGCACGGACAGTTGATAGAAAAGAGATTGAACCTCAGAGAGACGCTTATGGAGGTACACACACTTCAGATAGTTATCAGCCTCAGTCATTGATGCCATTGTGTTAAGGCCTTGTTTGTTTCTCTCTCTGTTTAGGCTCTACATTACATGTTGCTGGTGTCAGAGGTGGAGGAGACGGAGATCTTTAAGATCTGTTTGGAGTACTGGAACCATCTGGCAGCTGAGCTTTACAGAGAGAGTCCTTTCTCAACATCCACCTCTCCTCTCCTCTCAGGGAGCCAACACTTCGATGTACCGCCCCGCAGACAACTCTACCTGCCTGTGCTCTCTAAGGTTGGTTTGCAAGACTCAGAAGAAGAAACTTCACCTGAGATGACAATTTAAGATAGAAGCTATATGGATGTTTGTGTTATTGTCTTGCAGGTGCGTTTGTTGATGGTAAGCCGCATGGCCAAGCCAGAGGAAGTGCTGGTTGTGGAGAACGATCAGGGTGAGGTGGTTCGAGAATTCATGAAGGATACAGACTCCATTAACCTCTACAAGAACATGAGAGAGACACTTGGTGAGAGCTCTGCTCCCTTATCTACCTTATTTTTTCCACATAAAAGTGGGCTTTGGCTTCCGGTCTCATCCGCATCCAGCTATTTTTAGCTGTACAAAATGGCTATTTCCCTTTAGCAGCTAATGAACTGGAAGTCTCACCCATAAGCTTACATCCGCGTTGAAAAAGGTGGATATTATGAATGCAGAGGTTTTGGCCCCTAAAGTGTGTTTACCATCATATTTCTCTCTCTACAGTCTATCTTACCCATCTGGACTATGCCGATACCGAGCGTATCATGACAGAAAAGCTTCATAATCAGGTGAACGGTACTGAGTGGTCCTGGAAGAACCTTAACACGTTGTGCTGGGCCATTGGATCCATCAGTGGAGCCATGCATGAAGAGGATGAGAAGCGGTTCCTTGTCACTGTCATTAAGGTGCAGAAATCTTACAATCATACAAAGTCTTCTTATGTAAAATTAGAACTATAATAATGTGCCCATGTGATCTACAGGACCTGCTGGGTCTATGTGAGCAGAAGAGAGGGAAGGATAACAAGGCCATCATTGCCTCCAACATCATGTACATAGTGGGCCAGTATCCACGGTTCCTACGTGCGCACTGGAAATTCCTGAAGACTGTTGTCAATAAATTGTTTGAATTCATGCATGGTAAGTCTTTGAGACTTAGAATAGAATCAGGTGTTTGCATCTGTATACAGCTGTGATGTCTTTGGATTGATCTTTAAATAGAAGCAAAGTTGATGTCACATTTGTTCACACATGCATAGCAGTGCTGCATTTTAGTCATTTATGGAGCAGCTCTGTTATACAGTTGAAGTCTAAAGTAGGGCAGCGCAATATATCGAAATGATTAAAATATCGCAAATGTAAATATTGCGTTATGTATATCGCAACGACATGCAATATCTCAATCATCTGAATAATAGGCTACTTCAAAGCGTTGCAAAAAGTCAAAGTTTTAGGTTAATGCATGTAGCAGAGAATAGACTGGGCATGCAAAAAGTAAATAGTTACATTTATAAAAATGGCCCCCTTTCAAAAGTTTACATGCACTTGGTTGGTTTTTCTGCTTAGTGATAGTTGTTCATAAGTCCCTTGTTTGTCTTGAACAGTTAAACTGCTCACTGTTCTTCAGAAAAATCCTTCAGGTCCCACAAATTCTTTGGTTTTTCATCATTTTTGTGTATTTGAACCTTTTCCAACAATGACTATATGATTTTGAGATCCATCTTTTTACACTGAGGGCAGAACTTATTTTGTCTTCAGGGAAACATGTAAGTATCTTCTGTAGTTTAAGGGCAGTACTAAATAGGGGGAAAAGATATTAAGGCAAAATAAGAACAATATACACACATTTATTCTGTTCAAAAGTTTACACCCCTGGCTCTTAATGCATAGTTTTTCCTTCTGGAGCATCAGTGAGCTTTTGAACCCTCTGTAATAGTTGCATATGAGTCCCTCAGTTGTCCTCAGTGTGAAAAGATGGATCCCAAAATCATACAGTCATTGTTGGAAAGGGTTCAAATACACAAAATGCTAAAAAAGCCAAAGAATTTGTGGGACCTGAAGGATTTTTTTGAAGAACAGCGGGCAGTTTAACTGTTCAGGACAAACAAGGGACTCATGAACAACTATCGCTAAACAAAAAAAAAACACAGCTGTGGATCATTCAGGTAACAACAAAGTATTACATTATTTTCCCTTTGCGGAATATATGTTATCTTTAATTTTTTAATATCTTATTCAGGTCACTACTACATAAAAAATAACATGCTTTTTGAATGGTCCTTCTTATTTTGCTAAAATAATTAACAATTTTCAGATTCTAAAAGTTGTATGTAAACTTTTGACTTTAGCTGCATTTGAGCTTTTAATTTTAGCCTGATCATAATCATATTCTTCTAGTAATATTTCACTTTTCTTTCTTCTTAGAAACCCATGATGGAGTGCAGGACATGGCGTGTGACACGTTCATTAAGATTGCTCAAAAGTGCAGGAGGCATTTTGTCCAGGTGCAGGTGGGAGAGGTAATGCCCTTCATTGATGAGATCCTCAACAACATCAACACCATCATCTGTGACCTCCAGCCCCAGCAGGTACCAAATAACCCCATCCATCTCACTTAGCCTGCTCCGTGTGTCATTGTGACACTGTGCTTTAGAAATACACAACTTTTGAGGAGATTATGCGGTGCTGTTGGACTGAAGTGATCATTTGCTGTTCTCAGGTGCATACGTTTTACGAAGCTGTTGGATATATGATTGGAGCACAGACCGACCAGGCTGTACAGGAACACCTGATAGAGAAGTACATGTTGTTGCCTAACCAGGTGTGGGACAGCATCATTCAGCAGGCCACTAAGGTTGGATATTTATTTATTTAGAAACGGGAAATTTTGTTCATTAACCCATTTTTAAGACTGACCTTAAATGTATGCTGTTACCCTGCTGTAGAATGTTGACATCCTGAAGGACCCAGAGACAGTGAAGCAGTTGGGCAGCATCCTGAAGACCAACGTCAGAGCGTGTAAAGCCGTGGGACACCCTTTTGTTATCCAGCTGGGACGGATCTACCTGGACATGCTAAATGTATACAAGTGCCTCAGTGAAAACATCTCCGCTGCCATCCAAACTAACGGTGTGTTTTTCTTTAGGCAATAAAGTCACTGTATGTGTCAGATTTTATCATCACAGATGAGCATGTGTTTTAGACAAATAGTAAGTTTAATTCCAGAATTACCTTATGCATGTGTGTATTTGCATCGCGGTTGGTTATCTCAGAGTGACAGATCCTCATTAAACTGAAGTCAGTTTGATTACACAAACTCACTCAGCTGGAAGACAAAAGGCTGCCGCAGAGCTTAGCGCCATGTGCGTGTGTGAACAGCAGTCCATTACAGGGCTGTCTGGGCAGCTATATATAGCACTGCAGCTAGAACAGAATCAGTGAAGTTTAACTAAATAGTTGCCCAAAGAAAATTCTTACTAATGAGAAAGCCTAACTTTCTCTTGCGTAAACATTATGTAATTGACTGCACTCAAGGACCACAAATGTTTTGTTTACATGTGTTTATTTGATTTGTGGTTGTCTGTTTTATATAGGTGAGATGGTGACAAAGCAGCCTCTTATCAGGAGCATGCGCACAGTGAAGAGAGAGACTCTGAAGCTGATCTCAGGCTGGGTCAGCCGTTCCAATGACCCACAGATGGTGAGACACAAAGTACAGATTTATACTTTCGAGAAGTTGACATCTCTTGGAGTATTGCATGATGCTTAATCTTAAACGGCATTATCATTTTTAATTCTTATATTTTTTTCTTTAAATTTGTGTATTTTTAAAATATTGATGTTGCAATGTAGCAAGCAGCATGAAGTAAGTTCAGTATATTTAACAGCATTTTGTTTCGTTTTTTTATTCTATCTTAAAGATATTTTTTTACATTTATTACTATATTTTTACTTTTAAAACTTTAACAGCACATTTAAAGTTAACTAGTGATGGCAAGAAAAATTTAGGGATGCACTGAAGCGAAAATTCTGGATGCACTTGGGCAAAAATATAACAGACAATGCGTTTTAATAATTATTTATTATTTTATTAAGTAATATTAAATACTTTTTATTTTTAATGCTACTGAATAAAAAAAATACAAAATACAATCTAATAAGATGACCCCACTTTTATTGAAAGTAAATCAATACAACTAGACAGAAAATATATTAATATTCAATATCATATAGCATATTTTTTCTTTTAAAACTTTGTCACAGCACATTTAAAGTTAACTAGTGATGGCAAGAAACATTTTAGGGATGCACCAAAATGAAAATTCTGTGCCAAAAACCAAAAATTCTGGATGCACTTGGCTGAAAACGGAAAAAGCTTTTTAATAATTAATTCTTAGTTTATGAAGTAATATTAAACAAATTTGTGAGACTTTTTCATTTAACACAATGTTAATGCTACTGAAATAAAAAAAAATAAAAGGCAGTAAGATAACCACACTTTTATTGAAAGTAAAACAATACAACTGGACAGAAAATATATTAGTATTCAATATCATATAGCATATTTTTTACTTTTAAAACTTTGTCACAACACATTTAAAGCTAAGTAGTGATGACAAGGAAAATTAAGGGATGCACCAAAATGAAAATTCTGGGCTGAAACCAAAAATTCTGGATGCACTTGGCCAAAAATTGAACTGGAAAATGCTTTTAAATAATTATTTGTTGTTTTATTAAGAAATAAGAAATCATTTTGTGAGACTTTTTTGTTTAACACAATCATTTGAATGCTACTGAATTAAAAAAAAATACAAGCCAATAAGATGACCACACTTTGAAAGTAAAACAATACAATTAAACCGAAAATTCTGCGCCGAAAAACAAAAATTCTGGATGCACTTGGCCACAAAACTGAAATGGAAAATGCATTTTAAAAATGATTTCTAATTTTATAAACTAATATTAAACAGATTTGTGAGGCTTTTTCATTTAACACAATAATTTTAGTGCTACTGAATTATTTAAAAAATAAAAGCCGGTAAGATAACCACCCTTTTATTGAAAGTAAAACAATACAATTGGACAGAAAATATATTAATATTAATATTAAATATCAATATTATATTATTTATATATTTACCAGCTAGAGGGAGAGTGAAACTTAAGTGCTGAATACTGCTGTTTTTTTTTTTTTGTTTGTTTGTTTTTTTTCTCTCTCCATCTCTCTTTTGGCCAAAAACCGAAAATGCCATTTTTGGCCGATACATTTTGGTGCATCTCTAGAAAATTTGATTAGAAATTGCAAAAGGATAAGTAACAGGATCCAAAATATTATGCACTTACACATTATTGTATATTTATCTAATTTTGAAACTGAAATCTCTAATTTGAGACGTTATGCAACAACTACCCACAAGCTACTCATTACATCTCATCTAGGAAGCAGGTGCAGCTCAAGGCTTTTGGTCTTGTGTCTTTGCGTTTGTTAGATCCAGTATTTGTGTCTCTGTGCAGATCATTCTGTTATACCTGCTTCAGGTCTGTCAGTCTGGGCCTGTTCAGATTAGTGCTGTCCTTACACAACACACACTTATCCGCTCATCCTTTAAGCCTGTCTGCGCATGTGTGCTTTGTGTTCGTTATCCAGGTGGGGGAGAACTTTGTTCCTCCGCTGTTGGATGCTGTGCTCATTGATTACCAGCGCAATGTCCCAGCGGCAAGAGAACCCGAAGTGCTTAGTACCATGGCAACAATCGTAAACAAACTGGGTGGACACATTACTGGAGAGATCCCACAGATATTTGATGCAGTGTTTGAGTGCACATTAAACATGATCAACAAAGTAAGCTGCCCTTATTCATCTCTCAACATTCTATGATAAATATTTAATATTCCCTTGTCATTTATTATTAAAACCAGATCCAGTCTTTTTGAAATGTTTAGTTTTTTTAATTTTGAAGTGTGTAATATTCTTTGTTTTTACAAAGGTTTATTTTCCTTTTTTTTTTTTAGGATTTTGAAGAGTACCCAGAACACCGGACGCATTTCTTCTACTTGCTGCAGGCGGTGAATTCTCACTGTTTCCCAGCATTCCTAGCCATCCCACCAACCCAGTTTAAGCTTGTGCTTGACTCTATCATATGGGCTTTTAAACACACTATGCGAAACGTGGCGGACACTGGTGAGAACACAAGCATTTATCGCAGCTACGTTTACCTTAATCATTTATCATAACATGCATACACCAACTGTACCATTAAAAATGTCACACAGGCCTTCAGATTCTCTACACACTGCTGCAGAACGTGGCCCAGGAGGAAGCGGCAGCTCAGAGCTTCTATCAGACATACTTCTGTGACATCTTACAACACATCTTCTCTGTCGTCACGGATACATCACATACAGCCGGTCAGTTCTGGCCACCCTCTTCTCTCTCTTACTCTTTAAAAACACTCTTTATCTGAACACTGTGTAACCGTGTTGTAATGATGAGCATTAGGGTTTTATTTTGATTAAATTATTAAAGTAGTGTAGGAATAATCAATTTAATTTTGAACAGTTATTTATTCATTTTAATTTGTAAAGCTAATTTTTTTTTATAATAGTGAATATGGTTAAATCTATAAATGTGCCTTTTCCTGTTTGTTCAACCTTTGCATATTTGTCTTGCAGGTTTGACCATGCATGCTTCTATTCTGGCGTACATGTTTAACCTTGTTGAGGAAGGAAAAATCAGTGCAGTTCTAAACCCCTCAAACCCTGTCAACAACCAAGTGTTTATTCAGGAGTATGTGGCCAACTTGCTCAAATCAGCTTTTCCACACTTACAAGAGTGAGTATCCCACAGTGCACTTAAGCTTGTGCGCTCCAGAGACTGCATCTGTCCAGTCTTTGAGTTTTAAAAAAATCTATATATGAAAATGTCACAGTTACATTGGTGGGGCCCTAGTATTGTAGGTCAGTATACTACTGTAGGTCAATATGGACTAGTATCTGAAAATATTAAGCCACAAAAAGACTGTTTAAATAAGACTGAATGGCAAATATGTGTGGTTTTGTTTACTACACACATACTGAAGAGTGTGTGATGCTCGCCACCTGTTCACTTTCAGCGAAGTTCCCCCCGAGCTACATTTCACGTACAAGTACAAAATTCGGTGAACACATGTAACACACCAATACTTATAATAAAAAAAAAAAGTCTGCTGTTATGAAATCTGAAACACAACAGGTCGTCAGTTATTTTTTAATTTTCTCTGAGAATTTTGTGTCGTTAACGATTTTTGCATCTGTCGTCTCACTAAATGAGGACATGAATACAAAAACTGTTCTGAGAGAACTTCCATTTCATTTGAATTAAACTATCATTATGTCTTATACACAGAGAAATTTAAAGGGTCTTAAGGCTACCTGTCAAAAATAAAAGTTTGGTTTAACTTGAAAAAATTGACAAAAATATATAACTGTTGTACAGTAGAATATATGTGACCGTGGACCACAAAATCAGTAATAAGTGTCTTTTTTTTTTTTTTTTTATTGAGATTTATACATCATTTGTAAGCTGAATGAATAAGCAATAGGACAATATTTAGCTGAGATACAACTCAAATCTGGAACGGAAGGGTGAAAAATCACATTTGTAGTTGTCCAATGCAATGCATATTACTAATCACAAGTTTTTATATATTTGCGGTAGGAAATTTACAAAATGTCTTCATGGAACATGATCTTTACTTAATATCCTAATGATTTTTAGCATAAAAGAAAAATCTATAATTTTGACCCATGTAGTGTATTTTTGGCTATTGCTACAAATATACCTTCATTACTCACACAATATAGCGATAGATAGATTAAATGCCAGAAAACATGTAAAATACACAACACAGAATTTTGGGTAATAAAAAAACAACTTATTTAATTTCAATTTAATAAATTGAAAAAATTAAAGATTGAAAAAATAAAACATTTCATAAGGTCCCACAAATTTAATTTTTGTTCAGCTTTTAATAAATTGATGCTAAATTGCATACGTTTCATGATTTTAATGAATTAGGCATGCTTTTTTATTAATAACATTTAATCATTAAAAGGAATAAAAAAAATATTTAAATTGGGTAAAAAAATGGGACTTTGTTTTTTTTTTTTTATTTGATTTAAGAACATACAAGTCAAGTGTGTATATATATCTGAAGTGCCTTTAAATACACCAATTGCAGTTGTTGCATTTGGCTGAGTATTACACAATATATCTTTTAGGAATTAGTTTGTTGTCTCTAAGAAGACATCTTGCTCTCAGATTAATAACATTTTTGTTCCACAGTCTTAAATAATTAGGGTTGTTTATGTCTGGTTTTATTAGTGTTTCCTGTCTGACTCTTTGTTCTCTTTCTCTTTGTAGTGCCCAGGTCAAAGTATTTGTGACTGGCCTGTTCAGTTTAAACCAAGACATCCCAGCATTCAAAGAACACTTGAGGGATTTCCTTGTACAGATCAAGGTGAGCTGCAAGCCATCTGTCCTATTACGACAAGGACACTGAAAGCCATAATAATAGTAAATAGTATGTTATCTTTGCCATATGCAAATATTTTGATAGTAGTATTAATAGTTAAGAGTGTGTGGATAGAGTAAATGGAGATGGTGTGAGAGAGCGTGTGCTGTCCCTTTGACCTTTAAGGGCTCGTATGGTGTAACTGTGCGGGTCATCTGGAGTGCACAGGGACAGGTGTGAAAGAGATGGAGAGAGAGCGATTATAGCATTAGATTATGGCAGAGATGACAGCGTCCTGGCAAAGCAGTCAGTGCAAGCAATGCTCACACGTTTCTCTGTGTACCTGTAGGAATTTGCGGGTGAGGACACCTCCGATCTGTTCCTGGAGGAGAGGGAGGCTTCTCTGCGTCAGGCCCAGGAGGAGAAACACAAGCTGCAGATGTCCGTTCCCGGCATCCTCAACCCTCACGAAATACCCGAGGAGATGTGCGACTGAGCTCGCACGCGAACACACGGCACACACACTGCGCTGACTCCTAAACAAACTAAACACACGACTAAAGCGGTGTTGTGGCTGCTCTTCTGTGTGTTTTCTCGTAAGTGTGTGTGTGTGAGTACTTTAGGCACTTCCTGCAAGGAGGCGATTTCCGCACTTGGCTGTCTCTTGACCAAAACCATGCCAATATGTAAAAGATACTGTCACCCAGTGGCCCTATTTGCATAGTATGCGTTTCATACAGACACTTTTACGTATTACCTTTCCATTGTTAACTGCTTACGTTTGGTCACTGTAATCCGAACGTGCATGAAGTGTCACATCTGTACAATTAACTTGCTTGTGCTCGCTTTTTTTTTTCCGTTGCCCCTTTCCTCTTCTATTTCCTCCTCTTCTTCCACACGTTATGTATTTCTTCATGTATATTATATTGTAAAGACCAGAGTGCAGTTTGTTGTGTTTGCAGAGAGCTGTATGTGTTCTGGCAGCAGGTAGATGGAACCTAGTGTCAGTGTGTGGGCTAATGAGTATCGCGCCTGGTCCAGCCAATGAGAATGTCTGTCTGTGATTGGTGAGATAGCAGAGGGTGCTGTGCGCTCGTTGGCCCTTGTTTCGTGTGTGTTGGGTGAGGAGCCAGAAGTGGTTCGGGACTAAAGTAACTCTCAGCAGAATGTGAAGCGGATTGCCGAGTTGAACGGTCTGATCGATGCTGCTGTGGTTGCGAGTGGCGTTTCGAAGCGCTGCTCTGTTTGCTTTTTTTACACGGGAGTGTTCAGCAGCTCCTCTACATGTTCATATCAGCATCACTGTACAGCATCTTTACTACCATGGGAACACGCGGATGTTTCGTCCTGTTTTGTTGTGGGTGTGCGAGCGTGCGTGTGTGTTGTCGCTAAGCCGACATCAGGTTTTTTGTTTTCCTCAATGAGGACAGTTGCTCCTTTTGTGAGCTTTCATTAAATTGAAGTTTAAAAAAAGTGGTTGAAATATTTATGGGTTCTTGTAGGCTACACCTTTATAACTGCTCATGTTAACTCACTCAGAGACTGCTTTGGAGGTTTTCGAATTGTACTAATTTGCATTGTTTACCATGCTGTAGTGCTGCAGGACACTACTTAGAGCAAATAAATCTCAGTTTACATTTAATTTTGTATTTTTGCATTTTTCATTTTTATCTTTACGTCCTGTCCAAATAAAACGCAAATTCAGAGATTTAATTTAGGTTTAAATCAGAGAAAACAACAGAAATGCCAACATTCTCATTAGGAAGAAGAATGTACCAATCCAAATACTGATTATCAATGGTGATTTTCCCCTTTTACTATGTGTTGCATTTGTTGTGAAACTTTTTGAATTGATTAAAGTTGGAAGAATTTTATAATTCTGTCTGATTTCTCTTTGGGGTGTTTTTCTTTCTTTTTATGCAAATTCATAATTGGAGAAAATTGTCATTTACCCACTGTCATGAGGACTTCCTTCTCTGCAACACACAAAAATGTATGTTTTTGTCCATATAATATTGTAATTGTTAGAATCAGCAATCTCCACTTAAAACTGATTATGCAGACCAAACCACAAGTCGTACAGACTTGAAATTTTGAGGGATGGTAGTACTCACACTGCCTACGTATAATATCGTGGTGCTTCGTCATTTGGGGGGAAGTTTAGGCACTAAACGTGAACAATGTCAAGTTACCTTTTTATATATTACATTTCACAATACAGATTGTGTCAAAGCAGTTTTACAGTAATAGGAAAATAGTGTTTCAATAATGCAAAAGAACAACAGTAAATACAATTTTCGGTTAAAGGCAGTTATCATTGAATTCAGCTCAGTGCAGTTCAAATGGTATACAATATCGCTGGAAATTAAGTGTCCCCGACTAAGCAAGCCAGAGGCGACAGCGGCAAGGAACCAAAACTCCATCAGTGACAGAAATGGAGAAAAAAAACAGGAGAAACCAGGCTCAGTTGGGGGACCAGTTCTCCTCTGACCAGATTGAAGCAGCAGTTTATTCCAGGCTGCAGCAAAATCAGATTGTGCAGAGAATTCATCAAGTTCCCAATGGTCGTCCAGGTGATGAGGTTCTCATTGGGGATGAAACTAAACAAAACAAAACTCATCAATTTTGATGATTATTGCTGCTGAAAATGGTCAGTTATTGTCATGTTTTGAACTGTACTAATCTGTCAGACCAGGAAAAACATTTGAAGTACTATAGACTGTGAAAAGTTATAACAAATCAAGGAGGAGTGTGGGGAAAAACAAACAAACAAACAAAACATAAGTGCAACCCTCTGTTACCAGCATTTTCAAATAGTTTTACTTAATAACAACACTGTTCCACAAAAGAAAGAAGGTCATGCAGGTTTGGAAAGACGTGAGAGAAAATGATGACAGAATTGTACTGTTTGAGAGTACTATCCCTTTAAGCCCGACAGCATGGTTGGTAAAGAGGATGTTGTATATCACAACTCAAAAACAAGCAGCTGGAGTCAAACCAGCTGATCTTCAAGAACCCTACCCTCCACCTGCTCTGCCCTAGCAGCTGAGATCCATTTCCGCACTAATGCTTCTCCAAGGCCGTGGTTAAAACGAAACCCGTCATCCACTGAGCTCTAACAGTATCCTGCTGTTTGAATAGATCTCGAGAGCGATGTGACTGGCACGGATGAGCAGTGTTGAGTTTCTCCTCTGGTGCATTTCCTTGAATAGTTCTACTCTAATATGCACATCCCAAGAAACGCATCTCTGTTTATGTTCTCGCGAGTGATCCATATGCAGACGCAGGCCTCATTTGACATGCCGTGGCAGTTGTTTGAATGCATCACTTCTGTTTGTTTTTGCCAGTGCGCATCTCGGCTCTGGAGATATGATTCAATGAAGTCTCTGGAGTTCCCAGGGAACGTTTTTGGAAACTTTAGGAAAACAACCAAGTCAAGTTCTGAAGCCCTCCGGATTCCACTGAAGTTCTAGAACTGGTAGTAATCTATTTTCTGTGGGCTTGTGTGACAACTCAGTTGCCTGCAGTAAAATTCTCTCCCATGGAAAGATGAGCTCTCTTCCCCCCTGACCCACTTTACAGCTGGAATCTGGTTCGGTGGGTTCCAGTAGAACCTCTTCCAGAAATGCTGTTCAGGGGTCAATCCAGTCCACCCCCTACCCATTTAAACAGGAAGCTTAGTGCTAAACAAAACCTGCTTAGCATTTCACTTCTGAAAGTATACGTTAAAATAGGCTACGTTAAGTATTTTTGTATACACAGTCTAAGTTTAGATGGCCATTAAAAATACATAACATTAATGACGTCTGCAGCACTGTATTCTTTGAGTGGTCTATAAAAGGGGCATGTTTTACATAATCTAATAATTTACATGAATGTTATATAATTATACGAAAGAAAAGGGACGAATGTTTCTTCATCGCAATGGGTCACAACATGAGAAATAAACCTGTACTGGCTCGTGTTCGTAGGGCTGTAAAGCCTATACTGCCATCTATAGGTGTGATTAGCACTATTTAGTGTGAATTCTATGTACAACACTAAAACAGTGGTTTTCAAGTTTGTTTGTTTTTTATTTCGAGCGCCATTATTGTCTAACAACACAATTATTACAATTTCAGAATTCTAAACGTTTTAAGAGTCGAAAGTACTTTAGGGTTCCCGCTTTTTTTAACCAACGAATGTACATGGTTTTTTCCCAGTCAAGTGTGTTTTAATGAATAATGATTAAGAATAAGGAATAGGATATTTATTTATTTATTTATACTTGCAAATTCTACTATTTTATTTTATTTATACTTGCAAATTTCTATTTTAAATTAGAATAATTTTCATGAATTTTGCTATTTAAAAAATTAAATCAAATCATTTTTAGTAGTTATACTTTATTTCAGTGCTTGTTTTGTCTATTTTTAAGTTATTTGGAGAACCACTGAATAAAGGAAACAATTTTTTCCCATCAAAAGCAGAAGTAAATTGGATTATACTCACACTACCAGTCAAAATTTTTTGAACAGCAAGATTTTTTATGTTTTTAAAGAAGTCTCTTCTGATCACCAAGGTTGCAAGTACAGCAAAAACAGTAACATTTTGAAACATTTTTTACTGTTTTAAATAACTGTTTTCTATTTAAATATATCTTAAAATGTAATTTATTCCTGTGATTTCTAAGCTGAATATTTATCATCATTACTCCAGTCATATGGTCCTTCAGAAATAATTCTAATATTCTGATTTGCTTCTTTAAAACATGTATTATCATTTTGAAAACAGCAGAGTAGAATGTTTTCAGATTTCTTTAATGATTAGAAAGATTAGTCAGTTTAAAGCATCTTAATATATATATATATATATATATATATACACATTATATATACTGACTCCAAGCTTTTGAATAGTATAGTGTATAATGTTACAAATCGTCGCTGTCGGGCGGAATCCTCGTATCTCCAAAACCGTCATTTTTCAGGAAATGAAAAAAACTGCATATTTTTTGAGTTATTAAACATTTTATCGTTAAAGTTGGTATTATACCTTATATTGCTATCATACACTGTTGTGTGCCAGCATTAACACAACATTTCCCCAAAATCATGTTTTATCGGAGATACGAGGTTTTATGACTTGGGAGCCGGGAGATACGAGATTACGCCGTCATTGATAAGAATGGTACGGAAACAGACGTCGCTGCTGCCAGCAGTTCATCAAAGTCTGCGGTCGCGTTGAGCCTTTTGACAAGAGAAAAGGCTTCAATAGTTAACCAAAGCTAACGACTGTGGTTACATACATCTTCCTAAACTCTATTTTAAAGGTTTAAGAGCTATAAGTGATGCAATACAAAAAAACTGAGTCCGTCTTTTTCCCCTTCTTCCAGAACAGCCTATACTACTGTTTCAGCTATTAAAATAGTTATGTTTTGTATGTAATGCCAAAGTGATCATATTTCGTTTCGTTTTCTTATTAAGTTAATTTAGAAAAACTTTTGGAACATTTTGTTTTCGTTAAATATAAGTTTTTTTTTTTTTTTTAAAGTAGCCTAACGAACAGCGGCCAGCGGAAGACTGTTCATAGTCGGATCAATTTGCCTTTTAAATCATCACGCCTTGCATAAAATAAAATCTATAGATCTAAAACAGTTACAGTTTTTGGAGAGGAGAAGCTGAAATCGCTTTGGCGAGTAGCTACATGCCTCACAAACATGATAAATAAATAAATAAATAAATAAATAAATAAATAGAAAGCTTTAAATTATTACTTAACGAAATAAAACAAATCGGAAAAAAAAAAACACTTTTATTATGTAATTCAAATGTTGCGTCCAAAGAAGAGATTGCGAGTCAGGGTCTTTGCGACATCATCTCAGAATACACTAGTTTATTAATGGATCATTCAAATATCTCCTTACTGTTTCCCCCGACACATTCAATGCTAATTCTTTTTGCCGGTGCTTTGTGACAAGATGATGGAAGGGGACATAGGCATATGCCCCGAAGCTCAGCGGAGTGAAGAAAAGGTGGCGATACGAGCTCTTCTCAGACAGTTGAAGCGTTCAAATGAGTTAAGAGATTTGCTCTCAAGCTATTTTCAACACTTTAGATTGGTCAAAAATTTGTAAAAATGACAGATCCACGTGGGCACTGACCAATAGCATCGATTTGTGTAAAAATATGAAATTCACAAAATTTGGACATACGAGGTTTCCGCCCGACAGCGACGAAATGTTTTTTATTTCAGATAAATGCTGAACATTGTATCTTTCTCTTCATTAAAAATCCTGAAAATTATATACTCAACTGTCTTAAATATTGATGATAATAATAATAAAGATATTTCTTGAACAGCAAATCAGCATATTAGAATGGTTTCTGAACGATCATGTGACACTGAAGACTGGAGTAATGATGCTGAAAATCAATATATTTCATCACAGGAATAAATTACATTTTAAAACATATTCAAATTGAAAACAGTTATTTTAAATATTAAAAATATTTTACAATGTTACTGTTTTTGCCATTCTTTGGATCAAATAAATGCACCCTTGGTGAGCAGAAGAAACTTCTTTAAAAACCTTAAAATCTTCAAAACTTTTGACTGGTAATGTATATCCAATAATAATGATTATACTTTTTATGAAATTGTATCAGATGTGTGTTTTACCCATTCTAGAGACAGGTGAAGGGACAGTTAAACTAGACTATAAGACACCGAGATACAGAGCATCAGGAATCTCTGCCCTTTGACATGGACACAGCTGGCAATGGCAGCACTAAGCTGTGTCCCATCATTTCCCTCTCTCTTTCTGTTTGTTTCACTCACAGTCCCTGGTAAAGTGTGAAATTCAGTGCTACACAATGTGAAGTGGTGCTTTGATTTCATTTTGTATGTACATCTCCATTTTCTATTTGTTCAATAATGTAAAGGCTTAAAGTGTGCAATATTTCTGACAGTGTATTGACATAATATATGCATTTTAGTGTTATATTAAATAGTCCTCCTCCCCCGCCCCCACCCATTGGATATGTATTGTTCCTATGTTGCACTGGGGCATCAGAAACTAAAACATCTCATTTTATGATGCACATTCTTCCTCCAAGCACCTTGTAAAGGAGTAAAGGACACTGCTGGAGGAGAGGTACAGGGGTTCAAGAGGAACAGCCATAAGTTGTCACACACAAGCATTCCAGACTGTTGCTCCAGCAACGTCTGGGTGTAAAAGAGTGTGGCATGGTTGAAAATACAATCCTGTATTGATATACACTGCTGTTCAAAAGTTTGGGATCAGTAAGATTTTAATGTTTTTCTTATGTTAATCAATTGCATTTATTTGATTAAAAATACAGAGAAAATTGCTATTTAAAATAACTGTTTTCTATGTTAATATACTAGAATTTATTAGAAATAGAATTTATTCCTGTGATGCAAAGCTGAATTTTCAGCATCATTACTCCAGTCTTCAGAGTCACATGATCCCTCAGAAATCATTCTAATATGCTGATTTATAATCATTGTTGGAAACAGATGTGCTACTTACTATTTTTGGGACATGTGATACTTTTTTCAGGATTCTTTGATAAATAAAAAGTTAAAAAGAACAATGTTTATTCAAAATAGAAATTGTGTGTTACAATATACAATACTATTCACAAGTTTTTGCTGCTTCTTCTTTTTTTTTTTTTAAAGATATTAATGCTTTTATTTAGCAAGGATGTGTTAAATGGATAAAAAGTAATAGTAAAGGCATATATTGTTAGAAAAGAATTCTATTTTGAATAAATGCTGTTTTTTGTTTGTTTTTTACTTGTTATTCATTAAAGAATCAAAGAACAAAATATCACCGTTTCCAAAAAAAAAAAAAAAGTAGCACAACAGTTTCAACACTCATGATAAATCAGCATATTAGAATTACACTGAAGACACATCTGACACTGAAGACTGGAGTAATAGCTGATGAAAATTCAGAGGTGCGTCACAGAAATAAATTATATTTAAAAAATATTAAAATAGGAAACCATACTAGAAATTGCAATAATATTTCACAATACCGATTTTTCTGTATTTTTGATCAAATAAATGAGCATAATGAGCTTTTATTTTTTCTGCTTTTATAAGGATTTTTGGACAGTTTTCAGATGAGCTTAAAAACCATCAAGACCAGACTAGTTTAAGATGTGTTTTTAGTAGTTTATTGGTTAAGTCTGAATGTAATAAAAGAACATGTAAGTCCAAATGTGAAGATAATTTCGATCCTTTTCTGCGAGGGGTTGAATTATTGGTTAAAAATTGTCAAATTTTCAGCACACGGTCACAAACCGAGTGAAGCGTTCAGTCGCCTCACTGCGCGCGCGCGCGTGCATACGCCAATTAAACAGTGCGCGAGACAGCGCGCTCATCCGCGCGACCTGAGGTGAGGAGTGATGAACAACAGGAGCTTTCAAAATATTAAAACAAAAACATGTCAGCAATACTCTAAGTGTGATATTTGCAACTCTACAGAGACAGTCTGGTTATCTGGAATTGGATTCCAACGGTGTTATTCCAGGAGTAATGTGCTCTGGAGAGACTGTAGCTTGATTTCATAAAGAAACAGCTGAAGAAGTTGAACAGAGGTAGGTCTCTCCACAAATCATCTTATCTCCGATATTGTTTCTTTATCTGACGACTTGAAGCGCTTCAAACTTTATAATCAACTTAAATTTATATTATATAAATGTAATGAATATCAAATCGTTTTGTTTTTCATTTCATAAATGTTATCCACAGTTACAGTTTGTTTTTTTAATAGTTACATCTTGTATTTGTCGTACACTTTATGCTGTTGAGTTAATGTTTTTGCTTATTGTAGTAGCCTGTATAAAATCATATTTTGTATTTGTATGAAGTCTATGACACAGTACATGTCTATGTATTGGCTATGAATTATATGGATTTTAACCAAAAGCATTGTCACAGCATTTTCAGATAATCACAGCTTTATCCCTGTAAAACTACATGTAAACTTGAACAGCATTAGTATTATAATCAATGTTATATTTAGTCCTTTCAGTCTCTGCCTAACTGAAAAACAGGTACTAGTTATTTATTTGGTCATATTTGGCTTAAAAATAAAACTACATTATGCTTGGATTTCTAAGAAATTCTTGTTCATGATGATATCTTCGTCTGCAACATTTATTCTAGTGGGCAAGAATCCAAAGTTTGAAGAGGATGTCTGCTGTCAAACGTCTAAATGTGGAGAAGAGTTTCAGAGTGGTTGTCCGTCTGTGTGCCCGTGAGAACACACACTCACACACAGGTCTTACGCACACACACACATTGTGTTTCCATGTTTTCTGGAGACATTCTATAGGCGTAATGGTTTTTATACTGTACAAACCGTATTTTCTTTCACCCAACACCTACCCTACACCTAAACCTAGCCCTCACAGGAGACTGTGCATACTTTTACTTTCTCCAAAAAACTCATTCTGTATGATTTAAAAGCCCGCTTCCTCATGGGGACCTCACAAATGTCCCCACAAGGTCAAAATTTACTAGTTTTACTATCCTTGTGGGGACATTTGGTCCCCTTAACTGGATAAATACCAGGTGCGCACACACACACACACACACACACACACATATATATAAAAAAAACAGTGTGTATAAGGGTTTGCACAACTTTCACTGAAGTTTGCATAATGACGTTATTTCATTGTATTACCTTGTTCCTTTGTTCTTATCTTGATTTCTCCAAACATCCTGAAACTATTTAACCCATTTTTTTTCAATTCCTCAGTGAACAGACCAGAACATTCTGTCTCTTTAGATGAACCCAGAGCCTCCATTAAAGTGACACATCTCAACAAAGTCGTTGTTGACACTGGAAGGGTGAGTGTTGACTCGAATGAGATCAAAGATGTCACTTAATTAGATTCATCATCCTCTTTTGTGAAAACAGAATGAATTGATTCAAGTCCAACCAAAGTATGCAATAAAGTCAAGTGAAGGTGTTTTCAAAATACTTTTTTTTTTGTCTGTGTTGTCATTCTCCAGAGTCACAAGCCTCATATTATAGCCCTTGACGCAGTCTTAAATGAGGAGGCATCACAGAGAGATGTTTATGAGTCATCAACAAAGGTTCAAAGAATGTTCTTAGCAATTGTTTTCATGTTTCATTCTAGTCTGAAATATATTTTATTTGTAAATTGAGATGCTAATCTATCTGTCTTTCTGCCCCAGTCTCTGGTCGAGTATCTAATGCAGGGTTATAATGGCTGCGTCATTGTCTATGGCTCGCCGGGCAGCGGAAAGACTCACACCATGCAGGGATGCAGCGTGTCAACCAAACACAGGGGCATCATCAGCCGCGCAGCTGAGGACATCTTCTCCTGTATGAAATCTTCAGGCTGTTAGTTTAAAAAAAATCACATGTTAGGATTTTATGTTCTTTTGTTGATAAGACAGACGTATAGTACATACAGTTGCGGTCAAAAGTTTACATACACTTCGCAGAATCTGCAAAATGTTAATTATTTAACCAAAATAAGAGGGATCTTACAAAATACGTGTTATTTTTTTATTTAGTACTAACCTGAATGAGATATTTCACATAAAAGATGTTTAAATATAGTCCATAAGAGAAAATAATAGTTTAATTTATACACTTGATTCTTAATACTGTGTTGTTACTTGAATGATCCCCAGCTGTGTGCTTTTTTGTTTAGTGAAATATGTTTATGTGTCTCTTGTTTGTTCTGAACAGTTAAACTGCCCGCTGTTCTTCAGAAAAATCCTCCAGGTCCCACAAATTCTTTGGTTTTTCAGCATTTTTGAGTATTTGAACCATTTTCAACAATGACTGTATGATTTTAAGATCTTTTCATACTGAGGACAACTGAGGGACTCATACGCAACTATTACAGAAGGTTCAAATGCTGACTGATGATCCAGAAGGAAATGCATTAATGCAAAAATATGATGTTTAGGCAAAATAAGAAAAATGCACACATCTACATTCTGTTCAAAAGTTTACACCCCTGACTCTTAATGTATCGTTTTTCTTTCTAAAGTATCAGTGAGCGTTTGAACCTTCTGTAATAGTTGCATATGTAGTCCTCAGTATGAAAAGATGGATCTCAAAATCATACAGTCATTGTTTGAAAGGGTTTCAATACAAAAAAAGCTGAAAAACTAAAGAAATGGTGGAACCTGAAGGATTTTTCTGAAGAACAGTGGGCAGTTTAACTGTTTAGGACAAACAAGGGACTCATATAATTAAACAAATACACAGCTGTGGATCATTCAGGTAACAACACAGTATTAAGAATTAAGTGTATGTAAACTTTTTAACAGGGTCATTTTTATAATTTCAACTATTATTTTCTCCTGTGGACTATATGTAAACGTCTTTTATGTGAAATATCTTATTTAGGTCAGTACTAAATAAAAAATAACATGCATTTTCTATAATCCCTCGTATTTTGGTTAAATAATTAACTTTTTGCAGATTTTGAAAGGTGTATGTAAACTTTTAACTTCAGCTGTATTGCAATAACATTTCACTCCTCATTCACTGCATCATGTTCGCCAAACTATGCATATTAAGACCTGTACATCAACCTTCTTTAAATAATCCTTCATTTGAATAATCCAGCCCCCAAGGCATCTCACTGCAAAATCAGAGTCTCGTTCTACCACATCTTCAATGAGAAGATTTATGACCTATTGGTAAGTATTTATAATGTAATTAAATCACTGCATCTATGAAATCAATCAATCACAATTATTTCACATTAATGCATTTAGTAGATGTTTTTTTCCAGAGAAACTTACAGTGTATACATTAACATACACAAGTCGCAATAAAAAATAAAAACCGTAATATTGTGAAATAATATTACAATTTAAAAAAAGTGTTTTCTATTTTAATATATTTAAAAAAGTAATTTATTTCTGTGACAGCAAGCAAAGCAGCAGCCATTTCTCCAGACTTCAATGTCACTCGATCCATCAGAAATCATTCTAATATGCAGCTGAAAACTATTTTTGTGGAAAATGTGTTTTTTTTTTTTTTTCAGATCCTCTTGTGTCTCTCTTTCATCTGTTCAGGATCCAAAAGGGAGTGAGGTGATTTGGGTACGTGACTGTGAGGAGGTGGTGCGTCTCGATGGGTTGACAGAGGTGGAAGTGAATTCCGCCCAGGATCTACTACAGGTGCATCGCCGTGGCTCCGCCCTCAGACACACTGGTAAGAGCCAATAACTCAATCTGAGCAAAGAGCAAACTCTATTTCTCAAGTATGGAGTTCAGAGCGACCTTAGCTTGCTCTATTAAATTAGGTTCATTTGTCATACCTTTCTAATATTTTGCAGGGATCTCGAAGGGAGATTTTCCAAGCCGATCCCACATGATATTCAACATTGTGGTCATTAACACAATGCTCCAGTCCCCTGGTAGGTGTTTTAATGTTTCCTAAACATGTACTTATTTCGAAAGTTTTCCTGAATTATGTATTTTGCCATAACTTTATTATCTTATTAGATTAATAAAATAAATTTTTCATGCTAAGGATGTTTTAGGAACGTTACACTGACATTATGTAAGATTTTTACTTGTTTGTATTGGGTAACTCAGTCCATTTGTCGGTCAATAGCCCCCCTCAGACAACCCCCTACGCATTAGTCAGCTCTAGGAACCTCTGCCTGCAGTCTGATTGTTATTGTAGGGAGATATGAACATACCAGAGCCTCCCACAGGGTCTCCCTGTGCCCCCCGCAGTGGTGTGTTGCAAACTCACAGTGTCGCAGTGTAATTATGTTCTATTAATACAAATCTGATTAACTACCTCCCTTTGTGTGTTTTTGTGTTTAATGGTTGCAGAGGGAGTTTTGACAGCCAGCAAACTCACTCTGGTAAGACGATAGCATCGGAGACTCCTTTTGGCATAACTCAAATATTAGGTATTCTCTGTGTGAAGCACACATTCTCTGCATATTTGTGGTGAGCACCATATTTGTGAATTAATACAGATTTATGAAACTCGCATGTTGTTTTCTTTTTGGTAGGTGGATCTGGCAAGCTCAGGAAAAGTAAGCCTATATGTTACTCTAAAATGCTTCTTTCTATAAGCACTGATATTTTTATTCAGAAATTGATTGGCAGTGGCACCACTGACTGACCTATTATAATATTAAAATATTATGATTATTTTAACATACTGACCACTATTTTAACAATGACACTATTTTTCAAGTTTTTGATTTTATTTTTTTTATGTTTACCTCAAGAAAAAACACTGATATGCCAGTCAGCAACAAGTGATTGTCTTTATAATTGAATTATTAATATAATGATTTACTCGTTTGTTTAAACGCTAATTCAAGCAACTGCCTTAAAGGATAGTTCATCCAAAAATTAAAATTCTGTCATTAATTACTCACCCCCATGTCATTCCAAACCTGTAAGAGCTTCGTTCATCTTTAGAACACAAATTAAAATATTTTTAGCAGCAACACAGCTGGTACATTCAACCAGCTGTGGTCCGATCTCCTTAAAATTGTGCATGCTTGTTTAGAATCACCAGTCGCAGGTACTCACCAGGTTTCATGAAGTTTTTCCTTTAGGTTTTATAGGATTTGGGGTAAAGTCGAACAGGCCCTTTTTTCTAAACGACCCCATTATATCTTCCCAAAGGGTCAATTTAAAAAAAAAAAGAAGATAATTATTGACCTAGAGAGTCCAGAAAATTGTAGTGCAGTGTTTTTTTTTGGAGAAAAACCCTACGACTAGTCCGCCCCCATCAGGCTGATTGGGGCCAGTCTTGGTGTCGTTGTAGACGTGTGAGTACTACAGTCCCTCCAAGTTTCAAGTCTCTATGACTTACGGTTTGGTCTGCATGATTAGTTTTACGTGAAGATCGCAGGTCCGTGACCATTCTAACCATTAAAATAGTGTTTCAGCGCTACGTGCTTAAACCCTCCCTTTTTCATTATGATTATGATTTCTTCTCTTCTGTGTCAGTCTTCGACGCAATAATTAGAAGTCTTTAAATTATAGACTCAACTGATTGGTTTAAACACACTAAAACAAGGGATGGAATGAAACAAGTGACTTGCCTTTACCATTAAGTCTTTGAATTTCATTCATTCAAATGAGTCATTCAAAAACATTAATTTAGTTGTAGTGTAATAAAAAACTCAGAGAGGAAGAGACGTGGCTTTATGTGTAACTGTTTTTGTTGTCGGAGCACAAATAAACTGACAAAGTATCTGTATCAAAAATAAATCTGTAGATTTTAATGCTCACACTTTCTTTCTCTCCCCAGTGTCGTAATTCTGTTGTTTCTGACATTAAGAGAACTTTCAATACCACAAATGAAAACCCGCAAGAGAACAAGATGCTGAAGCGCTCCCTCACCATATTCGGAAATGTTAGTAATACCTCAAACATGTCAGCAAAAAAGAGCATGTTTTATCTATTATCACTGTTGTCCCGGTCAGACTAACAGCATTTTTGAAGAGCAGAGTTTATTTTGAGTATCTCAAGACGTACTTCAGTGATTATTTATCAGTCTAAGGGTCCTATCTTAATCATATCAATGTGTTGGCTGCATATGCAGGAAATTAGACACAGGAAATGATCTGTAGGGTTACATAGTTTTCCATTTAGGGAAGGGAAGATGTCATGTCACATGAACACAGAGAAAATGATTTCTGCAGAATATTGGCCTCTTCTTTTGATTATTTACATTCAGATAATGTGGAGACCTCATCTTCCCTGTTATGAGTTTTCTCACTGTGTTTAAATAAAAATTCCATAATTTTTTGAGATAAATTACATTTTTTTAAATACCTGTATATAATTCTATAAAATGTAGTAAAATGATGAAAATCTCAATCCTTTCTTTTTTTGTCAGGTGATTTTTGCCCTTAGCTCTGGGGGGTGCCAGCATGTCCCCTACAGAGAATCCAAACTAACACGAGCTCTTAGGGACTGGTGAGCATCATCAACATTAGCATCATTATTTCTTCAACATTTGTGTAAGTTCCTTGACTTTTTCTGAGTTTGATGTTTATTGTGTTGTCTGATTTAGTTTGGGAGGGAACTGCCGGACGTGTTTAGTGGTCACAGTGTCATCTCAATCATCTTCTGTATCTGAAACTCTCAGCTCTCTACAGTTTGCCTCTAGAGCCATGGCTGTTTCTTCACGACCCATATACACATCTCAGTTACATTACACACCTGAACAGGTATACACACACTTTCATTCTGAAAACACATCACACTTCAACAAATGCTCATATAGTCTTCCAGATACATCACATTCATGCATAAGTGACTTTACCAGAAAAACACCACAATGAACTATTGTCCTGTAATGTCTTTGTACAATTTTTGGGACTTATCTTAACAGTTTTAACCCTTTTTTCACTTCTTCTTCATCGAACAGATGTGCTCACTAATGGGTCCTCTGCAGTGAATGGGTGCCGTCCGAATGAGAGTCAAAAAAAAAAGTCATGTGGATTATTTATAGATTATTGTAATGTTTTTATCATCTGTTTGGACTCCCATTCTGACAGCACCCATTCACTACAGAAGATCCATTAGTGAGCAAGTGACTTTATGCAAAATTTCTTCAAATCTGTTCTGATGAAGAAACAAACTCATCTACATCTTTGATGTCCAGAGGGTGAAGAAATTCTCAGCAATTTTTAATTTTTGGGTGATCTATTCCTTTTTTTCACACTTACAGATCATACACAGATGCACAATGGTTGTGAAATCTTACACATGCCACTCTTATCTAACTGTTTCATAAAATCAGCTTGTTCATAAATTCTCGTTCAGTAATCTCACAAAAATATTCTATCCATGTTGCATACTTGAATGGGAAAGAAGGACATTAATCATCTGAAGAGACAGCAGATTTTACCACCGGTAGGATCTGACAGAAAGGTGAGACTCAAACTCACACCCATACACAGCACATATTCACATAGACATAATTTATAGCTTCACTTTAAACCCTGAATGTGTTTGTATGTCGAGTGCCCTTTTGCAGCTGAGTGAGTCGTAAAAATGAAAGGGGCAACTTTTATGGTGCTCATCACTTTGACTCTTCATTTGAATAGTTTTGCCTATTGTGGCCTGTTTCTAAAGTTACAGTATAGTGAGAGAGAACATCATCTGGACACTCTGAGCCAGAGGAGGACAGTGTTAATCTGAGTATACAATATATAATGTTTTATTAGGACATTTAGTCCTTGTGTACGTTATAACTGGGAAACAAATACCATAAAATTCCCATGGAATAAGCCTGGGGTCAGATAGCTAAAAATATCTTTATAAACAGCATATAAAATATGTTTAAAGTTAATTTAAAGTTATATAGCAGGGCCCCGTATAGCAATTAAAACAAATATGACAAAATATATGAACTAGTCAAAAAGACAGTCTCAAACTCGCTCGGGTAGCAGTCAATTTATTGAATGATTGTTATATCAGATATTATTAAAGCAAAAAAGGAGAAATTTGTAAACAGTGTCTTTTAAAATTTGACAAGCTTCTATTCTAGTTTTTAGTTAAATATCATGACAGAAAAAATGTCTTGCTTTTGAGATTTTAAGAAATTAACTTTTTATCATTACTGCATGGTTCTTCTGCCATAGTATGATCTTGTATCTTCATATTTTATGTTCATTTGCTGATTTTTTAGTCGCAGACATGCTTGCTTCCCATTCTTTTGAGTTCAGTCAGTCCCTCTGAACCTAAACTCAGCTCAAGTGGAGATGGCCTGGAACTCAGAAGTTTTCTTCCCCAGCTGGAGAAACCAGGACAAACCGAACTACCAGGCCATTACATCCGTGGATCTCGACCTGGAGATGAGAAAAACAAAGCTGATGGTAACAAGCTGCATTTTCAAATAAAACCAGAAGTCACTTTTTAAACACTAAACAAGAACTTTGAACTTCTTTGCAGGTAGGACACGCTCCCTGCCCCGTTCCCTGTCTGGTGTGGTTCTCCATGATGCTGGAGGCAGAGAAAGAACTGTAAAGGGATCAGAGTTTTCGTCTTCACAGCGCCGTTCAGTAGAACGCCTCTCTACGTCCTCTCTTGAACCTTTTTCATCTCCTTCAGCAGCTGTGGAGTGTTCTAACTGTTCCCGTGAACGAAAGATCCGAGAGGAATATGACAAGATTATCGTTCAGGCTAGACGAGACAAGGATTCTCTCAGTCAAAAAGTAGCAGAACTGGAGAAGGAGTTGAGGATGAGAGCAACACAGCAGAGAGAAGAAGGGTCGAGCTGGGAAAACAAAAGAGGAGATGCAGAATCTACCAGCAGCACATCTGCAGATCTGGGAATATTAAAGACTGCAGAGGTACCTGAGCATGTGCTTAATTGTGTGAATATGGTTATATGATTATGAGAAAATAAGAAATACATTTTTATATTAAGATTTTTATTTTGTTAAAGGGTTACTCCACCTCGAAATGAAAATTTTGTCATTAATCATTAATACCCCCCATGTCGTTACAAATCCGTAAAAGTTCATCTTTGTTCATCTTCGGAACACAACTTAAGATATTTTGGATCAAAATCAGGAGCTTTTTGACTGTCCAATTGACTGCCAAGTAATTAACACTGTTAAGGACCGAAAGGAATGAAAGATGTCGTCAAAATAGTCCATCTGCCATCAGTGGTTCAACCATAATTTTACAAAGCTACGAGAATACTTTTTGAATGCAAAGAAAAAATAAAACAAAAATAACTTTATTAAATAATTTGTCTCCTCCTCCACATGGATACATTTTCTACGTTTATTTACGCTTTGATTCAAACGAAAACAGCATATCTGCGTGACGCAGCTGACAGAGAACAGCGTACCCTGTTTGCGTCCAGGGGATACTCCAAAATGGCGTTGCAGAATTGAATTGTTGAATAAAGCTGTTATTTTTGTTTCTTTGTATACAAAAAGTATTCTTCTAATTGCAGATGGATTATTTTGACAATGTCTTTCATACTTTTTTGGGCCTTGACAATGTTATTTACTTGGCAGTCAATGGGACAGTCAAAAAGCTCCCGATTTTCATCCAAAATATCTTAAATTGTGTTTTCCAAAGACGAACAAATCTTTTAAGGGTTTGGAACGACATGGGGGTAAGCGATTAATTTTGGGGTGGAGCAACCCTTTAAGGGAGATGACTGGACAACTCATTGGAAAAGCAGAGTGCGATGTGCAAAAAAACCAAGAGAAAGAAATGTCTGCCTGTCCTATAGGTGTGTTTGCAAACAGAAGCAGAGGGTCTGAGATCAGAGCTGAGTGCCTTTTGTGAGAGAGAGAAGATGCTGACACAAACACTGCACTCTGAGAGAGAGAGGCTGACCAAGGACGTCCAGGAACTGCTTGCACAGCTCAACAGCACCAGAGAGAGAAACAGCCAGCTTGTGTCATCCCTTAACAACCAGCGGGTACAAATCATACATAGCCTACCAATGATGAGTTTTAGAACATCTGTTTGATTTATATGATTGTATTTTGATATTCATGTTATTGTTGTGCTGTTTGTATGGTAGGAGAGCTTGTTGGCACAACTACAGACCAGCAGAGAGGAGCTCGAAAGGTTTCGAGAGAGTGTGTGTCTTACCCTCAGCCAGCTTAAGACTGAAAAGGTTTCATGTTTTATTCTGTTCTTAATATTTTATTTTATTATTTGTTCTGTTTTTCTATTACACTTTTTTCATGAAATCAGATTAATTGGAAACAATACACTGTTACCAGAAGGATTAGTTCACTTTAAAAAAAAAAAAATCCTGATGATTTACTCACCCACGTCATGAAAGATGTTCACGTCTTTTTTTTTAGTCGAAAAGAAATTAAGGTTTTTGAGGAAAACATTTCAAGATTTTTCACCTTATAGTAGACTTCAATGATGACCAATGGGTTGAAGGTCCAAATGCAGTTTCAGTGCAGCTTCAAAGGGCTCTACACGATCCCAGACGAGGAATAAGGGTTTTATCTAGCGAAACGATGGGTCATTTTCTAAAACAAAATTAAAATGTAAATACTTTTTAAATACAAATGCTAGTCTTGCACTAGCTCGACTTGCACAATCACGTTGAAAAAGTTACGCCGGTTAGTTCTTTGGCTGTGTACTTTGGTTCAAAATGGTAGGGTAGGGAGAAAAACTCCATTTAATTTTCCTTTTAAACTTCAAAATAGTCTTTACGTTGTTTTACCTTTCTTTGCACATTCGCTTTGTAAACACTGGGTCGGTACTTCCGCCAATATCACGCATGCGTGATTATATAATGTGTGAGGTTGAGCTAGTAAATTTTTTTTTAAATCGTTTCTCTAGATAAGACCCTTGTTCCTCGGCAGGGATTGTGTAGAGCCCTTTGAAGCTGCATTTAAACTGCAGTTTGGACCTTGAACATGTTGCATCCCAATCGAAGTCCACTATATGGAGAAAAATCCTGGAATGTTTTCCTCAAAAACCTTAATTTCTTTTCGACTGAAGAAAGACATGAACATCTTGGATTTTTAAAATAGTGGCTCTTTTCAAACAGGTTTCATAAATACTCGTTCCCCCAAATGCACAATATTGATTGAGCCAATGTTTTGTTGTGTCACTGGGAGGCTCAAGCAAACACGTTTTTACACTTTTTGGGGAAATCAACCTACAAATTGCTTACTTCTAGTTGTGTCTAGATATTAAGGGATAGAATAAAGGATATTAACAGTTAAAAAACAGCACATCTTAAATGGGTGTTGCCATTTATTGGGAGATTATGTGAACTGCAGTTTAATTTTGTTTTACAGGTTGAACTGATGGCACAACTAGAAGACACAAAAAATTCATATGAAAAGGTAACATAAGACATAAAATTTGTGGTTAGTAAGATTTTTATGTTTTTGAAAGAAGTCTCTCACCAAGTCCGCATTTATTTGATTAATAATACTGTAAAATATTAAAACTGTGAAATATTATTAAAATGTATTTTAAAATGTAATTTATCTCTGATCCCTCAGGAATCATTCTAATATGCGGATTTGCTGCTCTAACATGTATAATTATTAATGTTGAAAAAAAAAACATTTTCAGTATTCATTTCTTTCAAAAAATGTTTACAAAATTGAGTGTTTTGCATGTGTATCCATGCTGCTTCTACAGGTGTGCTTGGAAAATGCTGGTTTGAGACAGAAACTCAAGTCATTTTTGAGGGAGATCAACTCAGCACCCTTTACAGAATCCAGCAGTCCCGACTCACACACTTCACACACACATGCAGTCACAACGAATACCGAGATGATTGTCGTCTCACACCATGTGTCTCAGCAGTGTCCTGCAGGTGTCACACAAGGCAAGAGATCCACTTATTCTCCTTTTTATCATTTGAAAAAACAAACAAACAAAAAAAAAACGCAACATCATCTACATCAGCCTTACTCATTATTCAGTGTTTAGGCTGTGATAACCTTTTAATGTTAATGATGTTGTTTTTGGCATGTCAGCAGGAAGCTTTAGTCAGTGCGGAGGGTTTCAGCATCCGGAGGAGGAGTTTACAGAGAAATCAGAAACCACAAACAACAATTGTGAACAACCTCTGTTCAAACCTCAAAACATCTACAAGCAGTTGTGAGAATCGGTTCATCAAACAAATGTGCATGTATCTTATAAATATGTATTTATTGGAGTTACATTTGACTGTCAGAGCGTATGTACTGGATTCTGTGTTGTTTCTGCAGGAGGAGGGAGCACAGTCTGTTACTGGACGTGATGCTGGTTCTCTACAGGAGGGAGTGGTTTCTGCAGGATGCCATACCATACGTCAGACGTACACTTAGGAAGTGTGGACTGCGGCCTGAGGATATAGACTAAAGACTGTGCTTGTGTGTGAGGTGCAAAATAAATGTTGTCCTGTATGAATCAAGGCATTGTTCATCTAAAAGTGCACAAAACCATCACTGGGCCGCATCCTCAGGTACAAAAGCTACATCTTTGTACCTTATTTACTCCTAAATGGTACATATTAGTAAGTTTAAGTACATACAGTTGTGCTCAAAAGTTTACTTTTGAACAGAATGGAAATGTGTACATTTTGCTCATTTTGCCTAAATATCATATTTTTTCATTTAGCACTGCCCTTCAGAAGCTACAGAAGATACTTGCATGTTTTCAAGAAGACAAAATTAGTTAAACTTACCATGATCTTTAAATTTAATGCTCTTAATGCATGTTTTTTCCTTCTGGAGCATCAGTGAGTGTTTGAAACTTCTGTAATAGTTGCATATGAGTCCCTCAGTTGTCCTCAGTGTGAAAAAGATGGATCTCAATATCATACAGTCATTGTTGGAAAGGGTTCAAATACACAAAAATGCTGGAAAACCAAATAATTTGTGGGAGCTGAAGGATTTTTCTGATGAACAGCAGTTCTGTTCAACTGTTCAGGACAAACAAGGGACTCATGAACAACTATCACTAAACAAAAAAACATAGCTGTGGGTCATTCATGTAACAACACAGTGTTAAGAATCAAGGGTGTGTAAACTTTTGAACGGGGTCATTTTTTATAAATTCAACTATTGTTTTCTCTTGTGGACTATATGTAAAAGTCTTTTATGTGAAATATCTTATTCAGGTCAGTACTAAATAAAAAATAACATCCATTTTGTATGATCCCTCTTATTTTGCTAAATGAATTAACATTTTGCAGATTCTGCAAGGGGTTTGTAAACTTTTGATCACAACTGTATGTGACCCTGGACCACAAAACTTAAATAGCCTAATAGCACGGGTATATTTGTAGCAATAGCCCAAAATATATTGTATGGGTCCAAATTATCGATTTTTCTTTTATGCCATAAAATCATTAGGATTTTAGGATGTTTCATGAAGATATTTTGTAAATATTTTACTGTAAATATATCCATTTTAATTTCTGATTAGTAATATGCATTGATAAAAACTTAATTTGGACAACTTTAAAGGTGATTTTCTCAATATTTAGATTTTTTTGCAAATAGTTGCATCTCAGACAAATATCCTAACAAACCATACATCAATGGAAAGCTTATTTTAAAAATTGACCGTTATGCTTTGTGGTCCAGAGTCACATTTTAGTACCTAAATTGCACATACTAGTAACTTTTGAACGGGGTGCCGCCCTATTGTTACGCAGGAGAAACAGACAAACATTTAAGTTGCTATTCCCTGAAGTATTGACTTTAGCCCATGGGGGTGGATGAGATTTTATGAGGCAAAGTGTCCGATTTATGAATGATTTTGTTCTTGTGACTCAATTATCAGCAGAACTGAAACTTACTGAAAGATTATCAGGAAATAACTTTAATCTAAACTAAGACATGGTGTGACTTCAGAAGACTTCAAATATAGTGCATGAGTCATATGGAGTACTTCTATGATACTTTAATGATGCTTTTGCATCTTTGAAGATTAAAGGTTTTAGTCTCAATTTCAGTTGCGTGCACATGAATGACTGGCACAATCTGTTCAAAGTCA
Organism: Cirrhinus molitorella; assembly: GCA_033026305.1. Lineage (NCBI taxonomy): Eukaryota > Metazoa > Chordata > Actinopteri > Cypriniformes > Cyprinidae > Cirrhinus > Cirrhinus molitorella. Next base: position 21,768,418 of record CM065135.1, on the reverse strand, counting down.
TCACAGATCAGGAACAACATAACAACGAGGAAATGATGACTGAAATGTACTTCTGGGTGAATTATTTCTTGTTCTCATTTTAAAACTGACATGAATATATATTTAACTTAACTATGGGAACAATAAAAAGAAAAAGCACTCTTAACAAAGTAATGAAACTGACACCCAAAGTCAATGCAATAATTTAATTTGGAGTCCATTTAAAATCCAGCTGAAAGTGCGTTCAACCAAAGTACATGTAATAGAGACTATTAAATGATTAGTTTATGAGTTTATTTATTGTCTACATGATTTTTTTTTCTCCACAGTAATACAAAGAAAAAACAAAAACTTTGTTTCTATCACACCATGTAGTTATTATGACAGCGTTTTAGTCCCACAAGTCAAAATAGTTTGACAATAAAGTTAAAATTATGAGAATAAAGTCTAACAGCTTTGAGAATGAAGTTAAAAAATTGAGAATTCATAGCAATTACAAGATTAAAGTTATAATATTTTGACAGTATATTCTATCCTATTGCTTATAGAGAAATACAAACATGTCTATTACAATAATGTGTTTTTCACGCCTTTTAATGTGGCATGACAGATCGCTCAGTGTAAGTGACGTGAATCAGTCATCTTTCCGATTACAGTGAGACATTTGTTTTGCTATACTGTTTTTATCATTTCTTCTGATGTCCCTTCACATTTACATCAAGCTATACACTTGAAATAAAGAGGAAAAACACATTTATAAATTGTATTTCGTGAGAATTTGAAAGCTGAGCTGTGTTATATTTAAGGCAGCAAAGCACAAAATTATTGTGATTACTGGGTGGCTGGTGCACTACAAATAATGAATAGAAGATGTTAAATATTATTTCCAATCATTTACAGTTTGTGAATAGTCACTTATACACCCCAGAAAGGACAACAATATAAACAGTATAAAACAGTATAATTTAATGAAACTAATGTCTCATTGTAATCGTCAAAATAATTGATTCACATAAAAACAGCGATCTGTCTTTCCACATTCAAGAGCGTGAAAAACACATTATTGCAAGACACATTGTTTGTATTTTGCTATAAAACTGACAGATTTTGAAAGCTGAGACTTAGTTATATATTAAAAGTACCAAAAGCACAAAGCTTATTTCTATTTTTGGGTGGCTGGAGCACTACAAATAGGCATAATGGATGTAATCGAAGATGGTAAATATTATTTCCAAGCATAGCCTACTGTCCCTGTGAGTATAACACATGTTGTGATTTCTGCTAATAATCCCACATATGTTCAAATAAATTTTGGTGGCCTGGCAACTTCTCCTGGTGCTCCTAATCTGGGCCATTTTGCATGTGCAAACTATACTCATTCTTTTCGACTTCATTCTTGAAACATTTTGACTTTATTCTCGTAATTTCAACTTTATTCTTGAAACATTTTGACTTTATTCTCAAAATATTATGACTTTGATCTCATAATTTTATTTTGATTTTTTTTAATGTGGCACTAAAATGTTGTTGTAAATTATAGATTTGTAGTATTGATGATGAATTTTGTATTGTAGGCTGTGTCAGTATTTAAACACTGATGTAGTCACTCTTGCAAGTGTTCAGGGGCTCTTGGCTGTGGCAGAGGCTTGTTCTGCGTAGGGGATGAAAGTAGGACCAGTCTCTGTCTCGTTCTCTGTTCCTCTTTTTCTCCATCTCTTCCTTCACCTGCAGCACAGCCTTGTTCTTCCATTTCCTGAGGTTGCTGCTGCAGCATGATATGTCTGTGCTCTGTGGCCTTGGAAATTCATCATCATACTCATCCTCTGTCTCCTCTCCCTCCTGCAGTGAGTCCTCCATGATGTTAGGGGGCAGTGCTGAGCCTCTGTGATTCAGATTAACTGCCTCATATATCTGGCAGGTTGGTGAGCTAGGCCTATATAGAGACCTTGGTACGGGTCTGGCTTTGAACACCCTTCGTTCTGCTTTGGGAGTCAGGTTGTTTAACTCATCCGCTAGTTTTTTCTCTCTTTTCTTTCGCTCTCTTTCAATGAAGCTAAATGGCTGTTGTGGAAGAGGAGGTGTTCGGCGTTGGTTAGCTTGTTTCTGGTGACCGTGATCCGTTTGATTTTTTTGCTGCTGGAGCTTATTTGGGCGCTTACTGATGATGTCATAGAAGAGCAAGTGAGTGGTGGCGGGGGCTGGCTTAGCGCGAAACTTCTTGCTGCATTCTTTTAGCTCATCCAGTTCTTTCTTCAGTCTGTCGTTTTCTAGCTCCATCTCAGAGCGTGTTTTCACATTGCGCCGTTTGCGGTCCTCCTCGCGAAGCATCATGTGAAACGGTTTGGGAATGGTTACTTTAGAATTCCGTCTCTGGCTGTCAATTCCCTGATTGGCTGCACTATGAGATGAGTTCTGCTGAGAGTGAGACAACTTCCTTTGCTCCTCTAAGGAATTCTGCCGAACCTGCTTTAATAAAACAACAACAACAACAACAAAAAATTAACTATTTCCCTTAAAGAGAAATGAAAATTTCCCTCCTGATTTACTCACCCTCAAGTCATACTAGGTGTATATGACTTCCTTTTTTCATGCAAATACAATCAGAGTTATATTAAAATATGTCCTGGCTCTTCCAAGCTTTATAATGGCAGTGAATGGCTGTTGATTTTTTAAAAGTCCAATAAAGTGCATCCATTCATCATAAAAAGTCCTCCACATGGTTCCGGTGGGTTAATAAAGGCCTTCTGAAGCGAATTGATGCATTTGTGTAAGAAAAATATCCATATTTAAAACTTTATAAACCGTAATCTCTTGCTTCTGTTAACATGAATGCAGTGACGAACGCGGAAGCAAAACAAAACAAATTAAGAAATACAAAATAATATACAGTGGATATAAAAAGTCTACACACCCCTGTTAAAATGCCAGGTTTATGTGATTAAAAAAAATTTAAATACCACAAATAATGTCAGAACTTTTTCCACCTTTATTGTGACCTATAACTTGTACAACTCAATTGAAAAACAAACTGAAATCTTTTTTTTTCTGTGAAAAGTAAAAATAAAAAACTAAAATAATGTGGTTGCATTAGTGTACACACCCTTAAACTAATACAAAGCATCTTTTGATTTTATTACAGCATTTTATTACAGGGTATGAGTTTATCAGCATGGAATCTTGACTTGGCAATATTTGCCCTTTCTTCTTTGCAAAAACACTCAAAATCTTCCAGATTGCGGGTGATTGTCGTGACATGTACCACACATTCAGTACTTGCCAGAAATTCCTGCAGCTCCTTTAATGTTGCTGTAGGCCTCTTGGCAGGCTCCCTGACCAGATTTCTTCTTGTCTTTTCGTCAATTTTGGAGGGACATCCTGTTCTTGGTAATGTCACTGTTGTACCATATTTTCTCCACATGATGCTGACTGACTTCCAGGTGTTCCATGGTATATCTAAAGCCTTAGAAATTTTTTTGTACCCTTCTCCTGACTGATACCTTTTAACAGTGAGATCCCTCTGATGCTTTGGAAGCTCTTTGCGGACGATGGCTTTTGCTGTGAGATGCGACTAGGAAAATGTCAGGAAAAGCCTACTAGAACAGCTGAACTTTATTTGCGGTTAATCAGAGGCACTTTAAATGATGGCAGGTGTACTGACTCCTATTTAACATGAGTTTGAATGTGATCAGTTGTAAAAGGGTGTGTACACTAATGCAACCACATTATTTTAGCTTTTTATGTTTGTTTCCCACTAAATAAAGATTTCAGATTGTTTTTCAGTTGAGTTGTACAGGTTATAGGTCACAAAAAAGGTGGAAACATTTCTGAAATTATTTATCATGGTCAAGTTTTTTTTAAATCACATAAACCTGGCATTGTGTAGACTTTTTATATCCACTGTAAGCCAAAAGAAGACTGGTTTTCCTTTGTTGTAAACAAAACTCACAAGGGTTCTCACAAGACTAGCATATTCTCACTGGAGCTTATGTCACACTATGTCTATGTCCTATGTCATCTGCTGAAATGCCACTCTCTTGAGAATAGAGATTACGCTAGAGATTATGGTATATAAAGTATTTAATATGGATATTTTTCTTACACAAATGCATCAATTCACTTCAGAAGGCACTTATTAACCCCCTAGAGCCATATGGAACACTTTTTATGATGGATGGATGCACTTTATCAAACTTAGAAAAAATCAACACCCATTCACTGCCATTACAAAGTTTGGAAGAGCCAGATTTTTTTTTTTTTTTAATATATATAACTACAATTGTATTCGTCTGAAAGAAGAAAGTCATATATTTCATATATAAGTCATATTTTTTGGGGGGTGAACTGTCCCTTTAATATTCAAAATAATATGTGATGTGATATTGTTTTCAGTAACGTGCAATGCATACATATCTAAAAAAATATTTAGGAATTTTAAGAATTTTAATTTAGAGTGGTTAGTGGTTATCAGCTAGGGTGCCTCAGCAAACTTCCAGGGCCCAAATAAATCTTAAAACTATTTAAATTTAGCTTAAATGTATTTACATTTATGTTAATAAAGTTGCATTTTTTAAGTATGTACAAAAAAGTGTTGAAAACCACTGATTTACAGTGGGGTCTTTTTTTTCAAAATTATATTATAAGCATAACTATTTGAATAAAAAAAATGCTGCATGACCTCCACAAGACCTGATGATCACATTCTCCAGCATAATTTGAGAATGATCCAAATAGCGTCTTGTGCTTCAGCGGAAGCAAGATCATCTGATTGTCCGTACAAAAGAGGTTCACATGATTAATGTTGCAAATTTGCTTATTTGATTAGTGGCCTTTACACCCAAAAACTGTTTGGATCTCTCAGCTCCACCCGCATAACCCCAAAGCTTCTGAAAGTAACCATGTGCTGACTCATAAATGTATTTTCAGTGTAAACTTTCCCCGTTCTTCTTATAGAAAGTACAAGTTACTAGAAAAGGCCACTGAATGCTACTAAATAAATTTAGACTGGTGACTAATTCGAAAGTTTATGTAATGGACATATTTATAATAGTCTATATCTGCATAGGTGTGCACTATGACAACCTTTAGCAAAGTGCTTTTAATGACAGTCTGATGCACTTTATACACAATTATAGATGTGTATAGTAGGTTTTCTGAAAGCGTTAAATGATTCTTGAACATTATGAACAAACCCTTTCATTTCAGCTCTCATCTTCAGATTGACTTACTAACCTTTAACTTTAGATGAGAAACACCATTCCTCAGATGTCCCACTGATGCCTTGCCCCCAACCTGGATGAGCTCCACCTGTTCACTAATGAAAGAAGTCAAAGATCAGGGATCAAACACTATGCATCTAATCTGAGGTTTTAGGTACAATTTAGTGAAGAAAGCAAGTTACTTTGAATATAAACCATCCATTTTCTAGTAATCTAGTAAATGTCAATGACATATTTTTAAATGTATTTTTCATGTTCTGTTTGGCTCAGACCTCTCGGTATCTTCTCCATTTTGTCTCCAGCAAGTAATGAGCTGTCTTTCTCTCTGACCAGGTTTGATCTGGCTCACGTAGAGTTTTTCCAGCTCAGCTATGTTTCTCAGGTGTTCTCTCTTTAGCTCCTCTATTTTTGTATAATATTCCTGTTTGGAGAACTGATGAGGGGCTGCACATGGCTTTCCATAGTCAACATCAGAAAGAGTACTCAAGTCGCACATCGCTATATTATCACCTTCAGACTGGAGCTCACACTCCTGAGAGAGCAAAAACAAGCAAACAGTAAGCAAACTATTGTTCAAAAGCTAAATTTAAACCAAAATGACCTCAAATGTTACAGTGCAGTATAAAAAAAGTCCATAAAGTGGTTCCATTACTCAGTATTGCTTATTTACAAGGTGAATTGGTCTTTTATATTAAATAGTCAGATATCTACCTCTGTGTGGTGAACAATATCATTCAGGGAGCATGAATAATCCTTCTCCTCTCCAAACAGAGCCTGAAGTTCACTCGGCTGCAGCCTCTCTGTGCGCAGTATTGAGGTCATGGTCCAGGTGCTTTATTCTTCGTTACAGCACAGCTCGTGATTCTGCTTTCATATAGCTTCAGATAAGTATTTTTCTGCTTCCTTTCACCTTTTGATTTGTTAGCTCCTCTCATAGGTGTGGGATTTCCACACTACAGCAGGTTGGGATTTCTCACCACACACACATTCACACTCAGATGTGCCAATCACCGTTTATCCCTGTGGATAAGCCCCAAAGGGTCACGGTTTAGAGGCCCATTGCTGTTCACCATATGTCCCATATATTCTTTAAACCCTGATTTACACCTTCAAATGTGATTTGAAGTGAACGGTCCCATTCCAAAGCTCAAATTAGATTTAGAGATTAATGACAACGTCAATTACAGTGTCCAGAAATGTGTAAGGGTTCAGCTAAAGGTTTTTTTTTTTAAGGTTAAGGTTAAAAATGTACATACACCTTGCAGAATCTGTTAAATGTTAATTATTTTACCAAAATAAGAGGGAGCATACAAAATGCATGTTATTTATTATTTAGTACTGACCTGAATAAGATATTTCACATAGTTCACAAGAGAAAATAATAGTTGAATTTATAAAAAGGACCTTGTTCAAAAGTTTACATACACTTGATTCTTAATACTGTGTTACCTGAATGACCCACAACTGTGTTTTTTTGTTTAGTGATATTTGTTCATGAGTCCCTTGTTTGTCCTGAACAGTTAAAGTAGCCGCTGTTCTTTAGAACATTTTTGTGTATTTGAACCCTTTCCAACAATGACTGTATGATTTTGAGGTCCAGGACAACTGAGGAACTATTACAGCAACTATTACAGAAGGTTCAAATGCTCACTGGTGCCCCAGAAAGAAAAAATAAGAGCCAGGGGTGTAAACTTTTGAACAGAATAAAAGCTTTTTCTTATTTTGCCTAAATAACGTATCTTCACCCCCTGGCTCTTAATGCATTGTGTTTCCTTTTAAAGCATCATTGAGTGTTTGAAGCTTCTGTAATAGTTGCATTTGATTGCCTCATTGCATTTGATTGTTGTTCTCATTCAGGTAACAACAGTACTAGAAATCAAATGTATGTACTCTTAAACAGGGTCATCTTTATAATTTATTTTCTTTACTGGTAAAATAATCAACATTTTACAGATTCTGCAAAGTGTATGTAGACTTCTGTCCTCAACTCTATCGCAGTTAACAGATACACATAATGCACAATGAAGCTCATTTCCTCCTCGGAGTAAAACAAAAAATAAGTCATACATACAGTATTATTTTTCATAACCGCAATTTGATAACACAATTCAACATCATCTCTTGGAATTTCTTGAAGTTGTGATTTCATATCTCACAAGTGCATCTTAATTTCTTGTATTTGCAGCTTTGTATATCACAATTGCATGTTATTTCTCAGAAGTGTGACTATTTCTTGCAATTGTAACTTAATATTGTACAACTTAATTTCTAGTATTTGCAGCTTTGTATCTCACAAGTGCAACATCATTTCTCACAATAGAGGGTGTGCACTTACCCAGATGCATGGCTATATTGGCGATACTCGTCTGTAAAAAAACAGCATGGATTGAACGGTTAATGTACTAATGTATACGTTGTTCTGCTAATTTATGCTGTTTAAACCACAGAAAAAAATGTGTGGAAGCTGCTAAATCATATTGAGAAGGACTTAGTAAGTAGGAAAGGGCGCAATATTTTGAAAAATGTAAGTTAATAGGTGGTGAAGGTACATATGAGCAAAATATTTCACCTACCTGACCGGAAATGATAAAAACAAACACAAATTAACAACCTCTGATAATGTGTGATCATCAGTCGTTTAGTGTATGATGGACAGTTGTTTCTCTGTAACTCAAAATGTTCTCAACTTATTTCATTATTGCTTTTTACATCTCAATATTCTAAATGTATGCATCATTTATGCAATTTTGGCATGACATCTCACAATGCAAAACTTTCTGCCTAGCGCCTAGTGAATGCATGTGTTTGTTTGTGCTGTGCAGTTTTCAGGGTTAAGCTGTTTACTGTGGAAACCTATGTGCACACTCTTCCAGCTGACAGAAACCTGACACTTCAATCTGGTAAACCATCTGCTAAACATATGCACACACCAACCTAATTGCTAGCTTAATTCCAACACCCTGCCTTTTTCTAAATAGGACTACTACAAGGATCCCAAAGTCAAGCATCTTTTCTCTGTAACTCCCTCTAAACTGAGATTTCCAGCTTGTCAGGAGCTCGTAAATGCGGAAAAACACACGCAGCTGATCAGATTTCATAGTGCCCACAAGGGGGCGTTGTTGTTCTTAAGTAGGCAGACTAATGTTGTGATTTGCCAAGTGGATGTGAGACAAATAATTCTGAACCAGAGCAAAATTTTAAGTGCTGTAGGATTTAGGGGTTGAAACACAACTTGCGAAAGCTTAAGCTTGTTTATTGGTCAGTTATTACATTAGACATAAGCGGAAGTTTGCCTCACTTCCAGTGTCATTTGGTCGTTGCTGATGGTTGAACGGACTGTTTATTGCAGCATTACTCTTAAAAACACGTGCAGTTCTTGTGAAGTAAGCCATGTGATTATGAGTATTGTAAAGCGTCAAATTCAGTTGTTTCATTCATCTTCCTTCCTGTTTCTGCACTTCTCCAAATGTGTCAAATCACACTTGCGTCAGTGCGACCTATAATCACAAGTTCCTCACACCTATGCTCTAACACAAATGTGTGAGAAAGTTTTCCTTTGAAGGTCATCCAATTCAGAGTACATTAGTCAATGATTTGCTCGATGCCTTACTCGAGGTCAGCTATGAGTAACGGAAAGTTACGGAATGCGTTTATAGGCCTGTGAGGCTAAAAATGTACAGACCCAGAAGAGCACTTCCCAAACACACAGTCATTCTGGAAGTCTGGTACCATAATAAGGTGACTCCTTCTCCTCCTTTAACATCGCCTGGGTGGAACGTCATAGTTACGACACGTGTGCTCTTAGACAAGACTGTGGTTTTCTTGTTCTGATCTGGATATGAAAGAGCCATGTGTTCTGTAAAAGGACAGTTTGTGTAAACAAGTCTGGCTGCCACTGCAGCCAAACATGTATGAATGCCTATGTTTAACTTGGACGTGCGAGTGTGACAAGATCTTGCTCTCTGCTATAGTTGTGTGGGGTCAGAAAGCACTGAGAAACCAGTATTTCGTTGTTGTTTGCCAGTAAAAATATCTACGATTTTTTAAAACGTACTTGATATATAAAGAATTACCATAATATAATGTTTTTTTCAATACTCAATTTTTGCGCTGATTTACTGTCTGGAGAAACTGATGCCAGTTGCCAAAAGTCAGAGCCAGTCTGCAGATTTGAGTAGACAGATTTCATAGAAAATCAAGTAGTGTATGATAATCACAGACTGTTTTTTTTTAGCGTCAGACTATAAATCAGTGCAGTCAGCAAATATCAGATATGTTTGATATTTTCAGCAGATTTTACAACACATATTGCTTTCATTTCAACATGGTGCACGTTTCTGCCTGTTTTTGTTGTGATTGGAACAACCTTAAATTCTGATAATGTGTGATCATCAGTCGTTTAGTGTATGATGGAAAGTTTTTTCTCTGTAACTAGTAAGAAGTCGGTAAGTGTATGATGCCCACTGTCATGCAGTGTATTCCAGCCTTAAAGAGGTCATGAACTGAGAAACCAAAGTTCCCTTGATCTTTTGACAGGTCATTGTGTTATAAAAAACATCCTGTAAGTTTTAAAACTCAAAACATTCTTGTTAGTCTAAAAAAAAGCCAATCTGCCAAAACGACAGGTTGTGAAATGTGCCAGTTTATGACGCAATAGCAGTAGCATAGACAGAAAAGAGACTCTGGGTGTGCATCAGAAAAACTGCCACATTTATTAATGTCAGATTAATGACAATGTGCAAAAAAAAAAATCTGACTATAACTAACATTACAGCTGTTACATTACAACTTTACATATTAAAATTTAAATGACCAGAGATGCGGTTGTATCCCATCCCCGCAACTCCCCCCTCACTGACAGAATTTCATGTGAAATGTTCACGCCTTACTACCGTAATTTTTTACCATTCACGTCCTTGTATTTTTTATGAGCCATTTTCCTAAGCCTTCTCGCTCCTCAAAACAGCCACCTACAATGTCTTGACTTTTCATTTAATTTTCACTTTATCTGCAAGAAAGTCGTAAGTTTACATACAATTTGCACAAAGATAGTATCAATGGCTGACAAAAAAAAAAATGCATGTTGCATTCATACTGGCCAGAATAAACTGTTTCACATAATAGCCTATGCGCTTACACACAAATTAAGCAGTTTAAAAGTTCACATATGCTTGATGTTTAAACAGTAAAATATGTTGTATTAAGTAGCTACTATATTTAACGAAAATAAAGTCAATTATTCTGTAAACATGTGGTTGTGTGTAATGGTTTTGAAGATTTATTATTTGTAAGTAGGTCTAGCCTACTTGTTCATGTACGAATTAAAAAGATAGTATTTTGTAAACAATCAAACAAGAAAGAAAGAAAGAATAAAGAGAGAGAATTCACCATTGTTCCACACCCCCGATTCTGTTTTGGGCAGCTGCTTCTTTTAAATGAATATGCACTATATGCACCTGTCAACTTTAGCCTATCGTGCTTACTATGTCATGGAGATGCCTGCGCAATCCCTTGCATTTTTTTTTTCTGTGGAAAGAACTTTTTAAAATTTTGTAAACTCACAAAAAGGTTGTGCTTCTGTAAAATAAAGAAATAAACAAGATGCGCTTTCAGCCGTCTCATGCAGTCTCCGTGAAATGGAGACCGTCACAGCAACGAACAAAAAAAAATCTCTGATTAGCTACGTAGTCGGAATGAAAAGGTAGCCTACATTTCTCTATTAAAGAAAGCACTAGTTTATTAACAAATAATTTAAATGTTTTCGGACGCGAGCGGCGTGACCCGACACAACAAATGTCGGACATAAAACTGCTGCTGCGTTAAATTTATGACGTGTTGACACAAATTTCAAATAATTTTCAGTGGTCACTTTGTATATGTTCCCAGACATTTGCTGTTGCCTTGCGACGAATGTCGCGTCAGGTGTAGACACTGTGTAATAGTTATTTGTAAAGTAAAACCTTACCAATCTGCTACGTTTTGATCAAGTCGCGCTGGCCGAGTTGACTGATCAGCTTGGTCTTCTGCATTTTCTGGATCAGACTCGGGCTCGAATTGATAAGGTAGCCTAGTACAGTCGACATTATCACCTGTCAATTGCTCGGGAGGATGGGATTCCACGTGTTGTAAGGGGCATAACATTTCCGACACACGCATAGAGTAATCGGCTAATCACAACACACTATACAGCTGGCCAATCAGAGCACACCTCGATGATTTTCATCGGTGAATTGTGTAAAAATCGACCCGTTTCAGAAAGACGGGGCTTAGAGGACAGAAAATAATATAAAATATGAGCAAAACAGAGAGATTTTTTTTTTATTTAAACCAGGTAAACACATTGCATTAAACCAAATAAACAAAAATTATCTTTTCTCTACCCATTCAATGACCCCTTTAAAATAATGCTGTGTTTTTGTTTTAGTTCATTTTTTTATGTGTGTGGGTGCTATGGGGGTGCTTTGGTCTTTCTTGGGGGTGCTGAAGCAGCTGCTAGCCCCTCTTTAGCACTCCTCGTGTTTATTATAATTATAAAAAATATCTCTGCATCTATTTTTAGCACACCTGTGGCTATGCCCCTGCCTAATAGTATGGCTAAACACCACCTCAGCAGAAGATGATCAACACCTGCTTCAACATCGCTGCCTGTTTAGCCCCACCCACCGATGAGAGGTGGGTGGGGCTAAACAGTGAGAGGTGAACACAGGTCTATGCAGAAACTAAATGATAAAGATTGCTCACAATGCAACAAGACGCTGTACAGTTGTAGAAAAATTGCCTTCTGATCTCGATGTTAGCAAAGAGTGGATGAACTTTATTTTTAACAAGGCTGCCAACCTGTTTTCATTTTAATCATAGTTTTGGTAGTTAATGTGCACTTGTCATTTTATTACATTTTAGTACTTTAAATTAAACCCCAGTTATCTGCCAAGGCAACATTTCTCATTTTTATTTTGTGACATAACTTTGAAGCTCCACCCAGGCGGAGGAGTCACCTCATTATGGTAGCAGACTTTGTGATGACTGTGTGTTTGGGAAGTACTGGTCTTCATGGTCTGTACACTACTGTACATTAGCTTCTAAAATTATACCCTTTTGTAAGAAACAAAGCCATAAGTTTTTACAATGCTGTAAATATTGTCAGAAGTTTCATTTTCTAAACTATGTATTCCCTGATTATCATAAACAGTTTTGCACAATTTATTAATATTTGTATAGGAAAAAGGACTAAATTGCTTGTAAATGCTTTTTTTTTTTGTTCTTTCAGTAACGGTACTGTAATTTCCCCTGTAGCCACAGAAGAGCACACTGTTTATGCTGCACGCCTGAGGTTCAACAGAATTCTCTTTCCTGTTCTGTGTAAAAACCACATCAAGGGCAGAAGTACAAGGAATTTGCAAGAACAGAAACCGAAAGAGGACTGGAGCCCAGGTACATCTTGAACTGTTCTCTGTTGTATCTTAATCATTCTTTTCTTAGTCTTATCTTGTTCCTTTCTCACACACATAGTCGGTCTTCCTTCAGATTGACATCAAAATGTGGTCTGTCTCTGGCCTTGCTTTCTACACAGAAGTGTTTATGTGTATTCATACATTATATTTTTTCTAAAAATATGGTTTGATGTACAGTCATGGCTAAAAGTTTTGTCAGTAACATAAATTTTGTGTTTTGCAAAGTTTACTGCTTCAGCATTTGTAGATTATTTTCTGTAGATTATAGTCTCTATGGTATACTGAAAAAAAATGATAAGCATATAATAAGTTTTGAAGGATTTTATTGGCAAAAAATTATTATGAGTCAATATTTACAGTGTTGACCCTTGTTCTTCATAACCTTTGTAATTGGCTCTGGTATGCTGGATATTAGCTTCAGGGTCAAATCCTGACTGATGGCGATCCATTCTTGCCATATTAGTTCTCTGAGTTGACCACAATTTGTGGGCTTCTGCTTGTCCACTCGCCTTTTGAGGACTGACCACAGGTTCTCAATGGGGTTGAGATCCGGGGAGTTGCCTGGCCAAGGATCCAAAATTTCAATGTCATGATCTTCGAGCCACTTCTTTATCACTCTTGCTTTGTGACATGGTGCTCCATCATGCTGAAAAATGCATGGATCATTACCAAATTGCTCATGGATCATTGTAAGATGCTCTTGCAGGATGTTTTGATACCATTCTTTATTCATGGCAGTGTTTTTTGGCAGAATTATGAGAGCCCACTCCCTTGGTTGAAAAGCAACCCCACACAGGTCTCAGGATGTTTCACTGTTGGCACGACGCAGGACTCATGGTAGCGTTCACCTTTTCTTCTCTGGAAAATCGATTTTCCAGATGTCCCAAACAGTCAGAAGGGAGCTTCATCAGAGAAAAGAACCTTGCGCCAGTCTTGTGCTGTCCAAGCCTTGTATTTCCTGCATTTTGTCTGTCCATGATGCTTTTCTTGGAGAGAAGTGGCTTCTTTGCTGCCCTTCTTGACACCAGTCCATTGTCCAAAAGTCTTGGCCTCACTGTGCATGCAGATGCTCTCAAACTCACCTGTTGCCATTCTTGAGCAAGCTCTGCTGGTTGTGGCACGATTCCGTATCTGACTCCTCAGGAGGAGATGGTCCTGGAGCTTGCTGGACACTCTGGGACGTCCTAAGGACTTCTTCACTGCAGTTGAACCTCTTTCTTTAAAGTTTTTGAAGATCCAGTAAATGGTTCTTTCAGGTGCAATATTCTTAGTAGCTATTTTCTTGCATGTGAGGCCATTTTGATGCAAAGCGATGAAGGCCGCTCATGTTTCTTTGGAGGTAACCATTGCTAACAAGAACACAATGATTGGAAGCTCTTCTTCCCTTCTTTTATAGCAATTCATTCTGCTGTTACAATCTAATTGGCATGATAGTGATTTCACATGATAGTGCTCATTCACACTTTCACATGTGCTGCTGATATTAGTGTTAGCAGATCATTTTGTGTCAGGATCAAAAACAGTGAAATTTTTGTGCAAAGTTAATTTTTGTGATCAATGAAGCTTTTAGCAATTATATAAAATGCATCTGATCACTCGACACAATAATCTAGAAACAATGTGAATGAACACCACAACAGCTTAAGCAGCAAACCTTTCAAAACCCAAAGTTTATGTCACTGCCAAAACTTTTGGCCATGACTGTACACTACTGGCAATGAAAAATGGACTCCACATATTTGTGTAATTGTGTTCTTGGGTAATTTTGTCCGGTTACTCTAAGAACACAGGCTTCCTTTATTTTCCGGATTTAATCAGCACTCTAGATCTCAGAAGGACCTTCTCTTTTCTCCTCTCTCTCTCTCCTTGATAATTTCCACACAGCTTCATTTTCTGATACTGAGAAACAAATCCAAATTCTCTCTGTGACTCTAAAGGGAGTTTGCACTCTGACCTTAAAGTGTGTGTAGTATAGGCACTGTTGGTTCCATAACTAGTGTTGTGCATTGCTCGCTTTCTAGGTATCTCGTGTAGTGAGCATTTAAGAACAAATCCACACACACACACACACACACACACACACACACACACACACACACACACACACAACAAGCCTGGTCAAGAGCCTGTGAAGAGCTTTCAGCTGACTGAGAGTGAGATCAAGGCCTGAAGACTTTTGCCTTTTAGAGCTGGAGAGAGGAATCTGGACAAAGTAAACAGTGAGTAAACTACTACGTTCCTTCCTCTCCCTCTCTCTCTTTGTCTATGGAACATTAAAAATCTTCACAGGCCTGTGTTTACATGTGTGCTGGAAGTTAAAAGGGCTTATATTTATGTGCTCGCTCTCATTTTCCAGTATAGAGATCATGTCGCGTAGGTGATGACATGCAAGACAGAAAGCAGAAACGAGGTGCTGTGTAAAGTTCACAGCTAACCTATCAGAGATCCTTTTGTTGTCCTGTGTTCTTTGGGGAATTCGGTGCAGAAATCCCTTTGTGTATAGTGTAGACTTGGGATGTTAGGATTGTGGGTTGTCCTGTTTATTTATAGGGCAGTCAGCAGATCACTTTTCTTTAGAAAACATGTGATCCGAATCTTGTCGGCATACTGCTCATTATGAAATATTTGAATAGCCTGCTTTTTTTTTGATAACCCAATTTCATACCTCATGAGACTTAATGCCATTCTTAGGACTGTTTAATATGTCAACTTGGTCTCAGATGTTTCTACTAAATCCTTCAAATCTATTGACAAAGAAGGAGTAGCTTTATGATATTAATATGGATAGCGTAGCTCCAATAATGTCATCTTGGAGGAATTAGATAAGAAATGTTTGAGATCATATACTTAGTAATCTATGACGTGTGATTGCACAAATGGGTATTTTAGCACATCTGATCACAGTATGTTTCATTAGTGACAGAATTTTCATTTTTCTTTCATCCGAAATATCTTAATTTGTGTTCCAAAGATAAACAAAGGACTTTTGGGTTTGGAACGACATGAGGGTGAGTAATTCATGACAGAATTTTCATTTTCAGGTGAACTATTCCTAAAAGTACATTTAAATGCAGAGTTCCATTTGTGTTTTCATATGGCAAGTATGCATTACATAAAACTAATATTTGATACAGATTGGTACATAGCTTGTATTGTGTTTGTTGTACGTACCGTTGACTTCCTGTGGATGCACACAATTGTGCCAAATAGTCAAAAGTTTGCAAAAAATGTACTGCTACAATTTCAGTCTGACTATATATAAAGAGTTCAAATGCAAAAGCCTCTAAGCCACTAACAAAACAATACACGTGAGCTTACTCTGAAAAGTTTGAGCTCTGCATTTAACCCATCCAAGTGCACACACACACACACACACACACACCCAGAGCAGTGAGCAGCTATATTGCTGCGGCGCCCGGGGAGCAGTTGGGGGTTCGGTGCCTTGCTCAAAGGACTCACCTCAGTTGTGGTATTGAGAGTGGAGAGAGCACTGGTTATTCACTCATCTTACCAACAATCCCTGCCGGACCTGGGACTCAAACCTGCAACTCACCGCCTTATCATCCAAGATGTTCATGTCTGTCTTTCTTCAGTCGTAAGGAAACCATGTTTTTTGAGGAAAACATTTGAGGATTTCTCTCCATATAGTGGACTGGTGCAGTTTAAATGAAGCTTTAATGGGCTATAAACGATCCCAGCCGAGGAAGAAGGGTCTTATCTAGTGAAACAATTAGTTTTTTTTTTTTTTTAATTGACAACTTACATCAACTTATATAAACTCTCATCTCATTTTCTCTTCCATCTTCAAAACTGTCCTACATCTTTGCATTAGCACCGACCCAGTGTTTGCAAAGTGAACGTGCAAAGAAGATTAAATGCCCTTTATAAAAAAAAAGGTAAAACAGCGGTGTAGGGCGATTTTGAAGTTGCCAGAGAAAATTCGATGAAATTAGTTTTTCGACCTACCCTAACAGTCTTATAACAGTCAGAACTATACAAGATGAGCATTTGAGGTTTAAAAGAATATAAATTGTAATTTTTTTAGAAAATAACCACTCGTTTCGCTAGATAAGACCTTCCTTGGCTGGGATTGTTTAGAACCCTTTAAAACTGCATTTAAATTGAGTTTTGGAAGTTCAAATTCACTGGCAATAAGAATAAACTGAATTAAATACATTTTTGTTCTGGAAATGAACTTCTCCTTTAAGTCTCATTACTGAAAAGTTGAATTAAACAACTAAAATTAGATGAAGTGAGAATAAAAGATCTTATTTGTGATTATTGACATTCAAAACAATTCATTAAGAACATAATTCTCAGTAAATGATTGAAAGCACATAATTCTTTATAATGTCTTTAGCTATGTTTCCAATACCCTTCAAATTGCGCAAACTGAAATTGTGAATCAAAAATACGCCTAATGGAAACATGTAAATTACACAAAAAATATATCACAAAAAAGTTTTTACGCTCATATGAGGTGGTTTTTCAGGTAATTAACAAAACTGCAATGGAAACGTCTTTTTCACATTTACAGGTTACCTTGCGGACATAAAAGTCACATAATAATTTTTTTAATGTACTATAACCTCAAAAAAAAAAAAAAACACCTCAAATTTGTCTGCTTTTTACACACATTGACTACACAGTGCTTAAATAAGGGTCTTTCCTTTGATTGGATAACCTCTTATTTTCACTGCAAAAGTCTGCGGAGCTGATTGCGGCCACTCTAGTCAATGCTTATGTTTTTACCAGGCATGTCGCTGCTTGTTTCAATTTCAGAAGCGTCCCAGAAGTGGCTCTCCATGTTGCTTTTGTAAAGATAGATGCCTGCATCTCCTGCGATCAGTGATGAGAATAACGGCATTACTTTTTTCAGTTACGAGTAATCAAACGAATTACTGTTTCCCTTGTTTCAACGCCGTTACCGTTGCTGACAATAAAATGTGCCGTTACTGTAATTTTACTGCGCGTCTTCTTCCAAAAACGTAAATAGCCAAGATAATGAAGTGGGTGTTTACCAACATCTGCGCATTTCACGTGGATGTTTAACAGTTGAAAAGCGGAGCTGCTTGTGGGCATGTAAGTAAGTTTAGATGGTAAAATCTGGAGCTGGCTTTGGTATCATACGGATTACTTCAGCAGAGAATATTTTTTTTGAATTGACTTCATTTAAAAGTAGACATTTTAAGCTTTCTATACACACATTTCTCATGTCTGTGAGTCATGTATTCGCTGAGATTCAGGTCGTTTTATTTACGTGTCTGTGAAGAGGTGTGATGGAGACCTAGACGGCAGAGAGTGCACCCTGTTTATTTGATTTATTTTACTTTATTTTCTTGTTATTATGATGTTTTTCATGTCCGCGTGATGATGCGATAACGTGATATTTAATCTCTCACATTGTGCCACAGCAACATTAATATAGTGTAGATTAGTGTACAATGTTTAATTTATTTATCATATTTAATATTGGGGGCATCCAAGTTATTTGACATATTTGCATTTTTTTAAACAAAAAAAGTAATAGTTACTTTAGTTGCTATTTTAGTTACTATAGTTACTTTCCCTGGTAATTAGTTACTTTTATAATGATGTAACTCAGTTACTATTTGTAAAAAAGTAACTAGTAACTATAACTAATTGCCTGTTTAAAGTAATGTGCCCAACGCTGCCTACAATTAAAATGAATGCTAGTGCGGTGGCTTCGACATACTTAAACCTACACATCCATCGCCATGACTTATTGTGTGAGGAAAAAATAAGTTTTAGTTGCATAACATCGGTTAATGGAAATGCTATAATTTCTCAACAGTTTTTTAATCAACATTTCTTCAAAAGTTTTGCCCAAATCTGTAATGGAAATGCACCTATTGTCTGCTGTAACTAGAAATAAAGGGCAAGACCAGACCTAGTAATTATTCTTTTGTCCATGCAATTATAAAAATGAACAGAAAGGTAAGTTGAAATAAACCAGATGATAAAAAGATGCAATTCCAGATATAAATGTTTACCCAGCTTTAAGATAAAATTCTGAAGATTTAGGTTGGTTTTGTGAAGGCATATCCTTTAGGTACAGGTGACTGTTCCCCTTGAGAACAGCTGGTCCTCTGTGTCAGAGAGAACTGAGAACGCCCACTTGGATTCAATGACTGGGCTGAAAGACAAGCTCTTTTTTTTCTCCATAGTCAGCAGTATGGAGATCCGGCAGATCTGGTGGTTTGATCTTACAAAAGACGATGAGGTACTGACCCTGAGTCAGAGCGAGGTCATATGCTAAATTAACAATAAAGAAAAAACAGGAAAACAGGAAAATGGCACAGATGCTGGTGATAGCCAGTTCAGTTATAATTCAGGGTGAACTTCAGATCATGTGATCTTTCGCCATTGTGCTTTTTGGCAATGTCAAGTTTCTCCATGTAGATGGCTCTACAGATAGTGGATTCTACTTGGCTCTGCATAAAAGGCATCTGCTACATGGCAAGATGCTGAAACTGAATTACAGAGATGGGAGATATTTCACCTCTATATGTTGATGTCTTGATGCCAAATTAGAATATAATTGGCTGTTTGACTCAGTAGTTCCCATTTCTTAATCAGATTTTTTTCTGAGCTCTTCTTCTGACTGATCTTTTCATCTCCTCCTTTGGTGCCACAATGCTGTGGTTGTTATGTTGCCATGGCAAAAGTGATAGTGAAATAAATGCGCTGGGAGCACTGCATTATTGATCAGTGCTAATGAGTTAAAGGTGTGGCCGAATGTGTAGAAAGACTCTGTTGTCAAAATGTCTGTAATCTGACCCATACCCTGCTCTCTCTGTGTGTGAGTGTCTTCCTTGTATTCACTACACCGTCGGGACCAAATGTTTGACCTTGTAGGGACATTTTTTTGGTCCCCATGAGGAAAAAGCTTATGAATTATTATAAAGCTTATGAAGATTATTTATAATTTATATTTATATATAAAAGCCTGCATTTATTTGATCCAAAGTATAGCAAAAACAGTAAAACTGTGAAATATTTTGACTATTTTTATTTCTTTTTAAATATATTTTAAAATTGTATTTATTCATGTGATCAAACCTATATTTTCAGCATCATTACTCCAGTCTTCAGTGTCACATGCTCCTTCAGAAATCAATCTTAAATGCTGATTTGCTGTTCAAGAAACATTTTTATAAAGTTTATTATCAATATTTAAAACAGTTGAGTACATTTTTTTCAGGATTCTTTAGTAACATTATACACTATACCATTCAAAGGCTTAGAGTCAGTATAATTAAAATATCTTAAATATTCAATATATTTTAAATAAAAATCTATTTCAGATAAATGCTGTTCTTCTGAATTTCTATTCATCAGAGAAAACTGAAAAAGTTCTACTCAGCTGTTTTCAACAAAATAATAATAAAAAATGTTTTTAAGCAGCAAATCAAAATATTAGAATGATTTCTGAAAAATTCAGCTTTGAAATCATAGAAATAAAATGCATTTTAAAATATATTAAAATAGAAACCAGTTATTTTAAATGTAACAATATAACTGTTTTTTAATTACTTTTTCTATCCAAAAATGCAATGTGCATAAGCTTTCAAAACCAAAAAAATTGTGTTACCCCCAGACGTTTCAACAGTAGTGTACTTTATACACATAAGAAATCGTTAAAGTAGGGCAAGTAAAGCGGACCACAATCCCTGGCCACAAGCCACAAGCATGTTCACACTTGTCCTTTTTTAACTGCCAGTGTCTGTTTTACATTATAACCAATAGGGTTATAAAGTAAAGTGTGTATTCAAAAAAGTCCTGAGCGCTTTTTTAAACGCCACCGCTGACGTCTTTTTCTGCAGTTAAAAGCGTCTTTTTGACAGCTGACCAATGATAAGCGAGTAGCGAGACCTGTCGTTTCAATAACAAGAACGACAAGAAAAAAAATGGAGAAGGTGCCTGTAGATAGACTTTTATTTAATTGTTGTGAACCCATTCTCCTCCCCGGTAACTTCCAAAACCGACAATAGCTTACACTGTTAAAAATAAATAAATAAATAAAAAATAATTTGTTGAGTTAACTTAAAATAACAGTTGATTTAACAGTTGGGTAACAAATTATTTAAAGTTGGCAAATAGTGTTTTTCATTTTTTACAGTGTAGTTGTTTTTTTGTTTTTTTTAACAAAAAAAGTGCCCTTGTCAGCTTTTTCTTGTTCAAAAAGATGGCAAGTGTGAATGCACCCTTAGTTTGCACGCATGTGGCATGCTGTATGACTGCAGACAGCCTAGATGATGAGTTTTATGTCATGAAGACTCTGCAGGAAATTAAGCCTAATAGTCTGCTTAATGTCTATTAAAAGGACAACCCTCAGGGGGACACAGAGCTAATGGTCTCAAATGGAAAACAGTAGTCTGTCTTTTGCTCTGGCTTGGTTTTGTATGCATGAACAGCTTTACATGCTTTGAGCTTTCTAAAACAACAACAACATGTGACAAGAACAACACTCTTCTGAGAAGGTCTCTGTATGCGAACACTGCAACATCATTTCAAAGCAGCAATGAGAAGGAGACAACAGGGTTTTCTTTGAAAATACTCAAGGAGGGGCTTTGTGTACAGAACATACACTCCAAGTCCCTTGTTCCGTTTCTGTGGTTCTTTCTCCCCTGGTGATGATAATGCTGTCTTCCTTATTATCTCTATAGTTACAGAGTTCTACAAAAGCCAAAACATTTCGAATTCTACTGTACTGAGAACATGGAAGCAGGAGAAGGATCAGCGCAGAGCTGCTCAGTACTTAATGGCCTTTGAGCAGAGCTGGCCACAAGACCACAGAACAAAGCTCATTTTGTTGTTCTCAGCATGTCTTTGTGGATTAACATCTTAATGTCAGTCAACTTAACCTTTGCACGCTGCGTAACTTAAAATGCAAAAGTGGATCATGAAGCAAAACACAGAAGTAGTACTAAAATCACATCAAGCTTTCTTTTTGTGTCGACTTTAAAATTTGAACATCATGCAAGCTTTGAAGACACGCCAAGGTTATTTCCTTCAAACTACCACTGAGTTCCACAGAAATCAGACAAAAAGCCACAGCTGAGCATGAGTTTTGATCTACTATGATATTGAGCTGTGTGATGGTACAACACGTGTTGTATGATGATACAACACAAAACTGAAACATTTTCAGAATTATAGCTATTGTCATTTGTCAACCCTCTTGAGCATGGAGTTCACCAGAGCTTCACAGGTTGCCACTGGAGTCGTCTTCCACTCCTCCATGATGACATCACAGAGCTGGTGGATGTTAGAAACCTTGCGCTCCTCCACCTTCCAATTGAGGATGTACACACACTTGACACCATCTGAACCAAATAAGTTTATCTTGGTCTCATCAGACCACAGGACATGGTTCCAGTAATCCATGTCCTTAGTCTGCTTGTCTTCAGCAAACACTTTAAGGGCTTTCTTGTGCATCATCTTTAGAAGAGGCTTCCTTCTGGGATGACAGCCATGCAGACCAATTTGATGCCGTGTGCTTCGTATGGTCTTAGCACCACCGTGGCCACGATTTTGATGTTGAAGGCGAAAACGAGATGGGTTTTTTGACATACCCTAACTCAGTGGTTCTCAAACTTTTTTGGTCGCGCCCCCCTTTAAACCTATAAAAAAATCTGGCGCCCCCCTCCTTCCCGAATCCCCATCCCATCCAGGACTAACAAATAATTTTACTAAACATTACAAAAAAATAATGCTTTTTTAATTAAAAAAAATCTACAAGGGAAAAACACTTAAAACTTAAAATGGCATAGAGAGAATAACTGTTATTATTATTCTCTGTTATTTTATTTATTTTTATTTATTTATTTATTTATTTTTTGTGGGTTTCATGCTGTCGCTAAGGCATATATAGGACACACACAGGGCTTTCCTCTTCACCAATGCAATTAACACCGTTTCTACACCAGAGGCGAACGGCAAAATACAGTAGAACCCATAATAATCAGTAGGTTACCCATTATAAACTTCAATCACTGTGACGCTACACACGCTACAGTTGTCGCATCGTGCCACAACGCAAAAGCTCTACACTGGACGCGACAAAATGACAGTTGCAAATCATTTTAACTTTGTGTCAGTACATCATAAACAGAACAAGGCATTAGATAAATGTCGGAGATTTGTCACGCTCCACATCCAGCATGTTTGCTTGGTTGCGTCCCGTGTACAGCTGTTGTGGCGCAACGCAACAACTGTAGCGTCCAGTGTATACGCGGTGAGCAAAGCCGAGAGCAAGGTATGTCTCCTCATATTTTCTGCATTTAGCTTTTCCTGTCTGTACGACTTCATTTATGGCTTTTCTGTTCTCTTTCACATACCGATCCACCTCCTATTCTAAGTTACATCCTTTGGATGTTTTATTTCTTTTATTTTTCTGCTGATGACTCGCGCCCGCCCCCCACTTTGAGAACCACTGCCCTAACTGTATTGACCCGGATCACACAGACTACGCATACACATCGCAGAGATGAGACAGGATGAGCATTTGAGGTTAAAAAGTATATAAATCGTCAATTTGTTTCGAAAATAACCGATCGATCAACAATTATTTTTTTCAGATCCTCAGAGAGTTCTTTGCCATGAGGTGCCATGTTGAACTTCCAGTGACCAGTATGAGAGAGTGAGAGCGATAACACCAAATTTAACACACCTGCTCCCCATTCACCACCACTGAGATGTTGTAACACTAACAAGTCACATGACACCGGGGAAAGAAGATGGCTAATTGGACCCAATTTGGACATGTTCACTTAGGGGTGTACTCACTTTTGTTGTCACAAACTTTTTTCCCTCTTAATTTTAAATCTCGCAACTCTGACTTTTTTTGTCTCAGAATTGTGAGTTATGAAGTCAGAAAAGTTGCAATCCTGAGATATAAACTCACAGTTGTGAGGAAAAAAAGTTTTTTTTTTTCCCCAGAATTGCAAGTTTATTTCGCAGTTCTAACTTTATAACACACAATTGTTATTAAAGTTAAGTCAGAAAAAAAATTGCTAGTTTATATCTCATAATTCTGAGAAAAAAAGTCCAAATTGTGAGTTTATATCACACAGTTCTGAGAAAGTAAGTCAGAATTGAGAGTTTATATCATGCAATTCTGATTAAAAAGTCAGAATTGCAAGATATAAACAATTGCAAGAATAAATGCTAGATACAAACTTCAAAAAAGTCAGAATTGCGAGTATTTATCGTGCAATTTTCAGAATTTCAGAGTTGTGTTTGTCATGAAAGTCAGAATTGCAAGTTTATATCAAGCAGTTCTGACTTTATAACTCAGAATTGCGAGTCTGTATCATGCAATTCTGAAAAAGTCAGAATTGTAAGATAAAAAGTTGCAGTTATTTTTTATTCAGTGGCGGAAATGGCCTTCTATACGCCATTGTGTATTTATGACTCCATTGGTTTAGAAATCCTCTGTTTTTATTGTATATTTCTCTAAAACCAACAGCTTCTCTTTAAAAAAAAAACAATAACATTTTATAGAAATACATTGGCCTGTTTTTTCTTCTCTTACTACCTGAATTTTGTTGAGGGTCAGTAATCTTAGTGGGTGGACACAGGCAAATGAAAATTGACTAACCTTATGCTTTTAATTACTCACATTATCATGTGTTTTGAGATGGTAGCCTTACTGTAAGGAAATGCCCAGCTAACACACAGACTGCATAGACATGACATAGAAACTGTAGGTTACTGTAATACTGTTACTGTGATAAACTTTTGTGTACACTGCTCCAGGAAACCATTTCTATGTTTAATGTATTGTAGGACATATATGATATTCAGAAGGTCTATTAAATGTCAACATCAGTGTGAGGGACCAAGCAGTCAAAACCAGGAATACAGGATTTCCAGCCAGAAAAATGATCATTTATTAAAGTCAAACAAAGTTACAAATTAAATATTAAATTGAAATAAAGAAAATAAAGTCTGGGCCCATTAAAAAGGGTCAACTAAACTTAACAATAAGCCAAACCAAAATAACAAACAAACAAACAAAGGGGGAGAAACAACAAAAAAAATGTCACCTCCTTAGCAACACCTGAGGGAGACTTTTATACACAAAGGACTAGTCCATTACACACACCCATAAATAAGAATTACACAAACATCACTAAACAAAGACCAAATAGAAAATAGAAATAGAAAAAAAATATATATATATATATATATAAACACATATATATACACACAAATCAAAACCACAAATTATACACAAATAAATAAGAAACCAAAAATAGATAACTAAACAAATAACCCTACACCCCCCCCAGCTAGTTTACAGGATGGATTAGTCCATAACTAGAAAGTGTGCTCCCGAACTAGTTACTCATGATATGAAATTAATACAAATCAGAAATAAAGTCAAAATGAACCAAATCTGTGTTTGTTGTTATTGTGAAGCATGAATAAATGTAACCTGTAACAAAGGTTAAATTAAATACTGAAAGTAAACTAACATGTACAGAGAAAGATATACATGTGTGAGTGCATCAGCTACCGTATTTGCTGCGTGGCCAGGTCACTGGCCATCACAATCAGTGTTATGACACAGAGAGCAGTAGAGGCATGACATTGTACTTAGGGCTATTGGATTTACACAGTGTTATCTATATTTTATTTTATCTATATGTTGCCACAACATTTCAGTTTCCAAACAACAGGATGTTTGTAAACGCATACAAACACACACACACACACACACACACACACACTGAATATTTGAGCATATCCTTTCACATGACCTCACATACTTGAATATCTGCCTGGATCATATTCCCAAACTGTCTATAAAAGGTATTAATCTAAAGAGCCGAACACTAACTTAAGAATCCAAACTTTCAAATTTAGTTTCTTTGATTAATCACAGAAGAAGATATTTGGAATTTTTCAGCTGTTTCTGTCCTTCTGTCCTCTGTTTTCAACTTGTTTAGTCTAGAAATAGCCTTAAATTGTGTATCAGAAACAGACCTCCAGAATAAACTCAATGAGCATTGTGAGGGTCTGTTTACAAACTGCAAGGTTTGAAATGCTCTCTAACTCTCTATAACTAATCTAATCACACCAACAGAGCACTCTCAGTATCATTCTTTTATCACCTGTTAATGAGACATTCAGTTCTTCTCATCTGCCCTTTTAACTATGTCTCAGCAAAGAAGTGCAGTATTATCTGTGCTTTAATCACATCTGCATTTTCTCACAGAGACAGGGTGATCTGTGTGTGAGTGATTTGAGCAAAATGTAAACTGGGTCTTTTTATAGATCACTGGAGTGGATGTTTTTGAGTCTGTGATCCCTCTCTGACCCGTGTGCATACCAAATGCTATAATTTGTTCAGTCTTTGCATAACTATGGATCTAGAGTTGCTGCTACCATGGTTGGCATGCAAAATAGCCTGAAATGATGCAGCAGACATGACTGAAAGATGTGAGGAGGCCCCCCTAGAGTCCATATGTTATTCTGTGGTCCGATGTCTGTTTATAGATGTCTATTTTTAAGTCAATGGGGTAAAAAAGAGATTGGTCTGAGTAGCATCCAAATCAAAATCTAATTTTAATGTGGCCCTGGAACACAAAATAAGTAGCATGGGTATATTTGTAGTAATACCCAACAATTCATTGTATGGGTCAAAATGATTGATTTTTCATTTATCGTTAGGATGTAGGTTGTATAAATGACTTATGACTGGTTTTGTGGTATAGGGTCACATATAAATCTTTTGTAACATTGTACTTGTCTTTACGGTCACTTTTTATGCATCATTGCTGAATATTTTGTTTTTGTGTAGGCATTTTAGTGGAGTAAAAGATGGTATTCACTATTTGAAACTATTTGAAAGAATGTAGATAGGTCTGGTTTGCTGTCTATACAGGACAGTCATGAATTCAAACTCAGCATGCTGAAATAAGTTAGGGTGGAGCAGGAATCCCACAAGATTTATTGTGAGGAATGATGTAAGAGCTGTTTATACTTCCTTAGCATTGTGATTGGTGGATTCATATGAACATGCTCCTCCTGAAATGACTGTAAGCAGGGTTACATCCACAGTTGTGTATGAAGTCACAGACAAAGCCTCACCTGTCCATTCAAAACAGAACATAACAATAAGGACATATGATCTTGCGCATTGTTCCTGATGAGCTGACTGACAGGACAAACTTACTTGCTATTGTTAATATGTAACAGTATTCAAAGAAAAATAAAAATGGAGGGAGACTTTTGGTGTGAAGGCAGCGGGATGCAGCAGGAAGAGGTTTATCCGTGCCGAGCAAATAATGGAAACTGAGATTCGTTACAAAAGCATGACTTATTTCCCCCATGATAGACCACACAGAGTCATGCATAAGTCATGCATCTGACCACACTTCAGTCAAAATGGCAAAGCGAGACCAGCAGAAACCTGTGAATTTCAACACTTCCCTGGTGAAAAACTAGTTTACTAGTCTTCTATTCTGGTCAGGCTGGTTTTAAGTGGGGGTTGAGGTCGGCTCATTACTTGCTTGAAAATCCAGCTTGTTTTGCTGGTCTTTAAACCAGTGTGTACGTGGTTCATTCCTGGTTTGTTCCAAACACAGCTATTATAACCTTTCCTCCTCACATAAATGTTTAGAATGAGCTAAAGTAATTTGAAATCTAATTAAATATTTTTTTATTACTTTTTATAGGGTACAGCGACAGACTTTAACCCTAAAAACCGACGTAAACCCAAAATAAGTCAACCAGTCGAAGTACAAGGCACTCTCTCAGAAGTCTTTCCAGGTAAAGCAAGCACTAGTCAATCAATTTGCATTCCAGTGACGAGAAGAACACTGTAAACAAAGTGCATGTATGGTAAATAGTGCGGTAAACTGTAAAACGGCTTTATACCCCGCCCTGGGAGGAGTGGATGCATCATGAGCAGATCTGAAGACAGACAGGATGTTAACACGCTCTCTCACAGCTGGAGCTGAAAGGTAATAATGATTTTACTAAAATAAAGACAGAAGCTTTACCTTAGACCACTTCGTTTCCAGTCGGTGTCCGGTAGGTTTGATAACAAGAAGTCCGTGTGTTCCGTCTTTAACTTTCATGTCGTGTGGCTGAGAGCGACGCGGAGTCGTCTGCGTGTGAGTGAGTTTTGACGTTAGCAGGTCCGCTAAAACAATCCACAAACACTTCTCTTTTATTTGATTCATAGCTTTGTTTAAATAAAGGTGTAAACGGGTTCCTTTTACAAATAGTGTTTCAGCGAAAGTTAATTTGTCTGTCGGTCAGGGGCGTTGCTAGGTTTGGGAGAGATAAGGGGCTTAGCCCCATTTAAAAAAAAAAAACACTCCATAAAAACTGACATAATTTCTTTACATTTTTTTCATACTAAGTAAAATTCTAATCCATTAACATGTTTACTGACATATCACTTACTGATATAAAATTATAATTTAGCTTAATTTGGTGTATTTTATTATTGCACAATGCTTATTTCATAATATTATGCCTAATATGTATTTTAATAACACTATTAATAAAGATTGTATGTCTTTAAATGCTAGATATTTAAAGTGTACCTGAAGTATACTTGCAATAGTTCCACTTTAACACAATCAAATATACAGTTGCTATATTTTAGTTGGATTTCAGCACTACTTCCACACAATTATTTAAAAAATTAACAAAAAAAAGAAAGAAAAGAAAAGTAAATTAAATTAAATTAAATTGTTGTTGTGAAAGTGTCCACAAAATTAGTTGTTCCGATTTAGCACACTTTAGGTATATCAGTTTTGTATACCAAAAGTACAATTGCAGGGTATTTTTATTATTAATAACATTTAAATTAATAAACATTTAATTTGTAATTGATTCAATCTTTTTATTTGCAGTCGTCACTTTCAAAAAGGTGATTTATTATATTTTGTTCACTACTGTAGACAACAGTGTTCTAAACTATACACTTTTATTCCAACACTTCTGTGATTATTTGAATGTTTGTAACACAGAAACAGCGATACAAAAGCCTTTGTAAAGATGTTTCATATGCATTAAACTGTTCTCTCTGGGCAGCGCGAAGGCAGATTTAAATTTCACATTGTGACTTAAGGCTTTAATAAACATAGCTGAATCCTGTCATTTGCCACAATCTGGCTATTTATTTAAATATCGGTAAAACATCAAACAAGGGCTTCAAAGCTGTATTTTAGTGGAATGAAAACGTACGATAACTGGTAAACCATCTTTTAAATACTGCTTTTCGTCATGGACAGTTTGATTTCTAATACTTGGAGAGCAAATTAAAAATTATAAAACACATTTTATTTGTGAAGTGAATGGTCCATCTTCAAAAAGATCAGGAGCTTTTGGCAAAACATCGGGGGCTTAAGCCCCCAAAGCCCACCCCTCGCAACGCCACTGGTTTTAACTAAGCTAATATGCAATCTGTCACTGTTACTCACCTCTCATCCAGGTGACGCCGAATAGCTACAATCAAACAAACTTTACTTCTAACCGGTAAAACGCCAAAAAGACACCGACAGCAGTGGCTTTTTGAAAGTGACGACTGCAAATAAAAAGATTGAATCAATTACAACGTAACGCCAGCAGGTGGAGACAAGTGACTGATGAAAAAGATGTTCGTTCAAAAACATTGATTCATTCAGGAATGAATCAAGTAACTTCTTTGTAAGCCAGTCCTTGAATTATTTGTTCTTTTTTTTTTTTTTAACAATTCGTTGAATATTGAATATATTTTATAAATAGACTGTTGCAATTTTAGTAGAAACTCTAGTAAATTACAAGTTATTTTGTTTAGTTGTCTGTATTTTTTTTCAGAATCATGATGGGAGAATAGTGATATGGATTTTAAAAAATAAAGTTGTTATTCTCCATTTGTACAGAATCGCACAGCACTAGTTGGTCTTTTATCCACATGTAATGGAAACAAATAAATGACTTTAATTTTAAACATCAAAGATCTGGTCAGTGAGGTTCAGCATCCAGAACATATACATTTATTTTGTGCTAAGTATTCTACAAATACATTTACATATTTAAACGTTATTAATAATAAAAATACCCTGCAATTGTACTTTTGGTATACAAAACTGATATACCTAAAGTGTGCTAAATCGGAACAACTAATTTTGTGGACACTTTCACAACAACAATTTAATTTAATTTAATTTACTTTTCTTTTTTTCTTTTTTTGTTAATTTTTTAAATAATTGTGTGGAAGTAGTGCTGAAATCCAACTAAAATATAGCAACTGTATATTTGATTGTGTTAAAGTGGAACTATTGCAAGTATACTTCAGGTACACTTAAATATCTTGCATTTAAAGACATACAATCTTTATTAATAGTGTTATTAAAATACATATTAGGCATAATATTATGAAATAAGCATTGTGCAATAATAAAATACACCAAATTAAGCTAAATTATAATTTTATATCAGTAAGTGATATGTCAATAAACATGTTAATGGATTAGAATTTTACTTACTCTCCCAACCCTAGCAACGCCCCTGGTTAAAACAGTAAACAGCTACAAGCTTCGGGTAATACAAGTAACTGGTAAGCTTATTCAGAGAAATAACGACTCCAAAACAGTCTAAATTTAGTTGCTGCCAGGGTTTCGTCATTGGAAGCTGTTTATATAAATGCTTACGTATGTATCTAGTGTATACAATGTGTTAGATTTCGTTAGATAAATTTGGTATTAATAGTATATCAGCTGTTTCCCATTTTCAGTTTCACACTAATTTGAACGAATCCTCATTAGGTTGTATTTGTGGTCTTTGTGATTAGGTTGTGACCTGTCTGATCATGTCTATACATGGGATGAATTTACTTTGACAGTTGGTATATCTGGTGTAGCTGTTTGTTTAGTGCAGTGGGTTCGTGGTATGAACAGGAACATGCTTCTTCCCATTTCTAAAATTCATAATTCACTCATAAAAAAGACATTTTCATGGACAGTTTCATGGTATGTGCGTTGTTGTTTGCATTTTGACTCCTTCACAAAGGCGGAAAGGAAATCAAAATGTCAGTTACATTTTAAATTATCGTTTTAGGGAATCGAATGACAGATGTTCAGGTAAAGTACATTAAATGACCTTTAAACGCTTCCAGTTTCGATATTCCTCTCTAAACGAGAATTCATATTGTAACTCAAAATTTTTCCTCTCAGCCACAGATTACTTTTTCCTCTAAGCTTTATTTGTTGTTGCAGTTGCTACTTAGAAATGAAATTAATTGTTTGCTTTCATCAGTGATGTTTTGTAACCTAAATGTATTCAGACTGTTCCCTGAAGGGGCTGAAAAGGCAGACGAAGATTAGATCAGTGGCCACTTCCAGGAATGTTTCTTAAGGCCTGTTTGAGTCAGAATGCCCTTTCTCAGAGAAGGAGAAAGAGATCCTGGAAAAACAAGAAAGTCGTCCTAATGGGTTAGCATGAGTACCTGAGTACTTGGAAGTAACAGTAACAACCTGTCATGGAAATGATGGTTTGTGCCGTATGTATTTTTCTTTTTGTATGATCAGTTTTGCTGGCATTTTTTGTTCGTGTTCGGTGACCATGCCATACTAGAAACAAACTAATGTGAAACTGTTCAGAAATGTCTTTAGATTAAAAAAAAATAATAATAATCTGTTCTATACATTAAGAGAGTGCCATTTTTTTATTATTTTTTTTCAAATGCTGTAAAATCTTTATACACCCCAGTGCATTGTTACAGGAAGACCACAGATCGCCTGTTAGTTTTTGTGCAGATTTGCATTGGTTATTATTATTCATGATCTACCAGTGTTATATTTCTCCTCATATGCAGTACCAGTCAAAAGTCTCTTCTGCTCACCAAACCTGCATTTATTTGATCCAAAGTACAGCAAAAACACTCAAATTTTAAAATACATTTTTGCTATTTGATATATATTTAAAAAAATATATTGCTATTTTTATATATTTTAAAATGTAATTTATGTTTTCAAAGCTGAATTTTCAGAATCATTACTCCAGTCACAGGATCCTTCAAAAATCATTCTAATATTCTGATTTGCTGCTCAGAAACTATTATTATTATTATTATTATTATTATTGTTGTTGTTGTTATGTTAATATCTATATTTTCTTTCTCAAAAAAATAAATAAAAATGATAATTAAATGTTTAAATGATAGTGTATAATGTTACACAAGCTTTTTATTTCAGATAAATTCTGATCTTTGGATCTTTTTATTCATCAAAGAATCCTGAAAAAATGTACTCAGCTGTTTTAAATATTGATGATGATGATAATAGTAAATAATTAAAAGTTTTTTTCAACAGCAAATCAGCATATTAGAATTTCTGAGGAATCATGTGACAATCAAGACTGAAGTAATGATGCTGAAAATTTTGCTGCTTTGATTAAAATAATAAATTACATTTTGAAATGTATTTGAAAAGTTATTTTAAATAGTAAAAATATTTAAAAATTGTACTGTTTTATGCTGTACTTTGGATCAAATAAATGCAGGCTTGGTGAGCAGAAGAGACATCTTAAAAAAACATTAAAAAAAACATTTGACTGGTAGTGTATTTGTCAAACATGTTTTAATTAATCACTTGACATCCCCAAGTACTCGTATGTTATATTGATATTTTAAGGTACTCAAAAGAAAACACTGACAAGAAAACTAGCCCAAAATCAAGTTTCTTCATAACATTACTTTTTTTTTTTTTTTTTTTTAATCTGTGCTATCTAATAATTTCACACTCGTAATAAGTCTTTTTTGTTTTGTGATCACGGAAAATCAGAGCAAAAGCCTATTAAGTGCCGTTTAAGCAAATAGAATTTTAGTTTTTTACGTGAACTATCCGTTGAATTGCTTGACCCTTTGACATTGGGAAAAACAGCAAATGTTGCTTTACCTTCATTACTGGTAACCATTAACAGCCTGTTCTTCTTTATTAAGTGTTTTTAACTGTAAAGTCAGAATGAATTCCATTCCTGCCTGGGTTTCACTAGCGTGTAGAATGTTAGCCTGATTACAAAGGAATGTACAGTCTTCAAGTATGTGCTTGAGCTTAGCACAACCCCCATGCTAGTTTCTTTAGGTTGTGACTGCATTTGGACTGGAAAAACTAAAGTATGGTTTCTTACATCAGTGATTTTATTTGTATATTGTGAGGAAGTCACAAAAGTCATGAAGGATGTTTTTTCTCTTCTGGTGCTTCTGAAGTCATCATGCATGAAAAGCAGGTGCATCAGTGTTTTTTTTTTTGACTAACTAGGGTAAATCCCTTGGAGTTATACTCATTTTACATTTCCATGATGACTCAAGGAATGCCCTTTCAATGTATGCTTGTGCCCCCAAGGTGTTATTCTTGTTTTACCTGTTTAAATGTAAGCAATTTGAAAGTAAAAATGTAAATGTGTACAGGCTTGTCTTTTGAGAAAAGCCTGCAAACAACTGCAAGCAGTCAGTTTCCTAAGAGGGGTGGGTGGCTTCCTGGCATTTAGCGGCGTTCCTTGGCAGTGTTCTTTAAGATCTCCCGTGCTCTTTCATGTTGCTTTGTTTTGGTCACTTTGGTTTGGTCCATTTATCTGCCACATGGGAAAAACTCCACCCAGCTCCACCCAGACAATTGGCTTCAGTGATAGAGAATTCATCCTCTTCCAGGAAATCTACTTAGTGCCTGAAGAGACTTGAGATGTATTATACTGTAAAAGGGGAGATGATAAGCTGGTAATAGCCTTGTTCTTGTTTCATGTTGCCAAGCTGTGTATGTGAAAGATGTGCTCAAATCATTTTGTTCACATTTCTTCCTTCACAAACACACTGCCATTCAAAAGTTAAAAGTATTAAATTGATCAAAGGTGTCTGTAAAACTTTCTATCCAACAAAAAGGTTTTTACATATTTCACAAAAATGCTATGTAACTCTTTTTAACATTGATAATAAGAAATGTTTCTTATGCAGAAAATCAGCATTAGGGCTAAAATGACATTTTTATGTAATGCTGGAGTAAAACACTACCCTTCACTTTTAGAAGTTGATGTAGGGGTGCTTTCTTCTCTCACAAAGTGAAAGATGTATGGTAGTTAGAATCAGAATGAGATTTATTCGGCGAGTGTGTGTGTGTGTGTGTGTGTATGTGTGTGTATATATATATATATATATATATATATATATATATATATATATATAATATTATATTTTAATATTGCATTATTTACCAAGTTATCACATATTAAATTTTTCTTGAATATCACACAGCCTTAATCAGCATATTAGAATGATTTCTGAAGGACCATGTGACACTAGAGACTGGAGTAATGATGCTGAAAATTCATCTTTGCTATCATAGGCAAAAATTACATTTTAAGATGTATTAAAATGGAGAACTGTTGTTTGAAATTGCAAAAATATTTCACAATATTACTGTATTTTTTTTTTTAAATCACATAAATGCAGTCTTTCAAAACTTTTTTTTTTTTTTTCGACCACAAACTTTTGAATGGCATTGTCTTTAGACACTGGCACGCTCTTTGTTGAGTAATGCTTAGCCATTTGGTCATGTTTCAGTTCCTATCCATTTTTTGAGTCATTATGTTGTTGATCGTGACTTGAGGGTGTTTGACCTATACAGAGATGAGTTTGTGACCTTTTGAAAATTATTTAATCCACTTAAATGTCTGAGTTTACTGTCACCATGCACCTGAGTCCAGTTGATTCGTCACAGTGGCCGGTCTGCTTTTTGTTTAACCCCAAACATTATTATTCATATGTGACATTAATCTCTTACAACAGCAATGGGCTGGAAGTCACACAGAGATTAGCATCAGTGAGTGGGTGTATAGACTATGCTTTCAATCTCAACTGCTAAATATATTGTGCTCTGTTGTCATTCATACATACAGTCACACACGTTCTGCTTTATGGTTTCTTGATCATGCGTAATGATTTGTCAACTAGGGAAGAATGATTTTCAACTGTTTGGTCATTCTAAGATTTGTAGGCAGTGCATAATTAGCTGAGTTTTGTCTTTTGTATTTAGCATAGTTTGGTTGGCAAAATAAATATATATTTTAGGTTTGAGAAGGGTTGATGAGCACAACATCAAAGGATGTGCATCCCATAGAACTATGGTCATTTAAAAAAAAAAAAAAGTATTTATACTTTTTAACCACAAGTGCTTGTCTTACATTAGTTTGACTTCATGCATTACGCATGTCACGTTGGAAAAGTCACTTGAGACGAAAGTACCGACCCAGTGATTACAAAGTGACAGAGATGGGTAGTAACAAAGGTCATTTACTCAATTACGTTAACTTCATACATTTTTTGGAAAATGTGTACTTTTGAGAGTTGATTTAAAGATGGGCACTTTTACTTTAACCAATCACACATGTTTCTATTAAGCTTATAAATGCAATATCCAATTAGAGGCGTTTTGATTCATCAACGCGGAGGACTCAGTGTGTGCGCTCATTGACTGAATTTTGATGAATATGCGTTCCCAAATTCTCTCAGCATGAACAACAAACTGCAGAAAAGAGATGAATTGATTGTGCAGTGTAGACGGCTTCGGTAATTACGACGAGAGTTTTTGCTGAAATGCATAACTCGCAGTTTAAGACTTAACTTTTGTTTTTCATGTCTTGATTTGTCTAATCTGTAAAAAGGAATTCATAAGTGGTTCTTGCTTTTCCCTTTTATTAGGCCTAATCAACATTAATGATCATTATTACAATATTAAGAGCAATAATCAGAATGTTTTTCATGACATTGCAGCTTCACTCTTTACTCAAGTAAGAAATGAATACTAGGGGTGTAACGGTTCACAAAATTTGCGGTTCGATACGATACAGTGGTGTCACGGTTCGGTACGTTTTCGCTACAGCAAAAAAAATTAAAAGAAACAAAAAAAGAACCCAGAGAAATTTCCTTGATTTTTACACATTTTTTATTTATTAAAACTAACATAAAGAAGGCTATGCATCTCAGATCAGCGGCAGGGGTCGGATTTCATTTATCACATCATGAGAATGAGTCGAGCTGACCAGTGAGGTGAGAAAAACAAATAGGCTAGTTGGCGAAATATTTTAAATTTTGTTTTAAAACAAAGTACAAAAGCGCCTGCTTTAAAAAATATTTTAGACTTTTGCTATTTATCTAAGATGATTTTAGAAGCTTCCACCGTTTGCTGATCTCCAGTGTTTTCGTACCGAACGGTTCAATACGAATACGTGTATCGTTACACCCCTAATGAATACATAACTACAGATACTGATACATAGCTACTCTACCCAACTCTGCAAAGCGAATGTACAAAGAAAGTCAAAAGCACTTTACCAAAAAAGGTAAAACAATGATGTTGGACAATTTTTAAGTTAGAAGTTAGAATGAGGTGGAGTATTACCCTATCTTTTTGAACCGAAGTACACAGACGAAGAACTAATCATGCATGACCTTTCAAAACTAGTGCAAGACAAGCATGTGGTTTAAAACATATATAAATGTACATTTGTTTTAGAAAATGGCTGATCGTTACACTAGATAAGACCCTTATTCCTTGCCTGGGGTCGTGTAGAGCTTTTTTTTTTTTTTTTTTTGCATATTGTTGGATTAAAGATTGTAAGGACTTTGTTTACATTTGTACAGTGCAAACCTTTTGTGTGTGTGTGTGTGTGTGTGTGTGTGTGTGTTGTGTTGGGTCATTAATTCTGGAACCATATATCATACGTTTACTCCACACAGTTAAGTGTTTTATTATAAGTGAATGAAATACTTACATTTAGATTTGCTCTTTTTATTTAGAAATTGCCAAAGCAAATACAGAAATGGCTTCATATCTCATAAAGTGAGTAAAGACAGGAAAGCTAATGTAATACGCATAGCTCCATCTCTGAAATTGAGAAAACATGCGTACACACCTGTAAAAAAGGTAAACCGATGTTGGACAATTGTAAAGTTAGAAGTTAGAATGAGTTTTTCACCCTATACCTACCTTTTTGAACCGAAGTACACAGATGAAGAACTAATCATGCATGACCTTTCAAAACTAGTGCAAGACAAGACCCTTTTTCCTTGCCTGGGGTCGTGTAGAGGTTGTTTTTTTTTTTTGCATATTGTTGGATTAAAGATTTTAAGGACTTTCTGTTTACATTTGTACAGTGCAAACCTTGTGTGTGTTGGGTCATTAATTCTTGAACCATATATGTTTACTTCGCACAGTTAAGTGTTTTATTATAAGTGAATTAAATACTTAAATTTAGATTTGCTCTTTTTATTTAGGAATTGCCAAAGCAAATGCAGAAATGTAAAAAGTGAGTAAAGACAGGAAAGCTAATGTAATGCACATAGCTCCATCTGAAATTGAGAAAACATAACCATACGTACACACCTGTAACCACATATCAGTTGAATTCAGTATTAATGCATTAAGCTGCGATGTTGCTTGGCAACTATAGTCAAGGCAGCTCTGCTTTGCATTGTGACTGAAAACAGGACAACAGATTATTTCGTGTTTTGACTTATCATATCATGGTCTGTAATTTCTGATTACGTGTACATTTCTCTCATAAATCCATCTTGCCTGTTGATAGCTGTGCAAAAGTACAAACAAATACTCTGTAACTGTACTTTTATGGTGTCCTTGTTACACATGTGACATGCACTTACTATTATAATAACAATTAATTATGCATAATTACATGCAAGTAATCCTAAAACAAACCCTAATCTTAACCATTTAGTAAGTACATGAAGTTAATTAATATTACTTAGTACTTAAATATATAATTACACTGTAAAAAGGACACCTTAAAATAAAATGTAAGCAAATATACTGTATCTACAGCAGTAGCACAAAATATCTACCAGCCCATGGTGTATAATCCTGTTTTGTTGGCATTGTCTAGTTGCTATGTTTCTGCTTTGGATTTTGAGTGCAGTTGTTAAGTTCCTTTCCTAAACAACAGCAAGATGATTAACCAACAAGTTGGTTGGTTTTACAAACCAGGAAAATTCTTTCACAACCATAGATGAGCTGGATCGTAAAAAAGTGAACCGATACAAGTTAAACCGTTTGTAAAGGGCTAGTGAAAGGATCAGTGTGAGTCTTTTGTCTGTTGATGTGAGGTGGAGAGAGATGCAGTTCATTGTTTACACAGTAAATGTAGTGTTAATTATTAATAAGAGAGTTCACCTCCTGGGGACTCTTCAGCTGCTTGGTGCACTTACGGTCAGAGAAAAGAGGAGCAAATGCACTAAATGTCTGGACTGTAGTTCTTGCACAAGTCATCAGTGCTCTCAAAAGTACTTTATGCGCTGGACATGGCTTTCAACATTTATTTATTTATTTTTTTTACAAGATGTGGTGATGCCTTCAAAAAGTGTTCCATCCATTAACATAAGTAGCCCTACTTAAAGCCCCATTTTGGTAGTTTTGTTTTTATTAGCCAATGTTCTTGTAACATTTTTGCTGTATACTAGGGATGGGCGATTATGGCCTAAAAAATTTATCACGATAATTTCAGGTATTTATTGCGATAACGATACCAATGACAATAATATATATATATATATATATATATATATATATATAATTTATTATACGTGTCCCTTCCAATATCCAGCTTCTGCCAAACTGTCCCTAGCAATAATTTTGCTCAAACAAATAAATATATGCAGGCCTATATGTTTTTATAATTTCATTTCCGATGTATCTGAAACCAATGAGATTACCTAAGAAGTTAAATATGCTACGTTAGAAAACTGTGCGCTTTCAAGGACGCGCATTTAACACATGGGCAGAATGTAGTCGCGCACCAGACGAGAAGCAGCGCCGCGTTTAACTCACAGGTATTTCACCCAGTTTAAGACAGCAGCAAAAAATTGTTAACACAAAAGTAGTTTTAATTTGTTAATAACAAGAGCAAACGGAAAGAGAAAGCGCAATCTATGACTATTATTAGCTCCCTATATAAAGAAAACCTGACAGAAAATGGTTGAACGGAAAGATACACAATCTTCCAGCATTCGATAAAGTCATTATCAACGTTAACAATAATGTACAAATCAAGCTGAAATGTCCAAAAAAAAAAAAAAAATGATAAATACATATATGGAAAGCTTTAAATGAGTGCTTAACGAAATAAAACAAATAAAAAACAAAAACTATTTAATTATGTAGCTAATCCGTAAAGATGCATTTCTCAAGGCGCATCAAAATAGGAGATTTCGAGTCAGGATCTTTGCGACACTGAGTCGGAAAACATTAGTTTATTCAGAAATAATTCAAAAATTTCCTTAGGCCTACCATTTCCTTCCGACACATTCATTGTTATTTATTTTTGCCGGTGCTTTGTGGCAAGTTTCAGCCTATTGCCTGAACGCGAAGCTGCGCTAAAGGCACTGCTGCTGGCTGAGACACTAACGCCGCCCGAGGCGGTCCCGAAAGTGAAAGCAAAAGTGAATTGTCACTAGCGCGGCATTTTTACCACCACCATAATTGATGGATGTCTAAAATATAAAAATAAGGAGAAGCCTAAAACAGGCCCGATGACTGGCCCGCATCTGATCTATTATGTGAAAATTGGCCTCATAATCGTGTTAAATACAATACACTTGATTACAATATTAACCAAAATAATCGTGACTATGATTTTTGCCCTAATCGAGCAGCCCTACAACAAAGAAATGACTTGGATGACATGGGGTGCGTAAAGTAGCCTAATTTGCATTCCTTCTTTTTCGACAGTTTGCAATGGCAACTAGTGATGGGTCGTTCTTGAACGATTCGTTCATTTTGAACGAATCTTTTATGTGACTCGGGAAGAACGAGTCGTCTCGGGGAGTGGTTCGTTCAGTCGCGCATGCGCAACATCCTATTAGTTCTGTTAGTTCACTTGTTTGGAGTCGTTCGTTCATCTAATGGGACTGTCACGTGACGAACGAACGACTCGAACTAGGACTCGATAGACGAACTAATCAATTCTCTTTCCGGCTCATGCTGCATAGGGTAAGCTTATGGGGATGTCACGTGATGACCGAACGACTCGAACTAGAGGGCTCAATAGACAAACTAATCAATTCTCTTTCCGGCTCATGCTGCATAAATTAATCTTATGGGACTGTCACGCGATGAACTAACGAATTAAACCCGAAAACATGTCAGACAAGAGGTGATCAGCATAGCCAAGCACACAGGTAAACAATGAAATAATCTTTTCTGTTTCTTATAGCATTATAGTTTCTTGTTTGTAGTGTGATTAACGAGTGTGGAAGCATTAGATGTGTTAGGGAAGTAACATTTTAAAAAGTAACATTTTAATTATATTTTGCTAAAATGAACGGAATGAACGAAATGACTCGAAAAAAGATTCGTTCATTTTGCTGAACGAGACTCAAGAGTCCGAGTCCGTAAAATGATCCGAACTTCTCATCACTTTTAGCTCCTCGTTTAACAAGCTCCTCCTCAGCCTTTCGCCATGCTTGTTTTCACTCTGCACGTGAACAGTGAGTCGGTAGGGCACGAAACTACGTCATCAAATAGACTTACCGTAATTATCGCGAGGAGACCAATTGTTATCGTGAGGAGAATTTTCAACGGTATATCGCAAACGATAAGATATCGCCCATCCCTACTGTATACTCGTTATATTCTGCGGCAACAATGTTTGCTTTATCTTCACACGCTCTTTAAACCCCCCTGCACCCCTCGGAAGAATGAGTAAGTGAGATTTCCTTGAAATGCTTTTGACCAAGCTATGTATGTATGTTGTATTAGTTTGGACACACCCTCTCTTTTTTAAAGAAGTTTCTTATGCTTATTAATGCTGTTTTCTACTACAAAATGTAGTAATGTAATTAAAGTTGAATTTCCAGAATCATTACTCCAGTCTTCAGTGTCACATGATCCTTCAAAAATCATTCTAATATGCTGATTTATTATCAGTGCTGGAAACCGTTGCGCTGCTTAATATTTTTTTGGAACCTGTGATACTTTTTTTCAGGATTTTTTGATCAATAAAAAAACAGCATTTATTTAAAATGGAAAGGTTTTCTAACAATATATACTACTGTTCAAAAGTTTGCAGTCAGTACATTTATATTCTTTTGTTTTTTTGAAAGAAATTAATACTTTTATTCACCAAGAATTTTGTTAAATTAATAAAAAGTGATAGCATAGATTTACATTGTTAGAAAAAAAATATATTTTGAATAAATGCTGTCCTTTTTAACTTATTCATCAAAGAATCCTGAAAAAAGAATCACAGGTCGCAAAAAAGCAGCACAACTGTTTCCAACATTCTAATAATAAATCAAAATGGTTAATAGCAGTTCTGAGGAGTTGTACACACACAAAAACTACATTTTATCAAAAAACGCCCCAAAAAACAATTTCACAACCAAAACTTCACCAAATGTTGGAATAACAAAAAGTGAGCTTAGTGCAGAAAAAAAGATGTTCGGCAGTGATATATCTTAAAGTTACAGATTTTTAGATTTTTAAACACATTTACCTCAAAATGATGGGACCTATCTACTCGCGTAGCTATGAGGGAAAGGGACACAGAAATATTTCCTGATCATAAATGTAGGGGTATAGTTAAAATCAGTCTTAGCCAAAGGACTAAAACATACACTGTTTCGGTAGTGACGTACAAAAAAAATGCAAAAAATAAAAATTTCAATATGATTTTCATAAGTTGAAATTTAAGGGTAGGGTTTGGGACAGCCACTTGTTCTCAATATATGATGATTTTATATATTAAGCTTACTGATATTTAAAAAAATGATTGTGAGTTTTAATGGGTAACAGAACGGTCCTTGTAAACATCTAAGGTTTGAGTACTAAATGCTTTTTAAATGTGTGTTTTGGTTATGGGACAGCAGTTTGCACCAGTTCTGTAGAGTGGGCCATGTGAAACTGTAGATAATAAATATTTTTGAAATTGTCAACTGTTCTTATAGAAAACAAATCATAAGCCTGATATATTCAGTGTTCTTTTAGTAGTTGTTTCCATTTCAGTATGTCACTTTGTCAGTAATTTGCATTGTGGATATGAAGACATTTAGGTGGAGTCACAGGGGAAAAGGGTGTGAAGGGAAAAATTCTTTGCTAATAATCTGAGAATTTGTTTAGATATAGAACTTGAACTACCCTTGTGAAAAGTAGTACTTACACCAGATTTTTAGTCACAGTGGTGTTTTTCTGCTAGTCATTTCAAGCAAGGCCAACAAATAATTGAGCTCAGGCCACCTGGACTAATTCTCAAGTGTGAACAGACTGTTTACTTTTGCTGTTTCAGGCTCTGATGTTCCCTCAAATCTTCCATGTATCCATTACTGTAGCAGCAGCAGCAAAACATGTTTGTTTTTCTTTCTCCCCAGATCTGGATTTCCTCTCCACATCATCCCTGTTTCTGTAATTTGCTCTGTTAGTGTGTCAGGATGGGCTAAAAACAATCGCTAGCACCTGCGCACCATACACCTGGACCCCCCACAGTCTCACCTGTGCACAGGTAAACAGATATTGGCCCTGAGTAATTATTTCAGATGGAGAAGAACAAATCAGATTTTTGTTTGTTTATTTTTTAGAGCAATCTGACTGGCACATATAATGCTGATCATTCATTATAATTTTATATTGGACATTGTACATTTTTCAAAGTCAAAACATAAAGGTAATGCTGTTTTTTGTTGTTGTTGGAAATCAATGAGACTCTGTCATTGGCTGGCTCATTTGTAGTCTTTAAATCACCACTGGTCCCAGAGGCCAGCTGGCCCATGAGACCACTCTAAATTTAGTCCTTTATGTCGTACCTGTAATGCTAGACTGCCTCTAAACTCGCATACAGCTCTGTTCCATAGAAAATACTAGGCCTTATACTGGTATCCCTTAGAGAGTTACAGGGAAGGGTGTGGATTATACAAAGACTGGAGTGAGCGGAAAGTGGGCTAGGGTAGAGCAAAAAGAGAGAAAGCGAATGGAAAAGTAAGCTGAACTGAAGAATGTGGAGTTGAATAAATGAGAGAAACCATGTGCAACAGAGCAGAGGGGTTGCTGGGAGACAAAAGCAACGAAACAGGAGACAGAGGGAGGAGTTTCCAAAAGAGAAGCAACAGGTGGATGAGAAAATTACATGTTCAGATCAAATAGGGAAGTAATGTAAGTTTTCACCAGATGTGAATTGACCGTAACAATACACTTTGCATATTATTTGAATTTTGAATGTCAAGAGACTGTTGTCCCAAATGAGGCGTTCTTCATGAAATTGTGGGTTAATTGTAATATAGGGTTAAACGTAAAGAGGTTCAAGTAGATTTATTTTAGCATGCCAGTCTAAATTTAAAACAGCCACGCTTGAAACGGGGCCAAGTCCTTCAAGTAACTGATGTCTTTGTGTCCACAGATAGTTTGGGTCTCGACTTTCATTCTTAAGTAGTTAACTATGATTGATATTTGAACCTATTATTAGCATTCAGTAATTAAAACACTTTGGTTGCCAACACATGCCCAAACAAACTCTAAAGCATTGCATTGTATATCATCAAACATGTGGTTAAGTACAAACTTTTAGCTGAAATTGTCAACTGTTCTGGTGAAAGATGCCTAAAGAATCTATCCTAGGAAATAGAAACTGTTCTGATATTTGTTTGGAGAAATGTAGATGTAATGGAATAGTTCCTTTTCCTTCCATATTAGCAAAAATGTTAAACCTGCAAGGGGCAAGGCAAGTAAAAACAGAATTGAAACACAGTTGAAACTTTGCAGTTACAATCAATTATTCAAATCAAGACTTGTATTGTTTAGTATAATGTAAATGATGTTTCTTGCTGAAATGTGTAGTAAAAAACCCAAGAGAAATTTATGTTATTTAAAAATCCACATCGTTTTATACATATTTTGGTCTATGGAAGGCACAATTATTTTGAAGACGTGAAAAGATTGCACTCTGTAATTTTCAGTTAAAGGGCAACGAGAAAAGCAATGCAAGTCTTCACTATTGTCCTAGTAATAAGAATAGGAGAAAATGCCTGTGAATGAATAAAACTTCCTGAAGACCCACGTCTTTGTTCTCTCCACTTTAGCCCTGATGCCTTGAAGGCTTTTAATAGACCACAGCTACTGAAAGAACTTGCAAGAAATGCTAGATGCTATTCTGGCAGGATGTAAACATGCCAACGCTTGTCATGAATGGTATTCATTTGGTTTAAGCCTATGATTATATCCATCGCCACCTGTAAGCTCTTTCCAAGTTGAGTATTCCCAGTGGAGTTGCGGTAAAAATAGCAACAGGTGGCACCAGTAGCTCACTGCAACCATTTTACATCGTTGAAATACTGGCATCCCCCATTGTCCAAAATATGTATAAAATTATGTTGATTTTTAAATAATGTAAATCTTTTATGGGTTTTCTACTACATACAGGAAAATCCCTCAGGTTCCACACATTCTTTGGGTTTTTTTCAGCATTTTTGTGTATTTCAACCCTTTCCAACAATAACTGTATGATTTTGAGATCCATCTTTCACAATGAAGACAACTGAG
This sequence comes from Cirrhinus molitorella, assembly GCA_033026305.1. NCBI lineage: Eukaryota > Metazoa > Chordata > Actinopteri > Cypriniformes > Cyprinidae > Cirrhinus > Cirrhinus molitorella. Next base: position 21,724,210 of record CM065135.1, on the reverse strand, counting down.
GGACTCATATGCAACTATTACAGAAGGTTCAAACACACACTGATGCTTCAGTAGGAAAAACAATGGGGGGTGAAAACCTTTTGAATTTGAAGATCAGGGTAAATTTAACTTATTTTGTCTTTTGGGGAACATGCATGTAGCTTCTGAAGGGCAGTACTAAATGGAAAAAAGAAATATGATATTTATGCAAAATAAGAAAAGTACACATCCTCATTCCGTTCAAAAGTTTACACCCCTGACTCTTAATGCATAATTTATCCTTGTGAAGCATCAGTGAGCGTTTGAACCTTCTGTAATAGTTGCATATGAGTCCCTCAGTTGTCCTCAGTGTGAAAAGATCTCAAAATCATACAGTCATTGTTGGAAATGGTTCAAATACACAGAAATGCTGAAAAACCAAATAATGTGTGGGACCTGAAGGATTTTTCAGAAGAAGGACAAACAAGGGACTTATGAACAACTATCAATAAACAAAAAAACACAGCTGTGGATCATTTAGATAAGAACACAGTATTAAGAATCAAGTGTATGTGAACTTGTGAACGGGTCATTTTTATAAATTCAACTATTATTTTCTGTTGTTGACTATATGTTGATGTCTTTTATGTGAAATGCCTTACTCAGGCCAGTACTAAATAAAAAAATAACATGCGTTTTTCATGATCCCTCTTATTTCGGTAAAATAATTAACATTTTGCGGATACTGCAAGGTGTATAGAAACTTTTGACTTCAACTGTATTTCAGTAAGAGACATCTTTTGTTACATTAAGCCATACAAGAGTGTGCACTAGTGTTTCCTTTATTTGGGACAATAACTGTCAAGCAACAGAATATTTGAAATCTCTGTCATTTGTGAACTTAGTCACTTAATGGATCAGAAATGCTTCATTTTAGTCAATTTTTAGTCTAAAGTCGTGAGAGTTGTCAGTAACATATCCTTATCTGTTCAGGTGGTGAGTCGCGACACCATGCAGGCACCTCGGAGGAAGGCGAAGGTCATGGTGATGATGACAATGGTGTTCATCTTCATAGTGGTGGAGGTCTCTCGGAATGCTGGGAAGAGCGACAGCAACAAAAATAAACAGCTGGTTCCCACAAAGCGTTTCTGGGCAAAAGATGTCCCCAGTGAGGCCTACTGGAATCGCCAACAGCAACAGCTGAACTACATCAATAACCGCAACTTTGAAAAGCTCAACTTCACGATCGATAACCTTCCAGACTGGCTAAACGACACGGTCAGTCTGGACTCCTGTGAGCCAGACTTCAGGGTAACCACAAAAGTCAAGGATTACAACTCGCTACCGGATCGCTTCAAGGACTTCCTGCTTTACATGCGCTGCAGGACGTATCCCATCGTGGTGGACCAGCCAAACATGTGCAAAGACCCACCGTTCCTCCTCCTAGCTATTAAATCTTTAGTCCCACACTTTGATCGACGTCAGGCCATCCGCGAGTCATGGGGCAAAGCTGGTCGCCTTGCAAACAGAACGGTCCTTACAGTGTTTCTTCTTGGAAACGCAGCCATGGAGGATCACTTCCCTGATCTCTCAAAGATGCTCCACCATGAGAGCTCCATACATGGAGATATTCTTCAATGGGACTATAGAGACACCTTCTTCAACCTCACCATCAAGGAAGTGCTTTTCCTGGAATGGCTGAACACGCGCTGTCCTGGAGTAAATTACGTCTTCAAAGGCGATGATGACGTTTTTGTGAACACCATCCGCATTATAGACTTCCTAAGCAATCTTTCTAATGCCAAAGCCAAGGAACTGTTTGTAGGAGATGTGATTACCAATGCCGGTCCACATCGGGACAAAAAGGTCAAGTATTTTATCCCAGAAAGCATGTTTGTTGGAACGTACCCAGCTTATGCGGGAGGGGGAGGTTATTTGTTCTCAGGACAGCTGGTCCAGAAACTTCATAACGTCTCGAGGCTGGTGCCTCTCTACCCTATTGATGATGTATATACAGGTATGTGCCTTAAGAAACTGGGCCTTGCGCCTGAGAAGCACAAAGGCTTCAGGACCTTTGATATCGAAGAGAAATATCGCAACAATGCCTGTGCCTATAACAGCCTGATGCTGGTTCATCCCAGAAGTCCTCAACATATGATTAAGATCTGGGCCTGGCTCAATGACCCAGCCTTGAACTGTCAATGAACTGCTGATCCAGGATTATGGCTGCTTTAAAAGGGATAGTTCACATCGAAATGGTAATTCTGTCATCATTTACATTCCAAACCTGTATGACTGACTTCCTTCCTTTTTCTTTCATTCATCTGACCAGAAAAGCACTGTGATATTTTTCAATGAAACCCATTGGGATTCATTTTCTTTTTTCTTTTTTTCTGGACCCACTTGACATTCATTACAGTTGAGGTCAAAAGTTTACACCCCTCCTGTCAGAATCTGTTCATTATTTCACCAAAATACTGACCTGAATAAGATCTTTCACATGAAAGATGTTTACATATAGTCCACAAGAGAAAATTTATAAAAATGACGCGGTTTAAAAGTTTATATACACTTGATTCTTAATATTGTGGTGTTACCTAAAATATCCACAGCTGTGGATCCTTTGATTGTCCTGAACAACTAAACTACCCACTGTTCTTTAGAAAAATCCTTAAGGTCCCACAAATTCTTTAGCTTTTCAGCATTTGTGTGTATTTGAACCCTTTCCACAACAATGATATACAATATAATATAATATAATATAATTATTATTTTTTATTTTTTTTTTTTTGAGATCCATCTTTTCACTGTGAGGACAACTGAGGGACTCATATGCAACTAGTACAGAAGTTTCAAACGCTCACTGATGCTCCAGAAAGAAAAACCTGGGGGTAAATTGAACTTGTCTTTTGGGAAACATGTAACTATCTTCTGTAGCCTATTTAGTACTAGGCAGTACTAAATGGAAAAAAGATGATATTTAGGGAAAAGTTGTTGTTGTTGTTGTTGTTGTTGTTGTTGTTTTTGTTTTTTTCTTTGGAGCACCAGTGAGCATTTGAACCTTCTGTAATAGTTGCATATGAGTCCCTCAGTTGTCCTCAGTGTAAAAAAACGGATCTCAAAACATAGTCACTGTTGAAAAGGATTCAAATAGACAAAAATGCTGGAAAACCAACAAATTTGTAGAACAGCAGGCAGTTTAACTGTTTAGGACAAACAAGGGACGTATGAACAACTAAACAAAACTGCTGTGGATCATTTAGGTAAGAACACAGTATTAAGAATCACAGGCATGCAAACTTTTGAACCGGGTCATTTTTATGAATTCAACTATTATTTTCTCTTGTGGACTATATGTAAACATCTGTTGTGAAGTCTTATTCAAGTTTAAGTACTAAATGAACAATAACATGCATTTTGTATGATCCCTCCTATTTTAATGAAAATAATTAACATTTTGCAGATTCTGAAAAGGGGGTGTAAACTTTTGACCTAAGCAGTATATGACAGAATGTGGTCTGTGTTTTGAAGTTTTGAACGACATGAGAGTACGCAAATGATGACAAAATTGTCATTTTGGGCTGAACTAGCTCCTTAACATTTTTACCATTGTTCTAATGTGATTTTATTTAGCTTCTTTATGTACTTCATTTCATGTCAAAGGTCAGTAGCAACAATGAGCTCTTCAGATGTATATATTTCAAATGTGGCTCTGAATTGCTACCCACATAGTATTGCAATGGCTTGACTTTTTGTGTCAACGAATTCTGCTGATAATGTTAAGTATTTATACAGTGCTCTCTGGTGGTGAGATCAGCTGTGCTGAGGATTGTGGGAAATGTAGTTCAGCTGGTCTGGACGTGACAGACAATACACAGCACAACTGAGTGTGACCTAAATATCTGTTGATCATTTATATAAAATTTTTTTTTTTTTCTATAGGAGAATTCTGTTGCATTATGCTGAAGTGAACAGACATGTTTAAGCACTCATATGCCTTTTAAAGCACCTATGCAGCCATCACAAGCCTAATCCATACTTGCTGCTGCTTTAATTTTCTCTAATGTGTATAGGAACATATTGCCTGACTGTTTTGCACGCAAGCAGCCAGTACATGTCTAGATTAATGAGGAGTTGGCTCATTTTAGAGCCCTATTTGTGGGGACAGTGGGTTAGAATACCAACTAAATATAGGTTGTCTACTCAAACCTCTACATATGTGCTTTTAACTTCATGTATCACTATCTCTCCTCTTCCTCCTACTATAGATCATTTATTCTTCTGCAGAAGCAGACAATCTTAGTTTTGTATTAACAGATTAGCAAAGAATGGGTCATTGCATTAAAGAAATGTGTAAAATGTACAACATCATTAACTCCTTTGCTGGAAAAAAACCCTCTCAGATCTGTTTCAGGATGTTTTTCTGTCAAAAAAATCAAGACATTTAGAGCATATAAAAGGCTATGGGTTGCATTTCCCACAATTAACCTTCTTGACTAAATGAACGAAACTGCAGCCAATTTTCCAGACCCAAATTAGCCTGTCACGGTCATGCTGTCCTTGCTTTTTCCCTCCTATAAAGAAGCCAGAAAACATGGTCTCAGCTGGATGCCTTAATGACACAAGGGCCCCCAACTATGTTACAGTGACCTCTGCTGGTCTGCCTATGTGTTTTTTTTCTTTCTTTCTTTTAATAAACACTGGACTTTTTTATTATCTGCTTTCAGTTTAATATTTAAATCACGTCTATGCCAGTCAACTAGTAATTCAAATCTACTTTTCTGTTCGTCATCAACTTAGGCCTAGTTATTACCATAGGCTGTGCTGATTATGTCCACTCTATAAATATAATCTGTTAGCCTTTAGTCTGCCTCAGTGGTTGCTTGGTGAAGAGCTAAATCAAGCTTGTGTCATGTAGTGTTTATGTAAAGTCACATTTTGTAGTGTTTATTATTAAGTTGTCCACCCAGCTATGAGGAATAAGGGCTGTAAGGATGTTTTATATTGTCTTTTTGCTAATGGTAAGACAGGCACGCCGTTTAACAGCCTGATGTAGTGTTTGGTGGGAGAAACAAAGTGTTTACATGAGTTCATGAACAGTACAAAAAGCTTGTATTTATAAACTACAATTTTATTCATGATGGAGGTAGATTATGCAAGTTTTTATACACTGGTATTTACTGTACTCTTGTGAGTTGTCAAACTTTTCAGGCCGTTGTTGTTTTTGCATCTGTGCATAAACTTGCAGAAAATGAACTCTTGTACTTGCCTTTTGTTGTTCACAAATGTGATGTTTATGTATTAGAAAGTATTTTAAAAGTAGTTTAGTTTCTTTTGCTACTGGCTTTAATTCCTTTTGTCCATAATGAGATATTCAAATGTTTATATGATGCCTTAAATGTGGCTTTAGTTGTGCATGTATGTATATTTATGTGTATTTATGTTGACATGTGTATGTAAATAGGCTGCAGAATATGATCATGAAAATAGTTTTAAAAATGTAACCCCCCCCCACACCAAAAACATTGCTACCAAAATGTGCCTGTTAAAAATTCTGATTATGAATTGTTGTCTGTCTTGTAATTATGCACATTTGTTTATTTTGTCACGTTTGTCTGCCTTTCAGATTAATTTCTTATAATAAACTGATAAATAATAAACTGATGTTTTGTACCTCTGTCTTTCCTGTCTGAGCTTGTTGTAGAGTGCTATTAATTTTCTGTAATGTAATAAATGACAAATATACGCTACCAGTCAAAAGCAAGATTTTTATTTATTTATTTTTTTTTTAGGAAGTCTTTTCTGCTCTTCCGTCTCTTCCAGGGTAGAGCAAAAAACTTGACATTTTGAATTATTTGTACTATTTCAAATAACTATTTTCTATTTTAAAGTATTTTAAAATGTAATTTATTCTTTTGATTTCAAAGCTGCATTTTTAGTATCATTACTCCAGTCACATGATCCTTCAGAAATTATTCTAATATTCTGATTTGCTGCTCAAACAATTAAAAATAAATAAATAAAATAAAATAAAAATGTTGAAAACAGCTGAATTGAAATACTTCAATGAATTCAGAAGAACCGCATTTATCTGAAGTGGATATCTTTTGTAACATTACAAATGTCTTTATCATCACTTCTGATCATTTTAAAGGATCCTTGCTAAATAAAAGTATTCATTTCTATAATTTCTTCTAAAAATGTTTCTTGAACAGCAAATCAGCATATTAGAATTGTTTCTGAAGGATAGTGTGACACTAAAGTCTGGAGTAATGATGCTGAAAATTTAGCTTTGATCAAAGGAATAAATTACATTTTAAAATATGAAGAGTTCAGATGCAAAACCCCCTAAAAGCCATCTCGGTCAAAAATGAGATGATACTGAGTGAATGCTCTTAACACATATTATACATCCATCAAATCCTTTTACTTCAAACTCGCTAAAATCCCTGCCTCAGCCCTGTCAGAAGTATCAGTACTTACATAGAAACCTATACATCAGAGCCTGATAAAAAGGCATTTTTTAAAGAAAGACATCAGATGGATTTAGTGGCTTTTGCATCTGAACTCATCATATATTCATAACAGTTATTTTAAATAATAAAAATATTTCTAAATTTTACTGTTTTGCTGTACTTTGGATCAAATAAACGCAGGCTTGGTGAGCAGAAGAGACTTGAAAATATCTTACTGTTCAAAAACTCTTAAGTGGTAGGGTATATGTTACCCTAGACCAAAAAAACAGTCATAAGGGTCAATTTTTTGAAAATGAGATCTATACATTATCCAAAAGCTGAATATATATATATATATATATATATATATATATATGTATTTTTTTTTTTTAAGGATAGGACAATATTTGCCTGAGATACAACTATTTGACCTTTAAAGTGGTCCAAATACTAATCAAAAAGCAAGTTTTGATACGGTAGGAAATTTCTAAAATATCTCCATGGAACATTACTTAATATCCTAATAATTTTTGGCACACATTTTGTGGTCCAGGGTCACATAATTTTCAAAGTTTTTTTCTCTGCCCTACTTTTGTGGTAACAGTATGGTGTGTGTATGCATTTTATTTTAACCAGCAGAGGGCATCTTGGTTCTTTGTGTGTCTTACAGCGTCAGCGTGCCTAAGCTCTCCTGCAGTGTGTAATTCTTGTCACTCCATTTTGTCCGGCACATACATTATCAATAATTTCTTAAAGCGGGACGTCACCCTCTCTTCGATTTACTAAGGTACTTTGTCATAATCAGTTCTGTGAAACTATCTTGTTCCAACATGGAGCGTAATTTTTCCTCCAACACTCTGACATTTAATTATAGCAGTGTTCACAAATCATCTGCAGCTCCGTAAGAGGTCTAGAGCTCAGCTAAACACTGAATTTTCATACCTAACTACGCTTAACATGTTCCCTGTACTGCAAAAAGCACTAAATCTTATTCACACTTCTTACTTTTCTCTCAGTACATGATTTGTGTCATTTACTACCTGCTGAGATAACAAGCAGTACAATGCAAAACAATGCACTTCCTGTTGGTTGCTTGGAAAGAAATGTGTTTGCCAATTCTAGATCCCTTAAATGTTTAGTTCACCTGAATATGAAGGTTCTGTCATTAATTACTCACCCTCATGTAGTTCTAAACCGGTAAGACCTTCGCTCATCAGGACACAAATTAAGATATTTTTGATGAAATCCAAGAGCTTTCTGACCCTGCGTGATTTCACGACGCGTCACCAGTGGGCCTTATTGGCTCACTGGACGTAAACAATTCCTCTGAAATGAACCGAATTCCAAATTTTGCTCACTATTGCTCTGAAAATGGTCAATTATTGTCATGTTTTGGGCAGTACTAATCGGTCAGACCAGGAAAACATGTGGAGTAGGCTACTATAGACTTACAGAGTTATAACAAATCAAGAAGAAGAGAGCAAAAACTGTCTTGAGGAACAAAAGGCATTTGTGGTTTGCCAAACTGAGCCAGAATTTCTAGGGCAAGAATCTTGACAACATTTGTGTTTGTTCTTATCATTTCCGGTCAGGTAGGTGAAATATTAGGCTAATATCTTAATTAATACTGCTAGTACGTAGGCTATCTTTACCACCTATTAACTGTAGTTTGTCAAATAGTGTGCCCTTTCCTGCTTAGTAGTCCTTATCTAGCCTATATGATTTAACAGCTTCCAATTTTTTCCCCCATGGTTTAAACAGCATAAATTAGCAGAACAACGTATTCAGTGGTACATTAACTGTGTAATCAATGTTGTTGTTTACATCCAAGTATCTCCAATATAACCGCACATTCCGGCTAATTGACCAATGACATCAGTGGTTGAACCTTAATTTTACGAAGCTACAAGAATACTTTTTGTACGCAAAGAAAATAAAAATAACAACTTTATTCAACATTTCTTCTCTTCCGTCAGTTTTTGACCACGACATGTGTGCATTCATCTGTTCGAAACAAAGCACAGTGCATCCAGGTTCTACGTCAGAATGTGGCTCCTGAGTCAACAGCACCTCACTCATACATCATGGTATAACTGTCCTAAATTCTCCTCAAAGACTGTCAGGTAAGGGAAGAAATTGTTGAAATTTACCCTATACCTAAACATTACTACAACATCTACCTTACTTAATATTATTAAGCAGCAAATTCTAAGTTTATTGAGGGAAATACATATTTTTTAATATGCTCTAAATATAATATTTGATGGAACTAGGCTTATATTGAGACATTTGACTAGTATTACATTAATATTCCAATACATGGTCTTAGAAACATCAGTTTGGGACACACATAGTAATGCATGTCAAAATGTGTGTTTTGTAAATGAAACATTGCACTGCCACACCCTTTCCTGACATCTTGTCACTGAAGACATGGAGCAGAGAACGGGTGAGGAGTTGCTATAGAGACTTTCTCTCTAGGGATGGAGAGGTGCTCTTCTGTAGGGTTAGGATCATGTGTGAGTGAGATTTTAAAAGGTTTCATAGTGTTTCAGAGGCCAGATGATGGCCTAATCAGGCCTGTGTGTTTGTGTGACAAGCAGGGTAGTGAAGTAACACTGTGTTTTACAATCATATTTCTCATAGCCTCAGGGAATGAGTGAAACTAGTGTGTGTGTGTGTGTGTGTGTGTGTGTGTGCAATAGGATACATGCGTTTGTGTAACTGAAAACAATAGCAGATGAAGAACGATGAGGTGTCTGAGCACGTAGGGAGTATAACATCATTACCTTTTACTTTCCCTCCCTCTCCTCCGCACACGGAGAGCAAGCATTTGCGGCCATGTATGGATATGAGAAAGCAGAAATGAGACATAAAAGAAACCTAGATGATAGAGAAGCTTGTGCTGAATTTTGTTCTGCTTGGCTGTGGTGAATCCATCCTTGCCAAGTCATTCTCTTATAAGTAGCCAGCGTCATCTTCTCATGTTTTCCTTTTGCTCCTTCGTTCCAAATTGTTTCATTTTGAAGGATGTCTCTATATGGAGATTCACACTGTAGTGGACTGTAAAAGATGAACCTGGTCTGTATTTAATCTTTATGGCTCTGTGCCGTGATACTCAACAGGATTCAATGGAGATTTCAGAGCAGACGAAGTCCTTGCATGCACATTTGTTTCTTTGCTTCACAGTGTTCTCCAGAAGTGCCCTCCACCCCCATCCATTTTTCTTGGCTTGCGATGTGACAGCTAATTTCTTTGGCACTCTTTAGACACGTCGGAATTTAGGAGCTGTTTTTTTCACTCTTTCTTTTGCTCATGTTTGAGATAGATCACAAATACATAGAAATTTTCACCTACTGTACTGACTGGGTCTGAATCAGGTTTCAGGTCTACATTTTACCTTTTTTTGTAAAGGGTGTTTGACCTTCCATTCACGCTCATTTTGTAAACACTTGGTCGGTACTTCTGCAATGTAGGATGATTTTTAAGTTGGAGGAGAAAATGAGATGGGAGTTTTTCGTTATACCCTAAATGTAACTGTTGACGGCAATATGAAACAGCTTGGGATTTGTTTTAATAAATGACTCGTTTCAATGATTCAGAGTCGACTCTTTCTTTTGAGAGACAATAACTTTATACACGGAGCACTTTCAGAATTACAACTTTGCAGGATGTTTTTTTTATTTACTTAGAGTTGTGTTACACACTGCATGAAAGGTAATTTTCAAACATCCTAATAGGGGCACTTTAAAGGGATAGTTACCCTATGAATTACCCTATGATTTACTCACCCTCAAATAGGGCTGGGCGATAAATCGATAACAATCATTATTGCTCAATATGAATTTCCTCGATAAACGATAACAAGAGTTCGATATATGTTCGATATTATGTTTATGCAGCAAAGGCGGAACAAAAAGAGCGCTAGTCAAAGTGCGCCACTTGGACCGTTTGTCTGCTCTGATCAAAATTCAAACAGCGGCACAGTGCAAACTTACTAGAGCAGATGCTTTCCCTTGCTGATGAGTCTCGGTCACTAAACAGTGGCAGTGTGAAGTGTTTGAGTTTAGTTACTGAGGAATGCAAATGACTCGGTTTATAGCAAGATGAAACAGCGCAGACAGACGAGAAACGCTGTGCTCAACGATACAGTTAGGAGGCTTTTTAATCTACAAATTGCCATCATTTACTAGATTTACTGTAGTAACACTAACTGCACAGTGGTAATGTGTCAGAAATGTGGGTATATTTGTCCTGAATTTTATTATGTTATTAATGTAGACGTATTAAATGTATTGAAGGAGTAATGGAATATAATTAAAGTAATTTTTGGTGAGTAAGCTATAGCGTTTATGTATTTAGACTACTGTTCTTCATACAAATACCTGTTAACCATATTACATTTTTACCATGTTATTGAGGTGCTATATTTGTGGTTTTAACTGTTAGTATCATGATACTATGGAAGAGCATTTTTACAGATATTACTGTATTTCTGAGACAAATTTTTATTATTATCATTATTATTATTATTAATAATTATTATTATCAGGTAACACAAACCTGTTTCTTGATTTGAAACAATATTACTCATTAAAACATGCAGAACTAAGAAATATTTTTTTCTGTTAAGATACTTATTTTGTTTTGGAAAAATACCTGAAAAAAGTGTGAAAAATAAAAAAAAAACATGAAGTGTTTGTCATGTTCTGACTATAAAGAATATTTTAAAGCCACAATAAACTGTCTGATTTTTGCAACTTTTACATTGTAGCAAAAATCTGCCTTTGAACTTATGAAGAAATAAAAATTTGACATTTATCGTGATAATTATCGATATCGACTGATATATATAAAAATTAATCATGATTATTCAAGCCATCCTATGTGTATATGACTTTCTTCTTTCAGATAAATACAGTCAAAGTTATATAAAAAATGTCCTGGCTCTACCAAGCTTTATAATGGCAGTGAATGGCTGTTGAAGTCCAAAAAAGTACATCATCCATTATAAAAAGTACTCCACGTGGCTCTAGGGGGTTAAGAAAGGCCTTCTGAAGGGAATCGATGCATTTGTGTAAGAAAAATATCCATATTTAAAACAGCAGCCTAAATGGTCATGTGACATTTGTTTTCAGTTGTGTAGTGTACACGGAGATCGTTTCTGAAACACAATGAAAATTCCAGTGTAGACGAGGATTGTTTTCATTTTAAAACAAAAACACACCAGTGTAAACAGGGCCTTATTACCTGCTGTAATAACTGCTGCAGATCGACATTCAGCATTTTTTTTAAAATTGGATGACCAATGAATTCTGATTTTCGCCACAAGCCCTCAAACCTTTGAAGAATGTGTGTGTTTTAGAGCAATGGATCTCTGGCAAACAGAGACCACCACAGGGAGATATTACACTCTGATCCTTCATCTCTCTGTAAACACACACGTTTGTTTTTTTTTTGTCATGATGGGGGCTTTCCATTGACTCCAGTTTTGTTTTTATAGTAAGTTAATGATATTTTTATGCATAGCCCTCTTTTGACACCAACAAACACTGCCTCATGCTGTGGTGAACATAGTGGTCCTCCTAGACAGAAGAAAGAAATATGTAGTTGTGTTAATGGTCACACATGTGAAGAAATGTACTCATATTTGTATGTGACATAGTGTTTCAAATTTCTTTTATCCAATCTGATGCTTTTCTGCTCTTCTTTATGTTTAGACAGCAGCTGGAGATCTGAGGAGCAGACGCGGCTAGAGAAGGTGGAAAAGAGAACAATGTGTCAGCCTCAGGACCTGGATTAACATGAGCTTGACAGCTGCATTCGTCCTCAAGTGCTGACATTTCAGGTTAAAATAGCATGGTCTTGACGTACCTGACATGTATAATGAAGCGTGTGACATTTAATAATTATCTGATGTGTCCAGTATGATTGTGATCGGATTTCTTTTGAATGATTGAAGTGCCTGTATCAAATCAGCTCTACAGATACTATAGATAGATATTATACACGTTAAACTCTACCCCTGTTTTTTTTTTTTGATAGATTCTCCAAAAGCTTTATTTCCTAGAGATACAGATGAGAAATGGAAATGGGACACAGAGACTACAGTGATAGCAATAAATGAAAAGAGCAAGAGAGAGGACTTGACATTCATCAGAGTTATTAAATCTTCCAGAGTGACTTTTGTTTGTTCAGAGTAATAAAATAATCAGCCCATGCTTCCTCTGACGCAGCAGTCCAGTGGAAAAAGAAGCTACAGAATAGCACAAATTGTTTCATAACGGATGTTCACATGGCCTAGTAAAGACAGCCGGCTCAAACCTAAGCCAATCCAAAGTGGCAAAATACTGAGTGGACTCAGTTTTGTTCAGGGCCTCTAATCCGAAAGCATTCACTATTTAGTCTGTATGATTATTTTGTTTAGAAGATTATGGTTCTGCAGCAGCTTCTATGGCCTGCATTTGCACACACACTCTCTCTGTCTGCTGTAATGGCAGTATTCACTCTAACAGCAGTATTCACTCAGTATTTCCATGTTGCTAAACTGGAAACTCAACAGGACTGGAAAAGTCTCTGTCCTTGGCATTCCCTTTGACAAATTGTTTTACAGGGTGTTAATGTTCAGCCAGCACTCCTTTTAAAAAAATACAACCACTTTCATACTGAATGCTTTTATAGCTTTATGATTTGTGTATTCAGTCAGACAAAGACAAAGGAACTCTATTAGCAGCTGAGCTTGTGCGAGATGTCAACTCTGTAGATGGTCTCTCATGGTTTAGCAAGATACACTACCATTCAAAAGTTTTTGAACAGTAAGTTTTTTAATGTTTTAAGTCTTTTCTGCGCACCAAGCCTGCATTTATTTGATTCAAATTACAGCAAAAACAGTACAATATTGAAATATAAGCTGAATTTTTATCATCATTACTCCATTCTAATCATTCTAATATTCTGATTTGCTGCTCAAAAAACATTAATTATTATTATGTTTAAAATAGTTGAGTAGAATTTTTTCAGGGTTTTTTGATAAATACAAAGTTCATAAGAATAGCGTTTATCTGAAATATAAATGTTTTGTAACATTATAAATGTCTTTATCATAACTTTTGATTTTTTTAAAGCATCCTTGCTGAATAAAAGTATTAATTTCTATCATTTCTTTCCAAGAAAAAAAGATACGGACTCCAAGCTTTTGAATGGTGTAGTGTATAATGTAAATAAAGCTTTTTTTTTTAGTGCTGATCTTTAGATTTTTCTATTCATCAAAGAATCATGAAAAAAACTGTTTTAAATATTGATGATGATGATGATGATAATAATAATAATAATAATAAAGTAAATTAGCAGGAATAAATTAATTTTAAAATATATACAAATAGAAAACAGTTATTTTAACATGTTTTTGCTGTACTTTGGATCAAATAAATGCAGGCTTGGTGAGCTTTAAAAAACATAAAAAATCTTGTAGCTTACAACAGTAAATGTTTAGAATACTCATGTTTATGTATGTATTAGGGATGCATTACAATTCACAATATTGATTTGGTGATATGATATTCTCACAATTTTTTTAACAAAATGAGATTTGAGGCAAACTACAAATAAGAAAATTTCCTTTTATTATTGGACATAATACTGCATAATTAAAATGTCAAATAACAAAGCTAAACTGAAATAGAATAGAAATAAAATAGAAATAATAAAATAAATAACGTAAATAACATTTTGTGAAACTATACTATGTAAAACATACCTGCACAAAACAAAACCAGCAGTTGGGCGAAATGAAAATGCAAATTCACTCTCTGACAGCAGGTGGCGCTTATGGAACAGCCACAATATAGCATTTTCTTGGTTGTAGTTGTAAACAAATTAGTGCTGCACTTTATGAACACTACTTTAATATGCATTGTACAGAGGCAAGATAAAAAGAAAACTGCATCTCAACTTTTCTAAAGACTAAATTGTATCTCAATTTCCCTCAGAGATACATTCATATAAGCTCCTACTCCTAATTGTATCGCAATTCGTTTAACATTAATTGTCACATAGGCCAAAAATTATCTAGGACAAGAATTTTGGATATACGCATCACACGTGTTGTGTGGTAAATCCTGTTACTGAAGTTTGTAATCAATATGTGGTTCAGCTAATGCAGCCAATGTATTTATGAATTGATTTAGCATTTGGAATTTTGCACTGAAACCCAAACTGCAGAGCGGGAAGTGTGCAAGAAAAAGAGACTGATTGATGGGAAGTTTTTCAGTTTCTGTGGATTCGCTTCAGGCGGTGAACTTTTTTCACAATAGAGAATGAGTGTGTGGGTGGACATGTAGCTGCTTTCTCCCCACTTACATGTTCTTCATACTTTAGTGCTGAGTTCCTCTGAGTTCCCATTTCTCTCTCAAACACACACACACACACACACACACACACACACACACACACACATTTTTTCACAAGCACATACACACCCTTCAGGATCTGTGTCAGACACTTGTCCCATTTCACATATGACACTGATATGACTGAATAAGCTGACACTTTTTTGACATGTTTCCCCTGCTGTAGGGAGTTTATTTTATCCCCTTAAACTAACCAACTCCAAAGTTTTCCCCTTGGCCCTCGGGCAGCTCCACAGACGACTTTATTATTTCACCTGCAAGCAATGAGAGCCTAACTACACACAGTATCAGCAGGAAGATCATTTTGCAGTCCACCCTTTGGTTTTCCTCTCATATCAAATGCTGTCTGAAAATCAGCTGCCTAGAAATTTATTTTTATTTATTTCCTTCTAACTCTTTTTTTATTTTTATTTTTTTAAGTTTTTCAGTAAAGTGCCCGTTAGAAAGACTTGAAAAGTACTTAGGTACACATTAATGCAGTGTGCTAATAGCTGTGCTCTTGCAAAAACAAGAGAAAAACTTTTTTATTCTCACTAATAATTTTCATTTTGCCTATAAACCCATCCAATACTACAGCCAAATCCTGCCTACATCCTTGCACTCCAGAATAAAAACTCTCATTATAAATGCTACTTCACACTCTCTGTTCACTCCTCTTCAAAATTTCTTTCCAGAATTCCATTCTTCTGCACTTTTGCATGGTGGGCTGAGAAAATCGCCAAAAGCTCATTGTGTGGCTGTCAGCAAGTATTGGAGCATATGTGAATGTGCGTGAGTGAGTTGCTCATGGCAGATAACAGCTTGCTCTCCCATCCTGATATACTGCCCACAGATTGAATGCACTACTGCAGATAATAAATGTCATATCAGACAGGCACCGTAACTATTACAAGGTACCCTGTAGATGGAAGTTGTTTTATATGGGTCATGCATTGACTCCATACATGTTTTATAAGGCATAAATGATGCTGTACGACCCATAAAGATGTTTAATTGCAGGCATGTTGCCAGGTCATTTCAGAATTTGTCAATTCTGCACATATTTTATTGGTTAGTGTATGTTGCACATTCCAGAAATTATGCAAACTCCCTTATAATGTGATGTTTATGAATTCAGCTACAGAGCAGAGTCTGATTCAGCATCTGCTGTGTGTGAATCCATATGTGTATATACACTATGTGTGTGATTGACTTCTTTTTATGCAACTGATAACTGATTTGGAATATGATGACATTAAAATGGTAGTAATCTAGATTTGGTTAAGTCATGCACCCATGCAGCTTCGTATTGTGGGTTGCTTTTTCATCAGAGAGCACAAAAAAGATAAAGCTGTCGTGTCAGCTTCGAATTAACAGTCCCATCTGTTCTCCATTATCCAGTGCTAGAGCACAAGAGAGAAATTACACCACTGTATCAGATGATCTACAAGGAATCCCAAACATACTCGACTGTAATCTGCAGCAAGAACTAACACACGTTTGTATGTCTCCCTTCAGAGGTGACCCAGCAGTGTGAAATCTCAGAGGTACAGAGATGGATCGACCCTTTCAGGCCTTGCTGGCCCCTGGGAGCCGCTGGAAACCATTTGTCGGTCTCAAGAGGCCACTGTGTGATCTGAAGTGCCAAACAGCAGGAGGTAGTGTCATACTCTCACCTACTTACAGAGAGCAAAACATTATGAACGAAATGAATCTTTAGTTGTTAAGGCCAATTCAAATGTAAGATAAAAGATAAAAGATTCCGTTTTAATTAATATTAATAAAGTACTATTAATAAAATGATAATAAAAATGACAAATGAAGACAAAACATTATTATTACAATTACTATAAATTCAATAGAAAAATAGCTTTGCTTGCATGATCAGTATTAAAGGAGACCTATTATGCCCCTTTTTACAATAATGTGTCTGTTAAGTTTCAGCTCAAAATACCCCACAAATAATTTATTATATTATTTTGAAGATGCCTATTTTGAGTGGAGGCAGAAAGATGTTTCGTTCATGTCTCTTTAAATGCAAATGAGCTGCTGCTCCCCGCCCCTTTTCCAGAATAGGTCTGTGCCTTTACAGCTTGAAACTCAGATATTCTGCCAAAAAACATCTGTTTGGTTTTGATTAGTATGTCTATCGTTTTGAAATTATGAGTTTTAAAGGGTATATAGGGCTTTCTGAGCGCACACATCTGAAGCACATGCACAGAAAGCGGCTGTCAAGTATCATGTGAGATTTAAACTAAGTTCTCTTTCATGTCTTATTGCGCTTAAACTGTCATATACACACAAGTTTATGGTAAAAACACACATGAGTTACAAAAATAGTCGGTTATGTCTGTGAAGGTAAACAGCTGGGAAAGAAATGGCATGTTTATATTAGATCTGCGTGGCAGCAACGTAATATACAGTAAATAAATCAATAAATCCACTGCTCTCATCTCCTCTGAGTCTGGGTCTCTAAAAAGTGTTCTGTGCTCGTCTGTGCAGCCAATGACAGAACAGTTAGCATGCTTTGCTTGAACTTTCGCCATGGCATTAGAACTGCTTGTGAAAACAAAATGGCGGCGCCATAGCAGGAAATGTGCAGATTAAGGGGCGGTAATATTATAATAAGATCCCCTTCCTATGTCACGTGGGGAGCGAAATTTGAGCGGCTCATTTTTTGCTGGCCAAAGGCTTACCAAAACAAGTTACTGGGTTGTCCTTTTTCACTTTTTCTGGGTTGGTAGATGCACTGGGGACCCGATTATAGCACTAAAACACAGAAAAACGTCACAATATTTTCCCTTTAAATGATCCTGAATACAGTTAAATATCAATATTTAGCATCAATTTTATACTTCTAGAGTTCATATCTTTTTAAATGTTTATAATTTTTCAAAGTCTTGTTTGTTTATACTCTTCTGTAAATATTGTTAAATAACCTATAATTTGTCTGTTGAGGTTGCACTGTGCTTCCTTGTGTTTATTCAAAGAGGACATTCGGCTCAAGTTATTTACAGAATCTTTTATCCAACAGCTTCTCTGTCTTCAACACGCATACACACACACACACACACACACACACACACACACACACAGAAATTAACAAAGCTATGTGTAGGGATGTAAGGGTATTATCAATATTGTGTCATCGCAAAAGCAGAACTTTCTCAATATTATTGTGGTCGACATGACGATATGAAATTATATAGGTCTTCCTGTGTAGTTCTTTTTTTTTTTTAAATACTATAACATAAAAGGTTTTAAAGTTGTGTTTTGGGCCGTTATGCTTTGGCACAGTATCTGTCAAACTAACTAAAGCCGAAAGCACAATATGGCATAATCGCTTCATCAAGTTTTTGTAGCGCATTTCAAAGCGAAGTGCGCACTTCGTTCAGTTGATCAGCTCATGATCCAGTGTTTTCGATGCTTTAGAACAGCTCATTTCACAGTGAATGCAGTGAACTTGTTTATTGCATGTGCTGTGAGTTTGGCGCGCATTCGGGAATACAACAGCCACCAGTTATGCTTTAATTTCTAGGCAGATGATTACAGCATTTCAGATTAGATTAGATTTGTAGTGAGATGCGTTTTTGTAAACCTGTTTTCACTGAAGCTGAAGTGTTCCTTAAAAATAAAAGCTCTGCTGCCCTATCTGTCAAAATAAAAATTAAAAGTCCAATATGAATTACTGACAGCTAGCGGTTTACATGGGTAACGTTACTGCAGTTCAAATTCAAAATATCTCTTTCAAGTGTGGAAATTAATAAAGAAATATTGTAATTTCAGTGCTGTGCAGTGCTGTGCAGTGGTGTATGGCAAAAAGAATATATCCTAATAATATTTTTTCTTTATTTTACAATATATTGCTATTACTGTCATAGGAACAACAATTATATATATTTATACTATGGGGCAATTGAATGCTTGAATCTGATTAGCTGACGAATGTTCTGAAGGTGTGCATTATTTTTAGAGAAACGCACAGCGAACGTAGTTCCAGGCAGCTTCTAACCGCATTACATGTCTATATCACTTCGCCACACTATTTCAGTTATTTCAAAGGTCCTTACAGACTAAAACAGCAAAATAAACAAAAACCCACAACGACATTGGCCAAACAAATAAATACAGATACAAACAATACAAAGAAATGACAGATTTCTTCCATGTTTTTGCCGCAAAATTAAGTTTTATTATGTACGGAAAGCACACACTATTTCTCCACTCTCTCTAACAGACGCACACACATAACAGTCAGCACAGACGTGAACATACGCGCTAATGTTGTTAGCGCTGCTCTGATGATTAGCGGACTTTGGTCCGCTGAATTCCCCGCATCGTGGCCGCATCATCACCTCGGGTGTGCATTATTTTCTAGGAATTCAACGGCCCGTCGTCAATTATTCCTTACATATATATATAAAATATTATTATTACTATATTCTAATTTATTTGGCTTCTAAAACACCAGTGTGAATGTAATTTAGACTGAGACAGTAAATCACCAATAAAAAGAGGTCCCTCTTTAAAGTTCAATTCACACTGACTTTGTTTCTGACTTTGAAGTTTTGTTAGGAACGTGGGTTGTAGCTTTTAATTTTAAACTCTAAAAGTGCATTAAAAAAGAATTTAACTTAAAAATGTACAAAATTGTATTTTTTTAAAAAGTTTTTCATTTTTTAATTAACACAATAAATTATTATATTGTGAGATTTTGATATTGTTACATCCCTAGTTATATGTAATACCAACTTGATCAACAGACACACTTCTGTCTCATTAAGGACACTAAATCTCATTGATTTCCTCATAATGATGCACATAGGGTTCAGAAGAAACTGTATAGAGTATTTAATTAGCCATAATGAGGCACATTAACATTCTATAGTTTCTTTTGTGATGTCATTGTCGCTGCAGTCGGAGGCTCCAAAGCTTCCATTGTGTGTGACATCACCGTTCTCTTCTTTCTTTGTCTTCACCCACGGCTGTGCCCATGTGTCCGTGCCAGTGCATGAGGGAGTGATTCACTTACAGTAAGCATGCTTATCTCACTGCCAGTGAACACACTCACATTACCCCCGGGACGCTCACAGGAAGAGAGAGAAAGTAAAGTCGATACACAGACAAACTGCAGACTCACTCCACGCCAAATCTGGCATTGTGAAGATGTCATTGATTAAACTGTGGAAAAAGATTATAGTTTTAGTTGTATAAAGGCTACATTTTTACAAAATGCCTGTTTTATCAAAGAAAAAACTGATCAGTTTTCCTACATTACAGAGGGGCTTTTTAACATCTTATCTGTTACAAGATGGTGTTGGCAGCTCCTGAGCTTTCAGAGCAGTGGCCTGAGAGGTTTAATGTTGCCTAACACATGTCCTGAAGTGTTGGCAGCCCATAAAAAGCAGGATGTGATCTACAGACTTCTTGAGTCTCTGTCTGACACATGGCAAAGGTGTCTGATTGGCTGTCTTTCCAAGAGCTCTTGGCACTGTGACACTGCAGTCACAATGTTACAAATCTCTGTGGACACTGTGACGGCTTTCGAGTAGAGATCACACCCTCCTCTACCCCGTGTGCCCACATCTTCACATCTTCCGATACACATGCACACACCCGCTCATCAGGGAGGAAACCCGTCTCATGCACTCAAAAGATAAGGATCGAGGTGCTGGAGAACTGGCAGAAGAATCTGTGTGAGCCCCTCCCTCCAAATACTCACATACATATGTGTCTTTCCAAGAATGCTGGCTGCTTCAAAGCATTTTTTGACACGTGGTGTGTCTCGCTGTAATATTAAGGACTGATGTGCAGGCATCAAAAGGCTTTGGATAAACAAAGAACTTATTTTAACATTTAAATTTAAATAAAAAGACTTGCACAAACTCTCTCTGTGTTTCTCTCACTTTCCAGGTTTTTCCGGGTTGATTGTTTTAGTTTACATTAAAATAAAAGAAATATTACATTAATTTAAATTACAAACATATGTGAGCCTGGACCACAAAACCAGTCTTGAGTAGCATCAGTATATTTGTAACAATAGCCAAAAATACATTGTATGGGTCAAAATGATTGATTTTTCTTTTAATGCCAAAAATCATTAAGATATTAAATAAAGATGAAGATATTTTGTAAATTTCCTACCGTAAATATATCAAAACTTAATTTTTGATTAGTATTAGGCATGGCTAAGAACTTCATTTGAACAACTTTAAAGGTGATTTCCTCAATATTTCGATTTGTTTGCACCTTCAGGTTCCAGATTTTAAATAGTAGTAAATAAATAGTAAATAGTCAGCCAAAAATGGTTCTATCCTAACAAAACATATGTCAATGGAAAGCCTATTTATTCAGCTTTCAGATGATGTATAAACCCTTATGACTGTCATTTGTGGTCCAGGGTCACATATTGTTTTATAATATCTCTTTCACAAATAGTTTTTGTTTTGTTCTAGCATTTTTAATTATTCACAGATTCACATATAACTGAATTACCTCAGCCTATCAGATATTTGAGTTTTCTTCTTTCTCCAGGTCACAACACTCTTCAATACGCTTTATACCTTAACATACATAAAAAGGTTTACATTACTTATGTTCCTACTCAACTCAGTATGCTTGCTCACACAGGCGGGTTAAAGCGCTCTGAAAGATGTCTCAATCGACCAATACGAGTGCTCACTGGCAACAAAAGCGTTAAGAAGTCTCATGAATATGTAAATATTTGCGGCCCTCCAACCAATGAGATACGCGTGGGGGCGTTCCTCAGCGACTCCGCACAGATGTTTGACTGAATGTGGGATTGGGGAGGAAAATGATGGAGTCTTGATGCGTTGAGTTTGTGTGTGGATACGAAAACAGCGCTGGAATTTCCTCCCTTCGACCGGGGAAACGACTACTGCTTCTCGGCTTCAAGCTTCTCGGTTTGTTTGTTGCCGGTATACGTCTAAGTATCAAAGGGATTTGTGTTTCGCTGCCGCTCTTTGCCCTGGGATAGCCTGCCTGGCTAAGGTTAGCCTAGGCTGCTAGCGGTGCTCTATGGAATATCCAGCCAGAGCGGCTCTTTAGCTCGCTAGCGGGCTGAATGCAGCCACGCGCCTCCCGCCGCATCGGGCGCATTCAGCCGCTACTGCTGCTGCATTATTCACGCGGTGAGTGCAGGAATGCGACCAGGACCGGGATGTTTATCAATAATATCTGTGGAAGGGTCTCTCTGTAAATGTAGGGGTTCGTTATCGATTATTGTGATGATTTCTTAGGCTGTCTTGCTAGACAGGTATTTATAAAAACACTGGACTTTAAAGAAGATCTTTAACTGGTAACCGGAGAACATCTATCTTAAAGGCTCTGAAGTCAGCTTGACAGCAGTGACAGTTTATCAGTTTGTAGTATGTGCTTGAGGATGTGAGTTGTTTGTTGTCTGTCATCTCGTGAATGTTTTAACAGCAACAGTTGTGAGCATAATTAAAATAAATGGATGAGTTATTTTAGGCAGTCCAGGACAACTTTTGAACATTTAATGTCAGCTTTGTAAAGCATAGAACAGAGAAAGACTTGAAACAAACTTATTGCTTGATATTTAGGCAATATCACATGATGTAAAGTGCTGTTATACTGAATATTGGCACAACTGTCAGTATAATGAAGGCTGAAGGGTGTAGGATAGTGTAGTCCTGTTTAGCCCTGACTACATGCACAGCCTCAACTGATTTTTTTTTTTTTTAACATTATTTATTATTTAATCTTTTTCAGCCTTTGTTTCGCAATTATTTTATGCCAGATCTGTTAAAAAGTTACTATTCAGGAATCAAACAACCAATTATGTGATTAACAACATTACAAACATTGATATGAAGTTTTCAAAGCATTGAAAGTGGCATAGTCAAAACAAAAATGTGACTTGGACCACAAAAGCAGTCATAAGAGTCAATTTTTTGAAATTGAGATTTAAATAAATAAACTTTCCATTGATGTGTATATATATATATATATATATATATATATATATATATATATATATATATATATATATATATATATATATATATATATATATATATATATATAAATTTTTTTTTTTTTTTTAATTATTATTATTATTTTTTTTTTTTTTTGTGGTATATTTATGGTAGGAAATTTACTAAACATTTTCATGGAACATGGTCTTTACTTAATATCCTGCTACTTAAGACTAAGGTTTTGTGGTCCAGAGTCACGAATGTATAAATATAAATCTGAGGATTTAAATATGTTTATTACATATATAGAAATAATAAAAAAAAAATACAAGTACCATATCAAATGTTCCTAGGTCTTTAGAATTATTATAACTGCTCCAGAAGATTTAATCTGACGGCCGGTATTATAAAATTTGGTTGCACAGATAAACAAAGTCAGCCAAATCTGTTTCCTGTTACCATCGTTTTCCACTGCCTTGCTCAAATAATGGATAGGGAGCTTTCTATTACTAATATGAATCAGTGCCTATGGCTAATTTTGGTAAAATGATTGAGCTGAAACAAACATTTAATGCTGAAATGTGAAAATCAAAGATTGACAAATGAGTTAACGGATATTTTTTGTACAACAGTCTTTATCGCTAAGATCTAACCGCCTCCCTTTTTGTCTCTAGGTTTATTGACACATGGAAATGAGGAATATTGGATTACCATGCACTGCTTGCGTTTATTTTGAGGGATTTGCTGTACAGAGTGAGCTCTGTGAGAGCTGTCGGTCACCCCGGTGGATTTAACATGTCGTTCCATCATGCTGATCCGCGATCATCCACACTAATGTTTTGATGGCAAGGGATCTGCATGTTTTTTTCCTTTCCTCTACCTGATTTTAAACCCCTTAAACATCGATGAATGCACAAAAGCCGATTTTGGACGGATACTTTTGAGAACTTTTCCAAGGAAAGGATTTGCAAGAGGGTGGCGTCAGAACGCCACAGTATTTTAAACAAACTGTCAGCTATTTAAAGAGGAAAAAAACATGGCTTCGGTGTGGAAGAGACTGCAGCGTGTTGGGAAACATGCTTCCAAATTCCAGTTCGTCGCCTCCTACCAGGAACTCATGGTGGAATGCACAAAGAAATGGTGAGTTGTCACTGCTTGCATGTCTCGCGCGTGCCGCTACTCATTTCCAGCCCAGCTTGTGTGCGTGTGTGTGAGTGAGTGCGAGCACCGGCTTCTGGAATGCTGAGTTGGCCCGTGACGTATCTAACGGCGATGATTTATCCATTCCTCTGGGCGTCCCTGTGTGTAGGGAGCGGCTGGCAATATGCAACTATACTTTTCCACATCATTTTGTTTATTTTCTCTTCTCTCTGTTTAGAAATTGTGCATGATGTGTTGTATGAGATTAGCTGCAATGAAGCCTCTTACAATGAAGTCTCCTTCCCATAGTTCAGCAGATAGGATGTTACTCAAATTGGATGTAGTGAGATTAAAGTTAAAGTTGTATGTTATTATTAACAATTGCTAGATGCGATAAAAGGCAGAATTCGGTTTCTTTCTATTTTACATACACATTCAGAGCATAATTATTAACATTTATCGTATTTACGTACATGGTGCTGTCAGATCGATTAATCGTGATTAATCACATCCAAAGTAAGAGTTTGTGTTTACATAATATATGTGTGTACTGTGTATATTTATATGTATATATAACACACACACATACATGTATGTTTAAGAAAAGTATGTAATATACATTTATATTTATACATCCAAATATTTCTTAAATATATACATATACAGTATATGTGTGTTTTTATATACATGTAAATAAGCGTAATTTAAATAGAAATATAAGTAATTGTGATTAATCGCATCCAAAACAAAAGTCTGTGACATAACACACACATTATGTAAACACAGATGTTTATTTTGAATGTGATTTAATCACGATTAATCGTTTTAACAGCATTACTTTAAATGCACTTTTTTTTTTCTGCTTAAGGTCCATATTTTTATACAATTACTAAAAAAAAATATTTAATTAATGGCAATAAAATACGTTAACAGGTTTCTCAGCTATTGGAAATTTTGCACAGTAATTTAATAAATGTATTGTTCTAATGTGATTATGAGGGTTATGAGGTGCTTCCATCTCAGTGGTTTTACGTTCATGTCTTTGAATTTTTGGGGAAAAAAAATGAGTAAAAAAAATCGGTGGATGCCTTTTTCAAAAGCATCTATTTTCTAAATTCGTATGGTTGATCTTACTGTAGATATTTAATCTGTGTATGTTTTCTTTGTTTTGTTTTTCTTTTAATTCAAATTTTTTAATCAAAATGTCACGGCTTATTCTTCTGGAGAAACAACATACTTTTCTCTGGTGACTTATGCCACATTTCCCCACATAATTTTATCTACAAAAAAACCCTTTTGTATACTTGACTGCAAGCTTGCATTCATATCCAATCAACAACTGATGAATAGAACCACTCTACCTTTTTTTCTTTTCAAAAACCCGTTTCATTTGGATGTACATCAGAATGCCAAAGACAATATCAATGGCTACTTTTGTTTCATCACTACTTTAAAATTTTACATTTGGTCCCATTCTTGAATATTTGATTGCATTCTTGCTGCAAAGTCGGTTCACAGTGGAATGCTGCTCAGAGGTTAAGGTCAGGTTATGGATTATGCTGTATTAGGGGTCAAGTACCCAGCAATTTCTCAAGTTTTCTTCGACAGTGTTGCCTTAGGAGTGTTTAGAGTTTCTTGTAGCTTTCCAAAAGGCGAGTTTAGTGCTGCAGTCATGGCAATTGGCAACACGTTCAGTTCTCCACAAGGAAAACATAACTCATATTTACTCAGCTCAAGTCTGAGGACTTCAGGTGCGGCAGGATTGTTTCTAGGCCCTGGAGGCATATGTCTAATTGAGTGTTTTACTCTCGGGTTTGAAAGACGCACACCCCTGAGGTGTTTCAGATGTGAATGTTTCAGGTAATGGTATGGTAGAAATGCACTAATGTGGGTTGCTAAGGGCACTGCTGTGAACTAAATGCTTTTCTGTGGAAAAAACAATATTTCTTAATCTGGCTTTAAGACCAGAAAACATTCCTTCTCTCTCCTTGTATGTGTGTTTTGGATGCACAGACTGTTGTCTGCATGGTGATGTGTGGACCAATGCGGAGTTGGAGCGGTGCTAGAGCTGATGAAAGAGCATTATTCACTTACTGACAAGAAGCTCAAAGGCGTTTAAACCAGGGAGACGTTAGTGCCTCGGCTGCTTGCGTGTGTGTGACGGCTACGTGATCTCTGTGCTTTGTGCTTTGTCTGTCCAGTGTGCCATTGTTCTGATGGAAAGTTTTCCACATTTGGTCTCAAGTGGAAACAACTCTCTAGGCTTAAGTAAAAACTAAATTTCTCCACTTTTTATGTAGAAAAACCACAAGTATTTCTTGAGGAATGCAGGGGAGAAGGAAAATGTGTTCATGGGAGGAATGAAAGGATGCGTGAGTCAGCAATCAAATGAAGAATCATTTGGGAAAAAATCGTTTTAGAAATTTAAAGATAGCATAACACCTCCACTGGTTCTGATCCCATATGGATAATGTGATTATATTGTGAAAGATGAAAATATAGCATTCTGTGAATGTTTAAAGGAGAAGTTCACTTCCAGAATGAAAATTTCTTGATACTTTACTCACCCCCATGTCATCCAAAATCTATCTATCTATCTATCTATCTATCTATCTATCTATCTATCTATCTATCTATCTATCTATCTATCTATCTATCTATCTATCTATCTTTCTATCTTTCTTTCTTTCTTTCTTTTGTTGAAAAGCAATTGAGGTTTTTTTTTTGAGGAAAGCTTCATATGTGACATTTCTTCATATGTGATACGATCTGGGAAAACCCATTGGGTGTTGTGCTGGGACATTTTCAGGAAATTCGAAAAATAGGTCGAATGTAAATTTTTTTTTGACAAAATTAGGTTTTCATTACATTATAATTCTATAACATCTCTGAAAATATTTAGGCAAAATTCACTTATTTAGTGCAGAAAAATAGCTATTTATTGCAACAAGCAGAAATGCCTGTCTTTCTCTTATGTTCAGAACACGCTGCGGAGGTCCCCTAACACTACAAAAACAGTTAACCTATCAAAATAAACCATGTAACATATTTAATAAAGGTGTATCCTTGCACATTCCCTGCCAGTCCTGTGTAAACTACGCCAGGCAAAGTTTTTTTAATTTATTTAGTAATATTGTGAAATGGCGGAGCCTGAAGTACTGTAGCTGCTCACTTGAACAGTCTTACTCGTTTCAGTCTGCTCAATTTTGGTGATGTCAGTGCCCTAAACAATGTTACAATGGACTATTTCGCATCTAGAGATGAAGGATCAGATGATGAAGTTACTAAAGAGGAGGAGTCTGATGACAGTCTGTTATATGCACAGGCACTCGAACAATTGCGCCGCGCACGCTTTTCTAAATGTAAACTGTGGTACACAATTTGTGCTATCTAAACATACAAGGAACCTATGCCCATGATAAACAATGGAAAACAGACATTAGTGTGTGTAATGATGCAGTATAGCGCTCCTGACTTGACAAACAGCTATCAGCCAAATTAAGATAGCTATAACTTTTGTTACGTTCAAGCTATGGAATGCTATTATTACGCAGTAAAAATGCCCCTCCCTGCGCCCAAAAGGGGTAGCCTGTAGATGAGAATTCAAAACAAGGACTGGTGGGAGGTTGTTCTGCTCCACTTCACAGTTGCCAAGTAAAAGGACAGTTTTATAATGACAGGACACGCATTTATAAAACACTTTATTCAAAAGGAAGAACCGCTTGTTCCACGTGTCATACGTCATTACGCTATTTCTATGTCATTGCACATGCGCAGTCCTTTTAGTTTTGGATTTCAATCCGATTGAGTGTTTACATACACTCTCAATTGTATTAGAAAAGGAATAAACCACCCCCTTTAATCTGATAAAAATTTTATTCAGATCGAGCTGAAACGGATCGATTAAGGTAGTGTTGGGATATGCTCAATTTTCATATCGTCCTATCGTCAGCCTGTGAGATCGCCGATACACGATACTATCGTGCTAATTTATTTAATTATCTATGTACTAAATTCCATATTTTTTTTATAATAGTAATCTTGTTAATGGGCATGTGACTTCATTGTGCGTGTGAAGAGCGCTGACGGTAGTTCAGCTGGAGCGGTTCCAGTTTGCTTTCAGTTTCGTTTTCTGCACTATATTTAGCGGTAGGCTAAATATGCGTGCATGAATGTAAATTAATTTATCTCTCTTTACTCGTCATATTGCGATAATGTTACCGGTGTATGTCTGATTGTTGTCATCCAGTAATGTAGTGGAGCACTACTGAATGATACGCAATTGCGCATAGAAGTGGTTATACGCAAAGCTGCCTTATAAAGAACGCTTATCAGGCAGTTTTGCATATACCCACATGCATCATTCAGTAGTGTCCTGCGTTAGCCAAAATCATGACTGTCCACCACATCTAGTCATATGTGAATACATGCAAATGTTCGCTAAAAACAGCCAGTAATAATGCGGTCAGGACCGTAGCGCCGGGTTCCTGTGAAATATGTTTGATGACTGCGCCTAATGCGCCACCTCTGCCTCCCGCACCCCAGATGCGGGCACCACTACACCACTGTTGTCATCAGTCCATGTTGTAGTTCAGTTCATGTAGAATGTGCAGAAACTATGCACGTGTAGTTCACATGCCTATATTTAGCTCCATTTTATAGCATCGTAATTCTAATTAACACATATACAGAGGTTACTGAGGTGAATGTTTATGCTTACTATATACAGACAGATTCTGATATATCGTATTTGTTTATTTCAGCACAAACCACATTTTCCACCTCTGTTATCCTGATGATAACATCCTAATGCTACATAATATAATGCTCACATTTCCTTTATTCAAAAAGCTCTAAAGAAACAAACAAAGAACGTTTACATTATCAAAGAACATCATCACTGACTAGCCTAGCCTATTGTGAGTTTATGCACATTTAAAAACACTCGCGTCAGTAAAGCTACATTGTATGATGAATAAATCTCTTACCCCTTATTGTCACTGCACACGTCTACGTCAACTCTCTGCTGCTTAGCTAAATATGCGCCTAGCCTAATTTTGACGGATGATAATAATAATAATAATCGTCTTGCTATCGTCAAAGGCATCAGCAACAGGCGATATCTCAGACTATCGTTGATACATGATACTATCGTCTATCGGCACAACCCTAGATTAAGGTGTTTGCATTAAGGCTTTTCGGTCTTTTCAGATTGAGTCATCAATCCGGCTACAAACTAATTATTTGGTTGCATGTAAACGTAGCCAATGTCGGGCGATTTATTAAATTAGATTTTCACCCTACCATTTGAACCGAAGTACACAGATGAAGAACTAACCGCACATGACTTTTCCATTGTGAGTATGCAATGCGTGAAAACGTGCATGCACATTGCAGAGCTATGCATTGCATTTTTTTTAAGAAAATGGCCAATCATTTCACTACACAAATTCACTACAGTTTCTTGACTGGGATTGTGTAGAGCCCTTTAAAGATACATTGAAACTGCAGTTTGGAGCTTCAACCTGTTCGCATCCACTAAATGGATAAAATCCTGGAATGTTTTCCTCTAACTTACTTTGTGACTGAAGAAAGAAAGACATGAAAATCTTGGACAACATGGGGGTGAGTAAATTATCAGGAAATCGGTTTATATAGGAGATCTGGCATGGCCATCAGCTTTGATTCCGCTGGCTAAAAGATGGGTTCTAGTATTTCAATCATTAACTTCCCCAGTGTTGTGTTTGTGCGTGCATATGTTATTAGATCATTGATATCCGGAGACCGTCCGGTGGTATGATTTATCTGTAGGCAGATAAGCTGAGCACAACAGCTCTGCCGGACATATACTGCCGGAGCAGCGTCCAGTCAGGCCCCAGCCAACACCTTGGGCAATGTTCCAGAAGCATGCTGCTAGGATACGGGACACGCCATGGCCTGCTTAGGTATCCCCGCCTGTTGATTCACTGCCTTCTAGAATGTTGGCCTTTGCGGTTCTCTCGTCCCTTGGCAACATCAAATGTTTATTAGTTAAATCTTTCAGCATCTCTTGTGTAAAGTGCTGTTGTGCAATCCTGCCGATTCCCACGCCTGTATAGCATGGCCACAGTAGTGTTTGATTACTGTGGAGAATTACTGCAGTAATGTATAGAATGCTGTAGACTATTTTAACAGTATTGTTTATTTTCTCTGGAGAATTGCTGTAGAAATTCAGAATTTGCTGTTCAAAAGTTTGGAGTCAAAGATATTTATTTTTTTAAAGAAATGCTTTTATTAAAGGGATAGTTCACCTAAAAATGAAAATTCTGTTGTTCTAAACCCATAAGATCTTGTTCTTTTTCGGAACACAAATTAAGATATTTTTGATGAAATTCGCGAGACTGACTCGTTTAGGGCCCAGAACGGTAGTAAGGAAGGACATTGTTAAAATAGTCCATGTGACATCAGTGGTCCAACCGTAATGTTATGAAGCTACAAGAATACATTTTACGTGGAAAGAAAACAAAAATAACAACTTTATTCAACAATTTCTTCTCGTCTGTGTCTTCGATGTGAATTCACAAGAGTACCACAACTTCGAACTATAAAAGTGTGTAGGAAAAAGGTACTAAATAGTACCTTATTATAAAATATTTAAAAAATTGCAAGATTTTTTGATACTTTTGGAAACACTGTATTTATAATATCACACATTTTTCTCACACAGTATAAATGGGTCTTTGTATATGAGGATATATAGCTTCCTCTATGTTTTAAGAATGGACCTCCTTCGCAAGTGGTCTGTGGTATCAAAAGAAACCCCTGCTGCTGAGTATTGCAGCAGTAATGTGTGGCTGCTTTAGAGTATGTGGCCGGGGCAGCCAGCTGCTTTTGCTTTCAGGCCTGGTGCCACAGGTCAGTCCGACTGGAATGAGGAAGGGAAATCCTTCAAAGTGCTACAGCGGCCAAGCCTAAACTAAGACCTTTAAAATCCCGGCATGCTTCATGTGGGATTTCACTTAGCTTTAAGTCTAGCGTTAGGCTATATATTTCAGTGCTGCCAAGAATCTCATCTTTATTGGTGAATTATATTTGACCCATGGGCACAGTGACGCTGAGTCTGGAATGAACTTCGGTGTATATACAAGAATTAGATAACACTCTCTATAATTTCAATTTCAACTTAAAAACATTTGCTGAAAGAGAGATAAACATCAAACCCAAGATCTTTAGACTTTTTTTTCACTTTCACACCTTTTTTTCATGCCCTTTTCTTCTTTTTTTTTTTTCTGGAGGGGTTGAGAAAACGAGGAGATGATTGAAGACAGGGAGAGAGGGAATGTGGTTTAGAGTTAAATAGTTTTACATCCTGTCAGCAGAGGAAAAGGCCAGAGGTGCATGTTTAAGTAGATCCATTGCACCTTTTGCACTTTCTGATCTGGCCTGATATGAGTTGAATACTCTGTTTAGCTCATCCAGATCCAGAGTGCTTAACTGGGCTTAGATTATGTGTTACTTTATTACAGCAAATACAAAACAACATAGAGCATCTGTGCTACTGCTATATTGAATGCTTCTGGGCAAGCTGTTTAGAGAGATGGAGTGTAGACTTGAATGTACGCTTACTGTTGTCAAGAAAAGCAGATTCAGTTTTTCCAGCTGTGTTGTACATGTGTTCATCCATCTGTTCATTATAAGAAATGATTATTTCTCTGCTCTAATTTTCTATTCTTTCATCTCCTCTTGGTTTCTCCACCGTTAGCAGGGCTTTAAACCTTAAAGAGATATTTCACCCAAAATTTCTGTCATTAATTACTCACACTTATGTCATTCCAGTCCTGTAAGACCTTCGTTCATCTTTGAAACACAAATTAAGATATATTTGATGAAATCCAAGAGCTTTCTGACTCGTCCAAGGCCAATTAAAATAATTAATGTGACATCAGTTGTTCAACCTTAATTGTATGAAGCTACAAGGTCGTCATTTTTGTTTTCTTTGTGCAAAAAAAGTATGCTTGTAGATTCATAAAATTAAGGTTGAACCACTGATGTCAAATGGACTGTTTCAACAATGTCTTTACTAACTTTCTGGGGCTTGAAGGTGTCAGCATTGCTGTCTATGCAGGGTCAGAAAGCTCTCAGATTTAATCTAAAATATCTTAATTTGTGTTCTAAAGATGAACAAAGGTCTAACGAGATTGGAACAACATGACGCTGAGTAATTAATGACAGTTTTCATTTTTGGGTGAACTATCCCTTTAAATGAAGACCATGGTGGTCAAGAAAACCTTATTTGAACATAAGGGTGCAGGGGTCAAAAACATTTTTTTAAATACATTTTATTTTATTGTTTTATTCATTTTATTTTTTTACATTTATGTTCCGAGGTGAGGTCGAGTGCAAAAATTGAGCACTGAGCCCTGCCTTTGGCCTGAAAAATGGCAATTTAATGCTCACATTGCTGTCTGTCACAATAAATCACCCTCTTGTCCACAACACACACAGATGCCTCACTCCCTGTCACTGTGAATTAAATCACTCAGGGCGAATGAAACGGACCCTCATTTGTCATTACACATATGAATGGATACTAGCACTTGGCAGGTTGTTTGTTTCCGTTTTTTAAAGAAAAGCTCAAAGCAAGTTAATCAACAGCATTTGTGCCTCGGTGTTGTTGACTGTTACAGAAAATGATCAGTAATAAAATAATCTAGGCCAGTAAGGGATTCTGTCACAGTAGTCTCAGGCCAACATGTCTAATTTTAGTATTTATATAGTTTGAAAATGGTGTGTATATTGATGTGATTGTAAATGGCTTACTGTAATGTTCCTAAATTATCTTTGCCGTAATTTGCATTATGCTGCTCATGTTGCCGATAGAGCTTAAGTTGTATTGATCCAGAATGTTCCTTTAATCATTCGATTAGCGCCTCACTGCAAGTATTACACCATCCCTGAGCCTCTGCTGGGTTGTTCATGTGGATGTGAGGAAATTACTGATTCTGTGTAGGAGGCTGTGAAGATGCAGATCTGTGTGTGTGTCTTTGATTTACACATGCTGGGCAGACTGAAGGTTTAATAAGGTCATGTAAGTGATCAGGGAATCAGAGGGGAGTCGTGATGTATAGCTTAGTTTCATTGATCACGGTAGCAGTGTTTCCATTTCAATCCAGGCTAATTTAACTTGTGTGCAAAATTAAATATCGCATAAAGCACTGTTTTCATCCCGTGTGTACAAGAGAATAGAATTGGTGCTTCTTGAGAAAACGGTGCAAAGTGTCAATAATAAAAATTAAAGTTGCTGCAACAGGGGAAGCCTGTAGTTCTTTTTTTTTAACTACATAATAAATTATTACGTAGTAATTATTCCGATAATATTTGAGATGGTTTGCGATGAGATCAGTGTAGATGATCTGTTGAGTCGAAATCTTATGACTTTCTTGATGAACGTCGATGAATTTATTTGGTAAATGTTTCTGTCATTTTTTGGTATGTATTGTCCTAAAATTCAGCTAAAAATATGTGGATGGAAGCATAGATACTGAAATAATCAGTGCTTTTTTTCCCTCTCTCACAGTGCTTTTGGGTTTGGATTCATGTTGTCTGGATGAAATCAATTCTCGTAATGAAGGATTCATGGCTTTATGTATCAGTCAGTTTGAGTTAATGGACTCCAAGCCCTTTCATGTGCCTCATGACACTGGGTGTGTGTTTGTGTGCTCTCCAACTCAAATTAAAGCTTTTCTTGCTAGCAAGACCAGATAAGGGGAGATTTTCAGCAACTTGAAATGACTAGGAGGAAATAATTAGTTTTGTAGCCTTCACTGATCTTACACAGCTCAGTTTTCAGTATATGCAGTGTCATTTCCTTTCGTTATAGGAATTATTTTATTTTATTTAGCAAGGATG
This sequence comes from Cirrhinus molitorella, assembly GCA_033026305.1. Taxonomy (NCBI): domain Eukaryota; kingdom Metazoa; phylum Chordata; class Actinopteri; order Cypriniformes; family Cyprinidae; genus Cirrhinus; species Cirrhinus molitorella. The sequence continues at coordinate 21,690,424 of CM065135.1, read as the reverse complement.
CTTTAAATTGATCAAACGTGATAAAGACATTTATAATGTTACAAAAGATTTCTATTTGAGATAAATGTTGTTCTTCTGAACTTTCTATTCATCAAAGAAACCTGAAAAAAATTATACAGCTGTTTTTAACAATAATGATAATAAATGTTTTTTGAGCAGCAAATCAGAATATTAGAATGATTTCTGAAGGGTCATGTGACTGGAGAAATGATACTACAAATTCAGGTTTAAAATCACAGGAATAAATTTCATTTTAAAATATGTTCAAATAGAAAAAATATTTGAAATGGCAAAAATATATTTTAAAAATTTACTGTTTTTGATGTACTTTTAATCAAATAAATGCAGGCTTGGTGAGCATAAGAGACGTCTTTAAAAAACATTAAAATCTTTCTGTTCAAACACTTTTTGACTGGTTGGGTATATTTTTGGGTCACCTTAATTGTTTAGAAATGTAAATTTTTAAATGTTATAAAGCATCCAGTAATGAATATAATGAAACCGCTTATAGAATCTTTGATACCAGTTTATTAAATGCAGACACATTTTAGGTTTATTTCCTTGTAAGGTTACTAATCAACCTCTTCTGTTTTTCTCTTTTTCTCTCTGTTTGTGTGTTTGCACTCATTGGATGATTGCATCCCTGATTGCTGTTTTTCATAATGGCTTCAATAAAACAAGTTTTATAACTGACTCGTAAAATGGAATATTTCCATTACGATATAGTGGTGAAGAAAGTGTGTGTGTGTGTGTGTGTGTAAGATCTGCCACTCAGTTAGCTGTGCTACGTTTAGAAAGGATGGCTGTACTTGTTGTCAGATAAATCTGAGGTAAAATGTTTTTGAAATATTTTCAAAAACTAGAAGACAGTAGATGGACCTGCAAAAGGATTCATTGCAAGTTAGTAAAGATATTAATAATTAGGACTGAAACAAAGTGTGGTGACCCCTGGATTAATCCATCCCTGTCAACATTTGTCTACCAAAATCCGGACTTCTTCCATTTCTACCAGTGATGCTTGATCCAACTTTCTGTATCCAGCACAACTGGGTTGTTGTTTTTGGGTTGGCAGATTTAGGTCACAAATGGGTTGTATTTGTGTTGATTCTGTGAGTAAGATGGGTTTCATGCAAGATCTGGCAACTGGACAACCTTGCAATATTGATGTAATTATTCAAATAACGAGGTCCATACAAATTACGTTTCCCAAGAGAAATAACAAAACAGGAGGAGGGCGGGAATTGTGTGAGAAATACGGAAGACTCCCTGGGAAAAGTGAGATTGTTGACAGATGGATTAATTAATTAAAGTCTATATCATTTAAGCTACATTGTGTGCAAAAAGCATTTTAAGTCGTGATGAAACGGTGAAACAGAAGTAGTGACAGATATTTTCTTTAGTATTTTAATGTACCTTCAAATAAAATGAAGTATTGAAAAATATAGTGTGGGAACTCAATCCATTGGCTGTTAAATTGGATTTAAAGCCATGGGAGACAGATCTGAATGCATGCTTGCAGTAAGTTGTAAGAAAGTGGAAAAAAACTGAAATGCATACATTGTCAGTTCACAGTAAGATAAATAAGAGCATTTAGAAAATGGGGTGAGTTTTTATTTCATGCTGATATTCAGTATAATGAATATCTGAAATAGTCTTGAAGAATTTGTTGACAATAAAAATGCTTTGAAAATTCATGTTTTGAAGGACATCTGCACTCTTTCTTATAGGAATGCAGTGAATTTCTTGCTAATCAATTAGACATATTTTTTTTGTTACATGTGAGCCAGAGACATGTTTACTCTCTCTCACTTTATTCTAATAAATAATTTAAAAACAGGGCTACACAGATAGCCGAATCAATAACCTTCTCGTCTGCCTTTTCTCTCTCTTAGCCGTATTGTGTGGCAGTACTGTATTGTGTTTTCCTGATCTCCCGTTATAGCCTCTTTAGTGTGTTAATCTTAATATCACTCTGTTCCACTAGCTGCTCTCTCTTTGTCTTGCTCTCTTTCTTCATTCAGACGTTCAGAGATCAAATCAGAGGGGGGGTTTCAGATTGACAGCGTCACTGTGTGCGTCTGTCACAAGTGTTCCGTCCTTTTTATTGATGGCACTGTTCGTAGCCTGGAGATGGTTGCGGAAATCTGAATTATTATTGTTTTTCTGTCCATCCGTTCTGAGTCAGGATGTGGTTTAGTCTGTCCACTCCTCTCGCGGCGTCTCTCCCTCCCTTTCGTTGTGGAGTGAGTAAGGGAGGCAATGAGGTCATAGATTATAGGAGTATCGCTCCATAAATGACTTTTTATGGACATGATGTATAAATATCTGACATTTTTAGGAAACACATGTCCCCAACTTAACTATTAGTTATAAAAAAATTTTTTTACACCATCCCTTCATGTGGTTTGTTAACTTAGCTAAAAACACAAGACCTTAATAAAGAAACTGATTTGAAATCAACGGACAACTATGCATACAACAAGCAATGATTTGTGATTTATTTTTAGTCAGACATGGTGGTTCTGTGAGTCAGCAAACATTCTAAACATGGCTCAAGACCGATTCAGTTACAGAGGGACTTGCCTGCTTGTCTAAATGATTCGGTCTGTTTCTGTAGCTTTAGTGTTCATGTTTAGGGCAGCTGTGCTACTGGTGCCCAGTGAAGGATTTCCCTCCTGGGTTTGCTTGTCTGTATGTACCCTGATCCACTTCCTGCTGATAACATCTTCTGCTGTGCGATGACCCACTTTGTCACTTATTTTCTGTTTATTTATTTATGTCAGCACTCCTCAAATCTACAGCTTTTGTGTTGCTGTAATCAGAGGTGTAAATGGCGTCTTGAGGTACTTTGCCTCCCAGAGACAATTAGTCTGTTGCACTGATGTATTTTAAAGACTTTTGCCTTAATAGAGCAAGAATGCTTCGGTAATAGCTCAAGATAAGTATAAAACTCTCTCTCTCACACCCACAGCACTTTCCACTGTTTTTATGGGGGTGTTTATTGTCTAATAATGAATGTTATAGATCTATATTTACTAGCTAGACAGAAAAGCTCCATTTTAATCCTACAGACAAGCCCAGTTTCGGAATTGTTTAGACCTTTAGAACTTTAGTTCTATTTTAGTCATAAGTTCTGGTTCTGCCGATTCATTTAAATCCATATATTTTTTTAAGTCTTTAAAGGGGACATAAAAAACCTTTCTCTGCAAGCTTGTGAAAAAACAAGCTCAGATTTTGCTCCCCCCCGTGACATATGAATGGCATCTTATTATAATATTCTCACCCTTTAATTTGCATATTTCCACCTGCAGTGCCGCCATTTTGTTTTTGCAAGCAAAAACGGTGTACCGGTTCTAACGCCATGGCAAAAGTTTGAGCAAAGTATGCTAACTGTTCTGTCGTTGACTGCACAGAACACTTTTTAGAGCCTCAGCCTCTGAGGGGGCAAGAAAACTGTGGATTTATTAACAGTATATTATGCTGCTGCCACACAGATCTAATATAAATGTGCAATTTCTTTCCCAGCTGTTTACCGTCACAGACATAACTGACTGTTTTTGTAACTTATGTGTGTTTTTAATATAAACTTCTGCGTATTTGACAGTTTAAGCTAGGGCTGCACGATTAATCGAAGGCGATTGGCATGCGCATGTTGTCGGTGAAGCCGGTTGTGTAATCAGCAGTAAATCTCCAGCACCTGTGTTCAGGTGGAGCGGCATGTACTACACAGAGCCGTACTCCACAGAAAAGATACGCTGAATCGCGTTCATTATCGCAAACGATTTAATCGGGCGATTATGAAATCGAATGAAATTGTTTGCGATAAGGACAGCTGTTTGCGTATCTTCTCAGTGAACTACGGCTCTGTTTAGACATGTTGCTACACCTGAAATCATGTGAAAATATCACATTTAATAACGTTTTTACTCCAAACTCACTTTATAATATACTATTTATATCAGTCGAGTGTTTGAAATAAATCTTTCTGTGAGACAGTATAGCTATTTACACAGAATAAAGCACGAATAGTATTCTAAGCAGTGATAAAGGCATTGCATTATTATATACTGCATTATAAGGAAAATTATAATGAGAAAAAGTCAGATAAACCATATATTGTTGTAGTCGTGGGTTTATTAGTCACGTTGAATCAATGGCAGCAGTTAAATCTTGTTTATTCAGCTGCAGCGATAGCAAAGATGCGTTTCTATTTCTCTTCTTCTGGCGTATTTTGAGTTTCCGCGTGAGAATGAGAGCGCCCTCTGGCCTTCGGATGAAGATTTACTAAACACAGAACAGTGCTTTTCTAAAAGATACGCATGACAATCGCAGCTTTCGATTAATCCCGATTGCGATTTCACTTCGATTAATCGTGCAGCCCTAGTTTAAGCGCAATAAGACTTGAAAGAAAACATAGTTTAGTACTCACATACCGTGGGATAGCTGCTTTCCATATTTTGCTTTGGATATATGCACTCTAGTGTTAATTTTGTTAAAGAAATCTATAAAGAAAAATGTTTGTCAACAAAGTTTTTTCCCTTGACTAAAACGAGACTATAATAAGACCATTAAACGATAACTGAGACTATGTCAACATGTAATATTATTGACAAAAAAAGAGTCTAAAATGTAGTTAAAATACAAAGTCAACAACATTTCAGACTGCAGTACAAGACACTATTATGTGAGCATTCATGGTTGTGGTTGCCAGATATCAAGAGCTTAAATTCCCCAATCAGAGCTTTTTTGTTAAACGGGTATGTACTCTGTCCGGTTATAGTACTAGTAATGTACGTCTGAGCTGTTTTAAGTGACACAAACTTGCACTGACTGATCTAAAAAATGTATATCAGTGCCTTTGTTTTGTCTCAAAATGCACACCAGTAATGTTTTTTTCTAAGCACACTTATAAAAATTACTTGCATGCCCTAATTGAACTATGGACTAATCCTGGCCTAGTCTAAGCCCTGTCTGCGAAACTGTGCCTTACTCGACTACAACTTGACTAAAACGAAAACAAACTTTTTACCACTAGTGTAGTTCAAGGTGCCACTTAAATTTACTTAATCACTGTATGTAACAAACATGTCTCTGAGGGCTTGCTTATTCAAACAACATTTAGACCTACAGTTGTGCAACCTGTACATCATTAGGCCTAATGAATGCTGCTAAACACTTAAGTGTTACGTTCAGTTGACTTTTGAGTCATTATTTCTTTAAAAACATTGCATGCTGGGTTTAGAAGTCTTGTGCAGTTCTTGTGGTAATAGAAGGTGTGAACACAGATGCAGACCTGCAGCCCGTCAATTTTAAATTCTCAGAGGAGGGTTTGAAAGTCTTGGCTGCATTGCTCACACCTCAGATGTTGACAAGTTTCTATCAGCAGACACCTGCCTATGTGTCTGATCTACACAGAATGCCAGTCATGGAAATTTTTTATCTTAGGGTTTTTGATTTTAAGACCTTGAAAGCACAGTCAAAAGACTCTCTGGCTTCAGCAGGCAAAGTAAATCTTAATGTATCTAGAGCTGCATGACCTGCAGCCACAAATCGGAGCTAAAACAACTGACCGACTTTAAGCGTCTGTGTGGTAATGGGCCTGAGAAATGAACTGTACCCTGGGGAACACAGAGTGCACATATGAAATATAAGAAATGAACCATGAAATGAGTTACAGGTGTGGTTCTTTCGCTTTCTGGCAGGATGCTGGTGGTATTGCAGCAGGAAACACATTGAAACAATAGGGATACTGTGATGTAGTTCTGTTGAACATGTGCTGCTTGTGGTTAGGGTTCAGATGGTTTCGGTGATTGTAAAGTACAGTAATTGTATGTGTCTGTGCTGTCATTGTCTGTAGAAACACAGAACAGGTCTCTGGTTCTTGGGCCTCTGTTACCACCAGCTGTATCAGTAGCCAATGAGCTCACTGCTCAACATTCAAATAAATAACTAGTGCTTGCTGTAGCAGTTTGCAGCTTGCTTCAGAAACCCTCTACCTTCCCCAGCTCCACCTGTATAGATCTGCTAAGAGGTTATTCATGTATATTATATGGGAGTTATTTAAAGTATCTCATATTGGAAGTAGCAAGTCTTGGTACTTGCTCTGCAGCAGCGTAGTAGATCTATTCTACCAAGGCCAAATACATTAACATTGTCATGTACATTACCATGCCAATCCCTCCCAGAGTTGTCATGACAGAACTGCATTTATTTGAAGCATTATAAATATATTTACTGTCACATTTGATCCATTGCATCCTTGCTGAATAAAAGTTCTTTCAAAAAACATTGCGACCCATCCATGAGGAAACATAAAGCCATTATGAAAAGCTTTGATAAGATCATGTGAAAAGAGAACTGCAGTAGAGCATGCCAACTAGCCTAGAGGAAACACCAAGTCCAAGTAGGAATGGAAACAGAGGAGAAGATAAAGAGAAAGAGTTTGGGTATTTCAGAGCGAGAGATGACTGAAAACAGATTGTCTTCAATGCTCCATGTCAAGCACAGCATGATGCCATAGGGCACGAGTGGTGTGTGTGTGTGTGTGTGTGTGTGTGTGTGTGTGTGTGTGTGCTAGAAATGTAGAGACACAATGGAGCATCTGTGCATAGTTTCTGTGGTGCTCTCTTGCTGGTTTCCTGGACACAGTTTAAGTCAAGTCATTGGTTGACATGCTCTTTCTGCAGAAAATCCTTTTTGGGAAGCACTGGCGTTTCTCTGTTCCTGGGAAAATGATCTGTATAGTAATCTAGAATAATCCAGACACGCAGCAGGAGATGCATTAGATGGACATAGATCAGCCTTCTGTCTGCTCTGTCATGTTTAGGTGAGGACAGTGATGTTTCTGACAATGAGACACACACAGCACGCATGCATAAACACACCTGTCAGATTGCGGTCAAGCCTCTTACTGCTGGTAATCCAATTCAAGATTGCGAGTCCTAGTTCCTATATGTGTGTGTTCTCTCTCTCTCTCTCTCTCTCAGTCCTGCTCAGATGTTCTAAAACCTTTTTCTCCTAGTCTAACATTCCATTTATCTTTAAACCTGGTGGTCTATCTGTGAGTGTTCACTTTGATGTGTATGTGAATGTTGTACTGTAAGGTGTTTTTGTGCTTTAGTGTGAGGGATAATTTGAACTCCCTTAACTCTTACTCATCTAGTACATGCATACTTGCCTCTGAAAAGCAGTGAGTTTGTTTTTAATTCTGGGTTAGGCTGTGTGTGATATGGGTATGAATTGATTTGCAGCATCAGACTTTTGAGCCCTTTCCTCAGAAGGCTGATCATCATCTTTCTCTCTCATTTCTCATCTGATCTTGTTCTCTACAAGTGATTCAGGCTCGATTTTGCGGTACTTTGTTCACAGTAGAAGCACTGCTAGTGTTTCTGTTAGATATTGTGCTTAAGCACTGATTGTTTAATTTTTTATTCTCTTGTTTTCTTTTTTTAGGCAACCGGACAAGCTAGTTGTTGTTTGGACACGTAGGAGCCGAAGGAAATCTTCCAAGGTGGGTAATTTTTAAAAATGTATTTTCATACATTGCCATTAGTATGTTTATATGTGCGGTAACTAGTGGGTTTTTGTGTAGATGAGCTATTTTTTTATTTTTATTTTTATTTTTTTAATAAAATATGATAGATTAAATACAAATCACATCACTTTTTGGAGCAAGCACGATGCTAAAGACAATTGTAGCCCAATAAGCATGTATACATGCTGGATGATGTTAAACTACTAGGGTTGTGACAGTAAATGATTCATCTCGAATCAAGAAATGCTTCTGCATCGCTTCCGAGATTTTCTTGAGAAATTTAGATTTTTAGATATATATTTCCCATTTTTGCTCTATTTCACCAACAAAAACTGTTCCAAACACAGCACTGCTTTTCATCTCTGAGCAACATGATGGTGTTTTGTTCCTGAATGAATCAACCGTTTAAATCATTCGGTTCAATCACAGTGACTTGCTGCCACCTACTGGTGGTTTGTAATTTCACATTTAAAGTATCTTTTCTTTTTAAAATAATTTCAAATATCAGTATTCAACATTTTGTTTATAATATCAAAGCATTATTCATGTATTTTTAACTTGAGGTTAAAGCGTTAAAACATTTAGCAGTCAATTTAAACTTTTTGGAAAAGACTCATTCCTATCACTGCTGTGAACTGACCACACAGAAATATATTGTCTAATTATCGTTATTGATAAAATCCAAAATATCAAAATATCAATATGATATGATAATATGATATATATCACACACCCCCATCCACAAGTTTCTTACTTCCCATGAGGCCTTGCGTCAAATGTGGGAGCGTCTTCCGCTTCAAAGTAAACAAGCGGAACGTGACACTCATTCATTCAACAGTTGACAGTACTGATGGGCAAAAAAGAGAATTTCCTCTGACTGTTTCGGCAAAAGATTCAAAGCTTTAAATGTCAAAAACAGCGCTTTCTGGTGGTCAGTAAACAATAAAGCAGCCAAAAGCCTGTGAAAGAAACTACCTCGACGAAACATTCACCACACATAGATCGATTCATATTATGTGCACAAATAAAAGCGTAACTGGGGTGTGTTTGTTACATTTCTGTCTCTGGTAAATTAATTTACCCATTAAACTGTGCCATTAAATGCCAGTACGAATGTCAGTGTAATAGAAAAATAATGTACATATATATGAATTGCGTATGGCAAATATTTAAAAGTGCTGTATGTAAGATTTTGACTCTACTAAATCATAAAAATACCATTATATGTTTGTAGATATTTATGAAACATGCCAAGTTAACATACTTGTTTATCTGAAAAACAATGCTGCAGTTATTCTCCTTTGAAAATTTGTGTTCCGTCCCGGAATCCTGTCTCTGTTTTGGTTTGTGTGACCCGCCCACTGCCAGTTTACCCAATTGTATTTCAGCACCACGGGTTGCCAGTTGGCGGAAAACACAACATATTTCATTTCAATCATGGAAGCTGCTAAACGAAAGGAGTCAGAGATCGAACATTCTACCCATCCTAAAAAGCCTCGGCGTCCATTCGGCTTTTTTTTTTTAATTAAAGGGCGTATAAATATTGAAGATGCGTTTGAGAGATGGAGAGAGCTTAAACAGACAAACGTTTCAAAACAAATGCTGAGTTGGCTAATTTTCTCCTTGACGTAATAATTAGCTAAAGTTAGTTAGCTGATGTATCCTGGCTGCGTGTAGGAAAATTTTAAATAAATTTAACATTAAGACAGTACTCATGTTTACACTGTGTTTCGTGGTTCCTCAGACAGCGTGTATTCGAGACAGTGTGGCCGACTAGTGTGGAGGTGCAGACGGGTCATGGCTGTTTATCACATCGGTAACAACCGTGACAGAAAAATACGAAAACTACGAAATACAAACACAAAATTTTATTTCATTTACCAATACAAATGCAACTGAATTAATTGATGTGGTGAATGTGGTGATTGCGATTACAACTGGGCCACCTCAATGTATGCTTCCGACAAATGTGAACTTCGGAGGATGCAGCAGTAGCCCCCCGGAAACTTGTGGATACATGCCTCACTTCAGCTTTCTTCTTTTTGAGCATTTGAGTGTCCAGTTAAAAACTGATTAGAGCACCATCTGCTGTTAAAAACTAAGCTCAGAATCGATCCTCGAATCACAATGCATTGATTAATCATCGCATCCTTATAGGTTAGTTACATTATCCAGGTCTGTAAGCCTGACTTAACAAAACTAGACCATTACAGTAGGAGCAGTCTGACTCTGAAGTGTTTGTGACATTTTTAGTTGTAGTCCAACTGAAATCAAACTTTTCAATGTCCATATAAATGCACTTAACGATTGAGCTAATGATGTGAGTTGGGGACGGCACAGCTCTTTCTGGTGCATATATTCGCTCAAAAATTAAATCAACTTTAATGAATCATTAAAGCTTTATGTAACAACTTGTTACTCCAAATTCACTGCAAAACATTTATTAATGTTGCAGTTTAAAAAATCTAATTTAAAATCTAGTAAGATCACTTAATGTTAGTCTTGTTTTATGTTTAATGCTTAAAGCAATAAAAAATTCTGCCAATGGGGTTTAAATAAACTGGATAACAAGACAGAAAAACTGAGTAAGAAAGTAATTTTTGCAGTGTTTATGTAACAGTATCTTGGTAGATTACTGTATACATTTTCTGTTTTATTTTGTATGAGTAAAGCTGTTTTAATCAATTTAATCAAAGCTGTTATTAATCAATTTGTAATCTAATTGTATTTTTTTATTTTTTTATTTGCAGTCTCATAGCTGGCAGCCTGGCATCAAGAACCCCTATAGAGGAGTGGTAGTGTGGCCTGTTCCAGAGAACATAGAGATCACTGTCACACTGTTTAAGGTAAACACACACACACACACACACACACACACACAAACACTTACATATAACTTACAAAAACACTGTCTCATCAAGGGGCCAAGTAGGCCTAGACGTTATTGGGGCCAGTTGTAGCACTTGGCTTATTCCCAGAATCTGATTGGTTGGGATCTGCAGGTCTGCTGGTGTCTAGACGTCCTGATTCCACTCTAATTGAACTGCCGCAGTCCAAATTTTAACCCCCTTCTCAAGTGTGTGTGCAGCAGAAACTGACACGGCAGCAGGAAGTCTGTGCTCTGTGTTTTAGTCTTTTTGAGATGCCGGTCAGCAGATTTTTTTTGCATGAGAGAAGTGAGACCTTACATCCTGAATTGTTAGACCCAGGTGCAGCCATAAAGGAAGTACATCTATTAGACAGAGAAACAGAGAAGTTTGTAGATCTGAGGTTACTTCTGTTAACAGCACAGAATTTAAAATGACAGCTCTCTTGTCTCAGGAGACATTCTGACATTGTAAGAGGTTCGTTAACAAAATTTGTATTAAATCATTTTTAATATATTGTTATATAACTTGTACCTTGTTCTATTGTATTAATTGCATGGAGTGTGTATATATATGTGTGTGTGTGTGTGTGTGTGTGTGTGTGTGTGTGTGTGTGTGTGTGTGTGTAGTGAAACCAAAAATTATTCAGACTCCAGATATAATTTGATATTTTTTAGTAGTGGGTGCAGGACACTATAGTTAATTAATATGTGAGGATGGCAAAATAAAGTAAACTGTAACATTATACCCAAAAATTCTTTCCACCAGTAGAATGGATAAAAATTTTGGAAAAAAAATGTGATTTGACACATTGACCCGACCATGTTTTGTTATGTACTGTGCAATATTGAAGTGTGTGTATGTGTATATATATATATATATATACAGGTCCTTCTCCAAAAATTAGCATATTGTGATAAAGTTCATTATTTTCTGTAATGTACTGATAAACATTAGACTTTCATATATTTTAGATTCATTACACACAACTAGAAGTAGTTCAAGCCTTTTATTGTTTTAATATTGATGATTTTGGCATACAGCTCATGAAAACCCAAAATTCCTATCTCAAAAAATTAGCATATCATGAAAAGGTTCTCTAAACGAGCTATTAACCTAATCATCTGAATCAACTAATTAACTCTAAACACCTGCAAAAGATTCCTGAGGCTTTCAAAAACTCCCAGCCTGGTTCATTACTCAAAACCGCAATCATGGGTAAGACTGCCGACCTGACTGCTGTCCAGAAGGCCATCACTGACACCCTCAAGCAAGAGGGTAAGACACAGAAAGAAATTTCTGAACGAATAGGCTGTTCCCAGAGTGCTGTATCAAGGCACCTCAGTGGGAAGTCTGTGGGAAGGAAAAAGTGTGGCAGAAAACGCTGCACAACGAGAGGGGGACCTGCGGAAGCAGTGGACTGAGTCTGGAGTAGAAACATCCAGAGCCACCGTGTATAGGCGAGTGCAGGAAATGGGCTACAGGTGCCGCATTCCCCAGGTCAAGCCACTTTTGAACCAGAAACAGCGGCAGAAGCGCCTGACCTGGGCTACAGAGAAGCAGCACTGGACTGTTGCTCAGTGGTCCAAAGTACTTTTTTTCGGATGAAAGCAAATTTTGCATGTCATTCGGAAATCAAGGTGCCAGAGTCTGGAGGAAGACTGGGGAGAGGGAAATGCCAAAATGCCTGAAGTCCAGTGTCAAGTACCCACAGTCAGTGATGGTCTGGGGTGCCATGTCAGCTGCTGGTGTTGGTCCACTGTGTTTTATTAAGGGCAGGGTCAATGCAGCTAGCTATCAGGAGATTTTGGAGCACTTCATGCTTCCATCTGCTGAAAAGCTTTATGGAGATGAAGATTTCATTTTTCAGCACGACCTGGCACCTGCTCACAGTGCCAAAACCACTGGTAAATGGTTTACTGACCATGGTATTACCGTGCTCAATTGGCCTGCCAACTCTCCTGACCTGAACCCCATAGAGAATCTGTGGGATATTGTGAAGAGAAAGTTGAGAGACGCAAGACCCAACACTCTGGATGAGCTTAAGGCCGCTATCGAAGCATCCTGGGCCTCCATAACACCTCAGCAGTGCCACAGGCTGATTGCCTCCATGCCACGCCGCATTGAAGCAGTCATTTCTGCAAAAGGATTCCCGACCAAGTATTGAGTACATAACTGAACATAATTATTTGAAGGTTGACTTTTTTTGTGTTAAAAACACTTTTCTTTTATTTGTCGGATGAAATATGCTAATTTTTTGAGATAGGAATTTTGGGTTTTCATGAGCTGTATGCCAAAATCATCAATATTAAAACAATAAAAGGCTTGAACTACTTCGAGTTGTGTGTAATGAATCTAAAATATATGAAAGTCTAATGTTTATCAGTACATTACAGAAAATAATGAACTTTATCACAATATGCTAATTTTTTGAGAAGGACCTGTATGTATGTGTGTGTATATATATATATATATATATATATATATATATATATATATATATATATATATATATATATATATATATATATATATATATATATATATGAATGAATAATAAAAATTATATGTATATAATTTTATAATATAGATAGATAGATAGATAGATAGAAAATAGAGATATGTATATATCTGTAAAACCACAACAAATTCTTTGTGTAAAGCTCATTCTGATTCTAATATAACTAGCATACATGTTTCACTTTTTGTGAGAAGAAAGCACCCCTACAACAAATTCTGAAAGTGAATGGTAGTGTTTTAGTCTAGCATTACATAAAAATTAAATGTTAACATTAGTGTAATCATTTTAACATCAGTTTGGGAACTGAATAATAAAAAGGGAAAAAAAAACAACTTGGTCTTCACTATAAGAATTTATTATGCACTGATTCTTATTTAGGCAAGAAAAGTGAATGAATTTCTCTTTGTCTTATGTTCATGGCCCCAAATATTGCAAGCTGTAGCAATATGCATATTGCGATCATGTACGTTATGTGCAATATTTCAATACTTTCGGTATATTGCACAGCTCTACTTTTTATCAAAGTTATCTGACATTATCAAGTTGAATTTGTTCTGACAGTTTAACTCTTGAGTTCTTGTCATATTTTATTACCATATTCTAAACTATAGCAATTAAACTGTGATAATGTGAGAAATATTGAAGGTGTCTGATTCAGTTTTGGATTTACTGTATGTGCAGTTTATAGTATAGATTATCATGCATACATTTTAGAATGAAATATATATATTCTATGAAATATTCTTTAAATATGAGTGATATAAAATTACTTCATGCTAAAATGTTGATATTATCTACCATAAATACTGTTTACTATTGCAAATAGCCAGCTTGGATGAAATTATGAACACGTATGATGAAAGTTTAGATTTCATCCACCGTTTCATCAGCTTTGATGTCCTCAGAGTGGCAAAGCACTGACTTAACATCACACACACACACACACACACACACACACACACACACACACACACACATTGCATGCATGCAAGTTACAAGCTAGCGCTGACAGGCTGACCTGGTGTTGAATATCCTCTAACAGTCTCCACATTGTGTTTACAAAGGTCACACACACAAAGTGCTTGTCCAAACATTTTCCTTATCGGCCCTGTCCTCACCAAACCACACTAACACACACACTAATCAGTGTCATGTACAACTACATCTCCCAGAGTTCATTGCAGTGAGTCAGTTCGGCGTTCATGAATGTTTCATTTGCGTACCGCCAATCTTGCAGTCAGATGACCGGGACAGTTCTAGAACAACAGAACAGCAGGTCAGGTGAACCTGTATGTATCTGCACCTTAATACTGTACCAGTAAACCTGATCCAACTTTAAAAACAACACAGATCACTGTGAGAAAAGTGTATCTGTGTGACTTGTATGAGATGGATCAATTTGTCTGAGTTATTGCACTGTAATTGGCCATTATAGTAGCTAACTGATGTAACTAGATGAAGCTTTGGATGAGTCAATTATGGAAACGTCTTTACATCTTTTGTATGTTTTACATTTTATTCTATTGTTAATCAGCAAATGGAAATTGATTTGATCTATGGAGTTGCCTTTTCTTATTATCTCTGGGAAAATTCTGCTTTATTCTGAGACATCTTTAATGAGCCTCGTCTTAGTTTGACAATAGTTCATTTTCACATTCTGTTTTTCAGGATCCACACGCAGAGGAGTTTGAAGATAAAGAGTGGACATTTGTCATTGAAAATGTGAGTGCTTTTTTTTTTTTTACACTCTTGTGGTTCTGATGAGTTCTGCTACATGTGTGCTGCCTGACACCTAGTGCTCAAATAGAGTAGTCACACTAATATTACAGTTTCAGAGCACCAGGATGAATAATGACTGATTTGAGGCAGATGGTCTTTGTCTCACTTTTTGCGTATTGTTCACTCGTACAGTTAGTCAAAAGTTTACATACACCTCGCAGAATTTGCAAAATGTTATTTTACCAAAATAAGAGGGATCATACAAAATGCATGCTATTTTTTTTATTTGTACTGACCTGAATAAGATGATATTTCACATAAAAGATGTTTACATATAGTCTACAAAAGGAAATAATAGTTGAATTTATAAAAATTAATTTATTAAAAAATCTGAATAATCCACAGCAGTTTTTTTGTGTAGTGGTTTCATGAGTCCATTGTTTGTCCTAAATAGTTAAATTGCCTGCTGTCCTTCAGAAAAATCCTTTAGTTCCCACAAATTCTTTGGTTTTTCAGCATTTTTGTGTATTTGAACCATTTCCAACAATAACTGTATGATTTTGAGATCTATCTTTTCACACTGAGGAGCACAGAGAAACTCATATAATGCAACTATTAAGTTCAAATGCTCACTGATGCTTCAAAAGGAAAAACTATGCAAAAAGAGCCAGGGGTATATACACTTTTGAACAGAATGAAAATTTTCTTATTTTGCCTAAATATCATATTTGTTCATTTCGTACTGGTGTTCAGAAACTGCTTACTAAATAAAGTTAAATAAGTTAAATTTACCTTGATCTTCAAATGGCTCCTAATGCATTGTGTTTATGTGAAATATGTTATTCAGGTCAGTACTCAATACAGAATGCATGTTTTTATTTATTTATTTATTTTTTAAATGAGCCTACTTATTTTGGTAAAACAATTAACGTTTTGCAGATTCTGAAAGGTGTATGTAAACTTTTGACTTCAACTGTTGTTTGTTGTAAGCGTTCATGTGGTTTGTGATTTAGCAGATGATTGACAAGTGCTCAATATTTGGAGTAATTTGTTTTGAGATTAAAATCAGGTTATTTGTCTGGCTGTTTTTAATGCAAAAACAATCAATTCCCACCCTTTTGTCTTCTAAAAAATTGCCAGCTGTTTTGCTCTTGTAATGCATTGATTGTTGGTAGTGTTTGTATTGATGCTGATTTGTGTCTTGGATGATTTTAAACATCCCTCTGGTGTTTCACAAGACTGTAGTTGAAGATCTTTGCAGTTTGATTGGCTAGCTGGAGGACAGTGCTGTCCATAAACATGGCAGTGTTTGGTGTCTGGTTGACTAATTATCTTGTGGCTTGTTGGACCAGACTTTCATGACAGGAAAAAACAAAAACGAGACCTTCAGGGTCTCGGTGACTGCTTTTCACTGCTCTTTGATCTTTTATGCTCGAGGAGGAGAGACTTTGCAGTGATTGGAATCTCTCTGCATGTATTTTTATGTCCTCAAATACAGTCACAGGGTATCTGAAAGAAACACCGTTTGAGACTTGACACTCGGCTAGAACAAATGCAGAGAGAATCTGGGGACATGTGCTGAGCAAAATACGTCAGTTAGGGATGTTATCTTTGCATGATAATGTTGCTTTTTCTATCTTTTAGCAGGACTATGATTAGAAATGAGTAAACAACACAAGCTGTTCAGTGGTCTTGTCTGAGCTGTGTTTTGTGGTTTCCTTTGCCACAGAAGAATATCATATGCTAAAAATACACTGGTGACTGATATGTTTTTGTTTTTGTTCATCCATCTTCATTTTCCTCCAGTTTCAATAAACCCTTTTTTTAAATTCTTTGTATTACATTCCTGTTCAAAAGTTTGGGGTTTGTTTAAATACAGTAGAGGTCAGAAGTTTACATACACCTTGCAGAATCTGCTAAAATGCATGAATTACAGAAGGTTCAAATGCTCATTAATGCATCAGAAGAAAACATAATGCATTAAGAAACACTTTTTTTTGAAGATCAGGGTAAGTTTAACTTTATTTTGTCTTCTGGGAAACATTTAAGTATCTTCTGTAGCTTCTGAAGGGCAGTGCCAAATGAAAAAAAAAATATTTAGGCTAAATTTAGGAAAAATATACACGTCTTCATTCTGTTCAAAAGTTTACACCCCTTAATGCATTGTTTTTCCTTTTGGAGCTTTAGTGAGTGTTTGAACCTTCTGTAATGGTTACATATCAGTTCATCAGTTGTCCTCAGCGTGAAAAGAAGGGTCTCACAATCATACAGTCATTGTTGGAAAGGGTTAAAAAAAAAAAAGTGACTCTTACAGACCCAAACTTTTTAATGGTTGTCCAAGAATAATGTAGCATACTACAATTGAAAAATTTAAGTATTTATTTATATTCCTTTTTTAAAATAGTTCTGCAGTTTGCACTACATTAGTTTTCTATCCTGAACGTAGCATCTGTCTGTGTCTCTGGAGAGAGGCTGTTTGGATCCACAAACATGGGCATCGGTCCAGACAGGGCTGTCCTATCCATCTGTCTGCTCTGCAGATACATGCACAAACATCAACACACAATAATAAACTCCCATCACAGGTCCACTGTAAGTGTGTCTGCTGGCAAGCGCTCATTCATGTGTCTGTCCTCATGAGAGAACGATCAGTTTTTGCACACATTTGAGATGTCTTAATCAGCTTAAACACACATGCAGTTTTGAGTGTGCGATGACTGTATTTGTGATGTGAGATTAATAGGTGAAATGGTATTCCTTTGTGTTTGGGTTACGTGTACACAGATGGAGAGTGAGAACACAAAGCGTAAGATCTGAATTCCTCTTGTCCATACACACCTCACTAATAACAGACTGATCAAAGACACGCCTGACATCTGACACCAGCATTGAGACGAGAAGAGATCCACACACACCAGGTTCTCACAAACTCACTGAGTTCCTCCTTCTACAAACACAAACACTCCTATCTCACTCTTTCTTTCTTCAATCTTTCTCGGTCTCTCTCAAACCTAGACACACACACACACACACACACACGTTGTTTCCATGTGTTGTGGGGACATTCCATAGGCGTAATGGTTTTTATACTGTACAAACTGTATTTTCTATCGCCCTACACCTAAACCTAGCCCTCACAGGAGACTGTGCACTTTTACTTTCTCAAAAAAACTCATTTTGTATGATTTATAAGCCGTTTCCTCATGGGGACCTCACAAAAGTTCTGACTTTTCTCTCACAATTGTGAGATATAAACTTAATAAAGAACAATTTTGAGGGAATTTTCTCAGAAATGTTCTCAGAATGTTGAGTTTAAATCTCATTTCTGTCCTAACTTGCAATTCTGAGAAATAAAGTCAGAATTGCAACATATAAACTCACAATTCTGACTTTTTTTCCTCAGAATTATGACTTTGTATCTCGCAGTTGTCACTTTTTTCTTAGAATTGCGAGTTTATATCATGCAATTCTGAGACATAAAGGTGCAATTCTGAGAAATAGTCACAATTCTGAGAAATAAAGTTAGAATTCTGAGAAATAAAGTCACAATTCTGAGAAATAAAGTTACAGTTCTGAGAAATAGTTGCAATTCTGAGAAATAAAGGTACAATTGAGAAATAAAGTCACAAATCTGAGAAATAAAGTTAGAATTCTGAGAAATAAAGTCACAATTCTGAGAAATAAAGGTACAATGCTGAGAAATAGTTACAATTCTGAGAAATAAAGGTACAATTGAGAAATAAAGTCACAAATCTGAGAAATAAAGTTGCAGTTCTGAGAAATAAAGTTACAATTCTGAGAAATAAAGTCACAATTCTGAGAAATAAAGTTACAATTCTGAGAAATAGTTACAATTCTGAGAAATAAAGGTACAATTGAGAAATAAAGTCACAAATCTGAGAAATAGTCAAAATTCTGAGAAATAAAGTTACAATTCTGAGAAATGGTTACAATTCTGAGAAATAAAGGTACAATTGAGAAATAAAGTCACAAATCTGAGAAATAAAGTTGCAGTTCTGAGAAATAAAGTTACAATTCTGAGAAATAAAGTTAGAATTCTGAGAAATAAAGTCACAATTCTGAGAAATAAAGTTACAGTTCTGAGAAATAGTTACAATTCTGAGAAATAAAGGTACAATTGAGAAATAAAGTCATAAATCTGAGAAATAAAGTTGCAGTTCTGAGAAATAAAGTTAGAATTCTGAGAAATAAAGTTAGAATTCTGAGAAATAAAGTTAGAATTCTGAGAAATAAAGTTAGAATTCTGAGAAATAAAGTCACAATTCTGAGAAATAAAGGTACAATTCTGAGAAATAGTTACAATTCTGAGAAATAAAGGTACAATTCTGAGAAATAAAGGTACAATTGAGAAATAAAGTCACAAATCTAAAAATAAAGTTACAATTCTGAGAAATAAAGTTGCAATTCTGAGAAATAAAGTCAGAATTGCAAGATATAAACTCACAATTCACAAAAACATATCAGCATAAAATACATCAAATATACAATAACATTTTCATCAGTAGTATGTTTGAAACTAAATTGTGCAGTTATCACTATGAGACACAATTTTTTTTTTAATCTTCTTGAGCATTGACAATCGAAAAAAAGCAACACATTTTTGCTCTGCACACTGGTTCATTCTGTCCTGTGCTCCTGCCTGCTGTGAGAAACTGTGAGGGAAAACAGAAGAAAGAATGAGAGAGGGATCGAAAGAGAGGAGTATAAAGGCAGGAGAGGAGAAGAGAGCATTCCAAGAGAGAC
The DNA here is from genome assembly GCA_033026305.1 of Cirrhinus molitorella. Lineage (NCBI taxonomy): Eukaryota > Metazoa > Chordata > Actinopteri > Cypriniformes > Cyprinidae > Cirrhinus > Cirrhinus molitorella. The sequence goes on along the minus strand of CM065135.1, from coordinate 21,671,019 downwards.
TGACATCAAAGCTCCTTGAGCTGCCCTATTTGGCTCCACATTTCTCTCTCTCTCTGTGTGTGTGTGTGTGCGTCAGAGAGAGCTGTGGCAGCATTTCCAGCCATTTTCAGACTTTATTTCGTATATCACAGTCTTGTGTTCTGTTTGACTCTGGGTTTAAACCTGCAGACATGTGTATGTAGTTTGTCTCTGTAGTTCTGCATTTGTTGAAATTGTTGTTTTTTCCTTATTTTTCCATTTGGAGTCATACTCCATACCAAAAGTTTAGACTAGTGTGAACGTAGTCATATTCTGGAATAATCTGTGGTGTTTCCTTTAAGGTGCGTAACAGAAAATTGTGTAATGGAAAAGCAGAGTTGTACAAGGAATATTCCAAAATTCTGTCGTCATGTACTCTGTGAACTGTTGCTGTCTGAAAAAGTTGAAGATTCCTCACATTTTATTTTTAATATCAGAATTGTCATTTGAGATGAACTATTTCTTTCTGATTTCCTCATCCAGCCACTAGAGGGCAGCATGTGACTGACTACAAATAGGTTGTGTTTCCAAGTCCAGAATTACACACAGAGTAAGAGTAAAGCTGAAACAGTGTGAAGAAAATGTATACATTTTAAGGTAAAATAAGAAAGCCGCGTTTGTGACCCTGGACCACAAATCCAGATCGAAGTAACATGGGTATATTTGTGGCAATAGCCAAAAATACATTGTATAGTTCAAAATGATTTTACTTTTATCAGGATATTATTTCATTAGGATATTATGTAAAGATCATGTTCCCTACCATAAATATATCAAAACATTATTTTTGTTTAGTATTCTACATTGCTAAGAACTTCATTTGGACAACTTTAAAGCCGATTTTCTCAGTATTTAGATTTTTTGCAGCCTCAGATTCCAGATTTTCAAATAGTTGCATCTCTGCCAAATATTGCCAAACAATACATCAATGGAAAGCTTATTTATTCAGCTTTCAGAATCTTTTGTGGTCCAAGGTCACATTTGTCAAAGCAGAATGGTTTACTTCCTATTGTTCAATCAGAGATCAGCTTCTTTTACTCTTGTCTGCAGTTTCTTTTTAAGCTTGATCTTAAAGTCTTCTGGGATGTGCCACTCTAAAACAAGGACACAATTTTACATGTTTTGTGTTTAAAGTAAGAGAAATGTATCAAATTCCAGACCAGTTTTTTCTTTTGTTCTTTCATTCCATCTTTTTTTTTTTTTGTTCTTTCTCTTTTTCTCTCTCTCTCTTTTTCTGATGATCTGCTGCCTTTTGTGGACTTCGTCCAAAACATTTAAAGTCATTTCCACATCAGTTCTCCTCTGCCCAGGGGTCCTCGGTGCGACTGCGTCTGCGTCAGGAGCACATTACGTGGGCTACTGGTCCACACGCTGCCCCTGGACCCGCGCTTCTCTGGAGACCACACAGAATAATTCAGCCACCCAGCCAGGCATGCTGAGCAAAGCTGGTGTGGAGAATGAAATAGAAAAGTTTGTGTGTGTCTCTCCAGGGATTAATCTGAACTGAATATAACTGGCTCTCAACTTTTATTGCTGCTTTGCTTTGTGTCATTTTGTCAGATCAGAGTCTCAGACGCGCACGGATTTCACTTTAAATGGAATATTAACCTGTGCGCTCTTATAGAGAATTTCAGTGCTTTTATTATTTTAGTTTATTTTTAGTCAACGTCTTTTTTTTTAGTGTGTTCAAGACGGTCTGTACTTTAAATTTGAGTTGGGTTTTCATTTTGGTCAAATACAGGAATGCACCAACATTTGTTTTCATGTTGTGGCTGATAACCAGATGTTCGATTTTAAAATTCAATAGTATACACTACCAGTCAAAAGTTTTTGAACAGTAAGGTTTTTTTTTTTTTTTTTAAGAAGTCTCTTCTACTTAACAAGGCTGCATTTATTTGTGATCCAAAGTACAGCAAAAACAGTAAAATTGTGAAATATTTGTACTAATTTAAAAGAACTAATTTTCTAATTGAATACATTTTAAAATGTAATTTATTCCTGTGCTTTCAAAGCTGAATTTTTAGCATCATTACTTCAATTACATGATTTTTCAGAAATTATACTAATGTTCTGATTTGCTGCTTAAAAACATTTATTATTATGATGTTGAAAACAGCTGAGTAGAATTTGTTTCAGGTTTCTTTGATGCATAGTAAGTTCAGAGGAACAGCATTATCTAAAATAGAAGTCTTTTGTAACATTTATAGATGTCTTTATCATTACTTTTGTTGAAAGAAAGAACTATACTGACTCCAAGCTTTTAAATGGTATAGTGTATAATGTTACAAAAGCAGTTTATTTCAGATAAATGCTTGGATATTTATATTCATCAAAGTAACCTGAAAAAAATTTACACAGCTGTTTTAAATATTGATAATAATAAATATAAAAATATATTTAAACAGCAAATCAGCATATTAGAATGATTTTGGAAGGATCATGTGACACTGAAGACTGGAGTAATGATGCTGAAAATGTAGCTTTGATCGCAGGAATAAATTACATTTGAAAATGTACTCAAATAGATTTTAAACAGTAAATATATTTCACAATATTACTGGTTTAGCTGTAAAAAAAAAAATGCAGGCTTGGTGAGGAGATGAGACTTAAGCATTAAAACATTATAATAAAAATGAATAGGTTTTCTCTCTCTCTCCCTATATATATATATATATATATATATATATATATATATATATATATATATATATATATATATATATATATATATATGCAGGTTTGCTAATCAACTTTACGTTTTCCAGGATTAATTGGCCATCACTAAATATAAATGTTCTTCTGGACCTTTAAAGAAAGTCTGCTGGTTTCTTGTTGATGCAGAGTAAAACAAACTTTGTTTATGCAATATGAACAACCTATAGTGACACTAAGAGCATTAGGTACAGATATCGATCTGCCGTTTCACGGTATGTGTGTATGTATACAGAATACTGTGTGTGTGTATTGTCTAAACCATGCTCAAAGTGCTCTAAAATTTATGGGAGGATAAGCAAGTTGTATTTTCAGTGTTTTGTAGGTTCAAAATTTTGCGTTCTGTAAGGTTTAGGTTCTTGAAGGGAGCCTCATGAAAGTGGCATTTATTTGATTAAAACAGAAAAAAAAATGTTGTTTTTAAGTATTACAGTTAAAAAATTTCAGTTGAATATTTTTAAAATGCAATTTTCAGCATCATTACTCTGTCACATGTCTTCAGTGTCACATGATTGTTCAGAAATCATTCTAATATACTGATTTGGTGCTCTAGAAAAAAAATGTATTACTATAAGTGTTGAAAAGAGTTGAGGTGCTTAATATTTTTAATATTTTTTTTCAGAATTGTAATAGAAATAGAATAAGAAGAATTGTCTTTACTGTCAATTTCGATCAATTTAATGCATTCTTGCGGCATAAGTATTTATTAATTTACTTTTTTTTTTTTTTTTTTTTTTTTACAGACCCCAAACTTAACTGTAGTGTATATATTATACTGCAAGTTTCCCCCCTTTTTTGTACTAAAAATGACACCACAAATATTTATGGATACATTTTATGGCTGTGGAATATTTTCAACTCCTTTGCATCTGTAGTTGTGAAAAAGTTAATTTTGAAGTCTGTATGTGTGTTTCGACAGCCAGATGAGCAGGATTTTTAGCAGGGTTGGAGATCAGATGTAAGGCAAGGTCACAGTCGACTCTAAGCCCACCTCTCACACGTACACAAGCAAAGATATCCAAAACAGAAACACTCTTTGTTTTGCCCCTCTACTGTGAGATGGAAGCAGGAATAAACATGCACACGTGTGTGTTAATCTGCTTCTCAGTTCTGAGGTCACACTTCTGCACACAGACTCTCTCAGGACACTTTGTTTGTGTGTGTGTGTTGTCTGCTGCATTTCTGTGCTTCTTTATTATTTGGGCTTAGTGGTGTAACATCAGATGACTGCACAAACACGCACACACTATTCTCTTCGGTGTTTGTGTTTTTATATGTCACTGGTCTTTTATTCTTCTTTGTCCGCCATTTTTCCTTTCTGTTTTTTAAGGCTGTTGTCCATCCTTCCTCACCTGCCTGCCTTCGCATTTCTTTTTATCTCCCTCCATTCTGCGTCTCTCCCTCCCTCTCTATCTCTTACCCCGCATCTCAGCCGTATTTATTTTTCTGTTTCTTCTTAAGATGGTGCCTGCTGATGGAGACAGATCTGAAAAATGTTCCTCAAAGCCAAATATTTATCCACAAGCTTGACCCAGGTGTTTCCCCTCTCCATTTCTCCAGATTGCTATCTCAGATTGCATTTACAATACCATCCCCAAAGTTACATATTAACTGTGTAGTTCTAGTCAGATAGCAGTCATATTATTAGTATCATTAGATTCAATGATCTGAACACTGTAAACATGATGTTGAGGTGGTCTGACGCTCCAGATCCAATGTAATCTGCTCTTTTAGGACTAAAGCACTGGAGTGTTTTGAACATCTGCGTGTGAATCCTGGCCGTTGAATGTTTCGGTCAGTGCGGTTGAAAAGACTTTTTTTTTTTTTTTTTTTTTAAAGAGCTTTGCCGTTAACGGGACACGTACATACATACACACTATTCTAATCCCTCTGTTTTTATTTGTTTTCAGCTAGCATGACTTCATCTGTTTTTGTTTTGTTTTGCTTCATAGTTTCGGTTCGTGAAAAACAGACGACTAGCATGATAAAGCGAATTAGAGCTGTGGAACAATCGTTCACCTGCAGAAACACTTACAGGAATACAAACACGGTGCTCATCCAGTATCTTGTATGGACATCTGAAAACAGAAAAATAGGATTAGTAAAAGGAAAAACCGAAGGAAAGAGAACCTGTAATCATTCACATGAATATAGGTGTGTTTGAGATTGAATTTGTTCTGAAATGGTGTAAAATGAAAATATGTCCATCACACTAACTGCTCTTTTTGCCCACATACTGTGGATTTTGCTATTTGTATAAATACTAATAAATCAGTCAGTGTGTATATATATATATATATATATATATATATATATATATATATATATATATATAATATTATTATTATTATTATTATTATTATTATTATTATTTATTGATTTTTTTTTTAAAGAAGTTAATACTTTTATTCAGCAAAGATGCATTAAACTGATCAAAAATGGCCAGTAAAGACCTTTGCATTGTTACAAAAAAAAACAAAAAACTTTCCATTCATCAAGGAATCCAAGGAAATTATGGTTTCTGCAAAAATATTACATTTCTCAACTGTTTTCAACATTGATAAGAAATGTTTCTGGCATCAAATCAATTCAGAATGATTTCTGAATGATCATGTAACATTAAAGACTGGAGTAATGATGCTGAAAATTCAGCTTTTATATCAAAGTAATAAATTACTTTTACGATGTAGTCAAATATAAAACTTCAACCTTGCCATAAAAAATAAGTTTTCACCAAAGTTTTTTTACTAAACTGATAGCACAGATGTCAACATTTGGTAGTACAAATACCCATGTGAGGTCTCTCAAAGTTTTTAAAGCATTTTTTTTTTTTTTTTAAGTGCATGATTTTTTTTTATAGTCTGGCAAGTGCTATTTTCAGGCTTGTCACATCCATAACAGTACATATTCCCAATAAATAGAAAAATCAAAATTTAAATAAAGTAACAATTATATGTTCTGTGAAGAGTCATCGCTTCTCTGTTTGTTGGGTATTATTGCATTTGGTTTATGCATTTTCATTTGCAGAAATCGTACAAAGTATGTCTCTCCAAAACGCTGTGCTTTTTTGTCACATCCATAACGCATGATTATTTAACATAGAAAACTTGTGCATAGACTGATGTTTTTCTAATTTTTAGACTATCAACAAGGGTTTATTAAAATGTAAACACATGGTTCAGTATATTGGTAACACATACATTCAACATTTATATGTTCCATCCATAACACAAAATGTCACATCCATAACGCTGGGTTTGCCCAATATTACTGTTTTTACTGTAATAAATAAATGCAGCCTTGGTGAGCAGAAAATGCTTTAAAAATTGTGAAAAACGTCTTGCTGACTCCAAAGTTTTAAACAGTAGAAAGGAGGGATGACGTCTGTTTAATTAACTGTCTATTTGAGCACAATTTGATTCAGGCTGGTACTCTTTAAAGTGTTACTTAAACTCTTTTTAAAACCATAGACTCCGTGTGATGGATTAAACCTATTATGTCAGTCTTAAACGGCTTAAAACTCAAGAGCCAACACAGATACGACCCTCAAAGCCTGTGGGACGAAACTGCCATAGAACCTGCTTTACGACAGCATGACAGAAGCTCTTTCGGCAGCTCTGATCCTGAGATTCCTTCAGACTCTGAGCGCTTGCGGATTGATTATTAAAGGCCATGAATGTTGCGTGTTGAACAAAATCAAGTCCCTTTTAGTCAATTCACTCGGCGTCCATTTTGCATCATCTAACCTGACATTGAGACATCTGATAAGAACTTAGCTGGTCATGATGAACCCGTTGTAGAATTTAATTGTCAGTGGCTTTAGTGCTGTGGCAGTTGGCTCTCTGGCACTTACACACACACTTCTATAATTCCCCTTATAGGCTCTAAAATAGTGTTATCCAGTGCATAGTTCATTGACTAAAGTCTGCAAGTGCTGCACATAAAATAACTGATTATGATGGGTTTCTGACAGTCCGCTGTCTCAGAAGGCGCGCACACACACACACACACACACACACACACACACACACACACACACACACACACACACACACACACACACACACTCACTCAGCGTTTTTCAACCGGTACTGATAACTGTCTCCTTTATACCAGTGATGGACTCACTGAGCATTAATTTAAGTTAGTGCTGTCGATATAATTACAGCTGTGTGTGTGTGTGTGTGTGTGTGTGTGTGTGTGTGTGTTTGTGTGTGGTCATGTGAGGTGGAAACTGATGAGCTGGCACCTTTAAAAATGGGATGTTGGGTGTTAATCCAATAAATCTGTCCCTCTGGTGTGTGTATATATGTGCTTACCTGTCTCTCTGATGTACATTGTGTGTGTGCTGGAATGCTGCAGTGTCGGAGGTGTTTATGGAACAGTATTTTATTTGGCCCAGAGTTGATAACCAAGAGGATGGACAGAGCAAAAATAAATAAATAAATAAAAATTCTGTATTATCCTTATTTTTTTAAATGGGCTTTGTAAATTAATAGTGTGGCAATTTTAATGTATAATTATTTAATTTAATATGTAATAGTTTAATTTTTGTATGTTTTTATTTGTATTTTTATTATGTATGCTATATCCTCTCAGTCATGGCGTTATATTATAACAAAACAAACATTTTAGCACAGGTCACAGGCAAACATGTCCATAATACTCTGAAAAAACTGTAGACAACCCAAACATGCCACAGCACCATGGATGTCATCCTTATTACCGCATAATATCTTGTTTTGTAATTATTGGCATCGTATTTTCAGAAAATGGCAACCATGTCAACTGGAATTGGGCAAAAACATTTTAATTGTTGTTAACCGTTGCGTTCTTGTTACATTCATGTTTTTTTTTATTTAAAGAAGCCTCTTTTGCTCACCAAGCCTGCATTTATTTGATCCAAAGTACAGCAAAACAGTAATTTTTCTTTTTTTTTTTTTTTCTTTTTTTTTACAATTTAAAAAAACTGTTTTCTATTTGAATGTATTTTAAAATGTAACTTATTTCTGTGATTTCAACGCTGATCCACATGATCCTTCTGAAATCATACTAATGTTCTGATTTGCTGCCCAAAAACATTATTTTATTATTATTATTATTATTATTACTATTAAGTTAAACACAGCTGAGTATATATTTTTTCAGGTTTCTTTGAATAGAAAGTTCAGAAGAACAGCATTTATCTGAAATAGAAACCTTTTGTAACATTATAAATGTCTTTATCATAATTTTTTGATCAATTTAAAGCATCCTTGCTAAATATAAATATTAATTTCTGTAATTTCTTTACCAAAAAAAGAATAAAATACTTCCAGCTTTTGAATGGTATAATGTTACAAAAGCTTTTTTTTCAGATAAATGCTGATCTTTCTATTCGTCAAAGAATCCTGAAAAAAAAAAAAACGCTGTTTTAAATATTGATGACAATAATAATACAAATGTTTCTTGAACAGCAAATCAGAATGTTAGAATGTTTTCTGAAGAATCATGTGACACTGAAGACTAGTAAAAGAATGGTAAAACTATTTAAAAATTGTACTGTTTTTGCTGTACTTTGGATTCAGTAAATGCAGGCTTGATGAACAGAAGAGACTTCTTTAAAAACATTAAACATTTTACTGTTCAAAAACATTTGACTGGTAGTGTATAGAATTATATCAAATTGCATTTTATTAGTACAGTATTATAGTAGAATAGTATTAGTATAGCATAATATTATTTATTGACATTTTTGTTTTGTTTTAGTTTCATTTTTTTACTTTTTATTACTTTATTTTTAAATAGCTTTTTAAAATACTTAATCATGCCAATAAAGCACAGAGAGAGTGATAAAGAAATAGGCAGGGAGGTAAAGAGTTTCACACATTTTTACAGATCTTTCACAGGCCTGTTGTATGTGATGTCTGTGTTTAAGAGTCATTTTGGCAGCGGATGTCTTTGTCCTTCATCAGAGAGCCTGAAAGAGACTGTAGGTCATGGGGTTTGGTGGATTGCGGAGAGAGATTTATTTTCTGTTGTCTATTGTTATTGTTTTGTGTGTTCATAGGCACCAGGCGGTGTCCCAGCGTGGGTATGCTGCGGAAGCATCTCTAGTATTTGAGCACAGCTTTTTGTGATTTCTCTCGCTCTCTCTGTCTCTCTCTGAAGGTATTAAGCTGGCATCTTCTCTTCCTCTCTTTTATAATAGGCTGGTATTGTTTTGGGCTCTTTTATTATTTTGGTGGCTGGTATTATTTTTGATTTCCATAAGTCTTGGTCTGTTGGCTTTGCTCGTCTTTTATGTTCAGCTGGAACAATGGCAATCCCCCAGCCACCGGCCCTACCCTCAATAACAATTCCCACAAATAATGACACTACCCCTAATCTGTGTGTGTGTGTGAGCGCCACTCAATGACAGTTTGGGGAAATCACATTTGAATCACAACAGATGAGTGATGACAGACAGAAATAGGCCCTGGGTGATGCCAACTGAAAATGTGTCATCCGTCCTCTCCCTCTTTTTCTCTCTTTGTCTCTTCCTTTATATATTTATATTTGTCTCCGCGTTCATGCAGAAACTCGCAACTGGCATTTATTGATGGTAAAGCCTATTGTGGCCCATTTCTTTGACAAACACCCTCAATGTTGATACATCTTTTTTTTCTAGAGCTACATTTATGATCCCCTCAGGGATCATCTCGGGTTGGGAACCGAGAACCGGTTCTGTGAGCACGTACTTGGGAATGAAAAAGTTCAAAACACTAAACAAATTCTTAATTGAATCAGAATCAGAAGTTGCCCTTCTTTTATTTTTATTTTTTCTCTGGCATCTGTCTGTCTTCTCGTCCTCTTCCTTTGCTATATGAGCGCGTGTGTGTGTGTTAGGAAGGAAACCCCACAGCCCTGACCCGCACCCCCCATACTGGCACCAGCTGTGGATCAATACTGGGACAGCTGGGACTGCCACCCGCCTAAACACGGCTCACATACACACCCTAAAGTGGTTGAAGCTCCCGGTCGCACCCCTTTCTTCCTCACGCTTCCTGGAAATGTCAGTCAAAGGAAGTTTGAGGTTCACTTTAGGTGTGAGAGCCTGCAGGGGTTTGGTGGTGTTCTCCTCTTACAGGGACACACAAATAAACTACACATACTCATACACACAGATGGGAAATATTATATGGGAACAAGGCCATCATTTGAAGTATTATGCCCACTATCAACTCAGTCATGGCGTTAGATTATTATCGTGTTAACAAAACAAACATTTAAGCACAGGTCACAGGCAAACATGTCAGTGAAACACTGGAAAACTGTAGACAACCCAAACATGCCACAGCATCCATGGACGTCATCCAGAGTTATGTTTCTAATCGCTTATTACTGCAGAATATCTTGTTTTACATTAATTGGTATTATATTTTCGGGCAATGGCAAACATGTCAACTGGAGTTGGGCAAATTGTTGGCCAAAAAAAAATTCATAGTTGATCATTTCTGTAGGCTTACCATTTTGAATCTAGAATTGCAATGTAGACATTGAATTTCACGTATAGTATTCAGCAGTGTTATTTGAGTATTATTTATATACTGTCATAGTGTTTAGTTGGCCTGAAAAAAAAAATTGATTTCTCAGTTTTAATTGTTTCTCATTTTTACGAAACTATATTGATTCCTAAATACCAAGAATTGATTTGCCTGTTTTCAGCCAATGAATAGAACTCTGTACTGCACCTTGAATCTAATAAATCGGAATAAGCTTTGTGCTGTCACTTTCGATATGAAACAATGTCTCAGATTTCAAATTCTGTCCATTTTATTACAGTATTTAAACAACAGTTACTGTTAGCTGTTTTTTTTTTAATGTGGAGATGACTAGCCTAAGTGCATTTGAACTGATAATCACCTCGGCTCCAACAGTTACAGCACAAAATAAACATGAATGAACATCGGAAAGTATGTTAAAAGAAGAAATGCAACTTACCAAAATCTGTATCATGTCTTGTGTAATCGCTCAATCAGTGTTGCAACCGTGGAAAGATGTTAGTCTAATAGTTTGTGAACAGTGTCAGGTAAGGCCACATTTACCTCAGAAAAAAACTTTGGTGATGATAAACTAGGGGTGTGAGATATGTGACCCTGGACCACGTATGTGTCAATTTTCCGAAATTGAGATTTATACATGATCTGAAAGCTGAATAAGTAAACTTTCCATTGATGCATGGTTTGTTAGGATAGGACAATATTTGTCCGAGATACTACCATATGAAAATCTGGAATCTGAGGGTGCAAAAAAATGTAAATACTGAGAAAATCACGTTTAAAGTTGTCCAAATTAAGTTCTTAGCAATGCATATTACTAAACCAAAAATTAAGTTTTAATATATATTTGCGGTAGGAAATTTCTTAATGGAACATGATCTTTACTCTATCATTTTTACCCATACAGTGTATTTTTGGCTATTGCTACAGGTCACCCTTTCACTGCGTGATTTAGTCTATGACATATAATATATGACAGTTCATATCACAGAAAGAGTGACGTTTTTCTCCAAACTGCAAATGTGGTATTGATTTAATGAACAAGCAAAATAAAGTTAATGTTAAGTGACTTACATTAAAGAAACAGCAGTTCTTGTTTTTGCTGTATTTTTACAACAAAAAATAGTTCCAAACAAAGCCACGGCAACTGTTTTGCATCCCTGAGCAACACAAAGCGGTGTTTCTTTACTGAATCATTCATTCATTTGAACAAATCAGTTGAATGAATGACTCAATGACTTATTCATTCAGTGATTTGCTGCCACCTATTGTCAGCTAGGAAAAAGAACTCTAAGGAGGAGCATTTTGCTAAATATATGCTCCAAATAACATTCATTATTAATTTTTACTGTTCTTCAATGTTTAGTTCATGTTTGAATAAATCTGTCATGTTTTTATGACAGCCACCATTTAAAAGTTTATATTTCCAAAAACTGCTTGTAGTAGAAATGAAGAGTTCAAATGCAAAACCAGCTAAAAGCCATCTCGGTCAAAAATGAGAAAATGATCATTAAAATGAGTGAAATGAGTGAATGCTCTTGACACATGTTATACCTCCATCAAATACTTTTAATTCAAACTCGCTAAAATCCCACCCTCAGCCTAATCAGAAGTACTAGTACTTGCATAGAAGCCTATACATTGGAGCCTGATAAAAATGCATTTTTTAAAGAAAGATGTCAGATGGATTTAGAGGGTTTTGCATCTGAACTCTTCAAATACAATTATGTATTTGTAATTTTATGATTTATAAGAACTTCATTGAGAGTAATTTAGGAGTTTGCATAAAAATCTGTTAATTTTAACCTTCAATATAATAGAAATGTAGTACCAGCTGACTCTCATTTATATTTTACAGCAGTAGAGTTTTTTTTTTTTTTTTTCCCTTGAGAAAATTTGGCATGTACTATACCTGATATACATATCCAAAATCATTGATTTCGAATTGAATTGAATTTGCCAAAACTCAGCCCTAGTGTTTTATTTATTATAGCATTAGAGTATTTAATATTTTTAATTAGTCTTTACATTTTTTATTTTATAAAAATTTTAGTAATTTTGATATTTAATGTCAATTTTGTTTTCGTTTATAAAGATTTTATCCTTTTTTTAAATTAAGGCAATATTTCTGGCATTTATCTTTTGTAGTTTTGTGTCGTGTTTAATCTTATTTAGGTTTTATTTAAATTCCAGAGAACAATTATTAATAATTTTAGTTTTAGCTAACAATAAATAATACATTTCCCTAACTTTAGTTAACTAATACAGTATCTTTGTTTATTTTAATACAAATTGCACAATGCCTCTGTCTTGGGAATAAATGCACAATAATAATAATAATAATAATAATAATAATAAAACCTACGCAAAGTTAATATTTTCCACAATATGTGCTCAAAATCCAATAAAAACCAGAAATGTTTATTATTCATGGATGGGCTTGCTGGGGTATATTAATTAGAAAAATGTTGTTCTCGTGGACACATTGATTTAGACTGATTTTTGTTTTTTTTTTAAATTCATGTATCTGCTCGCTGATGTTTATTGCATTTTTTTTTTTTTTTTAGTTAAACTAATGTTTGACACTTTGTCTCTGTAGAAGTGTCTGTGCTGGTGTGTGTAGGGGGTGATATGTTCCTTAAGGGATCAGCAGGGGGCAGCAGTCAGCCACCCTGGCACCTTCATCTCCCCTCTCCGCCAGGTATTTAGCAATTCTGTGGGTACAATAGCTGCGTATTGATAGTCATATCCCTGTGATAAATTAAAAGTGTCTTATTGTCTCTTTTCATTTTACACATTGTCATAACCCTGGACGGTAATCTGGGGTTCTGATTGACACCGGCAGCCAGGGAAAAGAACACCCTCATTGTTTGCGCTCGTCAAATCTGTTAAACCTAATTCTTCCCCGCATATTTGCATATTCTTAAGTATTTTTTCGGAGAAGGACTAAATCCTTCTTAAGTGTTTGATGCATTTTGAAATTCATTCATAAAGGACCTACATGCACTATTAGCTCGGTATAATGCCAGTGCATAATCTCAGCGATAAGACACGCTTTGGAGCGCTGGATTCTTCAGGGATGACATGCTGTATTTCCGACCGATTCAACAGGGGCTCAAATGTCAACACAAATGTCAAGTGGCTTCGTCGCCGAGCGGTTTTGAATCTTAGACGCAGGTTTTTTCTCCCTTTTATCGTTTTCATTTACTGAAGGAGTCGCTGAGGACCATCTCCCGTCCCAGCTGGAGTGGGGGATTGTGGGTAATTTGTCTGGGTGCGAGATTGGCAAGCGGCACTGTTGTTTTGATCGGGTCAGCGCCTGAGCGCTTTACGTCTCTGTCTGTGTTTTAGCCATCACCGTGTGGTGTTCTTGGCACCTTCGATTGTACCGTTCGGTCAGATTAATCACCTTCAGCAAACCAGGAGGAGAATAAAGTGTTAATGCATGCTGCCTGTGTCAATTGGTGGATTTTTATGTGTGTGTATATAGAGTGGTATTGTGGCAAAAAAAGTCGCTCTTCAGCTCTCTGCGTCTCAATCTTCCTGAGACTGCTCTGATAAGGGCTCGTCTTTACCTACGGGACCACTGATACATGCAAACACACACTCGTGTGCCTGCGAGTGAGATTTCTATCTGGAGATCTATATGTAGTCGCTCCGCATATGCGCACAGGCAGGTGTGTGAATGCAGGCTCTTTGAGAGGTTATACACTGGGCCTTCATTTCTCTCTCTGCTCATTTTGTTTTGGATTACTCTGCGCAACAGGCCTGATGAGATAAAAGTGAAGAGAGCATAAAAGACAGAAAAATAGGCCTGTATTGCCTATATCTCACCCATAGAGAAAGCTCGAAAGGAAAGGTGGTTGTTGAAAAGAAGGCAGAATAATGGCTTGCAGCGAGAGAAGAAACTAAATGTGTAAAAATGTAAATGAGATGGAGAAAAAAAATAAATAGAGATGAGTCGTTTCCAGCGTTCAAACTGGAGTGAATTGATTACTTAACCAGGTCATGACTCTGATTCATTGAACATCGTCACTCAAATGTTCACGTAACATTGCTCTACGTTAAAGTCCCCATGAAATCAAAACAGGTTTTTTGGCTTTGGAATACCTTAGCCTTAAGGTTGTCTTTAAGCTAGTGTGCTCAAAAACAATGACACAATTTGCGTTTACAAGATTTGAGCATTCAAAACTTAGTCTCATCACTTCTGCCAATATGAATCAGTGATTTTGATGTCATCACACTGCACTTCAGCTTCTCATCAAACCTTCTGTCCAATCGAATGTTCTCTAGAATCTGTACACTATAAGTAGTACTATAAGTAGGCGATAGGGAACGATTCACAGTGTAGATATGCTTTCCGTCGGGGCAAATGAAGTCTGGTTTCGCGCTATCATGTGAACCGCGGCAGCGCGCAGTCTATTCCGGACTTTGGCTCCGGTCCAGAGACGCGATGGCACAGAGCAGATTGTATGCACGAGTCGCCATGTGTTAAACTACACAGCCTCAGCATGATTATGATCACTGTTTTGTTTTAGTAAGAGTTTCATTTTGAATCTAGGAGGTAATCTATTAGACTGTGGCTGTCATAAGATGACAAATGTGGCTTTACCGAGCTCAACGGCTCTGACCCGAGCAGATATAAATGAAACGCTATTGGCTATTTAAAAATATGGGCGGGGCTGCTCGATATGGCTTGCCCTGTTTTCCTGTTTCGGTTGAAATTACGTCACCACATAGAATAACACTGTGTGTTTCAAGGCACTTCAGTGGACCTTTTTAAAGAATTTTTTTTTTTTATATATATACATGGAAGTGTACATCATCTGAAAGCTGAATGAATAAGCTTTCCATTGATGTATGGAAAATTAGAATTCTAAGAGTGCAAAAAAAATCTAAATATTACGAAAATTGCCTTTAAAGTTGTCCAAATTATGTTCTTAGCAATTTATTTTACTAGTTAAAAATTAAGTTTAGAGATATTTAAGGTAGGAAATTTACAAAAATCTTCATGGAACTTGAATTTACTTAATATCCTAATGATTTTTAGCATAAAAGAAAAATGTATAATTTAGACCCATACAATGTATTTTGGGTTTTGCTACAAATATACCTGTGCTACTTAAGACTGGTTTTGTGGTCCAGGGTCACATTTGTTATGTATACTAGTGCTGTTAAATCTATTTTTTTTGCATCTAAAATAAAGGTTTGTGTTTAGATAATGTGTGTGTGTGTGTGTGTACTGCATATATTTATATGTATATATAAATAAACAAGCATTAAATGTGTATATTTAAGAAATATATATATATATATATATATATATATATATAAATAAATAAATAAAATATACACATAAATATACACAGTACACATATATTATGTAAACGCTAATATTTTGAATGTAATTGCAATTAATCGATTTGACAGCACAAGTATATACTAATTGACTAAATTCAGCAAAATAATAAATTAAAATATTAAAATCAATAAATTATGATAAATGATCAAATTTGATTTCTATTAAATTCAAAATCTATCTTTAAATAGCTTATTAATTTATATTAATGTATTTTTTTTGTTTAGACATTAATATCAAACAATTTGTTGATTAATATTGCAGTATTTCTATGTATTAATAGGTGTTAGTATTGGTGAAATTAGCTGGGAAACTAATTGTCTTTAACTTTTAGTGTATTTTATTTCTTGCATTTATCATATCTTCTGGCTGTTTGGTTAAAATGTTCCTCTAATTAAAACAAATAATTTGAGCTATATTACAGCACATTTACATATTAATTTAGACATTTATAATTGTTATTAATTTATTTGTTTTTTTTTTTTAAATGCAGTGACATGCCTAAATGAAAGATAGCGTTTATTTATTTATTTTTCATTTTTTATATTTGGTGTTTTGGTGTTTTGCTATGTTGTATTGTTTTCTATGTGAAACATGTGTTGAAACCCACAGAAACAGAATTTCCCCAAGGGGATAATAAAAGGTACTACAACTACTACTACTAGTATCATCAAAGGGCTGAAGAATATTGAGGTGTCTTTATTTCTGTTTTTCTATATTGTTTATCCCAGCACTGTGGCCTATGTGATGGTGTTGAAACATGTTTCACAGGTTGTGCGTGGTACTTTCATCCATGAGGAAATTGCTGATACTTAGTCAGCAAGCTGAGAAAATGCCTTAAGAACAAAGACTAAAATGTGATGATATTTTTTTGGCTTTGTTACATAAGAAGAGGCAGGTCAGGAAATGTCTCCAACTGTGTTTCCGGCCTATCTGGTAAATGGAAAATGTGCAGGTGGCCGAGTGTTTTGTTTTGTTCTGTTTTTATTAGACGTTGTCGCCCTAAAGTCATTTTGGCACATGGCTGGTGTCAAACCCTTTTCCTCTCATTACTTTTTATTATTATTATAATTTTTTTTTTAAACACAGTCTGATTTCGTAACCGGAGATATCAGAATTGATGTTTACTGGATGTCAGAGCAAAATCATGGCTGGTTCAGTTTCCTTTCTATTCCCTTTAGAATATTCCAGTCCTTTTACCTACAGGGGGCGCCATTGACCATTATGACGGGGCATGTTTTCTCCGCTTGTGTCAGAGGTGAACTAATACAGAGTTTGGTTATTTAAATTATTTAGGCAAATTAACCTTTTAGTTCCAAAATGACCTTTTCTTTGTCTGAAAAGTCGTTTGAAGTTTGACATGATTTATGCCTGTAAACGGCTTCAAAGTTAAGCTTTATCTCACCATAGACAATTCAATGTCATTAGAATTATTAGCCTTCTGTTTAGAGTTCGTACTCCATTGAGACGGTCTACATGAACTTGTATGCACATGTTGCAAGAGTGCTGGTTTCCCCTGTTGTGTGTGGGCTTTGTACATGTTAAAACAGGTGATGATTTTACCTGTAAGTGTGAGGATTAACAACTTTCATTTATTCAGTTTGATTGTTTTCTTTTCTTAGAAAAGCACCACAGGGCAATTTTGTCATACGCACTTCAGAGAAACGGTTAAAAACATATTGATGTCAGTTTAAATGATTTCTTTCCAATGAACTGTTTGTTAGCAGTTGTAATAAATGAGTTTAATTTTTATTTTTGCAGCTTAAGAAGTATTTTAACCATCTCTCTCTTATTTTGTGTGTATTATTTTAGGAATCTCCATCGGGTCGTCGGAAAGCGCTGGCCACCAGCTGCATTAACATGAAGCAGTACGCCAGTGCCATGCCCACACAGACAGACGTCAAACTCAAGTTCAAGCCATTGTCCAAGAAAGTGGTTTCAGCAACACTACAGTTCTCCCTGTCCTGCATCTTTCTGCGAGAGGGCAAAGCCACGTAAGAGCAGACCACTGCACCATCCATCCACACCTCTAAAACCAGCTGACTGCACCCATTTTGAAGGAACACTGCCAACTCAAATTACACTCTTATTCCTGTGCATTTCTTTCTGTTTTTTTGCCTCAGTGACAGGGAGTGACAATACCTGACATTCCCAACATTCCTTTCCCTGGATCTCTCTCCCTCTCATCCCCCATTCCAGCCCTTCCTCTTTAAGAAGTAACTGTGTGAGCTGTGCTCCTTACTAATGACAACAGACAGTGGGCTTTTTTTAATCGTGATATTTTGGGGAAATTTGCTAAACCAAACTTAAATACTATACACACCCAAGATGTAATATTTTAAATGATCTTCTAACTTCTGTTAGTTTGTAAATAAAATGCATTTCGTTAGTCAGAAGTAATTATGGCAATCCAATTTCTATTTCAATTTCTATTTCTATAATTTTTATTTCTTTTAGGACTGGGTAAAAAATACAGTTTTTTTTTAATGATTTTAATCGATTCTCATTTTACAAAACAATATTGATTTATTGAATCTCAAGATCACAGCGCACTGTCAGATATAATAATTATGAATGTCTGGGAAAAACAGCAAGGAGACTTCATAAATGAATTTGTTGATAAACTAGTGCGTTCTTTTGTTTTCGGTTTGAGATGAAGTCGGCGACACTGACTCATCATCTCCACAATAGTGGATGTGCCTGTATGCATGTTTTATAGGGATTACATAATCTGAGAATATTTATTTTCTACTTGAATTGGTTTATTTAAAAGTAGACATTTCACTTTCTATAAATATATTTTTAAAAGTAGACATTTCGCTTTCTATAAATATATTTTTAAAAGTAGACATTTCACTTTCTATAAATATATTTTTCATGTTTGTAAGGCAAGTATACACGAGTTCCAAAGTTTCATGCTCAAGTTCACAGAGACCGAGACGGCAGAAAGTACATTCTGTTTTCTTTAATTATTTTACAAAAGTGCAATGTTTCGTTGTTATTGTGAGTGCACACAAATAAACACAGTCTTTACAGATTCGAAAGACATGTTACTTTTATCTGTATGACCAAAACTGACAGAGTATTTAAAGAGCAAGTGACCGTGCAGTAAGCGCACTACTGTTCAGCTTCAACACTCTATACAGACACTTCAATTGCGCACATTTTTCTAGGTTGAACAGGCATGCAAAGTTGCCACTACTTTACTGTATTACCACATAAGACCAGCCGTTAACGATCTATCTATCCGTCACTGACTGCGTGACTTCGCCACTTCCTGTGGAAGTTATTTTTTCTGCAGCTAAGCAACTAATAAAATTTTGGTCGACTAAGCCTCTTCTTGTCGACTAACGGTTAGTCGACTATTAAAGGGCAGCCCTAGCACCCATTATTAATTCAATACTTTTTGTGCTTTGTTACTTTTGATATAAAATAAATTAGTCTCAGTTCAAATTACTGATCATCTTCACCAATTTAATACCAGGTTCAGCATGAAATAAACATAAATGGACATCCGAAGGTATGTAATCCTTATCCTGTCTAATGTAATCGTTCAATTAGTGTTTCAACTGCAGAAAAACATCAATATAACAGCTTGTGAACCATAGCCTCTTTCACACTTACAGTCTTTACTGTACAGAACTGGCATTACTGACGAGATGTGCATGGTAATCACATCCGATTATTTGCACAGCCCTGCACCATGTAACATATTCATTATAATTTTTGCTGTTTTTCGATATTTAATTTAAGTTTGAATAAATCTGTGAACTTATGATAGCCACCATTTATATATCAAAAAAGTACTTTGAGTAGAAATATAATGATGTAAATTGAAGTTTAAAGTTAGTATTAACTTTTTAATATTATAAAAGCTTCATAGTGTAATTAAAGTGTTTGTATACAAATCAGCTAATTTTAACCTTCAATATTATAGTAATATAGTACCTCTGTAATATAGACTCTCATGTATTTTACTTTTTTGTAACTGATACATATCCAAAAGAATCGTATCAGAATTGAATCAAATTGCAAGCTTTTGAAGCATAATTAAATTGAATCATGAAAATTTGTCAACTCAGCCCTAATTTATATTATAATAGATAAATAGAATAGAATATGAAGAGTTCAGATGCAAAACCAGCTAAAAGCCATCTTGGTAAAAAATGAGATAATGAGTGAATGCTCTGGACACATATTATACATGCATCAAATACTTTTACTTCAAACTTGATAAAATCAGGCCAATCAGAAGCACCAGTACTTACACAGAAACCTTTACTTCGGAGCTTGATAAAAAAGCATTTTTTACAGAAAGATGTCAGATGGATTTAGAGGCTTTTGCATCTGAACTCTTCATATATAAATAGAATTATTTCTGTTTGAATGCTCTGCAAAATGCAGATTTTATACCCTGTGTACAGAAAATATCAGAAAAAACACATTTAAGATTGTACCTCACGTTCTCTGGCATACACTAAAAGAAATCAAATCCTGCTGGAGAAGTTTGCCCCAGACGTGAGCTGTTGCTTTTTGACATGCGCGTCACAACAAACAGAAGTCAGATGGAATATTTCCAGCCACTGGCCTTGAGAGTGTAAATATCTTTCCTTCACTCGTCTTGCAATATCCACGTTTCCCTCTTTTTTTTTCTTTCTGAGCTCTGCCTGCCTCTAAATAAAGGAAGCAAGAAGCGTGTATGAGTGTATGCGATTTCACCCTTGCGCTCTATGAGATACGTGTGTGTTTGTGTGCCTTTTGTGGCGTGTGTGTGACAGAGGTTACGCGGCGGAAGTGTAACCGCTCTTAACCCATGGGAATGATGTCAACAGCACACAAATAAACCCCATTACATAAGTTCAAATAAGCTCCATGCCTGCCAAAGAAAGACTGGACCGCATTCATAAAGAAGTGTGAGATAGACAGAGAGAACGAGAAGACGGGGACATTGGGAGGGAGAGAGGGAGTTAATCCTGGAACGTTATCTCGCAGTGCTTGTGAATGCCCTGGCTGGAATGCATGTCCGTATTGCACTGCCTCTTATGAGCAGGACCATGAAGGGCATTCCGTTTACACGTTCATCTTTCGCTCACTCTCTCTGTCAACCTGGCTTTCTTCTCTTCTTCCGTCCATCTCCTTCAGTGTAACAAAGCTTTTTACACAAAAGCACAGTGAATGGAAGGCCATATTCGCACTTTACTAACAGTTGTCAGTGTTTTATTCAAATCTGAGGAAGGCAAATAAATAAATAAATAAATGAACAGTTCTCAATTTTACTGTATTTAGATCATTTTCAAATCCTTTTAGCTTCAAAATAAATGCAGAAAATGTAAAAAAGGCCTCAGATTCTGTCTGATCTATGAATGATTTAGTCAGATTTATATTGTACTCTTTCTGTGTGTAGTGATGAAGATATGCAGAGTCTGGCCAGTCTGATGAGCATGAAGCAGGCTGATATTGGTAATCTGGATGATTTTGAAGAAGAGAATGAAGAAGATGAGGAGAACAGAGTGAACCAGGAGGAGAAGGCTGCCAAGATCACAGGTGAGACTTGCTTCTGAAGACCCTTTGCAGGTGAATCTGATGTTTCTATACACAAGACCACTACAGGGCTGCAATAGTTTGTTTGATGTTGTGATTTTTTTTTAACTCTGAGACTGCCATTGTCATACACTGCAATCCAAAAAAAAAAGATTTTGTTTTGTGATCTGTTTTATTGTTTTTATTTGTTTTTTCATAGTTATTCTGTTCTATTATTTTTTGTTTTATTTCTTAATTGGTTCTATCTTATTTTTTTTTTTTCCATTCTTCATCTTCTTCTTCTTATATATTTTTTTCAATTATTATTCATAATTATTAATTTATACTTCTCTTCTTAATTCTTTTGCATTTTATCTGTTCTGTTATTCTAAATGTTTATTTTACTTTTTGGTTTTATTCTGTTCCTTTTTTATTCTATTATTTTTTTTCTGTTCTTTTTTCTTGTTCTTTTTTCTACATCTTAGTTTCTAGATGTTTTTTGATCTGTTCTGTTTTATTCAGTTTCTCCATTCTATTTTTCTTTTTTTCATAGTCGTTCTGTTCTATTATTTTGTTATTTTCTGTTCTGTTTCTTTTTTTTTTCCATTATTCATTTGTTTCTTTTATATTGTATATTTTTTTTATTCTGTTACTCAAAATTTCAGTTTAATTTATTTTATTATATCCTATTTGTTTTGTTTCTTATTTTATTTATATTCTGTTTCATTACCTATTCTTTACTTATTGTTTGTGTTATTCTATTTTCTATATTCTATTTTTTCTATTGTTTTTTTCTGTTCTTTTTCTTGTTCTTATTCTGTTCTGTTCTATTGTATTATATTAATTTTGTTCTAGTTTAGTTTCTAGATGGTTTCTGATCTGATCTGTTATGTTTTTCTTTTTTCATAGTTATTCTATTGTTTTGTTGTTATCTGTTCTGTTCCTTGATTTTATTT
Organism: Cirrhinus molitorella; assembly: GCA_033026305.1. Classification (NCBI taxonomy): domain Eukaryota; kingdom Metazoa; phylum Chordata; class Actinopteri; order Cypriniformes; family Cyprinidae; genus Cirrhinus; species Cirrhinus molitorella. Next base: position 21,648,934 of record CM065135.1, on the reverse strand, counting down.
GATTACATATTTGCCATTATTCTTTTGTTTCTTTTAGATTTTACTATTGTTATTCAATTTTTTTCTTTTTCAATTTTATTTATTATTTTATTTTTATTTTTTTCTTATTTTAGTTGTTTCTGTTATTTTTTTTATTGTTTTTCATTCCATTATCTTCCATCCTTTTTTTTTATTAATTATTCTATTCATTTTGTTCTAGAATTTAGTTTCAGGATGTTTTGTCTGTTTTGCTTTTATTCTTGTTTCTCCATAATTTTTTCTTTTTCTTTTTTCATAGTTATTCTATTGTATTATTTTGTTATTATCTGTTCAGTTTCTTGATTGGTTCTATTTTTTATTGCATATTTTCCATTATTCTTTTGTATTTTTTTTTTTTAATTAGTTCTATTATATTTTACTGTTTTGTGTGTCTATTCTGTTTGTTGTTTATTTTATGTCTGTTTTGTTTCATGAGCTATTCTTTTCTTCTGTTATTTCTGTTCTTTTTCTTGTTCTGTTCTATTCTGTGCTGTTCATTTTTTTCTGGAGTTTAGTGTCTTGATGTGGTTTCTGACAGCTGCATGGTACACCTGTATGTAATGTTTAAGCCAGATATTTATGTCTAGATTGTTGTAGAAGAACAAGAACAGATGTTTGTGGATTTATGGTCCCTTGTAAATTTCAGCATGTCATCGTTTGGTGTCTGCTCTTTTCAGGATTTCTGTCCAGCCACAGTTCATTTTCATTTGAGAGACAGTTACCTTTTTTTCGTTTGTGGTTTAGTTTCTGTCTGCATGTGTGCACATGTGTGCATTTACTTATGCCTGTTGAGGCTTATTGCTGTGCTTTACATTTCTTCTGTTTTTGGTCATAGTTTATTAGCTGCTATTTCTCGGCTTTCATATACAATGCACTGCTTGATATCTGTGTACGATAAGGAATGTCCGCCCAATCTAGTGTATATTTGTGTTTGCATTGCATATGCCTATGTGTGTGTGATTGTGTGTGTCTGTCTGTGTGACATTGTGATATAATCCAGCCTCCCGTTACCCCCCAGATGTTGGAGTCTTAACATTAAGCCCATGTGCTTTTATCCTTTTATAAATGTATGGAGCTCCTATGGAAATGCTTGAGTTGTTTATTCATCGTATGGGTTTAGGAATCTCTTTGTTGCCATAGAGATGACGTCCAATCTGTTTTTCACAGTTTGTTAGAGCGAAGACACAGTTCGGTCTCTTTTCAGAGACACACCTCAACACACACACACACACACACACACACACACACACACACACACACACACACACAGATATTGTCTGTATGTATTGCATACCTCTCTTTGCATTATACAGGTTAGCGTGTGTGCGAGCGTGTGCGTATTGATTGTATGTTGTGCTGTTTGCAGAGATTGTGAGGCAGCTGAATGCTCTCAGCTCTATAGATGGAGATCCAGATGACTGCCTAAAGCAAGCAAATAAACCTGCCTCCTCTTCTGAAGGTCTTTCAGCTTTCACCTTCTTTCCTTCTTTTATTCACACTCTCTCACTTTCCCACTTTCATTCACTATCTCTGTCTTTCACCTCCTCTCCTCCTTTTTTCCATCCCTGTGGTCGTGCTGTGTGTTGCAGAACATCCGTTCATTTTTTTCCACATGCTGTATTTTATTTTCTAATTTAGCATACTTCATTTGTGATTCTTCGTTTTTGCCCTCTTTCCAAATTCTGCAGTTTGTAGTGAACCCAGTTCCCTCTGAAAAACTGTAGAGCTGTGTTTCTGTAACTATGGAGTTGACGATCCTGGAACACGTCACTGGTCATGTGTTGGATTGCTCTCATGGCCTAATATGGGTCAGGGTGGCATGGTGGTGGAGCGAACAGAGGCGTCACACCCTTCTTATCACCTCAGAGAGCACTTCACACTTTTTTTTTTTTTCTTTTTTGGGCCCACTGGCTCATGTTGTGAGTAGTAGTTCAGAATGAAACATCAGTTCTTCGGGAACATATGGCTTCATTGGACCTGAAGGATCTTGGTGTGGTTCACTTCAAAATGCAGATGTCAACAATTTATTTATTGGTTGTTTTTGCCAGTTTTGTTTTCATTCAGAGTTTCACCCGGTAATTCAACATTGTCCTTGCTGATTGTTTTGGACTGATGAGTGATGTTCTCTTTTCTCTTCCTTCCTGTTCTGTTATCGTGCCATCGCTATGGATGTTGATGGTTTAGAGCTGATCAGTAAGTTGAACTTCCTGGATCAGGAGGACCAAGACCAGAGCAACATGAGCTCTAACCCCTTCGATGAACCTAATGACCCGGTTGACCTTAACCCCTTTGGTGACCCGGATGAGGACGGTAAGGAGTGACCCTTGACCCGTTGTATGACCTCTTTGCCCCTTTATCAACAGGGCAGGTTGTACTCATTAACAATCTGAGATGCATGATGATGTATTAAGTGAAAAGGGAATGTTTACTGCAGCTGGATTTTGTAAAATCTTTCTCAATTAAGTTAATTACGTAAATGCATTTCATTCTAGGGATGTTAGTGGGTTGTCAGAACATCTAATTGGCTAGTTGGTCATGAAGTGAAAAATCTACTTTCTAAATGCATGTTATAGATCTTATTGTGAATGATCAATCCATGTTGATTATGATCATGAGATTATTCACTATTTTTATTTCAGTTATGTTTTTTTGTTTATTAGGGGTAGGAATTTTTCAGAACCTCACGATTTGATTCATGTCGGTTCTTGAGGTCACAATTCAATTTATAATTTTGAGAGTTTTAATAACGATTTTATCAAATGCACCAGTATTTTGATACAAAAGGACACCAGTCTATAGTACGAGTAGTCCTGACTCAAGAAATCAGTGTTTCTTATTAAATATTCACTTCTTAATAAATCAAATATATTTCACACTTCCCATTAAGGATGTGCTTGAAACAGAATACAGTATTATGTTGTTGAGTGATTATACTGTATATAACTTGCCAGTGTCAGGGAGCCGTTATTAATATGCAGGACATTCAAATCGCTTTTTGTTGTCCTATCAGTCATCTCTCCTTATTCTGTTTATGTGTGGTAAGTGAAATTTTATGCGCTATAATGTCCCTTTAGTGGCTCCATAGCGGTGTTAATTTTGACAGCAAATTTTGATTTAGTTTTAGTCATAGTCTTTTGACTAAAATGCCATTTAGTTTTAGTCATATTTTAGTCATCTGAATTGTTTTCAGTTTTAGTCTAGTTTTAGTCGACTAAATATCGTAAGATTTTAGTAGACTAAATCTACAGTAAATTTAGTCGGCTAAAATTTAATGGGTTAAGTTACAGTGCAATGCATTTATTAAACATTTCTCTAAAATTTCCAAACTCATTATATAGGTTGGATATTAAGGATTTATTATGATAAACACATGATTTAACTGCGGTGATACACAACATGCCTTAATATTAAAAGTATATAAAACTACTTCACGTAAAGAACATGGTCTTCTTTTCAGTGAAATACCAATGGTTATATAGGCTAGTTATGCATTCTTTATAGTAACTTGTTTACCATTTTCTTCATTCTTTCAAACAGACATGTTTATTTCTATAAATTTAATTTAGATTAATCTACGTAAGGGCTATGTAAGTGATTCAGTCAAGAGCAGTGAGTGATTTTTCTGTCTTTCTTTTGTTGCTTGATTAACATCAGTGACTTGAAACCGAATGCACGAACGCAATGGATGTGATGTACTGATACACTTTCTTCCTACTGTTTACATTCAAGACGTAATCGGCTGTTTTTACGTGAATACTCATCAAAACGGACAATTTGAGATCATTTTGTGTCTATTTCTCAGTTTCTGCTTTCTGTGTGTATGCTTCAGTGTCTGTACTCAGTCTGCGCTTCTCTCTTGCGTCGTCAAATTTATCCATATGTCTGCACTTCTCCCACATTTTTGAATGTTTTATAAGACAAGGGTTTTTTAGCATGTGTCCCGCCGGTTTGTATGCATCTTCCTACTGCACAACAGATTTTTCTGAATGAATCTCCTTCCAAATTACCCTCCCTAACATTTTCATCTCGTTTTATTTGTTGATGAAAATGTCAGTAGATTTTTGTCAGTTTTTGTCATTCAAAAATAATTTTAGTTGGTTATTGTTTCGTTTTCGTCTGTGAAAAAATGTCATTGACGAAAATTATGACTAATTATTTGTCAGCGAAATTAACACTGCCCCATAGAACGCGTTTTTCATTTTCCATGACTTTCTGATTACGGATTCACTATTTGAGTACATCCCTACTTCCCATAATAACAAAAGATCAATAATTAATATAATAATTTTCCAAACACTTGCCCTCGCTGAAAATGAGTCAGGATGTATTGGTTTTTCATCCTCAGTTGCTGTTGTTTTGTTCAGACAATATCATGTTGTTTTTATTATTATTAATATATTAACTAGAAAATATTTTTTTTAAATTTGTGAATCAATGCAAATTGCTAGAAGAATCCATTATTTTTAATCCAAAAAGTCTTACATATTTTGGCTTTATTAGTACTGTAATGGTGGGTTTAATACAATTTAACACAAGTGGTGATGTTACGCATTGTGTATTTCCAGAACCATCTCCTAAGCCCCATTTGCGGGCCACTATCAAAGATGAGGAGCCTGTATATGATCAGAACACCTCAAACCCATTTGATGAGGCTGAGGCTGACACAGATATGGATCCTTCTCAACATGCAAATCCGTTTGACGAACCTGAACCCGAACCCCAGCCTAAAGCATCTCCACCCAGAAGCAGCAAGAGGAAGAACGTCCGGCCGGTGGACATGAGCAAATACCTGTATGCCAACACAACCAGGACAGAGGAAGAGGAGCTAGATGAGTGAGTCAGGGAATTCTGGGATACACTGAGGGGCTGTGGGTTGCAGCAGAACATTTTAAATGATTTTTTGAATTATCAAAACAGTTCTGGAACAAACAAAAGCTCTGTTTGCTCTTCTACTGTTCATTAGCAGTGCATGAGTGTGTGTGTGCATGTCTGAGCGAAGGAGAAAAGCACTTGTCGGAGGAGAAGAAAGTGGTGAGCGAGTTCTTTCAGCAGGAACAAGGCTTCTGTTGTTCCCTGCATTCTTTGGCCTTGTCTGTTCATCTCTGCACTCACTCACAGTGCTCCAGCAGGGACACACGTTTCCAAACCTGACGTTATGTAGAGAACATGAGCACAGAGGAGGATCATTTTGAAAAGCTGAGGTGTTTCTGAAGTGTTTAGTTTTTTTCCAGTGTTAAAATTCTGTCACTTTCTCTGCTGGCATGTCAGTCCAGTAGTGCCAGTTTTTTAGCAAATAAACTATTTTTTTTAGCAGTGAGAAGAGATTCTATTTAAATGCATTTTAAAAATGTATTCATGTGATGGCAAAGCTGATTTTTACGTTTTCATTACACCAGTCTTCAGTATCACATCAGGAATCAGTCTAATTTGCTGATTTGCTGCTCATTTCTTATTATTAATGTAAAAACAGATGTGCTGCTCAATTTTTTTGAGGAAACTGTACTGCGTTTTTAGAATTCTTGAATGGAAATCTTTTGTGACGTTCTAAATGTAAATTCTAATTCTGAGTTTGTTGAGCTGAAACTTTTGAATTATATATTTAGAGTAAATAATTTTGAACTGTATATTCATATTTAACAAAATGTATTTTAACTAAAGTAATCTAGAAATTACCCTTTAAAATGATCATTATTTTTGAATTATCAGTTTTGTTTAGTCACACGATTGGCCTAAGGATGTTGTACATGAGACATATTTTTGTAAAATTGCCTACTGTTCTCAAATCCCTCTAATACTTCTCTTTCTGCTTTCCTTTCGCTCTCATGCTCTTTGTCTCTCGTCCTCTCTTTCACCTCCATTTGTTTTGACTGCACTTTCCACTTCTTTCTTTTCTTAACTTGTTTGCATTGCTGTCAGCTCTTACCTCCCTCCTTTCTCGCTCGCGCTCTCTCTTGCTCTCTCGCTCTCTGTCTTTGTCTGTAAGCTTGGGAGCTTGGGATACTTTGTGTCTTTAACCTTGTCTTTCAGCTGAATACCTGCTCAGTCTTTTCTCAGCTCTGTCTCCTCTTTGTGTGTGTGTATTCATGTAGATGTGTGTGCGCCTGTGATGAGTGATGGCTCTTTACACAGCAGTGTGTATTGATGCCAGCGGACGTCTGTGTCCGCCTGTCAGTGAGCTCTCCGACGAGGCCACAGGTTAAAGTTCATGAGGTGTGACCTCTGGAGCACCTGGTCCTTCTCATAGTCAGCAGAGCGTTTTATTGGCTGATAATGTTCACTGATACCTCCTTTACCTGAAGACAACAACACACACATTTGTCAGCGTAATATACAGACAAGTGGAAAGGTGCAGAAAATCTAAATGTTTTAAACTAGATAAATATGCTAAATTGACAATTACCTGATGAGTGAATGACAATAAATGTCCCATTTCTGCTGTGTTTGACCAGTTAGCTTTTTTTTTGCTGATATAGCCATTTGTTCTCCCATCTCAGATCAAACCCATTCTATGAGCCCAGGTCCTCTGGTGCAGCCACATCCACCCCAGACAGCAGCACCTTAGAAAAGAGCACTAAACGCCAGGCCCCTCAGCCTCCCAGTTCTCGACTCAACCCTGCTATGGCCCCTGGAGGTCCTGCACCAAAGATTTCAGCTCCTGAAGGAACATCCACTCCACCTTCAGCTGTCTCAGCTGTGATAGGGAGAGAGTTGGCCTCATCCTCACCCAAGGTAAGTCTTCCTCACCAATAGAGTATGATGATAGTGTGTTGTTGCGTTAACAAACATGGACCCTTTGCAAAGACCTGCCCCCCTTTGTTACTGTTGCTATGTCTGACAAGCCATGGCACTATCATGCCGCGCTTCATGTTCTTACACAGTGAAAAAAACACACGGAGCAAAGAGAAAACTGACAACAGAGCAAGTAATCAAACATTAAATAAACTACTGTTTATTTGCGTCTTTGTTCTTATTTTTATTAACAAAGATGAAATAAAAATAGCTATATTGTGATTAATAATATAGTAATTATTATTAAGAACTGGAGGAAAATATGCAACATTGCTTGGTGATTTAGCTTTGAAATCTTCAGAAAACTTTAACTTGATTTTTCTCAAAATCAACTCTGCTGACTCGATCGCCTTCAAACAGCTGTAGCCATTTTTGTCCAGCCAATGTAGTCATTTTTGTCCAGTGCCAACAAGTCATCAATTTGAAGATATTTTAATAGACGATGTGGAATAGCGCCTCATTTTAAAACAGCACATGAACCGATCCTCTTTCTTATTATTAGTTATAGCACAAAAAAGCATAAATGAACAATGAAGGTATCGTTTCAACCACTAAAAGATGTCAGTACACACCATTTTTTAAGTTTGTCCACCAACGTTAATCTACTCTCCTGTCTGGTTTGTTTGTTGGACAAAAATGGTGGATTCTTTGTTATGATTGGTCATATCGCCTGTCAGTCGATCTTTTTGCAAAGGGTCAATTAGCGTAAAAACAAAATAGACTATAGTGGTCAGCTTTTCTGTCTTTAACCAAAGTCTTTCTTTAGACTTTTGGTATTGAATGTGGTATTTGGTATTTTTCACCTCATTAGCTATCTTTGATGAGTTTTTAGTGAGATTGTCACAATGCATTCTGGCATTTTCATGCAATGCAACCTTAGGTTTTTGTCAAATTTGTGTTGGGAATTAACCTATGATGCCTTAATATGCCTTCAAGCTCACTAGATTTCGTGCACAGCTACAGAACCTGTTTGTTTCTTTGGTAGATGAATACTAGTTTATGGTTTTATGGTTTCTCATCCGATACGATAGCTAATTAGTCATAATGACATCTGTTGATGCTGAGACAGATAGTTTGGTTTTTTTAAGGAAGAAAATCTCTCCCAATTAATACTGTAAACTCTACAGGGAACCCTTTCATTTGATATATTACTATAATATTAGAACTTATAATTGACAACAGAGCCTAAACTTTTATATTCAAGTGCTGGTTTTGGTAACACTTTATTTTAAGGTGTCCTTGTTACTCTTGTTACATGTACTTACTGTTATAATAACAATAAATTATGCATAATTACATTAGCCAAACCATAATTCTAACCCTAACCTTATAGTAAGTATGTGTAGTTAATTGACATTACTCAGTACTTCAATGCATAATTACACTGTAACAAGGACACCATAAAATAAAATGTAACCCTATTTCTTTTCAGATATAATAATCACACTCAAAATGTAAATTTTGTATACAACTCAATTGCACATAAGGTAGATAAAAAAATACTTTTCTTCTTATTATTAATGTGAAAAAAAATGGTGCTGCTTAATAGTTTTGTGGAAACAGTGATATATTTTTTTAAGATTCTTTGAATAGAAAGTAAAAACATCTGCATTTATTTGAAATAGAAATATTTTGTAACATTGTAACTGTGACCCTGGACCAAAAAAAGGGTCAGTTTTTCAAATTGAGATTTATACATCATCTAAAAGCAGAATAAATATTTGACAATATTTAGTCAAGATGCAGCTATTTGAAAATCTAGAATCTGAGGGTGCAAAAAAATCAAAATACCAAATGAAGTTCTTAGCAATGCATATTACCTTTCAAAATTATGTTTTGATGTTTACGGTAGGAAATGTACAAAATGTCTTCATGGAACATGATCTTTACTTATCTAATGATTTTTGGCATAAAAGAAAAATCAATCATTTTGACCCCTGCAGTGTATTTTTGGCTATTGCTACAAATATACCCTTGCTACTTAAGACACTTTTGATCAATTAAATGTGTAATTTCTAAATAACAGTAATAATTTGTTTCAAAATAAAGACTGACTCATTGGGTGTTGTGATTAATTTTAATTAATCATATTAATTAAATCATATGTTTTTAATGGAAAGTGGGTCATAATTAAGTGGTTTCATTGTGGTATTTCCTTCAGAAAAAGGCTGATTTTTACTTTCATCTTTACAGTGTCTTTATTTCAGCCACACATTTTTCCAACAGTTTTTCTCATTTTCCCTTTACCTTCTCTTTTTGACACCCAGGACCACTCACTCCATCCCTCTCATCTGCTTTCTGTCCTCTTCCTGCACGCTTCACTCTGAGCATTTGAATACAGGCATGTATTAGCTGCTCTGTAGGATCGTTATATATGCATTATGATTCTCTTCACTCAATGCTTTAGTGAGTCTAATTAACTGGCTCTGCAGTCCCTCACTGGCTGAGGGTGTGGGGCATAGGGTGCAGGGGCGAAGGGAAGCCCACCGAGTGTGAATGAGAGCGAGGCTTCGGGCCGCTGCAGAGGGGCTTATACATGGCCAGATTAAATCCCTACAGGCCGAGTGTTTTTATTTACGCCTGCGAGTGTGTGCGTTATAATGTAGTCCATATTTAATTATAGCGAGGGGTTTATCACAGCGCAGCACTTGTGTGTGTGTCCGCGCCTGAGAAGTCCTGCCCAACTTAAACATTTAATTACCCAAATTCAGTGGCCTGTGAGGACACACTCACACACACAGAAAGAGAGAGAGAGAGATCAGGCAAATAAGCACATTTCCTCAGAAACAGGAAGTGGTGTCGAAGCTTCAGCTCATGGATACATGGATATGTGCTCTGCTAGACTCTGAGTAAGCCCAGAGTGATTGGTCCATCAGAATGATTCAGTATCCGTTTTTTTGATCGAAGTTGTCATATTTCCAGCAGAACCCCATTTATTCTGATCATGTGCTTCCTCGATCTCTATCCCACTCCGTACGGATTATGATTCCATTCTCTCGCTGTATGCGTAGGTTGTTTCCTCCGAGTGTGGTGTGTAAGATGACCTTAGCATGAATAAAGTCAAATGGGATTAGCTGGAGACACACATGCACTATGGCTTCACATTCAGAGTGAAGATATGGGGAAAGCCCAAAGGCCTTGTTTATGACTTTTCTATGTGTGTTTATGTTGTTCCTAGAGGAACCCCCTCGCACACTCACAGACCTAAGGTGAGGCGGAAGGTGCAGGTTGAAAAACAAATGAATGGGATGCTGCGGTAATCTCCAAACACACAAAAGCAATGAAAATGTTGAAATTGCCGTAGTTCGTGGATTAGAGCAGCCCTGAAGACACACGCATTCACAGAGTGAATCTGTGGGGCGCATGGTAATGTCATCATGGTCTTGTAAACACAATCTGGAATAGTTTTGAATATTTTCTAAAGGGCGCTCCCTTTGGTTTATCACCTTTGCGCTAACACAGCCTGATCTTTCAGCACTGTCATCGAGAGGTATGCTTAAAATGGTTGCTGTAGTGTTAATGTAGTGCATTCCTACAGTTTTATCAACCATTTTTCCATGAAATTCCACTCAAAATGCATCTTTAAAAACAGATAATTTAGTAACTCTAAAATTAGCGAATCACAAAATGAATATCAATTTTTCTGATCCATTGCTGTACATTATAATGTTATTTATTTAACAAAATGTTTTTTAACATGACATAATTGTAAAGGAATTAAAGGTGTTAAAGGAATAGTTCACACAGAAATGAAAATTCTGCAATTAATTACTCACCCTCATTGCGTTGCAAACCTGTAAGACCTTTGTTCATTTTTAGAACACAAATTAAGATATTTTCGGTTAAATCTGAGAGCTTTTTGGCCCTGCATTGACATCAACGTAACTGACACGTTCAAGGCCCAGAAAGGTAGCTAGGACATTGATAAAACAGTCCATGTTACATCAGTGGTTCAATCGTAATTTTATGAAGCTACAAGAATACTTTTTGTGCACAAAGAAAACAAAAATAACTTTACTGAACAATTACTTCTCTTCTGTGTCTTCACCACATATTCACATAAGCATTAGCTCCTTCTTTACATGTAAAAGCGTCACTAAGTTTTAATAATTTTCACATTTGATTTTCAGGGATATAAAAATCTAGATGAACGTACTTTGGCTTTCAAGAACTTTGATGTATTAGCATTTGGGATGCTGTTTTTTAAAATGGGTGAAGAATTAATCTGGACGAATCAAGGAAGAGTGGAATAGGATGTCTTGGGCTGCAAAAATCGAAGGGGATGTTCTGATTCAGTAGTACATCTTTTTCTCCTCCTCTTTTTATCTCCCTCGTTCCTCTGTCGTCGTTTGTCTTTTCCAGCGAAGCGATTTTACACCTCCCTGCTCAGCCCTCTCTCCTCTCTGTCGTTTAACAGCAGTCTTCCACACAGGGACGCACTGATCTGAGGATTTTCATCAGTTCACGCTTCATAAATTATGGTCTGTATTTTAATATAAAGAAACGGCAAACGCAGTCACCGCAAAGCTCTTTAGATTTACATAAAGCCCTCCGGAGTGAGGCGGTGCCGTCTTTAGGGCTGGTCTCTCACAACCCAGGCTAAAAGCTCGACAAAGTTTTGAGAAAGATGTTAGTAACTTTGTGCGATCATGTTCACTTTCACTTCGGTTTTACTTTATCTCCCTTTTTCCCCCCAAAGAGATCGTGACTAAATAATTTAGCGCAGTAACCTTACATTTTCTGTTTTTTTTAAGTTTATGAAAAGGTTCTGAGTTGGTAGAACTAATCAGAAGGCCAAATTAAATGATGGTGTTCATGACCTGAGAGCCCACAGGGGGAGGGACAAGGCCGGGTTACACTCTTTCATTACACTTCTTTGTTTTCCACTCTCTCCGTCTGATTCAGACTGCAACATAGATAAATTGAAATTAAAGTAAATTAACATTATTTAATTGAGTTCGCAGATGGCAGTGGCGTTTTTTAATTAGTTTGTGTGAACACTGGTGGGTTTTGGCTCCACATGGTCATTTCAGTGCTTCTGGTTCTTTTTCGCAGATGTACTGTACCATCTCTCATTTTAGTGTTTCAAACAAGGTAGAGACGTTTAACAATACGGAATTATAGAGCACTTTTAAAGTAGAGTTTATATATATACACAAATTATATATATATATATATATATATATATATATATATATATATATATATATATATATATATATATATATATATATATATATATATATATATATATATATATATATATATATATATATATATATATAATTTTTTTTTTTTTTTTTTTTTACATTATACAAAGTATTCATAACCCTTCATTTTAAATTAATTAAAAAAAAAAAATTCTTTAAATTTATCAGTCTACACTCCATACATGATAACAGCGAAGAACAAAGCAGATTTGTGACAACTTTGCAGGTTTATTAGAAATAAAACACAGAAATAAGTAAATTGCATAAGTATTCATACCCTTAACTCAGTACTTCACAGCCTCAAGTCTTGTTGGGTGTGATGCAACGTTTTTGCACATCTGTATTTGCCAATTAACTGCCATTCTTCTCCTTGCCTCTTCACCTCTCTGTCAGCTTGGCTGGGATCTGGCAGACATTTTCAGGTTTCTCCAGAAATGTTTGATTAGGTTTGAGTCCTTGCTGTGGTAGGGCCACTCAAGGACATTCACAGAGTTGTCTACAAACCACTCTTGCTGTGTGCTTAGGGTATTGTCCTAATGAAAAGTGAACCTACTGCCCAGTCTGAGGTTCTGAATGCTTTGGACTGGGTTTTCATTAAGGCTATCTCTATGTTTTGCTGTGTTGAGCTTTCCTTCTACTCTGATAAGCCCCTCAGCCGCTGCTGCTAAAAAAAAAAAAAACAGCCCTGCAACACGAGGCTGCTACCACCACATTTTACTGTTGGGATGGAACTCTGCAGGTGATGAGCAGAGCTGGTTTCCTTTAAACATGATGCTTGAAATTGAGGTTTATCAGACCAGAGAATCTTTTTTCTCAAAATTCCAAGTGTGTTTTCATGTGTCTTCACATATGATTAATGGAGCTCAACTAGAGTGACTATCAGGTTCTTGGTCACCACTCTAACCAAAGCCCTTCTCCATCAATTGCTCGGTTTGGCCAGGAGGCTAGCTCTAGGTAGAGTCCTGGTTGTTTTGGACGTCTTCCATTAAGGGCAACGGAGATTACATGCTTCTGTGAAATTCAATGCAGCAGAATTTTTTCTGAAATCTTCCCCAGATGTATGGCTTGATGCAAGCCTGTCTCTCACAGTTTAACTCCATTCGAAATGTAACATCTACTAGTAATATGAATGCTCCAGAGCTAAATTTCAACTGTCCCAGATAAGGGTATGAATACTTATGCAATGGAATCATTTAAGTTTATTTTAATACATTTGCAAAGATGTTAAAAAAAAAACTTTTTTTTTTTGCTTTGCTAGTGTACTGAATGGAGTGTAGATTGATGTGGGGAAAAAAGTAATTTAAAGCAGTTTAACCCTTTAACTCCCACTCCCATTTTTAAACTTAGTGAAACTTGGGGAAAAAAAGTATTCAAACTTACATTTGTATAATTCATGAGCGAGAACATTTTGTAATATGATTTTGATGTACGTTTTCCATGGTAATGCAATGTCTGATTTAAAAATGGTTTGCAAAGGATGAATTTTGAGATTAAGTTTTCAAGTGATATATAATTTCTTATGATTTCCAAAACATAAAAAGTAAACTTAGGCATCCCACTGAGGGGATGGGTGGCAATTAAGGGGTTAACATAAGACAGCAATGTAACAAAATGTGAAAAAAAGAATGGATATGAATACTTTCGCATACACAATACACACATATATTATATAAACACGCTCATGCTCAAACAACATATTTACGCTCTAAAGTATTTATATATATTTTATTTATAAATTGAACTTTATGTTGTTACATAATAATATGTATGTTTGTTTTTATATATATATATATATATATATATATATATATATATATATATATTTATATATTTATTTATTTATTTATTTTTATTTATGTGTGTACTTTTTTTTTTTTTTTCAGTTTATGAAATAATATAATTTTTTTCATGTGAACTTTTCCTCTGCCTTTACTGTAAATGCCACCAATTTTTTTCTTTTAAAATGGGGACTTCGACTTACAAAAAAAGGGCACCAAGCTTGTTTTCCTGCTCCCAGTTTCACCCTGGTCCAGTTACCCCTCTGAACCCTGGGCCAAGGCCGGGGGATCACAGTTAAGCCCAGCTTGAGGCCCAGTTCCGCTCCTGCGCATGGACCGCCCGTCTCCTCAGAGAGCTGAGAAGAGGCCGCGAAACCCCTACTGACAGAGGGGCCGTAAGACCCCAATAGTGCCCTCATAATCTGTGAAACTCTACCAGAATAATCTCCCTCAGCCGGCCCTCTACCGCTGAGTGATGCAGGACAGAACCTGAGAATCTGAGATGCTTTAAGACCTTAAGGCCTCAGGATGGAGAGAGAGAAAATCTTAGAGCTTTTATCTGTGAAATCTCTCCATTTGATGAAAATATAAATAAAGTGAAGGCTATTTGGGCAAAGGAGGAGCGAGAGAGTTCATCTTCCTCCTCAAAGCATTTGTGAAGGATGTTTGTGCTCTAAGAATGTCACAAGCATCAGTGTACTGGCTTTACCTCAAGAAAACTTTGCCCAGGTGTGTGTTTTGGCTCTATGTCCCTATCCTGATCAGATTCTGGGCAAACGTAGAACTTGTTCCTGATCCAGAAGGTTTTGGACGGACCTCATTTACCTCTTAAACGGCCTCCGCGTCCCCATCATCGGATCTGTAGCAGTTCACAGCATGGCAGTTAGCATTTCACTGCTTAGAGAGTCCTCGAGCCGTCGGGCCAGGTGTGTGTGAGTGTTTTGAGCCTGTTACTGTAATACCACTATCATTATCCTCCTCTCCTGCGTGTGTGTGTATGTGTGTGAGCTCAGTTCATGAGTTAAGCACTTGAAGAGCTCTCCAATACCCACGTTGACTTGCTACACACAGGCTACAAAGCTCTCGGTAATCTTCCTGTTGTAAGTCCTTAGTTTTATCTGCCAGGGATTACACTTCTGGCTTCAGAGAAAGAGAGAGGGAGTACGAGAGGGAGAGAACGAGAAAAAAGGCTGCAGAGAAATGAAAACAAATCTTTAGTGTAATCTCTAGAAAGAATACCTGTTTGAGTGGGGAAGTTGGCCGGCCGCAGATTGGCCAAATCGCCTTATTCTGCATGTTTGATGTGAACGAGGCAGGTGTGTGCGTTTGATGATTGTATGTGTATGGGAAAGAGTTTGTGTGTGTTCGTTGTGTTCATGAGGATCAGGAGTGTGTGTGTGTGAGAGCTGATGAGGTCTGTGTGTGTGTGTGCGAGTGAGAGGTTTTAAGGCTGAGGGCAGTTTGAATGACATGGTGGAGATGGAGAGAGTAACTTTAGATTAATCTTCTTCTGGTCTCTCCTCTCCTGAAGGTGTGTGGCCATAAACCCATTTCAACTGGGAGAACCTTTTACCCACACTCCTCTGCATACCACCCAGCACTGATCAATAACGGCCCCTGATTACTGGCCCCCAACCTCTGCCTTTCAACCCCTAAAACCATCACACACACATTATAACCCTTATTTTAATGTAGATGGAATGTGGAGTTCTAAAAGTGGCCACACTTGATATTGTTTTTTTTTTTTTATACATTTTTTTTTTTTTTTACTTTGAATCCATTCAATCAAGATTAGTTTAGCTTCTAAATTTAGTTTTAAATCACTATTTTTCACCTTTTCTCTAAACTGTATACTTAAACTTTTATTGTACCTTTACGACTTTTATGTACGTGACCTTTATGTATATGACACAATTTTTTTTTAAGATGTTTTTCAGATTGTAGTGACGAGCAGTTTTTTTGTCCACACCTTATGCGACATGACAACAGAAACACTTAAAGTAAAAAAATGAAAATTTTGTCCCTTGACTGCCAAGTAAATAACGCTGTCAAGTATGAAAGACGTCATCAATATAGTCCGTCTACCATCAGTAGTTCAAGCATAATTTTACGAAGCCACGAGAATACTTTTTGTATGCAAAGAAAACAAAAATAACAACTTTATTCAACAGTTTGTCTCCTCCACGACACCGTTTTTGGAGAGTGTCCCCTGGAGACAAACAACTTATGCTGTTCTGTCAGCTGCATCACGCAGATACGCTGTTTTCGTTCAAATCAAAGCGTAAATGAACGTACAAAATGTATCCATGTGCAGTGGCTGACAGAGAACAGCGTACTCTGTTTGCATCCAGTGGATACTCTCCAAAACGGTGATGCGGAGGACACAAATTGTTGAATAAAGTCATTATTTTTGTTGTCTTTGCGTACAAAAAGTATTCTCGTAGCTTTGCAAAATTATGGTTGAACCACTATTTTGACTACGTCTTTCATACTTCTCTGGGCCTTGACAGTGTTATTTACTTGGCAGTCAGTTGGACAGTCACAAAGCTCCCGTTTTTTATCCAAAATATCTTAAATTGTGTTCCGAAGACAAACAAAGCTTTACGGGTTTGGAACGACATGGGGTAAGTGATTAATGACAAAATTTTCATTTTAGGGTGGAGTAACCCTTTAAATACTTAAAAACGAAATGGAAAAGTTTATAATCTAATTCATAAATATTAGACATTATATAATAATTAACATTATTAAAAGTACATACTGAGTGACTGATACCATCTTTTCTGTGGAATACACTTGTTGGAGTTTTAACGCACGTGTTTGCTTTAATTTATTTTAACGCCCTGAGGTAATCTATCTTTTGTTGCTTTCAGTATGGCCATAAAGGTCATGCAAAATGATATTCAAACTCACATTAGACACTTTTAACTTTGAATAAAGCACATAATCAGTACCTGAGATTATCATTGTTATAGTTTGTATGCTGTTGGTCTAAAAATAGAAACCGGTTCTAAAATAGAAACCGTCGTGGCTGGTTAGGACAAAAACTCTGATTAACATGGAAAAGACACCTTTTATCTTGTGTTGCAGCGTTGCATCATGTCTAGTTAGGACACAGTGTAATGGTAAATAGTTACATTACCAGTCAAAAGTTAAAATGGTTTTTAAAGGTTTTAAATGTTTTTTTTCTAAGTCTCTTCTCCTCACCAAGCCTGCATTTAATTGATCCAAAGTACAGCAAAAACAGTAACATTTTGAAATATTTTTGCTATTCTGTTTGAATACATTTTAAAATGTCATTTATTCCTGTGATTTCAAAGCTGAATTTTTTGCAATTAGAAATGTTTTGTAACATTACAAATGTCTTTATCATCACTTTTGGTCAATTTAAAGCATCCTTGCTAAATAAAAGTATTAATTTCTATAATTTCTTTCCCAAAAAAGTATATATGTACTGACTTCAAACTTTTGAATGGTATAGTGTTACAAAAGTTTTGATTTTAGATAAATGCTGATCTTTGAATCTTTCTATTCATCAAAGAAGCAAATCAGCATATTGACTACTGAAGGAGTAATGAAGGCTTGGTGCAGGCTTGGTAAGCAGAAGAGACTTTGTTTAAAAAACATTAAAAATGACTAGTAGTCTACATTGTTAAAAATATCTATTTTTTTCCCAAAAAAGTGATTTTGTTTTGAACTTTGTATTAATCAAAGAAATGAATACATGACTAATGTTGTTTCTACAAAATATTAAGCAGCACAACTGTTTTTGACATTTTGACATTCTTTACACAAAATCAGCCTATTAGAATGATTTCTGAAGGATCATGTGAACTTGAGACTTCAAAAAAACCTTACAGATCCCAAATTTTAGTAATCGGTAGTAATTGTAAATGAATTCATGGTTCTAATGTCACAAAACACAAAGATATTTTAAACAGTGTTGGTAACCAAATGTACATTGTATGGACGAAACGACAATCTTTAAAATATATTCTTTGTGTTCTACAGGAAAAAATAGAAAGTTAGCTTGCTTTTGAGCTCGAGTAAATCATGACTGAATTTTTTTTTAGTGAATTATCTTGGCTTACGTTACACACTCATTTTTCTTTCCTCATAAACAGGCCTATAAAAAAATAAAGGCATTAATCACTAATAATTACTTTAATTAATTTTATGGGTTCAAACTCTTTCCAAGTACAATCTAACGTGCCTATGATAATGAATCACTGCAGGTAATGTGAAAAAACCTGCCATTTGTCTGAGTTTGTCGTTCTGTTGCTGGTTGCGTTTTTGTGTCTTTCATTAGCTTAAGTGTGCGTCTCGTCTCATCTCTCATGCGTGATGCCGTTTGATGGTGTGAAACATGCCACGGTAAAAGCCTTCCTTCCTGACTCCATCGATCCCGCTTCACACTCCGGCCGACGTATTGACGTGGGCGTGTTTTGATCAAGGCCTCGTTCAGATAGGGGTGACTTTGTAATTATATTCTTTTTAATTGCTTTCGCTTATCAGGGCTCTCATCTGCCAACGAGACCGTACCGCCGCGGACAACGATCTGACGGCGGAGCGGAGCAGAGCACACCTGATGTTTCCCTCTCTTCCTCTCTTCATCCCTCTCTTTTTCTCGCAGTATTACCGCTGCTCTGCTCTTAATGAGTTTCCGTGTGCATTGCGGATTCATTGATAAATGACAGCTTTATCAGAGCAGATCGCTGAACTTCGCCTCCTGTAATTTGTTTGTAGAAGAGTGTTGTCTAAAGCAGATTAACGCTGTATAGATTTAGTTTTTCCTGCTCTACACACCCTCTCATCCCTGCTTTAACTAACAACAGCATTTTTTTATGTTTGTTTGCCTTTTTTTTTTTTCTTCTCATGTCTACATTCGCCTCAGTAAATCGCATGTTTTTTTTTAGGGTTTGTTTAGCGTGCCGGTAATTTGAAGGTTGTTGTTAAGTTCGGTGTGCTTTGCCAGAAATGTTTGCATGTTGATGATGTTTAGCGTTACAGCGATTTGAGTCATTCGGTATGTTTCGTGAATGTCTGCGTCCCTCCATCAGAGAGCTAACAGCGTGCCAGTCGCCTTTTTTGCTTTTCAATACTGTTTTTGTATGTGTGCGTGTGTGCAGGCCTCACTAGATAAAGCTCATTTACACAGTTCAGAGTTTTGGGCTATGCCTCTTCGGCAATGTTTTCACCGCCTCTGACGTTAGATTACACCACATTACACATGTATAGCACACAGGCGCGTGCGGGAGATTTGCTCCCGCTCGTATCCTCCCAAATTTCCTTATGTTTTAGCGAGTGCTGTTGTGTTTAAATTTTTAAAGCCGTGTAGCTTAGCATGGGAAACAGGCCCCGGAAATGTGATTTAGTCATGCTCGCATATTTCGTGGTTTTGTACGAGGCCCAAAAAAACTCCCCCTCAGCCTCAAGCTTAGGCAAATGAACTTCGCTCGTTTCTGTAAGAAAACTTGGTAAGTTTGCAATGTGAAATGATGAAATTCATATGAAAGTGTGGTCGTTTGAGTAGAGGTGAAAACATCATTCTGTGTCTTTAAGGAAGCAAGAGATACGAATGCTTTTAAAGTTACAATCTTTTTTTTTTTTTTTTGCAAAAATCTTACTGATCTGGAAGATTGTATTGTGTTGATGACTTCCTGAATCCCTTCTTTTATTGATCTTTAACAGATAGGACAATCTCTTCCACTTCAAAACGTTGCATATTGAAGAGGCCACTGCTTTGTGATTGAATTTCCATGCTGGCTTCAGTGTTTGCTGTTTTAAAATTATACTGTATAATTATAATAGTAATTTGATATTGCTTTAATGTCTATAATATGTGTTCACGAGGCATCATGTTCCATACGAGTTCTCATTTTTATAATTAAGCTTTTGGTCCAAAGCAGTTCAACAGATCTTTCACAATGGAATGTCCAAGATAATCAGAAACAAAAGCAAAGCCAGACAAAGAGATGCACATTTATGGACAATTTTGTCATTAGATTTAAGGTGCAGTTGAGAAACTGTTAACTGAAAAGCTATTACAGTGAGCAAACACACTGGTCAAAAGTTTTTGACACCAAGCCTGTATTTATTTGATCCAAAGTGCGGCAAAAACAGTCAAATTTTGAAATATTTTTACTATTTAAGATAACTGTTTTGTATTTGAACACATTTAAAAATGTAACTTATTCCTGTGATTTCAAAGCTGAATTTTTTGCATCATTACTCCAGTCACATGAACCTTCAGGAAATCATTCTAATATTCTGATTTGCTGTTCAAAAAACATTTATTATGTTAAAAACTGCTGAGTAGAATTTTTTCAGGTTTCAAGTTCAGAAGAACAGCATTTATCTGAAATAGAAATCTTTTGTAACACTATAAATATCTGTATCATCACTTTTGATCAGTTTAAAGGCACAATATGTAAGATTGTTTATTAAAATATCCAAAAACCACTTGAAAAGTGTTATATATTTTGCTGACTTGTGTACTTGCATTATCCCAACTGTTTTGAAGAATGTTTAAATCCAGAAAAATAAGCATATGACGTTGTACACCCTCCATTTTCTGGTTTTATTTTGTAGAAAACATGGAAAACCCAAAGACACTTTAATATGTTATACATTTTATTAGACAGGTGACAAACGCACAGAGTAGCATTATAACAGAACTTAGAAAGCTCTCAACACACTCAAATGTATCTAGGATGATAAAACAATGCAGCTTTTTCTACATGACCGGAAGAAGCAGAAGCGGTCAGCTGTGGCATAATAAAATTCTTTAATAATTAGCTCATCCATGGACATGATTTATGCCTGAATCCCAACGGTTTGCATCAGCTGTGGGGATTAAAAACAACAACTCCAATGATTCCACACTTAATCACGGCATCATCAAACTACGCCTTTGTTTCTTTAATTGTTTTGAATATGCAACCTCAGCAAAAACTTACATAGAGTGCCTCTAAAGCATCCTTGATAAATAAAAGTATTTATTTCTATAATTTCTTTTGACCCTAAGCTTTTCAGTGGTATAGTGTGTAATGTTACACAAGCTTTTATTTCAGATAAATGCTGATCTTTGGATCTTTTTTTGGATTTTTTAAAAAATACCCTTTTAAACTGTTTTAAATATTTATGTTAATAATAGTAATAAATGTTTCTTAAACATCAAAGCATATTAGAATGATTTCTGAAGGATCATGTGACACTGAAGACTGGAGTAATGATGAAAAATTTTACTTTTTTGCTGTATTTTAGATTGATTAAATGTAGGCTTGGTGAGCAAAATACATTTCTTTAAAAAACATAAATTCTTGACTGGTAGTGTATAAAATAATAAATAGATAACTAATTGGAACGTCACTTGACAAATCAAATGACTTCTCCAAATGTGATGTGATCTGGGAAAACCCAACACATGGTGAAATGTTACCTTTTTGGGGTTTTGATACCATATCAATACCATATCAAACCCTTTCCAAAACTGCAATTATTTTGTCCATAGCTTGAGTGGAACAAAAGTATTGGCTATTTGAAGTTGGCTGATAGCTATGATTTTCAGGAATAGAATTTTAAGAAAAACAGGTTTAAAGTGAGACGTGTTTTACTTTCACATTACGGGTTTAAGGAGAGCTATCAGGAGCACTATACTATATTATTACACAAACAGACTAATGTCTGTTTTCCATTGTTTATCATGGGCATAGTCTCCGAACTTTTGATCACCCCTTGTATGTTTAAATAGCACGAATAGTGTACCTTGTGGTTGTATTTTACATGTAGAAACGCAAGCACAGCACAACTGTTCGCACTGTTTATATAACAGACTGTCATCGAACTCCTCCTCTTTAGTAACTTCATCATCTGATTCTTCATCTGTGGATGTGAAATAGTCCATTATAACATTGTTTAGGGCACTGACATCACTAGGATTGAGCAGATTGGGAAAAGTTGGATTGTTTGAGTGAGCAGTTTCTTCCGACTGCGTTGATCTCTTGCGCTCACGATTTTAAAAAATAAATAAATACAACTTTGCGTGCCGTAGTTTACACAGGACTGGTGGGAAATGTGCATTGATACACCTTTATTAAATGTTACGTGGTTCATTTTGATAGGTTAACTGTTTTGTGGTGTTTTATGGAGAAAGCGCCTCCGCAGCATGTTCTTAACATTAGAGAATGTCATTTCTGCTTGGTGCCAAAAAACGCTATTTTTCTGCACTAAACAAGTGAATTTTGCCAAGATATTTTCAGAGATGCTGAAAATACCTGCATGTTTCAGAGAGTTCGGAGAGTGCTGACCTTGTAAATGTGTTTACACACACACACCATAGATAGATTTTGCCACAGGCATCTTAAGTGGATTACAACTTTTTAAAGAGTATGTATGTGATTTAAAGCTTCTGCTGTTTTGGTGTCTTTTCTAGTGTGTGTCATTGCATCAGCCTTTTTTTTTTTTCCTTTGCATTTCTGTTGAATTTCACAGAATATGTTTGGGCCCTAGAGGTCTCTAGGTTAAAATGTTTAGTGTGACAGCAGGAAAATGTAATTTTAAAACCATATTAATGGAATATGCAATGAATGAGCTGGATCAAGCTCTCAGAGCATCGCTTTTAAGCATAAGACTGCCATTCTGATCACATGACCTCTCCTAGTACCTCTGCCAAACTCTTTCTCTCCATCTTCTCTCTCACCCTTCATCTTTTCTACTCTCATTCAACACAGATTAAGTTTTCCCCCTCCTCATCTCTTTTTACCTTCTCCTCCCTCCTCACCCCTGTCCTCCACCATGTGTCAGGTGTGTGTGTACATTCACTGCCATCATGAATAATGAATATCTTTTCTGTCTCCGTCTTATTTTTGGCAGATGTTGAAATGTGCTGCATGATTTTTTTTTTTTTTCGCAGTTTTGTTTTTTCCTTCCTTTTTGTGTGCGTGTGTGTGTGTGTGTGTGTGTGTGTGTGTGTGTGTGTTGGATAGCGATGAATGCAGCTTCATTTTAATATGTTCTGTTTGTGGGAAGAAACGGCACTGTAATCCTGTCCTCCAGCACAGAAACACGCCGCTGCCAATCGTTTATTTTTCTCCTCCTATCCTCACACCCCCCCCTCCCCCTGCGACCGCTGCTCAGGGCAAGACAGCGCAGCGTTTGATAAGTACACGCGCTCTATGTGACACCAAAAAACCCCGTCAGTGTTGTTTCAGTAGATACATGCAGTTTAGTAAGAACGTGTACTTGGTGCCGTGAGCTAGCGAATGGAGGCAGAACTTTTACCACAGAACTGTTTTTTGTTCAGTTTGAACAATGAAGTACTGCTTCGTCATCTTACCGAAATCAGTGTTATTTTGTAAATGCACTGAGATAAGGTGTTTAACTATTATATTTAGTTTACATAGTTTACATTTGAACATTTTAGCAGTTAACATAAAAAAAAAAAGCAGTTCATCGGTTTATATGTGACCCTGGACCACAAAACCAGTCATAAGGGTCAATTTAAAATTGAGTTTTATACATCTGAATGCGCTTTTCATTGATGTATGGTTTGTTAGGATAGAGCAATATTTGGTCGAGACACAACTATTTGAAAATTTGGAGTCTAAGGGTGCAAAAAAATCTAAATACTGAGAAATTCACCTTTAAAGTTGTCCAGATGAAGTTCTTACCAATGCATATTACTAATCAAAAATTAAGTTTTGAGATATTGGTAGGAAATTTACAAAATATCTTAATGGAACATGATCTTTACTTAATATTCTAATGATTTTTGTCATAAAAGAAAAATGTATAATTTTGACCCATACAATGTATTTTTGGCTATTGCTACAAATATACCCTTGCTTTGTTCAAATAACAATTTAGTTTACATAATTCAGTAATTAACAGTGTTGGGTAGTAACTAGTACAGAATTACATAACTTGGGTACAAAATCAATTTAAGGGTAATCTGTTAGTTAATAAGAAAAAAATGTGTTATTAAATTAGTTACTTATGAAAATGTTAACGATTACAAAGGGGGTTACATCTAAATATATATATTTACATAATTATATTTACACACATACATACAGATTAGATTGATTTCCATTGCAAATTGTTTTGACTGTTTTAAAATACGAGTTTAGGACACAGAATAGGACACATGCTTATTTGATAACTTTTATTTCCTATTTGGGTTTATGTATACGCTTGACCTTACTGTTGTTTTTTTTGTTTGTTTGTTTTTTTCACAAGGTATTGTTAGATGCCAGTGTTTCCTGTTATAGCTATGCAAAGATTTGATTTCAAAAACAGTATCATAACTATTAAACTACGTCTTGTGATTTTTAAATCAGTATTTAAAGTCAAAATTGAATTTTTTTTTCCCCCATTTTTAGTATGAATATGTTAAGGTCATCATCCGTACAACCAAACAACCACCGCAGCACACACAAAATTTGCTTCAGTTCAGAGACACGATAGCAAAGAGTGGATCATATGCGCAAGTTGGCGCTGACCATAAAATGCCCCATTTGAATTCTACACAGAATGCTATATTTTGTAGCTATGTGGATGAGATTGTGGCCATCATACTTGGTCAAATGCGGCTTTACCGAGCTCAGTGGCTCTGGTCCAACCTGTGAAGTAAACAAAATACTATTGGCTATTTAAAAAAAGGGGGTGGGGCTGTTCGATATGTGATGTGTCACTTAATTCAAGTGATAAAGGATTTAGAAAGTCTGACAGTAATCAGTGTTTGGTACTACTGTAAGGTTAACCCTGCCTGCTTTAAAAGTTTGAAAATGATTAATAGTTGAAAACATTCATTAGAAATTTAGAAAAGTAATCAAAATCGAATATAATCAGTTATTTTACTTTAAAAAAGTAATTGAAATAGTAACACTACTTATTACATTTTAAATAACTTGTAATCTTTAACCTATTACATTTCCAAAGTAACCTTCCCAACACTGGTAATTAATATATGAACAGTATAGTTTACAACAGGGGTAGGCAGAGTCGGTCCTGGAGTGCCGATGTCCCACAGAGTTTAGCTCTAACCCTAAAAAAATGCCTGTAGCATTAGTAATCCTGAAGACCTTGATTAGCTTAATCTGTTGGAGCTAAACTCTGCAGGACATCAGTACTCCAGGACCGACGTTGCCTACCCCGGTTTACAATCACGCAGCTTAGCTGTTTACATTTAAACAATTAAGCAGTATTTGAAATGGTTTACAATGGCAGTTTAACAGTTGATTTTTTTTAATGAACAGTTGTGTATATAAAGATGTGCATTATACTGTACAAAAGTAATACAAGAGCAACATATTTTTGTAACACGTTAAACACATTTTTGTTGCACGTCAAACCGTACTTTTATTTTGACAGGTTTTATTTTGACGTTTCTGTGTGTATACAGTATGATGTAAGATTATTTTTCTCAAATGAAATGTTCAAATGATCATGAAATGACTAACACAACAGCTCTGGAGATTAAGCTTATGTGTTAATGTCATCATATATTGAGACGCAGAGGCAGGAAATCACCGCAAGCGCCATGCATGCTTCAGTATCTGTGTAGTAAACAAAACAATGTCTCCCCTAAAATAATCGAAAATGTTAATGATTACAAAGGGGGTTACATCTAAATATTTACGCACATACATACAGATTACATTTCTATTGCAAATTGTTTTGACTGTTTTAAAATAAGAGTTTAGGACACGTTCTTATTTGAGAATTTTTATTTCCTATTTGGGTTTATGTATATGCTTGACTGTTTTTTTTTTTTTTTGTTTGTTTTGTTTTTTTTTTTTCTTTCCCAAGGTATTGTTAGATGCCAGTGTTTCCTGCCATAGCTATGCAAAGATTTGATTTAAAAAAACATATCATAACTATTAAACTATGTCTTATGATTTTAAATCAGTATTTAAAGTCAAAATAATGGCAGCGGAAACACTGCAAACCATTAACTTTAACCAAACAAAAAATGGTTTCCTGTAGTGTGTTTTGGGACATATCCATTAGGATTTAGTTGTTTTAACAAGCCACCAATAGAAGGTGACCAATTACCAGTAGAGACCTACAGACACCTTTACTGTTTTTTTTTTTCAGCAGGGAGTTTATATCTGAAACATGAATTTTTCAATTTAGTACAGTGATTCTCAAGTCCAGTCCTGGGGACCCCCTGCTTTGCACATTTTGCATGTTTCCCTTATTTAACATACCTGATTGAGATCATCAGCTTGTTAGGGGAGAGAGCCATGAACCGATCTAATGAGCTTAAGGAACTCAATAAGGTGTGTTTAAAAAAAAAAAAAAAAAAAAGTTAGTTGTTTCTATTTTTATCAGGTTACAATGCAACAGTTCAGTATATCTAAACAGAACAGTTCAGCAGTTTACTGTGGAACAGTTCAGCACTTTACAGGGAAGCAGTTAATTTTCAGTGAGTATTTTACCATGTGTAGCATTTTAGCAGACTGAACAGTGAGACTTCATTGTTTTTAATGGGTCGTTTCAGTCATTGACAAAGCAGGTAGACACTTTAGAATTAACCCTCCTCAGGTGGAGGATGAATTAAATAACAGCCGTGGTTCCTGGGAGTTTAAACGTGTCTTGGTGTGTCAGTGTTACTGTTTTTCTCCTGCCGTAAAGGTGCCACAGGGTACTGTTAGCCTAAAGAGCCGAGTGCTCCTAAACGGCTGTTGTCTTCTAATTGCTTTAATAGCACCTGGCCGGTAATCCCAGGTAATTATTGAGCTGAAATTAGACAGCTACTTCAAACATCTCTTAAAAGGAGCAAAGACTGCCTCAGGAACTTACAGCTCTCTTATCATGCATGCCGGAAAAGTGACATGGAAAAGTGGTTGCGGGTTTTGCATTCGTGTGGAGCTTAACGTGTTCCTCCCCACCCCCATATAGCATGTGAGCGTATGCAGGGAATACTTGTGCAGTCCGTTCAGTTGTGTGTAAATCACTGTTGTTGATTTCTGATTGAATATGAGACCCTTAATAAGGGGAACAGGCTTTTCATATTTTAAATGATTAAAGCAAGACACATGAATTCTAGTTGGTGGATTGTGGCAGTCAGAAAGGGAACAGGATAAAACAAAATGAGCTTTACTTTAAATGAGTTTCAGACTATGTGAATGTACATGATGACTATGTTAAAACAAATTATACAACTATTGTGCTTCAGTGTTGTCTGTTTACTGTTGTGGCGGCATCCTGAGCATTGTTATTTGTTTGTGTGTATGTCGCTCTCTAGAGTAGAAAGGCTCTCGGAGCCCCAAGGGCCCCTCACTTGACTTTTCCCTCCTGCTCTTTCAAGACAACCTTAACCTTTCAAATTGTGCAGGCAGACGTATAAGCGCACAAATAACACACTTGCCCTCAGTGGCATTCGTTCGGATCTTAGCATTTAATTATGATAATCTAAGAGGCAAGCATTCGAAGAATTTAAAGGAAGTTACAGCTTCAGCGTCTGGCCAATCTACTCCAACCACACCTTTAGGATGTCACGGTTCCCTTTATAATATCATTGTTCTTTTTATACTTTTTGAGTTTTGGTTTGTAATTTACATAAGTCTGCTCTGGGCCCCTCACAAGCAAGTCTGTGCGTCCTTGAATCCTCCTGCGGTAGCAGATTGTGTCCAAAAGGGGGCGTTGTTAAGCTGCCGTACATGCGGGTGATGTATAGCACTCTTATCAGGGGAATGGCAGCGTCTCTCTTCCTTTGCACACACAGATCCATACAGATACCTGTCCTATGATAATGTATTTCTGCAGGATGAGCACTCTTTTATAACATGTTAGATTTGTATTTAGATGTGGAATCTATCAGGGCTGCATTCATCAGATAGCTGCGAGTTTTGTCTCAGGCTATTTGATTATTGTTATTAAAAAGTTATTGTGAGGGGGGGGAAATGCGAGCGCATGCACGCCAGAATATGAATTCTGAGCGATAGCGTATCCGTAGCGCGACGGCTCCATTTTTAACGGGATTATGTCCGAAAGTGGCCAGACTCCCAGTGCGAAGGGGTTCTGCCGCTTTGTGTTTCTGGATTTGCGGGATTAGAATTCTCGTTCCTCCGTTTAGTTGGACTCTTAATCCAGACTGATACAGCTTCAAAGGCTGGTCTTTATTAATCATGTGTTTACATTATCCATGGTCATACACTCCTTACAGACCAAAGCTCTCATTAGAACGAGCATGTAAGTCTTTTGTGTGCATTTTTCTCTGTGTGTGTGTGTGTGTGAGTGTGTTTGTTCAAATTAGACAGAGGGTTTCAACAGAGGCGACTTTTAACAAAGCTGAGCTTACAAAGCTAATTGGAGAGAGATGGGTTGGATCTGATGTTCTTGATTGGAATTTAAGGACTTTTGAAGAAAAGAGGCACAATGAGAGGGTTGTATGTGTGTGTGTGGGATTGAGAAAATTAGTGTGTTTGAAAAATGGTCAAGGCTTGGGCTAAATGAGTTGTGTGTAATTCGGTGTACAGTTCATGTTTCCATATAATTATAAGAAGTTGTCTCTCTAAGTCGTTTTTACTTTTAATGAAGATGAAAAGAAGTTTCTTTTCTTTTTTTGTTTGTCTGGTGTAATATTGACACAACATTATAACCATTTAGGCTAGTAAATGTAATTTTGGGTCTGCTCATGAATATTAATTTGGTTATGTTTAATTATTTTAATATATTTTAGAACATATTTCTATTAGAGTTTTGATAAATAAATGGTCTGTGAGATGTATTGATCTGGACATCTGAGTATGTTCATTTCCAAGTTAATTTTTAAAATAATTTTAATGTCAATAGCACATATTAATCTCTCTTTCTCTCCTTCTCTTTAGCCCAGTCCGATTCCAAGTCCTGTTCTTGGTGGGAGGCCGAATGCAAGTCAGTCACTATTGGCCTGGTGCCGAGAGGTCACGAAAAACTACAGAGGCGTCAAAATCACCAACTTTACCACTTCCTGGAGGAACGGACTGGCATTCTGTGCCCTGTTACACCACTTCAGACCCGACTTCATGTAAGCTATGCACATTTATGACAATACACACTCTTTTACAAGCCTCAACACACACAGAAAGTATTTCTTGAGGTGGTTCAGTCAGCAGTAACTGTGTTTATCGGATGGGGTGCTGATGCAACTTACCCCACATTGAAGGTATAGCGCTCCCAAAAATGAAAATTGTAATATTTTCTTTTGTGTTTCACATAAGAAAGAAATTCATAGAGGTTTGGAACTACATAAGGGTGAGTAAATTAGAGATTTTTTTAATTTTGGGTAAACATGTCAAGGATTAAGTGTGCCTTGGTTGACAGTGAAAACAACTTAGCCTGCAGCTATCCTTGGGAAAATGCTTCATTTCATAATTCAAGAGTAATCTATAGCCACAAATTTAAATGGTTTTCATAAACTGCCAAATAAATGAATAATACACTTCCAGTCAAAAGTTTTTGTGAGACCAAGCCTGCATTTATTTAATCCAAAGTACAGCAAAAACAGTACAATTTTGAAATATTTTTACTATTTAATATAACTAACTTCTATATGAGTATATTTTAAATGTAAAATTTTCCGGTGATTTCAAAGCTAAATTTTAGCATCATTACTCCAGTTACATTATCCTTTCAGAAGTGGTTCTAATATTCTGATTTGCCCCTCAAAATACAGAAAGTTCAAAAGAACAGCATTTATCTAAAATAGAAATCTTTTGTGACATTATAAATGTCTTTATCTTCACTTTTGGTCAAAGCATCCTTGCTAAATAAGTTTTACTTTCTATAATTTCTCACCCCCTTTTGAATCTTATAATGTATAATGTTACAAAAGCTTTTGATTTCAGATAAATGCTGATCTTTGGATCTTTCTATTCATCAAAAAATTCTAAGACAAATGTACTTAACTGTTTTAAATATTGATAATGTTTAAAAAATGTTTCTCATACAGCAAATCAGTGTATTAGAATGATTTATGTAGGATCATGTGACACTAAAGGCTGCAGTAAAGATGCTGAAAATTTAGCTTTGATCACAGGAATAAATTGCATTCTATTCAAATAATATTTACTGTATTTTGAATCAAATAAATGCAGGCTTGGTGAGTAGAAAATAATTCTTTAAAAAAAAAAAACAATAAAAATCTTTTGACTGGTAGTGTATATATTTTTACACTTACACTTTACACTTTGAAATGCAGAAGCATTAAAAAACAAAAAAATGAATTGGCCTTATGACACTGGAGATTCACAGTATATTTATTATTGATTGTTCATTTTATTTCTAAGCCATTTTCAGTTGTTGCCTTTGATCAAAATAATCATCAGATGACAGTAAGCTCTATATAATTAATAGCGACAGCCCTAAACTCTATGTATACACAACTCACTTAATTCACCTCTCTCTCTCTCTCCCCTTCTGTGAGAATCTCACTTTGTGTGGGGGGTCTAATATGGTTTATGATGGAGAGTTTTTAATCCCTCTGTCTTATTTCTGAACATTTCTGTGTCTGGTCTCATCAGGAATGACTCAAATCCTCCTTAATTACTACACTTACAGCAGATTCATCACAGTGCTGACAGCGCCACGGCCAACCACCCTCTGGGTTTAGCATACGCTAAAGTACCAGGAATCTGGCCACCATCTATTTAAGAAAGATATTGACTGATTTATTATCTTTGATACTTTAATGAAACATTTACATTTATTGACAAGTATAAAGACAACAGTGTTTCAACACTTTTCACTCGCACTATTTACACAACCGAAGAGACAACCTGCTGCTTGCTTCATGGATTGTCATATTGTGCATGAATAATCAGTGACTATTACTCCAAAAACAAGTATCTGCAATGAATATGCTGTTGATGTACCAAAATAGAATCAAACTCCATTGAATAAAATCCAGTTTTACCTAAAAATATGGCTTGTTGCTGAAGTTAAGTGTGTTTATAAATGCTGTTTCATGTGGAGAAAGTCCTCAGAGGGCTTTTAAAGCACACTGTGCCCCAGGGGACACTACACAGCCCACATCAAGGTTTGACTGACGTGTAATGAATGCTGAGGCTTATGATATAAGCAAAATGAAGGATATTGTCCATTTTTAGAGTAGCCCACTACTGTTTTTCTTGCTGAAGAGGAAAGACCCCAGGCACACAGTGGGTAGGATGATGAAGAACGAGAGAAGAAACGTTTAATGTGTTGAGTGGTTGAGTAAAGGCTGTGTGTGTGTGTCTAATTTTGCTTGCACTCACACACACTCTATTAGTTGTGTTGATTGCAGAGCTGTGAAATTGCATGTTACAGCCATTACATGAGACGCATATTTAAAGCTAACTCTCTCTCTCTTTCTCTCGCTGTTCTTTCCTCCCTCCTAGTGACTACAAGGCTCTCAATCCTCAAGATATTAAAGAAAACAACAAAAAGGTAAATGCTACACACTCTGTTCCTCTCTTCGTTTGTTTGTGCATCAGTAATCCTCCTCATAGGTGATTTATTTTGTTATAACTCTGATTCACTCCCACCCAGCGTTCTCTAATTGCCACTTTTAGAATGCGGCTCCCCTGCCGACACTGATGGAAAGAGTGTGTGTGTTTGCTTGTGTTTGCTCGTGTTCGTGTGGACAAAGTAAGTCACCTGGGAGTCATAAGATAGCATCATAATTCATAAACATGCTATAAATAAACTTTACAGGCTTCTCCACAGAGAGAAGGAAAGAGAGGGAGGGAAAGAAAGAAGAGGAATAAAGGGATGTTAATCACACACTTAGAGGAAAATGCAGGTCCAAGGAGGTTCAAACAGAAGATACACACACACACAAACTTGTAAACATACTTGTGAAGACCTCCCATTAAAATGAAAATTATTTTATTTATTACTCACCCTCATGACATTCTAAATACGTAAGACTTTGTTCATTTTCAGAACACAAATTAAGGTATTTTGATTATAGACAGGTTCCTGCCGCATTCAAGGACCAGAAAGGTGCTCTTGGTGGATCGTGGTACTCTCAATAATGGCGGTAGACGGTAACTTGGGGGAGAAGAATTGTTCATATTTTTGTTTTTTGTGCACAAAAAATATTGTTGTAGCTTCATAAAATTACGGTTGAACCACTGTCACATGGACTACTTTGTCGAAGCTCTCAGATTTCATCAAAAATATATGGATTTGTGTTCCGAAAATGAACGAAGGTCTTGCGGGTTTGTAACAACATGAGGGTGAGTAATTAATGACAGAATTAAAATTTTTGGGTGAACTATCCCTTTAACTTCTGTTGTTTTAAATTAAGCAGTTATAGAGTACAATCAATACACCCAACCCAAGTCCTTATAAATATTTGAAATATTATTAGGGGTTCAAGCACATAGTTTAATTTTCCAAACTCAGAACACTTATGTAAGAGCTCAATCTGCGGAGAAAAAAATCACAGAGCTTGGATGATATTCATATTATATGATAGAACTCCTCATTCTGGACAACTTGGCCTCTAGAACCACTGTTGTCAATTAAATTGTTTGTTAAATTATTAAGATGACAAAAACTTTTGAGAACTAGTCCTAGGTTTTTTTAGCTCAATCTGGAAAACTACCCCACTGCAATACAATTCTTAGGACTCTCTAGGTCAATAATTATCCAAAAAATTTTAAAATGTACCCTTTGGGAAGCTATAACAGGTTCGTTTAGAAAAGGGGCCTGGCCAAATTTACCTAAAATCCTATAAAGCCTAAAGGAAACCTCAACACTTCACAAAGCCTGGTGAGCACATGAGACAGGTGATTCTAAACAAGCATGCATAGTTTTAAAGAGATCTGCCCACAGCTGACGCTATAACAATCATAAACATAAAAAAAGAAAATCATATTTCTATGGCAAATTACCTGTATTTGCACAAATGCTTTTTTCCCATCATTGATTTAGGTGGTTACAGACTTGCTAAACAATTTTTTTCCATATTTGCTTAAATGCCTTAAAGCACTTGAACCACGTTAATCGCTGCTTGTAGCTATATTTATCATTACGTTTTTAAACAATAATTTTATATGGACACAGTAATTGCACTTTGATTCGCACCAAATCAGCATATTAGAATGATTTCTGAATGAACATGATGACGGAATAAATTTCATTTTAAAATATATTAAATAAATAAAAATTGCAATTCTGCTGAGCTCAAGAACTGAA
Source organism: Cirrhinus molitorella (assembly GCA_033026305.1). Taxonomy (NCBI): domain Eukaryota; kingdom Metazoa; phylum Chordata; class Actinopteri; order Cypriniformes; family Cyprinidae; genus Cirrhinus; species Cirrhinus molitorella. Next base: position 21,615,966 of record CM065135.1, on the reverse strand, counting down.
TTTATCTGCTTCAGGTAGATCTTCACAAGCTGGATGGAACCTCTGTAGAAAAAGATTCCCTCCCATTCCTCACTTTTTTTAGTCGCGTTCTCCCTCTTTCTCTCTGTATTGTTTTACATTATACCTTGTTCCATCCATTTAGAAATTTTCAGTGGGATGTGCACGACGAATGAGCTTTGAGAGAGAGAGGAAGGTGTGGATATTGCTGTCAGCTCTCAAATGCCTGTTTAAATAAACCGCCAGGTGGCTGTGCCAA